>OX276463.1:12626544-14072794 GCA_946251905.1 Cryptocephalus moraei
TTAATACAATACATAGATTACATTAAATTGCTCTACCAATACATTACAACAAACTAAATATTGTTAATTCAATAGAATTCAATTCAACAAAAATAAAATGATTTTACGATCAATAAATAATATGATTAATATAACGAACCGAATTTACCAGAGTTATGTAAAACTCCTCGTAGGAATGTACCTACAAGTTCATTACGGTAAGAAATGCTGCTTATTATAGGCAATAATGTGTAGCTTTCGTAATATTAATAAACGTTCATTATTTGATGAACTCAAGTAGTAAGTATTGTGGTATGATATTATTTATTGGATTTATTTTTAATATTTCTTCTCACTGGACAAATATGTTGATACATTCATAGCACGACGTTTACAGGCCGTTATGACACTCAAGGGTGTCATATTAAGCACTAATTTTTATTTTAAGCTTGAATTAACAGTTTATTAAAAAAATACTATTGTTTACAAAACCAGTTTGAATACGTATATAACGTACACAATGTATACCGCAATTCAACGTTATTATTTTATTATTAAGCCAAAAAATTGTAATTTTGTACTATGGAACTTATTTAATGAATTCTTGGAACAAGATCTTAACTCTTCTGTAAGTTACACACTTCTTGCCCCTTTTGTACAGTCTGGTACCATTTTTATTTCTCAGGCGCCGACTCATATTTACAGTTCGATTTTTTTCCATTTCGAACTGACATATCTTTTAACTAACAGAACGATGACCTGCACTGGCGACATGATAAACATCAATCTTTGAATACAGGTTTCGCTAAATTTAAATATGTTGGAGTGAGATTTAGTGAATCGTGAGACACATAGTCCTGGAAGACGAAGGATGTGAGGTATACGTTAAGGGATTTTTTGACGTAAGAGGTGTGTTATCGACTGGACTATATCGAGTTGTTTTGTAAAGATAAAAGTACTGTTAACTGAAACGTTCCATTTTTTTTTTTCGTACTACTATCTAAAGTCCCTAAGTGGATTTGTAAAGTACCGCAACTGATCGTCACGCGTATAGAAGCGAATTTGTGATATACAGGGTGAGTCATAAATAACCCTAATTGTCAAAGAGGCAATTACTTACCATCAATAGAAGCGTGATATGGCAAAATGAAAGTTAATTCTAAAGATGTGTTCAAAAAACTACTACTCTGTTCCACCAGTATGTCAGGTTGTTAAATGGATATCGACAACTTCAAAACTCCTTCATTGAAAGAGTTGAAACTCACTAAACTCCCTAATAAGTTATAGCTAACCCCTTATAGTAAGTTTTACCAAGATTTGAGTTTCAAGACAGAAATTACAAATTTTTGATACTAGAAAACAAAGCACATTTTCAATATTTTTAGGTAAAGCCTTACAACTTTGAGATTTCTTTACCAGAGGTGCTGAAACTCACTAAACGTCTTCAAAACTCTTCAATAAGCATACGATGGCAAATTTTATAATAATTGAGATTTTAATGTTTTTTAGGAATTTTTAAAACCATCATACAATCAATGTTAGGTTGTCAAATAAATATCCCAAAATTTAAAACTCCTCCACAAAAAGAGTTCAAACTCAATAAGCTTCCTAAAGACATTTCTACACCTTAGTGAGTTTTACTCTAATTTAAGTTTCAATAATTTTCATGAATTTTTAAAATCTTTGAAGACTGCTACTTCATCCAAGCACTATGTCAGGTTGTTACATGGACATCGACAACTTAAAAACTTCTTCTCTAAAAGAGTTGAACTCACTAAACTCCCCAAAGACACTTCAATAATTAGCAGGTTTTGCAATAATGCAATAAGTTTGAATTTTTGAAAATCGAAATCAGTATAATATACAACTAACCTCAACCTCAATTGTGTGAATTTTTACAGAAGGCGTCACAAATCCAAAATGAAGAAGTGCTGAAGCTCACTAAACGTTTTCAAAATATGTAAGTTTTACAACAAGTTAAGTGTAAATAATTATTAATCATTTTTAAATAGTTGTATACTACAACTTCATTCGATCACTGTTACGTTGATAAATAGATACCGGCAACTTCAAAACCCCTGCACTGAACCTACTGAACTCCGCAAGGACTGTTCAGTAAACAATTGTAATGAGTTTTATCACATTTTGAGTTTCGATACAAAAATTATGAATTTTTGAAACTACAATCAGTGACAATTTGCAACTACACTGGTTCAATCGTGTCAACTTCTTCCATGAAGCATCATAACTTCAACACTTCTTTACAAAATGTACTGAAACTCACTAAACTTCTTAAAGATACTTCAATAAACAACCAGTAATAAATTATACAATAATTTGAATATTTTTTACGAATTTTTATAATCTATGCAAATTGCAACTTTATCCAATGATTGAACACGTATAACTTCAAAATTCGTTCACTAAATGAGTTGAAACTCACTAAACTTTCCAAGGATACTTCGATCAGCAAATGCAATGAGTTTAACCTTAATCTGAGTTTACCCATTTTTTTAAGATTTCTTTTTAATTATTGCGAGTGCTCACTTCATCCAATCACTATGTCATGTTGTTAAATGGACACGTACAACTTCAAAATTCTTTCGCTAAATGAGCTGACACTTACTGAACTTCCCAAGGGTACCATAAGAAACAATTCTAGTAAGTTTTATTACATTTTGAGTTTCGATACAAAAATTATTAATTTTTGAATTTAGAAACCGTCGCAAGTTTCAACTACATTCGATAAATAGTGTCCACTTTTTCATGAAGCATCATAACTTCAACACTTCTTTACAAAATTTATTGAAATTCACTAAACTTTTTAAATACACTTCATTAAACAACCAGTAACAAATTATACGATATTTGAATACTATTTTACGAATTTTTTTAATCAATGCAAATTGCAACTTTATCCAATGATTGAACACTTATAACTTCAAAATTCGTTCACTAAATTAGTTGAAACTCACTAAACTTTCCAAGGATACTTCGATCAGCAAATTCAATGAGTTTAACCTTAATCTGAGTTTAATCATTTTTTTTATGATTTTTTTAAAATTATTGCGAATGCTCACTTCATCCAATCACTATGTCATGTTGTTAAATGGGCACCTACAACTTCAAAATTCTTCCGCTAAAAGAACTGACACTTACTGAACTTCCCAAGGGAATAAGAAACAATTCTAGTAAGTTTTATTACATTTTGAGTTTCGATACAAAAATTATGAATTTTTGAAATTAGAAACCGTGGCAAATTTCAACTACATTCGATAAATAGTGTCCACTTTTTTCATGAAGCATCATAACTTCAACACTTCTTTACAAAATGTGCTGATATTCACTAAACTTCTTAAAGACACTTCAATAAACAATCAGTAATAAATTATACAATAACTTGAATATTTTTTTCGAAATTTTATAATCAATGCAAATTGCAACTTTATCCAATGATTGAACACTTATAACTTCAAAATTCGTCCACTAAATGAGTTGAAACTCACTAAACTGTTCAAGGATACTTCGATCAGCAAATTCGATGAGTTTAACCTTAATCTGAGTTTAACCATTTTTTTATGATTTTTTTTAAATTATTGCGAATGCTCACTTCATCCAATCACTATGTCACGTTGTTAAATGGACACCTTCAACTTCAAACTTCTTTCGCTAAAAGAACTGACACTTACTGAACTTCCCAACGGTACCATAAGAAACAATTCTTGTAAGTTGTATTACATTTTAAGTTTCGATACAAAAATTATTAATTTTTGAAATTAGAAACCGTGGCAAATTTCAACTACATTCGTTAAATAGTGTCCACTTTTTCCATGAAGCATCATAACTTCAACACTTCTTTACAAAATGTACTGAAATTCACTAAACTTCATAAGGACACTTTAATAAACAACCAGTAATGAATTATACGATAATTTGAATATTTTTTAAGAATTTTTATAATCTATGCAAATTGCAACTTTATCCAATGAGAGAACACTTATAACTTCAAAATTCGTTCACTAAATGAGTTGAAACTCACTAAACTTTCCAAGGATACTTCGATCAGCAAATTAAATTAGTTTAACCTTAACCTGAGTTTAACCATTTTTTTTAATGATTTTTTTGAAATTATTGCGAATGCTCACTTCATCCAATCACTATGTCACGTGGACACCTACAACTTCAAACTTCTTTCGCTAAAAGAACTGACACTTACTGAACTTCCCAAGTCACTTTAGAAAACAATTCTAGTGAGTTTTATCATATTTTGAGTTTCGATAAAAAATTATGAATTTTTGAAACTAGAAATCTTCACAAATTGCAACTTCATTCATTAATTAACGTCACAAGTTAAAAACTCCTTTTTAAAATCTGTTGAGTTTCACTGAATGTCTCCAAAATACTTTATAAATAAATATTAGTGAGTTTTACAACAATTTGAATTTAAATACGCTTTATGAATTTTTAAAATCGTTGTAAATTACTTATCCAATCACTGCAAAGTTGTGACATGGACATCTTTGAAACTCCTTCACTAAAACAGCTGGAATTTATTGTACTCCCTAAGGACACTTCGTTCAACAACTTTACTGAGTTTTATCACAATGAGTTTAACTATTTTTTTAGGAATTTTTAAATTCAATGGAACCTGTCATGTCATTCAACCACTATAATCAAGTTGTTAAGTGGACGACTATATCTGAAAAAAAAATTAATTCAATTAAAAATAAAGTTACTAAACTCCCCTGAGATACTTCAAGAGACATTTCCAGTGAGTTTTACTCAATTTCTAGTTTTATTACATATACTACAATTTTTGAAATTTGAAATCGTGACAAATTGCAACTACATTCGATCAATTGTGTTAATTTTTACATAAAACGTCACAAGTGAAAAACTCCTGTCATAAGAAGTGAAAATAAAATCAAAATGGATCCGACTAAACATTCCTTCAACATAATTCAATAAATAACCATTAGTGAATTTTACAATAATTTGAATTTGAGTTAGGAATTTTCAAAATACTTGCAAATTGCAACTTCATCCAATCAATGTCAGGCAGTCAAATAAATACCTCCAACTTCACCATTTCAATGTAGAACTCTAATGAGTTTCACTAAGTACAGTTAGGTATGTGACCTTTTTAGCAGGAAGTATCTAATTTTAATAAACAAAATCGACCTATTCGAGTGGTTTAATAATATTAAATATAACATGTATATCATAATAACCTAATTATAAATATTTAATTGAATCATATTCCATAAAATCCAGGTCCGGCACACAAAGTTCACATTCGATTAACTCAAGCCGTACGCCATTGTGCCAAAAACATAATAGCAGAAACTTTTTTTCACAAGTTTGTATAGTAAGAGGATTCCTGAATATGTAGTGGAAAAATTGCGATATTAAATTCTGCGAAAATGGTGATAAATGAATAAACCTCCTAATTTACAGACAGATACAATATTTCTATTTCAATATAAAACGTACTTAAGTGCGTTGATTCTAATGCACATAATGACCCGTTTAAGACCCATTTTTAAGATGTTTAAAGGTTTTCTGAGTTCACGAAACACATTATTGAAAAAATGTCTGTATATGTGGTACGTTCCATCTAGCAAATTAAAAATCACAAATGGTTCAAACTTTGTATTTAAACTTTGAATCACACTAGGACTTTCCAATAAGTATTTTGCAAAAATCTTCCGGGAAAATGATTGGTCATTTTGTACTCTTTTCAGAATTTTTGATTTTGAAACATTTAACAATGTTTTTAATACTGGTTGTACTATTGAATATTCATAATAAAAAATAAGAAAATGGTCCCACATCACCAATTTTAAGTTAGTCATGACAAAAAATTCTTGCCTCCAGCTTGCATGCTTTTTACTATTTCTGAGGTGATGCTGTTACATCCAAGTTGCCCTAAGTGTTCGGCAAATTATTGAACCAATTTTGCCTAACATCAAATTGAACAACATAAAGATATACTCATAAGTTTTGCCCTCATCGTTTGATTCAAATTTACGTCCTCGACTCACTTATGTAAAATTTAAACAATTATTGCTCCTCTAATGATACGTAATGGTACCAAGTAATTCCCATAACCATTACATCTTTATTACACCATTTGTACATTTCAGTCTTACACTCCAGAGATCTACGTATCTAAATATTTTTCCTTCACTAAAGTGTACAAGCGACCCACTGATCACTTCTTCCCGGAACCTCCTCCGTATCCTCCCCCGAACCCAAAACCTCCCCCATACCCGGAACCACCCGAGCTACCGCCGCCTCCTCCGCCGCCGCCACCACCGCCACCGCCCCCATAGCTACCACCCTGCTGGCAAACGTTACAACCCCCGCTGGGTTGAACAGGTTTGGGTTGGGGTTGCACGTAGACTGGTTTCGGTTGGGGTCGGACGTAGACAGGTTTCGGTTGGGGATGCACGTAGACAGGTTTGGGTTGCTGTTGGACGACGGGCTTAGGTTGAACGTAAACTGGTTTGGGTTGGACGTAGACGGGTCTAGGTTGGTACACGTGTCTCTCTTCGACTACGATGATTTTGGGTTTCTGCTGGGGTTGAGGCGGAGGCGGCGGCGGCCTGTACACAGGTTGGGGATGCTGCTGTACGACCACCTTAGGCTGAGGCTGTTGCTGCTCTATGACCACCGTCTTGGGCGGCGGTCGCTTCACTATGACCGGCTGTATGGCGGCCGGTTGCTCTACTATGATCGGCTTCAGAGTCGGCGGCGCTTCCACTATCACCTTCTGAACAGGTTGCGGTTTCTGCTCGTAGGTCACGTGCACAGGCTGCGGCTGCTGCTGCTCAACCACGACGGTCTGCACCGGTTGGGGCTGTTGTTCCACCACGACCGGTTGCACAGGCTGAGGTTGCTGGTAGACAACCGGTTGCACAGGTTGAGGTTGCTGGTAGACAACCGGTTGGACCGGTTGGAGTTGCTGATAAACCACGGGCTGCACCGGTTGGGGTTGCTGGTAGACGACTGGTTGCACTGGTTGGGTGACGAAGCTGCCGCTGTAACCTCCGCCGTAACCTCCCCCTCCTGTGCCCCCGCCGCCGAATAAACCGCCCCCGCCGAACAAACCCTGCAGCTTTTTCTTCAACAACGTCGGTTCCGTATTGGAGGGAATTATCAGCAAAGTAGCTAGAAGCAGCTGAAAAGAAAATATACATATAGCTGCATGTTGGGTAAGAGAACTTAGAATTAAGGAGGAAGGATCCTACTTCTACGTGCTGAGATTAATCCTTATAATTTAAAGAATTACGTAAAGTTCAGAACACGTAACTTGTTATGCAATTACATTGAAAATGAAATTAATTACCTACTATTACTAAACATTATTACCCCAATTACTGCGCAATTACTAGATTTGTTATTGTACACCAACGAATCTCTTTTAAGACTCAAAAAATTGATACACCTGTCCATTACTCAAATCAACTAAACTAAAAATTTATCAAAAATCAAACTAAATTTATAAACAAGAACTTACATATTTAAAACTAATCGTCGCCATCGTATCTGCCAACTTGCACACTTGCACTATTCAATTTCTCGGGAGCGTTTGCGGAGAGTTGTGCGAAAGATGGTAATTTTATATCATTTAACCGGTGAGTAATTGTACGGATTACCCACGATAATTATTGGGCGCGGCACGGTTATAAACACCGAGGGATCTGAAAATTCCCTGCAAGCTTTTCCGGATGTAGGAAAAATAAACGTTGGAAATTACTCTGGGAAGTACTCGATGTTAGGGGTTTAATTAAATTAATAGTTATTTACGATACTAATGGATTAGATAGATCGACGAGTTTTCTTGATTACAAATTGAAGGGATCATGTTAGATTAATTATTAAAGGTTGTGTATACTTAGTCATCAAAATTTTTAACTAAATTTATAAGTAATTTTAGGAAAGCCTTAACACGGAGATGAATTAATAATTGCACTAATGAGTACTTTATCTTTGATTTTTAATTATATTTTTCATTTAATTATGCCAACTCTGCGTTTCCATCTCTCTATCATTTCCTAGTATTAACGTCATATTGTGCAGCTCATAGTTAGTGTGTTACGATATGTGAGATACCCTCATTATCACATGTATTACTTTAATTAATTAAATAGATACCGACGTAAACCGAAAATGTGGCTCATTTAATGAGAACTGAATTGAATTGGGCGAAAAAAAATACAAAATACAAAATTTCTGAGATTTACTCTTAGTACCTTACGTTGGCATAACAGAGTGTAAGTGTTCTTAAATATTTAAATACATATTTTTAGACTTGTGTTTTAAATACTTTTGACGTATTTAAATAGGTTTATCCCACACATGACAGTTATGACTGTCATTATTAATGTCATTTTAAGCAAGTAAACTATAACACTAGTGTGTTATAGTTATAATCCATAACTCACTAGTGAGATATGGATTATGTCACGTTCATATTTAATAGTTATTTATGGTACTAGTGTGTTATGTTGAAAATAAGTCAGGCGAGAAGATTTATACCACGAGGCCGTCAGGCCGAGTGGTATAAATTCTCAAGTGAGTTAGAAAACATAACACGCGAGTGGCATAAAATGTTTATGAGATAATAATTAATAAGCTTTGCGATCAAATCAAAGCTACTTGTGTCTCAGTACCCTATGAATATCAGAATGACTTGACGGTGACTTTTTTATATTTTGGTTAAAGTAGGTTGTTTGTTTGGTCTCGTGATATAAATCTTCTCGCGTCACTTATTTTCAACATACCACACTAGTACCATAAATAAATAAATAAATAGAATACTACTTTAAATATGAACGTGAGTTATAATCCATAACTCACTAGTGAGTAATGGATTATAAATAATTATAATATACTAGTGTGTTATTTGATAGTTTACTTGTCTAAAATGATATTAATAATGACAGTCATAACTGTCATGTGTTGGATAAAGTATTTATATTTAAAGGTTGCCCGTGGCAACCAAACAAACAACCTGCTTTAACCAAAATGTAAAAAAGTCACTGTAAAGTCATTCTGACATTTATAGGGTACTGGGACGGAAATAGCTTTGATTTGATCACAAAGCTTATTATTTATTATCTCATAAAAAAGATCTCTTCCACTTGTTGGATAAAACATTGTATGCCACTCGCGTGTTATGTTTCCTAAGTCACTTGAGAATTGTCTAAAAGTGTTCAGAAAAGAGGCAAGCGTAGGGTGAGCACTGATTCGTAAATTGTAAAACACAGAACGACAGATAACATCAAGTAGAGCAGATATTTTAAGTCTTACCGATAATTTTTACCAGCAGTTTTACAATAACCTAAACCTTATAAACTAGGATACTGCCATACTAACAGTGATGAATCAAGGCTCAAACGTCTTCCTGTGACGATGGTATAGCTACCAAGGCCATTAAAGAAGGAGGACAAAAGGTTTAAAAGGCATTGCAAATAATGTTCAACAAATATCTAGTAGAAGGATAAAACGCCATCAAAATGGGTACTTAATGCTAATATAACCCTCATCAACCAGCCCTTATCGTCCATTGCTGGACATAGGCCTCCCTCATGGCTTGCCATCCGCGTCTATCTTGACCTGCGTGGATCCAGTTGTTTGCAATTCTTTTTAGGTCATCAGTCCAACGTGTAGGTGGTCTTCCTCTATTTCGCTTGTCTGTGCGTGGCCTTCATTTCAGCAACCTCTTTGTCCACCTATCGTCACTCATTCTGGCCACGTGTCCTGCCCAATTCTATTTTAATGTGGTTATCATTTCGACGACATATTTCACACCGGTTTTTCGCCGCAGGTCCTGGTTTGTGACGTGGTCCCTCAAACTCAATCCAAGCATTGACCTTTCCATTTTGCGTTGTGCTACTTTGAGTTTTCTTGCTGATGTCATCGTTAAGGTGAGTGTTTCCGCGCCATATGTGAGCACTGGCAGAACGCACTGGTCGAACACTTTTCTTTTTTGACAGATAGGGACTTCGCTCTTAAAGACGTGTCTTAATTTTCCATAGGCCGCCCATCCGAGGTTGATCCTTCTGTGCAACTCGCATGTCTGATTGTCTCTAGATATTCTAATTTCGTGGCCCAGGTATGTATATTTTTCTACCAATTGAATTTTGGTGTTGTCGATGTTTATACCTTCGCTCATGACAAGGTTTGTCATGATCTTCGTTTTAGAAAAGTTCATTTTTAGACCAACCCCGGAGCATGCATCTTCTAATTCGTGGAGCATTTGTTTTGCCTATCCCAAGTCATCCGTTGTTAAGACAATGTCGTCCGCGAAGCGGAGGTGGCTAAATTTCTGACCATTTATGTTTATTCCCCTTTTATCCTAGTTAAGCTTTTTGAAGGCATGTTCTAAAACAGTGATAAATATTTTAGGAGACATAGTGTCCCCTTGCCTCACACCTCTTCCGATTTCAATGCGGTTGCTGGCTTTATGCAGTCTAACTGACATAGTAGCATTTTTGTATATATTATAGATGAGTTTTGAGTATCTATAGTCAACACGACATTCTTTCAAGGCGTCTAGTATAGCTTTCAACTCGATCGTGTCAAAAGCCTTGTGGAAGTCTATAAACAGGAGGACTAGAGGTCTATTGTATTCAATGGTTTTCTCGATGAGAGTCTTAATACTCTGCAAGTGATCATTAGTCCCAAAACCGGATCGAAAACCCGCTTGTTCCCTTGGCTGGTAGAGCTCGAGTTTATTATCCAGCCTTGATGTTATGATTCTGGTAAACAGTTTGTATAGATGGCTGAGGAGAGTTATTGGTCGGTAATTTTCCAGGCTTGTTTTGTCTCCCGTTTTATGATGTAGTATGGTGGTCGCTTCCTGCCACTGCTCCGGGATAGTGCCTGAATGCAGACATAGGTTAAAGAGCGTTCGTATCTTCTCTAATAAAAGGGGGCCTCCATATATAACCCTACTACTTAAAAAAGGCTACAAAACTATCAGCCTATTAGCTTACTGAGCCACATTTATAAATTATTCAGAAAAATCCTCACAAAACGTCTCTCCCTAAAACTAGAACAATACTCTTACTAACTTGGGTTAGGTTCTTTAGCCTGTTCTTTAGAACAGGCTGAATTTAGATTGAACTTCAATACAAATGACCATGTGTTGGTAGTGAAGATCCTAATAGAAAAAAGTGCTGAGTACAATAAAACATTCATTTTAATATTCGTTGACCTGACCTGATATGTTAATCCTCCTTTTTTGAGGTCAAATTTTAAACTTTGGAATTTCGCCATGAAACGTAAAGGGTTGGTCAATGGGACACTGTTGGCACGAAAAATTACCACAGTTGGTATCACTACTCTGCAGTTGCAAGCTGTGTCATTCCAGAGGTGAAATTAAGAAGTCCCACTGTCTCCAATAATTTTACAATCTTTGACAAACAGCATTATTATTATATTCACAGTTTAATACACAAGATGGGTGACACCACACATGTGAACAATTATCGACTCATGTCCTTCTTATCCCAACTTTATAAAACTTTTACCAAAGTCATCACATCACATACAGACTAACAAACGAATTTGATAGGTACCAAACGGTAGAGAGGCAGACTTTAGAAATGGATACAGTACAAGTGATCATCTACACAGCCTAAGGATCCTGGTAGAAAAGGCCAATGAGTATAACCTATCTTTCCATCTGGCTTTCGTGGAATATGGAGGAGGCTTTCGCCAGTATAGAATGGTGGACTATCGAAGAAGCATTAGTCAAAGTCAACAACCGAATAGACTCTACATATAGAATACTAATAAGAATATCTATCTAAATGCCAACATGACCATACTATTAGATACGGATCTAAGAACAAAACCAGTGAAAATCAATAGAGTATGATGATATCACCGAAACTATTTACCGCTGTACCAGGAGATATTTTTAAATCATTAGAATTGGAAAACAAGGGATCCCTTATCAACGTAAAACGCATCAACCATCTTAGATATGCTGACGTAGTACTATTAGCATCGAAGGAAACAGAATTGCAGACAATGATATCCGAACTGCATGCAGCCTCATTACAGAAAGGGTTAAAGATGAACTTGAATAAAACAAAAGTCATGACTCATGCATGACCAATGAACAGAATAAACAAGCAATAACTATTCGAGGAAAGATAATAGAAAATATCAACGAATATATATGCTTGGGGCAGAATTTCAAAATCAACAGAGAAAATCAAACAACGGAAATAAGTAGAAGACTTAGAATGGGAATTGACAAACTATCTTATGTGCTTTAAAACCAGAAGATCGCTCTTAAACTGTGACCTCATGTATAATATCAGTTCTTACACGTGGGGCCCAAACATGGGTATTCACTAAATCAAACGTAGTTCGAGAGAGAGGAACTCAATATGCCATGGAAAGGTATATGCTAGAGATATCGTTAAGGGAACACAAAACAGACGTATGGATTAGCTACCTTACAAAAGTAATAGACGTCATTGAACAAGCGGCTAAGGTAAAATGGAAATGGACTGGTCACAGTGGACGCTTGGAAGATAAAAGGTGGAACAAGGAAATCGGTAACTGGACGCCCTACAAAGCAAAAAGATCGCGTTGAAGGTCTCAAATGACCATTGAGACTATTGGGAGAGGCCTCTATTTAGATATGGATCTGAAGGCCTTAAAAATTATTTTTAAATTGTTGAGGAAAATACGAAAATAAAAGTTACTTCATCGTTTTCTTTATTTATCATACTTCCAAATAACAACGAAAAAGCTACAATCGTAACCATGGTTCAATTATCAACCCCTTAACTCGACACTCATTTCCTTCCCCCGTAACCTCCTCCGAACCCGAAACCACCCCCACCGCCACCTCCTCCTCCGCCGCCACCGCCGCCGCCGCCACCTCCCCCGCCCCCATAACTGCCTCCGTTTTGGCAACAGGGACCTGTGGAGATAAAATAAAGAAAGCATGTTCAGCCAAAATAACAAAAAAACAAAGTTTTCAAACAAACAAAATTGTTAAATAAAACAAATTTCCTAACTGCCTGGTATAAGGTGGAGGCTAAACATTTATGCATTCCCTATAATTTATAATAGGCCAATAATAATAATAAGACCTGTGGAGACGACAGGCCTCGCAGGGGCGCAACACGGCTGCTGTTGGACCGCGACAGGTCGCACGACGACAGGCTTCACCACGACAGTCTGGACCGGTTGGGCGCAACAGGCGGTGTAAACCGGTTGGGTGTGAACAGGTTGGATGTAAACAGGTTGGGCAGGTTGGTAACCTCCGCCGCTGCCGCCTTTCTTCTTCTTGAAGAACGTACAGTCCGCGGCGAGGACCAGCAGGAGTAGCACCAGAATCTGCAACAGTTTTTGCTATCAGATAGAATTGATTTTTACTTAACGAAACTTGCGACTTCGTATTACCGTCTACTTACAGTTTTGGCCGCGGCCATCGTGCAGTGCAGACTCTCGGTTCGATTTGAGGCGGATAATAATTTTCTTATGCATTTTATATGCAAACGAAGTTAATTAATTTTTTCACGCCGCTATTGCGCTCTTAATTGCTAAAGTACACACGACCGCATTTGTTAGTAATACCTGTAATGATGGGTAAGTACAAAATACCCCAAGAAAATTATGGGATGAGGTCATTCCAGATGTCCGACGAAGATAAATGGAAATTTGTAGTCAGCGAATTTCCAATTATTATCATTAATATGATAATAGAGTATGTTACCGTAAGTAATGCTCGAGTTTTAGGCAAAGTGTCTATTTATGCGTCTATGCAATTTAAAGGGTTTAATGTTGTTTCCAGTGAAAGTTACATATTTGACGAAGTTTAACCATCTGCTGCATATTTCTTATATATATATATATATATATATATATATATATATATATATATATATATATAATTTTTGAGTATATTTGTGTTTGAATGAAAACTCTTTTTTTCTCGTGCATTGTTTCGATTATATTCTAATCATCATCTTTTCTTAAAAATCAATGCATCTATTCGAAATTATTACTTAGCAAAGCCTTTTTTAAATTGTTTGCATCTATCTACTTATATCTTTTTCCCTTCTGACTTTTGTTTTATTGTTCCTGTTAACTGTTGTAACCTTTGTAATGCTGCTTCTATATCGTATGACTGAGCGTAACAAATATCGCTTCCTAAGTATTTAAAGGTGTTCATTTGTTCTAGTGGCTGATCTTCAATTACTATTTTTGCTCTTACATGTTCTATACCTTTGAATCCTGTAATTTTGGTTTTCATGTTGGATATTTTGAGGTTGTATCCTTTTGCCACGTGACGTAGAGTCCATATAGCTCTTTGAAAATTGTCTTTCGAAGCTGCTAAGACTTCTATTGTATTCTGAAATGTCTTCATGACGTCGAAAAGTGCTGGTGAAAGAGAGCACCCTTTTCTCACTCCGATATATCTTGCATTTTGCCTTGTTTTTCCCTCATATTTTTTTTACCTTATTGCCTGTATATAAACTTGAAATTGTTGCGACTAGGTGTTGAGGTATACCCTATTTTTCTAATATTACTCATAGTTTGTTTAGGTTGACTTTAACGAAAGCTTTCTCATAACCAATGAAAGCTATGGATGTGGGGCTGTTAAATTCTCTATATTCCTCAATTATCTGGCACATAGTAAGGACACTGTACATGCAAGGTATTCCCTGCCTAAATCCATTTTGTTAATCAGTACGATAAGCTTCTGAGAGAGAGTCTTTATTCTGTTATTAATATTTTTTAGATGTATTATATTTTGTATCCTGATTTGAGAAGACTGATTCCACGGTAGTTGCTGTAATTTCTGTGGACACCTTCTTTGAATAGCAGTACAACCACTGAAGTTTGCCTGTCTTTTGACACGTGACCGTATTTCCAACATGCGTTTATAAAATTTAATAATCGCACTACTAGGGATTCCTCAAGTGATATAAAGTCAACGTATGCTGTTTTTCCTTCGTCCCAAGTAAATAATGATCGAAATTGGTTTAACCAGTCATTTTTAGTCATTAGGTTTAGTCGTAGTGTATCTGTTCCTTCGCTGTTCAGTTGTCTAAGGATTTCGTATGCTTTGGTTTGCTGTCCGTGTATTGCTAACAAAGGTTTCCCAACTCAGTAGTACTCCTTGTATATTTACACATAAACCACCCATGAGGGGTCGGTCGTATAAATACTGCAAGATAATAAAATACTGACCGTGTGTAATACGCTTTATTAAAATTTTTAATTTACAACAATTTTCACTTTTTCAAACTTAATTTCCATATTGCACTTTATTCCATCTGGGAACCAGCAAGTTGGGATGGGCTAAAAATAATGAAAACAGTTTGTAAGTAGACATTTGGTACCGATTCCAAACTGAGTCCAGCCATTGGAACGTAAGAGTTTAGCAACGTAGGTAGACAGTTCCAGGTCAGGATTCCTGCTGGAACACACCAATGGAGTTCCTGACATGTAATTCCAATCAATGGGACGTTAGGATTCAGCGATGGTACCTTCATGTCCCTCCCCTAGACCGATCCCAACTCTGCCGGCCCCCACGTATTGCACTCTACTACAAAGAAAGGACAACTTTCAGGAACACACCAATGGAGTTCCTCACAAAATCCAATTAATAGAACGTTAGGATTCAGTGATGGTACCTTCATGTCCCTCCCCTAGACCGATCCCAACTCTGCCGGCCCCCACGTATTGCACTCTACTACAAAGAAAGGACAACTTGATACAATTCAATCGCTTTTGGCGTGCTGGTGGGCTCCGGTGGTGTTGTTGTTGGTGTCGTCCTCGGCGGGCACCGGCTCCTGGCCCTTCACCGTGAACGTCACGTAGTACCTCTTGTTCTGATCTAGGCGATCGGTGGGCAGTGATATGATTTGCTTGTCGGCGCCGTGGCTCAGCTCCAACGTGACGGACTTCTTCGGGACGATGCTCGGCAGGAAACCGCCAGAGCCCGGCTTGCAGCCGTCTGCTTCGAAGCCGATCTTCGGGATCGAGTGGTGGTCCATCTTGGGCACTGCAAATGGGAGAATTGTCATAGAACCGAGGGGGGTTACGTCTTCGACCATATAATATGTACCAAAGTACATAGACATGTCTTTGCCTACAATCTCTTATATATCGATATAGATCTCTCATATAGCGAAAGTCTTTAAGGTATTTTTACATTAAATCCGATTCCAAGGACTAGCTTCCATTTGGGCACTTTCTCTCCCCTCAACGTGAAGTAAGAAGAGAGGTCACAATGTATTGGTTTTACTTAAATTAGGCCTATGCATTAAAATAAGATGAGCGAAGTGAGAGTAAAAGAGAAATATTATAAGGGGAACCTGTGCGGTTCAAGGTGGATCCATTTCCCAAAGTGAACTACTTTTTACTTTATTTGCCGTTTGGTTTCAGAAAAATAGTGCAAAATTATGTTCGCAAGGAGCCCTCACCATTATATACAAAAGACGCTTTGCATGTTGCAGTGGGCGCCATTATGAATGGCGCAGTCTTGCGTTACGTAAATATCTAAAACTTATAGGATTCGTGTAGCAACATATTAGGGCAAAAACATAACATTGATGTATGAAGTGGAATACAGTATTGCTTGCCACATAAAACTGATGGAGAAATGGGCCTGTGGTGTATCTAAGATAGAAGTTTTAAAAATATTAGCTCAGAAAGCCAGAGAAAATAACATCACCACCAGATTTAGCGATGGTAACTAACGTCGATTATTTAAGAAGTTTAAAATAGATTCCAAATTTGCTTCAAAATCAATGCTGGTGTTGATACCATTAAGGAACATTGATCCACCTATTGATTCCAACGTTGTATCTAGCTATTATGCCAGAAAAACGAGATTTTTAGTCATTCTGGAACATGTTAGCCTTTGCCCAAAAGTAGAAATAAAGTTTACAAAGGCGTAACAACCAGCAACCATTGAGATTGATGCAGAAAATTAAGAGAGAGCCATTAAAACCAAAAGTGTAAAAAGAGTATAGAAAATAATGAAGATGTTTATAAAGATACCGATTACGATGTTTCAAAAGAAATGCTACCAAGTGAGCAATTGGGGAATAGAGAAATTACATTCCAAAAAAACAGTTATGGGTTACATTGCCCAAATTACCGAAAAAGAGCCATGCGCAAGTAAAGAAAGATCAATTATCAATCCAAGGGAAATTCACTAATTTTTGCCTGACCTTTCTTTTTGATAACAGAGGACGATTTAAATTAGGCATGTCTTTTAAGTACTGAAACTTTAGTACACCAATATAAAATATTCTTGAATAAAGTACCGTTTATTTCTCAGTTAGCCGGCTTTTCCTATTCGCTACTTACGGTAAGCTGCGCAGGGCACGCCGGTGTAAGCGTGCGCAGCGTGCATGCACCTGTTGGTGCTCCTCGTGCAGAGCAATGGGTTCGACGGCGGCTCCGGCAGGCCCCTCATGTACTCGGCGCCGTTCTTCTGGAGCCTCCTGAGCGCCTCGTACAGGAACATCTCGAAGCTCTTGAACGTGAAGTCCTCGGCGATGTACCTGCCTGCGCCGACCGTCGACGCGCACGACCTGTGGTAGTCGTCGATGGCACGCTTCACGAGCACCGCCTCGTTGTGCTGGTTCGCCCTTATCTGGTGACGCTTCAGCTCGAGGAGGTGGTGGAAGATCTTCCTCTCGAGGTGGTACCTGGGAAGGGCGAAAGGAGGTACGTGGACAAAGGAAGGAAAACTACTATGTCTTGCCAACACTTTAAGTGTTGGCAAGACATAGTAGTTTTCCTTCCTTCGACTTATCATGGCTAACTTTGAGTCCTTGGACAACCTCATTCTGTTGAGATACACGTAATCAAGGGACCTGCTAATGGGACCTTTGCTCCTGGTGCAGGTAACCAGTTTACCAATGGAACAAGAGGAGAGCGGACCGAAGAGATTTTGGTTCAAATAAGAAAAATGTGATGCCAAAATATTGCACTAAAGAGACCATGAATATATAGAGAAAATTCTGGAAACAATCAAAGTGGATCAGAAGGACTTGAATAGGCTTCAGAATACCATCCAAATGATTTAAGGAAATACAAGCATTTTGTAAAGGTCAAATTTATATCAGATTTAAGAGAAATCGACTTTTCCTGCTCTGTATCCACAAAAGTAGATATACTAGGTCGCTTCGGCCTCACATAATCTCACTGCGGCCAGCACGACGCCGGTCTCCTCCCCCACAAAGGGGTGGAGGGGGTGGACTGGTGCTTACGTCCGGGGGTGGGGTGGGATGGGGTTTTCGTACGGGGCATTTGGGGAGTGGAGTGGAGGTTTTCGTCAGGGGTCATTTTGGGATGTCTTAATTTTTTTTTCTTCAAATTTTTGTTTCAGATTTCGATATTCCCAAAGATTGGAGGCACTTTACGCAAATGCTCAACCCCATCTGATTTAATGCATGAAATTAGTGGAAAATGCTACATGCAACTCTTTACCATCACCACAAGGGTGTTTGCCTCTCCTTGTGATGGACTATACTGTTGATTAATAAAAGTAATGAACAATCGTTTCCTCTTAATGAATAAACATATTCCTCATCCTCTTCCCAGGTCGCATAGACCACTGTACGATAGGTGGGGTTCCACAGATACTCGTTCCGCCACTGACCGATAGGTGATCTTCGCTTTTGCGTTCCGTGCTTCAGACACTGTTAAGGACATTTGTGTTCCGTGCTTTGGCGTTGTCAAATGTTGGCGCGAAAGTTTTGGCGGGCAAAAGTGAGGTTACGTGTGGCCGAAGCGGCCTAGTATATCTACTCACAAAACTCGGCAAGAGGAAGAGCAGCAAACACATGAAATTCTAATTGCCAGAGTAAACATTAAAACAAGGCAACATGAAATCATTGCCACAGTCAAGGTATTCGTCACCAAGAAATGCAATACAGAAGGATAATTATGTAAACTTTTTTTAAAGCGCTTGGACTGAAAAAATGTTTGTGCGTGGAGATCTCTTTGCCAAACATTCATATCGGGATTCAACTTGGAGAAAGAAAGTAAAGGCCTCTATCAAGCAATAACAGGACGAAGTGTAATGTGGCAGTCAAATGGAAAGCCCATCTATTTGCCAACTGACATCAAGGAGATTCCAGAAGTTTCGATTTTCTTAATTTCGAGAAAAATAGATATAAATTACATGAAACCTGAAACAGGGGAAGTATCAATATATCAGATCCACTACTAACACATATTAAAAACACATACAAATAAAGGTACCGACTGGAAAAGATTTCAAAATTGAACTCGATTTCAACTGAAAAGTTTGATATAACAATTACCAATATTATTATTTTAATTTTTCATCAATTATTTCATTTATTTATTACTGGGATTTGGGAGAGAAAAGCACTAAGAAGCAATAGAGACAGTGTGTTAAATGGGTTGTTAGAACTGAGATCAAGAGCCGACTCCGACAGGGAAACTGAGCAAGACAACATCAAGCTGCGATGGAATTCAAGGTCTTTTATGAAGATGGTGAAGGTTGGTTCAGCTTCCTTACTTGCTTATGATACTCTGGATGTCCTATTAATCCAACGAATAACCGTATTAAAATGGAATTGGGCAAGAAAAGCTATGAGAAGCAATACTGACAGTTGGGGAAAATGGTTGTTGCAATGGAGATCAAGAGCCGACGAGGAAAACTGAGCAAGTCAAGATCAAGCCACGATGGAGTCCAGAAGTGGAATTCAAAGCCTTTCTATGAAGAGGGTGATGATTGGTTCAGCTTCCTTACTTCCTTATGTTACCCTGGAAGTTCCATTAATCGGACGAAAAACCGTATCAAAATGGAATCGGGCAAGAAATGCGATGAGAAGCAATAGAGACAGTTGGTTAAATGGGTTGTTGGAATGGAGACCAAGAGCCGACAAGGGAAACTAAGCAAGACAAGATCAAGTCACGATGAAGTCCAGCAGCGGAATTCAAGGTCTTTTTATGAAGATGGTAATGATTGGTTCAGCTTTCTTACTTCTTTATGTTACTCTGGATATTCTACATTAATCGGACGAAAAACCGTATCAAAATGCAATTGGGCAAGAAAAGCGATGAGAAGCAATAATGACAGTTGGGCAAAAGGGTTGCTGGAATGGAGACTAAGATCCGACAAGGGACACTAAACAAGAGAAAATTAAGCCACGATAGAGTTCATCAGTGGAATTATCTATCTAGAAGGTCGTTTTATGAAGATGGTGATGATTCGTTCAGCTTCCTTACTTCCTTATGGCACTCTGCATGTTCAATCGAACGAATAACAGTATTAAAATGGAATTGGGCAAGAAAATCGATGAGAAGCATTAGTGACACTTGGTCAAAAGGGTTGTTGGAATGGAGTCCAAGAGCCTACAACGGAAACTGAGCAAGACAAGATCAAGCCGCATGGAGCCCACCAGTAGACTTCAAGGTCTATTTATGAAGATGATGATGATTGGTTCAGCTTCCTTATTTCCTCATGTTACTCTGGATGTTCCATTAATCGGACGAAAAACCGTATGAAAATGGAACTGGGCAAGGGAAGCGATGAGAAGCAGTAGTGACAGTTGGGCAAAAGGGTTGTTGGAAATGGAGAACAAAAGCCGACCAGGGAAACTGAGCAAGACATGATCAAGCCATGATGGAGCCCAGCAGTGGAATTCAAGGGTTTTCAACGAATAGAGTGATGACTGGTTTCGCTCCCTTACCTCCTTATGTTGCTCTGGATGTTCTGCGTGACGGACGTCATGTTCACGCCCCTCTCCGACATGTACTTCCACCTCGGTATCTTGGTGTTCCTCGGGCTCGGCTCGAACCCCGAATCGATGAGGTTGCTGCTCTCGTAGTCGCTCCCGGCGCTCCTCGACTCCCTCGTCCTCGAGCGACGCTTCACGAGCCGCTTGCTCTTGCCGACGCTCCTGCCCTTCTCCTCCGCGTCCGAGACGCTGTCGCGCTCGTTGTCGCTGTACAACGACGTCGGCAGCGGCGCCGACATGTTCGACTCGCACCTCGGCGGCTCGACGACTCTGTCGCGTATGTTCGGCAGCGACGGCACCCTCGCGTCGAGCTGACCGTGCGCGACGGGCCTGTGGGCCCTGTCCAGGTGCCTGTCGCTCTTGGAGAGGTTGCTCCTCGAGAGCGGCGTCGGGATCTTGCTGCGCTTCGTCTTCTCCTTGGCGGGCTTCGCCTCGTCGGACCTCGAGCGCTCCTTCTTCGCGGCGTTGCGTCTCTTCGTCCTCGAGGTCTTGTCGAGCTTCTCGGCTTCGTCCTCGTTGAGCACGCGGAAGCTGCGGTGGACCTTCTCCTCGTCGGACTCGGTGCTGTTCGCCGGCGGCGGTTTCTTCGGTTTCTTCGGCCTCGGCTCCTCCTTGGCCCGCTTCAGTTTCTTCGCGTCGGGCTTGGTCGGCGTCGCGTCGTCCGCCGCGGCCATGCTCTGCTGCCGGACGAGCTTGACGGGTTCTTTCGGCTTCCCCTCGTCGACCGCAGCTGCCTCTTCCGCAGCTTCTAGAGCGGCTGCGGCTTCGACTGCAGCTTCTGCAGCAGCTGCTGTTTCGACTACAACATCTACAGCAGCTGCAGCTTCGACGGCAGCTGCGGTTTCCACTGACTCCACGGGTTCGATTCGAGATTCTTCAGGTTCCGGTTGTTGTGTGGGTTGTTTCGTGGAAACGACGTCACTTTCTACCTTGGTCACATTCTCTTGCATCTGATCGGCGTCTTCAGGTTCCGGTTCGGGTTTTGCTTCTTGTGGTGCTTCAATTTTTGGTACCTCTTGGGTTGCTTCCTCTTTCTCTTGATCAGCATTGGCTGGTGCTGCGATCTCTTCGTTTTCAATTACTTTTGGTTCTTCTGCAGTGACAACAGGTTCTGTTTTACTTTCCTCGACGTGTTCCGGTGTTGCGTTAACTTCCTCGCTTGGAAGTTTTGGTTCGTCTGCTGCGCCTTCAACTTGAGCTGTCTCGACTGGCTGTTCTTCCACGTCTGGGCCCTTTACTTCCTACAAGGAATAAACAGTTTTGCATTAATTTCTGACATATTTTGCTGATTTTGAAATCTGTGTAATACCACCATCAGACCACCACCATCACCACCCTTAGACTGGCTACAATCGACATTTATAACATTGTAAAAAAAAAACGAATACTTCACAGTGCGATGGTTATAGAATGATAAGTTTTATGTCCCACGTTCTCAATACTTTTTTAAGAATCATCCATACATGCATTTACAAAAAATGTGAACATCAAATGGACAACACTCAGTTTGGATTCCGTAATGGATTGGGAAGGCGCAAAGCTCAATTATCCCTTAACGTACTAACACAATGATGCGAAGACATGAACGTAAAGGTCTATGCATGTTTTGTAGACTACAGAACGTATCCAGTTAGAACGAAAATAATTATTGACAATCGGCCTATTGAGCAGGTATCACACTTCAACTACTTGTGATGTGATGTAAGCGACAACTACGACAATGACATCACGAATAAACTCCACCAACACCAAAACATATGCGGAACAACATACAGATCATTCGAAATAAAGTAGGATCCGAAACAACACTAAAATTCTATAAAACAATGGCAGCGCCCTTTCTACTTTATGGCTGTGGAAGCTTGACAATGTGGAAAAAAGATACATCAAAAATTGAAGCTACAGAAATGAAATTCCTACGACGAATCAGAGGTTGCACATTAAGAGATAGAATAAGAAATTTATAATAAGAAATAAGAGAAGAACTAAATATACATAAATGACAAAATTAAAAGAAATAAAGAAGATATATGAAGAAGAAGAAGAAGATTATATGTAAATTACGTTTAGTTGAAAAATTACCTCGATTTGTTCCGGTGTCTTCATCTGAGTCGCCTCCGTTTCCTCTTTCTCTTCCCGACGCGTCTCGGGTTCCATCAACGAAGACGGCGGAGCATGCACGGAGGCCTCGACGACGATGTCCTTCTTCTGCTGCTCGTCCACGTCCTCGCTCGTCACGGACATTTGGTCCTGAACGAACTTCGTTCCAGTGGTCGGCTGCACTTCGGGCGACGGCTCGTCCTCCTTCGACGGCACGCCGACGGATCTCACGGCCTCCGCCGACGTGTTCGTGCTCCTGTCCATCAGCGACGGCCTCTGCTCCGGCACCTCGGGGCTCATCATCGTGCTGCGTGTCGCCTTCTCGATCTCGCCCCTCGCCGACGACCTCTTGCCGAACTTCGCGCTTCTCGGACGACGCTCCCTGCCGACGACGGTGCTCACCGTCTCGATCTCGATAGGGGTGCCGCCGCCCTCGCCGCCCTCGACGAACACGTCCCTCGTTATGTTGATCTCGGTCCTTAATACAGGGAAATTAGCAAAAAATCAATCAGCTCTTTGGGGACTGTGGCTGTGACAGAGGACTGACCAGTTTTTTTTTGGTACTTCAGATATAGAAAAACAAACGTTATACAAAATCATCCAAAAATGTTTTGTGATTATTGGAAGCATAGCATTCTTATCGCGGGCTTCGCTCGAAGCGCTGGATCGGTGAGAGGTATTAACATCGAAAAACCGAACGAGGCGGACGATCCGTACGGCCAATTCTCGCGCCGCGCTAGCTGTTTGGTGGCAACTCGTGTTACAATTATTTGTATTGTAGGTTGCCTGCTCCAGGGGTGGCGATTGCGGGCTGGATCGGTGAGTGGCTAGCGCGGCACGGTAGCCACCAATAGTTAATAAACCATAAGAAAACACCACTGTCTAGCAGTCATCTTCAGGCTCGTAATAAGAAATAATTTTAGGGCTAGAGCTGAACAATATGTGAGACGTCACAGTTAAAACCGACATAAACCGTTAATAATTAAAAATTTCTTCACATATTGAACAGGAACATTCATAGGAAACATGAAAAGAGCCCTAATAGGATCGTGTAACAACTTCCTAATGATGAGGAAGTTATTTTTATTCCCTCTCTCTTTCCATGTTTCCTATGAATGTTCCTTTTAATATGTGAAGAAATTTTTAATTTTTGACTGTTTATGTCGGTTTTAACTGTGACGTCTCACATATTGTTCAGCTGTAGGCCTAAATTTTTTTTATTACGAGCCTGAAGATGACTGCTAGACAGTCGAAACCGATCGCTCTTTACGCAATAAATTGGTAGTGAAGACTTGGTGTTTTCTTATGGTTTGAACTACCATGGCCATCTTCGAGACGCTGGACAACCTTCGACCAATAGTTGCTGTACATGACGTTTAGTATAGGAATGAGGGATGTCCCATTATGCAGATGTGGCGAGGTGGGATCTCTAACACATATTCTGTTGGAATGCCCTTTAAATGTTTCTGAGACTTTAAATAAAAGTTTAATAAAGAATGTATAGCAATTACCATTCTCGTTGGTAACAATTCTGAGGGAGGGGAATATAGAACTGTACAATGATACATATAAGCATATCTGCATTGGCATATAGTTTACCAGGATTTGGTTTCGACTAAAGAGTCCGTGACATTGAGATATTAAACAATTAATAGTAAATACAAGATTTCGTTCTTATAGACGTCGACGGCTCAATACATTACGAATATATAATTCGTTTATTATTAAATTTGATAATAAACTGACTACTTTGTTTAACCTGGTCTGACCTCTGTCACAGTCAGAGTCATGGGAAAAAATTATATCCCAGTGTTGCCGCTAATATCAACAATATTTAAGGAAATTTTTAGGTTAATAAATTGTAATTTATTGTGAACTAATTTAGTGACACTTTTACCTAATTCAATCATTCAACTAAACACGCTTTGTTTAAAAAATGAAGAGTAACACAGACCGAACGTGGTAAAGGTGTAGTTCGTATAACTAACTAAAAATATTTCTGTAACGTTATAATGAATACGCTCCAGTATGGTGAGGAATATAAATCTAGGACGTCGCAAGATAACAAGAAACAGATGTACTGTTAATGTAATCTAAACTGAATGTGAATAATAGATCCCGAAAATGTGGCACTAAATTAGTATACTTAGTACGCTCAAAAACGAAGGTGTGTAGTTTGGCCTTGATTAAGTCCCTTCTAATCTTAAACCGATCTGTGAGACTGCATTTCGGGAAGCCCTTACTTCACACTACAAGCTCTCACGATACGCCCTGAGAGTTTGCTCCGGAGATCACGTCACGACCTGTCTGCAGTCTACACGACCTTCTTACAACCTCTAGATAAGATTTATCTCCGCAGCCGATCACGAGCTACGAGATCCTACATACAGTCCACTATACAAAGACCACTACAGCCGTCGTCCGCCCTGCACACCATAAGTCTTTTGAACAATTTAGGAAAACTACTGGACAGGATTCCACTGAGGAGGATCAAGGAGAAAGAGGAGAGGCTACGTACCATACCCGACGAACAATGTGGATTCAGGGAAGGACACTCGACGGAGCACCAGGCGCTGAGGATGGTAGAAGAGATGATCAAGGACATCAACGAGAAGAGGACGACATGCATGGTACTATTCGACGTGGAGAAGGCGTTCGACAGGATTTGGCACAACGGACTTATAGCAAAGATGGACGGATTAGGATTCAAGACGGCGACGACCCAGATGATACAGTACTACCTACGAGACAGGAACTTCAGAATCAAGGGCAAAGGGACGACATCGAGCAGCAGAAGGATGGAAGCAGGAGCACCACAAGGATCTATACTGGCACCAGAACTATACAACATCTACACTAGCGACATACCAATTGAAAGAGGGAACAGCAACACGAGGACCTATATCTACGTAACAAAGCGACGGAGTACCTACAGAGAGAAGTGGAACAAATAGAAGAATGGAAGAAGAAATCGAAGATCAAACTCAACGCGGAGAAGACAGAGGCAGTATACATAGGACCGAAGACGAGACGACCGACGACCAACATCATAATAGGACAAAAGGAACTGGAATGGAAGGAAGAAGTACGATATCTAGGAATCCACATAGACCGAGAACTTACGTGGAGAAGGCACATAGACGACACCGAGAAGAAGGCGAAAGACCAATTGACTGGGACCACTAATAGGACGACGGAACAAGCTGAGACTGGAAACCAAGAGGAAGATCTACCTGACAGGAATAAAACAAATAATGACATACGGAGCAGCACCGTGGGTACAAGCAGCAAGGACGCACCTGAAGAAACTGGAAAGGATACAGAACCAAGCGATGAGAAGGATGACTGACGCACCATGGTATATGAGGAATAAACAACTACGACGGGACATACACATGGTAATGGCAACGTGGGCAATGGAGCGCACGAACCCCCTAATAAGGAAGGCAACAGACTACGACGAGGACTCAAGATCAAAGAGGACAAGACCCAAGACGGCAATGAAGGAAGACCAACCACGAAGAACATACCAGGAAGCTGAAAATACATTAAGAGGACCACCAGGACGACCAGGACAACCCAGAAAATACCATCACGCCGAGGAAAGAAGAACCAGAAGAGAGAAGTGCCGAGCCAGGCGGTCAACTTCATATAAAATCAGGTCAACATACGTCCGCGGATCTGCCCTGCATTACCTGCCGTTGATCACGATCTCGTTATTGTAGTCGATCCTCGTCGACGATGGCGGCTGCGGCAGCGGCCCCGCGTCGGCGACGCCCTCCGCGTCCTGTCTCGGCGACCTCTTCTTCGAGGAGGCCTTCTCGCTGCCTCCGGAGGTCGAGGCTCGCCTCCTCTCAACGCTCCTGCCGAGCCTCTTCTTCGAGCGTCGCCTCGGCTCGCCGTCGTCGCTCTCCGAGCTGTCGGCGGCGCCCCAGAGCGCCGTGACGTCGTCACGGACGTGCAGGTTCATCGGCTGCGTCCTCGGGTCGCCGAGCCTCGAGGCGGGCTGGCCGCCGTGCAGCTGGAGGAGCTTCGCCGTCGAGCGGAAACCGCGTTGCAGGGCGCAGTCGAGCGGCGTCATGAACGCGTTCTTCGACGTGCGGAGGATCGGGTTCACGTGCGCGCCGCCGTCTAAGAGAATCTGAAAGTTTCGCCCCGTAATTATGGCTCGAATCAAGGCTTGCGTACATATTTATTTTAAGGGTAGGGTAATTCGGTCTCTCACGTAACCCCCGGCCTTGGCAATAAGATAGGCATCTAGTCGATACGTCGGGGAAAAAATGGAAAGGTCACGTGGGCATCCTTGAAGCTTACACATATTTGATTTAATCGTTCAAACAAGGGGCGGGGGCGATTATGGTACAGTTATGGAACTATTTTAGGCCGTGATTATGGGTTTCACCTTGCACATGTCCGCGTTGTCGTTGAGGGCGGCCATGTGCAGGGGGCACCTCCCGTCGTTGTTCCTCGCGTTCACTTGGCTCGGCCTCATCTCCAGGAGGAACCTCACCAGCTCCCTCCTTCCCGAGGCGGCCGCGTCGTGGAGCGGGAGGTCGCCCCTCGCGTTCCTCAGCCACAGATTAGCACCGTGAGACCCTGAGGGAAAGATCCGTATTACATGTCGAGAGATAATTAATCACTGTTTTTGATTTTTGAAGCTTTTATAAGTAATTATTACACTTTCTTGGCAAAAGTGTCTGAATGTTGGTTTACTTCTTGTTTCCTACGTTAGAGTAAAGAAATGGATTCTTCTCTAAGTCCCCTTTTCCATTGTTCACGCCATCTTTCATTTGTAAACTTTATATCTTTTAAAATATGAAAAATATCACACATGATGATAATAGTTATTCTTATTAAGATTATTATTAGTATGTAGTAGTAGTAGATAAGCTATGATGTTTCTAGCTCATAAATATCCGTTTTTTTTTTTAGATCAAATTTTACCCATTTTGGTACCACATTTTGGTACCTTCCACTCATTCACTCACTCACTTACACACACAACGCGTCCCATCGTGATCGGAAACCATAATTGTGGCACAACTCAGTTGCCTGAGTACCAAGCCCCACACCCCCGGATGATGCTGTACTTGTGGCGCAACTCGACATCTGCGCCGCTAACTGGAACTCAGTCGATGACGCCGTACTTTTGGCACAACTCACCATTCAGTGTGTTAGCTACTTTTTGACCTAACACGCTTCATGAAACATTTGAAAAACCGCTCAATTACACTAATTTTTGGCTGCCATTTTGGGCACGAAAATTGTTTCCCATTTAAAATAACACGGGGGATTAAACCAGAAAATCGTGGTTAAATAGGAGCACTTTGGACTTTAACTTTTTGAGACAGAAATTCAACCGCACGCAATTTCTGACCGCAAAACGGGCAACAAATTGTACCCCCATTTAAAAGATCATAGAGAATTGAACCAGAAATGATGCGTAGGTTAAATATTGACGAAAATGTGGTACCAAAATGGACAAAATTCGACCTTAAAAAACCGTTTATTAAAAGCTTGAACCATCATACCTTATCTATTATTACTATTATAACATTGTTATATAATATTGCCAGGTACCACATAGCAACATCTAGAACAAAGAACTAAATTAGGGGCAAAACGTGAATTTCCTAAAATCAATTATGTAAAGAAGTTTCATAACGAAACACGTATTGCAAAATTTGCAAAAATTTTGCAAAAATAATATTAATATATTTATAATAACAGTAATAATAATAATAATAATAATAATATACTTATAAAAATATGAAATTAACAATATCGTAATTACCATTATCATAATTATAACCGTAACCAGCTTTTATAGTTTCACTGCACCTTTTTGCCATTAGTTCTCTCTATAGGAAAAATTCACAATTATGGTAATTGTAACTTGGATAATGATAACTTCATATTATTATAACTATATTATTATTATTATTATTATTATTATCATCACGATTGTATTAAAAAATAGAAATGTTTCTTGGCTGCAATAAGTTAGATTCCGTCTGACTGATGCCGGATCTGCTCTTTATAAGCCAATCCGTAGTCACTTCCGGACTAAAACAACTAATTGCAAAAAGACAAAATGAAATTAGAAATTAGAAGAAAATGATAATAGTAATTATGATTTTAATTCAAAATATTATCAATATTTTTATTATTATTACTATTAATATCATTGTATTAAAAAATGGAACAAATTGGTATTCAATTTTATTTCTAGTATCTTGGTTATGTGATATTCATTAACTAAATGTAAAAACTCGGATACCATGGTGTAGTTGTAGAGGATATTTGAATAATTCACATAAACCAAGTAACTATTACACATCTTTCTGCAATACTCTTACATATTAACTCAGAATTACACACTCTAGTGTAATTAGAGTTTAGGGTAGCAATCCGAAATTTCACATAAAAAGTGCCGTAAATAGCTCAAATGATCTCTACGATTTATATAAATCGTTTCAGACAGTTTTAAGCAACTATGCCGATAGACATCTTCAAATCTGACTTACCGATAAGTTTAACAGTTTCAAATTGGCCCTTCGCGCAGCCGCAGTGCGCAGGGCTTCTCCCTTTCCTGTCCTGCCTGTTCGCGTCAGCACCGTGAGCCAGCAGGAGGGCCGTAGCATCCGCATGACCTAAAACAAAGTCCAAAAAACCGGAACGTAATTTATGCAAAAAAGGTAAAATGTGCAGATTATATACGAAGTATGCATAGCATTGATTGAAAGATCCTTGGAATTATGCAAGAGAAATATCGCTTTTATTTAGAAAGCTTACAATCAGGTTTCTCGATCTTGGACTCCTGAATGACTCGGAATGATAATTTTTGACATTTAAGTTGAAAACGTGTTTGGACTTCACAATTTATTGTTTGCATGTTCACTACGGAAAGAAGTATATCTAGCGAGATATATACTGGTACCTCCTATTTCAATTTCAACTTTCAAAGCTTAGGCCGCTTGGTTCTGTTTTATGGGATTTTCCGGCGATAGAATTACTAAAAGAAATCCTTGACCGTTGAAGACTTTTCAATTTTTAAAAAGGTGTTTGGAAATTGTGACGATATACGCAAAAATTGAAAGTATGGGGCAAACGTTGTTGCAATTTCTCACGATATCTCATTTCAAGTATTCACAATTTTTGTAGTGAAACTCAGAATTTGGTAAAACTCTCTTAAATTTTAAGGTGTCTCTTAGTGAAGGAATTTTGAAGTTGTAGGTGTATATTTAACGACCTAACATAATGTTCGTGGCTCTACTTATCATTATTTGATGTTCTCCCTTTCTCCATCTCCCCTAACTAAGGTTATTTAGTGTTGCATCGCTAACCGACATCCTGTAGTTTACTTTCTTGTTAGGTGATGATGAATAAATGAATGTCGTTAATCTGTTGAACCAGTTCAATCCTCACCAGCCTCTGAGCCCTTGTGAGGGCCCTTAAGGTCCCGAGGTCGTGACCATATAATACATGTCGACAATGACTTGAACCTGGTCAATCTACACCAGCCTTTGAGTCATTGTGAGGGACCTTAAAACCCTGAGGTCGTGACAATATAATACACGTCGATAATCTTTTGAACCTGTTCAATCTACACTAGTCTCCGAGCCCTTATGAGGACCCTTAAGACTCAGAGGTCGTGACAATATAGTACATATCGACAATCTCTTAAACCTTTTCAATCGACCCAAGCCTCTGAGCCTTTGTGAGGACCCTTAAAACCCAGAGGTCGTGACAATATAATACATGTCGACAATTTCTTGGACCTGTTCAATCTACCCAAGCCTCTGAGCCCTTGTGAGTGCCCTTAAAACCGTGACAATATAATACATGTCGATAATCTCTTGAATATATTCAATCTACACAAGCGTTTGAGCCCTTGTGAGGACCCTTAAAACCCCGAGGTCGTGACAATATAATACATGTCGACAATTTCTTGGACCTGTTCAATCTACACTAGTTTCTCAGCCCTTGTGAGGGCCCTTAAAACCCCGAGGTCGTGACAATATAACAGATATCGACAATCTCTTGAACCTGATCAATCTACACCAGCCTTTGAGCCCTTGTGAGAACCCTTAAGACTCAGAGGTAGTGACAATATAGTACATATCGACAATCTCTTAAACTTTTTCAATCGACCCAAGCCTCTGAGCCTTTGTGAGGACCCTTAAAACCCAGAGTTCGTGACAATATAATACATGTCGACAATTTCTTGGACCTGTTCAATCTACCCAAGCCTCTGAGCCCTTGTGACTGCCCTTAAAACCGTGACAATATAATACATGTCGATAATCTCTTGAATATGTTCAATCTACATAAGCGTTTGAACCCTTGTGAGGACCCTTAAAACCCAGAGGTCGTGACAATATAATACATGTCGACAATTTCTTGGACCTGTTCAATCTACAGTAGTTTCTCAGCCCTTGTGAGAGCCCTTAAAACCCCGAGGTCGTGACAATATAACAGATATCGACAATCTCTTGAACCTGATCAATCTACACCAGCCTTTGAACCCTTGTGAGAACCCTTAAAAGCCCGAGGTCTGATTTGCCTGATACAGGCAAATTGGGCGAATAGCACCTTACAGGTAGCTGGTAAAATGAAAACGAGATAGTGATTTTCGACGCGATGACCGAAAATGTGATTTTATTGAAGAGGTATTTTCGACCCAAAAGAAATTAAACTTTAAGAATGGGCAAAGGAAATGAGTAAGGGCAAGAGAATACTCAAATTACGGAAAATCCCATCTTTATCACGAAAATATTAAAGGGCAAGGGAAATGGGTAAGGGCAAGGGAATACGCAAATTACCGTCGCCCAGTTTGCCTGTCGGATTAAGTCAGTCCCGAGGTCCCTTCGCCCAATTTGCCTATTCAATATATATTTCGTTTGCATTTCGTTCATGCAGTGCTTTCCCTGGTGTTGGATTGACTCTCCCTTTTCATTCTGAGAGTCTTAGAGAGTCCAGAGAAATTGATATTCAACCAGTCCAAGTCTTCCAAATTTTAGTGGAATTTCAATGAACGTTCTTTAGTTTCCGTTGAAGAATACGGCCCATTGCTCCATTTATACAGACCTATATGTTGAACTGTGGTAGCCTCATAGCAATGAGTTATCCGGAAATTGGATCTGGGTTTATGATAACCTAAATGTGATTATGATTTCTGTTTAAGCTGAAAAGCATATGCCATGACCGATTTAGGAGTTTCGTTATGTATTTGTATCAACCAATAACGAAGCAACTCTGGGAACCACATCTGGTTGAAGAGCTTGGACGTGAGAGTAGCGCTTTGGATAGAAGTGCTACTTCAATCAATTGATGAAGGGGAGAAATGTCTTAACAACAAAGCAATCCAACAATACGCAGGGAAGGATTCACTCTGGATGAATATTAAAAATAGCAGTACTCTCAGGCGCAAATAAAATTATGTCAAATTTGAAATAAACTCACAATTCAAAAAACATGAACCTACCTAAATTTAATTCTCAATCGGAACTATTTACCCATTGTTCGCGCCAGTACCAAGTGGTATTTTTAACAGTTCCTCCAAAACAAGGAAAACAGAATTTTTGTAAGAAAAATGGAAGGCCATCGAGTATGATTGCACTACTTTTTGTAGCCTTTGTTGATAATTTTCTCAAAATCCAATCTCAAAGATTGAAACTGTGATAATAATTGCGTATATCAAAATGCACGTTTGGAATAAGAATTTGACAGTTTAACAGTACCACGTACATGAGTACTGCGCTTCGTCTTCTAAAGAAGCTTTCAAGTGGTCATATACGATTTTTTATATTGCAATTTGAAATATTTTAGGGATGTAGGGAACAGGATTTAAAATGCAGAGTCCAAAGTTTAGAACGTTTCAGGAATCGAAATATAATGGTCGAAGGGTTCAATGCTGAAGACTTAAGGAGTCTTTCTTAGCAAGTTTCGAATCAAGAGGTAGTCAATGTGAAGATGAGGTAATTAAGGGTTGAATATTCCAATAATTCTAGTCGCAATTAAAATGGTTTCTCCTGTTTTTTTTTTATCTGAAAGGTACTCAGGTACTGCTCAGGTACTTCCCGCCCAATTTGCCACCGTCGACCTCAACGTCAATACCCGAAACGGCACTCACTCACCCAAAGTGACAGCGTAGTGTAGCGCCGTGCACCCGTTGCTGTCGATGACGTCCGGGGAAGCCCCGCACAACGTCAGCAACGTGTCCATGCAGTCGGTGTGGCCCCGGGAGGCTGCGCAGTGCAGGGCGGTGAGACCGTCCTTGTCGGCGGCCTCGACGGCCGCCCCGGCCCTCACGAGGGCGAGGACGGCCCTCGCCGAGCCCGCGCTCGCCGCCCACAGCAGCGGCGTCCGCTTGTCGCCGTCGGTGACGGAGACCTGGACGTCGCCGTGCCCGAGGAGCGTCTGGAGGACGTGGAGGCCGAGGCTCGAGTCCTTCTCCTGGAAAAACTTTTAGCTAATCTCACAGACGACTCATAGATATATATATTGTGACGAGGTGAATTTTATATAGCCGTGGATAGGCCACATGCCATACCGTTAACGTTAAACTGAATCAACCGCAGATAGATGGCGGAACATAAGAGAACCCTCAATCTACCATTGCTCGTTGGTATGGAGATGACTTAAGAAAGCTAGGTACCTCCAACAAGGTTCTTTACATGTTTTCTATCGCAGTGAGATTTTTCACAAGGTGAGAACCAAGACTTGTGATTCATAAGTAATGCTCGGATTATGCATATTTTTCCATTTTTTGCATTCTTCTTCGTTTTTTTTTTTTATTATATATTTTGCATATTGGTATGATTTGTGTATATTGTTACATATTTTTACTATTTCACTGACAATTTTATGTTTTCAAACAATTCAAACAAAAGTAAAATCAAATTTGTACAATAATTTCGATTATATTGGAGTCTATAAAATTACAGATGTCTGCGGAAGTTATATAGCTAACTTCCTAATTGGGATTTTGCCTGAAAACCATTAATCTAAACCTTATTTAATTGCCGTTAAAGATTTATAAAAATCAAATAACGTGACCATCAGCAGATTTATCCAAGAAAATTTAACAGCAATATTTCTACCGAAAATCAACTTCAAGTAATACTTCTACAATTCTTCCCAGAAAGGTCGGGAAATTGACTTAAACCCTTGGGATTTCCAAATTTTCACACTTTTCCTAAGCACGTTTCAGCACCTTTTAACACATATCCTAAATATTGCTTTGCATTATTAAGTTTATACCTTAAGAAAGGGTTTTGCAAATATTTCTTTAATGGTGTCAAAACCCCTCAAGAAAGGGTTTTCGCATACTTTTTTGATAACTTGTCTTGTGTAATACTTACCCCTCCACACATTTGGGCGGCGTAATGCAGGGGGTAGCCACCGTGGACGTCGGGGGTTGAAACTGGTGCCCCTGCGGCCAAGACGGCCCTTAAGGCAGAAGTTTCCCCGCAAACTGCAAAATAATGCTTATGAAAGAAACGCCTCTCTCAATTGAGAGCTTGAGGATATAAAGAAATATAAAATTAACAGGATCAAATTAGGACATTTTTAAAGTCGATGTTTAAGTGTGTGAAAACAAATGATATTACCCAAAAGGTATCGGCCCAAAATGACGACTGCATTGATTGAACATTGATTAAAATACAAAAATTGCAAAAAAGAGATTTAAAATACACATCTCAATAGGAGTTTCAATTTTTTTTTGTTTATAGGTTTTTAATAAAGGCCTCATTTTGGACCTTGTAATTAAAGAATTATTTAAAAAATTGTAAAAAACCACAAAAATTATAAATTTAAGAAAATATGGCGATGTGTAAGGCTCTCATATGGCCGGACCAAATATTCATGGCAACATTATTAAAGTGCCCTTTACGCAGATTGAAGAAAAATGTTTCAAATAAAAGTTGTAGCCATTAGTTAGGTCAGTTCAAATCGAAAATATGGTAAGCATCTGTAAAGCCGTTTTAGCCAAAAAAAAGTCAAAACCAAATATTATTAAATAATTAAAAAGAATTTTTGGTATTGCTCAATATATATAGAGTAATACCTAATAAATGTTTTGACTAAAGGCAATCGTCTTTTTAAAAATAAAATTCCTAAAAAGTGTTTCTTTTACTGTTTTGAATGAGACTGCCCTCTTAAGGGCAATATTAAAATTTTTTATAGGAAACTCTAGGATTTATTTGACGTCCCCTGTGCACTTTACAGTAAACTTACCGGACGCCCTTAATATTACAAGTTTTTAATTCAAGCAAGTAAATAATGACGTATTCAAAACGTTCTAAAGTACCTAATCGATATCTCAGTAAGCAGGCATTCCCCACGTGAAAAGCTTTTATTCGGAAAATTAAATACTCCTTTCCTCTACGAATAAGCTTTAACACTTTTCGTAGACGTGGCTGTCACACTTTCGGACCCCACGGCAGGCTCTAACCTACTTTCCTACTCCACAGCCCCACATATATATTTATATCTTTTACGTCCTTATCCGGCGAATTCGCTAACGACCAAGTGGCCTGTTATTGCCTTATTTTTATGTCCTTTCTAGACGGTCCCGCACGCTTTACATTTATTTCTCGGCTATCCTGGAATCGAGGTGACCTGATTCGATAGGCATCGGCCGCTCGGCCAAAGTCGACGCCTGACGTGACCGTTTTTCGAATTTACGGTAAACGTAATTATCGCATTACAAAGTTCATAGATTGAATAATAGTAATGTGAGTAAGTGTAAATAAGCCGAAGGGGTTGTAAAGCGGCGATGTTTCAATGTAAAACTGGACGAGTCACGCGCTTTGTTCAGCGGCATCATCCTGGACGTAGACGAGTTCTGCCACGAGAGGGTAAGGCTCGAAGAATGATCCACGTGGCAGAACTGATCAGTCATGAAATTACCCAACTTTGTGGCAGAATTTGCATTCTCCGGAAGATGGAATTCAATAATTAACCAACTCTCAAAAATTGTCATGTTCTAGAATGCTGGAAAATATACATCTAGTACAAGAGAACATTACCAAGTGTTGTCACAACATTGCCACAATCGGTAAGTGCAATTTAACAAAGTTGTTCAGTATTAAGAATGACTTATTTCGGTTTAATATTTGGTGACCTATATAAGACGTATCTAGGACGTCTTATTTAACTCCACTTTAGGTCTGAACAACTGAAGGTAAAGTCTTTATAGCGTCCAAATTAAAATCTCTCGTTTAAGATATGTGAGACTTGTCAACATAAGACACAAGACAATATAAGACGTGTTTATGACGTCTTATGTCTTAAGCTGGATTTATAAACTTGACGTTCCGTTGCCGTTACCGTTGACGTTGGCCGTTCGGTCTGTCGCCGGTCGTAGAAACATTTGATCGGTATTTATAAACTTGACGTCTGCCGTTGGCGTTGGAGAAACATAACCTTAAAGTGACGTAGACGTAACCTCGATTGCGTATCTTGACGTGTCGCTGAAGTTATGAATTCTGAATATTACCACGCAATGGGGGCTCTAGGGCTCACGTTGTGTTTGTACACAATCTGGCTGGCAGTCACGTGACGAAGAAAGTCTGAATTCCATTGGCTCCGTCCACTTACTACGGTCGCTTCTACGAACGGCGAACGGAAAAAGATAAAGTTCGTTTATGTCGAACGGCAAGAACGCCAAGTCGAACGCTAGACGGCACCGGCAACGGCATTTATAAATCATCCCATTCTTTTACATGCTTGCCAACTTGTACCGTCAAACGTCAACGCATAACGGCAACGGAACGTCAAGTTTATAAATCCAGCTTTATCCTTCAGTCTGAATGTCTGAATGCCCAAAAGATGTATCTTCAAGACATCCAAATTAAGAATTTTTCCTATAGAAATATATATAAAGGGCAGATTAACGAACAACATAAGACATGTGTAACATCTCTTATTTAAGTTTTCTTTTGGTGTCAACCACTACTGTTAAGTCAAAGAGGGGAAGACTTTGTGACATCTAAATTAGGACTTCCTTTTAAAGTATGTTCATAAAGTGTAGTTTGATGACTAACATAAGACGTGTCTAAGACGTCTAATTTAAGTCTTCGTTTGGCCTGAACCACTAAGGATAAAGAAGGAAAGTCTTTGTGACGTCCAAATTAGCAACTTTCCTTTAAGATATTTGTATAGGGTATAATTTGACGACCAACATAAGACACATCTAAGACGTCTTATTTAAGTCTTCTTTTGGTCTGAACGATTAAAACAAAAAAAAATAGGTGTCTAAGATATCCAACTTAAGAACTCTTTTTTAAGATAAGCCTTATTTAAGTCTTCCTTTGGTCTAAACGTCCGAAAGCCAAGAAGATGTGTCTTTAAGACTTCTAATCTAGGAATTATTTATATGTGTGTGTGCAGACAACTTAAAGACGATTTTTTTGTATGGATGTTTGACGACAAATGCATGACTTCATTAATACGTCCAAATTCCGTCTTGCAGTGAAATGCCGACCGTTTGTGTGGAATTCGGATGACTAATAGAAGACAACTAAGGCGTCTTTTTTTTCTAGACTTCTAACGATGAATACAAAAAGTCTTTTAGACGTCTAGAAATGAGTTGATCTGAGACGCTGTGGTCCTCTTAAGATGTTTGAATTTTAAAGATGGGGTGTTTTCAAAAGTCCTTTTTGCTGTGCCTTCCAACAAAACAACAACCATTACAAAAAATCAAAATTAACCTCTATTCTGGTTTGGACATTATAAAAAATAGGTTTTTGGTTTATACGAAAAATCTCAATGTTTCCAAAATTGCTGGGCTTGATAAGTTGACATTCAAGCCAGAACTCTTGGACGAACAAACCCTGCGAGCTGCACTGTAAAATTGAAATATTATTTTGGGCAGGAAAACAGGGAAAATTTGCGATTCTTTTAAAAAAATAGTCCAATTTCAGATTTTGAAATTTATGGTACTGGAAATTACTGAAAGGAAGGGGGTGTTTACAAAAATACAAAAATAAATACCTTCTTAACTACGACGTCTACATTCAGGAATATATATATATATATATATATATATATATATATATATATATACGCGAGTTGTATACAGCAAACTAAGGCCGTTTCTCGCATCCTAAGCGCCATTGTTTTTTATATTGCCACTCGTTTTCCGTCAGTCCTCTCATTTCCATAGCTTCCTTGACTCCTTCATTCCAGTCTTTTAAAGGTCTTCCTCGTTTTCTTCTTTTCTCCGTTGGGATCCATCTCCACACTCTTTGGGGCCATCTGTTTGTATCCATTCTTCGTAGGCGTCCATACCACATCAATCTTCTTGTTTCTATATCATTTATTATTGTGTGTTGAACATTAATTTTTCCTCAGATTTCTTCATTTTTTATATGTTGTAGCCTAGACACCCTACAGCTTCTGCGTAACACATCCATTTCAATAGCCATCAGTCTTTCTTTATTTCTTTCTGTTATCTCCCAGGTTTCGGATCCGTATGTGATAATACTTTTTACTATGCTATTGTAAATCTTTATTTTTGTATTTTTTGTTATTTGTTTAGACCACCATATGGAATTTAACCTCTGTACCGCCTGTTTGCCTTGTACTATTGGACAATCTATATCTATACGGCTATGGGCTTCTGTCGATATAATAGCTCCCAAATATTTGTAGTCTGTACACGTATCTATCATTTTCCCATTTATTTCAAGTGGTCTAGCAGCGCCTCCAGTTACTAGATATTTAGTCTTGTTAAAATTTATTTTGAGACCCCATTTCTCATAAGTCTCCGTCAACTTCCTCATCATATAGTGTATGTCGTCTTCATCGGCTGCTATAACCACTTGATCGTCTGCAAAAAGTAGCGAATGCAAAAATTCATCGTCAATAAGGATCCCCATTACTTTACACTTGGCTTGCCATTCTTTTAATACTTCATTTATATATATTTTAAATAGAGTAGGCGATAGAACACATCCCTGTCGAAGCCCTTTTGTAACATTAAATGTGGTTGATATTTGTTGTTCCACTTTTATCGCACTTCTTTGGTTAAGGTTAAGAAGAAAGAAAAGTCTTCGCCACGTATATGTAACGTCTATTTCAAAAGGTGACCGGTTTCGGCTTACGCCATCATCAGACCTATTATTAAACAATCTATAAATATATAACCAATGGTCAAACAGATAAAATACACTCACCTAATACTTAACACCAACAAAACAATAACGAGAACACGAACCGTTAAAAGAAGCGCTCTCCTTCATGAGACTGAATTTATTTTTTATATTTTTTCAAAAAATTTAAAATTTAAAATTATCTCTGTAATATAACCTAATGAAAATAGATGACACAAAACAGAGGTCTCTCTCAGATGAGCTCCTCGTCTTTAATGCGGTAGAATGAACTTACATTGTAGTACGCTCACCTGTCACTCTCAAAAAAATTAAAAAAAAAAAATTTAAAACAACAAACAAGTGAAACTGAAATGAAAATTACAGTAACGCTTTTGAGGATAGGCAATTCAAATTATAATCTCCCAATTCAATATCTAGCTAAAATTCGAAACTGCAATAGAGGTATAAAATAAAACAGAAAATAGAAATATAGAGTATCGGAAAATTTATTTATTTTTCAACATAGAAATCCGGTTAATTGAACTAATGGATTAGTTTTAAAAAATCAGATAAGAAGGTAATGACTGGTCCGGCAAAGGGATTTAATTGATCGTTTAGAAAACCTGGAGTATTGGCATGGATTAAAATTTCCAGAGTTTCCAACTTCAGTCGATGTTTTAAACGGTTTTCTACATGTAACGGTGTAAAACACTTCTCAATTTCAAACGAGTGTTTATTTAAAAGAATATGGTTTGCAAAGGAAGAAGGGGTGCTTGATTTAGTACTGAAGCAAAATTTCTTCCAATTTAACGGTAATTATTACTCACAGAAATCTGGCCTCGCCATGGGGAGTTGTCTCTCTCCGTTTCTAGCGGAAATTTTTATGCATTCTTTGGAAGTTAAGTTTCTTAATCACCCCACATTTAAGCCTTCCATCTTAGTATATTTTAGATATGTGGATGATTGTTTCTTCGTTTTTAACGGTACTAGATCTGACGCGTTAGATTTCTTATCATTTTTGAATACCCTACATAAGTCGATCTCCTTCACAATTGAATTTGAAGTTAACAACAGCATTCCCTTTTTGGATTTATTAATTAAAAAGTCGAGCAATAACTTTACTTTTGAAATTTATAGGAAAAACACTACTACTGACACTTTAATCCCATACCATTCGAATCATCCATGGACACACAAATTGGCCGCCTTCCATAGCTATTTTCATAGATTGTTTTCAATACCTCTCAATATTTCCAATTTCAATCAGGAATTAAACATAATAAAACAATTAGCTGTCAATAATGGATATCCTTTAAAAATAATAGACAAGGTTCTTTTAAAATATTACTATAAATTCAAGCTATCGTTTAAGGTTTCGGGGGAAAATGTCGACCCGCGATTTTTCAGAAGTTTAACGTATATAGGCCCCGTGTCCCAAAGAATTGCGAAGGTCTTCAAAAAAGCCGACATCACCATCTCCTTTAAAACCCGCAATAATTTGGGCTCTTACATTGTCAATACGAAAGATAAGATACAGTCGATTACCAAATCAGGGGTATACAAAATTACGTGCTTTTCATGCGATGCGTTTTATATCGGCCAAACGAGCAGACAGTTTTTTACTAGATTAAAAGAACACGAAAAATGGATAAAAAAATTCCAGGCAACAGACATAGTTACCACCCCTTCTTCCTTTGCAAACCATATTCTTTTAAATAAACACTCGTTTGAAATTGAGAAGTGTTTTACACCGTTACATGTAGAAAACCGTTTAAAACATCGACTGAAGTTGGAAACTCTGGAAATTTTAATCCATGCCAATACTCCAGGTTTTCTAAACGATCAATTAAATCCCTTTGCCGGACCAGTCATTACCTTCTTATCTGATTTTTTAAAACTAATCCATTAGTTCAATTAACCGGATTTCTATGTTGAAAAATAAATAAATTTTCCGATACTCTATATTTCTATTTTCTGTTTTATTTTATACCTCTATTGCAGTTTCGAATTTTAGCTAGATATTGAATTGGGAGATTATAATTTGAATTGCCTATCCTCAAAAGCGTTACTGTAATTTTCATTTCAGTTTCACTTGTTTGTTGTTTTAAATTTTTTTTTAATTTTTTTGAGAGTGACAGGTGAGCGTACTACAATGTAAGTTCATTCTACCGCATTAAAGACGAGGAGCTCATCTGAGAGAGACCTCTGTTTTGTGTCATCTATTTTCATTAGGTTATATTACAGAGATAATTTTAAATTTTAAATTTTTTGAAAAAATATAAAAAATAAATTCAGTCTCATGAAGGAGAGCGCTTCTTTTAACGGTTCGTGTTCTCGTTATTGTTTTGTTGGTGTTAAGTATTAGGTGAGTGTATTTTATCTGTTTGACCATTGGTTATATATTTATAGATTGTTTAATAATAGGTCTGATGATGGCGTAAGCCGAAACCGGTCACCTTTTGAAATAGACGTTACATATACGTGGCGAAGACTTTTCTTTCTTCTTAACCTTCATCATGGAATGCCACTTTAAGAATTTGGAGGATTTACAACGGGCACTTCTTTGGTTGTTGTAGAGGTCTTTGATACATTTTATATATTTTGAGGGTATTTTAGACCGTTCCAGTACTTCAAACAATTTTTTATGTGGCACTGTATCGTACGCCTTTTCCAGGTCTACAAAAACTAGGTGAGTTTCTAGATTTCTTGTTATCCTTTTGTGTGTGAGTTGACGCAATGTAAAAATGTTGTCCATACATGATTTTCCTGCAGTGAAACCTGCTTGCTCTTCCCCTATTTCTATTTCCCCCTCAATCCTGTTTTTATGACTCGTCCGTACAGTCTCCCAACAGACGATGTAACAGTGATGCCCCTGTAATTATTGCATTGTAGTCTTGTACCTCTCTTATGTATTGAACTAATTATACCTAATCTCCATTCCGTAGGTATTTTGTCTTCTCTTATTAAACATTTATTAAATAACATCTGCAGTTGTTCGATAAGAATATCAGGACCACTTTTTACTAGTTCTATTGGGATACCTCCGGGACCTGGGGCTTTTCCACTTTTACATTGTTTCAACGCTTCATAGATCTCTGTCTTCGTTATACTGCTTATTATATTTGTCTCTTTGTCAGAAATATAAATATTTAAAAATTGGGTGTTTCATTTTTTCGAATTTAGGCCACAGGATATAGAATGGTATATATATATATATATATATATATAATGCAGGGTTAGTCAGTAGACTTACCCTTTGCAAAAAATGACTTTTCCTTTTTTTCGGAGAAAATCTCAATATTTCGAAAACTGTTGGGCTTATCGAGTTGACATTCACATCACAGGGCTTTGGACTGTCTTACAGACATGCCCTGCTAGTTTCATCGAGAAATTAAAATAAATTTTTATTTAGTCCGGAAAACTCATTTTGAAATTTTGTGAAGTTTTTCAAAAACTGATCAGTATTGCGATTTCAAATTTCGATGCAGAACAGAATGGGACGATTTCTTGATAACAGAAATGAAAACCTTTCTTACCTACGCCGTGCATTTTCGAAGATATGAACATGTCAAAATTTAGTTTTCCTTTTTTTTTCGAAAAATCTCGATATATGAGAAACTACCTATTGCAAATTTTCCAAGGACTTAAAAACCGTCTTACTGACTTACTCCGCTAGACAGCAAAATTTGGAATAAAAAATATTTTTAAGTCGGAAAATCTCTTTTGACAATTTAGGATTTCTCCAAAAAGAAATCATTTTCCGATTTTCACATTACACATGCTGACGAAACAGGACTATTTGCTGATGCTAAATGTGAAAATATTTTTTTTTTTTCGAACAATGCCTGCTTTCAGAGATATGACTAGTTCAAAAATGGGTTTCCAAAAATGGAAATTTCAATTTTCTTTTGGGTTGGAAAACCCATTTTAAACAATTGCATTTTTGTTCAAAAAACGGGGCTATTTCGGATTTTCTAATTTTCGGTGAAGAACGAAACAGGATAAAAATCGTAACTCCAGAAATCTTAAAATCTCTATTCGACGAACTCCACCTTTAAGATATGACATGTCAAAAATGGGTTTCCTTCTGTAGGAAACTCTCAATTTTTCGAAAACTGTTGGGCCCAGAGAATCCCACGTTGTACCCCTCTAAGATACGTTTATTTGGATTTTCTTAAAATAGCCGTAGGACTTGGACTTCCCGAAGTCCTTTACCAAGTCGTTAAGTCTCATGACCTATAGTTACCTGTAAGAGGTCGCAATTCGAATATGTTTACGTTATTGTGACGTTTATATTCCGACCTCATTAAGTCCTCTACAGTAAGACAGCTTCTTACTTTCTCTTTCTTATGAATTTGTGGCGATCAATATAAGACATCTTAATTTAATTATTATAAATGCCTTTGAGACATTTGTGGCGTATAGGGAAGTCTCCACATCGTCTTTTTGTGTCTTGGTGTTCTACGATCTATACAATTCACCTATAGACGTCAGAAAGTCTTTGAGACATTAATTATATCTTAATAATACCATCATAATTTATCAATAATCTTATCATAAAGTATCGTCTTTTTGTCTGGTCTTCTAAGGACTAACGTAAGACATCTTCAATTCGTCTAGAGTGAAAAGAAAGTCTTTAACACGATTGACTATTAGTCATCTATAAGACTTCCAGTTTTGGTCATGAATATTGATACCAATACTTGATCATCTAAACTTGAACAATTGTTACATATTATGTGGGCCAAGTTTAGTATTCACACTATACAACTGTCGCAAGGTATAAATATTCTTATGTGACGCGAAATGTAAACATCTGCGTGAAGCGTGATCCTTCTTATCTGACGCAGGGGCGCATTTCAAAGGGGACCACTCTTCTCGAATAGTCGAGAACGTCCAATTAGAGAAAGAATAATCCGGAAGCTTCTCGAAAAGACATTAATAGGGATATAAAAGACCAGGAGCGGCCCTGAGTGAAAACTTGCGATAAGCCGACCAGCGATAAGTGTACAAAAAAATTAGCGCGTTAAGTGTTTAACATAAATTAATAGACTACATAAATTAGGTAGTGCTAAGAACTGTAAAGATAAATTAGAATAAACGTTACACCATGTTCAAGTACCCATAGTTGGATACAAGTGTAATGAAGTTCGTGGTACTAAAAAATAGTTGTTCTAACTATTAAGTCGTTCTGTTAGCAAATATAAGACAAACTCCATTGCCGAAAGGTAGTTTGGTCTTCTCAAAATAATTTGGTGAGCTAGTTCGACTGACACCTCTTAAAATATTTCAATTTTATCGTTTTCAAATAATAAATCGACTCCCATTAAAACATCCTTGCTCTTTGTCTATCTTGTAATTACGTATTTTCGACTGTTGAAATATTCAACGATCCACCTGAAACCTTGGCGTAAACGCAGGTCACACAGTACAGCCAACCACCTTCGTAAATAATGAATGTAAATTCCGTACAATTTACTTAAGGGCACGTTACGTATTGTATTCTTGCAATTGTAATCAACGTTTAACGCCGTACATACAACCACTTTCACCGATAAGGACTGTTTTCAATGAGTGTAAATTGCCTGTTATTTTCCATAATGGTACGTGCCTGCAATTAATGTTATTACTTTTTGATGCGGTTTATTAGCCTAATAACAACAGATCGATATGCGGAAGTGAACCGTAGGCCTCGTTAATTAAAAATCCACCTTGGAACCGCTCCAAACCGAAAATCATAGGAAAATTAACTTTTGTACGTTAGAAATGGGAATATCGATTCGGTCACCTGCAGCGGTTATGTTAATGACAGCTTATCAATTTTCTTCCCTGCGCTTGACCAATCTGAATATAAACGAATATCGCGTGTGTTTGCGAATATAATCTACGAATGATAATGTGCCTTATGTTATATTCTGGTCGATGGGGAATGTCTAGGACGGCACCTTGAACTTTCGTCTTCGACAAAGGGCGATATGAACAGTGTCCACTTTGATCGTTATGGCAATATGGTAATTAACGTCGGGAGGCCAAGGAAGTACATATATGTAATAAATCAGAGAGAGAGAGAAATTGCAACTGTGGAATTTCAGTTATTCCAGTACAAGTTTCTTGGGTCAAGAATGGAATTTTCCATTGAAACTTAAAGAGTCTAACAGTGTCTTTGCAATAGAAACCAATTTATAGTCATTAATTTTTCCTATTAACTTATCGTAAATTTTTCGATCCATAAACCAAAATTTGCTAATGCCATTTTTAACAATATTTATAACGGAATTTTTGAATTACTCTTGAAGCAAGAATCAAAATCCATTAAGGACAATGTAATTTAAATAGAGGTAATTTGTTCCAACTTAAATAGACTTCAAATCTTCCAGGTGGTCTGGAAGTATCTTATGGATGAGTCAGAATGAAAAATTTGTTTTATTCAGTAGGTTCTTTTAAAACAAAATTTGAATGATTTTTAAAATAAATAGCTACCAAACTCGTTTTTGTTAGTGTTAGTGGTTGCACTTGCATCTTAGAAACTTTTGAATCAAAATTTTTGATTCGGTAACCAAAGGGCTGTACCATCAACAGTGCTTCTCTCTGAAATATGTTTCAATTACTTTTGAAGGCTCAAAAACTTTTAAGGGCAAACCAATCTAACAGAAATAGTTTGTTTCGAAGTTACTAGCATTCAAATCCTTAAGCTGGCTCTTAAGTACCTCTCGGATCATTTAAAATCAAAATCTGTTGTTGTACTTAGTCCATTTTTAAAATCAATTTTACATGACATTTGAGCTAAGTAAGTACCAAAAAGAATCGTTTCAGTTAGTCTTAATGGTAATGGTACCACTTCAATCCTGGCAAATTTTAGATCAACAATTTTGATTTGATGACTGAAAACCTGTACAGCCATTAGTGCTCGCATCTGAAAAACCTTCCAATTATTTTTGGAAAAAGAACCAAAATCGTTGATGGCAAATAGAAATGCTTCTTAGGTAACTTGAAATCAAAGTCAGTATGTTCTTTCAAGATCAAATTTGTGTGATTTTTGAACTATGTAAATACCAAAAACTGTCGTTTCAATTACTCTCAATGGTAAGGGTTGTAATTACATCCTATGAAGTTTCAAATCAAAATTTTTAATGATAACCAAAAATATGTATCATCATAAGAGCTTCCTTCTGAACAAATATTTCAATTATTTTTGAGTAAGAACTAAAAACTAATAAGGGCACAGCAGTGTACATAGAAATGATTTGTTTCAATGTAATTAGCCTTAGGTTTTTTTAGACTTAAATTTGAATAATTTTTAACTTAGTACCAAAGAGTACCAGTTCCACTGATAATGAATGCACTTTCATCGATGAGCCTATTGGATAAAACTTTTGATTTGACCACCAAATATCTGTAATACGGGCTTCAATGCTTTTGAGAAATTTTTCAATAATTTTTAAAGCTAAAATCAAAATCTGTATATGTAAAGCAATGTAAATGGAAATGTTAGTTTTAACTTTTAGGGAATTTATAGACACAACTATATATTTCGAGGGCAAATAATTGAAATTAATTGGTGTCAAAAATTACTGTTTCCATAAGTCGCCGTAATTCTTTCCAACAAATTTTGATTGTGTTTTATTCATAAGAGGATATTGTATTGTATTTGAGTAACAAATTAAAAAGCCTCGTTTCTACCAAATTTTGATAAAAAAAATGAATTACACTTTTGACCTATCAATTAACTGTAATTGTTTGGAGCAATCTTTCTAATGATCTTTAGCAAAGTATTGTCTTCAGTTTTATCAGTTTCTGAGGTGTCAATCAACAGAAAAACTTGCCATAGTGACCAGTAACGCAAATTGGTGCACTTTCTTATGATGTATCTTTTAGAATGATGCAAGTAGATAAATGTTATTGCAACACATTTTATTTTAATAATATAATTGACTTCATCTGCTTTAGATAAGAGCAATTTGCTGGTCGTCTCTAATGTCCTTGATGAATAATAGAAATTTTAATACCGTACTTACTTATTCACAGACAACCGACCTGAAAAAATTACTCTGGTTTGATTCAATCAATGCTCAACATAGGCATGATTATCTCATGACATAGGTACTTTGACGTGATATCTAAGTATCGACATGTGCCTGTACTTCAATGTAGGCTTGATAATCACAAGACATTTAATTAATTTACTTAGATATCATGTAACCTGAACTCTACTCTAAGTTCATCACTTTTGCTTGGTTTCATCGATGATGGCCAGAAAATGTAAGTAGCTCACATTGCTGTCTTATACGGCAATGTACGGCTAATATTGTACAGTGCTTATTTTAGGCACGAGTTAAGAATATGTAATTACTTTACATTAAAGGGGCCAAACTGGTGTAATTACCTGTGCTTGATTCCATGAATGGTCACCATAGTCAAAATTGTCTCACGAGACTGTTAGTCTAACTATATAATTTTTCCTAATTATTTGGTTCGTCCATTGTAGACGTGATAATTACAAGACATTTAATTACTTTAATTAAATGTACTGCAAACTGAACTCCCCTCTAAGTTGATTACCTTTACTTGGTTCCATGGATGGTGTCCACAATTAATTAGCTCGCATTGCTGTCTTATAAATCAGCACGTACTGCAGTTGTACATCTTCGCCAATGTTGTGCAGTGCATATTTTAGGTATGATTTGAAATAAATTACCTTACATCCAACTGAGAAAATTATGTTTGCTCTGCTTCGTCGATTGTCACCATAGGCATAATTGTCTCAGGACATTTCAGGACAGGAAGTCTAAGTACCGAATTGTCGCTAACATACTTAGTTCTTCCAATGTAGGCGTAATGATTACAAGGCATTTAATTCTTTTAATTAGACGTTCTGCAACCTGAACGCCACTCTCAGTTAATCACTTTTGCTTGGTTCCATCGATAATCACCAGAAAATATAATTAGCCCACATTGCTGTCTTATAAATCAGTACCCAGTTAAGTTAACCATCTTCGCTTATGTTGTACAGTGCTTATTTTAGGCATAACTTGAGAACAATTCATTACTTTACATTGCTAAGACTATCTGAGGTAAATACTTATGCTTGATTCCATCGATGGTCACCAAAGGTAAGATTGTGTCAGGACATTGGTAGTCTAAGTACGGAATTTTTTCTAGTTTCCTTGGTTCTTACAATGTAGGGGTGATGATTACAAGAAACTTAATTATATTACTTAAATGTTCTGTAACCGGAACTCCACTCAAAGTTGAATAATTTTGCTTAGTTCTATCGATGCTTTCCAGAAAATTTAATTAGCTTACATTACTGTTAAATAAATGCACTACTAATATTGTATACTGCTTATTTTAAGCAATACAAGATAAAGTAAGAGGGGAACAGCGTAAGAGGCGGTGGTACAACTATGTAAGACGAATGAACGAGAACAAACTTCCGAGAATCGCTCTAGAAGGCAACCAAGGAAGACCACCGAAAAGATGGAGAAACAGTTGGCAATCTACTTCTCAGGAAAAGATGCAGAGGCAACTTCAGAATTAACAGATCGACAGATCTCCAGGAAGACATTGAGGTTGTCGATACCGTGGAACACCCGTGGTAATTACTTTTGCTTGGTTTCATCATGCCACTGGTCCCGAATTATATTTAGATAGTTATTTTGCATTGATTCCTCTATATCGACTACTAAGTAAGGGAAACATCTTTGCCTGTGTTGCCCAGTACTAATGATGACGACGATGATAAGGATGATGATGATAGTGATAACGATGACGACAATGATGATGATGAGTTTGGTAGTGGTGGTGGTGATGGTGGTGAAGACATTTAATTACTTTAAATATTTGTCCTGCAAAATGGACTGAAGAGCCCTATATGCTCTTCGCTTTTGCTTTCTGGGATTGGATGGAAGCACGAAACTTTGGTTTGATCTGACCAGGCCAAATGAACAGGAATGATGACAATAATGATGATGATGATGTTGATGATGATGATGAAGGCAATGATGGTGGTGGTGGTAGTGGTGGTGGTGATAATGATGATGATGATGAAGACATTTAATTAGTTTAAATATTTGTTCTGCAAAATGGACTGAAATGCCCTATATACTCTTCGCTTTTGCTTTCTAGGATTGGATGGACACACGAAGTTTTGGCTTGGTCTGACCAGGTTAAATGACCAGGAATGATAATGACGATGTTGATGACGATGACGATGGTGGTGGTGACAGTGGTGATGATGAAGACATTTAGTTAGTTTAAATATTTGTACTGCAAAATGGACTGAAGGGCCTTATAAGCTCTTCACTTACCTTTTCTGTCTGGGATTGAATGGAACCACGAAACTTTGGCGCGGTCTGACCAGGCCAAATGACCAGGAATGATGACAATGATGATGACGATGTTGATGGTGATAATGATGACAATGGTGGTGGTGGTAGTGATGACAATGAACACATTTAATTAGTTTAAATATTTGTCCTACAAATTGGACTGAAAAGCCCTATAAGCTCTTCACCTTTGCTTTCTGGAATTGGACGGAACCACGAAATTTTGACCTGGTCTGACCTCCCAGGCAAAAGTGCTCCCAGGTAGTTACCTTAGGAGCAGATTTTACTCGCCCAAAAGGACGAGCCCGGACTGTTCCCCGGCTAAGCTTAAACTAACGTTCTCTCACCTGTGGCCCAGTGGACGACCGTGTGCTTCTCGTTGTCCAGCGCGTTGACGTCCGCGTTGTTCGCCAACAGGAACGTCACCAGCTGCATGTTGCCCGCTATGACGGCCAGATGCAGCGGCGTGAAGCCGTCCTCGTCCCTGCTGTCCACCAGGTCCGGTGCCGCCATGACCATATAATCGGCCGCGTGGGCGGCCCTCGCGTTCCCGCTGGTCGAGCAGTAGTGGAGCGGCGATTTCCCGGTGCGGTCCCGCGCCCGCAACGTGAAGGGCTGCAAAATTTTTTCGATGCCGAAGAGGGAGCGTTTTGTTTGTTTACGGGGGTAGAGCGTTCAACCCTTCGATACCGTCGCTCATATCTATGACAACGTAAAATCTATATTCGGCGGGTGCATTCGCCGAAATAGTCGTGGCTGTCACAACGGTCGCAACGGCGGCTCCGCGGGAAGTGAGTACAAGTTTACACTCATTTGTGACAAATCTGAGGAAACTTCCTTAATCACACAACTCCTTAAGAAAAATCTGGAATGGCCGGCATTTACGATTCTTAATACTTAATGGGAGCGTCACGTGAATAAATCTGTTCGACGTCAGCTCGCATGTGAAACACTGTACAGCCCGTTCGATATCTGATGAGTTAGAATTCCAAGAACCTACTAAGCCAATAAACCCCTTCTTATCGGAACTACTGTAACAATATACCGCGACAGAGGCGTGCCTTAAAAATTTCGACATTATTGTTAATGTCGAATGCACGCAAAAGCTAATATGGTAAGTGCTACGACCGCGCCGTCAATGACTTTCTAACGCTGCTCATACTCCGTCGACTGTCGGATACCGACAAAGGTAGCTACGCGTTTTCTTGGAATTTTACCTCATCACATTTTGAACAGGCAGTACTACAATTTTAAAATATCAACCACGAAACGAAGGTGATGCTTCAAGAACATTTGAATGTCCATCATTTTTAGGCAGCATGCATAATAATTGTAGTTGCAGTTACTTTTTACGCAAGATACTGTTTGATTTATTGTCTTTTCTAGTTTGATTCAGCAAGTTAGGCAACGTGCATAATAGTTGCAGTTCCTTGTAACGCAATATATTGATTGATTGATTGACACAGAAAAATTGATTAAGCGACCAATATTACAATTTTAAAATATGAACCATGCTGAGGTAGTGCTTCAAGAATATTTGAATATCCATCATTTTTAGGCAGCATGCATTGTTGCGATTGAAGTTACTTCTTACGCAAGATACTGATCAATTGAATGTCTTTTCTAATTTGGTTCAGCAAGTCAGGTGACGTGCATAATAGTAACAGTTCCTTGTAACGCAATATATTGCTTGATTGATTGACATATCAAGCTTGATTAAGCGACCAATATTACAATTTTAAAATATCAACAACGCAATATATTGATTGATTGATTGATTGATATATCAAGCTTGATTAAGCGACCAATATTACAATTTTAAAATATCAACCACGAAACAGAGGTAGTCCTTCAAGAACATTTGAATATCCATCAAACTTAGGCAGCATGCATAGTTGAAGTTGCAGTTACTTTTTACGCAAGATAATGATTGAGTGTATTTTCTAATTTGGTTCAGCAAGTCAGGCAACGTGCGTAATAGTTGCAGTTCCTTGTAACACAATATATTGCTTGATTGATTGACATATCAAGCTTGATTAAGCGACCAATATTACAATTTTAAAATATCAACCACGCAATATATTGATTGATTGATTGATATATCAAACTTGATTAAGCGAGCAATATTAAAATTTAAAAATAGCATCCACGAAACGGAGGTAGTGCTGCAAGAATATTTGAATATCCATCATTATTAGGCAGTAAGCATTGTTGCAGTTGCAGTTACTTCTAATGCAATATACTGATTGATTGATTGTCTTTTCTACTTTGGTCCAGCAAGTCAGGCAACGTGCATAATAGTCGCAGTTCCTTGTAACGCAATATATTGGTTAATTGGTTGATTGATTGAAACAGAAAAATTGATTTAGCGACCAATATTACAATTTTAAAACATCAACCACGAAACGGAGTTAGTGCTTCAAGAATATTTGAATATCCATCATTTTTAGGCAGCACGCATTGTTACAGTTGCAGTTACTTCTAACGCAATATACTGATTAATTGACTGTCTTTTCTAATTTGGTTCAGCAAGCAGACAACGTGCATAACAGTTGCAGTTCCTTATAACGCAATGTATGGATTGATTGATTGACATGTCAGACTTGATTAGCCGACCACTATTACAATTTTAAAATATCAACCACGTAACCGAGGTAGCGCTTCAAAAACATTTGAATATCCATCATTTTTAGGTAGCATGCATTGTTGCAGTTGCAGTTACTTCTGACGCAATATACTGATTAATTGATTGTCTTTTCTAATTTGGTTCAGCAAGTCAGACAACGTGCATAACAGTTGCAGTTTCTTATAACACAATGTGTGGATTGATTGATAGACATGTCAGACTTGATTAGCCGACCACTATTACAATTTTAAAATATCAACCACGTAACCGAGGTAGCGCTTCAAAAACATTTGAATATCCATCATTTTTAGGTAGCATGCATTGTTGCAGTTGCAGTTACTTCTTACGCAATATACTGATTGATTGATTGCCTTTTCTAATTTGGTTAGGCAGCCAATATTACAATTCTACAATCTTATTCGGATATTACATTGACCACGACTACTGCTTCAAAAGTATATGAATATCCACCAGTGTGTAATATGCACAGTTGAAGTTTCTCTTAAAACAATTGATCGATTGTTTTACCTAACAAAAAATCAGTAGGTCCAGTAACATTTGCTCTCAATGGTGATGATGGGTCTGTTGATGTTATCTTTGAGATATTATACATGCACTAATTGAACCACAGACTAGTAATATATCTAGACTCGTTTATTACGAAAATAATATGTTGCAGAGATTCTTATACATATAGTGCACATTCAATTGAAGAATTCTTCCTCTTTCAATTTGCTTGTACATTAACAATAACATTAACAACAACAAAATAAAACAACAAACATTGTACAATAAAGTTAATTTTAAAAATCTACTTCACGACTAATATATCCCATGGAACGACAGAGTAGGAAAAGGTGCAATTGGAAAAAATAATTTTGTTCCGTAATGAATACAAACAAATTTTTTGGTTTCCCAATTTTGCCTTGTTTTCACTTATATTATTGATACGTCTATGGACAACTGTTTTGTTGCCTATTACAATTCGTCAACGGCGGCCATATTTGCATCTCCCTTTGTATTGCGCCCCTCACTTATGATCGGATGTAAACAAATAATACTTTCTTTTGAGAACGCCGGGTTTAGTTGTAGTAATCGTCTGTAAATTAATAGAATATGGTGTATTGTAGTTGGACACTTGTAGTATTGTCCTGTAGAGATAGATCAACAAGGCATGAAATGCTTTGAAGTAGCATGAAATGATCATATATTGCATTCTGATTTATTAAGAAAATCCAACAGATTTCGTACATACTTCAGTTGTTAGATGATATCGCAAATTACCTTTACCTTTAAGCTGTTTTAAATTTCTATGTTCTAGTTTACTGGTGACGTCCTCCAGTAACATGTTATTGCCTATCCTTGCTACGTTGCAACCTGACCTTGTCGGCGCGTTCGTAAATCACGTTATTAGTCAGTTCAGTCGAATTTATTTAATTCATTTACAATTAATTATATTGATGATTTAGACGTCCAATTGAGAAATATTTTATATTTTTTTAAGAATTTGTATTGAGTATTTTTTTTGCTTGTGTTTGTATTATCTTCTCTATTGTAATGTTATTTTTTAAGTACATATATTTTGATGTGCCTCACACGTTAAATAAAAATAGAGATATTTATACTGAGCAATTATTAACATAGTTACAAGTTGCTTTACTATGCATTAACCCCTGACGTTGATTCAACACATGTTATTGCGATTATTAATGTGGCAAAAATCTCTTTAAATAACTGATTCAGTTAATTAAAAGTTTGCGTAATTAAATCATTGTAAATCAAGTCTCATAATTGAGTTTCTAAATCTCCTAAATAACCGACTAGGTAATTGAAATTAAAATATTTAAGGGTTAAATATAAATATCACGTTGACGTTAGGGTCAACTGTAAATATAATTACTATATTACCTTTAATTGTAATAGATATTAAAGTTTTTCAATACGTTATTTCTGGCCATACATTCCAATACAATTATTAACAAGTCTAAAAGGAAACATTTTCGCTAATTTTCGTTAGTTAACTGAAAAGTCCTAATAATTAATTAATTTAGTGTGAACAAATTTTCTTATTAATTGCTAAGTATTTTTAATATATTTTTATGGTTTACCGTTTTTATAGAAAACAAAAAAAAAATATTTAAAGTGAGTAATTTTGACTGCCTGGTTATCCACTTTTACCTTGTATAACTAGTGAGACGGCTGTTTGAGAGATCCACAATTTAAAGTTTACCTACTAAAGGTAACCTACTATATAGGCTACCAGTAACGAAACCTTTGTTCAGACACTAAATTGGGTTTAGTATTTTTTAAAAGGTTGTTTAATATCTTTTGAAAATCTAAACAAGTAACTTTGCAAAGAGAGTTTGTTACAATTGTAACATTAGAGAGTTTAATGTTAAAATTATAAAGTTTTATATACAAAACGAATTGTAAGAAGGTCTTAAAAAAGCCCTTAATTTAGTAAAGTGACAGACCACCTTAATATCAATTAAAAAACAGCGAAAATATCAACTTAACGAAAAACAGCTTTAGACAAACCAGTCAAATGTGGATAAGGGTAGTGAGTAGCCCCGACGTCTTCATATCATTGAAATTTTAATTGAACTCTATTAACATGATTTAAAATTAAGAAAGTGGATAAGAATATTTGGTCTTAATTGAGTCATTTAAACTGTTGGCCAACCTGACTAGCATAATTTAATAAGCAATGGCAGGTACATAAATCCTGACTTAGTTGAATTGCCGCCCGATTTAGCTTCTAATGACATCGTTACGGGTTCAATTAAAAAGTGAAATTTATTACAATGGAAACCATCCAAATTTGGCGTCACGTACAAAGCTATGGTAAGTTTCAATGTGACACCTCTGATATGTTCGAAAAAAGTTGTGTAATACATTACAGTATTGTTTAATCGAAAGTGAACGTTTGTTTTAATATTCAGACTTTAAATTTATTACGGCAATACTTTGAGTAAGCGAATCCATCAATTAAGGAACCAAATTGTACTTAGAAAATTTAATTTATGAGTAAGAAAAATTTATTTAAAATTTACACTTAAAATTAAGGAAGTGAAGAACATTATTTGATCTCAAGTTTCTCCCTTGTGTCATGCTTCTTAATTTAAACTCTTGGTCAATCTTACTAGCATAATTTTATAAGCAATATGTCAGGTAAATAAATCGTGATTTAGTTTAATGACAGCTCCATTAAGCTACTAATGACATCGTTTGGGTTCAATTGAAAAGTGAAATGTGTTATGATGGAAACCGTTCAAATTTGATGTCACGTGCAACGGTACGGTTAAGTTTTAATAGAACACATCTGATATGTTCGTAAAAAGTTGTGTGAGGAATTGTGGAAGGTTGTCATATCTCTCAAAGTTAGCTATGCTTTATGAGAAATAAAACTCAAAGTCTTGCCAACAAGTTTAATGATGACTAAAATGCCGCGAAGTTGTTGGCAAGACTTTGAGTTTCATTTGTCTTATTGTGGAATTAGTTGTAAAACTGGAACTTTTACTGATATCTTATAGAGCGCCCGGATTTTATGGCAATTGCCATTTTTTGCTATAAGTACCATTTTGGCTATTTTTTGATGTTGTTGCCATTTTCACGAAATTGTTAAATTTTTTCTTGAAAATAAGGTACCTAATTTGATTTTTGTTGCACGAATTGTGCCTGTTACTTCTCCAATTTTAAATAGTCTTAATTATAGTCTAATGGAATAGTAGTCTTTATCAAAGCACACTTAAGTTTTCTACCAGACATAATAAGGAAGTTACAATCTGAAGAACAAACTCTTTGCGCCCAAATTGACTTTACAAAATCTGTTTAAAAAGAATTGAATAAAATACCGGGGGAAAAGGGGGAAATATTTAAAATTAGCAGATATTTTAAGTAAAAATATTGGTTTTAGTTTGATTTAGAAATATGACGCGGCCTTACGTGGCGACGAAGTAGATTTGATGCTGGCCCAAACATTGTTAGTATGTTTAAGTATGACCCTGTAACAACGGTGGATATAGAACGGTCATTTTTAAGACACAAACATATTCTCAATGACCATAGACAGAGTTTAACTGCAATTAACTTATAAATGTATATTATTGTAAATTTTAATCATCAATAGGAAATTTATGTCGTGTATGTCGTAAATAAATAATTGTAAATATGTAATGTGAGATTATTTTATGCTGGAAACATCTTTTAGGAACGTTTTTAAACAGCAATATTTTTAATGGCCATTTAACGCCATAAAATCCGGGCTTTGCTTGTAAATAAAACAATCACTTACACTACCGCATAAACAGTGAGAACATGTGAGAAACCAACCTCGTCCCGGACTGACACGAACTAATAAAACAATTCACCCCTACCGCCTCTCCTACTAACCTGCTCCCTGACGATCCTCTCGACCCTGTCGACGTCGCCCTGCTGAGCGGCGTACATGAGCGTCGTGACGCCTCGGCCGTCGCGACGTCCGCGTCGTCTTCTGCGCTGCTGCTGCTGCTGCCGCTGCTGCTGCTCCCTGAGGAGGGAGCGTCGGGACGCGGCGGTCGCGACGCCGCTTCTCGGTCTCCTTGCGACGAGCGTTGAGAGCGTCTCCAGCGTCGCGGCGCGACTACCCATCGAGCGGCGACGCCGACCCCGACGTCGGCGTCGCGACGGCGACGCTGCTGCTCCCGACGAAGAGGGGGCGACGGCGCTCTTGACCGTGGCGGCGGCGGCGGCGACGGCGACGGCGACTCCGGAAGTCACACGTCATCGCGGTCGCTGCCGGAAGGTGGAACACAAGAATGTATTGATTTAGTGAAGCAGTAGTGAACTTCAAGGGAAGTGATTCACTTGAAGAGTACTGACCGAAAAGTCCCGATTTTCGGGATAGTTAAGGTCACACCGTAAAACACTAATTTATAAATTTCAAGCGATCCAGTTATCCAGGTATACGTTATTCGGTTATCAAAGTAATTTTGCATTACTTAAATTCATACGCAATCTGCAATTCATAGTGTAACGAAACAACCTGCCATAAAGATAAGCAACCGTCGGAATGTGTCACTTCTGGGAACTTCCTAACGAGGCAGATTCGGCAAACTGATGGGAAGCTCGGGTGTAAACTGCACCGAAACCCATTACCGGCTTATCGGATTACGATACGAATGGTATGGTGCACGGACCATAAACAGGTAGCAAAGGAATCTTATATAAATGTAGTAACAACTGGAGCAAACAAACATTTTAATGAAAAAATATGTTCAAAACAATCGGCTTTTTGAGCGCTTTAAAACGATACCTCATTCGATAGAGTTGAGAGTTAATTTTATACCAAATAAATCAGGTTTAATATTTACTGTAAATCGCATCTAAAATGTACTAGTATATTAATTAAGTTAGTAGATGAAATTTGCAAAATATATACCATTCGAAATCGTCTTTATGAGATAATACCACACTCGATATAGTAGAAATAAATTTAGAATTGACCCGTACACCCCCAGAAATACGCGAAGTTGCTCAAGAAATTTATTGAAATACTAATAATTTAACTTTGACGTCTACGCACGTCTCTATGACAGGCTGACGTACCAATCTAACAAAACTAAAAGTTACCAAAAGTAGTGTAATAACACTACTTTCGGTATAATAATGAGATCATTAGTAACGCAAAGTAGAGAAATTAATTAAGACAATTAGTGTAGTGATTTTCGAGTAGGCAAAACATTACAATAGGTATTACAGATTCCTAGCCATACCAAAATCGATAAAACGTATCAATAAGTCTAATAACGAAAATGCACGCATTGTAAATAATTCATACAGTAAATGAACAGCACTGTACAATTGAATTGAAAATGGATTGATTGAAGTAATGAAAATGAACTGTGTAATCCGGTAAATTTTCTGGAACTTCTTATGGAAACCCGGATTTAAGAACAGGTGAAATGATAATATGGTGAATTCGCCGCGCATTCGCCAAATGAGTATTGTCCTTAGATTCCTTAAAACATTACGAAATTTTCAAAATTGATCAAACCTAATTACAATATCTTGCATTTTGTATACATGAATACATATTAACTCATTACATAATTTGACTGAATTTCCATAGGAAGTTCAAATTGCTTTTAAATAAAATTGAAAAGTAATGACATGGTCCAGCATAAATATTTATATTTTGATTGGCAAACTAAAACAGATCCAACTGCATCCTTAAAATAGTTTCTGGTGGTGGGGTTTTTCGTGAATATTTCGAAAATTTTGATACCTTTTGGAAATATTGAAAATTCTTTACGACATAAATTGACATAACATCCAACATTCATTAAAATATGCCCAAAAGTAACACAGTAAAGGACTTGAAAATTAATAAAGAAAAACATAAAAATATGAAGCAAATTATGCATTATTGGCCACTTAAAAGACATTAGGTTAACCGTTTTTTCGTAATATTATTTTAGGTTTTTTGTATGCAATTTTATGAAAATGTTAATATTCTCCTTTTAAACATGGCTCCATGCACCCACAATGTGTACCAACTTCTACAGTTATAAATTTAAAAACAGGACGTAAAATTAAAATTAAATTCATATAAATGTGAAATCTCATCTAACATCTATATATCGTATCACATGTATCTTTACCTGTTTGATTCGTATCATCTGTCTATCTATTCTTGAATTCAAGTATAATGAAGATTAAAATTATCATTTAATTTTACTTAAATAAATCGACAAAACTAAAATAATTGGACAGAACAATAAAAGCACAATGTAACAACAAATAGAAATTGTTTCAAATTTAACAAATATACAAATTTAACAAATAAATTTATATAAATATATTAATATATTTAATTTTAAATATTTTATATATAATTATTTTTAATATTTTAATTTTAATATTTAATAATTTAATATTTTAATTTTTTATTTTTAATATTAATTTTATATATTAATTATATAATATTAATATAAAATTTAACAAATATAATAAACAAAAAAAAATTAAATAAACTTTGGTAACGTATTTGATATTGAAATACCTAACCAATATACTTATAAACCCAAAACCTATCACGTTAATAAACTTATTCAGAATAATAACAATAATTCAAATTGTCATAAAGTTGAACTCGATGAATATTACATTTTCTAATCCAAAATTAATTTTAAAGGCAAATTTATAGTTTCCATTAATTTTAAGTTAACAACATTTTTCATTTGTTTTTGAATGGCATTGTGGAATTTTTCTAAAACAATAAATTCATCATGCACATCAGCTTGTAATATTCCACAAAAAAGGAAGTATGTACTATAAAGCGTCATTCATAGCGTATAAAATCAAAGTGAAGGAAGATATTGAATTGCTGTTATATGTACTAAGGGAAGATAAGTGTAATATGAAATATTTTGAAAATATTTTTGAAAAAAAAAAATTTTAATATTTATATATTGAAATATTGCGTTACGTTAGCAATTATTGCAACATTTTTATAAAATTCATATTTTGTTAAAAATAATAGAAAATCCCTCAAAATTGTTACAGCTGCTTTATTAATTTCATAAAGGGTCAAAAAAGTAAATTAGGACATATTTAACATAATTTTTTGATATTACTCGAGCCACAGTTTTATATTCACAGCGATGTTGAAAACCAAAGTTGAGAACAAGCTTTATTAGGAACTATTAATATTTGTATAAATATAAATAATCACATAATGCATAAATACAAATATATAAGTATTTGTTAGGCAAACAAGATGAAACTAGTAATTATATTGTAATGCGAAAAGTAAACAGCGCGAGACGTGTTTACTCATATCAGACTTGAGCGGCTACTTCAAAAGGAATTGCCGCTACGCTTAATTGAATTCTATAAAAAAAAGGACAGCTCCATGAATACTCCGGGATTATTATTTAAGGAAAGTGATTTATGACACTATGGAGCTTTCTACATAATAAAATATATTTCGAGTAATTACACGAATACGCGAGTAGGTTCCCGACACAATTGCGAAGTGTATACAAGCGGGCCTGCGGTCGGATTATTATTATTATTATTAGACGGAAGCCGCGAGAGGAAATAGCGAAATAGCGAGAGCGTTTGAAGTGAAATAAATTAACGATTAAGAAGTGTGATATAAATTAATTAGTTAAGTGTGTTATATAAATTAGTTTAGTAATAGTCTAAGATAAATTAAGTAGTGTTAAGTGTTTAATTAGGATAGTGTATATAAATTAGTAAAAAAAAAACGTTACAATATGAAAAAGCAAGAAATTAATAAAAACGGTATTATGTGCGAAAGCGGCATTATCGTTTTAATTTTAATTACCCTTAACGTTTTAGAAACAAAATTAAGAGATATTAATTGGGCCCGTATTAGAAATTCTAAGAACCTATTTTTGGAATTAATTCTGTCCTAGCAAGTATGTTTTAGTCATCTGTCGAGGAGTTTTATTTTATCGTACTAATTGATGAGTATATTACTGTTGAATATGTCCACTCAATGCAATCAAACTATTCCCACCACTTTCCAAATGTCAGTCCTATAATGAACCCTTCTAAAACTGTAAGAAAACTAAGTGACTACCGTACAATGGAGAGGTAAGGGAGTGAGGGCTGCCAATTTTACAATTTACCGTCTTAATGGTGCCATGAATGAGCTTGACATACATCGCTTATGTTATCCTTTTACCTGCACTTTCGTTATTTGTGGCTCTGGATGGAGAGGCTTCACAAACATAAGAACGTAGATATAAAATTCCACACTTCGCGACTTTTCCAGACGAAACCAAAATTAGATCTCGACTCTTATCGAAATTTCAAGATATAATCTCTTCTTGATTGTTTCGCTAAATTCCGGATCAGGTCGTAGTATCGACTAAACTGAATCAAAAATGTGCCATCTAATCCCCCTTTGATATCACAATACCCAACGAAATCCACGCCTATCCAATCCACCGACGCAACAAAGATCCATGTCAAGTTCACGGATTTCCCGTAATTTCCCATATTTCCCGTTAAAGTCTTTAGAAACCGAATCGATGTCATTCATCGCGAATTTTTCTATTTCCCGTTCCCGGCTAATTAATTAAAATGGTGCCAATCAAGCGCGATCGGGAAAAGGGAATCAATCGTGCAGCCTCGGTAACAATGGAACGACGGGGACGACAATGGAAACGAAAACTCCTTGGGAAATCCTCCGAGGGGCGCAGGGGGGCGGCTTCCGTGCTCGACTTTTCCACTGCACGACGTGACATAAACGGGGCGTCGATTACCGTAAACGGAAAGTGGAAAGGAAGCCTCACGCGATAGTCCTCCACGTTCGAGGGAGGTGAGTGTCTTGGAGGGGTGCAACGGAGATTTTCGCACAGAAAGTTCGAGTTTCGCGTGATGCTCGCGTGGAATGTTTGATTTATTTAAATCGGCTGCAAAGTTGGGACGACGGAGAAGTTTGTTCGTTGTTAATTATCCGTTATTCTCGTTTCAGGTTTTCAAAATCTTGTATTTCTCGAATACCATTTATTTTATTGAATAAAGGGTGATTTTCAGCAAAAAAGAATATTTATAGGTTCTAATGAACTGCAATTGATGAGATTTGGAAGTAACTTTAAAGTTTCTAAAGCAATTTTCAGTCGAAGAAAATTATAACCATTGCAATGGACTGCAATGAGATGAGATAATGCCGCATATCTTGAAATACATCGAGCTATATCAAACGTGAGGAAAGATAATGGAGAATCTCCTTAGGAAATTCGGCCCAGGTATTGCACGTTCAAGGCTAGAAAGTAGCGCCATATCTCAAAATTACTACAGGTTGAGATATATCACCGCATGTACTATTGGAGGTACTCTAAAGCAGCTTTATTTCGAAAAATAAGGACTAGATGAGGCATAGGCGAGTAATTCAGGTTGAGATATGTGCGGCCTTATAGAAGGTATATAAGATTAGGTTGAGATACACCAGATTCCAGACGAAGTGACGGCAGGTACTCGGGCACAGCTCCAGGTTGAGATATACCGCAACCTAGGGAACACCTCAGCTCGAGACACGTCGAGCGGTATCTCAGAGATCCCGCCGCTCCAGGTTGAGATATATCGATTCTAGGTCGAGATTAAGGTATGATCAACCTCTGGTAAGTCTCTCCTGACTACCTCCCTGCAGTCGCCCTCCGTCGACAGCCTGAAGTACTCGTCCTGGCACAGCTCGTCGGTTCGTTATTCTCGTTTCATGTTTTCAAAATCTTGAGTTTCTCAAATACCATTCATTTTATGGAAAATATGAAAGAGGGGTGATTTTTGAGGAAAACGAATTTTTATAGGTTCTAATGAACTGCAATTAATGAGATTTGGAAGTCACTTTAAAGTTTCTAAAACAATTTTCAGTCGAAGAAAATTATAACCATTGCAATGGACTGCAATGAGATAAGATAATGCCGCATATCTTGAAATAAATCGAGCTACATCAAACGTGAAGAAAGATAATGGAGAATCTCCTTAGGAAATTCGGCCCAGGTATAGCACGTTCAAGGCTAGAAAGTAGCGCCATATCTCAAAATTACTACATAGTACTATTGGAGGTACTCTAAAGCAGCTTTATTTCGAAAAATAAGGACTAGATGAGGCATAGGCGAGTAATTCAGGTTGAGATATGTGCGGCCTTATAGAAGGTATATAAGAGCGGCAAGTACTCCGGCACAGCTCCAGGATGAGATATACCGCAACCTAGTGAACACCTCAGCTCGAGACACGTCGAGCGATATCTCAGAGATCCCGCCACTCCAGGTTGAGATATATCCATTCTAGGTCGAGATTAAGATATGCTCAACCACTGGTAAGTCTCCCCTGACTACCTCCCTGCAGTCGCCCTCCGTCGACAGCCTGAAGTACTCGTCCGCCGGCCTGTCCTGGCACAGCTCGTCGGTTTGTTATTCTCGTTTCATGTTTTCAAAATCTTGTATTTCTCAAATACCATTCATTTAATGGAAAATATGAAAGAGGGATGATTTTTGAGGAAAAAGAATTGTTATAGGTTCTAATGAACTGCAATTGATGAGATTTGGAAGTAACTTTAAAGTTTCTAAAGCAATATTCAGTTGATGAAAATTATAACCATTGCAATGGGCTGCAATGAGATGAGATAATGCCGCATATCTCGAAATAAATCGAGCTACATCAAACGTGAGGAAAGATAATGGAGAATCTCCTTTGGAAATTCGGCCCAGGTATAGTACGTTCAAGGCTAGAAAGTAGCGCCATATCTCAAAATTACTACAGGTTGAGGTATATCACCTGATGCACTATTGGAGGTACTCTAAAGCAGCTTTATTTCGAAAAATAAGGACTAGATGAGGCATAGGCGAGTAATTCAGGTTGAGATATGTGCCGCCTTATAGAAGGTATATAAGGTTAGGTTGAGATACACCAGATTCCAGACGAAGTGACGGCAGGTACTCGGGCACAGCTCCAGGATGAGATATACCGCAACCTAGGGAACACCTCAGCTCGAGACACGTCGAGCGGTATCTCAGAGATCCCGCCGCTCCAGGTTGAGATATATCGATTCTAGGTCGAGATTAAGGTATGATCAACCTTTGGTAAGTCTCTCCTGACTACCTCCCTGCAGTCGCCCTCCGTCGACAGCCTGAAGTACTCGTCCTGGCACAGCTCGTCGGTTCGTTATTCTCGTTTCATGTTTTCAAAATCTTGTATTTCTCAAATACCATTCATTTAATGGAAAATATGAAAGAGGGGTAATTTTTAGGAAAAAGAATTTTTATAGGTTCTGATGAACTGCAATTGATGAGGTTTGGAAGTAACTTTAAAGTTTTTAAAGCAAATTTTCAGTTAAAGAAAATTATAACCATTGCAATGGACTGCAATGAGATGAGATAACGCCGCATATCTTGCGTAATAAATCGAATTACATCAAACGTGAGGAAAGCTAATGGAGAATCTCCTTGGGAAATTCGGCCCAGGTATAGTACGTTCAAGGCTAGAAAATAGCACCATATCTCAAAATTACTACAGGTTGAGGTATATCACCATGTACTATTGGAGGTACTCTAAAGCAGCTTTATTTCGAAAAATAAGGACTAGATGAGGCATAGGCGAGTGATTCAGGTTGAGATATGTGCGGCCTTATAGAAGGTATATAAGGTCAGGTTGAGATACACCAGATTCCAGACGAAGTGACGGCAAGTACTCCGGCACAGCTCCAGGTTGAGATATACCGCAACCTAGAGAACACCTCAGCTCGAGACACGTCGAGCGGTATCTCAGAGATCCCGCCGCTCCAGGTTGAGATATATCGATTCTAGGTCGAGATTAAGGTATGATCAACCTCTGGTAAGTCTCTCCTGACTACCTCCCTGCAGTCGCCCTCCGTCGACAGCCTGAAGTACTCGTCCTGGCACAGCTCGTCGGTTCGTTATTCTCGTTTCATGTTTTCAAAATCTTGTATTTCTCAAATACCATTCATTTAATGGAAAATATGAAAGAGGGATGATTTTTGAGGAAAAAGAATTGTTATAGGTTCTAATGAACTGCAATTGATGAGATTTGGAAGTAACTTTAAAGTTTCTAAAGCAATATTCAGTTGATGAAAATTATAACCATTGCAATGGGCTGCAATGAGATGAGATAATGCCGCATATCTCGAAATAAATCGAGCTACATCAAACGTGAGGAAAGATAATGGAGAATCTCCTTTGGAAATTCGGCCCAGGTATAGTACGTTCAAGGCTAGAAAGTAGCGCCATATCTCAAAATTACTACAGGTTGAGGTATATCACCTGATGCACTATTGGAGGTACTCTAAAGCAGCTTTATTTCGAAAAATAAGGACTAGATGAGGCATAGGCGAGTAATTCAGGTTGAGATATGTGCCGCCTTATAGAAGGTATATAAGGTTAGGTTGAGATACACCAGATTCCAGACGAAGTGACGGCAGGTACTCGGGCACAGCTCCAGGATGAGATATACCGCAACCTAGGGAACACCTCAGCTCGAGACACGTCGAGCGGTATCTCAGAGATCCCGCCGCTCCAGGTTGAGATATATCGATTCTAGGTCGAGATTAAGGTATGATCAACCTTTGGTAAGTCTCTCCTGACTACCTCCCTGCAGTCGCCCTCCGTCGACAGCCTGAAGTACTCGTCCTGGCACAGCTCGTCGGTTCGTTATTCTCGTTTCATGTTTTCAAAATCTTGTATTTCTCAAATACCATTCATTTAATGGAAAATATGAAAGAGGGGTAATTTTTAGGAAAAAGAATTTTTATAGGTTCTGATGAACTGCAATTGATGAGGTTTGGAAGTAACTTTAAAGTTTTTAAAGCAAATTTTCAGTTAAAGAAAATTATAACCATTGCAATGGACTGCAATGAGATGAGATAACGCCGCATATCTTGCGTAATAAATCGAATTACATCAAACGTGAGGAAAGCTAATGGAGAATCTCCTTGGGAAATTCGGCCCAGGTATAGTACGTTCAAGGCTAGAAAATAGCACCATATCTCAAAATTACTACAGGTTGAGGTATATCACCATGTACTATTGGAGGTACTCTAAAGCAGCTTTATTTCGAAAAATAAGGACTAGATGAGGCATAGGCGAGTGATTCAGGTTGAGATATGTGCGGCCTTATAGAAGGTATATAAGGTCAGGTTGAGATACACCAGATTCCAGACGAAGTGACGGCAAGTACTCCGGCACAGCTCCAGGTTGAGATATACCGCAACCTAGAGAACACCTCAGCTCGAGACACGTCGAGCGGTATCTCAGAGATCCCGCCGCTCCAGGTTGAGATATATCGATTCTAGGTCGAGATTAAGGTATGATCAACCTCTGGTAAGTCTCTCCTGACTACCTCCCTGCAGTCGCCCTCCGTCGACAGCCTGAAGTACTCGTCCTGGCACAGCTCGTCGGTTCGTTATTCTCGTTTCATGTTTTCAAAATCTTGTATTTCTCAAATACCATTCATTTAATGGAAAATATGAAAGAGGGATGATTTTTGAGGAAAAAGAATTGTTATAGGTTCTAATGAACTGCAATTGATGAGATTTGGAAGTAACTTTAAAGTTTCTAAAGCAATATTCAGTTGATGAAAATTATAACCATTGCAATGGGCTGCAATGAGATGAGATAATGCCGCATATCTCGAAATAAATCGAGCTACATCAAACGTGAGGAAAGATAATGGAGAATCTCCTTTGGAAATTCGGCCCAGGTATAGTACGTTCAAGGCTAGAAAGTAGCGCCATATCTCAAAATTACTACAGGTTGAGGTATATCACCTGATGCACTATTGGAGGTACTCTAAAGCAGCTTTATTTCGAAAAATAAGGACTAGATGAGGCATAGGCGAGTAATTCAGGTTGAGATATGTGCCGCCTTATAGAAGGTATATAAGGTTAGGTTGAGATACACCAGATTCCAGACGAAGTGACGGCAGGTACTCGGGCACAGCTCCAGGATGAGATATACCGCAACCTAGGGAACACCTCAGCTCGAGACACGTCGAGCGGTATCTCAGAGATCCCGCCGCTCCAGGTTGAGATATATCGATTCTAGGTCGAGATTAAGGTATGATCAACCTTTGGTAAGTCTCTCCTGACTACCTCCCTGCAGTCGCCCTCCGTCGACAGCCTGAAGTACTCGTCCTGGCACAGCTCGTCGGTTCGTTATTCTCGTTTCATGTTTTCAAAATCTTGTATTTCTCAAATACCATTCATTTAATGGAAAATATGAAAGAGGGGTAATTTTTAGGAAAAAGAATTTTTATAGGTTCTGATGAACTGCAATTGATGAGGTTTGGAAGTAACTTTAAAGTTTTTAAAGCAAATTTTCAGTTAAAGAAAATTATAACCATTGCAATGGACTGCAATGAGATGAGATAACGCCGCATATCTTGCGTAATAAATCGAATTACATCAAACGTGAGGAAAGCTAATGGAGAATCTCCTTGGGAAATTCGGCCCAGGTATAGTACGTTCAAGGCTAGAAAATAGCACCATATCTCAAAATTACTACAGGTTGAGGTATATCACCATGTACTATTGGAGGTACTCTAAAGCAGCTTTATTTCGAAAAATAAGGACTAGATGAGGCATAGGCGAGTGATTCAGGTTGAGATATGTGCGGCCTTATAGAAGGTATATAAGGTCAGGTTGAGATACACCAGATTCCAGACGAAGTGACGGCAAGTACTCCGGCACAGCTCCAGGTTGAGATATACCGCAACCTAGAGAACACCTCAGCTCGAGACACGTCGAGCGGTATCTCAGAGATCCCGCCGCTCCAGGTTGAGATATATCGATTCTAGGTCGAGATTAAGGTATGATCAACCTCTGGTAAGTCTCTCCTGACTACCTCCCTGCAGTCGCCCTCCGTCGACAGCCTGAAGTACTCGTCCTGGCACAGCTCGTCGGTTCGTTATTCTCGTTTCATGTTTTCAAAATCTTGTATTTCTCAAATACCATTCATTTAATGGAAAATATGAAAGAGGGATGATTTTTGAGGAAAAAGAATTGTTATAGGTTCTAATGAACTGCAATTGATGAGATTTGGAAGTAACTTTAAAGTTTCTAAAGCAATATTCAGTTGATGAAAATTATAACCATTGCAATGGGCTGCAATGAGATGAGATAATGCCGCATATCTCGAAATAAATCGAGCTACATCAAACGTGAGGAAAGATAATGGAGAATCTCCTTTGGAAATTCGGCCCAGGTATAGTACGTTCAAGGCTAGAAAGTAGCGCCATATCTCAAAATTACTACAGGTTGAGGTATATCACCTGATGCACTATTGGAGGTACTCTAAAGCAGCTTTATTTCGAAAAATAAGGACTAGATGAGGCATAGGCGAGTAATTCAGGTTGAGATATGTGCCGCCTTATAGAAGGTATATAAGGTTAGGTTGAGATACACCAGATTCCAGACGAAGTGACGGCAAGTACTCCGGCACAGCTCCAGGTTGAGATATACCGCAACCTAGAGAACACCTCAGCTCGAGACACGTCGAGCGGTATCTCAGAGATCCCGCCGCTCCAGGTTGAGATATATCGATTCTAGGTCGAGATTAAGGTATGATCAACCTCTGGTAAGTCTCTCCTGACTACCTCCCTGCAGTCGCCCTCCGTCGACAGCCTGAAGTACTCCTCCGCCGGCCTGTCCTGGCACAGCTCGTCGGTTCGTTATTCTCGTTTCATGTTTTCAAAATCTTGTATTTCTCAAATACCATTCATATAATGGAAAATATGAAAGAGGGATGATTTTTGAGGAAAAAGAATTTTTATAGGTTCTAATGAACTGCAATTAATAAGATTTGGAAGTAACTTTAAAGTTTTTAAACCAATTTTCACTTATAGAAAATTATAACCATTACAATGAGCTGAAGAAGTTTTTAAAAGAACTAAAATTGGGTGTTTAAAATATGACTTGGGAAGTCCTGACACAACCAAAGAAGTTCATAAGAACTAAAATTGGGTGTTTAACATATAACTTGGGATGTTTTTAAGTAAGTCCTGACACATCGAAAGAAGACATCAGTAGTTATAATAAGGTGGTGCTGGTTCAATGTGGCCTTGACTTTTATACACGTGAATATGGAGGATGGCGTACGGTCCTCCGAAGCGGCTACGAGCGAGATTCTCGAATTTACAAGAAATCATTGCTAATTAATTATGACATTTTAATTAAGATAATAGATACGCAGAGATACGCAGTGTAATAATCGGAAGAAAAAGCAATAAATAATTTTACTGATTTTGTTAGTGCCCTTTTAGAACTTTCGTTGGTATGACAGCATTTGAGACAACCCCCACCACTTTTTAAGCCTTGTCCACTTTCCCCTTCCCCTCCCACAACCATAGTACGCGAGTCATCGGTCAAACCTAAACTAAATTCACATCATTTATCCTCAAATCTGTTCAAACCTGTTGAATCTATTCAAAAGTGGTTTACAAACCTGTTCAAAGCGGTTCACTAATCTGTTGAACCTGTTCAAATACAAGTTCAAAGAGGTTCAAGAAACCTGTTGAACTGATAGATATTTGAATAGGCTTTGCCAAATCTTAGCCATGTGTAGCGAATAAATTTAATGATATTTAATGATGTATTAGGTATAACAAACGCAGGTATAAATTTGTCTGGTATGAACCCTTACGGGAGCTCGTGTCGGGGATTATAACAAATTCAGGTATAACTGTGAACCCTTACGGGAGATCGTGTGCGCCACTAAAAATTGCGAAATTTTCAAGGAAATGTAACTTTCCACTGCAAATTTAGTAAATTTCAATTATATGCAATTTTAAATAAACGCGTAATAATGTCGTTGACGGTGTATTTCGAAATTGTTTAAAAGTAATTATTTTTCTAATTGTTTATATGCCAAAAGATGTCTTATTTCTCTTGCTCATTGGTACATAATTTACTTACAACTAAATCGGTACTGTATCGTCTAATGAAATATGTGGATGTGTGATTTAGTGGATGAGAAACTACTAAAAGCCAAGTATAATTAGTCGCCAATATCTTTCCTTGGCGTATTTATTCTCTAAAAACATTGAATATTAAAATTTAGTACATATTTAGAATTTCACAAAAGTTTGTTATGCACACCTATTGGTAACATAGGTCCGAATTTTTATTCCTAATATTTATGTGATTAAAAAATACTAACAATAAATGTAAAATTATAATAAACAATAATTTTATTAAATGGAATATTAGGAGACAATATCACACCATACGATACCACCACACCAATAAGAGAAAGTTTATTTTATGTATTTCATTATTATTGATTTTTAGTATATTTATTTATTTTATTCTGTTGTAGATGGACCTTTGGTTAGCAATAGCACAGTCTAAGATACTTATATATTGCTTATTGGTTTACTTTTAAGGGTTTTATGGTATGCAATTTGAACGTGACGAGGGTGAATGGAAATGAGGGATTAATTAGGTTTGATGATTAAGATTTCCTTATTTTAAAATTAAGAGAGTGATGCCAAACGAGGGATTAATTAAGTTTGGTGATTGGATTTTATAGTCTCCTTATTTTAACATGACTATAGTGAATCCAAATGAGTATTTAATTAGGTTTGGTGATGTTTTTAAAGTTCCCATTTATCAAAATGAAGAGGGTGATGGGAAGTGAGGCGTTAATTAGGTTTGGTGATTGGTCCTTAAGGTCTTCTGATTTTAACATGACGAGGGAGAGTAGAATTAAGGGATTAATTAGGATTGATGTTTGGTTCTTAAGGTTTCCTTATTTCAAAATGACGAGGGTGAGACGAAATGGGAGATTAATTACGTTTGGTGCTTGGTTTCAAACATTTCCTAATTTACAAAATAATAAACGTGAATTGAGAGATTAATTAAGATTTATTAGGAGATAGGAGGAATTGATAGGAGGATTAATTACGAAATTAATTTCAAGCGGCTTCCTATTTTCAACATGACGAGTGAGTGTGAGCCGAATTGGCGGATTTGTGATTGCTTTTTAAGGTTACCTTATTTCAAAATGACCAAGGTGATTCAAATTGAGGAATTAATCAGATTTGATGATTGGTTTTCAAGGGAATAATTGGGTTTTGGTGATTGGTTTTAAGAGTCTCCTGATGTCATCGTGACGAGAGTGAATCGAAATGAGATATTCATTAGGTTTGGTAATTAATTTTAACACTTTCTTATTTCAACATGACGAGATTGAGTCGAAATTAATTGAGAAAATTAATTAGGTATTGTGATTGGTTTCTGAGAAATTAAATAGGTTTGGTGATTGGTTTTGAAGATTTCCTGATTCCAACGTCACGAGGGTGAATGAAATGAGTATTTAATTAGGTTTGGTGATGTTTTTAAAGTTCCCATATATCAAAATAACGAGGGTGATGCGAAGTGAGGCGTTAATTAGGTTTGAGGATTGGTCCTTAAGGTTTGCTGATTTTAACATGACGAGGGAGAGTCGAATTAAGGGATTAATTAAGATTGATGATTGGTTTTTAAGGTTTCATTATTTCAAAATTACGAGGGTGAGACGAAATGAGAGAATAATTACGTTTGGTACTTGGTTTCAAAGATTTCCTAATTTCAAAATAATGAACGTGAATTGAGAGATTAATTAGTATTTATCAGGAGATAGGAGAAATTAGGATTAATTAGGAAATTAATTTTAAGGGGTTTACTATGTAACATGACGAGCGTGAGTGGAATTAGCGGATTAATTAGGTTTTGTGATTGCTTTTTCAAAATTACAAAGGTGATTCAAATTGAGAGATTAATCAGGTTTGATGATTGGTTTTCAAGGGAATAATTAGGTTTCGTGATTTGTTTTAAGGGTGTCCTGATGTCAAAGTGACGAGAGCGAATCGAAATGAGGGTTCATTCGGTTTGGTGATTCATTTTAACGCTTTCTCATCTCAACATGACGAGATTGAGTCGAAATTAACTTAAAAAATTAATTGTTTTTTATGGGATTAAGTAGGTTTGGTGATTGGTTTTGAAGGTCTCCTGATTCCAACGTGACGAGGGTGAATGAAATGAGGGACTAATTAGTCTTGGTTGTTGGTTTTTAAGGTTGGGCTTTTATATTTAATTTGCACGTGACGAGGGTGAATGGAAATGAGAGATAAATTAGGTTTGATAATTAAGGTTTCCTTATTTCAAAATGGGGAGAGTGATGCCAAACGAGGGATTAATTAGGTTTGGTGATTGGATTTTTTAGTCTTCTTATTTCAACGTGACGATCGTGAATATAAATGAGTAGTTAATTAGGTTTGATAATTTTTTTTAAATAATTTCAAAATGGCGAGGGAGAGTCTAATTAAAGGATTAATTAGGATTGATGATTGGTTTTTAAGGTTACCTTATTTCAAGACGACCAAGGTGATTCAAATTGAGGAATTTATCAGGTTGGATGATTGGATTTCAAGGGAATAATAATTGGGATTGGTGATTGGTTTCAAGAGTCTCCTGATATCAACGTGACGAGAGCGAATCTGAATGAGTGATTCATTAGGTTTGGTGATTAATTTTAACACTTTCTTATCTCAACATGATGACTTTGAGTCGAAATTAATTGAGAAAATTAATTAGGTATTGTGATTGGTTTTTAAGGTTTGGTGATTGGTTTTGAAAGTTTCCTGACTCCAACGTGAATGAAACGAGGGACGAATTACTTTGTTATTGGTTTTTAAAGTTGGGCTATTAAGGGTTTTAAGGTTTCTATATATGTGATTCATATATCTAAACTGTGACAATAGTGACCTTTTTTGTCGTATCTCTTAACGACATTTTGCAAGCAAAGACATCCTTTTTTCCCCATTACCTACTTGTTGTAAAGGACCGGAGAATGCCATGAAAACCAGTAATAGAACGCCGTCATGTACCTATATTCTCCTAATTACTTTTGGTGCAGTTCAACCCAGATCCCTGATTTATCGCACGCCCGTTTTGCGGGTCTTTTGGTCAGCGGGCCGACCAAGGGATTTGGGTCACGACCTCGATTTTAAGGGAAAGTGGTGGAAATATCGCGAAAAACGCGTTAGAGCGGCCGATTAACATATCCCATATGTTGCTTTAGATTACATCGCATGTGAATGTTCCACATTAGTGGGACGTTTCAGTTTTTGGGGTTTCGCGGGAAATTGGTGGTGATGGCGATTTTCGCGAGGTAAGTACGCTCTGAACATGTGTGATGGTCGAGCGTCGGTTATCGAAATCGATAACGATGTTATTGGTCAGGTTGTTATTACGAGACGTAAACAACGATACGCACGAGAGATAACATTTGAACCGTCATCATCGACGACGGTTATCTCTGGATTGGTATGTTCGTGACAATCAATGATGACAGTTCAACGTCTCCTCTCCCGATCACTTCGGAACGAAATAACTCCTGCTGTGGGTCACCGGCTCGTTTCCCCCAACTTTTCCACTCATGAATGGGAACCTCGTGATTACCTAATATTAGGGGAGAAAAAATCGACTCCATACCCATTCATCTAAGTCGGAGTTTCCCTCAGAAGAACGTCAATTCGTGCTCGTCCGTCTGTTGGGAGAATCCGGTGACGTAAACTGGCACACGCACCACACTTGATTATTCCGCGAAAACTGCCGGGGGGCCGCTTTTGTTTTGGATACATTTTTGTTTTTGTCGCCATGGCGACGTCGATCAACAGCGGGGGTGGGCAAGGGGAAATCGGCGTTCCGGCGCGCGATTTTCGCGACTTGATGATAATTAACTGAGCGTTTGATTGTTAAGGATCCTCTCGTCGCCTCCGTTTAGGTCATTTCGAAGTTTTCCGTTTGAAATTAGAGGAAAGTGAACGTTATCGTTTTTATTACGTGAAAAGGGAAAGTAATACGTATGACGAGGTGGCCGAGTGGTTAAGGCGTTGGACTGCTAATCCAATGGGCTCTGCCCGCGTGGGTTCGAATCCCATCCTCGTCGGTACTTTTTTTTGGTACTACTATTTTTGATAGTTGTAATCTTACCCATTGAATATACGGGGTGTCCTAGGAACACTTAGCCAAAACTTCGGAGCAAGTAGCGAAGAGAGTTATTAGTTGTTTTAGCGAGTTTCCGCTGTATTTGTTTATTCATTTTTGTAATCTTATTTCAAGAAGTACAGGATGTCCCAAGATCATCTAGCGAAAACTAGCATAGAGGTTTAGTAGTTATTTTTGCTAGTTTTCTCTTTATTTTTTTTCTTTTTGTTTATTAATTTTTGTAACCTTTTTTCTAGACATACGAGGTGTTCTGGAACGTCTGTACAAAACTCCGGAGGAAGTACCATAGAGGTTCATTAGTTATTTTAACTAGTTGCCGCTTAATGTGGTACTTTTTTGGTTTATTCATTTTTGTAATTTTTCTTATAAATATGAGGGGTGTCCCAGGCAAGCTTGTACCTAACTCCAGAGCTAGTAGCAAACAGATTTATTAGTTATTTTAGCGAGTTCCCGCTGTATTTGCTTACTCACTTTTGTAATGTTATTTCTAGATGTACAGGGTGTCCCAGGAACACCACCCCAAAACTCCGGAGCAAGTAGCAAACAGATTTATTAGATATATTAGCGAGTTCCCGCTGTATTTGTTATTTCATTTTTGCAATCTTATTTCTAGATGTACATGGTGTCCCAGGAACATCTGGCCAAAACTCCGGAGTAAGTAGCATAGAGGTTTATTAGATATTTTTATTATTTTCCGCAATATTTGTTATTTTTAATGTTTATTCATTTTCATATTCTTCCCTATAAATATACGGGGTGTCCCAGGAACGCATTTACAAAGCTCAGGAGTGAATAGCAAAGAGGTTTGTAAGTTAATTTTGCTAGTTTTCACTATATTTGCTATTTTAATTTTATTTCTAAATATACGAGGCGTTCCGGAAACACCTGTACAAAACTCTGGAGTACGTAACATGGAGGTTGATTAGTTATTTTAACTAGTTGCCGCTAATTTGTTATTTTTTTTTGCTTTATTCATCTTTGTAATTTTCTTATAAATATACGGGGTGTCCCAGGCAAGCTTGTACTTAACTCCAGAGTAAGTAGCAAACAGATTTATTAGTTATTTTAGCGAGTTCCCGCTGTATTTGTTAATTTATTGTTGTAATCTTATTTCTAGATGTACAGAGTGTCCCAGTAACACATTTACAAAACTCCGGAGTAAGTAGTAAAGAGGTTTGTAACTTAATTTTGCTAGTTTCCACTATATTTGTATTTTTTTTGTTTTTTCATTTTTGTAATCTTATTTCTAGATATACGAGGTGTTCCAGGAACGCTTGTACCAAACTCCGGAGCAGGTATCAAACAGATTTATTAGTTATATAGCGAGTTCCCGCTGTATTTGTTTATTCAGTTTTGTAATCTTATTACTAGATGTACTAAATGTTTGAGGTCTTAGAATAGCACTGATGACATTCTAAATCTTTTAAAAAATGTAAGTATAAGGTTCCTAATACAATTTGAGGAATATCCTTAATGCAAATATTGTATCTTAAATATAAGTTATGATATTTTAAAATGTCTCGGCACTTTAAAGTTCCTAAAGGACATCTGTCGATTGTCAAATCAGGACATTTCTATGGGACTTTAATATACAGTATTAAGAAGACCCTGACGTTAAGGAGTAAATTTTAATGTGGAGTTTTGTCAACGAGAATTTTAAAGAAATTGTCAGATCCTAAACCAAATATGAGGCTTCAAATGAAGTTGAAAAGTGTCTAAAGAAATTGTAATGATTGTAGTGGACAGCAATTGATATATAATATAACATGAAGTGGAACATATGAAAATTTAATAGTAGTTCTGGTGCTCTTAAGAATATTGTAATCCTCCCAGATTCTTTAAAGAAAATATAATTGTCTGTTTAAAATGTAACTTGTTAAAACTAATCAACTTTGTTAACAGAAACTGCTTCCCAAACATATCCTCAAAAATTTTAATTTATTACATTTCAACAGGTTTAATAATTATTGTTGCTAGTTTCCGTTATATTTTTTGTTATTTCTGTTTATTAATTTTTGTAACCTTACAATACCTGTAAGGTATTTGTAAATATACGAGAGGTGTTCCAGAAACAACCTGTACAAAACTCCGGAGCAAGTAGCTTAGCGGTTCATTAGTTATTTGCCGCTTAATTTGTTACTTTTTTGGTTTATTCATTTTTGTAATTTACTTATAAATATACGGAACGCTAGTACCAAACTCCGGAGCAAGTAGCACACAGATTAATTAGTTATATAGCGAGTTCCCACTGTACTTGTTGATTCATTTTTATAATCTTATTTCTAGATTTACAGGATGTCCCAGGAACACCTGGCCAAAACTCCGGAGCAAGTAGCAAACAGATTTATTAGTTATATAGCGAGGACCCGCTGTATTTGTTGATTCAGTTTTGCAATCTTATTTCTAGATATACAGGGTGTTACAGAAACACCTGTCCAATAGTCTTTAGCAAGTAGCATAGAGATTCATTTTAGTTACTTTAACTAGTTTCAGCAGAATTTGTTTTTTCTGTACACTACTACTACTAGCAAAGAGCTAGTAGCAAAGAGGTTTGTAAGTTATTTACCTGGCCAAAACTCCGAAGCAACTAGCAATGACATTTTTATCAATTATTTTAACTATTTTCCACTTAATTTGTTATTCCACTTATTTTATTTTCATTCATTTTGTAACTTTATTTCTAGATATACGGGGTATCTCAGGAACACTTGGCCAAAACTCCGGAGCAAGTACCAGAGAGGTTTATTATTATTTCAGCTAGTCTGAGTTATTTTAGCTCAGCTATATTAACTGAGTTATTTTAGCTAGTTTCCGGTATATTTGTTATTTTTTTTGTTTATTCATTTTTGTAATCTTATTACTAGATATACGGAGTGTCCCAGGAACATTTGCCAAAACTCTGGAGCAAGTAGCAAAGAGCTTTATTAGCTTTTTCAGCTAGTTTCCGCTTTATATATAAAGGATAAGGAACATTTTGTGTTTTTGAGGCCATAAAAATTTTCAGTAATGCATTAAGGTTTTATTAACATAAACAAATGCTGCTCTTATCGAAATCAAACAAGAGCTCAATTTTTATTACAAAAGATTCATATTTTCATTCTTAGTCAAAAGGTATATTATACTAAACAATTGCATAATTTCTTAACCCCAAAAATTTTAAAATCCACATTCACCTTAAAATAGGTTTAATTTCGATACAAATAATTGTTATTAGCGCATATCAAAGTTAGTAAATGATCTAAATTTCGCTTGTCTATTAGAATTTGACTTAAAGGTAATAATAATAACAAACTACAACAAACGAGGACTTTTTGGCATATTTTGTGTGTACCAGTTCCTCTTAAAGTTTGTATAAAATCTTAATACTTCAAGATTTTCAACATAAATATTTTGGGAAAGTCCTACTCTTATTGAAATGAGACAAAAGTACAAGTTTTACGTAAATAGTTCCATTTCTTTACAATTCCTAGTTAAAATCTATAAAGAAGTGACGCACTAAACAGAGAATTTTTCACCCCAAACAAATTCTAAAAATCACATTTGCCTTAAAATAGGTTCAATTTCGAAAGAAATAATTATTATTATGAGCGCATCAGAGGTAATAAATGATCTAAATTCCGCTTGTTTATTAAATTATATTTGAAGGTGATAGGAAAATTAATTAATTATTTTACAATTTTATTGTACTATATCACAAAACTAAGCGTTTTCGGACTTATGTTCATTAAGAATTTTCTGCATATTTTGGGCAATATTGTCTCATCCCCTCTTGAAGTATGCAAAATACTCTACAAACTATCCATTTTCTTTAGAAAACTCAAAACGGAATGAAAAAGAAAATTATAATTCCCATTGATTCAGATATAATTCTGATGAAATTTCGAAAAACAAAAAAATGACAGGAATAAAGTACCCTTCAGAAAAGATTTAGCCAAAAGCGGTATTAAATTTTATTATAGACATTTGATAGTACCATACATATTCAAAATTTAGACACCCTGTATAATACTCTATAACTGTACATTTTCTTTAGAAGACTCAAAATGGAATGAAACGGAAAATTATAATTCCCATTGATTCAGATATAATTCTGATGAAATTTCGAAAAACTTAAATAAATGATAGGAATAAAGTACCCTTCAGAAACGATTTAGCCAAAAGCGTTATTAAACTTTAATATAGACATTTGATAGTAGAATAGATATTCAAAATTTAAAAACAATTATTCAAGTGGATTTGGAGAAAATTTCGAAAAACTGAGAAACGATAAGAATAAAGTGCTCTTCGGAAACGATTCGGTTAAAGATGCTATTATACTTTATTATACATATTCAATAGTAGAATAAATGTGAAAAGTTCAGAAATAAATGGAGATGTGTAACATGGTAAGGCTCTCATATGGCCGGAACAAATATTTAAGGCAACATTATCAAAGTACCCTTTAGAGAGGTTTTAGAAGAAAATGTTCCAAATAAAAGTTGTAGCCATTAGTAAGGTCAGCAGAAATCCAAAATTTGGTAATAATCGGTATAGCCGTTTTTGAGATAATCTAAAAAAACAAAAAGGAAAAAAGTAATTCGCCCTTCGCCCTTAACTAATTCTGATGAAATTAATGTGATCGCGAGTTATCAGGAGATCCAGTCTAAATAAGAAAAAGTTACTTTCCACTATATTAAGTTTCCGAAAAAACGTTGCCAACATACATACACGTCATACAGACATGTTTCCAAAAACATGTTTTTCGAACTCAAGGGACCTCAAAACGCCCAGAAATGCCACTATCAAAAATTCCGAAAATCAACACGAATACAATAGTTTCTCTTATTATATGAGTGAGATGAGTTATTATATGAGAAAGTAAAAATATTGCGGTGAATTTTAAGGAAATTTTTAAAAAACCGCAAAATGACTAGAAAAAAACTAGTAATTCATACTATCCGGTACATACATACATACATACATACACAGATAATTTTTCAAAAATGAGTTTTTTGGACTCAGAAGACCTTGAAACGTCTAGAATAGCTAACACCTCAAATTAGAAAAATCGACCCAATTACAATATTTTCCATATATTACTGCCTCATATGAGAATGTAAAAATCGAGGTGATAATGTGGCAGAAGAAGAACGCAATATATTTTTCACGCTGCCGCTATCGTAAATCGCTCTTATATGCATAGATACGTAGCATGAAAATGGAAAATAACATTCATGTATTATTTTTCCTCGACGACGGAATGTAAATACTGTCATTTACATTCCTAGGAAAATCAAAAGATTAAATCTTGTTGATTTATCCCTAGTTACGCATATGTCAGACTGACATATGTTGGTCAACTTATGTCAGAGTGACGTATGTCTAAACTAAATGATACATTTCATTTTTTGAGGAATTATGAGGAAATTTTCAGAGGCAACGTGAAAAATTTAATAGGCCACACGGAATGTATGGACTGTTAACATTCTCGGCAAGTGACAAGCCTCGGCTTCGCCTCGGCTCGTACACACTTGCCTCGAATGGTAAAACGTCTTTACATTTACAAGGTATAGAATTTAAATTGTTGAGATTATAAGGATGTCAAGATTACGAAAATTTAAAACTGACAAATTGAATCTCCCGCCAATTTTTTTAAAAAAAATTCTATAAGCGATACAAGAACGTTATCTAATGACACGATTACTATATTGGCCTTATATATGATAAAGTATAGACATATTCAAATTGGCGCGCAACCCACAATACTCCCCGCCGCGCAATCTCCCTTATCGATCGCAAAGATGGCGTCTCGGTTCGGACTCGGACACATTTCGAATTCGGTCCGTAACGTTTCCCGCGCCGAAAACGATCGACATTTATTAGGAAAAACTACGTAAGTTTCCGAGGCCGAAGCGTAGGTGAATGACGATTAATTATACGTGCATCGCTGATCCGTACTCGACGCGTTCATCGATCGATTCGTCGCATTACAACATGTCCGGGAGCAGTGAGTAATGGAGGGTATTAACAACGGGGACAAGGGCGACACGCAACAGATTTTGATACAGACGAGTAATTATAACGTTACCGTCATACCGGTAGAGTACAACAGGAGCAGGGGGTACAACGCGCAGGCGCCGGAGTACATCGTAGAGCAGTACAGGTATGTACGTAAATCGCAAACTTGAAGGTATTTTAAAATAGTACACATTTGCATAAATGTCCAGTTACAAACTACCTATCCAACAATTACATTGTTATACTAACTATATGTACTGATTATAACTTTTCTGTAACCTTTAACAGGACCCAGGATGACTACTCCCAGACCGAAGAGCTGGCTTCGAACCAAAACGCCCTTTACTCGGTCTCCCAGAGGATGGCCCCAACCGCCGTGAGTTACTCCAACTTGTGTGCAATGGACAATTACAACATGGACCAGGTGAATTTCTCCAATGTCGCCCCGGAGTGGGACAGGGAAGGTACCGCCACGGAGAGTACCGATGGAAGATCCGACGACAACAAGAACGCTACCGGTGAGTCCACGAGTTAATGGATTTTTGGGAAAATTTGGTACTAGTGGGTACTTCGATGGACTTGTCGATTGTGGTCTAAATTACTGTAACAATTGGTATAATCAAATAGGTAAGCTACGAATTCGAGGTAGATCCGAACCATTGGATTGGCTAATAACAAGTAGTACCTACCTATAATCTCACGTTATCGTAAAATGTAAATTTCTTGGAGGAAAGGATTTTAAAATTTAATCGTTCATCTACTTTCAACGTGGAACGTTTGGCAACAAGGCATATGGTTTAATGCTAAACCGAAGAGAGGGCGCTATGACGCACTAGTTATTGTATGGAGGTAGTTTGAGAAGACAAAAGGTTGTCCAAACCGAGGCAGTGCTTTAATGGAAGAGTACTGTTATATTTCCATATTTCAAAAGTAGATGTAACAACACATTTAGATATTTTGTAACTAGATATCGAAAAATATGCACTAAAAAGTATCCAAATATGCAAGCAATATGCACTATACAAATTGGACAGTAAAATGCATTTATTTACCTTCAATACACTTTTCTAAAAATTGTTACCCTGAAAGTAGTTAATTTAATTAAACAAGATAAGCTAATTCTGAACGCTATTTTCAGTAAAAACAAAAATCAGTTTTACTCCCCTTTTGAGTAAATAGAATTAATGTTTTTTCATTAATTTTAAGTATTTTAGCTTCGTAGAAAATTTGTACCATTTTTTGGAAAATGTGTGAATAATTTTTATTTCACAAAATATTGTTGATTTCAGGGTATTGGTCTAAAAACTGCAATTCTAATTGGAAATTTGTTGTTAGGAATCTTACATGTAGTACATAATGTAACAATTTAAAAATCTTATGAGTTGCATTCCAGATTTTAAGTTATTTTAAAGTTGTGAACCAGATGCACTTTATTCTTTTACTTTTACGAATTTGCTTTTATAAATTCTTTAAATTCCTCTATAATTATGAAGCAATTGAAACTACTTTCAGAGTTATGACTACATTTTATATATCATATCCTTAAAGTACTTACACAACTCCTTTTAAAATGTCGTAGACTGATAACGTTTGTAACGAGTAACTTCGGAATTCCTTATTTTCTTTCAAAGCATCAAACTTAGTTTTAAAGCTTCTGTTTTTATTAAGACAATTAAAACTGCTTTTAAACTCCAATATTTTCCTTAAAATACTTGCCCAACTCTTTTTGCAATGTCGTAAATTCATTACAATTTGAACAAGCAACTTTGGAATTTCTTATTTTCTTTCGAAGCATCAGAATTATTTATTTTTATCAAGATAATTAAAACTGCTTTCAAAGTGGCGTTTGTTCTTTACAATTACCATAAGAATAAGTAAAAAAAATATAGTTAATTGCAAATTCTTTAGATAGTTCTCTTGGAAACAAGATTTGCTTTAAAATGAGTACAACTTTTTTTAAAATGTCGTTGACAAACTACAATTACCAAACAAACTTAGAAAATTACCAATTCCATATCGAAATGTACATACTAAATTTCGTCTTTAGAATAACCATAAATTCCATAAAAGTGTCATTTCATTACAAACCTCACAAGTTGCTTCCAAACTTCTCTTTTTCTTTAAATTAATCAAAAGTGTCATATTTTCCTTAAGAAAGTGGCAACTTCTTTTAAATCCTTACAAACATTAAAATTGTAAAAATTAGCTTAGGAATTCAATATAATTTTAAGTTTTTTCAACATGCATTCAAAGCATCATATTCTTTATTTCAGCGTCACCTTTTCATTAGGTTGCGACTAATATATCATTAGTTCAATATAATTACAGTTCATGATAATTTTTAAAAATTCTTTAAAAACTTCTTAACTTTGTTTGAAAGATAATAAAACTCCATATCTTACATTTTGAACTTCATGTTGTAATTAAAATAAATATAAATGTAAATTAAAATAAACTCTCTTGCTCTTTGAAACTATCAAATGTCTCTTAAAAATATTATAAGTAACAGTTCGAATGTCATATTTTTCTTTAGATGATTGCAACTCCTTCAAACATTCCCTATGCACATTAGAATTGTAACAATAAGCTTAGAAATTCAGCATAATTGTAAGTGTTTTCAGCATACATTTAAAGCATCATATTCTTTAATTGAACCGATATATTTTCTTCAAGATTGTTATTATGTCATCAGTTCTTTACAATTTTCATGGGATTTTTAGAAACTCCATAACTCTTTAATTGACCCAACTGATTTAAAAACATTATATTTCAAGCAGTTAACTGTACCTAATTGTTTTAAAAATATCATCGGCAGATTACAATTGCTATGATAATCTTAAACTTTTGTTAACGTTAATTCTCTCTAAAATTGTTTTAAAAACATCACAAAGTACTTTTTAAGTTTCATGTTATTTTAAAGGTATTCCAGTTCTTTGAAAATATTCTTTAGAAAGTATTTAATTTCCTTTGAAACTTCAAATTCTTTGAAGTTGTCTAAAATCTACTTTCTAATGTCATATTTTCCTTAAGATGGATTGAACATTAATCTTATAAACGTTACAGTTGCAACAATTAGCTCAGAGATTCACTATTTCCTTTAAAGCACCATATTCTTTATTTCGAGTGTTTTGAACATTTTGTCTTGAACATGTTATTGTAAATATTTTAAAAAGCTTTACAATTATTATAATTTTATTACATACTTATTAAAGTCAATAAATAATTCATGCTATCTTAAATCAATTGCAATTCATCATAAACATATAGTTATAGACTTCTCAATTTCCTTTGAAAAATCAGATTTGTCTTAAGACAAGTACAATTTTTTTAAATCTTTAAGAAAGCCGTGGAATATCTACAGTTACCTCCATATTAAAATTTAAGTCTTACAGTAACTGTAAGTCCTTCAAAAATGTCACCAATCGGTTCATTACAATCTTTAAAAGTTTCTCAAAAACCCTCCAAATCCTCAAGTGTCCTTTAAAATAGCTAAAGTTAAATCAAAATAAAATATTCTTTAAAATTAAGTAAACATGTTAAATGACATGTATTTATTTATTTTTATATTTATTTATTTTATACTGCTCTAAATATTATTTGCAATTTATGACTCGAGTCATATGTCAATTCATACAGTTTTCATTAATTTTCACAAGGCATTCGACTCAATTGAGCTCTGTCATATATTAAAATCCATGGACAACGCACGTATCGATTCCAGGTATACTACAATAGTTGAAAACATATACAAAAATGCCTCCCTTCACGTCAAAATCGATGATGAGGCTAGAACCAATAACGTTAAGTTTAAGCGCAGAGTACGACAGGGAGACACTATTTCGCCAAAGGTATTTAGACGTCTTCAAGAATCTTAAGTAGGAGAACAAGGGAATGAAAATCGAGGGGAACATATCTGAACAAGCTTTGCAGATGATATCGTGCTAATATCACACAATCTTAACGAAGTCGAGTAAATGCTTCAAGAACTAAACGAAGAGTCACAAAAGGTGGAAATAAAATTGAACATTACAAGGACAAAAGTAATCACTCCAGCAAACACACAGATCTATATAGATAACACCTTATCAAAAATGTAAATGAATACAATTACCTGGGTCATATTATATCACTAAGAAAGGAAACCCGATCAAGAGATCTCTCCTGGGCTGCATTCGGAAAATTGGCATACATATTAAGATATAACGATATTCCCATAAAATTAAGACGTAAAGCTTTCAACGCCTACGTTCTGCCTGTTACAACATAAGGAATGGAAGCAATTGCCAATACCCAAGCAAGTACCAACAGACCCCAAGTAATGGAGAGAGCTATAGAAAGGTCAATGCTTGGTATCAGTCTAAGAGACATAATGCCAAATGATGAGATTCGGAAGACAACTAAAGTTAGGGATGTAATGAACTAAACTGGCATGTGGTAAGACTGAAGGACGAGAGATGGACATCAAGTACCGTTAAATGGAAACTGAGAGAAACAAATCGGAGTATAGGCAGACCTCTACTACGGTGGGTAGACGATGTAAAGAAAAAAGCAGGTGGAAATTGGTGTCAGACGTTCAAAGATCAGTGGATATGTCCAAAAGTGGACGAGAGTGGCTAAAGAAGAAGAAGAAAAAGATATTTTCACTATTTCAACCATAGGTACATACTATCTTCTCGTCGACTCTCCTCGGGTGCATCCCAATACATCTCCTCTTATTCATCATCCGACTTAATTCACGTAACGAATAATTGAACAGCTCCACTCCGTCCCATCAACCTACAGCGTAGTTCCTCCTCATCTCGGTGATGGAGGTGGTGCGTTGATCGCTCTTCAAGCTGAACTTGCTCTTCCTCTTGAGCACGATGATCTCCCACCTCCTCCTCAGGTTCTCCCTGAACCCCTTGTGCCACCAGGCGTACACCAGCGGGTTGAGGAGGCTGTTCACGAAACCCAAGATGGCCAACGGGCTCGCTATGAGCTCGCGCATCTTCTCGCAACCGGCTTTATCGTAGTCGTCGTCGTCGCAACGGATCACGTAACACAGGCTCGTCACGTAGTAGGGCAGCCAGGTGATCATGAAGATCAGCGTCGTGAACACGACAACCTTGACAGCTTTCCACTTGTTCGACGTGTACGGCCTCGATTTCGTCTTGAAGATCTTGAAGACGCCGCCGGTGGAGCTCGGTGTGGAGGCGTCCTGAGTCCTCGTCCTGCCCCTGAACATCCTGATATGCCTCGGGGAGTCGTGGTACTCGGGTTTCTGGAATTGGACGATCTTCTGGATCGCCCTGTAGGAGATTATGGAGTAGAGGATCAGCACGAGGAGCAACGGCAGGATCCCGACGTGCACGGTGAGGAGGACCAGCGGTCTGGGCGCGAGGAGGATGAACCAGCAGGTCTCGCCGTCGTTGGTGTCGCCGTACCAGCCCATTAGGGGGAGGAACCCCACGACGCAACCTGAGGGAAAGACGAAAGGTTTTTAGTGGGATTTCGACTGGGACTGGAGCGAAGGTACGCTGGGACATTAAATTTGTTTTGGTTGGATCATGCCAGGCACCCTTCACGAAGGTTGCAACCTTCAAACCTACTATGGAAGGAAGGAGAAAGTCGTGGTTTTAGTTGAAATTAAAACGAGTTTGAGTAAAATGTGCAAAACTGCCTAAGAAAAACCAGACACGTTGCACTCTGGGAGTGCCTACAGTCGAAAGGTAGCTTTGTTTTGAGTAACTTTATAGAAGGTTAAAAATTATTGTGAGTTTATGAATATTTTATGTAAAGGAATGAAAGTATACTCTGACGTCACGCTTTCCTCGCATATTCTGTCACGACAAAATGCTCTATTGCTTGGCTTATTCAACAACCAAGCGGCGCCGTGGACGATGCATACCTACCCACTTCAGCGCTTCCATTATTTTCCACAAGTCCCATAGTTTCTCTAAGATCGTTTATACTGGTCCTTCTGCTAGACATTCGGTTATAAGATCTCTTGTATACATCGGTTCTAGTATGTATGTATTTTAACCTCTCTTTTTGATGCCAGGGCTAATTTATCCGTGTTTTATGACACGGAATATCGATTTAAGAAACATTTTTTAAGCACAGGAATAGATACACCTCCATACCTCCTGGCCCTTCTGCTATCCTGGTACGCGAAATCCGATTTTCAGAAAAGGAACTTCCGTGTAATTCAAAAGAAACTAAAACGACGTCTTAATAATTGGAATACTGAAAATATCGACGTGAAATCAGATGACGAAAAGTTTGTGACAAAGAAGGTTAATGAAAAATGAATCCTTTTACAGAATATAAAGATTTAACGTGAAGCTTATCGCATAAGCTTTCTAAATATGCCACATTTCTTTGAAAATAAAGAGTAATCATTCTAAAATCGCGAAATAAAAAATCACCAACCCCGAAAACACTATAGTAAATCCACTGAGAAGAAAACTTCCATGAAACACAAACGTCGAAATTCAAAGCGCGCTACCAGCTAGCGAATAAGTACAGGGTCGCATTAAGAATGATCGTCTTGACTATAATTTATCTTTTACTAAGATTTTACTAATGATGTCCATTTCTTTCTTTTCTGTATACATTTAAAATAATGGTTTTTCTCCCCGCAGCTTAAGTATGTTCCAGGTCTCTTTTTGGGAGACGAGCAGGGAAGGTGTCTTTCCATAATTGCAATAGATCACAGAAATATGTTTATACAAATTTATATTAAAAACCTGAATAACAATAGCGATACGTTAAAATAAACCATCAACTAAAAGTCCACTATCACCGTCAACGAATTACCTGAACGCTTGTAAACAGACAACCATAGATCAGACTTGCTAATTTTACTGAACCGACTCTGTACATCAACAATTCCCGCCAAAAGTTTTATGACTTTTCCACCAATAGCAAACGACGTGTATTAGGTGTTGTCTAACTTTACTACCTTTTCTCGTATCGTGGGTGTTTTCTTCTCAGTGTTTTCTTCTCTTTACTACTATAGTTAAAGTTAAAAGCTAGCTTTCTAAAAATGGACACCAAATTGATTAATGAAATTTATTTACCTATTTCAAATTCCAGTTTAACGGAAATTCAACAGCACCAAAGATCTGAATCAAATGTAAGCCGATTCAAGTTGAATTTAATCAGTTCAAACCAATGAATAAGAGCATATCAAGTAAAATTATCTGTAAATTATATTGTAACGTTCTTGCTGCTCGAAAATACCTAACACTACGCGAAATGTCTTCTCTACTTTATTTTTACTAACACTAATACTTATTATCGAATTTATATTTCACACAGCTCTTTCCATTTTGATTCCACTCGCAATGGTACTACTTCTCGAATATTCTGGGCGTTTAAAAGTAGGGTCCCGAATTCCAAGAATTCCTAATTCTTCGGGAATATTCTCGTCGCTTCGAATTTCGCCGAGCCGCCACTTCCCGATTTGTGTTTATTTTACGGCCAGACTTTCCGTTACAATGTTAACTCAATTTACACTAAACGAGACAAAATCAACGATATGGACCAAATTGATTAATGTATCAACAAAATATAACAATTTCTAAGCATTTTCTTGGCGCTTTCTAAATTTATAGCAATTCAGAGAACTGTAATCAAAATCAACTGTAGAATTATCTCAAAACTAATGCTGATTGAGTCAGCACGACAATGTCTTACACCTCTCACAAAATTGTATTTATTTTAACAGTATCAAACATTGGTCTTCAATTGGGAATGGCTAGAAAATTCAAGAAATTTTCAAACAAAGTTTTTCACGTTTTCTAGTCTTTAAATCCAGTTTAAGTTAAGCGAGAGATTTAATCGGGTTTGCATAAATTCCAGTCAAATTTAGATTGAGTTAAAACTAAGAATTGGATGTAAATGACATTACTTTTGATCAAAGATTGTCAATAATTAGCAAAATTTGTCAGAGACAAGTTGGGAAATTTGTTAGGAAATAATGAAAACAATGCAATGTAATGTTGGATTTTGAACTATAAATACTGTTTAAATGAGGAGCGTAAGAAATCGTGTTACACAATTCTAACAGTTGTTTTCTGGCTTTTAAAAATCCAAATTGGATGGGCTTGTCGATACAACTTATTTAGCCCAAACATCTACATGTTAATTGAATTAAAATAATACTAGTAATTATCTGTTATTACATTTCAAGTACCTACGTTTTAATTAAATTTTCACTAAATCGTTAAAGTAAATTTGCAAATTTAGCACTGTAGTACCCCATCTCGTTTCAGATTTCACCCATTTTACTTACCGATAACCCAAGAAAGGGCGATGAAAACCCGGACCCTTTTGCAATAAACCCATCTCTGGTACTGCATCCCGTATAGGATGTACAGATAACGATCCACCGCAATTAGACCAACTGAATAGACCGAAGCCAAAGTACTCGAGATGATCAAACCTAAAACGAAAAATCCAATGGAAAGAACCTTAATTTTAATGTTATTTTCCTATTTACCAATTTCAATGGCACAGATGACGTGGTCCCGTTCGGGCTTTGGGTACAATTTCCCGAATAACACGGCGATTCCAGTTAGGAGATCGCTCATCGCGACGTTCCCTAATAGCAAATAGGTAGACCTGGGGTTTTGGCCTGGAAGAAAAATTATTACTACGAATGAACTGGAATTAAAAAGGCACACTTAAACGCACTTAATAATTTTTGGACAAGTCTAGTAATTTTTTTTCGAAATCCTTTCATCTGTTAATCAAAAATTTTATTCTGCAAATTTTCCAAAAAACTATTGAATTATGCTCAATTATACAGAAATTAATTTTATTTTTAACTAAAATTGTGTTTTGTATGCATAACTCGATAGTTTTCACAAAAAAATTATTCTAGTTATCGCATTCCTAAATACACATTGGTCATATTAATTAATAATTCAACCAATTTTACCACTAATTTTAATTTTAAACGTCATCTCATCCATAAATTCGGGGTTTATAAAGTTTACAAGTCGAGTCAAATATCGAGATATGTTCACGTGGCTTTTCGGCTTTTCTGTAAGAAACCATTCTAGCCAGTTTTCAGAAACTAATATTTTAAGTAACTAACTGATCCATCAGTCAGTCTTTAAACGATATTGAGTAGTATTTAAACCCAATTCAGCAGATGTTTCAGAAGGTTAATCAATCGTGATACATTTTTCAAAAGTTATTTTAACTTTTAACTACAATTAAAACTTTTCTGTCTTATTTAATGGTTTGCTGAAAAATATAATGTACTCTAGTCAATCTATCCAAAAATACACATGTTTTGTCACATTACTGAATATTCCAGTTAATTCTCCAAAAATTGAATTTAGTTACATTTAGAAAAAAAGTTAGAGTTAAAGTTAGAAAAAAGTAAATTTTTCACAAATTCTCAGATTCAATATTTCGCATAAAAATCGTATTTTAGTCAATCTTTTCAAAACTAGACATAATTTTTGTCATATTACTGTCTTTTCGTCAATCTCCATAAATCACTGTTTTTAACCAAAACCTTTTCTAAATCTGGAGTTTGAAGCAATGTCATTATTTTTTACCAAAATCCTATGAAGTAGAGTCAACTATCCAGAAACATTCATTGAGCGTCAGCACAATAAACTGACATTTTAGTCAATTTTCAAAAATATGAAGTAACGAAATATGAACTAGCCAACTGAGTTATGAATTGGGGTTCTAAATTAAATTCAATAGTTTTCCGAATATTCTGAGGACTTTAATTTAAATTTCCAGGACTCCTCTTAACTTTTGATGAAAATTCTGATTTATAAAATTGTTTTTAAACGAAATTCAGCAGATTAAATAATATAATTACCTTTATCGATTATTCAGAATTTGATTTAACATTTAGTGCAGTTTAAGAAATTGATATTTTAAATAACCAATTAATTCATGAAATTGAGTTTTAAATTAAATTCAGTAGTTTTCCGAAAAGTGTGATGAATTTAAATCAAATTTCCAGAGATCCTCCTAACTTTGGATCAAAATGCTGTTTCATAAACCTAGCTTTATGAATCATATGAAACTGATGTAAATTTCAACCCAAATTCCAACTTGTGTACCTTAACCTACTTAAAATTTTATGCAGAAAAATATAATGTATTCTATTTGCTCCAACCAGAAATTTACAAAAAAAATTCATAGTAATTAATCTTATCGTCAACGTATAGAAACTGAATTTTGAACCAAAATCAATTCATAAATCCGGAGTTAAAATCAATTTCAATATTTTTTCAAAAAATCACATTGAGTCGACTATCCATAAATGTTTCATGTATCACAGCTTTTACTCCAATAAATTAACGTTTTGGTTAATTTTCAGACATTGGCATTTAAACTATCCAGCCGACTCAAGAATCGGACTTCTAAATTAAATAAAGTTATTTTCCGAAAAATTGTATGAACTTTGATCAAAATTCACTGAAATCCTTATAACTATCGATCAAAATTATTATCCGTGAACCTGTCGTTTGAGTCAAATTCGAGAGATCAAATCTAATTACCTTTGTCGATTATTCAGAAATTGAGTTAAATTGGGGCCAAAATTGAGACATCTGTATCTTATCTAGGCAATAGTTTTACTGAAAACTCTAAAATTCTAGTCACCCTTTCCTGAAATCCGTATACCTTTTATAACTAATCTTCCAGTTAAGTTTGCAGAAACTGAACTTTTAACCAACTCCTTTCATGAATCCGAAGTTCACTTTCAAGTGGCTTATGCCAAAGGCTTTTAAACTTTTTAGAAATTGGCGCCTAACTAACCTACTGATCCATATGGTTTCTAAACGAAGTTTCATAGCTTCCCGAAAAGTCTGGTAAATTAAATTTTCTTGAAATCCATATAATTTTTGTCATATTATTTAATCTTAACGTCAATTTCCAGAAACTAAATTTTTAACCAAAATCCTCGCCAAAAAGAAATAAATTCGGAGTTAAAAGCAGTTCCAGTATTTTTTCCAAAAATCATATAAAGTAGAGTCAACTATCCATGTTGAAATTTAATCAAAAATCTTTCTAACTCTTTATCAAAATTCTGGTTCATAAATTTGTTTTTGAACGGAATTCAGCAAATTAAATCTAATTACCTTTATCGATTATTCAGAAATATGTATATCTTTAAACAAAAATTAGATTTGTACATTACCTTCTTTTTCTCTCTCTCATAATTTTTGTCATGATAATACAACTCTGAGTAAATTCTCCAGAAACTAAATATTTTATCAAAATCTATACAAAAAATTAATAAATCTGGAGTTTAAATCAATTTAATTTTTTTTCAGAAATCACATGAATTTGAGTCATTTATTCACAAACATTCACGTCACTTTAGCCCAAAAAACCATTTTAGTAAATTTTCAAAAAATTGTATTTAAACTAACGAACTGATTAATAAATCAGAGTTTTAAATTGAATTCAATACTTTTCCGAAAAGTATGATGAATTTTAATGAAATCCTCAGAAATCCCCTTAACACTGGATCAAAATTCTGATGCATAAACCTCTTTTAAACCAAATTCAGCAAATTAAATTTAACTTTATCGAGTATTAAAGAAACTGATGTAAATTTTAAGAATTTTAACTTTTGTACCTTACCTACTCAGCAGTTTGCAGAAAAATCTAATGTATTCTAGTCTAAACAAAAATCTACATAAATTATGTCACAGTAGTTAACCTTACCTCAATTTATAGAAACAAATTTTGAACCAAAACCAATTCAAAAATTCCTAAATCAGGAGTTATAATCAATTTCACAATTTTTTAGAAAAATCATATGAAGTTGAATCGACTATCCAGAAACGTTTTACGTTTTACAGCCTTTAGCCCAATAAACTAATAGTTTGGTAAATTTTCAGAAATTAGCATTAGCACCAACCGATTCATGAATCGGATATCTCAGTTAAATGCAGTTATTTTTCGAAAAAAATTATGAAGTTTGATCGAGGACACAGAAATCCCTATAACTATTGATCAAAATTATGATCCGTGAATCTGTCGTTTGAACCAAATTCAAGAGATTAAATCTAATTACCTTTGTCGATTATTCAGAAATTGAGTTAAATTGGGGTCAAAATTGAGACACTTGTATCTTGCATAGGCAATAGTTTTACAGAAAACTAATGTATTCTAGTCACTAGTCTAGTCTAGTCTATTCTAGTCTGGTCTAGTCTAGTCTAGTCTAGTTTCACGAAATTCACATAGGGGCCGTCCATAAATCACGTGATGCTCCTAGGGGGGCTTTTTTTTCACCTTTTTATCACGGTTTATCACGGAGGGGGGGGATGTGCGTAATCGTATCACGTGATATTCAAAAATTGCCGGTATTTTTTCCAATACTACCTACCAACCTTAAAGGAGAAGTTTTGTTTATAATCCCTACTGAATTCTCAAATGGACGTCGTTTAAATAGTATTGCCTTTAAACTAAAGACTATTATTACGTTGTAAAATATAAACTCATATAAGTTCCAAACATTGAACAGTTTATAAAAATTTAAAAATTTTAAATTTAGTACTGTAATTAATTTTTCTCCCCTGTAATATAGAATAATTTCTTTTATCAAACAGAATAAAATTGGTATAATTTATTTTAAATTGGAGGGGGGGGGGGTGTCAAAAATTATCACGTGATTCTTAGGGGGGTATTACGGCATATCACGGTTTATCACGGTGGGGGGGAGGCGGTTCAAAAAAGGCAAATTTAGCGTCAAGTGATTTATGGACGGCCCCATACCCTTTATAATTAATGTCCCAGTTAAGTGTCTAGAAACTGAACTTTTAACCATTTCCTTAAATATGAATTGGGAGCTGATATTCAAGGAGTTTTTACCCAAATCATTAATCTACTAAACATTTTCAGAAATTGGCAATTAACTAACCATTTCATTCATACGGTGTCTAAACGAAATTTATTAGATTCCTGAAAAGTCTGGTAATTTTCAGTTTTCCTGAAATCTACCCAGACTAAATGGAAAATGTTATATTTAAATCTGACTTTTGAGCTAAATTCAACAGGTGTCCAGATTTTACTCAGAAATTAATTTAACTGCTGATCGAAATTGTGACTTTCGTATTCGTTCGATGAAAAATCTGATGTGTTCTAGTCACTCTATTAACAAATAAACATAACTTTATAATGTTTAATTTTAGGTATTTTCTTTGGGCTACGATTCCACATAAAGTGCATGAAAGTTTAAATTTGACATCTCAATTTGATTTCTAACTAAATACTTAGGGCCGGTACTTTGGGTCCTGATTAAACATCGGATTAAGTTAATCCCCGATTAAAACAGCCAGTCAACTGAATCGCAGTTATAAATAACAAACGAAAGTAGTCGTACTTTAGTTGGTTGGCTGTTTTAATCGGGAATTAACTTAATCCGATGTTTAATCAGGACCCAAAGTACCGGCCCTAAGTATTTAGTTAGAAATCAATTTATAATTTGGTACTTGAACATAAAAATCACATCTCTGAGAAAAAAAGCAATATTTAAAAAGTAATTATCAAATAATCAAAACAGGGGAGGGTGATTTAGTCCATTACGATCGTCTTTGTATTTTAGTACCTACGCCAGTGGCCTACTAAATACAAATTTGTTTTTATCTGGAATATTTTCTGTTCCTCATTAAATTCCTAATTGTTGCTCCTTTTTCAAATGTTCTTTTAAATTAAAAATATGATTACTTATTGAGGTAACTTAAAAATAATTGTGCTTGATTTTTAGTGGCCATTATTTTAAGAAGTCTAATTATAACATTTATTAATCATCAAATCGTAATCAACATGGTGTATTAAAACGAGTATTCCATAATAGATTAACATGTCATTAAAGGGCCGGATGGCCTTCTGGATCACCTATAAATACCTACTTATCTAGAATTTTCAATTACGAGGTTTGACCGCATCAGGCGGATCAACTAAAGTGACATTAATTAAAAAAAGTGTAACCGAAAACAACTGCCAAAATTGCGACGAATCATAGTTGTTTGCTTTGTATCAAGTGTGGCCCAATTTTTTCCGGAATCACCGAACCCAAAACGCCAAACAAATAATTGATTAGATAAATGCTAATATGTATATTTGCCTTGGGATTCGCACGTCGTCGTCGTTTGTACTCACATCTTTTCAAGATGAGTCCACTCGAAATAACCACCGCTAGATTGATCACTATTACGAGCACGCCGATCACCGGAATGACGTAACCGTACAGTGATAGACCGGTGGATTTGTCCTCCGCCGCTTCTTCGATGGTGACGCTATTGGTCACTTGAAGGGATTCCGTCGTGAGGCTTTGGAAACTGAAGCAACGAGGAAAAGTAGAAGGAAATTAACTGCAAATATTAAGAATGAACTGAACGACTTACTGCATGTCTGGCCCCTCTCGTCACACCTGAAATCGACGAGCTGTCACTATCGAAGTCATCGGTACTAATAAATCGACGAATACCCTTTCGGCAAGAAGTGATAAGCGTACGCTATCGCGTTATTCATTCCGGTGGGAATTACTGAAATTACACTCTGGGATTTGTAGCGATCAAACGGTGCTCCCCAAAATATTGGGCTGCGACGTTTAACCTTGACGAAATGCAATGAGATTCCTAACGTGCCGTCATCCCTTTCCAATTTAAAACGTTCCCTTCGCCCTCGGCGCGATACTTTCGCCAAGTTCAAGGGAGGGATATGTCGAATCGCGAGGACACGAGGGTGGGAAAGGGGATTCGACCCTTGCGATTTTAATCGAGGACAGTGCGATCGTAGCGGAGGTTATCCTTAAACGCTTTGTACGTAAGGTCACGGATATGAGATCAAGGAAGTAAATGCGATTTAAATTTCTCGTATGAGGTTCTCAGTTTTGCCTCATATGAACATCTGAGCAATAGTATATATTATTATACTAGTTTAATAACGCGAGTTTCAAAGCACGACGAGCGAAGCGAGGAGTGCTTTAACAGAACGAGTGTGACAATACGCCTTATTAAACGTGTGTAATATACTATTTTATCTACTTTGCTTTATTAAATCATTAAATTTTGGCTGTTCAAGTTTTCGTATTACAGTAGGGAATTTTGGGTGGGTTGGTTACACTGGCGTCACTGACATTGACGTTTCGTATTTGAATTTGAAAATCTAGTAGTCTTGGGACAAATTCAATAACTACTTACTAATGTGAGTGACATTGAAGACAGGAATGTAGATTTATGAAATTTTAAAAGTTATGTTCATTGAAATACTAATAATTTAGCCTTGACGTCTACGCACGTCTCCATGACAGGCTGACGTACCAATCTAACAAAACTGAAAGTTTCCAAAAGTAGTGTAATAATATTCATATTATTACACTACTTTCGGTGTAATAATGGGATCATAAGTAACGCAAAGTAGATAAAAGTTTTTTTAATATTTTTAAATTTGGGCTGAATTAATTGGACTAGTGTGGCTCTTATTAAAAGTCGTTTGGTAACTTTGATTAGCCACAGGAATCCTGGGAAAACATCACAGCAAAGCTCCCATTAACGAATTCTTCTTAATTTGTTAACTGTTTCGTGGGTTATTATCAGATAATTAATTAATAGTCCAAGACCCATCTGTCAGAAATTTGCTTTAGATGGACGTAAGAGGTAACCGCAATGTTTTTACATAAATACCTCGGGAATAATGCTTAGATTAAGGATTGACTTATCCACCAAAGCGCAGAGGGCGGGAACATTGCTTAAAATGCAACAATTAAAAAAAATGGAAAAAACGCGTTTTTTCCGAATTATTTTGCTTTTAACTTTTTAAGTATTGAATTTAGAAGAAAGTTGAAGAGAGAAAAAAGTTGCATAATTGCCTTTTACATAATATGGCATAGGTTAGAAATTTAAAAATTTATTAGCGGACTTGCAAAATAGCAATAAACAAAAAAAATCGTCCCAAAACAGCGGTTTTCAAATTCATTATTTTAGGCACTTTTTAAAATGTAGTTATGACTTCGATATCACAGGTAGAAAAGCTTGAAGTCTTAATATGAGAATCCTGTAAATTTCGTTTAAATCGGTTTACTACATTTTGCACAATAATTTTGCAATACAGAAAAATAGAAAAATATTGAAAACTCTCAAAATTGTTTAAATTTTTTTTTCCAATATTAGATTTTAACAAAACTGGCTGAGCATAAATAAGAGGGAACAAGCTTTCATATGCTGTTTTCTGAATTAAAAAATATTTATCAGAACGGTCACAGTGATTGTTTAAATTTGGTGTCGTTATTTTTTCATATAAACAAATAGATTATCTCGGCGAATTTTTTGTTAAATGAAATTCTGAAAATATAGCCGAAAAGTACTCGGAAAGACGCTTCTTTTTGTATGTAATAAGTTGCTATTTTGTTCATTAACTTCTGAGATATAACTCCTCAAAGTTGATTAGTGTTTAATAAAATCGTTAATAGTGGTTTATAAAATTACTATTTTTTCTCATATCTTATGAAATAATTGTTTGTCACAGTAACCAGTATAACATTTTTGTTGAAATTTACATCAAAAAGATTTTAAAAAATTTCTCTCTTCGAATTTTGACAAATTTTTAAATTTGAAATAAATTTTAAACAATGACTGTGACCGTTCTAATAAATAGCTTTTAATTCTGGAAAAAGCACATGAATACTTGTTCCCTCTTATACTTGCTCAGCCAGTTTTGTTAAAATCGAATTTTGGAAAAACAAATTAAACAATTTTGACAATTTTGAATATTTTTCGATTTTTCTGGATTGCAAAATTATTGTGCAAAATCTAATAGACCGATCGACACGAAATTTAGAGGATTCTTTAATTATAACTTCAAGATATTCCACCTGTGATAAGGAAGTCCTAACTCAATTTTAAAGTGCCTAAAATAATAAATTAAAAAACCACTTTTTTGGGCCGATTTTTTTTGTTTATTGCTATTTTACAAAACCGCTAATAAATTTTTTAATTTCTAACTTATGCCATATTATGTAAAATGCGATTCCGCAACTTTTCTCTCTCTTCAACTTTTTTCTAAATTGAATCCTTAAAAAGTTAAAACCAAAAGAAATCGGATAAACGCGTTTTTTCCATTTTTTTTTAAATTGTTGAATTTCAAACAATGTTGCCGACCTTTGCGCTTTGGAGGATAAGTCAATCCTTATTCTAGGTATTATTCCCGAGGTATTCATGTAAAAACATTGGGGTTACCTCTTACAGCCCCATCAAAACAGATGGGTCCTGGACTATAAGTGCTATTAATTCTAGCAATTAGAATTAATCAAATATTTCCAAATTTGATCGAGATTAATTGGACTTGTTCGACTGCAACTGTTTGGAATATTAATGAGTCTTATTAATTAAGTCTTATATTATATTTAATTGCATTATTTACATGTTTATTACATTAAGATTAATTTAATCTTAACTAAGTCATATTAATTCGAGCAATTAGAATTGATCAGATATTTTCAAATATGATCGAGATTAATTGGACTTGTTCGACTCCAACTGTTTGGACTAAAAATGAGTATTATTAATTAAGTCTTATATTATATTTAATTACATTATTCACATACTATTTATCACATTAAGATTAATTTAATCTTAACTAAGTCTTATTAATTCGAGCAATTAGAGTTAATCAAATATTTTAATTTGATCGAGATTAATTGGACTTGTTCGCCTCCAACGGTTTGGACTATTAATGAGTCTTATTTATTAAGTCTTTTATTATATTTAATTACATTATTTACATGTTTATTACATTAAGATTAATTTAATCTTAACTAAGTCTTATTAATTCGAGCAATTAGAATTGATCGCATATTTTCAAATATCATCGAGATTAATTGGACTTGTTCGACTCCAACTGTTTGAACTAAAAATGAGCATTTTTAATTAAGTCTTATATTATATTTAATTACATTATTCACATACTATTTATCACATTAAGATTAATTTAATCTTGATTAAGTCTTATTAATTCGAGCAATTAGAATTGATGAGATATTTTCAAATGTGATCGAGATTAATTGGACTTGTTCGACTCGAACTGTTTGGACTATTAATGAGTCGTATTAATTAAGTCTTAATTATATTTAATTACTTTATTTACATATTTATCACATTAAGTTTAATTTAATCTTATCTAAATCTTATTAATTCGAGCAATTAGAATTGATTAGATATTTTCAAATATGATCGAGATTTATTGGACTTGTTCGACTCTAACTGCTTCGACTATTTATGGGTCGTATTAATTCAGTCTTATATTATATTTAATTACATTATTTACATACTTATTACATTAAGATTAATTTAATCTTAACTAAGTCTTATTTTCGAGCAAATTGAATTGATCATATATTTTCTAATATGATCGAGATTAATTGGACTTGTTCGACTCGAACTGTTTGGACTATTAATGAGTCGTATTAATTAAGTCTTATATTATATTTAATTACATTATTTACATACTTATCACATTAAGATTAATTTAAGCTTAACTAAGTCTTCTTAATTCGAGCAATTAGAATTAATCAAATATTTTCACATTTGATCGAGTGTAATTGGACTTGTTCGACTCTAACTGTTTGGACTATTAATGAGTCTTATTAATTAAGTCTTATATTATATTTAATTGCATTATTTACATGTTTATTGCATTAAGAGTAATATAATTTTAACTAAGTCTTATTAATTCGACCAATTAAAATTTGATCAGATATTTCCAAATTTGTTCGAGATTAATTGGACTTGTTCGACTCCAACTGTTTGGACTATTAATGAAAGTAGTTTTGTACGAACAACCCCCATTAATGTATTTTTTGGAGCAATTTCAATTAAAGAATTCTTATTGGTTTTATAAGTACAACTAACCTGAAATTGTCGAAACATAATAGCTTCTTTGTTGTAAATGGCACGTATTCAAGCAATAGATACCATACCTAAAAGAAAATTAATATCATTTTCTTTTTGAATTTATTTAAACTAATTCTTTGTATTTTTAAAATTACTTTAAACTCAAACTTTCCTAATCTAACTTATAAACTGTATCAAAACTATCAATTTACTTAAGTGATGAGTTCCTTTTTGCATCAAAATTTGACTTGAAACTTGAGAGACACTTGCAACGACATTAGAAATGTTATTTCTTCTAATTTTGTGGATATCTAAAATTTGAGAAGTATTGCTAATTGGACGGTTTCTCCAAGGTCCTCTGAATGTAAAATGTATTCTATCGTTTATTTCTAATTTATTTACACTGTCCTAATTATACACTACACACTACTTAATTTATCTTAACTATTTCCTAACTAATTAATTTATATCGCACTCTTAATTATTAATTTATTCATACGCTCCCGCTAGTCCGTTTTTCGGCTTGTTTATTCATTCGCGGCTTCACGTCTAATCTAATCTCCGACCGCAAGCCCGCTTATATACACCTCAATTGTATTCGCGATGGTTCCTGAAATAACTCGAACCTTCTTTTTTATGTGGAAACGTCCAGAAGGTAATAAAACGTTCTTGCCGAGACTCAATTAAGCGTAGCGGCGTCCTTTGAGGAAAGCCGCCGTCCGATAAGGGTAAACACATCTCGCGTTGCTGTTTACATTTCGCGTTATAGTATGGTGTTCTGGAACAAAGAAGAAGTTTAATTTTGCCATTTTCGGTTTTTTCAATGTTCTCGAATTCCCTTCACGATTTCATTTAAAACCTTGAGTACCTATTCTACTATTATTTGTGTATAATAAAGTTTAAAATTTTTGGCTAAATGTTATCCAACACGTGTCACTTTTCAAATTCTTGAAAATTTCTCGAAATTCCTCGCAAGATTTTTTTTCAAACATTGAATGTTCATTCTACTACAAATGTGTATTACAATGTTTAACAATATTATCGAGGAAATCTGTCCTAAAAGGGACTTTACACTTGTCATTTTTCGTTTTCACTTTCTAATATGAGGCACTCATATACGAGAAATATTGTATTTTTGAAACTTGAGGTACAGTGAATTTAGCTTAGTCATTCACTGGAACCTTCCAATAAGCTTTCTCGGTTTTAAGAAATTTTCTTTAAATTTGCTCGAAGAACTTTTATAAAACTTATAATATTCATTCCACTGTCGAATAAATATAATAAAGCTTAAAATCAATTTTCACTAAATCTTCCCTAAAGAGCACTTTGGACATCACTTTTAGGTTTTTGGAAATTTTCTCGAAATACATTCCAATATATTTTTTTAAAGTTTGAGGGTTTATTTTATCATTGAGTGTATATAACACAGTTTAATAATACTTTTGGCTTAATCGTGTCTGAAGGGCACCTTTTTCTTGTCGTTTTTCGATTTTTGGAAATATTCTCTTTTCCACCTGAATATTTATTTTACTATGGAATATTTATAAGAAAATAGTAGTCCGATGGTCATATTACCATTTTTTTTAATTTTCTCAAAATTCACCACAGGCATTTTTTTTCAATATTGTGAGTGTCAATTACACCATCAACTGTATATGATAAAGTTTACCACTTTTAGTTGAACCATCGATAAAGAAAACATTTTTTTTTAATTTACTCGAAATCAGTTCCAAAACTTTAAATATTTTTGAATTTAGTATATATCATTTGAAATCCACATGACCTCAGTCACATTAACTAATATTCCAGTTATTTTCTACAAGCTAACCTTTTAACCAGATGATCAATTAATCTGCAGTTTAACCACTTTAATTATTTTATAAAAAATCACTTGAAGTTGAATCAGTTAAATGCACAAGAAATTAATTTTTTTTACTTGTTCCGAACCTGTTATTTTAACTAACCAGCTAATTCAGAAGATTAAAAATAAAAACTATAAATTCGTAAACGGAGTAAACCAGATTTGGTAGATTTTTCAAAAAACTATTAAACTCTGGTCCAATCAATTTAACTCTTTCCAAAATTGTGCCTTTTGTGATCTTTACTTATACTGGAGATACAAATATTAATATTAGGGGTGGTTTCAGGGAGCTACATTCACTCATTTTGCCTTTGTATTTTGTATACCCTTTTTTGAAAAGTAAGGTGAAGACCATTTCTATCCATAGTGTTTTAGTACTAATACATAACTAACATATTTTACCATTTCCAAGCAATTTCTATAGAAATCTGCTAAAACTAGAGTTGTACATCAATTTTGAGTTTATCTCACAATTAGGAAAAGTCTGCTTTTACTAGCTTCACCCAGACTGCAATTATTCATTTAGATTACCTTTCAACTAACCTCCTATGTTATTAACTTTTCCATATTAGTTAGATAAACCTGAAAACCGACAAACTTTTTCATTAGCGCGCTTATTGTAATCTAGTCGAGATGTCCTAAAAACGGGACTCAAGGGTAGCCTCCTTATCTTTCACAGGCCTTCAATCGAGCTCTCCTGGTCAAATAAAAATATTTTTATCGAGTAGTTGTCCTAGTTAGGTAAGCGTTATTGATATCTTATTACATGAGAGCAAAGCGAGCCAGAAATGAGCGGCTTCTCGCTTTTCAAATTCACTGCAAATTTAGAAAGTTTACGACCGCGGAAACTCACTTTGGGCTACTCAATGATTAAAGAAGATTTTTTTTAAAGATTTACAGAAGGTGATGAAGGGAGTAGATACCCTAGGCAGGTTCAGACCATACGTAACCTCACTAAACTGTATTTTTTTTACTACTGTATTATTTCTTATATATATCAGCTCATTGCATGTGATTCCATGTGGTAACTGTAACCTCAGTGTCCTTAATGCTTCCAAGGAAGTTGTAGGAAGTTAAAAATATTAAGAAATTCTTAAATAATAAAAAAATCGGGTATTTTGTTCAGAAGCTGTTTTGTAGAATGTGTAACAATTTCAAAAAAAAAAATGTCAAAAATTCTATGGAGCTATGGTATTATTTCTTATTATAACACACGACATGGAACCCTATAAGGAAGCTTGAATCCTTAATCATCCCTAAGATTTCCAAAGAAGTTGTAAGCCCTAAGAAGATAAGAATTCTTAAGGAATCCTAGAAAATCAAAGAAATTTTGATACTTGTCCAGAAGCAGAGAGATCTACAGAATTTGTGACAATTTTTAAAACATTTTTAAGGAATATAAGAAGCTTTAGTATTATTGGTTATTATGGCAAATGGTATTGGTTTCCATATGTGAATACTAATCACTCATCATCTGAATTCCACGGAAGTTGTAAGTCTTAAGAATTTCGCATTTGATAAGAAATTCTGAAATAACCAAAAACTTGCGATGGTTGCTCAGAAGATGAAAATTCTATGGACTTTGTGACATTTTAGAGCATAGTATTAAGAAATATAGGAAAATTCCATATGGGAACACTAATCCCTCATGATCCCTATGATTTCTAAGTAAGTTTTTAAGGTTATAAATTTATTAAGAGAATCCACAATGCCAAACATAGCGATCTTTCTCAAGAAGGTTATTGTTCTATAGAAATCGTGATTAAAGGAATTTACGTAGCTAAACAAAATTTCTTATTGGAGCACTTGGTAAGGGATTCTCTACGGAAAGTCTCAATCCTCAATATCCTTACAGTTTCCAAGATATTCTTAAGAATTTCGCAATCAGTAAGAAATCCTAAATTAACTAATAACTTGTGACTATTATCTGTAAAATTCTGTCAAAAATATTATATTTTCTAAATCATTTTTAACAGTTCTACGAAGCTTAGCATTACTTCCTAAAATATTTCATGTAATTTCACATGAAAGTGTGTACTTTTATCCCTCTTCATTCCTAAATACTTCAAGGACGATGTATATTTTGAAATTATGACATATATAGGGAAACTGGAAAAATTCTGTCCAGAATTTGAAAGTTCTGTAGAATTTGTTACATTTTCCAATGCATTCTTGAGAAATATACCGAGATCCATATGGTTTCTTAGTAGGTCTTAAGAATATTGTCGCGATGCGGCCCCAATTAGCGAAAATAGGTCGCCGTCTAAGCTTATTCAGCACCGAGGCGACCTTAAACCGAAGGACGATAAGACTCTCGGACAGGTACGACATCACGTTCGTAAACATCCCGCTTGTATTTATACAGCTCGATCATAACGATCTGGGAGTCAGTCAGTCACCAAGTATCACGTCACGCTGCCCGTCTGAGAGCCCGTCCTTTCGGCATGCCGCTAATTGGAGGAGCCTCGCGCCTGCTGCCCTTCGTCATCCAACAGTAAGCAACCACCTCCCTTTGACCTTTCTCTCACTTCTTGCCATTCGCTCATTTGCCTTAATTTTGTGTTATGATGTTCTCTCCCCTATATTTAATGCTCCAATAAATATTGTCTGTGTCACCATGTCTTCCTTTCAATCTCTACCTAGCTACACCCCCAACCAGAGCACTCCCTTTGGACCCTAGGTCCTCAGGCGTGTGACAATATGAAATTTATTAAGAGATTTACAATACCAAAAATTGTTAAAAAGCTTAATGTTCTATAGAAATTATGACATGTTTAAAATATTTTAAGGGATCTACGTAGCTATAGCAAAAACCTTATTAGAGCACTTGGTAAGGGATTCCCTATGAGAAATCTTATCCCTGACGGCTACCAAGACAGTCTTAAGAATTTCGCATTTAATAAGAAATTCTAAAATAACCAAAAAATTGCGATCCTTGTCCAGAAGATGAAGTTCTGTAAAAGTCACATTTTCTAAATTATTTTTGAGAAACTTACGAGGCTACAGCATTACTTCTTAGGACATCTTATTTAATTTGATATGAAAACTCTTATCCTCTTTAACGTAACAAATGTAAGAGATATTGAAAAAGGACATTGTACCTCAGCCGGGAGCCTTTTTCAATATCTCTTACATTTGTTACGTATATCATGATTTATTTCGAGAACTTTCATCCATTCTTACCCACTTTCATTCCCAAGTACTCCAAGCAAAGTTGTAAGTTTTAAAAATACTACATTTATTGAGAAAAAGATTTTTTCCAAATTCGAAAGTCCTGTAAAACTTGTGACTTCTCCTGAATCATTTTTCCTGCGTTCCCAGATGCCGACTCTCCTCCCTCATCGTCCATGACGAACAACAGCAGCCTCCCATCGACCAGCAGCACGGCCATCGTCGCAGAACACCTACAGGCGCCCGTCGTGCCCTTATGCGTCTACCTTCACAATCGCACAGCCATCATGATGGACGTAGAAGACACGCAGACCGCCTCCAGCGACCTGATCTTCCAAGCCATCGTCAACAGCGACGAGTTGGGCTTGAACAAGCAGCTCGCCTCTCAGGTCTTCGCCATGTGGATGATCAGCCCGCTGTTAGGTGAGGAGGGAGAAAGATTGAGATTTTATATGCTATTTGGTGTTTTGGTGTTGGTGTTTCAGATTTCATCTTCATCATCATCATCTTCCTCTTTCTCTTCTTTCCAGGATTTGGTGTAATGTCACCTGTTCTGGTCTCTACTGTCAAGCTAGCTTTTCCGCTGTTTCCCTATATTTCTTCTGCCTTCCATCGGAGATCTGCTCAGTTGATTTATTGTATATTGCTGCTTTAGACCTAACTGGGTGTTCACCTTTGAAGGCCATTACTTTCGATTTATTAATTGATTCAACTTCCTTACCAAGTCGTCTATATATAGATTAACAAGTGTAGGTGATAAGCTACACTCTTATCGGACACCTTGGTTCGTTACAACTTCTCTAGGCATGTGTAATTTTGTCTCTATAAGGAAGAGTCTGTGTCTTTGTCTAGACCTTCTTCAGGCGCTTATACATAAATTACCTATTTCTGTTTTAGACCTTGCGCTAGTGATCCTTTCGTTGATACGTGTATAGTACTAAAGTTCATTTTTCCAGTTATTATCTATGGCAACTCCACCAGCTGCACCTTAATGTTCCTTTGCCCCACTGTAGAGGATCTGTATCTATCGAATTCCCTAATGTAATAAGTGTTTCAGAATTGCAGCTGAAATCTTCGCATAGACCGTACGAAATCCGGCAACTGTGGCGGTCTCTTGTCGAACAGTACAGCCACGCGTCTTACAACAAGCAGGAGAGGGACGAACCGAAAGTCGTGTTCCAGAGGAACGTGTTCTTCCCGTTGCATCTCGAGGAGAAAATCAAGTAACCCCTATGAACTGCCTGCGACGTTTCCATGCTTAAAGCTCGATATTCCAGGGACCAGAAGATCCTGGAGCTCCTCTACGAGGAAGCCCGCCACAACGTCCTCGAGGGCAGGTACCCCTGCGAGGTCCTGCACTACATAATGCTCGGCGGCATCCAGGCGAGGGTCGAGCTCGGCGCCTACAACCCCCAGGTGCACTCGACGCACTACTTCCGCGAGGAGCAGACCAAGTACCTGCCGCTGCACGTGCGCAAGAGCTCGACTTGGACGTGGCTGCCGATCAGCTCGAAGAACTCCGCCGAGGTGCGGCTGCTCGAGCAGTTCAAGAGGATCCCGAACTCGGCGACCAACAGGAAGCTGATGAAGAAGTACTTGGAGTTCTGCTGGTCGCTGCCGTTCTACGGCTCGGCCTTCTTCGAGGGGCAGATCGAGCAGCCGGTCAGGGGACTCACGTCGCTCGTTACGCACCAAGACGTGCCCGTCCTGGTCGCGATCAACCACAGGAACCTCTACGTCATCGACGATATACAGTGTGTGAGTACCGGACAGGGGTTCGAATGACAATGAAGCACCTAAGACGCACCAATGATATCCTCCTTCTTCTCCAGGTGCCAAACGCTTCCAGTGTGTAGGCTTCATCTGCCGTTTATTTCTAGCAAGCGTAAAGATTTCTCTTCCACTTCAAATTCCACACCAAACCCTTATAACTCGCAGCCACGAATGTTGCTTTTTCCCTGAGGCTCTTTATCCCTCTATCTCACCCATTACAATTTCAAACCTCATATCTATCACCTCTTATTACAGATCCCAAATAAGAAACTTTTCTTTGTTTTATAGTTTCTAACAGTTCACGTTAAATTCCAGCTCAACTCAACACTGCCTCATTTGTCACATGGTCAACCCATGACATACGCAGTAGTTTACGAATGGTTCATATTTATAACGCTTCTATTTGATTCATTGATCCTACTTTGAGTGACCATGTTCCAGCCACGTATATTATTATGATCCATGTGTAACATTTCACCCTACGGAGTTTTCAGCTCAGAGGAACCTCCCTCCGGCATAAATATTTTTGGATTTTAACCCAATGCTGTTCTTGCCATCGCTATTCTTATTTATATTTCCACACTAGTCTCCAGTTTGTCGGAAGCTAGTACAACAAAACAAAACCAGATTGTTTTGTTTTTAAACTACATCTACTTCAACAACAGTCTGCTAGAAACCTGTATAGGAAAAGACTGAACGAACATCTAGTGAAAAGTAGTGTAGTAGACAACGTAGACGTAGAATGGGAGAATATATAGCATCTGCAGCAAATGGAGCATTAGGAAGAAAGAAGAAACTAAGGGGAAGGAGAAGCTTCAGCATTTAGAACAGCGCAGAATCTAAAGAAAATTATGTACAGGATAGGAATGAAGCAAATCAGATCGTTAGAGAAGCACATAGACAGTCGTGGGAAACGTTTATAAGTTCAATAGAAGATGACGTCTACGGTCACCAGACATTCACATATAAAGTCATAAAGCAGCTTAATAAAAACTAGAAAGACTGGCTACACTAAATAAAATTAATGAAGAAACATGGATAGAGCGCTATCACCAACTTTGGTGGACATAACACAGATGGATATACAACGTAAAGAGACACCTTGGACTAGCCTCGAAGAAAGTAGAGCAGAACAGAGGAGATTGGAAGGCAAAAGAAGAGATCTACATCTAAAAATTGAAGAGAAGGAAGAGAACAACAGAGAAGCAGACGTAGATCCCATAGACATGCAATAAATTAGAGAAGCACTAGAGGAAACAAAAAATTTAAAAGCACCAGGTCTAGATAGCATGAATATGGATCTGATGAAATGCGATGGACCTCTTCGAGAACTAAGATTAATGCATCTGTTCAATGAATTTTGGCTACAACTGGAACACGGTGGAGGTTAGATATGACTTTGATAATATCGATAGAAGTAAAATATGACAAAGGCAAAGCAACTAAGAGTTAACCGGGACATAAAGCAAGGTTGCAGTGTGTCGCCAATACGTTTTAACATATATATATATATATATATATATATATATATATAGACATCATTCATAGATATAAAAATATACTTAAAAAAGACAAGTTATGGCATTTTCAAGAACATACTCTGTCAGAACAAAAATAGTTCTAAACAACACTTGTTGCAACAACATTGCAACAAGTGAACAATTGCATAAATCTTGGATACAGCATATCCTATGACCACAGGCATAATGTAGAACTCAAATTAAATACATTTATAGAATATGCGACTAATTTTATCGACTATGAGAAGGCATTCGACAGAGTCGAACACACAACCCTGTTTAACATTTTAAAAGAAAAGGGTCTCGATAATAATGATATCCAGTTCCTGAAAAATTTATACTGGGACCAAACAGCGGCCATCAGGGTCGAAGGGGACAAAACAGATGATGTACCCATTCATAGGGGAGTGCGACAGGGATGTGTCTTATCGCCCTTACTATTTAATATATATTCTGGCTATATATTCGATGAAGCTCTACAGGGTATGGAGCACGGCATTAGAATAAACGGACAACTGATTAACAACTTACGCTTTGCAGATGATACCGCCATCATAGCCGATGGATTAGAAGGACTCCAACAACTATTAAATCGAATCGACAGAGTAGGAGAGACCCTAGGCTTTAAAATTAATAAAAAGAAGACCAAAGTAATGGCCATCACTAGAAGAACAAATCCAGCACCAGATATATATATAAATGGACTACCGATCGAAAACGTAACCAAGTTCAAGTATTTAGGTACCTGGATAACATCTGATCTGAATCCTAGTACAGAAATCAGATCGCGCATAGAACAGGCCAGATCAGTATTCAATAAAATGCGACCAGTGCTTTGTAACCGATCACTGAACTTGAAATTACGCCTTAGATTTGTTAATTGTTACATCTATTCCGTCTTGCTGTACGGATCTGAAGTCTGGACCCTAAAGGCCGAAACACTAAGGCGGCTGGAAGCTTTTGAAATGTGGGTATATAGAAGGCTCTTAAAAATACCCTGGACAGACCACATCAGTAATGAAGAAGTTCTGAGAAGAATAGGTAAGGACAGAGACTTAGTTGTCGACATAAAGAAGAGAAAAACCGCGTACTTGGGACATGTAATCAGGAGTGATAGAATGAAGCTGCTGAAAATAATAATGGAAGGCAAAATAGAAGGCAGGCGAGGTATAGGAAGACGCCAACATTCGTGGTTGAAAAACATAAGAGACTGGACCGGACTAGACTCACATTCCTTATTCCGAGCTGCTCAAAACCGGACCCATTTCGCCGAGATCGTTGCCAACCTTCACTAAGGTGAAGACGGAACCGAAAGAAGAAGAATAGAATATGCGGAAAATAAACAAAAGCATCAAAAATAATGTTAGGAAGGACATCCAAATAAAATTTTATAAAACAATTGCAGTACCAACAATCAGTTATGGAAGCGAAAATAACAAGAACAACGAATACAAATACAAGAAATGAAGTTATTGATGAGGGTTAAAGGTTGTTTCAGAATAAATAACATAGGAAACTAACATATACGAAATGAACTAAACATATTGTCGCGATTGAACACGTAGGAATCCAGAACGAGGACAAGTATCCTCAGCAAAAATGCGAAGTAACAAAACACGACCCCATAGAAGAATCTCCTGGCGAGGCACGTATGTTTAATCAAACCAAGCATCTCACTAACATCATCTATTGAATAAATTTAATTTCTCCCATTCCAGCTATGTCGTAAATCATTGTCCCTTTTTGGTCTTTATTTATTTAAGCACAGGGAGATTTCTTCCTATTTCTCAGAAGATATGATTAATATGGTCAAAATCACTTTTTTTTCTAGAGACGGTTCCTTATAACCATCCCTATTATAGCTTCTGCCCTCTTGCTCAGTATTAGTTTGAGATGAATCTCTATCTTATTTATTCCGAGCGACCTACCTGAACATTGCCAGAAAATGTATGTTTTAATCACTCAGCATTTTATTCACTTTATTCACTTAAATACACATTCAGTTTGAACAAACCAATTAAAGAACAAAGAAAACAATGGAAAGTACATATCGACAGAATGGATAAGAACCGCCTACATGTAAAAATCTACAAATACAATAGCAAAAAGGAAGAAGAAGGGTGGGCAGATCAAGAAAAAGATGGGTACTGTAACAGGCAATGACCTAATACCTGAAGTGAAGAAGAAAAAGTAAAGTACTCTAAACACTAGAAGCGTATAGCATTTTGTCACGGTCCTAAGGGCCTAGGGCCCAGAGGGGTGCTCTGGTTGGAGGTGGTAGCTCGGTGGAGACGGTAAAAGCATGGGCAAAATCAGTAATGTTTATTAAACACTAAAATACAGGGAAAAGAGAGAGTGAGTCCATCTGTTAAGAGGCGGCAAGACAAAAAGAAACATAAGAGAGTTAAAAATACACGACGAGGGCAAAATTAGAATGGTGCTTAAAAGTGGATGCTTACAAGAGTCCCCATGGGGCCTGGAGGGGTAGCCGGTGCTAAATGTTGTTTAGGGTTAACGCTGATGCACCTCGATCTTGGGGTCGCTTCGCGACAATTTGAAGAAGGAGAAGAATTTTTCATTCAAATAATTGTCTTTTTTAAATTTTGTCGTTTCGAATTAATGTCCATTCGAGCATTTGTCCTTCGACCGAATTCAAAATGTTCACCCTTTCGTCTCCAGACCGTCCTGCTCGGGCTGAAGTTCGAGGAATTCAGCTGGGAGTACGCGAGGCCTTCGAAGGAGGACGACCCGAACTGCCTGCCGTGCCTCTTCATCCAGTTCATGGTGGTGGAGAACGGCGCGAGGGTCTCCAAGATCCTGCAGGTGTTCTCGAGGCAGGCGAGCCTCATGGACAAGCTCATCGGGATATTCATGGGCCAGATGAGGGCGAAGGTCAGGGACGAGACCGACAAGTTCGACAACCAGAACGGGAACGAGAACGGTACCGTACCTACGTGAAGTTTCCATCTTCGGCCGGTCTCATTTGTCGTGACAGATTCCAGATCGCTCGTGCTCGGCGCTACACATCCGTCGAACCTGCAGAGTCTCAGCAATAAGCTGAGCAGGTTGACGCTGGCGACGTTCGACGAGGACGGGCACTGCATCGGCCAGATGGGGTCGTGGTCGCTGAGCTACTAGGCTACTACCTAACCTAACAGGCTAACAGGATTAGCAGGCCTAACCTTGTACGTCGTTGCTAATGTTAATTTAACCAGGTGTAAAGCGTATGGTGCGATTATTGGTTCTGAAATGGTCCAGAATGGTTTCACTCACTGTCCACTGCAGCATATGACGGTGACTGTAGCACATTGCAATTCCTATGTTGGTTCGAAGTCTAATTTAGTTATGTACTGATATGTTTCGATGACCCAAAATCCAATACGTAAAACAAATAATGGAAGATGCCAAATGTGATACCTACCTGCAAATGAAAAGATTGGCAGCAGATAGGAAGCAGCGGGAATTCAGAGTGCTGAACCAAACCAATCAAATCGATTGAAAACTGAGATGATCCATATTGAGGAAATATGTAATGGTTGGGAAATGCATCCATTTCATCAAATAGATCATTGCATTTCTAATTTATCTTGATAGCTTGATAAACATGGAATAGTGCCTCCAAACATTTGGTGGCATGGATTAATAGGTACCCTATTTTGATACATACTAAAATATGTTTCTGGGCAAAATCCCACTAAGTATTCAAGCGCCCTCTGGGGGTTACATTTTGTAAATTATGGTTACCTTAGAATCTCTCTGTCAATTTTAATCCAATAAGGACGTTTCTTTCCATAAATAGAAGATCTCCAAATTCACTAATTGTATCCAAAATGTTTTAGACGACATTCGAATTTTTGAACATGTTTCAAACTTTAAAAAGTTAATTTTGGTTTGGTGAAAAATATATTTACATGTTCAATTTATCTTGCCAACAGTGATTGAAGGCCGATCAAAAATATTACCAAACTTTATTATTGTGTAAAGTTTAAAAAAATTTCTTCAGCGGATTTTGAGAAAATTTCAGGAAACCGAAAAATGACAATAGTAAACCTCTATGTAGCAAAGTCGAGTAAAAGACGGCCACAAAACTTGCAAAATGATCAAGAAGTATATTGACAACTATATTGACAATATCTCTAGAATTAAAATTATTTAAAACAGGTGACAGTCGATACATAACCATAACGATATCGATACATGATATATCTAATACTTCCCCTCGATGAGTTATCTTAGGGAATTAAACTGCCACCTTCTGCAGGCCCAAAAGAGAGACACAATGTTCATGGTTCAATCTTGTGAGCGCCTTGGTGAGGACATCGGCCGGCATTTCTTTGGACGCTACGTGTCCCAGCTTAACTGCTCCGCAACCGACGACCTCTCGAATAAAGTGATGGCGAACAGCGATATGCTTGGTTCGCGCGTGGAAGACTGGATTTGAGGCGAGTTTCTCGGCTCCGACGTTATCGTTCCACAGCTTCACAGAACCCACGAAGACGCCGAGTTCACGTAGTAGACGTCGAATGTACAAGGCTTCCTTTGTAGCCTCACCGAGGGCCATGTACTCGGCCTCAGTGGATGATAGGGCTACGGTCCTTTGCTTTCTTGAGTCCCACGAGATGCACCCGCTGCCCATCTTGAAAGCGTACCCAGTAAAAGATCTTCGATCGTCAATGGATCCAGCCCAATCTGCATCCACAAATCCTTCGAGATCTCCCTCCTTGCTCTTGAAAGTGATTCCCACATCTGCGGTGCCCTTCAAGTAGCGTAGAACCCTTTTCGCTGCACTCCAAGAAACCACCTGAAGAGAACTCGTTGGAATACTGGCACATTCGTCTGGGGCATCTGAACGAGCAGTATCTACGCGACGTTGCGAAGTCGGGTGCTATCAACGGTGTCAAAATCAAGAATCAAGATATATCATGTATCGATATCGTTATGGTTATGTATCGACTAAACCTGTTTTAAATAATTTTAATTTTAGATATATTGTCAATACAGTTGTCAATATACTTCTTGATCATTTGCAAGTTTTGTGGCCGTCTTTTACTCGACTTTGCTACACTCTATTCCAGCTGACTTTATTAAAAGGCTCACTAGGATGTCTTCGTGTAGTACAGTATAAATACAAAGTTTGAACCATTTTTGATTTCCAAATACACGCGTACAGGAAGTTTTTCAAAAAGACAGGTATGTTGGACTTTGAGTTCCTGAAACTCAACTCAAACTCAAAAAAACTCATATATTGGTGCCTCATATGAGAAAGTATAAATGCATCCCGTTTTTGGATTGCCTGTAATTAATTTTTCAGAACAATACAAACATGTGTTTTACAAAATGTAAAACATGTAATGTATAACATGTACAAATGTACCTATTGTTTTTACAAAACGTTACATTTTTTTAAAACAATAAATAGTTGTTGGTTCCTTAATGGTCCTCGTCCCGATCGGATTATAATGGACAAAGATATCCCAAAATGCCGACATTTTACATAATGTGACACCTAGGGGACTGAAACCTTGCTCAGAAGTATATTTATTATGTATCGTTAATCAGGTTGTCTAAACGCTTGGGGACTCTATTGCCTCCCATATTTCAGATATGTCTCTTGTTTCAACCTCATTGTTAATATCGTTAAATAACATCTTCGTTAATTCCTTTGAATTGCCTTTAATAAAAGAATTAAAAAATCCAGATAAAAATCTCCAGTTAATGCTTGAGCACCTGCAGCTTCGGGTGATCGTCCAAGAACTTCAACAACGCTTGGAACCTAAAACAGAACCCACCATCAGAAATCACACCACACCTTAACAATTCGTCGCCCTCTCGTCACCTCAGGCATGACAGCTCCTTGCTCCTCGTCAGTTGTATCTCCAACGTCTTCAGATAGAACAGCATCTCGTTCACGTCCTCGAAATATTGCGCGTCCTCCAACGGCGACAGATCCTCGTGGTTTAGCGCGTAATCCATCCTCTTCGCCTCCAGCTCGCCGGTCGCCTGGAAAGGAAAACTCATTCTTCGTATGAGTCACTCTACAATTAGATGAATTCGAATTAAAGAGACTCGTTGGGATGTATTTACTAGATGAACCACATTTAGGGAATTTATGTGTTCCGTACTGTGTTGCTCCATGTGTCAGTCTACATAACCTCTAAAATGAAAGTAAACAAAATTCGGAAGATGATCATTCATTGACACTTTCAGAGACACCGGACAAAAGCTAGGATAGTTTCTAAATTTCTTGTTGTTCTTTTGTACGTGAGTTGACGCAATGTAAAAATGTGATCAACATACGACTTCACATACAAACCAATTCGGGTATACTTGAGAAATTAAGCAAGTTCCGTCAGTCTAACGCATCGAAATGCGATCGGGCATTTTCGGTTCTGGTACTTATCGCATGGTACGACCCTTCGCCCTTACCGCGTCGAACTTCTTCTGGATGACTATCGCCCTCCTGACCATCATCTGCTTGAAGTCCTCCAGGCAGGACTTCCTCGCCTCGAGCGCCTGCCGCTTAGTTAGCTTCTCGGGATCGCCGAGCATCGCAAGGTACGGCGACATGTAGTCGAGGTACTCCTGCACCTCCTTCACCTTGACGATCCTCTTCTGGGCTTCCCTCTCGAGCATGCCCTCCCTGAACTCCTCGTTGTGCTCCTTGTTGTACATCGAGACGTCCAGCTTCGGGAACGTCAGCTCGACGTTCCTCTGCAGCAGGAAGTCCGAGAACTGGGGACCCAAAGGGTTTGTCATTATTAAGTGTTACATATACATAATACATATAGAAGATAGGAGATACTATTCACGCTGTTCCTATAATGTTAAAGAATGATGCCTGGGACAATAGATGCATGCAAATAGATCAGGATATAGGATACAGTAGATCCAGTGAAGCATGGAAAACTCTAAAATCATGGAAAATGGACATATTGCTTACTGAAGATCGTCCAAAAGTTATAAGGGAGAAATGCAATGAGAGTGATTTAGATCTTTCATTCACAGAAGAAGATATAATTACAGAAGAAGAATTGAGAAAGGTACTCAGCACTATGAAATATGGACGAGCTGCAGGACCAAAAGGAATTCCCATAGAACTCCTAAATGGGGACCAAACTTACTATTCCAATTTCTCACATTTGTCTACAACTGCTTTATAACGTTCGAGATTATATGAGAAAATTATTAAAGAACGAATAGAACAGCAAATTCATGATGTAGATAAACAAAATGGCTTCGGTGTTGGCAGATCATGCCCTGATAATTTATTTTGGAAACTTGGAAACACATATGATATTTATAGATTTTGAAAAAGCCTATGATAGTGTACTCCACAGTAAACTGTGACCTGTAACGTCGGGAAATGGTGTAAGTAACCGTAGGTAGCGTACAAGCTGTCAAACTTTATATATTAATGTGACTAGTAGTATTAAGTTCGAAACAAAATTATCCGCAGAATTTCCAATATCCAAAGATCTACGACAAGGCTGCTCGATTCCTCCAACCTTGTTCAAGATATACTTGAACTTCACGTTAAAACGTAGGACACGCAGCTGCCTAAATATAGGAATTTCTGTTGGTAATGATAAACGACCAGGTCAGTTTCGCTGAGGATGTAGTTGATATGGTCAGGAAACTGGCTGAGGAAGACAGTTTGATACTACACTCCCAGTAACCTCATTAGCATCTCCTCATCCCAATTAAAGTCCTTTGGTACTACTACACGATCCAAAGGTGCTTCAAGCTCAATAATTCCTTGTAACCGCAGCTTTTAGTCTACCTTTGGGATTTCGTCGCATACAATGGCGCCTCCACCATATGTCACGCCCGACATGCGTTGGGTAAGGATAATAAATAGGAAAGCAATACACAACAAATCAAACAAAACAGTCCGGGGTTGAGGCTTAAAAGATTGTAAAACAACAGAGATGACGTGGTTACAATAAATAGTTTAAGGGTAGTTCGCTGTGGTGAAGGGTGGAACAGATGGTGGTTACGTCTCCAAGGGAACCACCAGCGTAACTGATGACTGGCAATCGACCAGGTCCATTATATCGCTGCGTTATATGAAGACGTTAATTATTTACTTCTTTTTCTTATGGTTCCACCTTATAACGAAGATTGGCAACAATCTCGGCGAAGTAATGTATATCGTGTCCAATCTCTTACATTTTTTTACCATGAATGTTACAAGCTCGTACGTAAAATGGCAACTTCAAAAGGCCATACCTTTTTGAGGTCCATTTCCTAAACTAATACACAACAAATCAAACAAAACAGTCCGGGGTTGAGGCTTAAAAGATTGTAAAACAACAGAGATGACGTGGTTACAATAAATAGTTTAAGGGTAGTTCGCTGTGGTGAAGGGTGGAACAGATGGTGGTTACGTCTCCAAGGGAATCACCAGCGTAACTGATGACTGGCAATCGACCAGGTCCATTATATCGCTGCGTTATATGAAGACGTTAATTATTTACTTCTTTTTCTTATGGTTCCACCTTATAACGAAGATTGGCAACAATCTCGGCGAAGTAATGTATATCGTGTCCAATCTCTTACATTTTTTTACCATGAATGTTACAAGCTCGTACGTAAAATGGCAACTTCAAAAGGCCATACCTTTTTGAGGTCCATTTCCTAAACTAATAATTGGTATTTTTGAACTACTTAGTTATCCTGAGTAAGTTCCAGTTACATCAAAGGGAAGAAGCAAAATTCGTGGTCCTATAAAAGGAATCTCAGCCGAGTCCACTAATCACACTACAACATAGTTCAAGGAGAGCTATGATTGGAGACGATCCAAAACCTGCCGGAACTTGCAGCCTCTCACAGATCAAAATCCATAACCCATCAACGTAGATTCCCACCAACCTCACCTGCCTCTCCCTATCCCTGATCGCCTCGATCACCTCCTGCTCCTGCCTGAGCTGCTCCTCGAACATCAGGAACAGCTCGAGGTTGCTCGGCGGCCTAGCGCCTAGCTCAGCCTGGTAACCGTAGGTCAGCTCGGGCTTGAACGTCATCGCCTCGCCGATCTCCGATATGGACGGTTTGATGAAGGTCCTCGTCGACGCGGTGACCTTGCCCTTGCCGTAGTGGAACCGCAGGTTTATGACCTTCTTGAGGAACGCGAACTCCCTGTAGGCGATGTCCTCGTTGGAGGGCTTCGACTCGTCCCTGTCGAACTTCTCGACGATGAGCTGGGAGAGGGAAAACGCGAGGCGGTTAGAGCAGCCTTTGCGGAAGGGACCTGATAGTGATACGAAGGTTGGAACCGCAAAATGGTTCTTAAACGCTCGACTGACCGGTGGCAACGACAAACTAATATTTGGACTTACCGTGAATACCTTTCTGGTCGTGCTCAGTTCCGGCGTTGATATGTTCACGTTCTTGTCGTAGGTTACCTCGCGGTACGACAACCTGGAAGAGACTGACGCTTTGAGAACCTTCTACAATACCATTGGAATAACTTGCTTGTTCTCCTTGTTTTCGTAGTACTCTTTAAGGACGTTGCAGCAATACTCGAGTTTGGCCAACGAATCAAACCTCGCTTTGCTATTAAAAACTATGGTCCTTTCAGCCTCCACTGAGTCGAAGTCGTCGGTATCACCGTGGTATGTGTGTTCTGAAAGGAAAGCAATTTCCTACTATATCGGATACGGAGTCCTAATAAACAATTTACGTGTTGTTCACCAAAGTTAAAGTTAATTTTACCAATTTATATACAAATTGAGTTATACTTCAGTGAATTACCTGAGGTCATTTAAAGTAATCAAATAAGCAACGTGACGATTTGGTGAAAAAAGATTCCTAATAAGTCGCAGTATTAGGTAATATGAGACCACTTAATAGGTCACACGAGGACATAATTACCAAATAGGTAGAATGGGACTTAACTTGTATCACCTAATAATATCACCTGGTAGCAAATTGGTGAAATATTTACGGCATTATGTTGCACCTATTAGATTACATTTTCGCTTTATTACATATTAACTTAATTTTGTAGGCGTTACGAGCACCAACTAATAGATGTTCCAAGTCGAAGATTCCTGTTTCACTAAGTGGTCAATTTACACCAAAATCTTTTTTTTACTTAATTGGTGTAATATGGTACATAACATTGTGACCAAGTAGTAAAAATTACTCAATTTTAATACCTATGAGTTATTCATCCCAACAGATCTTTTCAATTTACTTAACTTGCAAGTAATTTAAGTGGCATATCACTGGGACATTTTAAAAACAATATGGCGAATAAACAATTTAAATTCAATTTAAGAATAAATATGTTTTCCAAATTAAATAAAGGATTACTCAAAATTTTAAGTACACAACATATTTGACCTAGTAATATTGGTTTTAAACAACATATCGAAACACTAAATTAATATCACTACAATTTTAATAACAATTATTGTCGAAACAGGTTGGTCTTTTTCGAAGTACAAATATAAGGTTTGAAATTTAGAAAGTTAAACTGATATAATTTAATTGCACTTGTATATGGAATATCTCTATCTAAGTAACATTTGTAATTCTTACCATGAAGTAAATTTTGAATCTAATCGAGACATTTCTGTGACAGTCATAAACTGCGAAGGTGAGTATTTACTAAATATGACATAGCGAGGACGCAATTTTGACATGAGACCTCCTAATAGGTCGTCGAAGACTTAATACTTTATGATAGCGATTCACTACATTTACTAATTTTTACGTAAATTTTACGTGGAAATGGTCGAATTTTCGTTAAAAATTATTAATTTTCTACCAAATACAATTAGTGAAATAACTCATGTAACTTCAATTTCAAAAAATATTTGGCCTTGATTGTTAGCTGGGATGACCTTTGTGCTTAAATATTCTGTTGGATAAGTTACCATAAGCTTTAATTTGCCTAAAATGCTCTTTGTCGTAATAACGTTTTACAATAATACATTACGACGTACGGCTATCATAACGATAACAGCCTTGCTTCCTGACCTTGTCCGCGCGTTCGTATATCACGCTACAAATAAATTCAGCGGAGGTTGTTGCAAAAGCAATTCAATGATGTTTTACACACTAATGGAAAACTGTGCATTGACTTATCATATTAATGACACTGTGTAACTCTGTCATTCGCTTGATCGTAATTAACAGTTAATGAACTACATTTTGAAGCAATTAAATTTGCCTATTTTTGGTTTATAATGCATAATGAAATATTCCTCGAATCAATTAGGTTATACCCTCCTTATTTTTATTGTTATTTTTTGTTAGTGTTTTTTACAAAAGTATTTTTGTTTTTCTGTCATTCTTATATCATTCACTTCTATCCTACACTTCTCTAGGTGCTGACGCTAAGGTCAACAACATTTTAGGGAACCTTTAATGTATTGGGAATTAATTGGGAAACTTACTTCAGCTTAACTACAAGCTCTCACGATACGCCCTGAAAGTTTACTTCGAGACAGAAGACCCTGCCTAGGATCTGTACTATACGCCCTCAGATCTGTATCGGAGACACGTCCTGTCTCCATTCTGTAAGTGATCTACAGCCTTACCAACTGTAGATGATACTCAGCGCTTCAGGCACTGAACGAAGCTACGAGTCCACGCTGTACCCCCCTACGCTCAACAGGAGTAAGCTAAGTTTAGAAGCTTCACTTCAACAACTCGAATACCGACTTAACGTCCTCTCTCACACTCAAAAATTTAATGAACTGATCATACATGCAACGATTTCCCCTACTTCCTCTCTTCTTGAAAATGTAATGCAGCTACACACCAAAACTAACCTCCACGTATCCTCATGAAAATATTATGAACCAACCGATCATACTGTCACGAAGCGACCCCAATGAGCGAACCCAGGTCGCCATCCGAGCTAATTCAGCACGAAGTTGACCTCGACATAGGCTAGGTACTTGATCCAAAGACTGGTACGCGGGACAAACAAAAACAATTTTAAAGTGTTCATACGCGAATACCAAAGCTATCAGAAAATCAGTCATCGAGCACCCCGTCACGCTGCCATTCTAGGGTCCCGTCCTGAACCAACAACCGAAGACCATGCCGCTCATTGAGGGAGTCTCAATGCGATGTGAGGCCTTTTCCGCCTCAGCCTAGCTACACCCCCAACCAGAGCACTCCCTTTGGGCCCTAAGCCCTTAGCCGTGTGAGAGTACAACGAGAGAAAGGAAGAGTGAGGATGAGAGAACTTCCGTTCTCTGTGCGGTGTCGCGAAGCTGTGTCGGTCGCATTTTTCTGTCACTTTTTTCTCATTCACTTCTCTCGGAGTAAGCTAACAGTTAAAGCTTCAAAAGGGTAACTTACTGATCACTGCGTCGTCCCTGCCGGGATCGAAGTACTCGGTGTTGATGTCGTTGTCCAGGTCTGTCACGACCCTTCGCAGCTTGTCGCGCCTGTTCTCGTACACCTCCTCGATCGTGTGGGCTTCCGTACAGGCGAAATCCGAGTACCTCGTCACCTTCATGACGAGCCCGTCCTGCGACACGTACGGCGCGTACTCCTCGACCAACGTCCGCTTGTACTGCGTCACCCTCTTCCCTCCTGGGAAGCGTTGCTCGAAGACTGAAAAACGACAACGTAGACGTTCGAATACGCGATCCGCATGGCGGTACCGTTGTTCGGGATGCTGATCTTCGTGCTCCACGAAGCCGGCATGTCGAGGTGCTTCTCGTCGTACATGTCGGTCGCCTCCTCCTCGTCCATCTCCCTCGGGTCCGACTTGCGCCACCTGAGCGGCTCGCCCACCAGGAGGTGCTCCCACTTGGTGGTGTCGGTCAGGTCGTACTCAGCGTCCTTCATGGGACACGTCTGCATGTTGACCCAGTAGTTCTCGTGGTTCCACACGCTCTCGACGCCGTGGTAGAAGTCGGAGTCGAGTTGCGCCGCGAGGCCGTAGCACGGCTCTATGAAGAAGGACTTGTCGACGTCCTTCGCGCCGGCCAGGACGAGGACCCAGGCGTGGATCCGGCGGCCCTCCAGCTCGTCCGGCGGTCTCTTCTCTTCTTCCTGAGGAGGAGGGTATATAATGTCGATGGGTGCTATGTCCTAAGACCTGAACGTGATATTTTAGAGACGTATCCAATAATATGCGGATATGTCTTCGAAATTGCAGGTGAAGGCGTGTTTCAGATTTCTCAAATTTCTCATATACTACACATAGAAGGAAAACAAGCTGGAATAAATTTATCCAGATATTTTAGGGTTCTAAAAGGTATTTGGGGGGTACTAGATCACGAATCCGTGAAGACGTACAGGTAATTTTGCTTATTTTTTTTATAAACAATGGTCAAGAGTAAAAAAAATATGTTTTTGTTCATACGTTTCCTTTGCATTTTTAAGAAACATACTGTTACGTAGATTTTTTTCTTATTTATTATTCTTTCCCAAATGCCGGCTGGCAAAAGAATACCTCGGGAGTGGTTGAAAGAAAATCAAATGTAAGATTATAGCCGTTTAATTGAGTACGTCCAATAAAAATACACGGAAATACAGTTCACTCAGACGGCTTAGTTTGCATATTGCTCGGTCGACCAAGAGGGTTCACAATTAGATTCCGAAAATATTTACCTACTATACAAAATCACATAAACCTAAAACTGAAACTTAATTATCCGGATTTTTGACTAATTAACTTACTTAAAGTGTTCAGATTACCAACATAGAATTTACAAAGGACCAATGAATTCTAATTAACGCACAAATTTATCGTTGACTCTAATTGGACAATGGGGCCCCTCAAATTTTGGGGTACAATAGTCAAAAGTTTGTCAAAAAGAAAACCGTCTGTCCGTGATCAAAGTCTGTGACCAACTCCCCTCTCTCAACGTTCACCTTTCCAAATTTCCCTTTCCAACGTAACCGGAAATGACGTATCACCAATAACTGAGTCTCAACTCTCCCACTCTCCAGGCTTCGGACCTATCCGAACCATCTAAACGCCCCACGGAGTAACTATCAATCTCCCCCTACATGATGACCTAGGTCACGTAGGCCTCTCGTCTTCTTCCACTTGAAGAATTCATCCGAGCGGAAATCGATCGTAAAAGGTTTTCGGCCAAAGCGAGTCAGATTTTCGAGTTGTGCAATTAATGTACAGATTGATTACGACTAAACTAAATAAAGAATCGCGTTCAAATTTACACGACTTATTCTCACCTGGTTTTTCATTAATCTCTCAAAATCTCAATCATCCATCTATTACAGTTTTCGACATAGGGCTTACCATAAAAACACATCACATGCCTCAAAAACAAAAAATGACAAAAATAAACAACCTCTTCACCCTGACAGAACTTAATGAAAAGCTGATTTGGAAATCCCTGGTGTAAGACAAAATCTAAATTCATAGCTGGAAAAGTTACCTACTTCTAATTTTATGCTAGTCATTTGGCACTTTTTAACTATTGTGTGATAGGTTTGTTAATTCAAAATCCAGAAATATGGATAGAATGCAATGCTGGTAGAGGACCAAACGAAATTGGATCAGCGTTATACAATTTTTTGAACAAAACCAACTGCCAAATACTCAGATTGTTTTGTGATGGATGTTCCGGGCTAAAGAAAAATTCATTTATTATTTATCTTTTGCAATATTTGGTTGTACACTAGAGCTCCAAAATTAATTAAAACAGTAGTTGTGTTTTCCCTATGAGAGTGAGAGAATAATAAAAAAGTTCAGCAATTTTAACAAAAGAAGAATATTGGAGTATTTTGAAAGAAGGTGGCAATGTTAATATTTTGGGAGCAGATTGGGATTTACTTGACTTAAAGGAAATAAGTGAATCTATGAAAACAACTCAAATAATCCGCGAGGCCAAAAGAATATACATTGAGAAATCCACCAAAGGAAAACAAATTTTAATCACTTCAAGATCTGAACCATTTCATTGAAATCATGTTGGAGAAGGTAAAAATTTAACCAAAAACGCAGTTAGATAGATAGATAGAGCCAAAAACTCAAAGAAGTGGAACCGTTTCTAAAAATTTGTTATGGGGAAAATTGGGCTGCTTTAGAAAATCTGTGGTAGTATCAAGAAATACTATAACACAGCAATGATGCAGAGGAAGATGCCAATGGAAGAGATGAAGAAGACGAAGAAATAGAAGCATATTGCAACTGTACACAGGAAGATGACAGAATAAAAATTTAAAGATGTTTTATGACGATTGAAACTATAGCATAATAAAATTATTCATGTTTTTCCCTAGTTTTATTAAGCTGAAAGTGCTGATATTTGATTCAAAATGCAGTTTTTTTTATTTTTTGATTCAGCATATCTTTGAAAAAAATTACTCAATATTTCAACTCTCATCAGGATTCTTAATGTTATCCTTATACTTACACAGCTTCGCTGTAAACATTTCTTAACAATGAATAGTTAAATCACAATACAAAATGATACTTTCTGGCTAAACTACTGTTTGTCAAAAACTGCGTTTTGGTTTGGAGCTACTCATATAGAAATGCTAATAACTCAAATTCAAAATATGTATATATTATATACCTATATGTATGTATGAATGAAACTAAAATCTGCTTCACCAGTATCCAATTCATGTTCATTTCTACGTTGGAATTGTGAGGCTCACGTTAGTTTTGGCCACATCTCAAGGCCCAACTACTCGCCTTGTAGGTTTCAATCAAGGTGAACTTACCAATATTCTGAGCCTCTCTTCTTCCTCCTGCCTCGCAAGCTCGGCTTTCTCCTCGTCGATCTTCCTCTGCTCCATCATCAGCAGGAACTTGCTCCTCAGATCCTTCTTCGGCGGTAGCTTGTACTTTTGCTCGATCACGACTTCCTCCTTCACCTCCACCTTTTCCGGCGGCTCTAAGTACGGTGGGTCGATCTGCAGAATGTGGTAAATTGAAGATTTGTTACATGTAATTAGGCTGCTCGAGGTTATGTAATTAGAGTGATGAAGGTACGATTCAAGAAATGGAATATAATATTGTACCACATCTCCGGTTAAAAAACTATATAAATGTCATCTTCCAACTCTAACGGTCATGAAGCAATGCAGTTGCACAGTACGCTAGGTATTGTTCACTATGTTGCTAGACCAACTGGAAAGGGTTAATTATGGTGTGCTGAGTTTACTAAGCTGCAGTCCAATTTTGTATAGACCCATATGGGAGAGTAGATCCACGACTTCCATATCATAGTGCTACGGCCTATGTTTATGGTCTCTACTAGTTTTAAGAGGAATTGACAGTTCCAAGAGATTTCATGTCTAAGTTTCTGCTGAGTTATTGGAAAATCCATGACCAGTACCTTAGTATCATTGAATTAGCATACAATGATGCTGTTTCACAACGTCAATAAAATGCTTAACCCTTAGGAATTTTCTTTGACCAGCATATCACCCACACCAACCAAGTAAGCTGGGTTGATCTACAGATTGTGATAGATTGAATTTGTTGGATGTAATTAAAGTAAGTAAGGTTAGTTATTGCAATGATATAAGTACGATTCAAATATGGTATATATTTGCGCAACACCTACCATAAGTTTCTTCCTCCAACTTGCATTGGTACGCTAGGTACTCTTCTCTATGTCGCTAGGCCAGCTGAAAAAGTTTAATTCTGGTCTGCTGAGCTTTGGACGCTGCGTTTGTGATTTTCCTTTGTGTGACTTTTGTTTAGGAGAATTTGATCCAAGATACCCATACCATAGTGCTTCTGCCCAAGCTATGTTTGTGGTCGTTATTAGTTCCAGGAGGAACTAACATTTTTAGGAGATTTCAATTCCAGATGATAGTTACAACTGTATTCCTGCTGAGATATTGGAAAACCAAACACCAAAACTTTCCAATGAGTAATTGCTACTTTCCAGTAGTCACACAAGGATGCTAGTTCACAACGTCATTAAAATGCTCAACTCTTAGGAAAAATCTATGACCAGCATATCACTCATACCATACAAGTACGGTAGGTCGATTAGTAGATTGTGGTAAATTGAATTTGTTGGATGTGATTAATGTGAAGTAATTACAGTCATATACGCACGATTCAAATATGCTATATATTACGGTAGGTACTACTCTAGACGTTGCTAAACCAGCTGGAAAAGCTCAATTCTTGTCTGCTGAGCAAATATGGGATCATATCCAAGATTTACATACCACAACACTACGGCCCAAGCTACGTTTGTGGTCTCTACTAGGTTCAAGAGGAACTGACGTTTCCAGGAGATCTCAGTTTCACATTGTAGTCACAACTGTGTTTCTGCTGAGATACTGGAGCACCCAATACTTAAAGTTTTCACTTACCATAAACTGATGCACAACGTAATTAAAATGCTTAATCCTTATGGACGCTCTATGACCAGCATACCACCCACACCATACAAGCTTGGTGCATCGATCTGTCGATTGTGGTAAATTGAATTTGTTGCATGTTGCAAAGTGAGTGAGGTTAGTATTTTGAGTGATGCAAGTACGATTCGCATATGGAATATATTTGCACCACATCTTCTATTGCTCAAAAACCATACGTTTCCTCTTCAAACTCTAATAGTTATAATACTACGCAATTGTACATTATAGTAGATACTGTTCTAGATATTGTTGAAGCAGATGGGAAGGTTCAATCCAGATCTACTGAGCTTTGCAAGCTGGAAACCAAGCACCAAAACCTTCCAATCCAATGCAGTAATGCTCTCTAACTAAGTCATTAAAATTCACCAAAAACGTCATTAACCCTTTAGAATAATCTATGATCCGCATACCACCGTATCTCCTGTTTTGGAAACCATCTATCCAACGTTCCAAATTCCCTTCTTCCAACATTTTCTATCCATTATGGGATATTTCAAGGCGGTTTGTCGAGCGCACTTACCCTTATCATTATGCGGAGGGTTACGTCTTTGATCGCGTAACCGGAGACTACGAACGCGTCATAACCGGCTCCAATGAGTAGGGAGCACAGGACGGTGGCTATCTCGAAGCAATGGCCTTTCTGCCTGATGATGGTCGTGTGCGGCGAACAGAGACGTCTCGGCTGGAAAAGTAAGTTAAATTATTATAAGTTAGTTAGTTAGTTAGTTAGTTAAATTATGATAAGTAGTATTGTAAGAGTTATACCAATAGTTTCCCCCATTTAGCTTGCAGTCAATTTAATACAGTTTGTTGGTTTGGGCGGCGTTTCCGATATTCAAAGATTAAGAACTAGTTGTCCCTTTGTACATAATGGAGAATGCGCGAAGAGTATGGCGGGCAAACAGATTGTGTGGTGAATTCGCATATCGTTCAGTCGTGGGACAATAAAATTATTAAAGCAATTATCTAAATAAGAGTGCCGTAATAACAATTATCGTTTCTTAAATTTAGTGTGACATTCGAAGATTTTGAAATAAAAAAATTTAAGTTTTCCCAGTATATATTTGTGATTCGTGAAAGTAATGAAAGTAATAATGCAACGAATTTAAAGATTATAAAGAAATGAAACTTATTGCAACTCAAATTTCTTCAAAACTCGCTCTAATTACTGCCTGAAGTGCACTTTGAAGTTCAGTAAGTTTAAAACCATTACCCTGTAACACTGCAACTCCAACTCAATTACAACTCCTAACTAAACTACGTTTTAGAAATTAGGTAAGTTTAAATTCATTATCTATTAAACTTGAAATATGATTAGTCATTTTTCGTTTGGAACACAATGGTATTTGTCATTTTCAAATTATTTAACAAAACGTACTACAACTCAGATTTCATGGATTTACAGTATTCAGTAAGTTTCAGCTCATTATGTAACTTCGTCTTCTAAAATAGGACACATGTTTCACTACGAATTAATTTATTGAAGCTAGTATTTCACTAAGTTACAAAAATTCTTAAAAAATACTCCAACTTCAATTCAGTTTGAACTCCATAGAGATACTTGATAAAAGTACATTTAAGAAGTTACACAAGTTTACAAGATTACATACTGCACCTCCTATTTTTAATTAAAGTACGCAAGAAGTTAAATAGGTTTCGAGTCATTATACATCGAATTTCTTGAAATAATGCCCATTTTTCGTATCTACGTTATTAATCCTTTCAAAAATTCATAAAACAATGAATACAACTCTAATTTTATTAAAACTCCAAAATGATATTAAATAATGTATATTCATGACCTTTAATAAGTTTCAGCTCATTACATTACAAAATATCTTAATTAGAAACGTCCATCTTGGACGAAAAATTCTTAAAATTGGTTACTGTAACTCCGATTCCCTTCAAACTTTCCTCATTTCGCTTACTGGAGTACATTTTATAAGTTCAATACATTAGATAGTATACTTTCTGAAAATAGGTACGTGTTTAACTACGCATGGCTAGGCTAGAAATTCAAGCTTCAACAATTTTCAAAAATACATATAGACAAAACTGCGACCCTAATTTAGTTGAAACTTCACATAAGTATGACATAAGGTTCAATTGAGAAATTATCCAAGTTTCAATGCATTTTGTACTTTTTGAAATAAGAATGCCCTTTTTCGTTTAGATACCAATGCCTCTTGCTACTTCCAAAAATTGTTTAAAAAACACTATTACTCCAATTTTAATATAATTTCGCAAGAATATTGATATTGTATTACATTCCTTATCATTATTAAAAATTAGAATTATAGTAATTAAAGAAGAAGAGAATTAGAAGAAATTAGACAAAAATTAAAAAACCACAAAGAAAGTTTATGTATTTAACTATATATTTAGAGCATTTAAATTCTGTAAAAGTGTATATAAATACTTAACAACACTAATTGCAATTACCAAACAGGAGCAATAACTCAATACAACCCATTTATTGAGTTAATGGGTTATTTTCGAGGAAACCACGTTTTTAAAATTTATAAAGTTATAAATACACTAAATCCATTAACTTCAATTTAGTTAAATATGATTAAATAATATAAACTTGTACATAGTATTTTAGATAATTATGTTTATCTTCTTATTGTAAATTAATTTGTCCCATTACGACAAAAATTTGTAAAATCGAATTATCTAATATTGTTACTTTGTTGTCGATATTAAAATAATGTGTCCCGGTAAAATTGTTATTATCATTTTATTTAGTATTGTATTAAATTAGTATAATTGGGTTATTGCGCCTGACATATAATTTATAATTAGTTAATTGGAATTTTAAAAAAGTACCCCTTTCCAAGTAACCCAACATTATTAGTATTTATTAATTTTTTGATTTGTTGGAATTTAAGTTTAGTATGTTTCGGTTCATAACTTTTTAAAATATCTGAAATGTGAACCTTGATCTGCGTTTCAGTGCCTATGGTTCCTTGTCATTTTTAATAATTGCGTTCAAATACAAAATAATACAAATATAATAATTTAATAATATAATAAATACAAATTTAAATACCAAATGTATTTAAATCCTTAACAACACTAATTGCAATTACCAATCAGAAGCAATAACTCAATGAAACACATTTATTGGGTTATTGGGTTATTTTCGAGAAAATTATGTTTCTAAAATTTGTAAATTATTTGTAAAAATTTGTAAGTTATAGATACACTAAATCCAGTCACCCCATTTTAGTTAAATATGAGTAGATAATATTATAATCTTGTACATAGTATTTTAGAAAATTATGTCTTGTTAACTGAAAATATTGTTATCGTAAATTAATTTCTCTCATTACAAAAACAATTTGTATAAACGAATTATCTAATTTTGTTACTTTGTTGTCGATGTTAACAAAATAAAGTTTCCCGTTAAAATTTTCATTGTAATTATAATTCATATTGCACAAAATTAGGATAATTAGGTTATCGAGTAGATTTAATCTATTTAATCTTTTTTGATAAAATTTTTAATTTTTTAAATTATTTATTTATTTATTTATTATTATTAGCCATATACAATTAAGCCTGCAAGAGAGGGAAGACCCTCTGTGCGCAGGAGCTAAAGTATACAGTATTATGCAAGGGTGCACATGCCCTTGCATAATAGAACTTAAATTAAACCTATTATTATTATCAAAGGGCGGATAAAATGCAAAATGCATTTTTTGCATTATTTGCATTTTCTTCGTTTTTTTCCTCAAATTTGCATTTTTTTTTCAACCGTGCATATTTTGCATTTTTCTTTACAATCTGCTGGATATTTAGAAAAACAATGTACTGATGAGTGACAAATCAACTTATTGACAATATAAGTTATAACTGGAACTGTAATCAAGTACCTTTACTATCTGGCAGTGGTTCATTTTCATAAGGGTTGTTTTTACCTGGGTAGTCTAATAGGAGGAGGATGTGCTTAATGACATATTATACTTACTCAAAATTCGTAGAAAGGCTTATTTTGATCGCGGGGCAGGGTTAGCTGTTAGTGTTAGTGTGTTTCTTAATCCTCTCCGGCCATTGTACCGGTTTTAGGACCAGCTTGATGTTCTTCCAATTTGTCACTACCTTTAGAGAAGTTAAATTCAACGGTTGTTCTGTAAAGTTAAAAATGCCCAAGACAACTTTAATTGAAGTGTGGATTAAACCTTATAGTGAGCTGAAGTGGGATGGTGACAAATTATTTTGCACAGCATGTTCGAAAATAGTAAGTACATAGAAAGCAATAACTACCTAGATTAATTTAACTGAATTAATACTCAATAACTTAGTATCTTTATAACTTAATTTAATTAACTGAATTAGTATTTCATTTACTTGCTTACAATATTCCAATTATGGCAATTATTTTGAGTGGATATCTACGTAGATATCAATTAATGTGGCCATTCATAAATTACCTGACGCATTTTTACACTTTTTACTTTATCAAAGAATTGTGAATGGCCCCTATATAAGTCAAAACTGCTGAATTTATTTTACTTTCAATTTTAAGTCCTATTCTTCTTTTAAAATTAAGAAACAAAACATATTTTAACAGTACTTTCTTCATATTTAGATCCATGCTGCAAAAAACTTCATCGTGGAGCAACATGTGAAGAGTGGAAAGCATATCGCAAGTTTGAATAAATCGAAACAAGGCGCTAAACAACATCAAACTCTACCGTCCTGTTTACAGAAAAAGTTAAAAAATGATCCACAGAAGCAGTTCAATGAAAAACTTTGTAAGGCTATGGTGGCGGCCAATATTCCATTGAAAAAATTAAATAATTTTCATTTAAAATCATTTCTGAAAGAATTTTGTTCATTTAATATTCCGGATGAATCTACTTTAAGGAAATCGAGTGTTGATGCAATCTACACCGACACGATAGCGACTATAAAAAATATTATATGCGAGAATTACTTCTATGTTATTGTTGATGAAACGATTGATTCGACTGGAAGATATATTGCACATTTATTAATAGGAGTTTTAGAAGAAAACACTCCATCCAGATCATTTTTAATTTCTTCAAAACAACTTGACAAAACAAATAACTTAACAATCACCAGATTTGTTCAAGATTCTTTGAGTAATTTTTTTTTACCAAATACTGTTCCATTTGAGCAACTCATTTTGTTTTTCTCTGATGCTGCCCCATATATGACTAAGGCTGGTAAGAATTTAAAATTTTTTTACCCATATCTAATTCACGTTACTTGTTTAGCTCATGCCATTAACAGAGTCGCAGAATTAATAAGAAACCAATTTTCTATTGTTAACGACTTGATAGGTTATATGAAGAAGGTATTTATTAAGTGTCCATCGCGAATTCAGTTTTATAGAGAAAGACTTCCGGGAGTTCAACTGCCGCCAAGACCTGTCATAACTAGATGGGGAACATGGCTTGATGCAGCAATGTTTTATGCCGAACACTACGATGAAATAAAGGAAGTTATTACCGATTTGCATGATTCCTCTTCTGCGGCTCTTTTAAAATGTCAAGAAATATTTAAAAATTCGACTCTCCACAATAAACTCTTATTTATAAAAACTAATTATTCTTTTGTTTCTAAAACTATGGTTCAATTGCAAAATACATGTATGACTCTGGTTCAAGCAGTTCAATTATTAAATATTTTTGAAGCGGAATGTAAAAAGGTAGATGGAAACATTGGAAAGTTAGTTTTGTCCAAATTTTCCAGTACTATACAAGCTAACGAAGGATTTTCTGTGTTAAAAACTGTTGCACTAATGTTTACGGGCGACTTTAATTGTATAATTGATGTAAAACCAAATATTGTACATACATTAAAATACGCTCCTCTTACGTCAGTAGATGTAGAACGAACTTTCTCTATTTTCAAACATATGTTTACTGATAGAAAACAATCTTTTCTTATTGAAAACTTTGAAAAACATATAATTATAAATGCATTTTGTGCCAGCATTAATGAATGAAAAATGAATTATTATTTTGTAGTCTGTTTTTTTCCTATTTCTTTTATATATCTATGTACCTATACATAATATAATATATGTAGTATTGAAACTAAATTTTGGTTTGTAATAAAATCAGATACATTTTAAACAACAGTATTCTTTTTCCTTAATCCAGGACGATCTAAACGAAAAAAAAAAACGTTTTTTAAGCATTTGCATTTTTTACCAAATTTTATGCATTCCTTGCATTATTTTGAAATTTTCGTGCATTTTTTTGAAATTTCCGTGCATTTTAATGCGCATTTTTTTAAACTATTCACGTGCATTTTTTCCGCCCTTTGATTATTATAATATTATTAATTAATTATTAATAATTAAGTAATTTTTAAAATAAAGTTTCCCATTAAAATTGTATTTTTTATTTTATTTCGTATTGCCCCAAATTAGGATAATTAGGTTATCGAGTTATTGCATTAAGTAGATTTAATCGATTTAAATTTTTTTATTAAAATTAATTTTTTTATTAATTTTATTTTATTTTTTAATATTTAATTTTTAATAAATAATTAATTAATTAAAATTAAACATTAAATTCATTATTTATTTTATTTAATTTAAATCTACTAAGTAGATTTAATTGAAATTTCAAAAATGCAGCCATTTTTCAATAACCCAATACTAGTGGTGTTTATTAATTTTTAGATTTATTGGAATTTAATTGGAAGTCAGGACTTAATTCCCAATAAATTAATCCCGAAATATACGTATAATCAGAAATGATTAAGCCGCACGAATTATATCACGATTATTCCCTTTCCTTCTCTCGTAAAACTAACACCGAAACTTTTAATCGAGTTTAAAAGTCAGGAAACTTTTTCGTGAGCAACACGACAAGGAAACGATAGAAATAGAGCGAGAGAAAGAGAGAGAGAGGGAGAGAGAGGGAATCGAGTGGAGTGCAACAAGTGTCTATAAAAATCAGATATAGAGGCGGAATTTCTAAAGAATTGTGCACCCCTGTTTGTTTTATTACTTTTATTATGAGCCCGGTTAACTGTAGCGATGAACGAGTAACAGGTGGTTAAAATGAAATCAACATTATTGGCCGGTGCGGACGGGGGGCGGGTTTTTACGAGGAACGAGGTAAATGGGAAAATTAACGAAATTAGGGGCGGTCGCGGTTGTAACTTTTACTTGTTACGGGACGAGGGATTCGTGATTGGGCCGAGAGCGAAATAACTGAATTATGTACTTGCCGTCCGGCTAATTGTCGATCGATTCTTTTCTCCCCTCGCCCCTTCGACGGATCCGAATGGTACGGAGAGATAGAGAGAGAGAGAGAGGATCGAAACTTCCAATTAGACGGAGAGGTAAACAACTCCGGTCCGGCTCTCGCTTCTCTCTTAACGACCGGCCTATAATGGGACGCGACGTTAAAAACCACCCCGGACCACGTCCGCTTTTCGTTTCGGTCCGGAGTTTTATTGTGACCGCAGAAGCTTTATTAGCGGCAATTAACTCGAGAGAGAAAGAGAGGAGAAGCCGGAGCACTAATCGCAGTAATCGGACGGAATTCGAGATATTCCCCCCACGTCGTCCTACCCCCCCTACTCGTTCCGGTCAAAACTCGATTTTCATTTTTAGTTTCGGACCTACCGTTTTCCCGCCCCTCACGCTCCGTGACCGTACACGAGAAACGCATTTCTCGAGGGTGGCTTTTGTCTTCTTTCCTCTGCTCCTTCTCGGTTTTTCCCTTCGACTTCGTGAAACCCGATACCTTCCAAAAGAGAGAGAGCGAGAGGGTGGGAGGGTAGAGAGACCTTCGTCGCCGCGAGGGGTGCACGGATCCGAGATTTCGCCAAAAACGGGGAATGCAGCGTGACGACGCGGCGAAGGGGCGAAATTAGGGGCGGCGGGGAACGTCCGTTAGGGGTGGCGAGAGGGGGAGCAGTCGATTCGAACCGCATGTAGGATACGGCCGGGATGAAAAATTGTAGTAGACCAATAGCCCAGGCTACATACTGAAAAATTATAGTTTTCACGGCATTTTGGTCTACAGATATCTGAAAGTTTTAAATAGTAGGGGGATCTATAGGAAGATCACGGTATGACCATATACAGCTAGAATGTCCCTGTTTTTACTTTCTCATATGAGGTACTCATAATATATATGAGAGTATTGTAATCGGGTCGATTTTTCGAAATTGAATTATTAGCGTTTCTGAACGTTTTGAGGTCCCCCGAGTCCAAAAAACATGTTTTTGGAAAACCGTCTGTATGTATGTGTGTATGTCTGTGGTAGGATTTTCTCAAAAACCAAAAACCCCAAACGGTCAAAACTTTGTCTTTAGACTTTGTACCATACCAGGACGTGAAAATAATCTTTTCATTAAAATAGGCCAGGATAGAAGGGTAGTTTACTATTGTCATTTTTCGGTTTTTTGAATTTGTCTCGAAATTCGCTCCAAAGAATTTTTTTGAAACTTTTATGAATATTTATTGAACGATTAAATAGGTATAAAAAAGTTTTCTAACGATTTTGGCCAAATCTTCTGTGAAGGGCACTTTATACTAGGGTTTCACGATACCGAGAGAAAAATCTTGGTCTCGTCTCGGTCTCGGTCTCGCTGCGAGACGAGAGTAAAATGACCGAGAGTCTCGTCGAGACGATATTAAATCTTTACGAGTCTCGGTCTCGTTGAAAATTTTTCTTCGGCTATCCGATAGATATTTTCCTATACGCGTATAATTTTTGAAAATTCCAGCTTTATTGTACAGGTATCATAAATACATTCCGGATGTCATAAATGCATCCACCCTCGTTTAACAAGCTTAGTTGTGACTAACAATAGGCAGGTATGTAGGTGAGTAATAGATGAAAAGATGAATAATAGAAGATGGGTTTGCCCAAAATTTAAATTACTATTAACAGTATTATAAATACTTACTTATCGGACGAAGACTTGCTAACAAAGTGTTAAGGTTGTTAAACACAAGGTTGTTTATACATAAAAAGCTTTTAAGAAACGGATTTTCCCCAAAAATTGTAATAAATATTTAATAATTATAGTAGGCCTTTAGGTAAGTACAGCTAGGTAGGTATCTGGTTTTCCTGGTTGAGGGAAGCCAAATTTTTACTTTCGAGCCTTAGGAGGAGGTGGTGTGAATGAAATCCTGTATGCGTTGATGGCTGTATTACACTTAATGACAAAACTGGTAAATTTAACTTAATCGCGTGACGAACGATCTTTCCCCGTCGATGGTTCGGGTCGAAGTCCCGTCCTCTCCCCTAGTTCTCGTAACGCCCGTTCTCTTCCGGCGTGGCTGACGCCTCCCGTCCGTAGATGGCGTTTTGAACCGCCACAGCCACTCCCCCCCCCAGTGACTAAGTCTGAGGACGAAGGGAGCGATACCTTCAACTTCTTAGGACGGCCTCGTTGGCGTCGTGGTACTTGTGGTGTAGGTAGGATGGTGTTGTCGATCGTCTCTGGGATTCGGAACGTAACGCTTTTCCTGGGCCGGCCTCTTCCGCGCGTTGCAGGTTTCAGAGCTGGGATGAGCGCAGGCTCGGCCGCTGGAGTTAACGTTGATGGTGGGTGTGTTGCCTCAAAATATGCTGGTTTTAGGCAATCAGTCGAGTAGGTTTTTTCTGTACCGTTAATTTCGAGTACGTAGTTTTTCTCATCAATTCTGCGTACCACTCGGTGTGGTCCGGTATATGGTTGTTCCAAGGGTCCTCGAATTTTGTCGAGTCGGCAGAATACATGAGTGCAGGAACTCAGGTCCTTGAATAGAAATGGTCGGTGTGTTGTGTGATGTGCAGCTTGTACTGGCTTGATAGCTAAGAAGAGTTGACGTAGTTGCTTCACGAACGTGGTCTGATCAGTGGTGGAGTTTCCCTTGTTAAAAAATTCTCCTGGAATGCGAAGAGTCGTACCAAAAAGCATCTCGGCAGGAGAAGCCTGTAGATCCTCTTTGAAGGTTGTTCGAAGTCCCAGCAGGACAGTTGGCAATGCGTCGGGCCATGGCGTCTCCGGGGTGCACTTTAACGCCGCTTTCAGTGTACGATGTAGTCGCTCCACCATACCGTTGGATTGTGGGTGATAAGGCGTAGTATGTATGTGGGAACTTCCAATCAACTTGGCTAATTCCTTGAATAGCGCTGCCTCGAACTGCCCTCCCTGATCAGAAGTGATAGTAAGAGGGGTCCCAAAAACGCAAATCCATTGATTATAGAGAGCTCGGGCGACTGTTTCGGCACACATGTCTGCCAAGGGAACTGCGAGTGGCCACCGAGAGAAACGGTCTATTACCGTTAAACAGTATTTAAACCCCTTTGCCAAGGGTAAGGTAATCAGGTCGACATGAATGTGGTCGAACCTGTTATCTGGAATATTAAATTTGTGGAGCTCTGCTCGATTGTAACGACTGACTTTTGATTTTTGACATGGCAAGCAATCTCGCGCCCAGCGAAGCGTTGTCTTCCGCATGGCCGGCCAAAAGTATTTCGCAGCGAGCTGCCTGGATGTAGCCTTTCCGCTGCTATGGGCAGGGTTGTGGATAATTTCGAAGGCTGTACGTCTAAGCTTGACAGGCAAATATGGCCTGATTGTGTTGTCCGCGATGTGGCAGTAAATGTCTTGACCATCGAGGTTCAACAATTGCAGCTGTACAGTTGAATTGTGAAGTAGGTGGGTTAGTTCATTGTCTTGAACTTGGGCTTCCTTTATGGTAGCGGTGTCTAAGATGGTAGGCATCGCTACTGTGCAGACTCGGGATAGTGCGTCCGCCACCTCGTTATCTTCACCTGGTATGTACGCAAATTCGGCGTTATGTTGGAGGATGTAATCCAGGTGTCGTTGTTGCCTTGGCGAAGCTTTGTCGGAGCGCTGGCGTGCTGCATAGATCAGCGGTCGGTGGTCCGTGTAAATGACGAATGGCTGACCACCCAGCATCCGGCAGAAAAACTTTACAGCAGCGTATGCGGCCAACAGCTCCCTATCGTAGGTGCTGTAGCGCATTTGTGTAGGTGTTAACTTCTGAGAAAAGAATCCCAGAGGTCTCCAGGAGCCATCTTGCTGTTGCTGGTTCAAGGCTGCGCCGATAGCAGAACTTGAAGCGTCAGTGTGAAGTGCTAAAGGTGCTGCGGTCTCGAAGAAGGCAGTGGGAACTGCGTCGATGATGCTTTGTTTACATCGGTCGAAGGCCTTGTCGGCTGTTGCAGTCCACTGGAGTGGAGACTTCTTCTTGGTGAGATTTTTCAGCAGGTCGTTCAATGGTGCTTGGATTTCAGCCGCATGAGGAACACATCGGCGGTAGTAATTGATAGCACCGAGGAACCGGCGTAGTTGTGTCGAGTCCTTTGGTTTCGGAAATTCATAAATGGCCTGGATTTTGGGTGCGGGTGGTTTGAAACCGGCCTCTGTAACATAAAAACCGGCCCAAATAACTTCATTGCCACCGAAGATGCATTTGTCAAGGTTTATACGAAGGTGAGCTGATCGTAGTACTTCCAGTGTTTGCTCCAAATGGTGGAGGTGTTCATCGTGGTCCTTGGAGGCTACAAGGATGTCGTCGACGTAACATTTCACAAAGGGCAGCTTACGCAGTAGGTGATTCATAAATCGCTGTAACGTTTGAGCAGAGTTTCGTAACCCCATAGGCATTCCTATGAATTCGAATAACCCAAAGGGTGTCGTGACAGCCGTCTTTGGTATGTCTCGTTCGTCCACTGGAATTTGGTAAAAGGCTCTGCGGAGATCTATGGTAGAAAAGATTTTTCCTCGGCTCTCCTGGAGCAGGTCTTCGATAATAGGTAAGGGATAACGGTCCGGCACAGTCTGTGCGTTGAGACGTCGGTAATCGCCGGTTACTCGCCAACCACCGTTTGGTTTGGCGACGAGATGCAGTGGGCTGGCCCATTGACTTGACGAGGGACGGATTATTCCCCATTCCAGAAGTGTTTCAAACTCAGCTTTTGCTGCGGAAAGGCGATCTCCAACGAGACGACGCGAGGGCTCAGCGCACGGTGGTCCTTGGGTTTCGATGACATGTCGTACGGGCATATCCGGAAGTCGAGCGGTAGCCTCTGCAGGAGATGCGAGGTCAGCGAAGTTCTTCATCAAGGTGGTGTAACGTGTACCTATGTCACCGGGAGGTACATTAAACTGGACTACTGTTGAGACGCTGTAAATGGTTGTTGATCCAATTGGAGCTCTAGAAGATGCAGCAGTAGTTGGGTCGCAAAGGCGTTGTTTGCTTACATCGATTATGAGTCCGTAGTACCTGAGACAGTCGGCGCCAATGATTGCTGTGTCCACGTCGGCGACAGTCAATGGCCAGCAGAACTCACGTTTTAGTCCAAAGTCGAGTTTCAGCTTAATTTGTCCGTAGGTAGAAATCGGTGACATGTTGGCAGCGTGTAGTACCAATTCTTGCTTTGATACATTTCGAGTGACTAATCTTCTAGGAATTAGAGAGATTACTGAGCCAGAGTCAACCAAGAATTTTGTGTTCGTGTTGCGATCATAGATGAAGAGGCGGTTCTCTGTAGGAAGGGCGCCGACGGCAGTTGCCAACTCTGTCGTCGGCGTGCTTAGTTTTCCTGAATCAAGGCAAGATTCGAGGAAACTGCCGAGTTACGGTAGTACTCGCAAGGAGGTTTGCACTGCTGAGCGTCTGTGCCGTATGTTCGATGGTACCAGCATTGCGTTGGATTCCGATTAGCTGCTGGGGACGTGGAACGGCTCCTCTGAGTGGGTGTTCGCTCTCCAGGACGGTTTCGGCCTTGGGAATGTTGTTGGTTAGTAAGGCGGCGAAGTAGGTCCTGTGATTCTCTGGCTATGGATACTAGCTGCGCCATGGACTGTCGCAGCGCTGCTAGTTCGATGGCAGTAGTGTCCTGATGAGGTGTGTGTTGTGTCGAGTACCCCGAAGTAGAGGGTATCGAACGATTCGTGCCACCGGTGGCCATAACAGTCGGTCCATTGTCGTTGAGTTCATCGGCGGCTGTTGCGAGCTCTTCTAATGCCGTACCTTTGAATATGGTGAGTAATCGTCGTATATTCTGTGGAAGCAGATCCATCCATTTAACCCGTATCACTGCGTCGGAGACACGATCACCAGCAAGAGAGCGCATCTCTCGCAAGAGATGTGACGGTTTTCGGTCACCTAGCTCCAGTTGAGTGAAGAGTCTGTGTAATTGCCTGTCCGGGGAATCGGTGAGACGTTGAAGTATTGCCTGCTTTAATGGGGTGTATGTTCTGGTCGTTTGGGTATTTCGGAGGACGTCTGCGACTTCGGTGACCGTAGCGGGGTCAAGCACGGACAATAGCATATTGTACTTGACTTGCTCGGAGCGTATGTTGTGCAATTGAAACGCTGCTTCAACTTGAAAGAACCATAAGTCCGGGTTCTGACGCCAGAAGGGTGGAAGACGGCAGTTTTTAATGGCTTCGACGGTTACCTCCGGCTCTTGTGGGTCTGGGGTAGCTTCCTCGGTCGCGTTGCCATTTGGATTAGCCTCAGGGTTCGGTTGCGAACCTCCTAGTCCTGCGGGAATGTTTCCGTTCATCTTCGCGAGGTTATGTTATTGTCTGTTTTTGTTTTGGTTCGCACGGAACGTAGAACGATTGCGCGACGGAACGGTTCGCGTGCTTGTGAATTGACAGAGCGGCGAGCGTTGTCGTGTCGAGGTCGAGCGTCTATGATTGTGGGTTGGTATGAGAACTGTGAGAAGTGAGAAATCACTAGTGCGAAATGTCGAGCGAGTGGAGGGTTGGTAACACTGGCGCGTCCGACGCTAGGGCTAGGGCGACAAAATGGAGTTTTTTTTTTTTTTTTGTTGCCGTTTTTGCGTTTCACTTGCGAAGCACCCGATTTCGCTGTCTGAGCGAAAGAATGTTCACCGGGGAAGATGGGCCGCGCCGTTACAGCGGTCGTCGCGCGAACAAAGCGTACGAAGCCGATACACGAACGGTTAGCGTTGCACGCACACACTTCCTCGAAGAAAAAGGCACGTTTCGGGGTCACCACTCTGGTTTTCCTGGTTGAGGGAAGCCAAATTTTTACTTTCGAGCCTTAGGAGGAGGTGGTGTGAATGAAATCCTGTATGCGTTGATGGCTGTATTACACTTAATGACAAAACTGGTAAATTTAACTTAATCGCGTGACGAACGATCTTTCCCCGTCGATGGTTCGGGTCGAAGTCCCGTCCTCTCCCCTAGTTCTCGTAACGCCCGTTCTCTTCCGGCGTGGCTGACGCCTCCCGTCCGTAGATGGCGTTTTGAACCGCCACAGGTACTCTAATTTTGTTTTATGTGAAAATAACAGTAGGTATAAGGAACAGAAAATTGTCATTGTATATACACATAATGTGGGTATATAATGTATTTAGTACATTTTAGTATTTAGTATAAGTATTTAGGTAATATAATAATAACAACAATTTATAATATCATAGTAATACTATGTTAATAATTATAACTTATAACATGTATTATTACCTATTATAATAATTTTAGGTAAATTTCTATATCTTAATATATATATAGCTCTACTTGTATAGTACCTGTATAATATGGTAATTCGTATAATATATAGTACCTAATGAGTAATAAGTAATATGTATTCATCCGTTCCTAATAATGTGTAATAAGAGTAATTAGAATGTGTTTAAACTTGAAATTTAAAAAGCGAATAAAAATAATAACAATAGTTTCTAACATGTTTTTGAAAGCAATAATTTTTTTTCTTTTCCTAATTTGCTAAAAAAAAACCGAAAATATTTGATTAAAATTTAATTTTTTTTATTAACCTTATTTCTAACATATTATTTATTTTATTTTACAACTTTGTTTAATTTCATATATTTTTAATAAGTCAAAGTGTTCATATGTCTTTTGGTTATTTCATTTTCATTACAATTTTTTTTCATATTTCTCGTTAAAAAACACAAAAGGGGCGAGAGCAAGACGAGACCGAGACGATAGCGAGACCGAGACGAGAGTAATTTTACTTTACTCTCGGCGATACCGAGACGAGAGTGGGCAAATTTCGGTCTCGCGAGAGCGAGACCGATATTACGGCAACTCGGTATCGTCTCGGTCTCGTGAAGCCCTACTTTATACTTGTCAATTTTTGGTTTTTTCTTGAAATCCACTCCACGATTTTTTTTTAACATTGAATATATATTCTACTATTGAATATGTATAAAAAAGTTTTCTAACGTTTTTAGCCAAATCTTCTGTGAAGGTCGTGAAGGATACGTTATACTTGTAGAATTTGGGTTTTAACTTTCTCATTATGAGAGTATTGTAATAGGGTCGATTTTTGGAAATCGAATTATTAGCATTTCTGAACGTTTTGAGGTCTCCTGAGTCCAAAAAACATGTTTTTGGAAAACCGTCTATTTGTATGTGTGTATGTATGTATGTCTGTGGTAGGATTTTCTCAAAAACTAAAAACCACACACGTTCAAAACTAATAGACTTTGTACCATACCTGAACGTGAAAATAAGCTTTTCATTAAAATGGGCCAGGATAGAAGGGTAGTCTACTATTGTCATTTTTCGGTTTTTTGAATTTTTCTCGAAAATCGCTACAAAGAATTTTTTTGAAACTTTGAATATTTATTGTACGATTAAATAGGTATAAAACAGTTTTCTAACGATTTTGGCTAACTAAAAAAACTATAAGCTAAGTTTGAAAAACAACTTATTTTTAATGAAATTGTTGTTAAAAAAATCGTTTTAATTAACTTTAAATTAACTTTTTTATCAATTGTTACACACGTTTTTAATAAATTGCATTGAAAAGATGGTAAAAAACCCTCGCCTTTTCTTAAAAAAAGGTTCTACGACCAATAGGAGCCAAGATAGCAACATTACAAAAAAATCATATCTTTATTATTTATAAATATTAAGAGCCGAATATTTCACCAATGTTAAATAATGACCTACATTTTATTATAGGATTTATAGGTTTAATATCTATATGCACCTTGAAAAAAGTTATAGTCCTCTAAAATTAAGGTTTTAGCTAAAGTCCACGATGTGGTAGTTGGACGCGCTAAATTTCTTTCGATATCTCGGCTTCTAGGCAACGTAGAACTTTCATTTATTTTATTCTGGGGTAACTCGATGAAATATTAACTATTTAGCATCTAACCTATTTTCATCGCAGTGAAAAATTGGAAAATCTCGGAAAATACAATAGATACAATTATAAGAATTTTTTTACAATTTAAATGCTACTACTATAAACCAAACTCCTTGGTTTTTATATTTTTTATAAAATTAGTATATATTTGCAACTTAATTGTTACTGATAAATAAAGACAATTATGTCTTCTTAACATTATTTTTTCCTAAATTCGTCCCAATAATTAACATTAGTACTATATTCCTTTATTCCTAATATTACTAATATATACTAATATAATTTGCCACCAAATATTGTGTGAATGTATAAGATAATGACTATTGATAATAATAACGAACATTCATATGAATGAACAATGAAAAGCGCACAAAAAAAATAGATTTTTCGCGAATTTTTGTTTTACAAAAAATTGTTTCAACAAATTAGGTGGTAAATTAATGAATAAATTAATAAACAAATCGCATCTTCGTAATGTGCTCAGAACGGTACCCCAAATTAAAAGAAGAAACATCAAAATTCGTCAACAATTTCCAGAGATATTGCTTATGACATAAGGTGCCAAAATAAAAAAAATGTATGATCTTAGAATCGCGATTTTTTTTTAGTTGTGTTATTGCAAAAAATTGCAAAAATATAAACAAATTGAATTTTGCAATAAACTGTTTGATGAATCGATCTGAAATTTTAACCACATATTAAGCACTATAATCCCCGACTTTTTACAAAATAACAAAGCAGCAGGTTCAATTTCACAATAACAATTGTTAAACAAAGAATTTGTCCATTTTGACTTCCTATACCATTTTTCTTAGCAACAAATGAAGATATCGAGGTCGGTTTAGAGTCATTTTAAAGGTCTTTTCATTCCCTAGAGGATGGTAAGCCCATTTTACCCAAAAGTAACTTAGTTTTTAATTGAGATCAAAAATAGTTAATAAAGTGCATTTTTTGACGTTACTTTTGCAATTACGAGACTTCAGTGAGTTTTCAATGACTTCCACTTGACACGTCGTATTTACCACAATTTTCATTTCAGAATCGATTATTCGATTATTTCGATTATCCGATTATCGCGCCGTTCCCTCCCCAAAATTTCCCTCAGGTAAGTGCGTTTCGAGTTCCCGGCCGTAAATCGTCTATCCTCCCTTAGCGAGCAGCCCTCCGCCTCGTGGCGGAAGGGGATGGTGCCACAGGCGGCCGATCGGCGTCACTCCGCCATGTGTCTCTAGAAATCGGCGACATAGAACACGGCTGGACGTCCGCCCTTCCCGGAATCCGGGGGTTTCAGCCCGTTCCGCCATCGGCCATCATCATCATCATCATCAGCATCGACGACGGCTCGAACGTCACGTATACGCCGCGTATTCCTAATGGCCCCTCGAGGAGGACTACAACACAAACTACTATACGAGGAGACGGATCGATTTCCGGCGAGATTCGCGTTATATTCGCTTGCCGAAGACGGTTTTTCGATACCACTTAATGTGACCCAGTCTTGTTTGAAATCTCACTTTTCTGAGTTTCCTAATAAGTCCAATCACCCTGCGTGAACTTACACAAACACGTCGATCAATTTTAAGAGCAATCAATTAATCATGCATTTTCCTACATTAATTTAACTTACTGATGATCCGTGCTTTGCCCTCAATAAGCCTCCAAAATCCACGCTATTTCCTTGGAATATAATGTTCCAATTTTAATTGACACGTTTTGAAATCATAAGTGATGATTGATTAACTAATCATCGTGATCCACAATTAAAAACACGATTGAGTACGTATAAGTACCAACTTCTAAATAACTAGTATTTCTTTCTAATAATTCATTCATTTAATTAGCAATCATAAATCGAATCAGTGATCAATGGCCGTTATATTGATCGAAGCACGATTGATACAATTTCGCATTTCAACTTTAATTAGTAGTGTAGGTTTTGAAACTATGACTCGATGCGATCATAATCAGTATAAATTTCAACTGTAATTGACTGACCATGATTGAATACGATATCGATGGTCTAACCTACTACTTCATTTTAAATTGATCGTCTATGATTGATCACACAGTAATGATAGCTTAGTTTAACTTCAATTTGTGACAATGATAGGTTTCATGTTTGATCACCATCACTGTCACCATCATTACTGTCTACTAATATACGTTCATTCAATTAGTAGTCCGTGATCAACAACCAAATCATATTATATGATGATCATGATCATTTAATATCACTTGAAACTGCAATTAATTGCTTGATAGTGATTAAGACCAAGAATGCAACAACCACAATTGCTCAACGTACCTTTCAAATTTAACTTCATTGATTTTATGACTGAAGCTATCCTTTTATGTATGATTGATGGATCATAATTGTTCAGTATAATTGGTAGATTAGTAATTAATAAGGTAATTAATAGATATTTGGTGGTTTGGACTTTGAGATCTGACCACTTCCAATCAAGCAAAAATGATCTCCATGGTAATTCCGTCGTTTTAAATTTTCATTAATATTTCGTGAATTAAATCACGACTGATAAATTAATGATGATTAATTAATGTTTCGTTATTATTTAATGGTTCATAACTGAAAAGACGATAACATAATTGACAGTCTATACAAGGATAAATACGTCCATGATTTATACCACGATTGCTACTGCAATTACTCTCTACTAATATACTTATTTAATTATCAGTCCTTGATCGAAACAATGATTGATCACCGTTACGATCAGGATTGTTCCAATAGAATCCAACCTAATATAGTATGACATGATTGAAACCATGATTGTTACAAGACTTATAACCATGGCTGTTACCATCATTACTGTCTACTAATATAAGTTCATTCAATGAGGAGTCTATGATCAACAACAAAATGTATGTCACATAACAATCATGATCGTTTAGTATCAGTTTGAACTCCAATTGTTGATCATGATTAAAACCAAGGATGTTACAATCATAATTGCTCAATGCATTTTTCAACTTGAACTAATTATTGATTGGTTTTAAAATGGAAAGTATTCCTTCATTAATGATTGATAAATCATAACTCATCACTATTACTTTCACCTATAATTAACAGACAATGATTGAGCAAAATTATTCATACGATAACCCTTTTAATGGTCTGTAATTAAAACCACGATTGTTGATGATAGTGACGATAGTGATGATTGAGCATAATTCATACGATAACCCATTTGATGATTTGATGGTATGTGATTAAAACCACGATTGTTGATGATAGTGATAATGGTGATAGTGTTGACTCAATTCCTAATTACCTAAATTGATAAACGTAGCAGTCTGGGAGGTCAGGTGTATTACGGTAATATCGCAAACATTATAATTAACTCGCGCAGCGAGAAACAATGTTATACTTACACCACCGTGAAATTAATACATTAAACATTAATCAATACATTTCAAGTGCAACACAGTTACCCTGGGATGGAAGTCAGCTACCCTTAGCTATATATTGTAACTGCGAGATTTCTTTTGTTCTTTAATGGTTCAATATTTTTTTCCCTTCCCCTAACTGTCTCTTTTGAATTCCATTTGTTGTGTATAAGCTGCCGTATAGTGTTCATACCTTCTTTTAATTAGTAGGCCCTGATCGAAAGCATGATTCGTGATCGTAACGTTCGATATGTTTTAATTTAACTGAAAACTCACTAGAGTTGTTTCTTGGAGTGTCCTTGGGGAGTTTGTTTAAACTCTTTTAGAGAACGAGTCTTGGAGTTGTCGTTGTCCAAAAAAATGTAAATTCAGATTGTGGTAAAACTAACTAAAGTTGTTAAATACAACGTTCTTGAGAAGTTTAATGAGTTTCAACTCTTTTCTGACGGAGTTTGAAGTTGAAGGTGTTTAAAAATCTGACAGTGAATGCATGAAGTTGCAAATTTAAACTTTGAACTTCAAGTTTAAACCTAAATTATTATAAAATTCACTGATGGTTATTTATTAAAGTGTTGAGGTATTAAGGAGTTTTGGAGTTGTCATGTTCCTTTTATCTTTGAACTGAACATGAGTTTTGAAGTTTAAGTGCAAACTTAAATTCATATATTACTCACTGGTGGTTATTTATTGAGGTGTTGAGGTATTGAGAAGTTTTGGAGTTGCAGTGATCCATTTAACAACATGACATAGTGGTACGATGAAGTGATGCAAGGAGTGATTTAAAAGAAATATAACTTCAGATTATAGTAAAACTCACTAAAGTTGGTAACTGAAATGGTGTTGGAAAATTTAGTGAGTTTCAACTCATTTGTGGCGGAGTTTGAGGTTGAAGGTGTTTACTTAAAAAGGTGACAGCGAATGCATAAAGTTGCAAACTTAAAGTTTGAAGTTTAAATTCAAACTTAAATTGGTATAAAATTCAGTAATGATGGTTTATTGAGGTGTTGAAATATGGAGGAGGTTTGGAGTTGAGACGTTCCATTTAACTTTGAACTGTACTTATATTTTGAAGTTCAAGTTCAAACTTAAATTAATGACAAATTCACTGATCTTTATTCATTGAGGTGTTGAGGAGTTTTGTAGTTGTACAGCTCCATTTAACAACATAGTGGTTGGATGAAGTGATTCAGATTGTGGTAAAACTCATTAAAGTTGTAAGCTAAAATGTTGTTGGAATGTTTTATGAGTTTCAACTCTTTTATGGTGGAGTTTGGAGATGAAGGTATTTACCTAAAAACCTGTCAGTGAATGCATGAAGTTGCAAAACTTAAACTTTAAACTTTAAGTTCCAACTTAAATTATTATAAAATTCACTGATGGTGATTTATTGAGGTGTTGAGGTATTGAGGAGTTTTGGAGTTGTCGTGTTCCATTTAACTTCGAACTGAACTTAAATTGTGAAGTTTAAGTTCAAACTGAAATAATATAAATCTCACTGATAGTTATTTATTAAGGTGTTGAGGTATTGAGGAGTTTTGGAGTTGTAGAGCCCCATTTAACAACATACCCAGACAGCACAAAGACGTCTTAAAGACGTCTGATAGACATCACCATTAGGCATTTGCGACATCTCAAAGATGTCCTGTGACGTCCGAAGAACGTCATTAAAGTGTCCATTTTATGTTCATTTCATGTTATTTGTTACAAAACGGTACGATTCAAAGATGCCTTCAAGGCATTAAAAGGACAACTTTACGACGTCCATCTTTCGTCTTCAAGACGTCATAAGGACGCATTCCTCAAGTCTGTAAGGCGGCTTAAAGATCCCCCCTAATTTCTTAGGAACGTCTTTAAAATGTTCATTTTATGTATATTTCACGTTATTTGTCACAAAACGGTACGTCTCAAAGATGCCTTTAAGGCATTAAAAAGACAACTTTACGACGTTCATTTTTCGTCTTTAAGACGTCATAAGGACGCCTTCTTCACGTCAGTAAGACGTCGTAAACATATCCTCTAATTTCTTAGTGACGTCTTTAAAATGTTCATTTTATGTCCATTTCATGTTATTTGTCACAAAACGGTACGTCTCAAAGATGCCTTCTAGGCTTTAAAAATATGTCCGCAAATCCGTAATGACGGCCAAAAGACGTCTGTTTTAAGACTTTTTTATATAAAACTACGCCTTTAAGACGGCTCTAATATGGCAGGCATAAAGAAGGTCAGGCATGACAACGACATAGATTGGATGTCATTAAGACGTCGGATTTTGAACATCTTATAGGCATCCAAAAATGGACGTCCTAAAGAGGTCCACTTCAGGCATAAAGAAGGTCCAGGCATCAAAACGACATAAATTGGACGTCATTACGACATCAGCTTTTGAACATCTTAGACACGGAATTGGACGTCATAAGGACGTCCATTTCTAGCATAAAAGAGAGCAGGCATAAAATTGACGTAAATCAGAAGTCCTTAAGGTGTCCGTCTTTTAACATCTTACAAATATCCAAAACTGGACGTCCTAAAGAGGCCCACTTCAGGCACAAAAAAGGGCAGGCATAAAATAGACGAAAATTAGATGTCATTGAGACATTCCGCTCTGGACATCTTAGAGATATCCAGAAATGGACGTCCTAAAGACGTCCACTTCAGGCATAAAACGGTCAGGCTTAAAATCGACGTAAATTAGACTTTATTAGGACGTCCGGCTTTGGACGTCTTAGAGACATACGGATGTGGACGTCTTATAGATGTTAAGGCGTCCAGGCATAAAAAAGGCGTAAAATGGATGTCTTTAAGACGTTATGTGCTGTCTGGGTAGTGGTTGGATGAAGTGATGCAAGCAATGATTTAAAGGAAAAAAATTCAGATTGTGGTAAAACTCACTAAAGTTGTTAGCTAAAATGTTCTGGGGAAGTTTAATGAGTTTCAACTCTTTTGAGGCGGAGTTTCAAGTTGAAGGTGTTTACTTAAAAAGTTTACAGTGAATGAAGATGCAAACTTAAACTTTGAAGTTTAAATTCAAACTTAAATTAGTATAAAAATCACTGATGGTTATAAATTGAGGTATTGAGGTATTGAGGAGTTTTGGAGTTGTGTTCCATTTAACAACATGACAGTGGTTGGATGAAGTATGTAATGACTTTTTAAAAATGTAGATTGAGATTGTGGTAAAACTAAGTCGGTAACTGTAATGTTCCTGGGAGATTTAATGAGTTTTAACTCTTTAGTGGCGGAGTTTGAAGTTAAAGGTGTTTACTTAAAAATTTGAATATGAATGGATGAAGGTGCAAGCTTAAACTTTGAAGTTTAAATTCGAACCTAAATTGGTATAAAATTTACTAATGCTTGTTTATTGAGGTGCTAAAGTATTGGAGTTGTCATGTGCCATTTAACTTTAAACTGAATCTAAACTTTGAAGCTTGAGTTCAAACTTAAATTAATATAAAATTCACTGATGGTGATTTATTGAGGTGTTGAGATATTGAGCAGTTTTGGAGTTGTCGTTCTCAATTTAACACCATGACATAGTGGTTGGACGAAATGATGCAAGCAATGATTTTAAAAAATATTATATAAATTCAGATTATGGTAAAGCTCAGTAAATTTTACGTAAAGTAGGTAACTGAAATATTCTTGGGGAATTTGGTGAGTTTAAACTATTTTGTGACGGAGTTTGAAGTTGAAGGTGCTTACTTAGAAATGTGATAGGCAATGGATGAAAGTGCAAACTTGAACTTTGAAGTTTAAATTCAAACTTAAATTGGTACAAAATTCACTGATGGTTATTTATTGAGATATTTTGAAGAAGTTTAGTGGGATTCTGCCTATTCCATAAAGGATTTTTAAAGTTATGACGCCTTACGTGATGGGTACAATACGATTGAAATCAGGATATTCAAATATGCTTAATGCACAATTGGCAGTCTATGATGGAACGTATGATACATAGCATTGATTGATGCGATCACTATCATATATTTGAATTTGAGTTGACGATCTACGTTCGGTTGATGATACAACCGTAGTCGTTTACCCAAAATAATTAGAACCATGACCGCTGATTGTCCAAAGAGCACGTTCCAACTTTAATCGGAGGCTTGGGCTTTGAGCTCCCTCGTCGCTCTAAATGAGACACCGATAAAGCAAAAAACAAGAATCGTCTCCATGCTAATTCCGTAGGATGAAAAGACTGTCCGTATAAATTTCTCCTAACATCCGTTACAATTACACTTTCCCGTGTCGACTCTCTCTCCCGCCGCCTCCCGAGCAATTAAGCTACCCTTCGCGTGGTCAAGAGAGAGAGGAAGGGAGAGAAAGAGGGATAAAAGAGAGGTATAAATATTAATCAGCGTTTTCCGCAGTCCCATACTTCACGCACGCACACATATGACGTCCCTTGCCCGAAAATCGCGCCATTAATCCGCAGAGGTAAAAAATTGGCCCGTTTCGCCGAAAGATCGGTTAGACAAATAAACGCGCACTCAGCCTTCCGTGAGCTGTCACAAAAAAGGCGCCGCTGCGGTAGAAAAAAAAAAGGGCCCTTTGTGTGCGTATGTGTGAGTATACGTCCGAAGGGAGAGAGATAGGGAGAGAAAGAGAGGGAGAGGGGGAAAGGGGCGCGAACTCGATCTAATTCACTACCCATCGCTGACGGTTTTTTTTTTTTTCGATTTTCCCATGGTTGATATCGCGAGAGGAAATGAGGTCCCGGAATTTTTTCCCCTCTCCCTCGCAACGGAATCTGTCGAAGACAGTTGATGGCCGTTGGATAACGGTTCATTAGCGAACGGGAGAACAAAAGGAGCCGGAAGGAGAACCACGCGCACGTAGATTATACCGCGAAAATCGATGAGCGACGGTCCGAAATTTTGAACCTCTGGAGGGCGAGCCGACCGTGGACTGGGCGCGTAGAAGCACGGGCGGCCGCGAGAACCGACAACGAATCTAATGGGATCTTATGCAGGGGAACGGTAAAGAGAGATTAAAAATGATAGTGTTATCTGTTTTTAGTGTACTTTAATGTCTACAGTGAGTCGACGGTTCGCCCTCCAAGGGCAAGAAAAATTAAATGTCGCCCTGAGATCCATGTCGTCTTATTGGTTGATGATGGCTGTTCTACAGAACGAAAAGGTATTTCCAGGAGAGCACCCCTTCATCTTCCTCTTAAGAATCAATGGAGACAAATTGGTCTTGAGAATGCCTCTGGTAAAGGGCGAAACGTCGACTCTTTTTTGACCTTTAATTGCATTACAAACAAAGAGGCTTTCATTTCGAATCTTCATTTGCTGTTTAATCGCAAAATCGCATTGAGAAAATCCTATTGGTTGCTGATTTGTGTTCCACTGAATGAAGACATGTACCCAACAGGGGACACCTGTTCTTCTTCTTTTTAAGGTGCCGACTTCTTGCGAAGATTGGCGACCATCATGACTAATTTTATTTTGCTGACTGCTGCTCTGAATAGGTCGTTTGATGTACAGTTGAACCATTCTCTGAGATTTCGAAGCCACGACATCCGTCTTCTTCCTACGCTTCTTTTCCCTATTATTTTACCATGGATAATTAGTTGTAGCAGCTTGTATCTTGTACCTCTCATTACGTGGCCCAGATATTGGAGTTTTCTGACCTTTACCTCTTGGGACAGTTCTAGATCTTTTGAGACTCTCCGTAAGACTTCTTCATTGGTGATTCTGTCAATTTATGATATCCGGAGAACCTTTCTGTAAAGCCACATCTCAAAGGCATCTATTTTTTTAAGCATTTCTTTTGTTAGAATGGCAGCTTCTATTCCATAGAGCATTATAGTAAGTATGTAGCATCTTAGCATTCGTATTTTAAGATGGTTATTTAAAGCTATACAACAAAAGAATTGCTTCATTTTAATCAAGGTGTTCCGTGCTATTTCAATTCTCGTCTTTAATTCTGATGAGTAATCATTTTTGTCGTTGATCAGGGTTTCTAGATATTTATATTTATAGACTCGCTCTATTATCTGATGGTTTACGATCAGTTTTGATCGGTTTTTTGGTAAAGATCATGAATTTTGTTTTATTAAAGTTTATATTCAAGCCGTAACGGCTTGACACCTGTTACTTTCCTCCTAAGAATAAATCGAGACAATATCATGTCATCTAACGATAAGGGGCGAAACGTCGACTTATTGTTTGCACCAAATTACACTTATAGCAAAAAGGGCATTCATGTGGAAACTCCATTTGCTGTTTACTTGCAAAATCGCAATAACGAAATCCAATTGGTTGCTGATTGGTGTTCCACTGAACGAAAAGATATGCTCAATAGGAGACTCCTCTACCTTTCCTCCTAAGAATAAATCAAAACAATATCATGTCATAAGAACTCTTCCGACAAAGGGAGAAACGTCGACTCATTGTTAACACTACATTACACTTATAGCAAGAAGAGCTTCCATTTGGGATCTCCATATGCTGTTGACTTGCAAAATCGCATTGAGAAAATCCAATTGGTTGCTGATTGGTGTTCCACTCAACGAAAAGATATACTTAAGAGGAGTCCTCCTAAGAATAAATCAAGACAATATCATGACATGAGACTTCCTCCGACTCATTGTTAACACTAAATTACACTTATAGCAAAATGGGCTTTCATTCGGAATCTCCATTTGCTGTTTCCTTGCAAAATCGCATTGAGAAAATCCAATTGGTTGCTGAATGGTGTTCCACTGAACGAAAAGATATGCTCAATAGGAGACTCCTCTAACTTCCCTCCTAAGAATAAATCAAAACAATATCATGTCATAAGAACTCTTCCGACAAAGGGAGAAACGTCGACTCATTGTTAACACTACATTACACTTATAGCAAGAAGGGCTTCCATTTGGGATCTCCATATGCTGTTGACTTGCAAAATCGCATTGAGAAAATCCAATTGGTTGCTGATTGGTGTTCCACTCAACGAAAAGATATACTTAAGAGGAGTCCTCCTAAGAATAAATCAAGACAATATCATGACATGAGACTTCCTCCGATAAAGGGCGAAACGTCGACTCATTGTTAACACTAAATTACACTTATAGCAAAATGGGCTTTCATTCGGAATCTCCATTTGCTGTTTCCTTGCAAAATCGCATTGAGAAAATCCAATTGGTTGCTGAATTGTGTTCCACTGAACGAAAAGATATACTCAAGAGGAGACTCCTCTAACTTCCCTCCTAAGAATAAATCAAGACAATATCATGTCACAAGACAAAGGGGGGAAACGTCGACTCATTGTTAACACTAAATTACAGTTAGAGACAAATAAAAGACAAGATAAGACCAGATAAAGGACAAAACGTCGACTCATTCATAACATCACGTTAGAAGGCTTTTATTTAGAATCTCTATTTGGCGAAAACAAAACTAGATACACGAACATAAACGAAAGCATGGCGTTCCTTCCCGAATAAATTAAACATGAAGAGCAAGCAGTAGGAGGAATATCTTTTGGCCGCTTTCATATAGATTTTCTATCGAGTAGAGCCATCAGTTACTGTTGACGCTAACGTCAACATTATTTTAAGTTAATGGTGAACTAATTTTGGGAACTTTTCAACACGTTTTGTTTTACAAACAGATAATAAACACTGACGCAGCTTAGGTAACAAGGTTTTTGGGATATCTAATACAACTAAAAAGCACGTATTATTTTATTACGAAGAATAACAACGCCGACCGAACGTCAACAAGTCAAGTTCAAATCACAATAATTAACCGAGTCAGCATAACAAAGGCGTTTACGGAACGTGATAAGAAGCGTGCTCCAGTTAAGGTCAGTTTCTGCAACGCTAGGTCATTGTAAGAAAACAAATAATATCTCATTTAACCAACGTAAAATAAGATGTATAAAAGCTCTGAAATTTGGGACAATAAATCAGTATACGATGTATGCTCAAAACGACAGTGTGTTGTGATCTTGCTTCACGCCACCCAAACCGACAACCCCTAACCTCAAGAACCTCAACCCCGGAGAGCACGTTACGCCCTCTCTCCAAACTACTAGAACTTCAACCCGGACCTGCACGTTACGCCCTCAGGTCCACACCGGAGAGCACGATACGCCCTCTCTCCAGACTTCGAGAACTTCAACCCCGGACCTGCACGTTACGCCCTCAGGTCTACACCGGAGAGCACGATACGCCCTCTCTCCACACAACTAGAAATTCAAGAACTTCAAGAGATCACGTCACGCCCTGATCACCAACTACAACTACAGTCTCCAGCCTTACAACCTGGAGACAAGATTCATCTCCGCAGCCACCCACGAGCTACGAGAGATATCTACATACAGTCCACTCTCTACGGAGACCACTTCATACTTTCGTTCAGTCACAGTGGTACTTAGTGTCCGTTTACCAATGTTCAGATTATCTGGAGCCTCCACCATATGTCACGCTCAGGGGTACGAAGTCTCCCTACGTGGTAACTCTAGGTGGAGAATATGCGTGATACAATTAAAAACAAAGTACGGAAATATACATAACGGGCATCTTTAGGGAAGGAAGTAATTAATTACATAAAGTAAAAAAAACACTAGTGACATGGTTACGAAAAATAGGGGTTCTCTTATATGAACCTCTACATTTAACATTACATTACAATGGGACGCTGGACGGAAATATAGCGATCTTTACTAAAGGCACTGATCAACTGATACTCACCTTGATTTGACGTGCTATCTTTATAGTATGTATATATTGCGTATAGTGTCGATCCCCGAATTGCGATATACACTTAGCAAAAGACAAACGTGTGCTCCCACGCTCTAATTCGATTTTCGTAAAGCGATTGTTAATTATTGCAATTTGAATTCCACACGTCGTGCCTAACTTGTGTTACTTATACTTGCCTAGTTCCTATTAAGGAAAGTAATGCTTCCACCAGCAAAAGAAAAGTCTAGTAATAGGTATCAATCATAAACCACTGATTAAAATTGAAACGTACATTTAAGAAGTGTGTCGCAGTTTCAATCATGGTATATCAAGAAAATTTGAAATTAATATTGTGAACCTATCAATCATCAATCATACATCGACAATCAACGTTAAACCATGCATTAAATAAGGATTTCAATTATAATCTACCAATTAATGTTGAAACTTATACTCCACGTTCATGACTATATCGATCATCAATCAATCATATACCTACCATCAATTAAAATTGAATAGTACACTCAATAATTGTTATCGTATCGCTCACAGGTTCACTCAAGTTTATCAATGGAAGATGGAATTTTACTGAAAGTATTGATCAGCAATCATAGTTGAATAATGCAATAAATAATGTTCATTGCATCAATCATGTTTTACCAATTAATATTAAAACTTATTCTGAACGATCTTGTCATTACCAATCATAGGTTCAATCACAGGCCATTAATTAAAATTGAAACTTACATTTAATAATTGTGATCGTATCGGTTACAGTTCAATCAAGGCCTAATAATGGAGAATGAAATTTTACTGAACACATAGATCCGCAATCATTGTTAAATCATACAATAAATAATGATGATGGTATCAGTCATGATCTACCAATCATTATTGAAACTTCTTCGAACGATCACCAATCATAAGTTCAATCAAAGACTCTCAGTTAAGATTGGAACGTACATTCAATAATTGTATCAGTAGCAGTTTCTATCAATGAAAGATTAAATTTATAATGGACATATATATCGATCATCAATCATAGAATAACAATAGGAGTTAAACCATGCATTAATAGTGTTGATTGCATTAATTTGATCTGCCAATTAATGTTAAAACTTACACTTAACGATCGTGGCTCTATTGATCATCAATAATAGTGTCACGACATAAGTGTCTAGGGCACAGAGGGGTGCTCTGGTTGAAGGTGGTAGTTCAAAGAGAGACGTAAACGAGGTTAATATGGTTTATGTTTTAAATACAGGGGCGAGGGAGAGTGGACCCGTATTAAAGGGCGGCAAACCAAAGAGAGTCAAAGATACATAAAAGTGCTAAATTAGAATGATTTTTAACGGTGGATGCTTACAAGAGTCCCCAGTGGGCCTGGAAGCGTAACGGGTGCGAGGCTCTCTTCGTGGCGAACATTTCTCCTCACAAAAGGGCAGCAGGCTAGCACGCAGAGCAAACGGGCAGCGACACAGGATGCTGATGCTTGACTCATCTCGTTTTTATCTGTTGACAGTTGTATTATTTGGGGTCGCCTCGCGACAATAGATTCAATCACAGATTGGTAATTACGATCATTAAAGCAATTAATTACGCTTGCATCAATCGTGGTTTGATTTATCTCATTTGAACATTCATTAAAAAATCACGGATATCATTCATGGTCATTGTATTCATGGACTATCATTTAAATTTGAGTTATTAAGCAATTGTGATTTTGCCAATTATTGATAATTGTCGAATCTGAGAGGTTATTGATTAATGTGGAAATAATAATGGAAAATGACATGGCATGAAAATTTCATGTGCTGGAATGAGACAAATTGACGGTAAGCGTCAAAAGGGAGAATCGGGCGGGTTTCAAAATAAACCAATAATTGAAAGGTACAAGGACAAGCAAGGGAAATTCGATAAATCACCAAAGGGGTGATAATTTCCCCACAAGCCGCCAGCGAGAAATGCAGGAATTCACAAAATTATTTCAGAAGTTATTTCTAAAGAAACACAATAAAAGTTTTACGCTCGAACTCCCCGAGGGCCATCATCCCGTCGTTATTACAAAATATCTCTCCGCATCTTTTTAATTATTCCGAATTACCGTTCGGCTAATCCAATTTTTCCCCAGTCGACGTTTCGGGACGCCGTCGGTGGCGTCGCGACGCCCTCTCCCCGCCTATCACCCCTCTTGTCCCCTTTTTATATTCTCCCGCATTTTTTCCCTTCGGACGGGAGGAACAGAGAGGCGACGACTTTAAAGAAAGTCGTTCTCTGGGCCGCGTCGTGACAGCCCAGTCAATGGAGAGTAAAAAGCGTCGTCGTCGTCGTCGTCGTCGTCGTCGCCGACGAAAATATCTAAACTGGGACGCCGCGTATCGATCCTTCAGGACGTAAAAAGAAAATGAAGGCTGCGTTCCGAAGAGGCTGCCAAAATTGAAACGGGAGTACTTAAGAAAGGGTTAAATAATCTGCGAAAGGGTGAAAAACTAAGCTGCGTTAGTAAGGTCAGTTCAACCTCACGAATGTCCATCACTATCAATTACTGACTTCTCCAAAGCGTTCCCCAAGAGGTTAGGCATTGTCGGATTACAGCAAGCGTTGTTAACTTAGAATGTTGAAATTTTGTCAGAATGGGGCTCAATCTATTAGCTATCGTTGGTAAAAATTTGAAAGTGTTTCGTTATACGGTTTGCCTGTAATTACAGTTTAAGTAAGTTGATGCACAGAAAGATAAAGAGGTCTTCGATATTTTGGCACAAACGTTTTTTAATGGTTTCTTGAAGGAGGCCATGAATTCAAAATTACGCAGAGCTAAGCACTTCGCAAGAGGGGAGCTTGTTGGGCGGAGGGACAGTAAAGGATACTTGATTGGTCATGAGAGCAAGAGTGGGATTTGAATCAGGGACTTTTTGGGAGAAACTTGGGAAAAGGAAAGAAGGAGAGAGAGAGAGTTCAGACAGGAGATTCAGTGTGGGTTGTGGGTGAAGGTTTCACTTGACAAATTTGTGCTCAGGTTTCCATAATTCGAGGTTTGGATAAGTTTGTGAAGTGTTAAGTGTTTGGGAGTAAGTCGTCGGATCAACCCTCTGTAGCCTGGTGGGTTGTCTCGTTGGATCAACCCTCTGCAGCCTGGTGGCTACAGCGGTGTAGCCCTCTACCCATGTTGGCTAAGAAGCAGATTGTCGAAGACAACGCTGGAGGTGATTTCACTAGTGGTGTGATCTTGTAAGGTACTTATAAAGAGGCCTCTTTTAAAAGTGCGAATGGAAGTGTGAATTTTAGAAGTCACGTTTTATAAAGTTACTTAAGGAACTCTTGGGTCTTTACATTGTTATAGTTCCGACTCTGCATTATTAAGCAGCTTTCCAATTATTTTTGCTTTTTTTTCGACCACAATCCATTGATTATTTTTGTAGCTAGCCGGATTAATTGGTTTTAGTAAGTATCAAAAATTCATCGTAACACTCAATCAAGATCGAGTCAATCAAGTGACAAAAAGGATCTTAGTTATATCAATAATGTCAGTGCACTGTTTTGGGGGTTGTCAGGTCTCCAGAGAAAGTCCGAAGTGATGAATCATTATTGTTGACGCTTACGTCAACATTATTTAAGGGAATTTTAGGTGAAGAAATTATAATTTATTGTAACCGAATTTAGGGAACTTTTTACATAATTCAATCATTGAAATTAATACGCGTTGTTTTACAAAACAGAAAAATAAGTCATAATTAAGAGCGAAGATAGTTATGTAAAATATTATTAGATTGTTTTAACGTTCGCACACGAATCAATAACACGAGCGACCATTTCACGTTACTAGAGAAAAACAATTACGATTAAACGTGGAGCGGTCAAGTTCAATTCGCCATACTCAGTATAACACTACGTCTAGGTAACATGATAACAAACGATTCTCGAGAAGGTCAGTCTGAGTGCAAGGTAACAAAACAATAATATCTCATTTAACCAATGTAAAAACAAGATGTATAAAATCTCTGAAATTTGGGACGATAAACCAGTATACGATGTATGCTCAAAACGACAGTGTGTTGTGATCTTTCTTCACGCCACCCAAACCGACAAACCGTAACCTCACGAACTTCAACCCGGAGAGCACGTCACGCCCTCTCTCCAAACAACTAGAACTTCAAGAACTTCAAGAGATCACGTCACGCCCTGATCTCCGCCTACAAGAACGTCTTCAGCCTTACAACCTGGAAACAAGATTCATCTCCGCAGATGAGTTACCCACGAGTTACGAGAGATATCTACAAACAGTCCACTCTCAACAGAGATTACTTCACACTTTCGTTCAGTTATTGACTTCAAACTTACGCTTTTCACGAATGTCTATTACTATCAATCGCTGATTACTTCAAAGTTCTCACCGCGAGTTTAAGTAGTATTGTCGTCTTGGTTACCTACTCTTCGCGATGTCGGAATGTTTTCCTTGATTTACTGATTCTTTAACTTCACAACGAAGACCCGTTGGATTAACTCTTGTTCGTTGCGACATCTCGACTAATAAAGAATCATCTTCATGGGGAGTTTCCAGGGGAGCTCCGGCGGCGACTCTCCGTTAGTTTAACTCCTCTGCGGCCTTCTATCGACGTCTTGGGGCCATGTGTCCGCCATAAGCAGTAATTGCTGGGCAAGTGGTGTGTGTGCGGGAGAGAGATGGGAGAGAGGGTATGTGCTCGATAAGGCCGTGAACGTAGCGCCGGCCAACAATTCGGACGCGAGGAGCATGTACTATTATAATTAATGACCGGGAGCGCGGCCCTTCGCATCGGGAGCTAATCTCCCTTGGAAGTCCAGATATCGACGGGGCGTGGGACGTAATCGGCCGGCGACAGGCCCGTGAAAGTTTGATGATATCTAATGCAGCACAGGTGCCGGGCCGCCGATGGCGATCGTGATACATTAAGGATGCGTACAGAGGACGGCGTTATTAGTTGGTAAATGTTCGATGAGGCGCGGATCGTGCGTGCACGTTCACCGTGGAAACCTTCGGCATTGTGCGGAATCGATCGTTACGATCGTGCCAATGTTTCAATTTTCAGATTGGGAAAATAGGGGTTGATACCCTTAAATTTGAAGTTGCGCAAAAGGTGAATGTCAAAAAAGAAAATTTGGTTGTCTGTAAAGTCGGTTTACGAACGATAATTTTACGTAAATTATTATCACTAAATTATCATTGATTAATTTGCTGCTTTTAAAAAGTCCGCGTTAACCAGTTTTATATTATAGAAGATTTTTTCGCACTGCGGTTGGCCGGTCCAACTTGTCATTTTAGACACATTGTTATGACATGTGTGAAGTTAAACTTTAATCTTGAACATGTCATGAATTGCTCTGTAGGATAATTTTTGTCATTGAATACTAAAAGAAAGCAGTCAACTTTTTATACGATCATAACTATCATTCATAATAATTTTTTAGACGAAATCGTAACATAACCTATTACCTTATTACTGCACTCGCTGACCGATATGCTACTTTGTTTTAATGATGAAAGAACAAATATATGAGATTATATAATGTATATAAAGTTGGCGGACCACCCTCTCAGGCCTGCAAAACAAAATAGTGGAGATTTTGTGTCTTTTTTGTAGCTTTTTTGTAGCGAGAAAACGAATTTTGTAGCTTTTGAATAGCCGGAGCTACAAAAGGAGGACTAACTTAATATTAAGTTAGCGGCCACCGCTATAATTCATACACGGAATGTAATAGGACGCTCTGGTTTGCACAGGAATTTGTGTCTTTAGAAGTACTTGACAGTCACTGGGCTAAAAAAGATTTAGCCCACATTTGGCCAATTTTGGCCTAAAATGACAAAATGTTCAATCATCACTCGCGGTTCAATTTCATGATATAGGAGCGATCTTAAAAATCACTTGGCATTGAAAACCTTCTGTTAATTGGCCGAAAAAGCGGGAAAAAATTGCCAGAAATGGCAAAAAATTCGAAAATTACTTATTTCAGCCAAAACATGGGAAATCCTGTATATACGTCGACATGTCGAACATGTGGTACACAGAGAGCTCAGAAAAGCTAGCAGGGGGTCAATAAAAAATACCCAGAAATGGCCAAAAAATTCTAAAATGACTTATTTCGGCCAAAACGTGCTAAATCCTGTATATACCTGAATTCTTCGAAAATGCGGGCCATAGGAATTCCACCAACAAAGTGGAGGAATCTAGGAGACTCTGTTAGACACTAAAAGTCACTTTGCACAGCGGCCTGTGGAGCCACAATTTCTAAATGGACTTATTTCGGATAAAACGTGATAAATGCTGTATATACCTCAACAGTTCGAAAATATAGGTCCCGGAATTTTCAGACACACTGTCGAAGGACCCAATGGATCCTTCTAGACACTGTAATTCCCCCCAGACTGCGGGCCTGTGGAGCTACAAATTCTAAAATTACTAACTTCGGCCAAAACGTGACAACTCCTGTATATACTTCGACAGTTCGAAAATGTGGGCCTCGCAATTTTCAGACACATTGTCTAAGGATCCAATGGATCCTTCTAGCAACTGGAATTCACCTGAAACTGCGGGCTTGTGGATATACAGGATTTATCACGTTTTGGCCGAAATTAGTAATTTTAGAATTTGTAGCTCCATAGGCCCGCAGTTTCAGGCGAATTCCGGTAGCTAGAAGGATCCATTGGATCCTTAGATAGTGTGTCTGAAAATTCTGGGGCCCACATTTTATAACTGTCGAAGTGTATACAGGAGTTATCACGTTTTGGCCGAACTAAGTCATTTTAGAATTCGTAGCTCCACAGGCCCGCAGTTTCAGTTGAATTCCAGTGGCTAGAATGATCCATTGGATCCTTCGACAGTGTGTCTGAAAATTCCGGGACCTATATTTTCGAACTGTTGAAGTATATACAGCATTTAGCACGTTTTATCCGAAATAAGTCCTTTTAGAATTTGTAGCGCCACAGGCCCGCTGTGCAAAGTGACTTTTAGTATTTAACAGAGTCTCCTAAATCCTCCACATTGTTGCTGGAATTCCCATGGCCCACATTTTCGACCAATTCAGGTATATACAGGATTTAGCACGTTTTGGCGGAAATAAGTCAATTTAGAATATTTGGCCATTTCTGGGTATTTTTTATTGACCCCCTGCTAGCTTTTCTGAGCTCTCTGTGTACCACATGTTCGACATGTCGACGTATATACAGGATTTCCCATGTTTTGGCTGAAATAAGTAATTTTCGAATTTTTGGCCATTTCTGGCAATTTTCGCCCGCTTTTTTGGCCAATTAACAGAAGGTTTTCAATGCCAAATGATTTTTAAGATCGCTACTATATCATGAAATTGAACCGCGAGTGATGATTGAACATCTTGTCATTTTTGGCTAAAATTTGCCAAATGTGGGCAAAAACTTGTTTGGCCCAGTGACTTTCAAGTTCTTCTAAAGACACAAATTCCTGCGCAAACCAGAGCATCCTATTACATTCCGTGTATGAGTTATAGCTGTGGCCGCTAACTTAATATTAAGTTAGCCCACCTTTTGTAGCTCCGGCTATTCAAAAGCTACAAAATTCGTTTTCTCGCTACAAAAAACACACAAAATCTCCACTATTTTGTTTTGCCGGCCTGATAAGGTGGTCCGCCAACTTTATATACACGATTATATAGCTAATCAAAATCTTAGAATGCAAGAATCAATTACCTTATTGCCGCAATTGTGATAGTAATAAGCATTGGTATTAACTGGAAATATCCAGTTCACTTTATGAATAGCCGGCAGTACGTTAACGTCAAGCTGTGTGCTGCCGCTATCTCTCTTTCACGCGGACCCAAGAGGCATGCAGAATGGAAGGGAGATAGATGCGTCGTAAGCCAAACGAAGGTCGATCTCTGTCACTTGTTCTCGCTCTCGCTTCCACGCATGGGTCAGGCGTAGCGTTACATATTTTCTGGGACGTGTAGCCCACACATCGATTTATAAGACGTTTATCACGTCAAAAAATTGCGTTAACAATGCGTTAGCTAAAATACCTATTCGTTCTGAGAAATATGTATTTAAAAACAACTCATTTTCGGGAATCATTTAAGGGGTGGACTTCACAACCTAGGCGTAGATTTCCTACCTGTTTCTTATTTTTTATGAAAAATTCCATTTTACTAGTTTAAATTTACATATCCAAACCACAAGGGATTGGAGGAATAAAGCAAAATGCCATATGACCCCGTGCTCAGTGCGCTAGAATACAAAAAGGAAAAGAGCTACAAATATAAGCCTGGGATAAAGGGGGAAGAAGGCTCATTATCGAAAATAAAGAGCAAATTTCGTAACGACTTTTCGATTTTGATAAACCTCTAAAAATCTTTAAAAAATAATATTTTTTTTAAATACAACGCCTTTTTCGATAATACATTTTTAGGCTTTCCGATATTGCCCTTGACAAAATACTCAAAAAAGGTGAAAATAACAAATCAAACAAAACGCAACTTTGGTAATTTTTCTTTTTACCTTTAACCGGCCGCCTCACACAAAATATCGAAATATGGGTTCAATTTGGGAAGCAACCCAAAGACCCAATGTTCCCATTTATTGGGTTAATCTTCGAAAAAAATCAAATAATCTAAATTTTGATAAGATTGATTTTTTTGTTACTTCAATAACGTGATATTTCAATAAAGTAATAATAGTATATGTATAGAGGAATTTTTGTTAATCAAATTTTTTTTAAATAAAACTAAAATAATTCAATTATTGTTTTTAAATTTATTACCAAATATTTATTTTAATTCCAATAATAATTAAATTACATAAATGTATAGTTGTAATAATAAGTGACTTTTGTCAAGTAACTCAATAAACTCATACACTGAGTCATTGGAAATTACAATTAATTGGAGTATTTATTATAAATACATTACACAGAATTATACATTAATTACATAATTATAAATACAATAACGCCATAACCCAATAATCCTAATTTAGTGAAATATGACTTTTTATCGGAAAACTTTATTTCCATTAACATCGACAAGAAAATAACAAAATTCGGTAATCTTTTTAACACATTTTTGCCTTAATAACCAATTATTTACAATAATAACATTAACGTAATATAATAACATGGCAAGCGTCATATTACTTGTAAATTGTATAGTATCATTTAACTAAATCGGAGTTATTGGATTTAAAGTGTTTATAATTTAAAAGTTCTATATAATTTTTACTAAAAAACCCATTAATCCAATAAATGGGTGGTATCGGGTTATTGAGTTGTTTCTCCTATCTGGAAACTGTATGTAATTTAAAATTGCTATGCAATTTTGAAGAATTTTTGCTCAAAGAGCTTAAAATTGTCCAGAGATTTTGGGGGGAACACTACAACTTTTTAAAACTTTAGAGCAAACTTACATATATTTCTATTATTTAGTAATTATTATTTTTGTTTCATCGTTTGTATCTCTAGTATAATTAAACTAGGAAGTCCTTACGAGGGGCGTATAATAGGAATTCATAACGCCTTTATTAATTTAAGAAAAAATATTCCAACTATGCATACTATTTTTGTTTTATATTGTTCTTTTATATCATAGTATTATTATTTTATTTATATTATTTAGTATTTTTATGATATGAAGCAGTTAAACAACGAAACCTAGAATCTTCAAAATTCTAAAAAAATTCCAGTTGGTATTTCATAGGCAAGAAATCTCAAAATTCAATTATATGTTTTTAAAAAACAATAAATCGATGTCATCTAACGGATTTTTAAAACTTTTCAAATAAATGGGACTAATAGCTCCAAAAATATTCGGTTCTATTTGTTTCGAAAACTTTATAACTCCTTTAGATATGAACGATAAATATCCTCAAATGAACTCAACATACAGGATCTAGATTATGTAGATGATACTTCAATAAACAATTACTGATTTTCATCGCTTTTGGATTATAGAGAACCAATTACAATGTACTGATCTATAACACTTAATCCAATCAAACCAATTGCTCCTAATGCTTCAGAGAAGTAAATATGTGTTATATCGGAACTTTCAAAATCAGATTTCAGCATATGTATACCTAAATGACTATAGTAGGACTATAGTCTGACTGATTGATTATAGTAATGAGCGATAATTGCCCAATTATCTCTACTGCAATGGTTAAAGAGTCTCAATGAGTACACTGAAATTTATAGCACAGAACAACGATTTAGGAGTATGACACTAGAAGAAGAAGATATGACTGATAGCATAACTTACGACAATTGTGACTCAAATATGCCAAATTCAAAATTGTGAATAATTAGGCGTCATATTTTAATGTGAAATGGGACTGACCAGTTCTACATGTCTCCCTTTCTCTCGTTTTCTGGGTGCGTCACGGTGATTCGAGAGCCGGTTATCAGCCTCACATTACCGCCGTAGATGTTAAAGACGTAAAGGTCGGTCGTAAAGAGGCGACGTTGCCATCCTCTTGGGAAAGTCGTGAAAGTGTCGAATTGTATTGGGAAGTGAAGACGCGTGCGTAACGCACTACAATGTTGCGTGGTTCGTAAATTTCCTCTTGTTTTATTGTGTTTAATTCGAGTTTCGTATTATTTATTGTAAAAACGTAATTTCCCAATTTAAAGAAAATAAATCTACCAAAAATTAGTAAGAAGCTTCGCACTGTTCTACAGTACGACTACTGTACTCGTTTTTTAAGTGAACATACTCCCACAAAAATTATAGTTCTTTGTTTTACCCCCAACGATTTCAAAAAATATGTTTTTAAAAAAGTAGCCCTGGATAAGCCATTTTGGTTGAAGGGGATAGTGTCAAGTTCCATTAAAGCTTCAAGTTGTTTTTATTAAATAATTGAATAATAATTAATAAATAAAAATAAACAATGATAAAAATAAGTTTAAAAATAAATAGTAATTAATAATAAAGTTGTATAAATAATACTTGACATCTTTATGGTAGGCTTAGGGTTTTAGACAGTTGTAAGGGTATGAGGGTTTTTTAAAGGAGATAAGAAGTTATTTTAAAATTTTGAAGTTCGTCATAGAAATAATGAACCAATTCAGATCAAAATGGTATCAAATGGACTATTTTTTATACCTACACCAATGAGCAAAAACGAATAATTCTACGAGTCACTTTTTAAAAAGAGAACTTTTGGTATACCTAACTTTTACACATTTAAACGTCGACTTAGCAATGTTTTTAGTTTCTAAACTTGGAACAAGCCCAATTTTTGCCCAATTTTGTCTACTTCCACCGACTCATTAGCCATACAGACATGATTATCGTATCTATCGACTTGGTGACGGACATCCATCATTACTTGAACACTACACGGTCACAAGGATCTCCTTAGAAGTATGGCAAGCTCCCCTTATGACCATCCCATAGGATAACTTGGAAGAGATCCTCTTTGTGCGTTAATATCATAATTCGGTCAGGATTGATGTTTCCGTCCCTTCGGAAATTCGCGCCCGACGAACAACGCCCCTGACGATCGATTCGGGCTATTTACGACCGGTTGAACGTTGAACGATGGATTTTGGGGTAGGTCAACAGCAGGAAATACCCGGCCTGCCGTTTGTCAAAGCGGAGGAAGAGGAAACGAAGATACAGCGACAAAGAGAGAGACAGAGAGAGAGAGGGAGTTCCGTTTTTTCGAAGAACGTCGGGAAGATTAAGTGCGAGAGGGAGAAATCGGATATCTTTCATAATTCGGAACTAACTCTGGAGACATTTACAAACAAAATGTAAGTTTATTCATACTTGCATCACTCTGCGGATCAAGCGTAATTCCTTCTGTCACGATCTCGTTACTTTCGATAAGTTAATTGTGGTTCACGGGGGTTGGCTCCCTTTTGGGCGTTAACATTTCGCATATGTATACTCTCTGTAAAACGATGAACCATGTATACTACATTGCCTTTACCAAGCTGTTTATAGCGTCCCCGTTGTGAACGACCATCAGTCAAAGGATTATTGTTAGGGGAACCGCCGGCGAAGTCGGCAAACGTACCTATAGTCCGTTGCAAATTATTTCGGAAGGGATTTCCAGGTAGTTAAATGGAACCTCCCTTATGACATAGATTTGGAATCCCTTCTAAGAAAACTGGCCCTTGATACACTTGTAAATTAATATAAATATCAGGAACTACTTACGTTACAGAGGTATTGTACTGAACATCAGGTAGTAGCTTGTATCAGGGACGCACTTATATAAGTATATGAAGTTATATTTCGAGCTGGGTATTTCCAGTCAAGTGTATATTAATATAATGTATAATAATTATTATTAGTTACTAAAAAAATTTAAAATTAAAATTATTAAAATTAATTTTAGTTTCAATATTCTACTTTTTGAAATAAAATTGTGCATCTAAAAACTATTAGTTGATTACAGTACTTTTATATATAATTCTGTACGACCCATAGCGCCCCCTGTCGCCTTTTTAGGCTGGGAAATCCCGTCCTAGCAAATAATGTGCAACGCACTATAATACCTTAGTATTATTTGATGAAATGTTGTCGATACCATGATGGTTCGCTCGCAACCAAAATCCCAAACAATTCACAGTTTTTAAACCAGAATTTAAACCATATTTAGCTTCTAAGTTTATTCTACACTGTTGTCAAACTTCTATTTTGTTATGAATCCTTTTTTGGGATCTTCCTAAAGTAATAAATATAGCGATAGAGGTTATGTTTTTGGTTGATCGCCCTCTTTAAAGGAACGTAATAAATTTTAATAAAAAATAAATTTGAAGTGGAGCAAACATTAAATTGAAATCTTCAAATGTACACATAAAAATATAAATACGAGATTACCCAGCAAATTCTGTTAATATGAAATTGAATACATGCAATACCATAAAACAAAATAAAAAATACGTCATGTTATTTACATATCCTTAGTTCTCCATTTTCTGAAATTAATAATGTCATCGAAACCAAATATCAATTATAAATTCTACATTCAATAAGATTGAATGAAGGTGCTGTAAGTAAGTGGTCTGTATGTAGAGTCTTGTAACTTCGTTAGTGTGGCTTCAGTGCTGAGTCTTACCTACAGGCTGTAACGCTGTAGATGGACTAGTAGAATGGAGACAGGGCGTGACGTAATCTCCGGCGTAGAGTACCAAGACCAAACTATACACCTTCGTTTAGTGAGCTTACTAGGTATACTGGTAATGTTTTTATACAAATTCGACTGTTTAGGTGACATTAAAGGTACGTTACTCTTGCGTTTGATGTTATGTTACAACGTCCTCTAATAGTGTAACTGACCTTCCCGATGCGAGCTTACAATCCCGTTAGAGAAACATGTTGTTATGCTTACGTTTATAATTGCTATGCTAGTTATACAAGATATTGACATTATCACTAATTCGTGAGTTTTAAGAAAATTCTTACATAATAAGTAATATGGCATTTTAGTGCCTTATAAGTTTGTGAAAATTTTGTAAAGTTTTATTAAGAACAAATATTAAGCTGGATTAACCAACTTATATTTAATACCCTTTATAGGCATGTCGGTAAAACTTTTCAAAGGTATACAGTCCGTCATACTTTTAAGATGACATACATGTACTTTACAAATATTTGCGTGTTCATAACTCACTACATTATAAGATCAGAACGAGCTAGACCATGACAGTAGGTTCACAGGGTTGTCATGTTAGACTGAAATTCTGCACATATACCATTCCTATAAAACTCTTGGATATTTAAAACACTAAATTGTATTCTTTACGCATTCTTACATAATCAGTAATATGCAATTTTAGTGATTTGGAGGTTATTGAAGGTTTTATAAATTTTTATTAAGAACAACTATTAACCTGTATTAACCAGGAGTTAATTTATATTCAATACTCTTTATAGGCATGTCGGTAAAACTTTTCAAAGGTATACAGTCGTACGTCATACTTTCAAGACGAAATACTTGTGCTTTACAAATATTTGCGTGTCCATAACTCACTAGTGCATTATAAGATCAGAACGAGCTAGACCATGACAGTAGGTTCACAGGGTTGTCATGTTGGACTGAAATTCTGCACGTGTACCATTCCTATAAAACTCTTGGACATTTAAAACACTAAATTGTATTCTATGCGCATTCTTACATAATCAATAATATACAATTTTAGTGCTTTGTAAGTTATTGAAGGTTTTATAAATTTTTATTAAGAACAACTATTAACCAGAATTAACCAGGAGGTAACGTATATTCAATATACTTTATAGGCATGAATAAGAGAGTTGACTTAGTAAAAGGTTCCCTAAATTAGTTTACAATAAATTACACTTCCTGACCTGAAGATTCCTTCAAACTAATGTTTTGTAAGTAAGAAATTTTGTAAGTATGTCTATAGATAATTAACCTACCTACATGTAATTATATGTACGCTTTAAGATTGCAAATAAATGTTAGACCCATTTCTCATTCATTATTCATTAGAATTCATTATTTTCCTCTAAAAAGAGCAATCAACCAAAACCAAAACTTCTATCGCACCACTTATTACTGTAGAAAGATCCTGAAGAAGATTCACAAGACTAAGGAAATTTGGCAACGGTGTAAACAAAAGGTAAATTCGGCCTAAATTCCTTAATGAAGTTTATACTCTTTTTTCCAACAAGATAGACGCATAAAATTCGCTGTTATCGTAAGCAGTATACCGGCATTTTTACCTCTTTTTGTATAACTTTGAAATGACCACCCTGTTTAGTGGCGTCAGAACAAAAGGTTCGAAGGCGAAGAAGAAGAAGAAGGTAAGAGATAAGCAGAAATCTGGCGAGCGGATATTGAGATGCAAGTGGCTTTTCGCGTTTTCCCTCTACATGTATTTTTCCAGGAAGAGAGAGTCACTTGTTACAAATTGCCTGCGTACCCCTATTAATCGTAATAATTCTCGTTACTATTACCCTACTCCTAAATAACATTATTTCAACGACAAATATCGTAATTATTGGTACTCCGTTATTCTAAATGATATTGTTACCTGCACGCCTATGACCTAGACCTCATTAATATGCCTCTATCTTGTTGGGAAGAAGAGTATAGCTCAGGATAAACTGTTTATTGTTTGTAACGTTGGCTCCCAGCGAACCATCTTGTCCAGCCCTACCCGAGAGTACCTACCAAGGGTGCTCCAGTTCACCGTAAGCTTTTCAAGGTATTAAGGTGTCCGTAGTAATATTACTGTATTTTTCTTAAACTTGTGTACTCCTAGTGACACAGGATAACCTACCAAGGCTACTACATGATTTCAACATAACAGCAAAACAGTATAACATGGCCGAAGCAACTCATAAAACCAAATGTGTGGTAATATCCAAAGAACCGGCAAAGATGCAAATTCGAAATCGAAGGAAAAGTTATCCAACAAGAAATGAATCTTAATAAATGGCTTAGGTATAGACATATCTAGCGATCGCAATACATTCAAGGAAGCACAATCTCAAGCCGTAAGAGGAACACAGGTATCAGGTCTTTTACGAAATATAACACGGAAAATAAATATATGAATGTAGACAGCACAGTCAAAATATATAAGACAATAATAAGACCAATAATGACATACGAGGACATACATCAACGCGGACGACACGGCGGAAGCAGCGGAATATCTACAGAGGAAAGTTGACAAAATGCAAGAGTGGACGAAGAAATGAAAGATAAGGATCAACCCGGAAAAGAGCCAAGCGATATGCATAGGAAAGAAGATAAAAGGACCGAACATGACAGTCAAAGTGAGTGACAAGGAAATCGAATGGAGCAACGACGTCAAATATCTAGGAATACACATCGACAAGAGACTAACATGGGGAAAACATATCAAGGAGACAGCGACGAAGGCAAAGCAGAGACTAAACCAACTGGGACCAATGATAGGACGAGGAAGCAAGCTACAACTAAGAATAAAGAAGAGGATCTATGAAGCAAGCATCAAGCCAATTGTATTATACGAAGCAGCAGCATAGGGACAAACAGCGGACACCAACATCAATAAGAAGCTAGAAGTGATACAGAACCAGACAATGAGGAAGATGACGGACGCACCATGGTACATGAGGAACGAGCAACTACGGAGGGACTTAGGGATGAAAACCATCAGGGACAGGACGAGGAAGACAATAAGAAGAATGGAGACGCACCAAAACCCGCTAATAAGGACTACAACGAAGAGGAAAAGTCAAAAGTGAAGAGACCAAGACTAGCGTTGCTACCATCGGAGGAAGAAGAAACAGAAGAGGACAAGATAAGAAGAAGAACAGGAGAAACAGCAAGAAACAGGAGGAAAAAATGAGAAGATCAAAGAAGACTAGAGGGAAACAAAGAAAATAAAAGAGGGAAAAGAAGCAGGGGGCACACAGCCCGGCAATAATGACATATGGGGCAGAGACTCGAGCCGAAACAAGTAGCACAAAACAACTATTGCGTACAGTTGAAATGAACACTTTAAGAGCAAGTAGAGCAGAGTAAGAAATTCAGATATACGACAACGATGTAACGTAACCGACATCATGAAATTCATAAGACAAAGAAGATTTTGGGATGAACATGTGTCAAGGGCAGATGATACCAGACTAATAAAAATAGCAAGAGACAAGTGCAAGAGTACAAGAGCAAGTTGGTATTTAAAGTTCCCCGGTTTTCGATTGCTGGTTTGTTTACTTATAGTCGACTTGCCGTTAAAGACGGCATCGCTGTGTCTGGCTGCTGATTGCAGCGAGCATGGTTAACTTAGAATATTGGAATTTTGTCAGAATGGGGCTTAATCTATTAACTATCGTTGGTAAAAAATTTAAAGCGTTCCGTTATACGGTTTGCCTGTAAATACAGTTTAAGTAAGAAAAGAATTTCTGATTGGTCGTGAGAGAAGAGTGGGATTTGGATTCGAGCCATTTTTGGGAGAAGATGTTAGAAAGGTAAAGAAGGAGAAGGGATTCAGACAGCAGATTTGGGCGAAGACCGTAGGTGGGGGGTCGAGGTTCGCCTTGACAAACTTCGGCTGAGGTCTCCATAATTTGAGGAGACCCAATTATTAGCGAATAAGTTTAGATGAGTTTATTGAAGCGTTGTGTTTGTGCGTGAGCCGTCGCATCAACGCCCTGTACCCTGGTGGCCTTCTTCGTCGGATCAACCCTTAGTGGCCGTCTCATCGGATCATCCCTCAGTAGCCTGGTGGCTATTCACTTCGGATCATCCTTCTGTAGCCTGGTGACTAGAGTTTCTTGTGTGTTGACATTGTATATTTCGGACTCGCCACAATTAAACCGCTTTAAAATTCTTTTTGCTTTCTTTCGACCACGACCCATTAGTTATTTTTGTAGCTAGAGCTAGCTGGATTTATTTGGTTTAAGTAAATAACAAAAAATCGTAACAGTAGGAAGACCACAAAAAAGATGAGCCCAAAGTTGGCTGTCTTCGGAAGAGGACTTGACAAAAGTTTGAAGCGTGAAGAAGAACAGAGCATGGCTCTACAATAGAAGAAGAAGAGATATTAAATCCCCCAAGTACGGTCAGTTTTCATAGGCCCAATCCATCCAACGCATCTTTAGACACATCTGCACAGTACTTGTCGCTGATAATGAGGAAAGGTCCTAAACCACTTGCTGGGCGTGGGTCATAAACACGTTACATGTCTCGATCGAAAGAGTGTGTATGTATGTGCGTTTAATATAGGCGAAAGCTCTAATCGATAGCATCAGAATTCGTAACGTCTCGCAACCCATATTTTTATTCGGAAAGCGCCCCCGGGGGCCCTGCGTCCTCATTTTTCCCCGCTACGGCCTTCCGTGGGGTGGGGGGCCCTCCCCCATTCGAACAACAAAGCCGACGATAATCCCGGGCCCTACCTGAATCTGACAAAGCAAAAGGGGTCGGGAAAGGATCTCGGAGGCCCCGAAAAGGACATTAATGACGAAAATTCGCAGCGCGGCGCAACATTTTAACGGTGTAACTTAACCCTACATGAAGGATCCCGGAGCCCTTTTTGTGTGCCATCTCCGTGCCGGGGCCATTATCTTTGATCTGGTTAATGGTCGCGAGGTCCGTGGGAAGAACGAGTGTCAATAAAGGATTATTGGGGTGGATAGGCGAAAGAGGGGCATAAAAATGCATTGGGGCTACAAAGGATTTTCTACGACTGGTACTTCCGCGATTTTATCTCACGACTCGGCATATTTCACTCCTTATAGCCACCGCCTGCGAGGATCACGTCTATTACCGCTCTCCTCCATCGTCGATGCCCATCGACTCGACGAACGCAACCCTGGCTGCTCCCAAACTACTAATCGTGATTATTAATCGAAAATCACACAATAATCGATCAATCGATAATAACGTTATAAATACATCTATAAAAAAAGTAATGAGCGCTTTCTGCAATATCATATAAACGGCAAGTGCTGTCAACTGGAAATTTCCCCATTTTAAGGAATTTTCCGTTGATTTCAACGCGATAATGAAATGAAAATGAGACAACATGTCTACCATACTTTAAGAGGGGGATGGGGGTAAGAGGTATGGCCCAAAATATCTTAAATATCTTAACGAACACATGTCCGAGGATGCCTAGTTTCTGATATACAGGGCGTTGAACCTTTTGAAACAATACATTAAAAAAATTAATATTTGATAGTTGAATCTTGGGTTATACATTTAGTAAAGCGTTTTATGTAGATTAATTTCTTTTTCTTTATGCGAGGTTCTTCTACTGCTAAAACACACGGGACAATACGCAAAATTTCCGACCGTCAGATGACCGATGAGTACATAATATACCTATATATACGGGGTATTAGGGGTTTGACTACCTTTATTTTAACAGGCGATAGTATTCACCAAGATATACAAAAAACCTTATATAACAGGGATCCTAAAACAAACCGTTTTTGAGAAAAATATTAGTAAACTTCTAAATTTAAGGTGTAAAAATTCAGTTTTTTAAAGAATCTCAGATATTTAAACTACCAAATGATTTAAAAAATATTAAAAATAAAAATGTAACAAGGAAACTTAAAGATTGGGTAACATCCAATATATATAACGCAGTATGAATATTGAGTGCAATAATATAAATAATAAGCACTACATGGTTGATTTATAGTAATAGATAGATGAGAAAAGATCTATTAGTTATGTAAGTTTTAATCAATTTTAAGGAACCGACCCACCAACAGATAACTATGTTTATCTCTGTGGGATTTTATGTAGACAGTTCTAACTTTATATGTAAATCTATGGTTTTCAATAAAATAAAAAATAATTTTGTACATGAAATAACTATAAGATGTACTCCTTTAATGTATTTATGTTTAAGTTTTAACAAAAACAATTTTTTCTTTAAAAAATAAAAAAAATCCAATCAAAAAACTCGATAAATTTGAAGTGATGTGGCAACAACGCGAATGTATCGCACGCGTCGCAAAACATTGAACCCGCATTAGCTGACAGCTGTTTACATGTATACGGATTATTTCTCGTCGGTGTTGCCAAGTTGTGGTGAAATGCCGTGATAAAATTACTTTACTTTTCTCGAAAACGGTTGGTTTTAGGACCGTCGGTATATAAAGTTTTTTTGATTGTTTTGATGAATGCTATCACCTGTTAAAATAAAGGCAGGCAAACCTCTAACACCCTGTATATGTTGCGACGTTGTTGGCATATAGGTCAGCACTGGCAATAGTTTTATGTTAGCTTTATGTTTAGCACTGTATTTAGGTTGGCACTTAGTATTATGATTTGGAATAAAAATGCAATGGCGAATGTTTTGAGAACGAGGTGCGTTGTCGTTTTTTTTTGTATTTTCAATTTTAGATATATTTTTTTATTCGATTTGTTATTATATTGTAAGTTATTAAAGTGTATTACAACTATATAACATTACAAATTGAATTTATAGACTGAGATAATAATACTAAGATATACTTTAAGTAAAACGTTGGCGAGTCATTCTTTACATAAATTATTCATAACCTCACAATAATTTTTAACCTTCTTTAAACTTACGCAAAATAAAGCTAGCTTTCGACTGTTGGTACTCCCAGTGCAACGTGTCTGTTTTATTACTTGAAATCAATAATAGTAAAGTTTTCAATACGATTCCGAATTAAGTTGAGAGACTGCATGAGGAAGTCTTTTTAACATAACTTCCTAATGCGCCACTGGTAGTCTTGCAAGAATCTGAAAAATATTAGCAAAATTTGTATGTTTTGACAGACATCGAAGAAGCCTCAAAAAAATATAATATTTGATTGCTGAATTTTGGGTTATATATCGAGGAGAGCGCTATAAGGAGATTAATTTATTTACTTGAAGTCAATAATAGTAAAGTTTTCCATACGATTCTGAATTAAGTAGAGACACTGTATGAGGAAGTCTTTTGAACATAACGACTTCCTAGTGCGCCACAGGTAGTCTAGCAAGAATCTGAAAAATCTTAGAAATATGTTTTGACAAACATCGAATAAGCCTAAAAAAAATAATATTTGATTGCTGAATTCTGGGTTATATATCGAGTAGTGCGTTTTATGGAGATTAATTTGTGTACTTGAAACCAATAATATTAAAGTTTTTCATACGATTTCAAATTAATTAGAGAGCCTGTATGAGGAAATCTTTTGAACATAATGACTTCCTAGTGCGCCACTGGTAGTGTGGCAAGAATCTGAAAAATCTTATCAAATTTCGTATGTTTTGACAAACATCGAATAAACCTCAAAAAAATTAATATTGATGGCTGAATTTTGGGTTGTATATCGAGTGGAGATATATTATTATGGAGATTAATTTGTGTACTTGAAACCAATAATAAAGTTTTTGGTATAATTCCACTTTAGCACCCAGAACTATCACAAGCACAGAACGTAAATTAAAGAATGGGGCGGAACGTATACTTTGACAGTTTTGTTGCCAGATCAATTTTATTTTACATAAACTAATTCTACAGACCGGGGGCGGCGGTGGTCGTGTGGTTTAGGCGCTGGCTTTGAGTCAGGCGATCACTGTCGTCGTGGGTTCGAATCCCACGTAATCCATGGATGTTGTGATTGTTGCGGGAAGTGTGTAAAATGTATCCAAAATCCCGTTCCTATTCACGCCGGTAACCAGGCCGGATAGGATCGGATATCCTGTAGGAGGGCGAGACTAGGATACACACACCCTGAGTCGGTAGAGCACGGAGTGGATCAACTGGGGTGAGAGCCTTAAGGGGTACAACCGTGCTCGAGGACCGTGGTTCGGAGCCCACGTTAAACTGTAGGTCCCGTCCAAATTGGCCACAGCAGCGAAAAAGAGACGTTAACTTAATAAGACAAGACAATTCTACAGACTCTCGTTTAATTTATGCACCCAACTACGCGAGAACTTGTGTGTTTGAAATAAAACCTTTCCTTCAATTTTATTGTATGGATGTTCTTTCAGTTTTTTACGTATGCCCTGCGTTCGCGAAATTTAAATAGATTAATGATTTACCTACTATCAATACATATTCTACCAATTAATATGCAAAAATTGAACGCAATAGAGCCCAATAAATGTATCACTCTTTTAGACAGTCGAAACACAACCTCGCCACGAGAATCTTCAAAGAGCAATGGACCGCCAATGGACGAATTAAGCTCATAAAGCACTTATAACCCCATTTTAGGCTCTCTCTTCGCGGGTTTATTTCTCCGACCGTTATTATCCGTTCCATTTGAATTTACAAAACCGTTTGATTTCCCAATAGAAATATGTGGCAACATTGTGAAGTAATGTTTACCTGTCAAAAGTTCGGCGTGCTAAAGTGGAATTGTACCAAGTTTTTCATACGATTGCGAATTAATTAGAGAGACTGTATGAGGAGGTCTTTTGAACATAATGACTTCCTACCTAGTGCGCCACTGGTAGCGCGGCAAGAATCTGAAATATCTTAACAAAATTCGTATGTTTTGACAGACATCGACGAAGCCTCAAAAAAATATAATATTTGATTGCTGAATTTTGGGTTATAATTCGAGTAGAGCGTTTTATGGAGATTAATTTTTCTATTTGAAATCAATAATAATAATAATAATAATAATAATAATAATAATAATAATAATAATAATAAAAATTTTCATACGTTTCCGAATTAATTAGAGAGATTGTATGAGGAAGTTTTTTGAACGTAATGTCTTCCTAGTGCGCCACTGGTAGTGTGGCAGGAATCTGAAAAATCTTAGCAAAATTAGTATGTTTAGACAAACCTCATAGTATAAGCCTCGAAAAATTTAATATTGGACAACCCCATTTTAGATTTTTGATCAAGTAAAGTGTTTTAAAAAAATTATATTTTTTTTTACTTGAAATCATTAATAACAAAGTCTTTCATACGATTCTGAGTTAATTAGAAGAGACTATATCGCCGATGCCTACGAAGAGGAGTACAGCTTTATATACTATAGAAGAGTATAACTCTCAATAAAAGCGACGAAAACTATTATTTCCAACTGTATGTCAGAAAAATTATAACTCTTAATAATGCGTCAGTGAATATAACTTCTCTTTTTGCGCAATCCGGTTGAAAACGTGTCATTTCCATATACCTGTACCTCGCGGAAAGCGACGAATTGCCGGCCGACCAGCTCCGAACGTACTTTTCCGCCCTAGGGCGTAAAAGTGCACATTTCCGACCGGCATAGAGATGCTCGGCGACCGCGGCGTAGAGATGAGCGAAATATCACGAACTGTGATTGGTGAAAACGATTGCTCTATGGTCGCAACACACAATACACATGTCAGATGTCAGTACAAAGCGTTATCATAGGACAAGTATTTTAATATCAAAACTAATTAATGCCCGTTTGCACCAGTTACACTTAACCTTAAGTGACGCTTTAATTCAAAAAAATGGTTTGCACATGGTGACATTTCACCACTAAGCTCACCTTAGTATGAGGTTTAACTAAGCCGAGAATATTCTCGGTTTAACTCTGACTTAACCTAATTGTGTACAGAGGTTTTGACAGTTTTGTGCTGTTTATTTTGAGAAGCAAACAAATGTTGCAAATATTTGAAGATGATGAAGATATTTGTGAACAAAATGCAGTTAATTGAGTAGAATATCAAATACCACGCAGAATCTACATCAGAGAAGAATATTTTAATTCATCTGATGATGTTACCTGTTATAAAAGGTTTCGAATCTCGAAAGCAACGAGATTTTTGTTGTTGGAAGAAATTGAGGAACATTTAGAATATTTTTGCGATTTGAAAATATCTTACACAATATGTAAAATAAATATTTCTTGATTGTTTAGTTGGCATTTCATCATATTTGCATTAATTTTTTTGGAACAACAGTCTGGCTCTAACAGTATGCAACAACTAACAAACATAACCACAAAACCACGACCTGACGTGACGTGTCAAGTGACACGACCTGTCACTTGACAATTTAATCACGAAACATGATAATTCCAAGTGCTACCAACCTTCCACCGTACCTTAGCTAAGTATTTTTTAAGTGCAACTGGTGCAAGTCACAAAATTTTAAGCTGGGTTTAAATATTAAGTATCACTTTGCTATGTACTGATTTAAATGGAATTGGTGCAAACGGGCATAAGTTTCTCGTTATTTGCTTATTAGCGGGTTGCGCAAAAAGTACTGTGCTCACCACGGGCGGAAACGAAATTTCAACTCGTGCGGAAGTGGCCCTCGCTTCCGCCCTCGTTGAAATGTTCGTTTTTCCGCCCTTGGTAAGCAATATACTATTGACGTGTGTTAGCGAAGAAAGTCATTTCTATTCATGCGTCCACGAAAACAATTACATATTATTAAAAAGTATCCGGTGAAAAAAATTACTATTCGCTAAATGTCAGCGGAAATAGTTACTTCTGATTCTGAGTCCGCGAAGAGTATAACTCCTAATAAAACGCGGAAAAAAAAAGAATTGCTTAATAAGCGTCGGCGGAGACAGATATTTCTGTTTGGGTATCCGCGAAGAATATAACTCCTCATAATACGCGGCGAAAAGAAGAATTACTTAATAAGTGTCGGTGATAAAGAAATTTTTTTTCGCTACAATGTTACTATAGTCTCTTCGCGAGCATGTAGAGGAAAATAATTTTTTTCGCCGATTCTTATCGAAGAGTTATTTTTTCGCCGATAATTTTTTGGGAGTTATACTCTTCGCGGGCAGAAAAAATATTTTTTTACGACTCTTTTTCGAAAGTTAGTATTTCGTTGGCAATTTATTGGGAATTATACTCTTCGTAGACACCGGCGATATGAGGAAATCTTTGGAACGTAACGGCTTCCTAGTGCGCCACTGGTGGCGCGGCAAGAATCTGAAAAATCTTAGCAATTAAGTGCCAATTTGATATCGGACAGCATTTAAGATCGAAGCAGATATAAATCTTTTGCGGGGTGATGGACGGTCGTCGAGCGGTTATTAAGCACCCAAAAATGGGAAAGGTTTGTCGAGTTATTTAGAGGAGAGGTAATCGCAGAAAGACACTCGGAACTGGTGGAATTGCACCATTGGACAACAACCCCATCGAGTTTAATCTACATTTGCGATTTAATTCATTTGGACGTCAGCGAGAAGGAGCCAGAACGTAGGCGTGTTTTACGAGCGGCCGCCGAGTCCCTTAATGAGACGTTTATGAGTTTGTGTGTGTGTGTGCAGAAGGATTCGGTACGGCTCGATAAATCAGGCCGCGAAGTACGTGCGGAAAATCGGCGGCTCGCATATGCTTCTTCATTATTAACGATCGAGCGGGATTTATTGTTCCTCGCCTTGATCGACCGTAACTTTAAACGCCGTAAATCGGCGGCGGGTCCGGGAAAGAAGGAGCGGAAAGGAGAGAGAAAAGAGCGCCAGCCCATCGGCGCGCTCACAATAAAACCATATAACCATCCTCCGAAACCTAATACACAAAACGAAAAGGTTAACGCACCGCGAGACAACAAAAGAATTAAAAGGTCCCCGTGATCTTTTTCGTCAGGCAAAACACGGGCAGCATCCGACGACCGCCGGCGGCTCGGCGTCCGCTATACTCCGTTCGAGATGTAAAATGTCGGGGATTGGGGAAGGCCGATGGTCCAAGACCCATCTGTCAGAAATTAGCTTTATTATATATTAGAAATTAGAGACGTAAGAGGTAACCGCAATGTTTTTACATGAATACCTCGGGAATAATGCCTAGAATAAGGATTGACTTATCCTCCAGAGCGCGGAAAAATCGTTTAAAATGCAACAATTAAAAAAAAATGAAAAAAGCGCGTTTTTCCGATTTGTTTTGCTTCTAACTTTCTAGGTATTGAATTTAGAAGAAAGGAGAACGGAGAAAAAAGTTGTAGAATTGCTGTTTACATAATATTAGTCTAGTCAACATGTACCATTTTTGAAAACTTTTTTGGATAGTCTCCGAAAATTATGATCATGGTGTCATTCGATTCGTAAAGTCACGTAGAAAGTTTAAGGAAAAGTTCCAAAAGGCGCTCAAAAAAATTGCAAAAGTTATAAACAATTAAGTAAAAAAAAGTCTGGCTTTTGTTTTTTTTTTAATATCTCGAAAAATATTAAAGACAAGCCGTACCCGGCATGCTTTGCAATGCCACGTAAAGTTTAAAAAAACAAGGTAAAAAAATTATAGATCACCCGGTGAACTTCGTATCACCTACATATATTTTTGAATAATATTGTCAAAACGTAATACAAATTTTTTATCTGCATTAAATTAAATGCAACACAGTTATACACATTCTCAATTGAAGGCTTTCTGATGTACTATATTTTTTGTCTTTTTTGCGGTGCGTAAATATATAAAAATGATGATTGTACGACTCGCGAACACGCGACGCATGCGCGAAACAGGGAAACTCCAAGTTGCTTCCGCAAACTGCCTTGTAACTGCAATTGTACATTATCTTTTTAAATTTTTAATAACTAATTTATCAAAAACTATCTCGAAAATAGGCATGAAATTTTCTTGTAAAATATGCGTTCCCACCCCAGAAACTAATGAGCGTAATGGATCTTGTGGTGGGAACAATTGTGGCAATTTTACTACCACCAGCACAACATAATCCAATAGATTCACCGCTGTATTTTAACGTTTTACAATATTGACAAATGATTGTCATTTCTCCAATCGTTACGGATTGGTCGACACACCCAATAATCTATTTCCGGGTCGTAGTGGAATGCTACTCGTTCCAAGTTTACAGGAACACTGCGTCTCCGGAATCGCTCTATGTCATTTTGTCTTGAAGTGCGCTCCATTTTTTGGATATTTGTTGCTCGTAGTACATGTATGACCATCTTGGTGTTGATTCTGCCATGTCTTTTTCAGCTTGTCTAAGTAGTTTTTTGTTTGTTTGTTATTTTTACCTTTAGTTTGATTCGTCGGTAATCCTGTTCGGTCTGTTGTTTAGGTTTCTTCACTTCCGGTTTTGGGTCTTGTATTTGTACCTCGTAGACTTGTTTCTTGGGTGTTTTATATTCCTCGTGTGACTTCAGGTACAGTCGAATTGTCTTGTAGTTTTCCTGCATCCTTTTGAAATAGTGTGATTTTATAAAATTGTGCTGATCGTCAAACCCAAGTTCATGCAACGCCTCGTTGTTCTCTTAGGCTTTCCCCCATAGTGCTTCTAGGTGATCAATCCTTTTTTGTAGGTATTCCTTGGTTTTTCTTGCACTTCCGTCTTTGTTGAAATTATTATGTAGTTATATGATTTCTTGGGCTATTTTTTCTTGTTCTTGAATTAATTCATCTGCTTGTTTTATCTCGTCGTAGTTCAAGTTATTCACTTTGTAACTCAGTTCTCTGGAAAAAGTGGCTGTGACTTACTCAGGACTTTGCTTGTCTTCTTGACTTCCCGCCGTTGTGTTGGCGTCGAAGTTCTTGAAGTTTTGGAGTTGTAATCACTGGCGGTTTTTCTTCTGGCTGCAGTACTCGATGCGTCCGTTTTTTCGAACTTGTAGAATTTGTAGACTGGGTGTCCCGTCGATCTAAATGCTGCTGTGTAAGATGTGCCCTAACTCGTTCCATCCTAAGCCTTTCTACTTCATAATTATTCACTTTTGAACCCAATCCTCTCATACCAATACGAACGTTAATATTATCTGCCTCTCGCTGGTCGTCAGTGCGATTTGCACGTGAGGTAGCTCGTAGCACATTTGAATTACTCCGACGACCTAAATCAGATCGTTTTCTCCCTGGCATTTTAAAATGAGTAAAGTTTTCGCGCACTGACAAACTGATGACAGATTGTAATAATTTTTCATTTGACAACCAACTGACAGTATGATTGGTTGCCTTGGCGATTTGTCCCCAAAATTACAAAACGTACCTTTTTTAGTATGTCCCTTAGTTATTATTTATGTTTCTCGCCACAAAAACCTTCCCTGAACTTCCACAAATATTTCAAGATCAAAATTAGCAAAATCCGTCCAGCCGTTCTCGAGTTGAAGCCTAGACAAACGAACAGCATTTCATTTTTATATATATAGAGATTTTACCACCATTGTTTAAAAAATTGTTATAAACAAATACATTGTCTATGAGCAAATCAAAAAAAAATTTGTAATATATTTATTGATGAAAATCATTACTTTTAAAGAAAAAAACGGTTCCTCAAAAAAATTATTTGTTGTTAAAAAATGCGTTTGTTAATTAACAATCATTATATGCGGCTAAATATTACCATTTAAGGTTCCATTTTTTCACTAAAAATCATAATTTCTATTGTTCTTAGAGATTCTCAAAAAAAAAAGATTCTTTCTTTATTTTTTATTTGTTTATTTAATAAATAATTTGTTATAAACAAATTGATTTTTTCCGTTTATTTTTTTTAAATAATTAATTCTGTGTTAAAAATAGCCATGTGTTGTTTTTTATGAAAAAACATTATTTTATATTTATTATACCATTTTTAATATTATCATGCCGTGAAACTTGTCCTTTTTATACGATTTTTTGCTTTTAAAGTTACAATAACCTTTAAACTATTACAGATATAACAATAACGCTCTAGGTCTTCTTTGTTCATTATTGATTAGTTAACAATTTAAGCCTTTCATTGTGGTTCTAGCTCTGTTATTTATTTCATTATTGACATTATTGACAAGTTTCACGGCATAATAATATTAAAAATGGTATAATAAATAAGAAATTAGTAAAGAAGACAAGTTAAAATTACAAAATAACAAAAAGTGACAAGGATATTCAGATAACAAACACATTTCTTCCTTTTTTGCAATTGAATTTTAAATATCTCATTATTTATTCCAATTGTTCTAAGTAAATTTTACCCTACTATGTGAAATTGAAACAAATTTAATAACAATCTCTAAATGTGACAGACACCACAAACTCAGATTAACCACACATTGTTATAAACAATACAATAGAAAGGCACAATTATTTGGTTACTTGTGTTAAATTTATAAGATTTATTAGTAATCCTAGAAGTTAATAATATTTCAATGTAACTTGTAAATATTTTTTTGGCGGGATAGTTTCCACTTACCCAAGGATTCCTAAGGCCCGAATGACATCTCTCCTCTCATGTGTGGTTCCTGGAGATACGTCTTCATTTTCCTCGCCATCCCAAAGATATCATCAATCTAGGACTCCTCTAAGTGATCAAAAATTAACCCTAACAATCAAAGCATTGAACTGACGTTCCGGTGTAAATTTGAATGCCACAACAGAATCAATGTAATTTGGAAACGATTTGTGTGCTTCCAAAATTATATCTAGGAGCCTTTAGGAAGTCCAAGAGCGAGAGTCAGTGGTGAGAGGCGTTTCATTAACAAAATTCACTTTCACAATAACAAAGCACTCGATTTTCGAACAATTATCCGCATGCTCTCGCGACCGAATGTGAGCACTAACTAACTCCTCTACAGAGAATTACACAATTAATCATCTCGATACCTAATAATACTTATCTTAACGATGCTTTTATTTTAACGAGCCTTTTTGCACGCTTATTGTTCTTGACAGTTCCTTAATTCGTAATCTAAGAATTTTGCTTGTAATAACAATTTTACTTGCACTTAAGAAAGTGCCCTTAAGGACAATTTTAGATAAAAATGTTTCAAATAAAAGGTATAGGCATAAAACAGCTAACTTAAGTTATGAGATTTGGTAAAAATTACCAAAATCATTTTAAAGAAAATTTTACAACAAAACAAAAAATCATAACAATAAAATGCCTTAAAAATATAGTGACAGTGAGAAAATATCTCAAAAACCGATCAATCCATCTTCGTCGAACTTTCCAAAATTACCTGTAGGATTTCATTTTGGTAGCTCTTTTAAATTCACAAAATTTGAGATATTACGTCTATGGTGAAGCAATTGGAAATTCAACTAATTCGAGTGAATATCTCAAAAATTCTTTCCCCGACTTTGGGAAAAGTTATGACTATTCTAGAGACGTAAACGTATAATACAGTAGGTCAAAAAAAGGTTGAGCTCGTGGTGTTTGAGTTATGAAAAGTCGAAATGAAATATCGACGCTTGATAGAACAGTTAGAAAAAGTTTTCTCAATTTACATTTTGAGACATCACATCTCAAAAAATATACTTCAAACGCGCACAGAGTTTTAAAATATACCTTTGGGAAATTTCACCGGGATCGAAGGAAAGTCGGTTGAGATATTCACTATTTTGTCGAACGCGCCCACGCTTTTTTCGATTTTGATTGCACCATTTCGAGATGTTATATCTCAAAATATATACCTCAACGTGCTCAACGTAAACCATATTTCTGGTCTCTAGAATAGTTCTGAGAAATTTCACTGAAATTGAGAATAAGGCGGTTGAGATATTCACTATTTTATGTATATAAAGTTGGCGACCCGCATCTAGCGGCCGGCAAAACGAAATACCAGGTAATTTGTGTCTTTTTTGTACCGCAAGAAAGAATTTTGTAGCTCTCACCATCTACGAGCTACAAAAAAAACTGCCAGCTTAAACTCAACCTAGCGGCCATTGCGATAGCGTGCGAGTGGATTGACAAAAAAAAAGATTTTCAGCTAGAAATTTGTGTCTTGAAGGGTACTAAAAGGACATGGGGTCAGAATTTTAATTTGGCCAATTTTTGGCCAAGTTGGCTCAAGTGGGCTAGATGGGGCTGCGAATCGGCCAAGATGTGGAAGAAATATGCTCTTCTGTCTCCGATTCGTTTTGGAATGAAATTTCGAGAACATAGTCCTATTTTCAAATTGGTCATTTTCGGCCAAATTGACTAATGGACAAAACGTGTCGCCCAGAATTCAAGAACCCGCGACGTTAGTGAAACATGTTGCATCTCGGAATCTTTTGGTGTTCTGGGGCCTCGGTAATGGCCTGGGACCTGGACACAAAAGCCCAGGGGACGTGCCAAGACCCCTTCGACTACTTCCAGTCAAAATACCACCGACTCTTCAGTGCCGGCCGCTGTAGTTACAAATTCGAGAACCCTCGACTTTAGTGGAAAATGTTGCATCTTGGAATCTTTTAGTGTTTTGGGGCCTCAGTGATGGCCTGGAACCTGGACGCAAAAGCCCAGGGGACGTGCCAAGACCCCTTCGGCCACTTTCAGTCAAAATACCGACTCTTCAATGCCGGCCGCTGTAGTTACAAATTCGAGAACCCTCGACTTTAGTGGAAAATGTTGCATCTCGGAATCTTTTGGTGTTCTGGGGCCTCGGTAATGGCCTGGGACCTGGACACAAAAGCCCAGGGAACGTGCCAAGACCCCTTCGACCACTTCCAGTCAAAATACCGACTCTCCAGTGCCGGCCGCTGTAGTTACAAATCCAAGGATCCCCGACATTAGTGGAAAATGTTGCATCCTGGAATCTTTTGGTGTTCTGAGGCCTCGGTAATGGTCTGGGACCTGGACACAAAAGCCCAAGGTATCACAGGCCATCACGGAGGCCTCAGAACACCAAAAGATTCCGAGATGCAACATTTTCCACTAATGTCGGGGATCCTCGAATTTGTAACTACAGCGGCCGTCACTGAAGAGTCGGTATTTTGACTGGAAGTGGTCGAAGGGGTCTTGGCACGTTCCCTAGGCTTTTCTGTCCAGGTCCCAGGCCATCACTAAGGCCCCAGAACACCAAAAGATTCCGAGATGCAACATTTTCCACTAAAGTCAAGGGTTCTCGAATTTGTAACTACAGCGGCCGTCACTGAAGAGTCGGTATTTTGACTGAAAGTGGTCGAAGGGGTCTTGTCACGTCCCCTGGGCTTTTGTGTCCAGGTCCCAGGCCATTACCGAGGCCCCAGAACACCAAAAGATTCCGAGATGCAACATGTTTCACTAACGTCGCGGGTTCTTGAATTCTGGGCGACACGTTTTGTCCATTAGCCAATTCGGCCGAAAATTGACCAAATTGAAAATAGGACTATGTTCTCGAAATTTCATTCCAAAACGAATCGGAGACAGAAGAGCACATTTCTTCCACATCTTGGCCGATTCGCAGCCCCATCTAGCCCACTTGAACCAACTTGGCCAAAAATTGGCCAAATTAAAATTCTGACCCCATGTCCTTTTAGTACCCTTCAAGACACAAATTTCTAGCTGAAAATCTTTTTTTTTTGTCAATCCACTCGCACGCTATCGCAATGGCCGCTAGGTTAAGTTTAAGCTGGAAGTTTTTTTTTTGTAGCTCGTCGATGGTGAGAGCTACAAAATTCTTTCTTGCGGTACAAAAAAAGACACAAAAAAGACACAAATTACCTGGTATTTCGTTTTGCCGGCCGCTAGATGCGGGTCGCCAACTTTATATACATCATTATTTTGTCGAATGCGGCCACACTTTTACTATTTTCTATTGTTTCATTATGAGATGTAATATCTCAAAAATATACGTCACAGGTTTCTGGTCTCTAGAATTGTTCTTGGAAATTTCATTAGGAAAGTGTAAATGTTCAAAAGTGTCCTTTAGGAAGGTATTAAAAAAAATGTTTTAAATAGACCTTGTAGCCATTGATTAGTTCAGTTCAAATTTAAAATTTGGTAAGAATTGGTAACGCCGTTTTAAAGAAAATTGAGAAAAACTGAAAAATCACAAAAGTAAAGGGCCCTTCGCAGAAGATCAGTCAAGATAACTATAACGGCAATCGATGAGGATTAAGTAGTAAAGTGAATGCACGAAGTTTAAAAAAAAACGTTAAGTAGACCAGTTTTTGAGATAATCAAAAAAAAAAACCTAAAAACTTAAAAATTACGAGTAAAATGCCCTTTTCCCTTGACTGATTGGTATGAAATTTATGTGGTTTCGAGTTTTCAGGGGACGTAGCTTAAATACAAAATTTCAACTTTCCACTATTTATAGTTTCTGAGAAAACGTTGGCCACATACACACACACACACACACACACACACACACACACACACACACACACACACACACACACACACACACACACACACACACACACACACACACACACACACACACACACACACACACACACACACACACACACACACACACACACACACACACACACACACACACACACACACACACACACACACACACACACACACACACACACACACACACACACACACACACACACACACACACACACACACACACACACACACACACACACACACACACACACACACACACACACACACACACACACACACACACACACACACACACACACACACCACACACACACACACACACACACACACACACACACACACACACACACACACACACACACACACACACACACACACACACACACCACACACACACACACACACACACACACACACACACACACACACACACACACACACACACACACACACACACACACACACACACACACACACACACACACACACACACACACACACACACACACACACACACACACACACACACACACACACACACACACACACACACACACACACACACACACACACACACACACACACACACACACACACACACACACACACACACACACACACACACACACACACACACACACACACACACACACACACACACACACACACACACACACACACACACACACACACACACACACACACACACACACACACACACACACACACACACACACACACACACACACACACACACACACACACACACACACACACACACACACACACACACACACACACACACACACACACACACACACACACACACACACACACACACACACACACACACACACACACACACACACACACACACACACACACACACACACACACACACACACACACACACACACACACACACACACACACACACACACACACACACACACACACACACACACACACACACACACACACACACACACACACACACACACACACACACACACACACACACACACACACACACACACACACACACACACACACACACACACACACACACACACACACACACACACACACACACACACACACACACACACACACACACACACACACACACACACACACACACACACACACACACACACACACACACACACACACACACACACACACACACACACACACACACACACACACACACACACACACACACACACACACACACACACACACACACACACACACACACACACACACACACACACACACACACACACACACACACACACACACACACACACACACACACACACACACACACACACACACACACACACACACACACACACACACACACACACACACACACACACACACACACACACACACACACACACACACACACACACACACACACACACACACACACACACACACACACACACACACACACACACACACACACACACACACACACACACACACACACACACACACACACACACACACACACACACACACACACACACACACACACACACACACACACACACACACACACACACACACACACACACACACACACACACACACACACACACACACACACACACACACACACACACACACACACACACACACACACACACACACACACACACACACACACACACACACACACACACACACACACACACACACACACACACACACACACACACACACACACACACACACACACACACACACACACACACACACACACACACACACACACACACACACACACACACACACACACACACACACACACACACACACACACACACACACACACACACACCACACACACACACACACACACACACACACACACACACACACACACACACACACACACACACACACACACACACACACACACACACACACACACACACACACACACACACACACACACACACACACCACACACACACACACACACACACACACACACACACACACACACACACACACACACACACACACACACACACACACACACACACACACACACACACACACACACACACACACACACACACACACACACACACACACACACACACACACACACACACACACACACACACACACACACACACACACACACACACACACACACACACACACACACACACACACACAACACACACACACACACACACACACACACACACACACACACACACACACACACACACACACACACACACACACACACACACACACACACACACACACACACACACACACACACACACACACACACACACACACACACACACACACACACACACACACACACACACACACACACACACACACACACACACACACACACACACACACACACACACACACACACACACACACACACACACACACACACACACACACACACACACACACACACACACACACACACACACACACACACACACACACACACACACACACACACACACACACACACACACACACACACACACACACACACACACACACACACACACACACACACACACACACACACACACACACACACACACACACACACACACACACACACACACACACACACACACACACACACACACACACACACACACACACACACACACACACACACACACACACACACACACACACACACACACACACACACACACACACACACACACACACACACACACACACACACACACACACACACACACACACACACACACACACACACACACACACACACACACACACACACACACACACACACACACACACACACACACACACACACACACACACACACACACACACACACACACACACACACACACACACACACACACACACACACACACACACACACACACACACACACACACACACACACACACACACACACACACACACACACACACACACACACACACACACACACACACACACACACACACACACACACACACACACACACACACACACACACACACACACACACACACACACACACACACACACACACACACACACACACACACACACACACACACACACACACACACACACACACACACACACACACACACACACACACACACACACACACACACACACACACACACACACACACACACACACACACACACACACACACACACACACACACACACACACACACACACACACACACACACACACACACACACACACACACACACACACACACACACACACACACACACACACACACACACACACACACACACACACACACACACACACACACACACACACACACACACACACACACACACACACACACACACACACACACACACACACACACACACACACACACACACACACACACACACACACACACACACACACACACACACACACACACACACACACACACACACACACACACACACACACACACACACACACACACACACACACACACACACACACACACACACACACACACACACACACACACACACACACACACACACACACACACACACACACACACACACACACACACACACACACACACACACACACACACACACACACACACACACACACACACACACACACACACACACACACACACACACACACACACACACACACACACACACACACACACACACACACACACACACACACACACACACACACACACACACACACACACACACACACACACACACACACACACACACACACACACACACACACACACACACACACACACACACACACACACACACACACACACACACACACACACACACACACACACACACACACACACACACACACACACACACACACACACACACACACACACACACACACACACACACACACACACACACACACACACACACACACACACACACACACACACACACACACACACACACACACACACACACACACACACACACACACACACACACACACACACACACACACACACACACACACACACACACACACACACACACACACACACACACACACACACACACACACACACACACACACACACACACACACACACACACACACACACACACACACACACACACACACACACACACACACACACACACACACACACACACACACACACACACACACACACACACACACACACACACACACACACACACACACACACACACACACACACACACACACACACACACACACACACACACACACACACACACACACACACACACACACACACACACACACACACACACACACACACACACACACACACACACACACACACACACACACACACACACACACACACACACACACACACACACACACACACACACACACACACACACACACACACACACACACACACACACAAACACACACACACACACACACAGAGACGTACCTTTATTATTGACGATATCGAAAATTGTTATGAAAAAAAAGTAAATCAAAATTGAAAACCGCATTCGAATGTAAAATTGGAAGACTTACAGAAAAATGGCTGTTTTGGCCATATTTGTTAGGGAAATCTAAACATAAAATCGTCAGTGGGGGTGCATATAAGGGTTATCGCTCTAGATTTCTTATTGAAATATGTAACACTATGTTTTTCGTTAAAAATCCTTAATTAAATTGTTTCATCATATGTCATTCGAAAAGACTTTCGATGTCCGTCTGTGGGGCGTTGATAGGGGTGGAAATAATGGTGATCGCTCTAGATCTCTTATTGAAATTTATAACAATATTTTCCCTTTGTAAATTTCTAAATAAATCACTTCATCATATGTCACACATAAAACTCCCGCATGGCCCTCAGGGGGTGGTAATAGAGGTGGAAATAAGGTTAATCCCTCTAAATTCTTTATAGAAATTTTGAACATTCTAACTTTCCTTTTAAAAATTGTTAAACTAACCTTTAATTAACTTAAATTAGCTTAAATAAAAATGTCACGCCGTATATGCAAGTACTACTTAAAAGTTAAAAAGACTTTTATTGGTCATTCTGTTTGAAGTACTACCCCACATGAGAAAGTAAAAAGCAATATGAAACTAAGCAGTAAGGGGCGTAAAGGGCACGTGCGAGTTTCCTCACGAACCCTTTTTTAATACGCAAATTACGGGAAATCCCATCTTTATCACGAAAATATTAAAGGGCAAGAGGGCAAGGAAAATCAATCAAGATACAAATATTATGCCTAAATACAAATATTATGCCTAATGTTAGTAATAGAATAATCCTGACGGTCGGGTGGTGAGGCAAATCGACACCTCCGGCAGTAACATAACTATAATTAATTTTAAAAGTGTTTTAAGATTCAATGAAATTTCATATTTTTCTCAATATAAAAACTGTTTTCTAGGTAAGCGTATATCAGTTTTCACTTCTTATCTGTCGATACTCCCCCGAGTGCAATATTTTAGTTTCATTTATTTGACTAGTCTACTATGCGTTCCTCTAGAACGCGAACGGATTATAGATGGGGGACCGCCGCCGTTAAGGGTCGTAATCGTCCGTCGCGCGATATCCTCGGGACGCGACCCGTTTCCCTGAAACCATCGCAAGCTGCAGAAACGTGCGTATTTAAGCGGGGGTCTTAAATCCGGGCGTCCCGCTGCTAAGGGTGCAATTGCGCGGGGCCCGTCAGGTACCCTCCGAAGGGCCTCAAGGACACGTACGGGGTGGTTTTTACGAGGAGGGTAGTCCGTGTGGCGTGCGTGTGTGTGCGTCGATGGAGGTTTGAAAGGGCCGCAGCGGAGAATATTGGCACCGGTGACGGCAGTCACGCGAAATTTTCTGGGAATTAGCCGGCGACCATTGGCGGGGCGCTGGGTGGCCGCGGCTTAATATTAATACCGTCTCGAACGGCACCTTTCTGACTGCTTTACAACGGAAATTCTCGTTACGTCACTTTTGTTCTTATATCAAAAGATAGGCAATACAATTAGCTATGCCACAACTGTAGCGGCAATTTCCAAAAATTGTAAATAACTGACCTATTTGGAACAAATTGACGTCATCTGATCTAATACTATTCTTTCAATAAATGTGATACTATTTTTATATCACTTTACCTTTTAGAATGATTGTTGTATAAAAATAACAAACTATTAAAGGACGTAAATGAATAAACGATATCTCACACCTTCCTCACTTAATATAGGGACTTTCAAATAGATTCAAAGGGATTTATAGCGACTTTATTTCCTAATTATAACAACAAATAATTTTACCAATGCTATATATACACCTGAACACATTTCGGGAAAAAACCTCCTATTCTGCCTTCAGATTTCAACACTTTGTTGCTTTAATTCTTTCTTCCTGAAAAAGTTTCGATATTTTTGGCCTGTTTTGAGGTAGACAAAGCTCAGAATCGTAGCAATTTTTGAAACGTATTCAGACCTTCAAAATTTCCAAAATCTTCTAAGTCAGTAAGTTTCAGGATCGTGGATGTTACTGAAACATATTCTGAAAGTTAGTAGTTCGACAGGCACAATTTTGAAAAATATTACGATTCGATATTCCTAACAGACCATTGAGTTAAGATACTTGTCTTCTTGAAAGTTTAGGAAGTAATGCTGTTGCAATAAAATTCTAAATTTTGCTATTTTTACTCCTTTTCTCCTGAAAAACTTTTGACATTTTCCTAAATATTTTGATATTCGTTAAAGTTTAGAAAGTTATGCTGCTGCAGTACAATGCTAGATTTTGCTATTTTTACTTCTTTTCTCCTGAATAAATTTTGAAATTTCCCTAAATATTTTGAAGTCAGTGAGTTTCAGGATAGTGGCTGTTACTGAAACATATTCGGAAACTAATTTAATTGGATAGAATTTTGATAAATATTTCAATTCGATATTCCTGAAGAGTTTAGGAAGTTATGCTGTTGCAATCAATTCTAGGTTTTGCAATTTTTATTCCTTTTCTCCTGAATGAATTTTGAAAGTTACATAAATATTTTGAAGTCACTGAATTTCAGGATCGTTGCTGCTACTGAAACATATTCTGAAATTTAGTATTTCGACAGGCACAATTTTGAAAAATATTTCAATTTGATATTCCTGAAAGGCCATTATTGAGTGAATGTACTTCGATGTAAACTTGAAAGTTTTAGAAGTTATACTGTTGCAAACAAACTCTAGATTTTGCTATTTTCACTCCTTTTCTCCTGAATAACTTTTGAAAATTTCCGAAATATTTTGAAGTCAGTGAATTTCAGGATCGTGACTGTTGCTGAAACATATTCTGAAATTTAGTATTTCGACAAGCACAATTTTAAAAAATATATCAATTCGATATTCCTGAAAGGCCATATTATTAAGTGTATTTACTTGGATATATTCTTGAAAGTTTAGGAAGTTGTGATGTTGCAATAAAATTTTTGATTTTGCAATTTTTACTCCTTTTCTCGTGAATAACTTTTGAAAGTTTCCGAAATATTTGGAAGTCAGTGAATTTCAGGATTATGGCTGTTATTGAAACATATTTTGAAATTTAATATTTTGACAGGAACAATTTTAAAAACTATTACAATTCGATATTCCAGCAAGACCTTTGAGTTAAGACACTCGGCAGTCTTGTTTATATGTATTATAAGAAGTTATGTTGCTGCAATAAAATTCTACAGTGTGGTGTTTATACTCTTACTTTTTCTAAATAATTTTCAAGTTTTATTAATAAGTTTTGAATAATATTCTGAATTTTGTCATTTTGACTGGTACAATTTTAAAATATACTTCAATCAGAAAGACCAACAAAAGTCTTTAATTTTGAAGTAGTTGCAGTGTAATTCTAAATTTTGGTTATTTAAGTCCTTTTTGAGATTTTTTTATATTCCGGGAACTTTTTAGATTTAGCAAATTTTAGGTTTGTGCCCCTGTAACAATATTTGAAACAGTTTCTGAAACATATTCTGGCATGCATAATTTTGAGATACTTTAATTCAATATTCTTAGAACCCACCGAGTTAATGCACTTCGAAGTCTTTTTGAAATTTTATAAATTAGGATTCTAGATTTTGTTGGTTAATCCTCAAAGACTTGCAGTATATAAAGTTGGCGGACCACCCTCACAGGCCGGCAAAACAAAATATTGGAGATTTTGTGTCTTTTTTGTAGCTTTTTTGTAGCGAGAAAACGAATTTTGTAGCTTTTGAATAGCCGGAGCTACAAAAGGTGGGCTAACTTAATATTAAGTTAGCGGCCACCGCTATAACTCATACACGGAATGTAATAGGATGTTCTGGTTTGCGCAGGAATTTGTGTCTTTAGAAGTACTTGAAAGTCACTGGGCCAAAAAAGTTTTTGGCCACATTTGGCCAATTTTGGCCAAAAATGACAAGATGTTCAATCATCACTCGCGGTTCAATTTCATGATATAGTAGCGATCTTAAAAATCATTTGGCATTGAAAACCTTCTGTTAGTTGGCCGAAAAAGCGGGCAAAAATTATTGCCAGAAATGGCCAAAAATTCGAAAATTATTTATTTCTGCCATAACATGGGAAATCCTGTATACACGTCGACAGGTTGAACATGTGGTACACAGAGAGCTCAGAAAAGCTAGCAGGGGGTCAATAAAAAATACCCAGAAATGGCCAAAAATTCTAAAATGACTTATTTCGGCCAAAACGTGCTAAATCCTGTATATACCTTACTTATTCGAAAATGCGGGCCATGGGAATTTAAGCAACAATGTGGAGGATTTAGGAGACTGTAATAGACACTAAAAGTCACTTTGCACAGCTGGCCTGTGGAGCTACAAATTCTAAAAGGACTTATTTCGGCCAAAACGTGATAACTCCTGTATATACTTCGACAGTTCGAAAACGTGAGCCCCGGAATTTTCAGACACACTGTCTAAGGACCCAATGGATCCTTCTAGCCACTGGAATTCACCTGAAACTGCGGGCCTATGGAGCTACAAATTCTAAAAGGACTTATTTCGGCCAAAACGTGATAACTCATGTATATACTTCGACAGTTCTAAAATGTGGTCCCAGGAATTTTCAGACACACTGTCTAAGGATCCAATATATCCTTCTAGCCACCGGAATTCACCTGAAACTGCGGGCCTGTGTAGCTACAAATTCTAATATTAGTAATTTTAGCCAAAACGTGATAAATCCTGTATATATTTCAACAGTTAAAAAATGTGGTCCCCGGAATTTTCAGACACCCTGTCTAAGGTTCCAATGGATCCTTCTAGCCACTGGAATTCAACTGAAACTGCGGGCCCGTGGAGCTACAAATTCTAATATTAGTAATTTCGGCCAAAACGTGATAAATCCTGTATATACTTCGACAGTTCGAAAATGTGGGCCCAGAAATTTTCAGACACACTGTCTAAGGATCCAATAGGTTTTTCTAGTCACCGGAATTTACCTGAAACTGCGGGCCTGTGGAGCTACAAATTCTAATATTAGTAATTTTGGCCAAAACGTGATAAATCCTGTATATACTTCAACAGTTCGAAAATGTGGTCCCCGGAATTTTCAGACACCCTGTCTAAGGATCCAATGGATCCTTCTAGCCACTGGAATTCAACTGAAACTGCGGGCCTGTGGAGCTACAAATTCTAAAAGGACTTATTTCGGCCAAAACGTGATAACTCCTGTATATACTTCGACAGTTCGAAAACGTGAGCCCCGGAATTTTCAGACACACTGTCTAAGGACCCAATGGGTCCTTCTAGCAACTGGAATTCACCTGAAACTGCGTATATATATATATATATATATATATATATATACACGTATATATATACAGGAGTTATCACGTTTTGGCCGAAATAAGTCTTTTAGAATTTGTAGCTCCACAGGCCCGCAGTTTCAGGTGAATTCCAGTTGCTAGAAGGATCCATTGGATCCTTAGACAGTGTGTCTGAAAATTCCTGGGCCCACATTTTATAACTGTCGAAGTATATACAGGAGTTATCACGTTTTGGCCGAAATAAGTCCTTTTAGAATTTGTAGCTCCACAGGCTCACAGTTTCAGGTGAATTCCGGTGGCTAGAAGGATCTATTGGATCCTTAGACAGTGTGTCTAAAAATTCCTGGGCCCACATTTTAGAACTGTCGCAGTATATACAGGAGTTATCACGTTTTCGCCGAAATAAATCCTTTTTGAATTCGTAGCTCCACAGGCCCGCAGTTTCAGGTGAATTCCAGTTGCTAGAAGGATCCATTGGATCCTTAGACAGTGTGTCTGAAAATTCCGGGGCTCACGTTTTCGAACTGACGAAGTATATACAGTAGTTATTACGTTTCGGCCGAAATAAGTCCTTTTAGAATTTGTAGCTCCACAGGCCCGCAGTTTCAGGTGAATTCCAGTTGCTAGAAGGAACAATTGGATCCTTAGACAGTGTGTCTGAAAATTCCTAGGCCCACATTTTATAACTGACGAAGTATATACAGGAGTTATCACGTTTTGGCCGAAATTACTAATATTAGAATTTGTAGCTCCACAGGCCCACAGTTTCAGGTGAATTCCGGTGGCTAGAAGGATCTATTGGATCCTTAGACAGTGTGTCTAAAAATTCCTGGGCCCACATTTTAGAACTGTCGAAGTATATACAGGAGTTATCACGTTTTCGCCGAAATAAATCCTTTTTGAATTCGTAGCTCCACAGGCCCGCAGTTTCAGGTGAATTTCAGGTGAATTCCAGTTGCTAGAAGGATCCATTGGATCCTTAGACAGTGTGTCTGAAAATTCCGGGGCTCACGTTTTCGAACTGACGAGGTATATACAGTAGTTATTACGTTTCGGCCGAAATAAGTCCTTTTAGAATTTGTAGCTCCACAGGCCCGCAGTTTCAGGTGGATTCCAGTTGCTAGAAAGATCCATTGGATCCTTAGACAGTGTGTCTGAAAATTCCGGAGCCCACATTTTAGAACTGTCGAAATATATACAGGAGTTATCACGTTTTGGCCGAAATAAGTCATTTTAGAATTTTTGGCCATTTCTGGGTATTTTTTTTTGACCCCCTGCTAGTTTTTCTGAGCTCTCTGTGTACCACATGTTCGACCTGTCGACGTGTATACAGGATTTCCCATGTTTTGGCAGAAATAAATAATTTTCGAATTTTTGGCCATTTCTGGCAATAATTTTTGCCCGCTTTTTCGGCCAATTAACAGAAGGTTTTCAATGCCAAATGATTTAAGATCGCTACTATATCATGAGATTGAACCGCGAGTGATGATTGAACATCTTGTCATTTTTGGCCAAAATTGGCCAAATGTGGCCAAAAACTTTTTTTGGCCCAGTGTCTTTCAAGTACTTCTAAAGACACAAATTCCTGCGCAAACCAGAGCATCCTATTACATTCCGTGTATGAGTTATAGCGGTGGCCGCTAACTTAATATTAAGTTAGCCCACCTTTTGTAGCTCCGGCTATTCAAAAGCTACAAAATTCGTTTTCTCGCTACAAAAAAGCTACAAAAAAGACACAAAATCTCCACTATTTTGTTTTGCCGGCCTGTGAGGGTGGTCCGCCAACTTTATATACATAAGACTTGCAATATTTTTAGATTTTTTTTGTTAAATTAACAAATTTTATAATCGTGCCTGGGCCTAAAAACATATTCTGACTTTTGTTATTTTGATATACACGATTTTGAAAGTTACTTAAAATCAATACTCGTGAATGTAATATCTATACAATTGGAGGAAGTTTTAAGAACTTATTTTGCTGCAACAAAATTGAAGATTTTGTTTTCCCTCGAGATTTTCGATAGGTATGACTTTTTTTAGACCATTTCTGAAAATATTTCTGACTTGTTATATTAACAGATAAAAAAATGTTCAATAATATTTTAATTCCATATTACTGATAGTCATTGAGTTGAGATATTCGGACTTTTCCTTAAAATTATGAACAATTCTACTACTGCCATAGAACTAGATTTTGCTTCAACTTCTTTTTTCCAGGAAGACTAGATTTAGCTTCAACTTATTAGTCTTCAAAAAGACGTTCGATATTTCCTGAAAATTTGACATTTAGTAAGTTCAGGATAGTGGCTTTTTATACTTTTTAAGCTTCTGAAAATTATTCATAAATTAGTTATTTCGTCACAAGTCTTCTCGTTTCGGGACTTATTATAATAGTAATAGAACTCTAGATTTTGTTGGAGGATTTTCGATATATCCGGACTCTTTTGGAGTTACTATATATCACGATAAAATAATAAATTTCACGTGACATTTTATAACATTTGAAACCAATCCTGAAAACAATTTTGCTTTTTTGTGACTTTTTGTGAAAATTTTGAAAATTATTTTAATTCTATAACCCTTGACAGCCATTCAGTTACGACAAATTGGAAGTCTTCATAAAGTTATAAGGAGTTATGTTCCTGCATTCTACTTCTACTTAATTTTTATTGAATTTTTTTGAAATTTTCGCATTCTATTCAAATTAGTAAGTTTCAGGATAATTCTTGAAACTCTTCCTGACAAATATTTCGACTTTTGTTATTTTTACATACAAAATTTTAAGTTATTTTAATTCATGTTCTAAAGTTGAATTATTTCGAAGTTTTCTTGAAAATTTAAGTGCTAATTCTGCTGCAAAAATTTCTTGTTTTTGTTGCTTACAATTATTTTTTCTTAAAAGACTTTTGATGTTTCCGGAATCTTTAGAAGTTAGTAAGTCGCATTTTATGATTTATTAAACAATTTCTGAATCATTTTTTTTATTTTAATGTAAAAGTTGTTTTGATTTAATACTCTTCAAATCATCCAGCAGTATTGTTAACGTTTTAAGAAGTGATAGTTCTAGTTTGTATTGCTTGAACTTATTATTTTTTGAAGAACACTATTTCCAGTATTCATTATGAAGTGTGTCTATTTATTATGTCATTATGAAGTGTGAAGTATCTATTGCTTGAACTTATTATTTTTTGAAAAACACTATCCAGTATTCATTATGAAGTGTGTGGTGTGTATATGTGGTGCTCCCGACTGAAAACTGAAAAACAAATATTTCTGAAAAAAATGGAAATCGAAGTCTTCCAAAATATAATTTAAAATGGTAAAATAATTTTCAGTTTGGCAACAGAAACAATGTTTATCAAGTGATGAAATTTAAGCTTCCTGGGGGTGGAAATGTTGTTTTCATTTTGTAGGGTTTCTCTGAGGGTTTACATGGTACAGTTTCAAAAACATCGGCGGGAGATTCAAATTTAGGAAAATGCTCGTCCTGAAAAACCCTTCAGATTATTTTAGGTGCTGAATCTGGGATTGTTTGTGATATTCCACAAATTTAAGACTCGATGTAATTACAACCCTCCCTATTAACGTTTCATTCTTCAAAAGCGCTCAATATCTGCGGGGCCCCTCCGCTTGATATATTTGTTATGGGATATCAAGTAACGAACGCTCTAAATTCGATCCCCCGTACACAACAATAAATTCTCACAACGACCCCCACGGCCCTTATGCGAATTTCTGCGACGATTTCCGGCTCCGTTTACCGAATATCAACCCTTTTTAGCGACTTTTGTCTCGCAGGGGAGAGGGATCGAAATGAGAAAAGTGAAATAAGTCTAAGATTAACGCAAGGGGTTGCGCGGAGCACGTAGGGTGGATGCTTTCCCGCCAGGGGGTGAAGGGGGTGGGGTGGCGGCTTTATTGGGAGCGTAGGGCCTCGGGGGATTTTGACGAAGGACGATTCTTTTGAGGAGTTGTCAGGAGGTTCGGCGGTCATCAGCAGATAACAGCTCTAATCACCCGAAAATGCGGCCCCTCTCTCTCGCTCTCGCACACTATTTTCGCTATATTATTTCCGAGAAGGCCGCACACGGTCGGGGACCGAGGGTCCGGCGCGGATGATGGTACCGAACCCTTATTATGGCGTCCGCTGTAAACAAATATTGACGGTGTTATTCGTATACATTTTCCGAGAAAGAACCGCCTCTGTGGCCTTGCCTCTCGCTGAACCCTCTATCTCTTCTTCTTATCTCTCTTTCTTCTCTCTTCTTCCATTGCGGACCATTTGTTAGGACCCGTGAAATCGCGAGCGGTCGCCGAAACAGGAAGACGAAGAGAGGACAAGGAGGGAGAGAGAGCGAGAGAGAGATAGAGAGGATGAAGATGAGATGGTAGAGCGCGATTTCGTCGAGGGGCCATTGCGGTACGTGGCCGGAGCGAAATTAATAAATTTTAGTAATTTCGAATTGGAGGTGGGCAGTTCTCTTCTTCGTTTTTGAGTGGAGAATGATTGCACCGGTGAATTCGGGGTAAATTTTTACTATCTTCAGGTAATCGGGTCGATTTTTCGATTTTGAGTTATTTTCTAGCCTTAAATTGTAATTTGAGTCTTTACTATTTCATTCTTTGTCCTTCAAACTTTACATCTCAACTTTATAGTACCACGCGTATGTTGACCTGATTGTTTCTAAAGTTGAGCGCCTGGCTCCTTACTTCTCCCTCTTGGTTCTTCTTTCCTCCGCGTGATGGTATTTCCTGGGTTGTCCTGGTCGTCCTGGAGGTCCTCCTAATGTATTATCATCTTCCTGTTATGTCCTTCGTGGTTAGTCTTCCTTCATTGCCGTCTTGGGTCTTTTCCTCTTTGATCTTGCGTCCTCGTCGTAGTCCGTTGCTTTCCATATTAGTGGGTTCGTGTGCTCCATTGCCTTGATTATCGTCTTCCTCGTCCTCTTCCTGATGGTCTTCTTCCTCTTGGTTTCCAGTCTCAGCTTGGCTCCGTCGTCCTATTAGTGGTCCCAGTCTGTTCAGTCGGTCCTTCGCCTTCTTATCGGTCTCCTCTATGTGCCTTCTCCACGTAAGTCCTCGGTCTATGTGGATTCCTAGATATCGTAGTTCTTCCTTCCATTCCAGTTCCTTTTGTCCTATTATGATGTTGGTCGTCGGTCGTCTCGTCTATGTCGGTCCTATGTATAGTGCCTCTGTCTTCTCCGCGTTGAGTTTGATCTTCCATTTCTTCGTCCATTCTTCCATTTGTTCCACTTCTCTCTTTAGGTACTCCGTCGCTTTGTTGGGTTGTCTCGATGTCGCCGCCTTCGCCGTGTCGTCCGCGTAGATATAGGTCCTCGTGTGGCTGTTTCCTCTTCCAATTGGTATGTTGCTAGTGTAGATGTTGTATAGGACCGGTGCCAATACCGATCCTTGTGGTGCTCCTGCTTCCATCCTCCTGCTGCTCGATGTCGTCCCTTTGTCCTTGATCCTGAAGTTCCTGTCTCGTAGGTAGTCCTGTATCATCTGGGTCGTCGCCGTCTTGAATCCTAATCCGTCCATCTTTGCTATAAGTCCGTTGTGCCAAATCCTGTCGAACGCCTTCTCCACGTCGAATAGTACCATGCATGTCGTCCTCTTCTCGTTGATGTCCTTGATCGTCTCTTCTACCATCCTCAGCGCCTGGTGCTCCGTCGAGTGTCCTTCCCTGAATCCACATTGTTCGTCCGGTATGATACCTAGCCTCTCCTCTTCCTCCTTGATCCTCCTCAGAGGTATCCTCCACAGTAGTTTTCCTAAATTGTTTAAAAGACTTATGGGGCGGTAGTTTTGCGGGAATTTCTTCTCCTTGCCTGGCTTCGGGAACATGATGACGTCTGCCTCCTTCCATATCTGTGGGTATAGTACCTCTTCTTCATCGCCGCGTTGTAGATTTCCTGGATCATCTTCTTTGCCTCCTGCGGTAGTTCCTTTATCATTTAGTTTGTGATTTTATAGTACCAGGACCACTCAGTGAGGTTATCATTAAAATCAAGGGGGTTGGCAGTTTTTAGGTTTTTTTTTCAAATTTTTTGTTGAAACTAGCTTTATGAATTTTTATTGAACCTTCGATATTTTGCTACTATATGTAGTATATATTACCGTTTAAAACTGTAATGCGAAATGTAAACAACCAGCGTAAGCGTTCATCCTTAGAGAACGGTTACCTCAAAGGGAGACCGCTAATTGAGTCATAAAAACAGTTGCAAAATACTCCCGAATATTCCTATTAAAGGAAGAATGATTTATTACGCTCCGGGCCTTTCTAGAATAAACATTATTAGGGAAAAGAAGGATCGAGTTCTCTCTAGTAGGTTCTGAAGACATAATGGAGGACTATAAAAAAACGAACGCTGCGGACGAAGAGGAGATTAGACGTGAAGCCGCGAGTGAGTAAACAGTGCGAAAAACGGACAAGCGAGAGCGTATAAATAAATGAACAGTTAAGAGTATGACATAAATTCATTAGTTAGGAAATAGTTTAGATAAATTAAGTAGTGTGTAATTAAAAATGTGTAAATAAATTAGAATAAACGTTATAAAACCATTTTTGGCAAAATCTTGTTAGGCAGGAACTTAACACTTTTTCAAACCAAACTATTCTTTTCAAATTTTGAACGTTTACAACACTAATATAGCAATAAAGATATGATAATAATAGTGTATCAAACATACATAATAAAGTATAGGTAATAAGATTTTTGGGTCAATCTTCTCTGTGGGGTGGGTACTTTACACTTCTAGTTCGTTTTGAAAATGTTCGCAGTGTTTTTTAAACTTGGGATTTTTATCCTATCATATAATATGTATAAAAGATACTTAATAACACTTTTGGTTAAATCTTCTCAGGAAGAAAATTCAGACTTGTCGTTTTTCGGTTTTTTGAAAATTAATTAAAATCTGTTTAAAGAATTCTTTTTCAACTTTAGACGTTTCTTATACTATCAAATATAGTAATATAATAATAGTGTTAATAAAAGTATATACGTACTATCTATTATTATATAGATACTAATAAAGTTTATTAATATTTTTGGAAAAATCTTCGAACTTTACACGTCGTTATGACTTTTTGAAATTGTCTTAAAATCCGTTCCAAGAAATTTTTTAAACTTTGAATTTGTTCTCTACTAAGGAATACATACAAAAAAAGTTTAATAACACTTGTGGCTAAATCTTCTCCGATGAGGCACTCACACTTGTCGTTTACCGTTTTTACTTTCTTATGGTTTACTCCCACATAATAAGAGAAAATACTGTAATCGTGCTGATTTTCCGAAGTTGAGATATTGGCATTTCTAGTTGTTTTGAGATCCCTTGAATTCGAAAAATATGTTTTTGGAAACTTATCTGTGTGTGTATGTATGGTATATGTGGTCAACTTTTTCTCAGAAAATATAAATAGTGGAAAGTTGATATTTAGTATTTAGGATTGGACATCTGAAAACTCACCACCACATAAATTTCATTAGAATCCATTAAGGGCAAAGCGCACTTTACTCGTGCCATTTTTTTTTTATTATCTCAAACTGGTACATTTATTTTTTTCTTAAACTCCGTATATTTACTTTACTATTCAATTCTTATTGATTGCCATTATCGTTATCTTGACTGATCTTCTGAGAAGGGCCATTTACTATTGTGAATTTTCAGTTTTTCTCAATTTTCTCCAAAACGACTTTTCCGATTCTTACCAAATTTTAAATTTGAACTGACCCAAGTAATGGCTACAACTTTTATTTGAAATTTATTCTTCTAAAGCCTCCCTAAAAGGCATTTCAATAATGTTGCCATGAATATTTGGTGCGGCCACATGAGAAAGTCCTAGGATGTTATTTTAATATACTCAAAATCTGTTAAAAAAAATTCCTTTTTGAAGTTTGAATGTTTATTATAATATCAAATTTAATAATAGGTAATATGATATTAATAACAGTGGATGAAACATGTACAATAAAGTTTAATAAGATTTCTGGGTCGATGTTTTCCGAAGGAAACTGTACACTTGTAGTTTCTCTTTTTTTTAAGTTTTCTTAATATCCGTCCCAATTTTTTTTCTTAAGTTTGAATTTGTGTTCTACTCTAGAATATGTACCAAAAAGTTTAGTAACACTTTTGGCTACATCTTCTCTGGAGCACACTTCACACTTGTCATTTTTCAGTTCTTTAAAATTTACCTAAAATCTGTTCAAAAAATTTTAAACTTTGACCTTTCATTATATTAAAGATATACACAATAACGTTTGATAACATTTTTCAGGAAATAGTCTCCGAAAGGAACTCCACACTTATTTTGCTCTTTTTTTAAAAAAAATCCAAATTCGTTGAAAAAAAATTTTTCTTAAACTTTGAATTTCTGCTAAGAAAAATGCATAAAATAGTTTAATAGCACTTCTGGCTTAATATTCTCTGAAGAGCACTTTACATTTATCATTTTAAGGCTTTTTGAAATTTTCTCGAAATGTAACATTAATGAAGAATGAAATTACAAATTTACCAATAAATAAATAATAAAAAATTTAAAAATAAAACAATGATTTGATGTTTTTCAAGAGAGCTCCATCAATGAAATATTAGGAAATTCAAACTAATCCAGCAAGTTACTTAAACGCTGAAGGACACTATTTAATTATTGTTGTAAATCGTGATTCCTTTTAAAAATGTTAAATGGTAGCGTATAATTTGTAAAACTCAAATAATGTCAAATAACCGTTTCTTAAAAATAACTCAATAGAGGGGAGGAAATACAAGTATTAAGATTTTTGGGTCGAAAAGAGTCTGAAGTGTCGCCCTCCATTTGTTCGTAACATTACCACTGAATCACCTTGTATACTTCATTCTGAAGAATTTTTCATAGAATATACTATAGCGAAATTTTATCTTTTTCAAACAACAAAATTCTATATTTTGATCTCAATCTTTTCTCTGAGAAAGCAATAATCCAACAAACAAGTACACACACGTAAATAAGTACCCCACGAGCGACAAAGAATAAAGGACAAACAAACATTTAATGTCATGAAATGCATCTTTAATTCTTCAATTAAATTAAATTAAATTTAATTCAATTAAAATGCAATTATAATTCCTTAATTTACCATTAAGGGTTCCAATCAGGATACTCGGATATCCGATTATGTTAATTGATGCGATTATTCGTATAAACCGGATATTTAAATTGTTTTATACAGGCATTATTGGCTTATCGGATTTTGATCATGAGGAGATGGTGCAGTTCCGCAACGATACAAACAGGTATAAACAGATAACAGTGTTGTTATTAAAACTTGAAATAAACGTAGTAATAACTAGTGCTATCTGTTATTTTGCTTTACAACAATATATTCAGCGAAATCCGTTTTTTGGGCTCTTTAGGACGATATCTCATTCGGGAAGGTTTAAGATCTAATATTATAAGAATAGTAGATGCATTAATACCTAACAACAAGTAAATTGAATTAGAAGGCATGATAAAATATATTAAATTTGTCTAAGGAAATATTCGGTTATCCGGATAATTCGGTTATGTATTAGATAATTGGAGAGCTTCTGGTGTCGGTGATGTCGGTTACTTCCTGAATGATTTCCCTATTTTGTTATCTCGTACAATGCCGTTTCTATTGGACAAGATACAGATACTCGCATATGATTATGATCATCAATGCAATTATTTGATAATTCGGATAAACCACATATTTAACATGATTCAAATTACCATTACCGTCTTATCGGATTATTATGATGAGAGGGACGGGCCCGAACTGCACCGCTTTGACTTTAGCCACCCCGCTGCGTTAAGTAGGGATAATTACTTACGAACCGCTCTCGGAAACCAGGCGAAGCGGTGGATAAATGTACGCTCATCGGTGACGAAAAATGCGGTTGGACATATTGCCGCCAAAGATATTGATATATCGGGCGAATATTATACATGGGACATCTCGATAAAACAATACCACTGGCGGACTAGTAGTCCTTGTCATATTAAAAACAATAACGTTTTCTTAATTTTAAAATTTAAATTTAGTGTTAAGAGATTTGACGATCCCTTAATATTGAGTTGGTGGTAACATATACTATTTTATTTGGTTTCACTGGACTACACTCACAATTTCTAAGAAATTCGTATGAACTTAAATCAAATTGTAATAAATATACTTATTTATTTAATACTAAACAGGTTTAATATTAAACTTACTACATATTGCATATCTTTCAATTTCGGAATACAAATTGGATGCATATTTAAACGGGTATTCAGAGCATATTTTTCCAGCTCTAATTATTACCTACGACCTATACGTATAAATAATTTTATTTGTAATTTAACAAAATAAATAATTTTACTTGTAATTTAGTCACAAGAAAAACAGTATTTATTCGTTACTAAATAATAAGTAATACTTTTTGTCATTGCAAAACAGTTTGGTAACAGTTCTTATCACAAGTATCTATTTCATTTCCAAAAATTTACGCGACCGTACGGCGTACGGCGTACGCATAGCCACTTTCTTCATCCTTTGGACTTTTCACCGACCGTGGTTAGGTAGCGACCCTACTTAACGTAGCGGGGGGGCTAAAGTCAAAGCGGTGCAGTTCGAGGCCGACGGATGAGAGGACATTTCCTAAAGGATATTCACAGGTAACAAAGGCAAAATGTGGTTATTAAAACTCTAAATATACGTAGTAATAACTGGAACAATTCGTTATTTTGATTAAAAGGAATATATTCAACGAAATCGGATTTTGGGGATCTTTAGAACTTTCTGCTTCATTACAGATTCATTAGAAACTCATTTGGCAACGTTTGGGATTTAATGTTATATGGAATATTTGTAATGTTAACTGTATTAAGTAGTTATTATAAACGTGAATGCTACATTTACTGTGTTAATACTCGTGGATACATAAACATACTACAGTGAACGAATTTAATTAAAGAGCACAATCAGATATATCAAAGATCAAATCAATCATTAAAGAAACGGTTATCCGGATAATTTAATACGTATGTATTGGATACTTGGAGAGCTTTGGAGGTCGATTACTTCCTAAATTATTTCCCTAATTTGGTAGCTGGTACAACGGCGTACCTATTGGGTAATATACAGATATTCGGATATCCGATTATGATAATTATTTCGATTATTCGTATAAACCGGATATTTAAAGTGTTTTACGAAGGTACTATTGGCTGATCGGATGATGATATTGAGAAGATAGTGCAGTTCCTGAAGGATATAAATAGGTAACAAAGAAAATGTGATTATTCAAAGCTTAAATAAAGTAGTAATAAGTAGAGCACTCTGGTATTTCGCCCAAAAAGAACATATTTAGCGAAATCTATTTTTTGGGTCCTTTAGAACGATATCCAATTCGGGACGGTTTATGATTTAGAGATTAAATGAATAAGATATATATTAGTTTAATTGATTAATGACGTTGTAATAAAGGTGGATGTAACATTTATTGCATTACTGATCGTTTGTGCATTAATACCTGACAACAACCAAATTGAATTAGAGAGTAGGACCAAATGTATTAAATACGTCTAAGGAGATATCCGGTTATCCGAATAATTTGTAGCTTCGGGCGTCGGTTACTTCCTTAACGATTTCCTGGTACAATGGAGTCCCTTATTGGACAATGTACGGGCATTGTGAAATTTGAAATGCCCACGCCTACGCCCACGTCAAATCCGAAAGCGTCCTGAACTGATCCGAAACGCCTTAAGTCGCTTCCCTCAGGACCCACACAATCTGGACCCTTCGGATCCCCGATCCCCGTTCCCCACGCTCCATCTTCCCGGCTCGGATTCGAAGGTTCGCAGCGGCGAAAAAAAAAAGGGATAGAGGGAGATCCATCAATAAGACAAGAGGGAACCGTCGGTCCGTTGATCGGGGAGGGGGGTAGCGCGTACGACATATAAGGGGTTGCGTGCGTGTGTACGAAAAATTGTACGGGGGAGCGGGACGGCGGTCCCCGTCCTCCCCTCACCCGCTCGCATGTATGTGTGTTCTCTTCTTTCGGAATCTATCGACGTCAGAAACGCGACAGCTGCGGGTAGATCAGCCCCGAGAGGGTCAGGAGGACACGCCGGCGGAACGGCCGATCGCGAATTAACCGGGGAGGATGTGAAAAGGGGAGAGGAATGAGCGGAGAAGGCTTTTGGATCAATCCGGGCAAGGCTCGGATCTCGAGCTTCAGTCGAGTCCTTCTTCTTCTTCGTTAGGTGCCATATTTATCTAACGAATGTTAGTGACAATTCTGGCATACCTACTAGTTTCAATCCTGCATGACTCTTGAAGGGTGTGTGGGCATCGAGGTTTTTCCAGTCCCTTATGTTCTTAAGCCTGGAGTATTTCTTTCTTCTGATGCCTCTTCTTCTTTCGATCTTCCCTTCCATAATCAGCTTTAAGAACTGGCACTTGGAATTTCTGAATATGTGACCCAGATAAGCAACCTTCCGTCTTTGCTCTATTTGTAACAGTTCTCTTCCTATTGCCATTCGGTTTATGACTTCAGTCATAAAACCTTCAAGTCGGTTCATGACATTGGCCTTTGTTGCCCAGGTCTCCACTCCATACAGCAACACCCAGTAAATGTAACATTATACAAAACGGTACAGTAGGCTACGTTAAATTAAATTAAGGCTGTTGTTGGTGAGAAGAGCCCACATATTCATAAATGCTACTCTGACCTGTTCAATTCTGCTGCGTTTTTCTAAGTCTGGATCCAGGTCTTCAGTTATCCAGCTTCCAAGATGCCTGAAGTTGGAGATATGTTCCATATTCTTGCCGTTTACTTTAATATTCAGGACCAACTTAGAGAAGCTGGACAACCTTCGGTCGTTCGTTTTGTCTATGTTGTTTGATTTGTATAGACGTTTTTTTAAATCTTAAAATCGTTTAGCGTACATTGGAACAGCTTCATTAATTCTGAATATTTAACACATAAAACTATGAAGGAATGATTGGCTATAACTGAAGAAGTCTTCAAAGTGTATCTACTTAAAGAGGAAAGTATAAGACAGCTATACCAGAATAGACTGAACAAAATATTAGAACGCACAGAAACAAAAGAAGATCTAAATGCGGAATGACAAAGTATAAAAGAAGCAATGAAAATAACGGCATACGAAGTCTTGGGTGAAAACAGAAAAATCAGGAAAAGGAAGGGATTGAGAATATGGTCAGATGAAATTAATAGAAGTGGCAGTGAGAGAAAAACAAAAAAACATAAATACATTATCTTAACAACCTCACTGAAGCTAATCATGAAATCAGGTGGTTTGCTTTTCCATTTAGCACTGGCATTAAGACTTTGTAGTCCTCACTGTTTTAAGATACTATTATCTTATTATCTTTATCTATTATCTTGCCTCTGCCAGAAGACCTGGCCAGAAGACCTGGTCGGTTATGCCGATGATGTTGGCGGTCTGATTCTCGCAAGAGACACAGAAGACGCTTGTCGGAAAATAGACCATCTTACAAGGAGAATCTGTGAGTGGCTAAAAGGTCATAGGATAAACTTAGCAGCGAGCAAAACCGAGATGGCGGTATTGACTAGGCGACGCGGGTTTGACAAGAATTTTACAGTGACCATAGGAAATGCAAATATTGAGGCTAAGAACTCCTTACGGTACCTAGGACTCCAATTGGACGAGAAGCTGACGTTCCGGGAACACCTGAACAAAACAAAAAAAAAAGCCAGCATTTTGCAGCGAACTTATTAAGGATTATGCTGAACACGAGTGGTCCGAGGTACGCCAAGCGATGTCTGCTATTAAGCACGGTGCATTCTATCATGCTCTATGGTGCAGAAATTTGGGCGGACCAACTACATCTTGAAAGCTACAGACGAAAGCTAGCCTCCATACAAAGGCGAGCAGCCCTCCGAGTTGCCTGTGCATATCGTACAGTTTCCGAGGCAGCCGTATTGGTTTTAGCGAAGGTCCCACCTATTGACCTAATGGCGCAAGAACGCAAACGACTTCATCGGCTCCGAAAAGCAGGCGAGTTGAATGAACGCACTAAAAGAAGACCGAAAAAGATCGCACTACGACAGAATGGCAACAACGGTGGCAAAGCTCCACAACGGGTAGATGGACTGCGGAACTCATTCCGGATTTGATAGTTTGGACGAAATGTAATCACGCGGAGACAAATTATTTTTTGACGCAACTACTTACCGGACACGAGCTATTTAATCATTATCTTCATCGGATGGGACTTATGAGGAGCCCACAATGCTCATACTGCAAGGAGAAAGTAGAGGACGCTTATCACACATTCTTCCACTGTAAACGTTGGATAGTGGAAAGAAAGAACGCTTGGGAGACCATTGGGGTAACACCAAATCCCAGAAGCATCGTAGCGCTCATGGCTAGCTCCGAGAGCTCCTGGAAAGCAGTGATGTGTTTTGCGGAGAACGTGCTCAAAGCAAAGAAGGCTGAAGAAGGTTCAACGACGGACGCCTGATGGCGTATCAATGGTCAGACTGAAGTAATGCGAAAGCGGTTTCCGGTCTGGTCTCCTTCTTAAAAGAAGGAAAGAAAGAGGATTGTTTTTATTCTTCTTCATAAAGTTAAAAAAAAAATTATAGCTCCTTCATAAAACTCTAATGGTTTTTCCATTTCTTTCCAAATTTTGGAAGTATGCTAAAAGAGTAATAATAAGATTTAAAGTAATATCAAGACATATTAATACTAAAACGTACAAATCATATTTGCTTTACGAACCACAATTCTGTTATCAGAGTATCTAAATCTTATATTGTAACATTTCTAACGGTTATAGGGCCACGGACTGTTGTTCGCATGTTGTAGCAATTATTTGTTATTTGGCATATGCCAGATACTTGCGAAGAATTCCAAGATCACCTCAACAATTAAGTCTGTAGCGGTAGAGCATATGACTAACTACAATGTTCCTGACTAGTTTATGGCTGGATGAAATATTTTTCAGTAATTAAAAATTAATCAAAAAACCGAATAACAAAATTTAATGGGTAATTTAGAGGTTTTATCATTAACAGTATTGACCGGATATTTTCAAGTTCAACGTTTTTCCCGCGCAATATTTTTAAATGTAATTCTAATAGCTTTGTGGTCGATAAACGATTAAAAACGCGTTTCAATCCCAACTGACCAGATTGTGAGGTTGGTCGATTTGTACGGAATTGTGTAATTTGCTGAATTTTTCAAAGATGATCCAACACTGACGCTGAAGGTGCATGTTGGTATTATGGTGTTATCGATTTTACTCTAAAATTTCTCTACAAAATCCATAAAAGAAGTTCCCAGAAAGCAGATTTTTTAGACTTTTTCGGAATAACTCCAACAGAAATCCATCTTTCTTATGGAACCACTGCATTTGTCATACAAAGCCATGTCATTTGAGGGAAAAGAATTATTGTAGCCTCTTTAATTTTCAATATGTTATGAAGTTTTTAAAGTTGGACCAAATACACATTATGACGTGAAAAAGATCACATAGATTAGTCATAACATGTTTAATAAGTGCGAATATTTTTTTTTCAAAAAGATATCCTTAATTGCAGCGAAAAAAAAAGTTTACAAAAACATGGTTTTTATGTTATTGTCACGGTCCTCAGGACTTAGGGCCCAGAAGGGTGCTCGTTTGGAGGGTGCTAGCTCAGATGATGATGTCGATTTTATTAAACAGTTGAAACAAACTAAAGACATTTATTTCCAGAAAAGGGGGTGGCATTAGCTGAGACAAAATTACTTAGGTGAGAAAGATAAATATTATGTACATGACAAAAGAGATGAAAAAGACAAAGTTAATAAATATGACAAAAAGGGCTTATGTGAGTCTCCAGAGAGCCTGGAAGCACAACAGGTGCATGCAACCTCGTGTTCAGTGAGAAGACGTGTAACAAACGCGTACGCCCATTGGCTGCACTACATTTCAATCACTTCCCCAAATATTCATTCGCATCTTCATTTATTAGCGACCAATGTTGATTGTTGTAATTCTGTTCTATTCTAATCTGGCTAGGAAATTACTTTACGGAATTACTTTTAGGACATTCACGTTTTGCCCCTGGCTTAATTCCTTGCCCTAGATGCTTGCTATGTTGACAATATAACATATCATATGTTAAGTTATACACATGGCGGACGTTACTAATATGGCCAAATGTAGACCAGAAGACAACACAAAGTCTTCGCCAACTAATTTACTAAACCAGGGCGACCGGTTTCGACTTGCTGAAAGTCATCATCAGGCTCACACTAGATATATAAGGAACATTCGATAAGTACCATACATTGAAATACTCACATATAAACGTTTTAGGGCTGAAGTTGTACGACATGTGAGACGTCACAAAATAAAACCAAACAGAAAAATACAGTTAAAATGTGGTCCACACTTATCACACGTCGAACAAGAACACTAATTGGATTAAAAACGTGGAGCGTCCTCATCAGTTAAAAGGTTAGTAGACAATTCTCATTTTAGGTGTAGGGTAGGACAAACACGGGCCTTCTAGAATGAAGTTACATATAAAAGGCCCAACCCAACGGGACATGCGCGAATTTCGAAATTGGCGGGTACATGCAGAACAACATAACACCGATACACAGAAACAAGGTTAGTCACGGGACAAAACTAAAGTGGCGAACCAACAACATAACCTTAAAAAGCGTTTAGGATGGAACATTTAGTAATACTTATAGGTTAAATCGTTTACTTAAGTCACGCAGTTGCATTTCAGAGCCTTAAAAATTTCTAATGTTTCTAGGGCGTTGAGCTTAATTCCCTTTGGCCAAATATCGCCAAACCTTATATTAATGACTATAATTTCTCCTAAATGTATTTTAATAATTCCGGGGAGGAGAGGGCAAATTTCACATATCTTAAGGAGGGAGGGTACTATTTGTGTCAATGTCATCGTCCCTCAGTGGATGAAGTAGGGGCACTAAATTTCTTGCTAATTACGCTTCGCAGACTTGATTAAGACCTAAAGGTCATGATTTAAAATTGGGATTAAAGATTAAACTGAAGTATCGAATAAATGAAGCTATCATTGATCTGATTAGAAACACAATACTTTTGATATACTAAACAAATTTCGTTTAATAGGAAACATGACTACAGGGTGATTATTAACGGTCGGATTTTCAGGCATTATAAATTAGAAATTTAGGCAAAACAAGTCGCATAACAGGCATTTTCAGGCAAAAAAAATCTTACCAAAAAAGTTTCATATATAAATTTTATTTCCTCAAATTCTTTTTATAAATTTAAACAATGTGAAACAAAATTTTTCCAAGTTTTCTTCGGTAAAATTTGTCCTTCGATGACTTAACACACATTTATAATTCGAAAAAGATCTTTCAACATCACAGGATGATATAGGAGCATATTGGAAATTTCTCTAGGGGACAAAAATATGATGGTCTCGTCGTTCCCGGCAATAATGTTTTTATTTTTTTTATCGTTTCCCGTCCAGGATTTTTTTCTAAAGCATTGATTACTTTTTTTCGATTAATATTGCTTTAGTTCCAAAAAATCTCCATTAGACTTTTGTCACTATTTCAATACTCTTCGTTAATGGCAAATCTGACTTTTCCAGGGATTTAATCAAATCAGACAAAAATTTGGTTGTCGGTCCCTTCGTCCCCTTCCATCGCGCTCGCGAACCGAGCCGATCGCCAAATCGAGCTTTCACTCGGACGCTGTCGTGTAAAAGAGATAGATGCGTAGCAAGACAACCGCCCAGGGCGTCCTCTGTCTATTGTTGTCGCTCTCACTCTAACTCGCACGCATGGGCGTAACGTTACAATGTTTTGTGAACCGGTAGGTAGGCGGCACATCGATTTATAAGACGTATATAACGTCAAAATAATTGCGGCCCTAATTAAGGGTGCTGTACGGGCTGTACCAGGTATAAACTACCATAAATTTCTTGGAAAAATGTCACGATCCTGCCATCAATCCTTTACGAATACCGGATTTGAATAACAAGTTTGTAGGCATTTTTTTAAGAATTATTTTAAAATTATTTTCTGTGTTATACAGTCAGAAGATAGCTAATTTTAGACAAAAACTGTAAAAGAAGCAATTGCAAGCAAAAGATAGTTAAACAGGCAATTTCAGGTAGCTTTAAAACAGGCAGTTTTAGGCATAATAATTTTTTGAAAAAAATTTCCTAGACCCTCGAAATACGTATAAAACTAATTATAACTTTAATTTGTGAATCGCAAACGTAACAGGCAAAATAGACAAAATCCTGTCTTTAGTGATTATTAAGAGTTCCGGACACGATCGCACTTAGGATTCGAATCTCGAGTGTCGACCCTAACTGACCGCCCTCCTTCGATACCTTCCGGAAGTTTCGAAACCCGTTCGTCGAGTCTTCGGAGTATCGAGACCCTTCGAACCTCCTCGAGGGCCCTCTCCTTCTCCGTCCACTCTCCATGGAAACGCGGACCCGCGATTCGTCCCGCACTAACTACAAACACGGCGGCGATTGCCGCGGGTGTCGGCGGCCATTGTGGAGCCCTACTCTCGCATCCTCCGCCGATCCCCTCGCCCACCCTCCGCCCGCCGCCGCCCCCGCCGCCGCCGCCGCCGCCACCGCCTCGACGACCCCCGTTCCTGATCCACCGTTACATCTATCAAGTCCCCCTTTCTCTCTCCCTCTCGCGCCCTCCCCCTCCCTTCGCCCTCCGCCACCCCCGACCCCCTACGTCGGCCCCTCCCGCCCGGACCCCCCCGGACCCTTATCTACCTACACACTGCGAACTCCGGCGGGTGTGTGTGTTTGGCGATCTTAACATACAGGGTGATGCTCGTCGACAGGGCTTTTGTGTACAGGGTGTTCGACGCGGCCATGACCACTCACTAATTTCATTGTAGGAGGTTGTCATATCTCTCTCTCAAAGTTGGCCATTCTTTATGAGAAATAAAACTCAGGCTTGCCAACCAAGTTCAATTACCATCATATCCAATTTCGGTTTAGGCAGTTTTTGCCTTTATTTCCAATTTCAAGCGGGTTATATTTTATCACTCCATGGTTTCATAGGTCGTTCAACATTTCTTCTCCCACGTGGTCTGTACCAAGGAATTGCTATCATCTTGCATTCTCAAAACATGTTCGTACCATTTTATTCTATATTCTTTTATTATCTCGACGTTGCCATGACCACTCACTACTTTCATTGTACTGGATGGTCAAGAATGACTGTTTGAGTTGGCAATCCTACCTGGAGAATTTTTTTGCCTAAGAGTTTGCAACGCTACAACCGGATTGTTTATTTGACAAAAATTTGACATAACAATCGGCGATAAGATTGTAGGTTATGTGAATAAAAATTAACGCTTAAAAAATGAAACTCTAAATACAGAACAATAATTTAATTAAACAGCTAAAGGTAATGCTCAAAATGCCCCCCATTTTGGTACAGACATAAATTAAAACTCCTTTTTAGGCTCTCGAAGATATTCACCAGCATATTGGGGGTAATGTTTGCCACTTCCTGAACTATTGCCTCTTGCAGCTCTTCTTCAGTATGCAATATGTTCCTAAAGACATTATCCTTCAAAAACCCAAATAACGAAAAATCTAATGGAGTGAGATCTGGTGACCTGCTTGACCAAATGCCCTGACTGATTACTCTGTCGCCAAAATTCTCTCTTAAATATCCCATAGTAGCACGAGCCGTATGTGCCCTAGCAGAGTCTTGTTGGAAATATCCAATTTGACGCTCTTAGTCTGTTAATTGGTTTATAAAAGGCCTCAAAAGGTGTTGCATATATCTCTCCGAATTGACGGTAAAATTAAAAAATATCGGCCCATACAGCCGCGTCCTCAAGACTGCCAACCAAACACCGACTTTAATCGGGTGCAAATGTGTCTCTCTGATAGCATAAGGATTTTCACCTGACCAAATTCTGTAATTTTCTTTATTCACATAGCCGTTGAGATGAAACCAGGCTTCGTCGGAAAAGAAGGTATTGTCAAGGATATCATTATTATTTAATATGTCATTGAACCAATTTCAAAATAAAACTCTCTGCGGGTGATCAGGAGGGGTTAATGACTGGACGATGGAAATTTTGTAAGGGTGGTACTTTAATTTCTTTTTAAGTACAGTGGAGCAACTTCCATATGATAAACCTGTAAAACCGTGGAATTAGAACAACATGGAAGTCTTATGGGTAAGAATGACAATTGGTTGAACAGGAGGCATAAGGACCAAACCTGTTTGGAGGGAGAACTTTCTTATGGATTTGGAAGGACTTCTTTGCGTTGGAGTTCTGATATCCTCGACAACTTTCTCGTTTAGAGTAGAAGGTCTACCAGTTGATTCTTGTTTGCTTACGCTCCCTGTGTTTAAATAACGTTCAACTACTCGCATGCATGTTGCTGAAAGACAGCAAAAGTGACCAAAGTCCTGAAGTCGGACCAAAGTCGGAAACATTTCCTGAAATTGCTGGTGTGTCGCTTTGAGAGAGTAAAACTCTATAACTCTCTCTATAATAATCTCTTTAAAAAAATATTACAATCTCAAATTGTTATGAAACTTACTAAAGGTTGTTTGTTAAAGTGTTTTGAAGATGTTTAGTGTGTTTCAGCACTTCATGTAAAGAAGTTTTGAAGTTGTGACACTTTGCGTAAAAAGTAGACATAAGTGAAGTTGTAATTTGTGACGATTTCTAGTTTCAAAAATTCATAATCTTCGTAATGGCACTTCGATTCTAGTAAAACTCTATAATTGTCTCTATAATAATCTCTATAAAAAAATATTACAATCACAAATTGTTATGAACCTCACTAACGGTTGTTTATTAAAGTGTATTAAAGACATTTAGTATGTTCCGTCACTTTATGTAAGGAAGTTTTGAAGTTGTGACAATTTGCGTAAAAAATAGACATATGTGAAGTTGCAATATGTGACGATTTCTAGTTTCAAAAATTCATAATCTTCATAATGAATCTTAGATTTTAGTGAAACTCTCTATAATTTTCTCTATATAATAATCTCTATAAAAAAATATTACAATCTCAAATTGTTATGAAACTCACTAGTGGTTGTTTATTAAAGTGTTTTGAAAATGTTTAGTCAGTTAGTATGTTTTGGCACTTTATGTAAAGAAGTTTTGAAGTTGTGACACTTTACGTAAAAAATAGAGATAAGTGAAGTTGCATTTGTGACGATTTCTAGTTTAAAAAATTCTTAATCTTCATAATAAAACTTAAATTTTAGTAAATCTCTAAATTGTCTTTATAATAATCTCTATAATAAAATATTACAAACTCAAATTGCTATGAAACTCACGATCGGTTGTTCATTAAAGAATTTTGAAGACGTTTAGTGTGTTTCGGCCTTTTATGTAAAATAAGTTTTGAAGTTGTGACACTTTGCGTAAAAAGTAGACATAAGTGAAGGGGAAAGTTATGACGATTTTTAGTTTCAAAAATTCATAATCATCGTAATGAAACTTAGATTTTAGTAAAACTCTCTATACTTGTCTCTATAACAATCTCTATAAAAAAATAGTATTACAATCTCAAATTGTTATGAAACTCACTAACGATTGTTTATTAAAGTGTTTTGAAGAAGTTTAGTGTGTTTCGGCCTTTTAAGTAAAGAAGTTTTGAAGTTGTGACACTTTACGTAAAAAGTAGACATAAGTCAAGTTGCAATTTGTGACCATTTCCAGTTTCAAAAATTCATAGTCATCGTAATGAAACGGAGATTCTTGTAAAGCTCTCTATAATTGTCTCCATAATAATCTCTATAAAAAAAATATTACAATCTCAAATTATTATAAAACTCACTAATGGTTGTTATTAAAGTGTATTAAAGACGTTTAGTATTGTAACGCGACATGTAAACAGCAGGGCGAGACGTGTTTACTCTTATCGGACCTCTGCGGCCACTTTAAAACGCTGCGTAATTGGGCCATAAAGGATGAATGATTTATTACTTTCCCGACCTCTCTAGACCTTTCTACATAAAAAAAGAACCTTCTAGTTTTTTCAGGAACTATCGCGAATACAATTGAGGTGTATATAAGCGGGCTTGCGGTCGGAGAGAGAGATTAGACGTGAAGCCGGTAGTGAATAAATAAGGCGAAAAGCGAGAGCGTATAAATAAATTAATAATTAAGAGTGCGATATAAATTAATTAGTTAGGAAATAGTTAAGTGTGTTATATAAATTAGTTCAGTAATAGTCTAAGATAAGTTAAGTAGTGTGTAGCGTATAATTAGGATAGTGTAAATAAATTAGAAATAAACGTTACAGTATGTTTCGTCACTTTATGTAAGGAAGTTGTGAAATTGTGACACTTTACGTAAAGAATAGACATATAAGTGAAGTAGCAATCTGTGACGCTTATTAGATTCAAAAATTCATAATTTTTGTAATGAAACTTAGATTTTCGCAAAACTCTCTATAATTGTCTCTATAATAATCTGTGTAAATAAATATTACAATCACAAATTGTTATGAAACTCACTAACGATTGTTTATTAAAGTGTTTTGAAGAAGTTTAGTGTGTTTCGGCCTTTTAAGTAAAGAAGTTTTGAAGTTGTGACACTTTACGTAAAAAGTAGACATAAGTCAAGTTGCAATTTGTGACCATTTCCAGTTTCAAAAATTCATAGTCATCGTAATGAAACGGAGATTCTTGTAAAGCTCTCTATAATTGTCTCCATAATAATCTCTATAAAAAAAATATTACAATCTCAAATTATTATAAAACTCACTAATGGTTGTTATTAAAGTGTATTAAAGACGTTTAGTATTGTAACGCGACATGTAAACAGCAGGGCGAGACGTGTTTACTCTTATCGGACCTCTGCGGCCACTTTAAAACGCTGCGTAATTGGGCCATAAAGCATGAATGATTTATTACTTCCCGGCCTCTCTAGACCTTTCTACATAAAAAAAGGACCTTCGAGTTTTTTCAGGAACTATCGCGAATACAATTGAGGTGTATATAATCGAGCTTGCGGTCGGAGAGAGAGATTAGACGTGAAGCCGCGAGTGAATAAATAAGGCGAAAAGCGAGAGCGTATAAATAAATTAATTAAGAGTGCGATATAAATTAATTAGTTAGGAAATAGTTAAGTGTGTTATATAAATTAGTTGAGTAATAGTCTAAGATAAGTTAAGTAGTGTGTAGTGTATAATTAGGATAGTGTAAATAAATTAGAAATAAACGTTACAGTATGTTTCGTCACTTTATGTAAGGAAGTTGTGAAATTGTGACACTTTACGTAAAGAATAGACATATAAGTGAAGTAGCAATCTGTGACGCTTATTAGATTCAAAAATTCATAATTTTTGTAATGAAACTTAGATTTTCGCAAAACTCTCTATAATTGTCTCTATAATAATCTGTGTAAATAAATATTACAATCTCAAATTGTTATGAAACTCACTAACGGTTGTTCATTAAAGTGTTTTGAAGACGTTTAGTGTGTTTCGGCTTCTTATGTATAGAAGTTTTGAAGTTGTGACACTTTACGTAAAAAATAGAGATAAGTGAAGTTTTATATTGATGACTTTGCCATGATTATGTTTCAAAATATTGAACGAAACGTCGGCAATTTAATCAAGAGGTATTTTTATATTGGGGATTATCAAGAAGGCTCCATAATTTATATAATATTTTATGGTAATATTTTTTATATCTCCTATCTATAAAGATGTGTTGGATTTTTGACGTCTATATTGCAAATTTGTCGATTCAGATATTGGTGATCAAATCTTGAATTTTCATTAATTCATTCATTAATTTTTTTATATTATTATGTATGGAGAGATTTGCATGTACTTGCTATTTTGTGAAATGTGAAAACTTGCATTACATTAGACTTTCAATTACTTTCACAGCCAAATACTATCAACTTTTTTGTAGGTACATTGATTAATACACACTCATTGATTCTACTAATGTTCCGTCACTAACGTCACTAATATTAATTTTGTCAAAGCAGGAAGTGACTGTGAAGAGGCATAATAAATATTTTTTACACAATCAAGATCTTTACTTGTTATGTTTTCAAGGTTTGCTTTCCAAACTATTCCAAGAAGCGACCACAACGGATATTGTCATCTCGGCAATTCTAGGTAAGTTAAGGGAACTGCAGCTGCAAATGCTTGCGTTAACATCTCGGGTGTTTAGGTAAATTACATCGGCCCATTTATTTCATTTAAAATCAGTAATCAATCATCATTGCCTAGACGTGCAAGTGTGTGTAATTAGACAGGGACAGTTTGAATTTCAAAATAAAGACCTGAGTTTATCAGGAAACCATTAGTCCTGTGTGTTCATAGTTGTATTTTTAAACTACGGAGATACGTTTTGGAGTATGGAGAATTTACCGGGACCATCGAAATGCCCAAAATTAGCGCCATTCTCAGTTAATGAGAAAGTTTTAATTTTGAATTGTTCAAAAACAATTGGTGAATTTTTTAAAAAGAAATATCTGGGGTCCTAGTTGAGCTACAGAGACGTTTTTTTTTTTGATAATACGTTGAAAATTGCCAGCTTTTAAAAATTATCTTTGCAGGTAGATATATTATGTTTTCTGCATAAATAATAGCAAAAAAAGCAATGTAAAAAAATTTACACATTTTCCGAGGCCATTTTGAAGGTGAAAATGGTGAAAACTGAATACATTCAATTTCAATATTGAAAATTTAACTCTTGATGAGTCGCGGATGAACCCTCTAGGCTGACGAAAAAAGGTTCAAACTGAATTTTACATTTAAAACGTTTTTTACAAAAAGTGTTTTTTTTTCATAAACAAATTAGCATTTTTGCAAAAAAAAATTACGGTAAGTTAAGGATACTAAAAGACACAAAATCTAAAAGTTTCAAGCTTCGACGTGCTTTTTAACGAAATTAAAGATATTTCAAAATTTGTAAAATTTTGAGACTTTTTTGTAATTATTTAAACAAATTATTAACCAAATTTAATCTACCTGGTCTGAAATTAACCGTTTTTCAAGAAGTCATAAATGGTAACAATCCTCTATCTAAAATTGCTTTAAAGATAGCTCAAAAAAACCTCAATTTTTACCTATTTTTGCATAAATAAACATTATTTTAAAAATGGCGCCACGCTACAAAATGGGCTCCCGTTCAAAGAGCCATTGCTTGTGACCAATACAAAACATTTCTCCACATGCCAACCTGTTCTGAATCACAATAAATTTTAAGCCTTTTTTATATAATTCTACTGGGCTATAATTATTCCTTGTATGTTTACAATAGTCAGAGGTACAATATTCGCACGTGTTTCGGGTGAGTCACTCAAAATACAAAGCGATTCCGTAAGACAGCGTGCAAGACATTATAAAATACCCAAAATTTAGAGGATGCCACCTTGTGTGGGCTTTGCATTTATAATGAGATTTTATTACTCCATGGGTTATTTTGACAGACTATAGATTAAGTATTAGTAGATAAGTGTTAGTGTAAGTGTACAAATAAATTAGCGCGTTAAGTGGTGAAAATAAATCGTTACAATTGTATGTCAAAAGGAGCTTTCATAGACATACGCATGTAGGAAGCTTCCTTTCTTAGTGTGGGCAGATGAATCATCCCTTGAAATGATGTCGTGTGTTACGGAACGCCCTGTATTCGAAAGGAGTTCGAAAATTACAATTTCGCTTCTCAGATGTGTTTCTTTTCTCTGGAAGGCTCTTTTTCGGTTGCAAATAACTTTGCAACTTTCCCGAAGCGACTTCCCATCATGCATCCGCCTCGGATCATCTTCGCCAGCGTTCCATTCGCGTTATCTCACAATTAATTAACGAATTTAACGTGTCGTTTACGATTTTGTTGTTCGTTCCTCTTTTGTTTGTCGAGAGTAGGGGACGGCTGGCGGCGGCGGCGGCGGCGGCGACGGCGGCAGCTTTCTGAGCGCGAGGAGAGGGAGTTTTAAAGCTCGCGGATCGCGAGAGAGCGTGTACACGCCACGCGCGTATATCGAGCGGGGCTCCCCCTCTCAGGAAATTTCCGTTGTGCGTCCGATAGAGTGACTCATCTTCAATTATTCAAAGCCGCCGTCGCGGCCGTCGCAGTCCGTGAATTACTCCGATCGCGGACCAAATTCAATTAGAGCAGCGGCCAGACGGTGACACTCTCTCTCTCTCCCTCACTCTCACACACACACACACTCTTTCTCTCTCTCTCTCTCTCTCTCTCTCTCTCTCTCTCTCTCTCCCCCTTGGGCTTAGTGTACGTACGTACGACCGGATCCAGTAAATAAACGAAGGGGAGAAAGAGAGAGAGAGAGAGAGAGAGAGAGAGAGAGAGAGAGAAAGAGAGAGAGCTCGGCCTGAAATGGCAAAAAACCCGAGAAGAGTGCGCCGAGATCGAATCGAGTCTCCCACTTTGTACTTGGACACTTTTTTGGGTATATCGCAGGAATCGCGAGGAATTTCAATAATGCAGGAAAGACGGAACGTGTGCCTTCTTCTTACTCGGAAAAACATCCCTGAACGTACGTTCAGAATTGAAGTCATAGCCGTGACCCGTCGCGGCTTCGCTCGTTACTTATTTCAGAAACTCGCCTATATACGTGCAACGCTATACCCTCTTTTCCAGGCGATAATATTTTCGCCCTATTAGGGATGTTTGACCAGTTGATGGTATACCTACATTTTCGTCTGATCCCTTTTTGGGGGTGAACTTTTCGAGGTATACATTTTCGTCTGATTATCTGATATTATAAACTGGGGCTCATGATATTTCACATTCTACTGCAAAAACTGACGTTGCCTATTAGGCTCAGTGAGTACACGTTTGATCCTTGCCCCCTTGCGTTCAGTGAGTACATGTTTGATCCTTGCCCCCTTGAGTTTCCAACGTACTTTCGAGCGTATCACATGATGTTCACGTATCAGAACGCTTCCTGAAACTTGTCTCCATCTAACAACACTACGGGTAAAAGGTGCATCTCATTAGATCTAATCTCATCAAAATGTATAGGTTGAAGGGATAGAGTAGTTCAGGTAACAGGACTACCTCTCGATAATAATCAGTCGGAAATCTGTCGACCCTTCTTTTCCACCTGCTCGGAAAGCGAAATTCAGGATTGTGGGATTTATCAGAACCATCTAAAAGCCCCATCTATTGATCTATCGATTGGGCTTTCAGATGGTTCAAGTTTTCAATTACTCGGTAACTATAGAGTTACCTCTCGTTAACGACCAATCACGGGACCACCGGTACTGGAAGGTGTGCGTTAATATGAAACTACAGAGTTAATTAAATCGTCTCAGCACGAAAGGGTTCAATATAACTCTTGTATGACGATAATTATGACTATTATAATTAAACGCTCTAAACCCGAACTTCACCCTTATTTTCCACCCCCTCGGAAAGCCAAATTTGGGATTGTCAGGTTACTCACAACCATCTGAAAGCCCAATCTATGCGTCACCTAGTTTTTATTTAACTACAGTGAAACCTCCCAGTAACGACCAATCACAGGACTACATAAAAAATGGGTTAATAAGGAGCTGTCGAGTTACTTAAATTGTCTCAGTGTGAAAGAGGCTAATATAACTCTAATATGAGGATAATTATTACTATTATTATTAATTCATTTAATAAATTAATGTCAATTAAAAGCTCCACCCGAATTTCACCCTTATTTTCCATACCCTGGAAAGCGAAATTTGGGATTGTCAGATTAATCAAAACCATCTCTAAGCGCAATCTATCCCACACCAAGTTTTTACTTACTGGGTAACTACAGTGATACCTTCCAGTAATAACCAATTACAGGACCACATAAAAGTGGTCGTTACTGGAAAGTGCCCGTTAATAAGGAACTGTCGACTTAATTAAATGACCTCAGCACGAAAGGGGTAAATATAACTCTCGTATGACGATAATTATGACTACTATATTAATGAATTTAATAGATTAAGATTAGGTTAATTAAACGCTCTAAACCCGAAATTCACCCCTATTTTCCTCCCCCTGGAAAGCGAAATTTGGGATTGTCAGGTTCCTCACAACCATCTGAAAGACCAATCTATCCTACACTAAGTTTTTACTTACTGGGTAACTACAGTGAAACTTCCCATTAACAATCAATCACGGGACCACATAAAAGTGGTCATTGCTGGAAGGTGCCCGTTAATAAGGAGCTGTCGAGCTAATTAAATAATTGTCTCCAGTATGAAAGGGGTCAATATAATTCTATTATGACGATAATTATGACTATTATTATTAATCAATTTAATGAATTAACATTAATTAAACGCTCTACACGAATTTCACCCTTATTTTCTACCCCCTCGGAGAGCGTAATTTGGGAATGACGGATTCATCAAAACCATCTAAAAGCCCAATTTATCCCACACCAAGTTTTTACTTACTGGGTAACTACAGTGATACCTCCCAGTAACGACCAATCACAGGACTACATAAAAGTGGTCGTTACTGGAAGGTGCCTGTTAATAAGGAGCTGTCGAGCTAATTAAATTGTCTCAGTACGAAAGGAGCCAATATAACTCTATTATGACAATAAATATGACTATTATTTTTAATTAATTTAATGAATTAACATTAATTAAACGCTCTACCCGAAATTCACCTTTATTTTCCACCCCCTCGGAAAGCAAAATTTGGGAATGTAAGATTTATCAGAACTATCCGAAAGCTCAATCTATCCTAGACCAAGTTTTTACTTACTGGGTAACTACAGTGATACCTCTCAGTAACGACCAGTCACAGGACTTCATAATAGTGGTCGTTACTGGAAGGAGCCCGTTAATAAGGTGCTGTTGAATTATTAAATCATCTCAGTGTGAAAGAGGCGAATATAACTCTATTATGACGATAATTATGACTATTATTATTAATTTATTTAATTAATTGACATTAATTAAACGCTCCACCCGAATTTCACCGTTATTTTCCACCCCCTCGGAAAGCGAATTTTGGGATTGACGGATTCATCGAAACCATCTGAAAGCCCAATCTATACCACACTAAGTTTTCAGTTACTCAGTAAGTACAGAGGAACCTGCCAGTAACGACCAATCATGGGACCACGTAAAAGTGGTCGTTACTGGAAGGTGCCCGTTAATAAGCAGCTGTCGTGTTAATTAAGTGGCCTCAGCATGAAAGGGGCCTATATAACTATATTATGACGATAATGATGAATATTAATATTAATTAATTTAATGAATTAACATTAATTAAATGATCTACTTGACTTTCACCCTTATTTTCCACCCCCTTGGAAAGCAAAGTTAGGGATTGTAAGATTTCTCAAAACCTTTTAATCTTTTACACCAAGTTTTCACTTAGGTACTCAGAACTTACAGTGGAACCTCCCAGTAACGGCCAAACACAGGACCACATAAAAGTGGTCATTACTGGAAGGTGCCAATAGTACTATAAACAAATTACAATTTTATTAAACAAAAATGTACAATACGTTCTAAGTGTCTAATATACACCTAGTAGTAATATTTATATAAATATGTACGAGGTATTCAAAACAGTCCCTAATTTTTCCTGTACTAAAATTATTTTTTTGAGACGAACAATCTTTTTCTTTTTCGATTTGTAAAAAAAATTAGTGGCACCTCTGATTTTTTAAAATAACTTTTAATTGTGTTAATTTAATTTTAACTGCGTAGCGTTATGTAAGTCATTTCCGCCAATGGTTGTTAGTTCACCCAAAAACTATGATGAAATTTCGTAAATATAGAATAACTCCGGAAGTATAATCTTCTACGCCCTTATTCTTACAACAAACGATAAAGACCTACAAAGTAACCCTAACAATACTTTCCAAAAAATGTAAACAAGTGAACTAATTCGAGATTTTAGAATTAGATTCACGTATAATGAAGTTCCTAAAAATATATTTTTATATTGTCGCGTCCAGAGGGATGAAGTCACCCTGAGAGCGTGCTAGGGGGTAGCTCGAGGTGGAGAACAAAAAACAATTAAGGAAATATAAGTTTATTTTTAGGTTTTTATTATTAGGTTTATTTTATTAGGTCGCGACATTATTAAGCTTTTATGAAAGGTTGACGCAGTTAATAAAATTGTATTTAATGTGGACTCAAGAATACGTATTGTAATGCGAAAAGTAAACAGCGCGAGACGTGTTTACTCGTATCGGACCTGAGCGGCTACCTCAAAAGGAATTGCCGCGACGCTTAATTGAATTCTATAAAAAAAAGGACAGCTCCATGAATACTTTATTATTATTATTATTATTATTATTTAAGGAAAGTAATTTATGACCCTCTGGACCTTTCTACATAATAAAAGATATTTCGAGTAATTACACGAATACGCCAGAAGGTTCCCGATTACATTTGAGAAATGTATATAAGCGGGCCTGCGGTCGGAGATTATTATTAGACGTGAGCGCGATATAGTAAATAAGCGAAAGACCGACCAGTGAAATAAATTAACGACTAAGAGTGTGATATAAATTAATTAGTTAAGTGTGTTATATAAATTAGTTTAGTAATAGTGTAAATAAATTAAGTAGTGTCTAGTCTAGTGTACAATTAGTATTAGTGTAAATAAATCAGAAAATAAACGTTACAGTATAAAATGTACTAACCTTTCAGCTAGTCGCTGATGACTGCAATTAAGTTTTGGTAATCATCCAAGACATTAATTTTTCTTTTCAAGCGTTAACCACTTTGTTTTCTAACTTTTATTTGAAAAATTTTACGTTAACGGGGTGAAAACAGTAGAGTAAAATAAGTGTAGCTATACACTTACGTTTTAAGATTTTATAGTTTTAGTAGATGTGGACATCATTCTGGTCGTTTCGACACGTAAGCTGTTTAAACCCATCTGTCTAATTTTTAAGCACATTTAGAATTGACCGGGAATACCGAACGTCTTGAACAGAAAGGTCTACAGGTAAACAACCCGATAATTTAGGTCTCACAAATTGAGCAATGGTCGTTACACGTAAATATTCCGAGAAATTGGGACGGGGAAACCAACGCTCGCGGCCTTTATTCGGAGTGGCAGTGAATCGAAGTTTTAAAGTTGGGATATTGATGGGAAATTTGAACGGGGACTCACAAAAGTGGCCGCTAATTAGGGTGCCTTTTGTACGAGGCTCCACTGTATTACATACATTTCACCCCCTTTTCACCCCTCGGAATTCGAAGTCGTGGTATTTCGGGAACGCTTACCTATAACCGTAACAGATTTCCAGATTCCATCTTTTAGTAAGTATTACATCAATTTCACCCCATTTGATTTTATGGCCCAATTTCGATTCCCTTACTTAAATCATTTCCAAGATTGTCGTTATGACTGAATTTTGAAAATTTGAATTCCAAATTTTTGAGTGTTTGGAAGAAATATCAACCTGTCAAAAAGAAATTTTAGAAATTTGCGAATTTGTAGCGTTGATGTAAAGTAACCTTTTTAGTTTCGTGCCAATTCGTTGAATTCGCCAATTTAAGTAATTTTCAACATAACGCTATTTATTTTGAATTGAAATCAAATCCCAATGTTTCACTAGTTAGTTTATATCTCGAATAGTAAGCACCTTACGAAAAGAAATTTTCATTGATAGTCCGAGAGAATTATCTCGAATTTAGCCATATTGTTGCAAAATGTGGACGTGGCCGGTTTCTTGCAGGAATTTCTTCTAAATAATATATGCAATAAATACGTCCATGTGCGCATGCCTTAAAAGTTGTGGAAAAATTGTTATTAACAAATTAAGGTGAAAAAGTCGACGATTTTCTGGATTTTCGGCTGTAACTTTGTTTCTTTAGGTTTTAGAAAAAAACTTTCTTATCAAAAGTTGTTCAGAATTAAATTCTCTAAAAGAATGATGTGATGCTAATTCCAAAATTTCCAAATTTTCTCGGAAAATGACCATTTCTCGCAAAATTGGGATAATTTTCGACTAATATCTTAAGAATCTAAATGCGCTCCAATCCAGTCGAAACTTCGTGAATAAGGAGATTTTTTTATAGTACTTGAAGCTCCCTTAAAGCTGTTCTTGCTTAAAAAAAAAATGAAAATTTAAATTGAACGCCAAACCCGAAATATTGAACCAAAAATGGGTCTTGTGTGGACGTTCTAAAGACATCCATCAAAAACCTAATAATGGATAAAAAATTGATCTTGTGTGGATGTTCTTAAAACATCCCTTAATGATCCTATAAAGGGCTGGTTTAAACTAAAAGTGGATCTTTTGTGGACATTCTAAAAACTTCCATCAAAGGTTTTAAAATGAGCTCCTTCTATTAAAATATCGATGTCTTGTGGATGTTCTGAAGGTTCTAAATGTTCTAAATTAAAGGTTATACAATGAGCTACTTCCAACCAAAAATGGATATTTTGTGGGTGTTCCAAAAACATCCATAAAACGTCGTGTAAAGGACTAGTTCGAACCAAAACTTCAACTATTGGGGACATTAAAATACATCCATGGTTCTCTTATGGGCTCCTTCGAACCAAAAATGGATTTTTGTGGACCATTTAATAACATTAATCAAAGGCCTAACAATGGAGACAAAATGGATCTTTAATGGACAATCTATAAACTTCCAACAAAGGTCTTATAACGAGCTGCTTCGGTGAAAAAATGGTTCTCTTGTGGATATTCTACAACATCCGTCGAAGGAAAATGTTAATATTCTACATCAAATTTATGTTGATATTGTTGATATGGTGATAATGTTGCCATGAATATTTTGTCCGGTCATATGAGAGAGTCTTACGATGTTTTACATCGCCATTTTTTTAAGAATTCATTCATAATTAATATAGTGTAACTATAGTGTAACGTTTATTTTACTAATTTATTTACACTAATACTAATACTAGACACTACTTAATTTATTTACACTATTACTAAACTAACTTAACTAATTAATTTATATCACATTTCTTAAACGTTAATTTATTTCACTTCAAACGCTCTCGCTATTTCGCTATTTACTCTCGCGGCTTCCGTCTACTAATAATAATCCTAATTCGTATTGGTATCCTCTTTTACTTCCAAAGCCGGGCTGTGTGCCCCTTGCTTCTTTTTCCCTCTTTTATTTTTCATTGTTTTCCTCTAGTATTCTTTGTTCTTCTCATTTGTCCCTCTTGTATCATGCTGTTTCTCCTGTTCTTCTTCTTATTATGTCCTCTTCTGTTCCTTCCTTCTTATTCCTCTTCCTCCGATTGTAGTAGCGCTAGTCTTGGTCTCTTCACTTTTGACTTTTCCTCTTCGTCGTAGTCGATGGCCTTCCTTATTAGCGGGTTTTGGTGCGTCTCCATTCTTCTTATTGTCTTCCTCGTCCTGTCCCTGATTGATGGTTTTCATTCCTAAGTCCCTTCGTAGTTGCTCGTTCCTCATGTACCATGGTGCGTCCGTCATCTTCCTCATTGCCTGGTTCTGTATCACTTCTAGCTTCTTGATGTTGGTGTCCGCTGTTTGTCCCCATGCTGCTGCTCCGTATAATATGATTGGCTTGATGCTTGCTTCATAGATCCTCTTCTTTATTCTTAGTTGTAGCTTGCTTCCTCTTCCTATCATTGGTCCCAGTTGGTTTAGTCTCTGCTTTGCCTTCTTCGCTGTCTCCTCGATGTGTTTCCCCCATGTTAGTCTCTTGTCGATATGTATTCCTAGGTATTTGACGTCGTTGCTCCATTCGATTTCTATGACACTCACTTTGATTTTTATTTTCGGTCCTTTTAACTTCTTTCCTATGCATATCGCTTGGCTCTTCTCCGGGTTGATCCTTATCTTCCATTTCTTCGTCCACTCTTCCATCTTGTCAACTTCCCTCTGTAGATATTCCGCTGCTTTCGTTGGGTGTAGTGATGTCGCTGCCTTCGCCGTGTCGTCCGCGTAGATGTATGTCCTTGTGTGCCCTCCTAAGTCCTTCCTGGGTATGTCGCTCGTGTAGATGTTGTATAGTTCTGGTGCCAGTATAGATCCTTGTGGTGCTCCTGCTTCGATTGTCCTCGTAGTTGATGTTTCTTCTCCAATCTTTATCGTGAATGTCCTCTTCTTCAAGTATTCCTGTATCATCTGCGTGTGCGCCTTTCCGAATCCTAGTTGGTCCATCTTTGCTATCAGTCCGTTGTGCCATATCCTATCGAATGCTTCTCCACGTCGAATAATATCATACACGTCGTCCTCTTCTCGTTGATGTCCTTGATCGCCTCCTCCATTAGTCGTACTACTTGGTCCTCCGTTGAATGTCCTTCTCTGAATCCGCATTGCTCGTCCGGGATGATGTCCAATCTTCTTTCTTCTTCCTTTATCCTCCAAACTATGACTTTCTCCATGATTTTTCCTATGCTGCTCAGTAACGTGATGGGTCGGTAGTTTTGTAGTAGTTTCCTGTCCTTTCCTGGTTTCGGTATCATGATGACTTCTCCTAGCTTCCATTGCTCCGGTTAATATCGCCTCTTCATCGCCGCGTTGATTGTCCTTGCTATCCTTTCCATATATCCCTCTGGTAGTTCCTTCAGCATTCTGTTCGTTATCCTGTCGTGTCCTGGTGCCTTCCTTGGGTGCAGACTCTGGATGATTTCCGTGATCTCCTCGGGCGTGGTCCTCTTCAGTTCGCGGTCACTTTCCTCGTCCTCTATGTTTCTCGCTCTCCTATCGATGTCTTCTTCGAATTCGGTATCGTGTCCCTGGTCCGTGTTCAGTCTGAATTGTTGCTCCATTGCGTCCGCGAATACTTCTTTCTTCTCGTCCGTCCGGTGCTTTAGTCCGTTTTTTCCGAGTAATGGTCCTGTGGTGGTTGGGTTTCTTCTTCTCATTATTCGCATTATCTTCCAGTGTGTTCCTTGTTCCTCTTCCATTTCTCTAGAAATTCGTTCCATTTTTGGTTCCTGTGCTCTTGTAGTTCCGTTCTGATTTCCGTGTTTAGCCTGTTGATGCGTCTTCTTATTTCTGGGTCGTAGTTTATTCCGTATCTCCTTTTCTCTCTGTTTCTCAGCCGTATCTTCCTCTTCAGTTCCCCTGGGATATCTCCTGTGTATATGGTCCGTCTTATAGTCCTGGTGTTTTTCTCGTAAGCGTTCTTGATTTCTTCCGTTATCCTTGTCACTTCAATCCTAATTCGACCACAAGCCCGCTTATATATCCATCTCAATTGTAGCCGGGAACCTTCTCGCATATTCGTGTAATTACTCGAAATATCTTTTATTATGTAGAAAGCTCCAGAGTGTCATAAATCACTTTCCTTAAATAATAATCCCGGAGTATTCAAGGAGCTGTCTTTTTTTATAGAATTCAATTAAGCGTCGCCGCAATTCCTTTTGAAGTAGCCGCTCAGGTCTGATATGAGTAAACACGTCTCGCGCTGTTTACTTTTCGCATTACAATAGAGTTTATATACAGAGTTTATTCTAATTTATTTATACAGTTCCTTAACACTTAATTTATTTAGTCTATTCCTTAACTAACCACGTTATTTTAAACACTTAACGCTCTAATTTATTTGTACAAATATCGGCTCATCGCACTTTTTCACTCACAGCGGCTCTTGGTCTGCTGTGCTTGCCACGGAACTGGCTCGTAATTTATATCCCATAATAATGTTTTTTTCGAGAAGCTCACGGCTTATTCTTTCTCTAATTGGACGTTCTGGATTATTCTGTCGCCTTCGAGAGAGAGAGTTTTAAGGTCGGGGTTTACCGAATTTTCCGAAGCGGCAATCTTTGAAGTGCGCCGACTTCGTCAGATAAGAAGTAGCACGCTTCACACTGATGTTTACATTTCGCGTCACAATAGTTTCTTCCCAAGTTTTTTCAGATGTTACTAAGGCAGATTCGTCAGCATACCGCGAGCACCACTCCTTCAGATAACTCTTCAAACATATCAATTACGTATATTAGAAATAGAAGGGGACCAAGGGTGCTTCCTTGGAGTACTCCCATATTTACAGCACTACTTCTACACGCATTAACTACCGTATTCTATCTTTTAGGTAGTCCTCAATTAGCTCAAGAGCAACACCTCTTGTACCATACCAATTTGAATTTTCTAACAGTATTTCTTGATTAAAAATATTCAGCACTGTTTTAGAATATGCTTTTAAGACTCTAAATTGGGAAAACAAAGGTATCAGTATAGACGGAAAAATGCTAAATAATCTACGATTTGCAGATGATATAGTACTGAAAGAGGCAACTGAAAAAGTTGGCCTTTACATAAACCAGCAAAAAACAAAAATCATGACAAACCTAGTACTGGGAGGGACTATATCACTAGACAGTAAAACCATCGAGGAGATCGACGAATACAAATACCTGGGACGCCAAATTAGAATGAATAGAGACAACCAAACAAATGAATTACAGAGGAGAATTTGTCTTGGATGGGCAGCATATATGGAAGATTGAGAGATATTTTCGGTAGTGACGTTCCAATGACCTTGAAACGGAAAGTACGTGCTGCCAGTGATGACTTATGGCGCCGAAACACTTACCTTGATAAAAGGCACCGTGTAGAAAAGAGAAAGTTGGAGAGAGCTATGCTGGGTATTAGGATCCAAGAAGGTATCAGAAACGCCGAAATTCGACAAAGGACAGAAGTACAGGACATAATCCGGCGGCGAATTACAGCATTAAAGTGGAAATGGATGGGACATGTTGCGAGATTTAAGGATGACAGGTGGACCATAAGAATAACAAATTGGAGACCCAGAGCGGACAAAAGAAGCAGGGGTAGACCACCAACAAGATGGAGCGACGATATAAAGAGGATTGGAGGACACTGGACGAGAACAGCTTAAGAGAGAACCCAGTGGAGCAGTTTAATCGAGGTCAAAGGACTCAACACCAGGCTGGATGATGATTTCTTGATTAACCCTATCCGAAGGGTTTTGCTAAATCAAGGAATACCTACTGCTATTATTATAAATGCTAAGTACAACGTGATCAAGAAATACTGTTTAAGTTGGCAATCCTGAATTTTACTGTAAAATGGTAGAACTGGAACTACTTCCGGTTGCTTGACAGCTACTTCGATGTTTAACAGTGACAGCATTGACACTTGAGCGGCGTTGCAAATTTTTATTATAAAAATATAAAAATGGTACTATTTACATTAGAACAGGACATTTTTATTGTCATGGCTTATTTTCGGAGTGCAGTTCATGACGCCATTTCTGGATGGCAATACTCCTTGGAATCCACTTTGCACCAATTTGAAGAAATGTTTCCTAAAGTTGTGTTTACTATAGACGTTTTTAAACAATATTGCATGCGCGTAGTTCAACGATATTTCAATACAGGCAATGTGAAGAAAGGAAAGTCACCTCTGGTAGACCCTCCGTACTCACTGAAAATGTGGTGCAAGACGTCAGGGCCCGACTGCAACAAAGTTCTCGAAAATCGGTTAGGAAGCTTTCCCTCCAAACAGGTGTGACCCTTATCAAAAGTTCACCAATTTCCACTTATTCCTAATTTCCCGTATTTCATTTCGTGACTTCACAGGTTTATCATATGGAAGTTGTTCCACTGTGCTGAAGAGCAAATTGAAATACCACCCGTACAAATTTTCGATGGTCCAACCCCTAAATCCTCCTGATCGTCCACAACGCGTCCTGTTCTGTAACTGGTTCAATTAGGAAATGAACAATGATGACATCCTGGATAAAACTTTTTTTCCGATGAAGCCTGGTTCCATCTCAATGGCTATGTTAGTTCTCAAAATTACAGAATTTGGTCTGATGAAAATCCACGTGCTGTTAGAACAACAACTTTACATCCTACTAAAGTTGGTGTTTGGCTGGCTATATCGCGGCAGAGAGTAATTGGTCCTGTGTTTTTTAACTTCACAGTCAATTCTGAACGATACATTCAGCACATTCTCCAGCCATTCGTAGTCCAATTAACCGTAGAGAAACGCGCAAATGGCTACTTTCAACAAGATTGGGCTCGAGCACATTCGGGCTCGTGCCACAATGCAATCTTAGCGGGAAGTTTTTGTCTATCGAGTCATAAGTACGGGAATCTGGCCAAGTAGGTCACCAGACCTGGCACCTCTAGACTTTTGTTTCTTTGGGCCACCTTAAAAAGCTGTCATTATCGAGGAAGTTGCAAATATTTCTCCTCGGATGGTAATTAATGTCTTCGAGAGCATAAAACGGAGAGTGAATTTATGTTTAGAACATAATGGTGCTCAATATTCGAGCAGTACCTTTAAATATTGAATTTTTTTCTGGTGTGGTCTTTCAATCGTAGATAAATTCACATAACCTAAAATATTTGCGTTTATTTAGATGTCGCTGTCATGCAGAGATTTCCGGTGTAGCGTTGCAAACCCTTAGACAAGAAAATCCTCCAGGTAGGATTGCCAACTTAAACAGTATTTCTTGATCACTTGATCAAATACTGTTTATCAGTATTAGTGCCCTTTTGCAATAGGGACTTATTGGAAGTGTAAGAAACTGTAGCGGTAATGCTGATAGCACTATTTTGACATGTACGCATGCGCAGTGGCCCACTAAATACTGGTACCAGTAATTGTGATAGTGCTAGACTTTATTACTGAACAAATAAGGAGTGCACTATTTACTATAATTTTCCCGTATATTTACATTTGTCAGCTGATTTGTCGTTTTTATAACTAACCATTTTGCGTTCTATATCTATGGTTTGTTTACGTCTTTGCTTTTTTGTTTTCAATTACCGGATTTTTTTAACGAGTAGTTGTGAATTGTGAATTTGTGTTTTAAAAAAACAATTCATTTTTGTCTGTCTTCACCTCAAAGTCAAACAAATAACAACCTGTGATAACAACAACCGGGTCATCCGCCAACTGACAATTCGACGTTTAAAAGAAAGGTTAGAAATAAGAAGGAGAATGAATAGCACAGAACCAAAAAGCATTTCCAATAACTCGTTTTTTTTTTCGGCCGCGTAAATGACCCCGCACTATTAATATACGGTTGTTGTTATTACTGCTGTCAGTATTTTGAAACTTCCAATAAGTCCCTAATAGGGGTACTCACAATGTTATTTAGCATGCTAACTCGTTAGCATGCTAAAATTAGAATTATGAGTGACCCAAGGTAAGTACTATCGTAATCTTGCTAAATAAATGCGGTGGCGCTACTCGCGGTATGATTCTGAAACAGTTTTTTGTAAATAACTGAAATCTTGTTCTTTTCTTTGGTTTATTTCTTTTATCATGCCCAAGAGTAGTGAACTATTTAAATTATATGAAACTTTGGCGAATGACTGTTTATTTGAAATTCTGCCATGTGAAACTGCAGAAGAAGAGGATGAAGTCATCGTCGTCATCGAGGATTGTTTAGATAAGATTCTTGCCGTTTCCTCTTGTTAGGTATTCTGTACCATTTCAATTGGGATCGGTGGTAAAGTCTGCAGATTGGTACGAATCTATTTTACCAAACTTGGACGAGAACCGTATTAAGACACTCTTAAGAGTGAACTTTTTTCAGAATAACCATAAAACCTTTTTGGAAATGACAAATAAAACAGCATGGCCGCCATTTAGCATAGTAACACTGTATTTAGCACACAACCAGGTGTGCTAAATTGACCAACTTATTTCTATTGGAATATTTAGCATGCTATGGTTGAAACTCTACGACTAGCACAAGTACAGGGTGATCAAGAATGACTGTTTGAGTTGGCAATCCTACCTGGAGGATTTTTTTGCCTAAGGGTTTGCAATGCTACAACCAGACAAGGCGTATCAACTTTAAAATAGGTTGCCTCAAGCGATCCTGACCTACCACAACGTCATCTACGTCACACGGTGACCGGCGATGCAAAAAATACTTTGAAAAACTCAAAACTGTTGTCAATTACAAACGAAAACGCCAGCCAAACGCCGAATTGTCAGAGTAATACAGGGCATAGATGAAACCAGAGTTAGTTTAAACACCTAATAAAACTCAGACCTGTGTCGCCAGTCTACGTCACGAACTCCGCCTCCCCTGCGCGACCCCCTCGCCAGAAGCTGTTCAATGAGGTAACTTTTTTAAAGTTGATAGGCCTTGACAACCAGATATGTTTATTTCATTTATTTGACAAAACAATCAGCGTTATGTAAGTGGCTGGATCGCCATAGCAGCGAGCGAAGGCCAAATAAAAGAAGAAGAAGAACAATCAGCGGTAAGATTGTAGGTTACGTGAATAAAAATTAACGCTTAAAAATGAAACTCGAAATACAGAACAAAGATTTAATTAAACCGGCTAAAGGTAATGCTCAAAATGCCCCCCATTTTGGTCCAGACATAAATTAACTCTTCTTTTTAGGCTCTCGAAGATATTCACCAGCATATTGGAATGTTTGCCACTTCCTGAACTATTGCCTATTGCAGCTCTTTTCAGTATGCAATACGTTCCTAAAGACATTGTCCTTCAAGAGTCCAAATAACGAACAATCTAATGGAGTGAGATCTGGTGACCTGCTTCACCAAATGCACCGACTAATACCGTAATCTGTCGCCAAAATTCTCTCTTAAATATCCCATAGTAGCACGAGCCGTATGTGCCCTTGCAGAGTATTGTTAGAAATATCCAATTTGACGCTCTTCGTCTGTTAATTGGTTTATAAAAGGCCTCAAAAGGTGTTGGATATATCTCTCCGAATTGACGGTAAAATTAAAAAATATTGGCCCATACACCCGCGTACTTGACACTGCCATCCAAACACAAACTTTAACCGGGTGTAAATGTGTCTCTCTGATAGCGTAAGGATTTTCACCTGACCAAATTCTGTAATTTGGTTATTCACATAGCCGTTGAGATGAAACCAGGCTTCGTCGGAATAGAAGGTATTGTCAGGGATATCATTATTATTTAATATGTCATTGAACCAATTGCAAAATAAAACTCTCTGCGGGTGATCAGGAGGGGTCAATGACTGGACGATGGAAATTTTGTAAGGGTGGTACTTTAATTTCTTTTTAAGCACAGTGGAGCAACTTCCATATGTTAAGCCTGTAAAACCGTGAACTAGAACAACATGGAAAAGTAGAAGTCTTATGGATAAGAATGAAAATTGGTTGAATAGGAGGCATGAGGACCCAACCTGTTTGAAGGGAGAGCTTTCTTAAGGATTTGCGAGGACTTGTTTGCATTCGAGTTCTGATATCCTCGACAACTTCCTCGTTTAGAGTAGAAGGTCTACCAGTTGGTTTTTAAGTTTGCTTACGCTCCTTGTGTTTAAATAACGTTCAACTACTCGCATGCAATGTTGCAGAAAGACAGCAAAAGTGACCAAAGTCTCAGGAAACAACTCTTGAAATTGCTGGTATGTCGCTTCGAGGGAGTACTGCGAACCAGTAATTGGGTTATAAATCCCGCTTCTAAAGTACGCCATTCCAATGAAAATATCGTGTTGTAACGTGAAAACCATTTTAAATAAATAAATTTGAAAAGAATACCAGAAATTCGAATTTGAAATAGCAAATGGCATCTGTCAATGACGCTGTCAGTGTCACCAACCGGATGTTACTCCAGTCGTACCATTTAAAAATGAAATTCAGTATTGCCAACTCAAACAGTCATTCTTGATCACGTTGTAGCACGCTATACATGCTAAATGAAAGATTGTGAGTACCCCTAATGTCTCTCTAATGCGGATGCTGAGCTGAGCGCGTTTCGAAATTCTTAACGTCCTCACGATCGTTTCACGAAGGAAGAGCAAAAGATTAACATCCGATCGTTTCGAATTTTTCGCCGGAAAGGAGAAAGAAACGAGATCTGGCGTTTACGTGTACGTGAGAGGAGAGAAAGAGAGAGAGAGAACTGTAATACGTATATATAGATATATAGATAGATAGTTAGATAGGAGGAGGAAGAGACCGCCGCCGCCGCCGTCGTCCGTCCGTCCGTCCGTTCGAGCCTGACCACTTGTCGAGCTAATTACCGAAGGAGATCGTTATTCGCGAAACGCCGGGCGTTCGGCGGAGACGGGGGCGGCGGGCGGAAAAGGGGGGTGGGGGTCCCGGGGGGGTCCGGGGGCGGCGGGCGGAAGGGCGGTGCGGGGGGCAGGGGGCGCGAGGGGGGCCCCGTGCGTGTGTACGCGACCGGCGACCGCGGCATTTCCGCCCTAGATGACCTTTATTGATGGACCGGTCCGAAAGGGTCTTCGGCCACACGGCCGATTTCGCCGATGGTCAGAAATAACGTTCAACTTTCGACGAGAGAGAGGGAGAGAGAGAATGAAAGACAGGGTGATCGTCGGGAACGGACGCATTCTCGCGTGTGTTTACTGCGAAAATCAACCGCCTCTCTCTCGCTCGGATTCGTTACGAGCACAAGTTTCGCACATTAAACTCCGAAAACGACTAAATCATCTTATATTATCTCACCTAAAGACCGCCGTGCAATGAAACTGTAACTACAGGGCGCCTTGAAATTAATGGCTTAACTAGAGCGTCGAGATATACGGAACTACAGCCAAAGTACAGCCCGGAAGAAACCGACTACATTAAACAGCGTTGCCATGTAGCTCTGTGCATACATGTATATAATTTGAAAAAAAAATTGATTTATCTACAACGTGTTTAAAATGATTGTCATCTAGTCGCCTTGGAATTCCCATGTAAAATAAAAAAACCGCCTTGCGAAAATGGGAGTTTCTACTAGCTATTATATACATAACCTCAAAATAACCTACTTAACCTCTTTTAACTTCTGGTTTTTCTCTGTTAAAAGAAAACGAATTCTGAGTATTTTTCTATTTGTAGTATTTGTTTTGGCCCTGAAAAGGGCAGTTAATTACCAGTAGTACTAATTGCCAGTTTCACAATAAATGTTCGAAGTGGCTACCGTTTTGCTGCATGCATAAAAAACCACAGGACCTTTCATGTTATTTAAAATGTGCTGCAATGTATCTCCCGTTATTTTATTGCATATTAAGGTAATGGCGCGGTCCATCAGTTCATCCAGATTATTAATCCGTTCTTCGTAGACCTCGTTTTTAAGGAAGCCAAAAATGGAAAAGTCCAGCGAAGTGAGATCAGGTGATCTGGCAGGCCAAATTCCTCTGCTCACAACTCGACCAGGGAATAAATCTTTAAGAAACCTCAAATTTTCTTGAGTGGTGTGAGCTGTGGCTCCATCCTGTTGGAAGAAAACACCTTGAAATTCATCAGGATGCAACTCTTCTACAAATAGTCTCAATAATTGTTCTCTGTAACGTTGACCGTTGCTATGGTGGAAGAATATTGGCCGTATTATTCTACGACGTGATCTGGCCAACCATATCCCTACTTTCAGTGGATGTAAGGGAACCTTAATGATATTGTGTGGATTAACAACCCAGACAGCACAGAACGTCTTAAAGACATCCATTTTAAGCCTTTTTTATGCCTGCACGCCTTAAGACATAAAAAGTACATCTATAAGACGTCCATATCCGGAAGTCTTTAAGACGTCCAAGGCCAGACGTCCTAAAGAAGTGTAATTTACGTCGATTTTTAGCCTGACCCTTTTATGCCTGAAGTGGACGTCTTTAGGACGTCCAATTCTGGATGTCTCTAAGATGTTCAAACGCTGACGGCGTAATGACGTCCAATTTATGTCGTTTTGATGCCTGACCTTCTTTATGCCTGAAGTGAACCTCTTTAGGAGGTCCAGTTTTGAATGTCCCGAAGATGTTAAAAGGCGGACGCCTTAAGGACGTCTGATTTATGTCAATTTTATGCCTGATCTTTTTATGCCTGAAGTGGACTTCTTTAGGACGTCCAGTTCTGGATGTCTCTAAAATGTTCAAAAGCGGACGTCTTAATGACGTCTAATTTACGTCAATTTCATGCCTGATCTTTTACAAGCCTAAAGTGGACCTATTTAAGACGTCTATTTATGGATGTCTCTAAGATGTTAAGAGGCGCACACCTTAATGAGTTGCAGTTTATGCCTCGCCTCCTTTATGTCTGAAGTGGACCTCTTCAGGACGTCCATTTTTGGATGTTTATAAGATACTAAAAGACGGACGTCTTAATGACGTCTAATTTACGTCAATTTTATGCCTGCCCTTTTTTAAGCCAGAAGTGGACGTCTTAATGACGTCCAATCTATGTCGTTTTCATGCCTGACCTTCTTTATGCCTGCCGTATTAGGGACGTCTTAAAGGCGTAGTTTTATATAAAAAATGTCTTAAAACAGACGTCTTTTGGACGTCATTACGGATTTGAGGACATCTTTTTAATGCCTTGAAGGCATCTTTGAGATGTACCGTTTTGTGGCAAATAACATGAAATGGACATAAAATGAACATTTTAAAGACGTCACTAAGAAATTAGAGGATATCTTTACGACGTCTTACAAACGTGAAGAAGGCGTGCTTATGACTACTTAAAGACGAAAAATGAACGTCGTAATGTTGTCGCTTAATGCCTTGAAGGCATCTTTGAGACGTACCGTTTTGTGACAAATAACGTGAAATAGACGTAAAATGAACATTTTAAAGACGTGCCTAAGAAATTAGGGGGCATCTTTAAGACGTCTTACAGACTTGAGGAAGGCGTCCTTATGACGTCTTGAAGACGAAAAATAGACGTCGTAAAGTTGTCCTTTTAATGCCTTGAAGGCATCTTTGAAACGTACCGTTTTGTAACAAATAACATGAAATGGACATAAAATGGACACATTAATAACGTTCTTTGGACGTCACAGGACACCTTTGAGATGTCGCAAATGCCTAATGGTGATGTCTATCAGACGTCTTAAAGACGTCTTTGTGCTGTCTGGGAATAGACCATGTCCGGTAATTTTGGTTATTGACATGACCTCAAATGGAACCAGGCTTCACCTGTGAAGAAACTTACATCAAGAACATCATCGTTGTTGAGGTTTTCCTGAAAAAAGTTGTAATCTCTCGGTAAGATTTGTTGCACTATGGAGACTTTGTAAGGATGTATGTGCAAACGTTTTTTCAGAATCCTTCTAACGGTGCTGAAGGACACGTCTGTTCGAGCCGATTTTTTACATTTTGGAGCGAAATAACCGTTGGCGGAACAACTCTCTTACAAAATTCGTCGCCAACTTCAAACATATCAAAAGATAGACGCAGGTTGTAAAAGTGTGCAAAATTTCATTTGTTCATCCCGTTACGATGAAAAATTGTCAAATTAGACCCCTTCTCAAATTACCATTTCTTAGTAATGAACTTGTTTGGAAACGCTCATCTTATTAACAATTAGAATATCTTTGTTACTCGTTACAGAAACAACTGGTAAAAAGCACTGCAACAAATCCTTAAAACGTGAATAACGCTCATAACTCATTAGTTGTCAAATCAAGTGTTTAAGCACAACTCCGTGAGTAACACGGTCATTACTCATTATCTCCTTATATCTCCTCTAATTAAATAAATAATTGCGTGGTAAGGAGTGAAACATGTGTAACGAGACTCGTTATAAAACACCCTGCGAAAACACTGGGTATCAACGTATGCGATCGTGAGTAACGCTCTTAACTCATCACTCGTCATAATCTCCTCCAATTCGTTTGTTTAATTACGTTGCGATAAGCGAGAAGGAAATCTAAGGTAATGAGTAACGCTCATTACTCATTACTTTCTTATATCTTCTCTAATTTAATTATTAACTGCAATTAAAATATTTTTGCTATCCGTTACAGAAATAACTGAAAAAAGGACTTCATCTACGTCTTACCTCGTGAGTAACGTTCATAACTCAACATTTTTCCCCATCACCCCCAATTCACTTGCCCAATTGCATCGCACTGAACATGAGAACACGTCCGTGGCCGTGAGTAACGCTGATTACTCACCACTTGTACTTATCAATTATTCCAATCCAGTCATTCAACTGATAAAACGTTGTCTTTAATTACATCGCGAGGAGCAAGAAAGAATATGAATTAATGACCATAAAGTTAATAACGCTTATTGCTCATTATGTATTTATGTATCGTCGGATTTCATTATGAATAAATTAAAAGGAGTAACGAAATCCGTTACAAAAGTACTGGGAATGAACTGTATTAATACCTTAATACCTTAGACAATGAGTAATGCTCATAACTCATTATTCGTCCTTATTTAGTCAAATTCAGTTGTTTAGTTAAGGCGCAATACATGTGATACATGCGTCGAGACTAAGTAATACTCATTATTCACCACTCTTCCTTATCTCCTCCAAATCAATCGTTTAATTATGTCACGAAGAGCGGATGAAACGCTTGAGACCGTCGGTAACGCTTAATACTCGTTACATTCTTATATCTTCCCGTATTTAATAATCAATTAAGTGACGAGGAGTGAGGCGAAACGTCTAGCGAATCACGTTACAAAAACACCGAGAAAAGCACCCTATTAACGTGTTAGACAGTGAGTAACGCTTATTGCTCATTATTTGTCAATATCTCCTCCAAATCAATTGTTTAATTATGTCGCGATGATCGAGAACGAACGCTCATTACTTATTACTTATTACTTTCTATATCCTGCATACAAATGTAAAAACCTCTTACGTGATTTACGCTCATAACTCATCAGTTGTCATTATCGCATTCAATTTAATTGTTTAATTGCGTTACGGTAAGGTTACGTCTGAGGCCAACTATTATAATATAAAACAAATATATCAATTAAATATTATTATATCTTATTAATATATAATTAATATTTATACAAACACTAATATAATAATGTTGATATAATTTATTATTAATATTAAGCCCAGATCTATCGCTGTCCTTCTAAATGTGCCAATTTAAAGGCTTCACTAAAGTTGTGCTAAGCTACACAACACGCCGTGGAAAGCAATTAATCCCAACTAATTATAAATGATCCCAATTACAAGATAGTTTAATGAATACAGTTAAGCCTCATACTGCTATTAATTGGTGGCACAATTTATATAAAGCGATGCAAGTGACTATTACTGTTAATAAAAGAGGTTGCAATTTGTATACTTTGCTATTGAAAGGAGGGTTTGATTCATTGTTGACACCAAAATAAGTACGTACTTCATTCCCTCTTTTGTGAGTAGAGTGAGTACAAGTGAAGTGTTTCATTCTATTCTAGAAGCTATACGAGTTTGTAACGATACGGAAGAACAACGACAGATTGTTATCGTACCCTTGCGAGGGACACCCTTCATCAATCTCGAATGACATGCACTTTATAAACTGTTGCATGTGGAATTTATAAAGTAAACCAAGTTTGCTTTCTTTTGCCGAACAGATATACCTGTTGCATGTGTAATTTATAAATTAAATTGGGTTTACTTCGCCAAACAGCATTTTGCTGTTGCACGTGGAAACTATAAAGTAAACTAATTGTACTATCCATTGGAACCTATACAATAAACTAAGTTTCTTGTCTTTTTGCAAACTGGATTTAGCTGTTGCATGTGAAATTTGTAAAGTAAACTAAGTTTGCTCTCCTTTGGCAAACTGGATTTAGCGGTTGCATGTGAAATTAGTAAATTAATCTAAGTTTACTATCCTTTGCCAAACTGGATTTAGCTGTTGCAGGTGAAAGTTATAGGGTTAACCAAGTGTTTTTTGCTTCACGAAACCGGATTTAGCTGTTGTATGTGGAATTTGTATAGTAAACCAAGTTTGCTCTCCATTGCCAAACTGGATTTAGCTGTTGCACGTGAAATTTATAAAGTAAACTAAGTATACTATCCTTCGTCAAACTGGACTCAGCAGTTGCATGTGGAATCCGTATAATAAACTAGGTTTACTTTCCTTTGCTAATCTGGATTTAGCTGTTGCAGGTGAAAGTTATGGGGTTAAACAAGTGTTTTTTTGCTTCACGAAACCGGATTTAGCTGTTGTATGTGGAATTTGTAAAGTAAACCAAATTTGCTCACCATTACCAAACTGGATTTAGCTGTTGCACGTGAAATGTATAAAGTAAACTAAGTATACTATCCTTCGTCAAACTGGACTCAGCAGTTGCATGTGGAATCTGTATAATAAACTAGGTTTACTTTCCTTTGCTAATCTGGATTTAGCTGTTGCAGGTGAAAGTTATAGGGTTAACCAAGTGTTTTTTGCTTCACGAAACCGGATTTAGCTGTTGTATGTGGAATTTGTATAGTAAACCAAGTTTGCTCTCCATTGCCAAACTGGATTTAGCTGTTGCACGTGAAATTTATAAAGTAAACTAAGTATACTATCCTTCGTCAAACTGGATTTAGCAGTTGCATGTGGAATTTGTATAATAAACAATTGGATTTAGCTGTTGCATATGGAATCTGTATAATAGACTAGGTTTACCTTCCTTCGCCAAATTGGAGTTAGCTATTTCATAGGTAACTTGTAAAGTAAACTAAGTGTACTATTCTTCGTCAAATTGGATTTAGCTGTTGCATGTGGAACTTGTACATAATAAACTAGGTTTACATTCTTTCGCCAAACTAGAGTTAGCTATTGCATATGAAACTTGTAAAGTAAACTAAGTGTACTTACTATCCTTCGCCAAACCGTATACAGCTGTTCCTTGTGGAATGTATAATGTATACTAAGTTTAACAAAAGAGGGTTGCCCAAGTTCACACAGTTGGCCATGATGATCAGAAGGAAGGAAAGCCATCTGTCTTGCGAACACTTTAAAGTAAAGGCATAGTAAAGTGTTGGCAAGACATAGAAGTTTTTCCTTCCTTCTATCCTAAGTTTGCTTTATTTCACCAAACCGGAATTTACTGGTGCATATGGAATCGATACAGTAAACTAAGTTTTTTGTCATTTTGCAAACTGGATTTAGCTGTTGTCTGTGGAGTTTGTAAAGTAAACCAACTTTGCTCTCCTTCGCCAAACTGGATTTAGCTGTTGCATTTGGAATTTCTGTGATAAACTAGGTGAACTTTCCTTCGCCAATCTGGATTTAGCTGTTGCTTATGGAATGTGTAAGGTATACTAAGTTTTTTTTCTTTCCCAAAACTGGAATTTACTGTTGCATATGGAATCTATACAGTAAACCAAGTTCGTTGTCCTTTTGCAAACTGAATTTAGCTGTTTTATCTGAGATTTGTATAATAAAGTGTACTATCCTTCACCCAACTGGATTTAGCTGTTGTGTGTGGAATTTGTAAAGTAAACCAAGTTTGATCTTCCTGGCCAAACTGGATTTAGCTGTTGCACATGGAATCTGTCAATCTGTGTAATGAACTTGCTTTAGCGTCCTTCGCCAAATTGGATTTAGCTATTGCATATGAAACTTGTGAAGTAAACTAGGTGTACTATCCTTCGCCAAACTGGATTTATCTGTTGTATGTGGAATTTGTAAAGTATACTAAGCTTGCTTTCCTTCGGCAAACTGGATTTAGCTGTTACATATGAAACTGATGTAAGGTTAACTAAGTGTACTATTCATCGCCAAACTAGATATAGCTGTTGCTTGTGGAATATGTAAGGTATACTAAGTTTGTTTCTTTCGCCAAACTGGAATTTACTGTGGCATATGGAATCTACACAGTAAACTAAGTTTGTTGTCCTTTTGCGAACTGAATTTTAGCTGTTTCATGTGAGATTTGTATAGTAAAGTGTACTATCCTTCGCCAAACTGGATTTAGCTGTTGCATTTGGAATTTCTGTGATAAACTAGGTGAACTTTCCTTCGCGAATCTGGATTTAGCTGTTGCTTGTGGAATGTGTAAGGTATACTAAGTTTTTTTTCTTTACCAAAACTGGAATTTACTGTTGCATATGGAATCTATACAATAAACCAAGTTCGTTGTCCTTTTGCAAACTGAATTTAGCTGTTTTATCTGAGATTTGTATAATAAAGTGTACTATCCTTCACCCAACTGGATTTAGCTGTTGTATGTGGAATTTGTAAAGTAAACCAAGTTTGATCTTCCTGGCCAAACTGGATTTAGCCGTTGCACATGGAATCTGTCAATCTGTGTAATGAACTTGCTTTAGCGTCCTTCGCCAAATTGGAGTTAGCTATTGCATATGAAACTTGTGAAATAAACTAGGTGTACTATCCTTCGCCAAACTGGATTTATCTGTTGTATGTGGAATTTGTAAAGTATACTAAGCTTGCTTTCCTTCGGCAAACTGGATTTAGCTGTTACATATGAAACTTAGGTAAGGTAAACTAAGTGTACTATTCATCGTCAAACTAGATATAGCTGTTTACTTGTGGAATATGTAAGGTATACTAAGTTTGTTTTCTTTCGCCAAACTGGAATTTAATGTGGCATATGGAATCTATACAGTAAACTAAGTTTGTTGTCATTTTGCAAACTGAATTTTAGCTGTTTCATGTGAGATTTGTATAGTAAAGTGTACTATCCTTCGCCAAACTGGATTTAGCGGTTCCATATGGAATTTGTAAAGTAAACTAGGTACCTATGCTTTCCTTCGCCAAACTGGTTTTAGCTGTTTTTTTTTTCATATATACTCCACATGCAACAGAGAAATCCAGTTTGGGGAGGGATAGTACACTTTGCTAAATTCAGTTTGCAATAAGACAAGAAACTTAGTTTACTGTGTAGATTCCATATGCAACAGTAAATTCCAGTTTGGCGAAATAAAGGAAACCTAGCTTACATTACATATTCCACATGCAACAACTAAACCGAGTTTGCCAAAGGATAGCAAACTTAGTTTTTTTATGCATTCCACATGCAACAGAGAAATCCAGTTTGGGGAGGAATAGTACACTTTACTGTTAGGTTTCCCTTAAGGTTACTTAGGTTTCCTTTGTTTCGCCAAACCGGAATTTGCTCCTTACTGAGGAAACAAGATCGCAAGAAAATAAAGTCGTGCGAATATGCAGGTACTTGAAAGAGATCATTTGGAGAAACAAATTCATGTCAAGGGAAAACCAAGTCAGCATCCATAAGGCATGTGTTAGACCTATCCTCACCTGCCACAGGAACATCAGCCCAAACATCTAAATCAAAGGCAATACTTAGAACTACAGAAATGAAGGTATTAGGAGTAATACACGGAGTTACGCTGAGAGACAGAATGCAAGGCCGCCATATCAGGGAGGAACTCTAAGTACAGGACATAGTAAAGTGGGTGAAAGCAAGAAGAAGATATTGGGAGGAGCACGTAGAATGTATGACCCCTGATTGAATAGTAAAATGGGCACGTACACAAAAACCCAACACATCCCGACGACCAAGAGATGGCACGAGAGTTGGACATCAGGGTCATAAGAGATTTAATTAGAAGTTTAACCCTATTGCAAGAGGAAGAAGAAGAATAAGAAGGTGAATTTACTGTTGCATATGGAATCTATACAGTAAATTAAGTTTGTTGCCATTTTGTAAACTTAAATTAGGCTGTCTGATCTGAGATTTGTAAAGTAATGTGTACAATCCTTCGCCAAACTGGATTTAACTGGTCCATATGGAATTTGTAAAGTAAACTGGGTTGGATTTCCATTGACAAACTGGATTTAGCTGTTGCACGTGGAATCTATAAAGTAAACTAAGTATAGTATCCTTCGCCAAACTGGATTCAGTTGTTGCAGGTGAAATTTATAGTTAACTAGGTTTTTTCCTTCACCAAACTGGATTTAGCTATTGTATGAGGAATTTGTTAAGTAAACCAAGTTTGTACTCCTTCGCCAAACCGGATTTAGCTGTTGCACGTGAAATCTATAAAGTACACTTTTTGTACTATCCTTCGCAAAACTGGATTTAGCTGTCGCATGTGGAATATGTTAAGTGAACTATTTTTGTTTTCTTTCAACCAAACTGGAATTTACTGCTGCAGATGGAATCTATACGGTCAACTAAGTTTGCTGTCCTTTTGCAAACTGAATTTAGCTGTTTCATCTGAGATTTGTAAAGTATACTATTCTTCGCCAAACTGGATTTATCTGTTGCATGTGGGATTTATAAAGTGAACTAAGTTTGCCTTACTTCGGCAAATTGGTTTAAGCTGTTGCATACGGAAGCTAAACTAAGTTTACTCTCCTTCGCCAAAATCTGACTTTTTGGAGCATCGAAAACGAGGTAAACCGTAAACCACGCATGAACTTTCTGTTCCGAGGGGCGCGTTTAAATATTCAACCGAAGACAGATGCACTTCGATGCACGGCCGGCGCTCGAAACTGGAATTATTAATGGACATCGGGCGCTACCCGCCTCGCGATTAATTAAACGGGAGGGTTTAGGACCCTTAATCCTCGGGACCCACGATCAATCCCATCGATACGGTCCGGAAAAGTCGCTCCCCGGGCGTTTTAAAAGCGGCCCTTTCGGCGCGAATTTCCCCCAAAAACGTCCGCCATACTCTCTCCCTCGCTCTCTCTCTCTCCCTCTCACCCCCTCGGACCCACCACCCTTCGGCCGATTCGACTGTCGATAATTACATGCCGAGTGTACCGAAACGCCGTAAATTGTAAGAATAGGACGCGGATAACGGCGAAAGCGGGAATAAGGGTGGAAGGGAGAGAGAAACGAGGGTTGCGTGCGTGTGTGTGTGTGTCTCCGAGGGATCCGCAGAACGGACGGACGGACCAGCGGACACTCGATGGACGGTCGCCGCTGGGTCGAGAGAATCGAGGAAGTGGGAGAGAGAAAGGGCGAACGGCGAGAGCGAGAAGGGATGAGAAAAGGGACCCTGGCAACGGCGGAACGGGAGCAGATGAGATGAGATCCTGATGTTGTCGGCTCGAAGGGTCGCAAAAGGCAGGTCCAAGGGTTTCTCTCCTCTCTCTTTTTCCCTCTCGACCGTGAGAGAGGTAGCGGTGGCCGAAGGTTTCGTAAGGTGTGGACCGGTTAAGGGAAGAATCCGGACGAGAATCGCGAAAATTCGCCCTCACTCCCAGCCGATTTTCCAATTTGAAACCTAAAATTGCACTATTTCGAAAAATCCTTACGTCTCAAAAATTATAACTACTGCCAATAAATCACGGGAGTACTTTATTGGAAAGAATTGAATTCCCTACAGTTAGTTAAAAATTTCATGACATTACATTGAATATATTGCAATTTTCATATTTTTAAAAATTCAATAAAACAAGTGAAAACAATTTAAATTTGCCATGCAATTTAAAATACTTCTGAAACTTCTCAAATGAGTAAAACTGGCTGAAGAGAATTTCATTAACAACAATTTTATAGAAATCTCAAAGACTGGACATAATTACAGTTTTTTTCAAATGGCGAGTCAATTCTATTAATTAGCCTATTAATTTGACTATTAATTGACTAACAATTGACTATTAATTAGTCAATTCTATTATTAATTAATTCTATTAATTAATAATAGTCAATTCATTAATAGAAACTTGTTCCTACTACAGAAATAATAGTAGATTATTTTACAAGTTAAGAAAAGTAAGATTTCCCAGCGAGTGTAAATGATTAATTGACGAGCGAAGCGAGTCAATTAAATTTACATGAGCATGGAAAAATCTATTTTATAACGTGTATACCATGCAATTTTTTCGTATACTTAATAGAATAGAATCCACGAATAAATATGTCTCAAAAATAATAGTTTATTACAGTATGTCAAGCGTGTGCTGACATGATAACAAAACAAAACAAGAAATGTTGCTAACAAGAAAACTACCACTTTTCTTTACGATTTGTGTTGCTATGAGGAAAAGTGTTACTAACAAAAAAACTACCACTACTTTTCTTTACGATTTTTAATTAAACAAAGCACTTGATTTCCATTAAGTTTACGAAAAATATCATTCCTCTGTGATTCATTGTACCTACCTATCTTATAAGACCCATACAAGTTACTATCTACGTAAGTAATAAAGCGAGGTTTTTTGAAAATTCCACCCATTTATCCATAGTCACTTGACAACCAACCCAAAATTCAGATAAAACTATTTTGTTGATTTCTAGAATTATCTCTGTAATCAGTGGAATCTCTTTTCAGTCGCATTACAATTCCCTACAGTTCAAAACTAATTTAAATATTTCAAGACGGAACTTTTTGAAAAAATCAATTTTGAAGAAATCAGATCAAAAGACCAAATACTGAAGTCGCATCCCTTTGGAAACTAACTTAATAGTTCCAAATATAAACAGAATTTTAAAAATCCTTTGCAATTGTATAGGTATAGAGAACGTGTCGACTATCTGACCTGAGCGGCCGTGCGCGGGAGATAAATAAACATCTATGCGATATAAATTAAGTAATAAGTGTTACCTATTAGTGAAAAATAAATTAGTTGTTTTGATCTCATAAAACGTTACACTATTTTTTCCCATTTAGAATTTCAAGTCTTTGAGCTAACTACGTCTTGAGTTAAGAAACAGGTCGACGCAAAATTAACGCAATTGTTACATTTGCTAAAAACCTCCAAGCTTTCTCGAAAATTAGCGAAAGACCCAATACACTATCACAAGATTTTCAAAAAATTATGTAAAGAATATTAAAAAGAATTAAATTTGATCTGCGAGTTCCTAGTTAAATAAGTGAAAATAGATGAATCGTCACCTTCCCAAAATATTTAAAGAATATCTCAGAAAAATTGAAAGTAAACTTGGATATAGCGAATTTACGTCTCTACAGTTTATGAAAACTTGTTACAAGAAAAGTTACACAAATAAGATATTTTGAGTTATAAGTTGTAATTTGTATAACGATATTCGAGAGTAATTTCAGATAACGTAAACTGAGCTGCTTTTAGGGCTTCGCGGTGTCGAGACAAAGGGTGGTATTCACAAACATCCCTTAAGATTTCTCTTTACTTATGTAGTTTAAGTGCGATTTTGATTAAGAAACCTTCCTTGGGACAAATAAAACTTAATTTGAACTAAGTATTTTTCTTGTACGTCTTTCGTACTCAATTCTCCTGGGTAAAAGTTTCTCTTACATTGAAAAACTATTTAAGACATCTTTAATAAGGAACCTACCACACATATTTCTTAACCGAAATATCGAGGTTATGTTAACATAAATTGGTTGTTTAATTTAAAAATGGCGATATGACAATATTCATGACAACATTATTAAAGTGTCTTTTAGGGAGGCTGTAGAAAAAATGTTTCATATAAAAATTGTAGCCATTAGTTAGGTCAGTACAAATCTAAAACTTGGTAAGAATCGGTAAAGCCGTTTTTGAGAAAATTGACAGAAATTTGAATATTGACGAGAATAAAGGGCCCTTCGCAGAAGATCAGTCAAGATAACGATAACGGCAAATAGTAAAAATTTAATAACAAAGTAACTATTCAAAGTTTAAAAAACAACGTTTGGTCAGTTTTTGAGATAATCTAAAAACACCTAAAAATGAAAAGAATGTAGTGCCTTTTGCCCTTATCTGATTATGATGAAATTTAAGTGGTGGAGAGTTTTAAGCAGACCCAGCTTAAATACGAAATTTAAACTTTCCACTATTTATAGTTTCTGAGAAAACTTTGACCACATATGCACATACATACAAAGACATGTTTCCAAAAATATGTTTTTCGAACTCAGGAGACCTCAAAATGTCCAGAAATGCCAATATCCCAAATTCCAAATATCTGCACGATTACAATACTATCTCTTATTATATGGATACCCCATATGAGAAAGTAGATATAGTTAGTGTCAGGTTATGTAAACTTAAGTGAAGTATTTCTCAGCCATGATTTTTCTTCGTTGGATTTGTGAATACAAATGCTTGTTACCTTTAACTTAAGATAAATCTTGACTCAGTTCAAAAGGTTTTAATAAACATTTGAGTATCGTTTCTGAATATCAGTCTCGTAGAAACGACATATAACTCTCTCTTGATGGCCACGTGAAAATTTACTATTATCTCTTTATTACTTTTTACCCTTTGTTAGTCTCGAAATGACATGTTTGACGAAACTGCGCATGTTTTTATGTCAAAATAACGTTACATTTGTTACTGTGTAACATTGTCCACTTACTCTTCTAATATCTCAGTGTTAAGCGCGCAGTACCATAAAATGCAACGTTAGTAACTTACACCAAACTAATGTGTTATATTTGTAACGACTAATGCAAAAAGTAGTTATTAACGCTAATGTAATACATGTTAAACGTAACTTTTCGATCAGTGAACATTGCTTTACCTTAAGTGTTATACAAAGTGTGACGCAATCTTTATTGAGATATACATCTCAAAATGACCTGCGCATGTTTTTGTGTCAAAATAACATTACATTTGTTACTGTTCTAATATCTCTATTGTTAAGCACGCAGTGCCATAAAATGCAACGTTAGTTAGGCCAAACTAACGAGTTACATTTGTAACGACTAATGCAAAAAGTAGTTATTAACGCTAATGTAATACATGTTAAACGTAACTTTTCGATCAGTGAACATTGCTTTACCTTAAGTGTTACACAAAGTGTGACGCAATATTTATTGAGATATACATCTCAAAATGACCTGCGCATGCTTTTATGTCAAAATGACATTTGTTACTGTGTAACATTCTCTACTGACTCCTGTAATATCTGTGTTAAGCGCGCAGTACCATAAAATGCAACTTTAGTTACTCCAAACTAACGTGTTACATTTTCAAGTAACCCACTAATGAAAAAAGTAGTTATTAACGATGAATGCAATACATGTTAAACGTAACTTTTCGATCAGTGAACATTGCTTTACCTTAAGTGTTACACAAAGTGTGACGCAATATTTATTGAGATATATATCTCAAAATGACCTGCGCATGCTTTTAAGTCAAAATAACATTTGTTACTGTGTAACATTCTCTACTGACTCCTGTAATATCTGTGTTAAGCGCGTATTACCATAAAATGTAACTTTAGTTACTACAAACTAACGTGTTACATTTTCAAGTAACCGACTAATGCAAAAAGGAGTTATTAAAATGCAAAAAGGAGTTATTAACGATGAATGCAATACATGTTAAACATAACTTTTCGATCAGTGAACATTGCTTTACCATAAGCGTTACACAAAGTGTGACGCTATCTTTATTGAGATATACATCTCAAAATGACCTGCGCATGCTTTTAAGTCAAAATAACATTTGTTACTGTGTAACATTCTCTACTGACTCCTGTAATATCTGTGTTAAGCGCGCAGTACCATAAAATGCAACTTTAGTTACTCCAAACTAACGTGTTACATTTTCAAGTAACCGACTAATGCAAAAAGTAGTTATTAACGATGAATGCAATACATGTTAAACATAACTTTTCGATCAGTGAACATTGCTTTACCATAAGCGTTACACAAAGTGTGACGCTATCTTTATTGAGATATACATCTCAAAATGACCTGCGCATGCTTTTATGTCAAAATGACATTTGTTACTGTGTAACATTCTCTACTGAGTCCTATAATATCTGTGTTAAGCGCGCAGTACCATAAAATGTAGCTTTAGTTACTCTAAACTAACGTGTTACATTTTCAAGAAACCGACTAATGCAAAAAGTAGTTATTAACGATGAATGCAATACATGTTAAACATAACTTTTCGATCAGTGAACATTGCTTTACCATAAGCGTTACACAAAGTGTGACGCTATATTGAGATACACATCTCAAAATGACCTGCGCATGCTTTTATGTCAAAATAACATTTGTCACTGTGTAACATTCTCTACTGACTCCTATAATATCTGTGTTAAGCGCGCAGTACTATAAAATGCAACTTTAGTTAGTCCAACCTAACGTGTTACATTTTTAAGTAACGACTAATGCAAAAATAGTTATTAACGTTAAACGTAACTTTTCGATCAGCGAATACATACTGCTTCAGCAAGTGTAACACAAAGTGTGACGCTATCTTTATTGAGAGATACATCTCAAAATGACCTCCGCATGTTTTTATGTCAAAATAACGTTACATTTGTTACTGTGTAACTTTGTCTACCTACCCTTCTAATATCTCAGTATTAAGTGCGCAGTACCATAAAATGCAACGTTAGTTTCGCCAAACTAACGTGTTACATTTTTGAGTAACGAATAATATAAAAAGTAATTATCTACGGTTATGAAATATATGTTAAACTTGAATACTGCTTTACCTTAAGTGATACACAGAATGTGACGCTATCTTTATTGAGGTATATATCTCAAAATGACCTGCGCATGTTGTTAGGTCAAAATAACGTTACCCTTGTTACTGTGTACCATTCTTTACTTACTTTTGTAATATCTAAGTATTGAGTGCGCAATACCCTAAAATGTAACTGCGCAGCTGATTCGGCAGATCTGATATAATATCTCATTATTTTTGTGGATCTCAAATTGCCTTGAACCCAAATCGACGGGAGGTTTTCCCGAAATCTCCATCAAGCGATCGGTCTATTCGCCGATCGATCCCGCCAGATTATACACAAAGATAGAGCGAGAGTGAGGGGGGAGGGGGAGAAAGATCCGACACTGCGTCAGAATAATTTGGTTACGTGACGAGTTCGACGGCAAAAAACAAGGCGGACGTCGAGGATCCCCAACGGAACGGACCTAATTCCGTGCCGGACGTGTTCCCGTAGGAAAATTTTCGGGATTTCTTTGTTCGGAGCCGTAAGAGGATCCCCTTAATCCATCCCTGGCACGACGTTGGCGACGGTCGGCCGCATAGCAGATGCCTCCTCGCTCGCGATGTGGCCCGCGAGGCCTCCTCCTCCTCCTCCTCCTCCTCATCGTTCCCTCCGCCGCCGCCGCCACCCTCCCGACCCGACCCGCCGTCCCCTCACCGCTCGCCCTCTCCTCCCCCCTCAGCCCCTGCGTTTCGCCCCCCGACACGACCCTCATCAAGTCTGTCCATCACGCACGCAGGGCGCGAGGTCACTCTCGGCCGCCCCCTAACTGCGCACTTAGCCGAACATTACCGGCGGGGGGACCGGGAGCGGGGGGACGTCGACGAGGAGGAAGAGGAGGAGGAGGAGGGCGACGGTTCGGTCGGGGATCCTGGGGGGACACCCCCGCAGGCCCCGAGGGGGTGGGTGGGTCGGGACGTGTTTGCTGGCAACGACAGGACCGAGGATTCTGGTTCACGGGTAATTAGGCGGGCGAATTGCTTCGGATGAGGTATGCGTGTGCGGACCGTGCTGCGCGGGGGTGGGAGGGGGAGGACGTGTCGATTTTAGGGGACGCGGCCCCAACCCCCCCTCCCCCCGGAAAGCGCATACATTCCTCCCGGTGAATACCGAAAACTTCCCCCACTTCGAAGAGCGCGAAAGAAACTAACTCACGCTGCGTCGCTGCGTCCTAATTAGTTCATAATTAGAACCGCGCTTCGGCTTATAATCGAGATTCTCCTATGATTCTCGATCGAAATTTGATCTCTACGAGGCGCTGGACAATCCCATCGCCCAAAGTTCAAGGGGATAGATCCAATGGCCTCTATCGATCCCCCAAGCCAATCAACGGGACGAAAGAAAATTGATGTATAGCAGATTCAAAACTTATAGCGAGAGATTATCGGGGTAATTGAGTGACAAAACCACTATACAAAATGATAATAAATTAACCTCTCTCGTTTCGAAAATCCTCTTTCTTTCTTCCGCCTTCAGCTCGATGGGGATCATGCCGGCCACCACCAGGACTGCCTCCCTAGGTACTATACAAAATCTACAAGCTACACATGACAGGTAAGGAGACTATAAAAACTGAAAGAGGTTTGTTAAGAATTGAGTGAAAACGAACTGGAGAACGAGAAAAGAATAAAACAGTGGAAAACTGCGTAAAAAAGCTATTTGATGACAATGAAAGTAGTGCTATAGAAGAAAAGCACAACGAGATAATTTACATGAGCCCGCAAAATAACAAAGAATGAAATTCGTAATGCCATAAAACAAGCCAAAAGTGGTAAAGCATTTGGTCCCGCTGATTTACCAACAAATATCATCGAACTAATTGGCGAAGACAATCTATCTCTCCTACATGTAATGGTCATCAGCACACACTTACTTACTCATGCCGTAGCTCTACAACCCAGGATATTCATATTCATATCACTCTTGATATTGTCTCTCCAGCGCGTGCGTGGCCTTCCTTCTCTTGTTCTTAGTGTACATTTTCTTCTCAACACGTTGGCGATCACATTAGCCCATCTAACTGTATTCATTGCAGCCCAGAATAATTCACATGATGTCATATTTGTCCACTGGTGCAAACTCTTCAGCAAGGAATTTCGTCTTCTAATTTTGCCCTCGATTATGAGTTGTAGCGTTAGGTATTTGTGATTGCGCAATATGTGTCCAAAATAGCCTGCTTTTCTTCTCTTCACTCTGTGAATTACTTCCGGATCTTTCTCCATCCGGTTTAGGACATCGATGTTGGTTATGTGAATTGTCCAAATAAGAGTGCAGGTTTCCACTCCATAAGGTAATGTGGAGAAAACGTAGCATCCCAAAGCACGAACTCTAGTCTTCAGGTTTAGTTTTAGGTTGCATAATATACTGCGCATTTTATTAAAAATTGTTCTGGCTTTTTCAACTCGAGATCTTATTTCGATGGAGTGATCCCAAGCATCATTGAGGGTGCAACCCAGATAAGTTATTTTGAGAACTCTTTCCAATGCGTTTCCATTGATAGTTATTTCGACCTTTGCATATGGATTCTTGCTGACTACCATCGTTTTAGTTTTATTTATGTTGAGTTTCATTCCATATTCTTCGCACTTGGACGCCACTCGATTCATGAGCCTCTGCAGACGTTCTTCGCTCTGGCTCAACGTATCATCTGCTTAACGTAGATCATTTGGGATTCCACTATTAATAATTTGTTGCTCAGAGCTTCTCTAAATGTTCTCTAAGCAAAAAAATTAAATAGTAGAGGTGACAAAATGCAACCTTGTCTTACTCCCTTCTTTATGACAATGGGCTCTGTTGTTTGGTGTTCAATTTTTATTTTAGCCATTTGGTCCCAGCACTAATTTGTTATAACGCGGAGATCAGCTAATCATCAATACCACAAGATATTAAAGTTTTTATGAATTTCTCGTGGTTCATCAAGTTCCAAACGCTCTGCTCAGGTCTATGAAACCGAGGTAAACTTCTGTGTTGACATCTTACAGTAAGTACTTGGACAGAGAACAATGCTTCTCTGTCCCTAATATTTTTTTTAAAATCAAATTGGGTTCGCAAATTGGGTCAAATATTCCTCGCATTTTCTTGAGTTATGCGTCTTTGGTAAGTGTATAAAAATTGACATCAACCAGTCCCGTGGTATAGTACCCGTGCTATACTGGGTGTCCCATTTTAATGTACCACCCCTGATATCTCTTTAGATATGCAGTTTACCTTGTTGACCTTAAAATGCATTTCAAGGTCAAATCAAGGTCAACTTTAGTTATTTTAGTGGAAACACATACTTTTTTTGTCATATTCGGATTCTCCGATAAAAAATACGTATCCGTTGTATGAAACATTTTCGTAAATGCTTTGATTTCTCGCTAGAAGACACTTTTCAGCTTTGACCTTTATGTGACCTTGGCTTGACCATGTCAAGATCTGGTTCAAGCCTGGTGAAGGTCGGGTCAAGTCCAATCTACAGGTCAATTTCAAGTCTCAATCAGATTAAAACATATCAAGATCACGATCAAGTGACAGTAGGACCACGAAAATGGTACACGCCAGTAGAGATTGTCAATATGATCAAGATTCTTGGAGAATGTAACGACAATTACAGCGCTGCGGCGAGGTTGTACGCTGAAAGGTATCCAGATGCTCGTCATCCTACTAGGAGGACTATTAGACTTGTTATTGTTGTGTTGTCTTGCCTTAAATGGCTGGACGGGAGGGGACTTTGCCTTGGCTGTTTAAACTCTGAGTGGTTGGACTGTGAAGGATGTTGCCTTGACTGGACGAATTGATGGTTGAATCGAGGTCAAAGCTGAAAAGTGTCTTCTAGCGAGAAATCAAAGCGTTCACGAAGAAAATGTTTCATACAAAAGATACGTATTTTTCATTGGAGAATCGAAATATGACATAAAAACTATATGTTTATATTAAAAAGGCTAAGGTTGACCTTGGGTCTGACCTTGAAAGTGCATTTAAAGGTCAAGGAAAAGGTCAGTTTTGGGTGGCTCCCTTGGAGCCATAGAACTTTTGTCTGAACCATTTTTCTCTAAATTGCATTATCTAAAGATATATCAGGGGTGGTACAGTAAAATGGGACACCATGTATATGGTGTTAAACATATCCTTTATAGTGACCTTTCTAGTAGTTTTGGGATTCTTTTCCCATACCAGTCTAATGAGTCTTCGTATTTTGTCTCTCCGTAATTATTTTTGTACAATATGAACAGTGACCCGCGTACGGCACCTAAAGACGAAGAAGAATAAACCAAAGAAATACGAAGACCATTGACTAATAAGTCTTATGAGTCGCCTTAAAAGTAATCTTTAGATATCGCAAGTGTGAAGCCAATATTGCAAACACTCATTGAATTGATCGACATATTGAAAAAAACAGACTTAGACGACAAAGAGATTCGTCGTATTCAGAATCTGTACTGGCATCAGTCTGCGCATATATACTCTTTTCAAAACAAATCCCGATGTATGTCATTTTGACGACGTCACCAAACATCCAATACTACCAACTTAATATAGTCCCAGGACATCGCAATTTTTGTGTTCCGTGTATATTTTAGGTTGAGAATACACATAACCATAGATATTGTTAACATAAAATATACACGGAACACATAAATTGCGATGTCCTGTGACTATATTAAGTTGGTAGTATTGGATGGTTCTGACATCATCAAAATGACGTGCATCGGGATTTGTTTTGAAAAGAGTATAAAAACAAACGATTTTACAACCAAAGATATTATACGCAGAGGTGCAACATCTTGTCTCCTTTCCTATTTTAATCTATATTTGCAAATCACCTTAAAAGAAATTATGGAAGACATCAATGCTGTAATTAAAGTGAATTCATCAATAATATGAAGTATGCAGACGATTTTATCTTAATTGAAGACAACATTGGAGAAATTGTTTTGCTGTAAGGAGCAAAAACATGGACACCAAAAACATCATGTATTAACAAACTGGAAGCATTCGAAATGTGGATGTACCCAAGGGTGTCCTGGACAGACAGAGTAACGAATGCAGAGATATCAAGAAGGATTGGAAGAGACTACGAGTTACTGCTTAACGTAAAAGAGAAGAAAACAGCATACATTGGCCTTATAATGTGAAACCCAAAATATTAATTACTTCAGCTTATTATTCAGGGGAAAATTGAAGGCAAATGAGGTGGAGGTAGAAAACAGTTGTCTTGATTAAGAAATATTAGAGTCCACGGGAATGGAAGAATTAGGCCACACAACAACCCAGACAGCACATAACGTCTTAAAGACATCCATTTTACGCCTTTTTTTATGCCTGGACGCCTTAAGACATAAAAAGTACATCTATAAGACGTCCCTATCCGGATGTCTCTAAGACGTCCAAGGTCGGACGTCCTAAAAAAGTCTAATTTACGTCGATTTTAAGCCTGATCTTTGTATGCCTGAAGTGGACGCCTTTAGGACGTCCATTTCTGGATGCCTCTAAGATGTCCAGAGCGGAATGTCTCAATGACATCTAATTTTCGTCTATTTTATGCCTGCCCTTTTTTTGTGCCTGAAGTGGGCCGCTTTAGGACGTCCAGTTTTGGATATTTGTAAGATGTTAAAAGGCGGACACCTTAAGGACTTCTGATTTACGTCAATTTTATGCCTGCTCTCTTTTATGCTAGAAATGGACGTCCTTATGACGTCCAATTTATGTCGTTTTGATGCCTGACCTTCTTTATGCCTGAAGTGGACCTCTTTAGGACGTCCATTTTTTGATGTCTATAAGATGTTCAAAATCTGACGTCTTAATGACGTCTAATCTATGTCGTTTTCATGCCTGACCTTCTTTATGCCTGCCATATTAGAGCCGTCTTAAAGGCGTAGTTTTGTATAAAAAAGTCTTAAAACAGACGTCTTTTGGACGTCATTACGGATTTCCGGACATATTTTTAATGCCTAGAAGGCATCTTTGAGACGTACCGTTTTGTAACAAATAACATGAAATGGACATAAAATGAACATTTTAAAGACGTCACTAAGAAATTAGAGGATATCTTTACGACGTCTTACTGACGTGAAGAAGGCGTCCCTATGACGTCTTAAAGACGAAAAATGAACGTCGTAAAGTTGACTTTTTAATGCCTTAAAGGCATCTTTGAGACGTACCGTTTTGTGACAAATAACGTGAAATATACATAAAATGAACATTTTAAAGACGTTCCTAAGAAATTAGGGGGCATCTTTAAGCCGCCTTACAGACTTGAGGAATGCGTCCTTATGACGTCTTGAAGACGAAAGATGGACGTCGTAAAATTGTCTTTTTAATGCCTTGAAGGCATCTTTGAATCGTACCGTTTTGTAACAAATAACTTGAAATGAACATAAAATGGACACTTTAATGACGTTCTTCGCACGTCACAGGACATCTTTGAGATGTGACAAATGCCTAATGATGATGTCTATCAGACGTCTTAAAGACGTCTTTGTGCTCTCTGGGAATGGACATAGAAGTCTATTGAATAATGATCACCAACATCGCATAGTAGTGGATAAGTAGTCGAAGAAGAAAAAGATATAAAACGATGATGCTTGGAAAATTGGCGATGCAATAATTCCAAACGGTTACGAAGGGGGGGAGTAACTTTGAGTCATTAAGGAAGATTCAAGGGATCATTCACTCAAGCAGTTTGATTCTCCGAAGTTCCTTTGCTAAGAGAAATACAATAAGACTTTCGAATTTACGATTTCGTAATGGCAATAACGGACTCGTTTTACAAGTTTACTTCAAAGGTGTTATCGTAACCCACTTAAAAACTGTAACGAGAATCATGGAAATCCATTTTTTTTTTATTACACCGAACCTTCCAACAGAACTTTCCATTTCCATTCTGATTCGGCTACGAATCTCCGTGCGGCGATCGATTAAACGCGCACCGAATCGAGTTAAAAGCGCTCTTCCTGCTTTCCTGCAAACTTTGAAGAATAACAAACATACACAAAATAACGAGCGCTCTCTCTCTCTCTCTCTCCATTTCCCCTCTCTCCATTTCCCCTCTCTCTCTCTCTCTTTCTCCCATTCTCTCTCTCTCTCTCTCTCTCGTCGCTCTCGTACGGACCGAGAGATATGAATGAAATCGTAGTAAGCGTAGTAGTAAAACGACAAAACAAATAAAAAGCTCGAACCGCATTCCAACTTGCTAGACCTTTCTGCAGCAGGAGCTTTTGTAATGCGATTAATGGCCAATGAAACGGAAAGTAATATCATTTTGCGCCGCTGCACGGCGGGAAATGTATTTCGCGTTCTCGAGAGAGGGGGAGTTTTATAAGGACGCGGAGGGTGAGGGTTGGGGGGTTGGGGGGTGAAGCTTTTTTTTAATTAGCGGGAGTAATTAAGGGAGCGTCGAGGGGGAGAGTTTTCAATTCGGGAAGTTAAAAAATTTACAACGTACCGGGGATTTCCGCGATGATTATTTTAATTGGATCGGGAGAAATTCGAAGGGATTCGCCGGAGCGACGTTTGACGTCTTAAGGTGGATAAACGAAATAAGTAGTCAGTCAAGACTCTTATTTTTGATATGGCTTTTGATTCAAAACTCAAAATCGCAACGTACAGAGCCGACCTCGCACATAATTGACTCGGATATAATTGGCCACTTGTTCAGGTGAGTCAATGTAAAAATGGTCAATTGACCATATAATTATAATTGGACACTGGATTCTATACAAAATGCATATCTTTAATTTTTGGTATATTGCTTCAATACCTTTGTACTTCTTCACTCCCCACCCTAAGAATGCGTTTGTTATAGTTTTTTGTGTGTATATAATGCAAATTTCAGCATTTTCCGATAAAAGCATATGCACGTGCATATTTCTCGTTTATTTTGCATATTGAAGCATATTTTCGTCTTTTCCATAAGAACATTAGTAATGTTTAAAAAAATGTCATTTCTGTCAATGTTACCTATTTTTTTCTCCAAACCCTTAACAGGAAGGCATTTACATTCCATTTACTTAGCACTAATGACAGATATTTCCAAAACAGGAGTTTTGACAAAGGATAACATTAAGGCGGATGCCTTTATATTGGTAGGTACTTATAGATAATCTAATCGCTTTAATCGAAAAATCAAAATGTTTGCATCGTTGTTTGTGAAATCACAGACCTAAAAATGATCGTCAGGTTGCTAATTTGATTGTTGGGACTGTAAGTGGTTCTGATCATTCTAAAAGACATTTGATTAATGTAGATAATTTAGATAAAACCAATCATGTGCTAGATTTGTTAATGAGCCCTTAGCTAATTTCTTGTTACCCGATAAAGTACCTTTTAAAAAAAATTATCAATGGTAACTTATTATCTGTTAAAGTCCGCTGAACGTCTTAATTTTTTCCCGAATTTAATACATTGTACTTTGTTAGCTCATGGCTCAAATACTTTAATGAGTAACATAAAGGAAGTGTTTTTAAAAGCGCCTTTATGAGTGCAGTTCTATAACGAGAAGCTTCCCTGAATTCCGTTGTCTTAACAGGATGGAGAACATGGCTTAGATCTGCCATTTCTTGCCAACAATTATACGAAGGTATCAAAAATATCGCAACACAATTTGATCCAACAACTAGTCCTTCCATAGAAAGGTGTATACAAATTTTCAAAAATTCTATAATAAAAAAATCAGTTGTGGCATTTAAAATCTAATTTTGAAATAATTGGGGAGGGGACAACAAATTATCATTAAATGATAGCATTGACATCATAAACAATACGGAGAAAAAATTTGAAAAACGTTTATGGGTTAAATGAGATAGAAATTAAAGACAAATTAGCCGATTATTTAAACAGAAATGAAGGATTTGCTGCACTAAAATCCGCAAATAATGTAATAAATGGCAATTTTTGTGAAGACATTAATGTAAGCCCCGCATTAATACCTAGTTTTAGGAATACACCGATCACATCTTGTGATATAGAACGAACTTTTTTACACTAAAAACATATATTTATGAACAGCTGACATAATTTAACTAATACGAATAATTTAAAAAAAATATGTGATTGTATATTGTATTAAATAAGTACCTAATCAATAATAATAAAAATTTGTATCTATACATTAAATATGTTTCATTTCCTTAAAATAATAATTGTGTATCATGCATACATCCATATTGCGTATTTAAGTGCATATATTGCATAATTAGTTTTTTAGTGCATATTGCATGCAACTTAATTCCTCAAATTTTCTACAAGAAGCATTGAGGTAAAGTCATTTTCCTTGGTAAGCGAAGTTTTGGAAGATCGAAATGTCTGAATTTTCATATTTTATATGTTTCGCATTACGTTCAAGGATCACCAAGTCAAAATTATATTTATTTAGGAAATTCTTAAATTGGCTGAATAGTTGTCAAAAAGAGTGAAAACTTTATTTAAGGAGTGCCGAGGTACAATTTTCCTTAGCAAGAGATCGTCGGAAAATCAAGCTATCTGAACTTTGATTTTTTCACCTTTGTTCAAGGATCTCTTTGAATCAAAATTATATTCATTTGACAAAGCTTCGAGTTGGTTCAAAAATTGTCAAAAAATCAAAATGATTCGTAAAATAACTTTGGAACTATTTAATCCATAATTCTTCAAACTGTGTTCAAAGGCTATCGATATATTTATATAGCAAATTCCCAAATTGCTTTAAAAGTCAAAGAGTACCCCCAATTCCTTAAACTCTGTTCAAAAATCATGGAGTCGAAATTATCTTATTTGACAAAAATGTTTTGCAAGACCAAACTAAAACTAAAGACTAAACTAAATAATAAACGTCGGAAGATCAAACTATCTGAATTTTTAAATTTTCACACTTTGTTCGAGGATGATTGAATCAAAATTACATTTATTTTACAAAGTTTCAAATTGTTTCAAAAATTGTTAAAAACTCAAAATGATTTTCATTCTAAAAGTAACTGGAACTATTTTATCCCTAATTCCTCAAACTGTGTTGAAAGGTTACTAAGTAAAATTATATTTATATAGCAAATTCCCAAATAAGTAAAATTATATTTATATAGCAAATTCCCAAATTGGTTAAAAACTCAAAAAGACAAAAATTATTTTCTTTCAGGAGAAAAAGAGATTTGAAACTATCGTATCCCAAATTCTTCAAATTCTATTCAAAGATCATGGAGACAAAGTCATTTTATTTGGCAAAACTGTTTTGGAAAACCAAACTAATATATTCTTGATTTTTCAAATTTTCTACAAGGAGTATTGAGGTAAAATCATTGTCCTTGGCAAGCGAAGTTTGAAAGATCGAAATGTCTGAATTTTCATATTTTGAATGTCTCGTACTACGTTCAAGAATCTCCGAGTCAAAATTATATTTATTTAGCAAATTCTCAAATTTGTTGTAAGTTGTCAAGAAGAGTCAAAAGTTTTTTCCTTTGTAAACGAACTAATGTACCCACAATTCCTTAAATTCTGTTTAAAGATCATTGAGTCGAAATTATTTTATTTGACAAAATAGTTTTGTAAGACCAAACCTAAACTAAAGACTAAACTGAATAACAAACGTCGGAAGATCAACCTATCTGAATTTTGAATTTTTCATACTTTGTTCAAGGGTCATTAAATCAAAATTATATTCATTTTGCAAAGTTACAAATTGGTTCAAAGATTTCAAAAAATCAACATGATTTTCTATCGTAAAATAACTTTGGAACTATTTTATCCCTAATTCCTCAAACTGTGTTCAAAGGCTACTAAGTAAAAATTATATTTATGTAGCAAATTTCCAAATTGGTTTAAAAGTGAAAAAGAGTTAAAATTATTTTCCTTCAAGGGAAACAAAAATTTGAAACTATTGTATCCCAAATTCTTCAAATTCTGTTCCAAAATCATCGAGTCAAACTCATTTTATTTGGCAAAAGCGTTTTGGAAAACCAAATTAATATATTATTGATTTTTCAAATTTTCTACAAGGAGTACCTATTGAGGTAAAATCATTTTCCTTGACAAGCGAAGTTTGGAAAATCGAAATGTCTGAATTTCAGTCAAAATTAGTCAAAATTATATTTATATAGAAATTCTAAAATTGTTTAAAAAGTTGTCAAAAATAGTCAAAACTATTTTCCTTTGTAAACGAACTATTGTATCCCCAATTCTTCAAATTTTGTTCAAGGATCATCAAATTCGTTCTCAATTTCTTATTCAATTTCTCAATATATATTCAGAGATCAATTATGAATATTATAAAAAATTTCTACTTGTTTTTCATAGGTATGTCCATACTTGGTAAATAAATTTTCATCTTTGATTAACTGTAATGAGAGCTACAAACGAGTTAATGTTAATTAATGGGTACCTATTCAATGTTATATCGTCAGAGTTTCCTATTGGCTTATTACATTTGCTGTAAGTAGATCAATAAACTTTACACAAATAATTTTCTTGGCAGAGAAACCCTTTCAAACTTCTTACCTCCAATTTCTCAAACTATTTTCTTTTTCATACAATGTTGGTACCCCGTGCACTCAATTTCTCAACTTCTATGCAAAAAGATCGTCGAGTTAAAAATTACAGATTTAAAGATCCTAAAGAGGATCGTCAAAGGCGCATTCGTCGAAAGGTGTTTATGTAATATTTTTACGTATTTAACTTTCCCACCCCTCGAATTCATCGCACAAAACGCGAAAAGGGAAAGAAAGAGAGGAGGAATAACGTAATAACGATTTGTGTGATAATATTCGAAATTCCATTCATAAAAGCAATTAATTCACTGTAAAAGGTCAATTCAGTAAAAGAGAAATTACAAGCTACCCCTCTCGCTTTCTCTCATTCTATGACTCGCTCTCTCTCTCTCTCTCTCTCTCTCTCTCTCGCTCTTTTCAATGTTCAACTGGTGGTCAATTATAAAAAGCCTGTTGGAATCCATGTTCCGGCACGTTTTAAAAGGGCGAATTAAACGATTTTTAGATAAAGGCAACACGATTATTTCGAGGGCGAGGAGGGGGATGGGGTGGGGGGTGGGGGGTTCGGTAGAGGAGAGAGAAGGGCGACTCGCCCTTCTCTCTCTCTTTCTATCTCTCTCTCTCTCTCTCTCTCTCTCTCTCCTAATTTGCACTTAAATTAATTAATCGTTTTTTTCCGGCGAGTAAGGTAAATAGAATTTTTATTTCGATTTCCCGGGGAAGGGTTGAATAAAGGGGATCTGTGATTAAATTTGTGCGATTTCCGTGATTATAGAATTGCGGCGCGGGAATAAATTGTTTTAAGAGTACAATTTCTCTCTCTCTCTCTTTCTTTCGTGGTACTTTTGCCGCGGCCGTTTGTTTGCGGCAGAAGAGAGAAAACGGCCGCAGAGTGCGAAAACAAAACCGTGAGGATTTATCGGGCCCGAAAAGCCGTCAACAACTTTTTTTCCATGGAAAAAACGCGAGAGAAAGAGAGAGATAGCCACGTACAACCTTCAATTTTCGAAGCGAGACTCTCACGATCGGTCCATAACGAAATATAATTTGCTACGTATATATATATATGGGGCCTCCAGGGACGTACTCGCCTCGGTCAGATCAAAATTGATCCGTCGGCCGATGTGACGTGGAAAATAAGACGCTAAAATTACGTGTAACTAGAGTCGTACTCGAATAGAAGTGGGAACGTCAATCATTCTCATAAGGGGCGTGGCCATGACGGTGCGCTCTGCGTTTGCGCAATGTCGAGAGGCGTGGCTAGAGCAGATCTTGATGTTCAATCATAGGTGTGCAATTGAATGAAAACTTCTAATAACAAATAATTCAGTCCCATAAATTCAAAATTTCCTAATAGGAAATTTCACCACTCTCCCTCAGATTGTGAAAATTTAAAGAAATTACAGAAAATCTGTAATAATTAATCAAGTCTCTATCTGTGAAGCCCGTTTTCTTTCATCGACCTACATTTCACCCTCAAAAAATATTCTCAAGGGGGTGTACACCAATTGCGCACCGCGGTTAGTTTTTGTAACTGACACTTTCAGACTTCACTTCAAAATTATACCTACTAAATGTAGTAAAATTTTCCTTCCCCTAAAATTTCATGTAGATTTACTGACTTTTGTGCAACATTTCACAATTTTCAATTACAAAATCAAATATAATTTCTAGCCGTTTTTTAAATAATTGTTTTATACGCAGCTGATTTTTGGTTGGAATACTTTGAGCGCTTTTAACTACTGCGCGCAATTGGTAGATAAAATAAGAGAGTCCGCGCGCAATCGGCTGGTACGTTTTTTACTACCTACTTATTTTTCTGACCGCGGCGCGCAATCGGCCTACGCCCAATGTTAGTTTAGGTACAATTCCAAAAAAAAATGGTTTCAACGTTATTTGTACATTTTGTTATAAGCATACTTAAGTAATTAATAGTTATTTATTATATAAGTGTTTTAGAGAGCGTTTAATATATTTTATTCAACACATAACAGTTATGACTGTCATTATTAATGTCATTTTAGACAAGTACACTATCAAATAACACTCTAGTGTGTTATAATCCATAACTCACTAGTGAGTTATGGATTATAAGTCACGTTCATATTTAAAGTACAATGTGTTTCAAAATGATTGTCATCTAGTTGGCGTTGGAATTTCTGTGCATGTAATTTTTGATGTGCCGCGCTCTAATGATTTATACCTATCTAATTCTGACAACAAGTGTCACACATTGTCAAACTGGCAATGAGTACTGCTGGTAATTAACGGCCCTTTTCAGGGCCAAAACAAATACTACAAATAGACAAATACTCAGATTTCGTTTTCTTTTGACAGAGAAAAACCAGAAGTCAAAAGAGGTTAAGTAGGTTATTTTAGGTTATGTATAGCTAGTAGAAACTGCTATTTTCGCAAGGCGGGTTTTTTATTTTACATGGGAATTCCACAGCCGACTAGATGACAATCATTTTGAAACACATTGTATTTGTATTTAAAGATTACCCGTGGCAACCAAACAAACAACCTATTTTAACCAAAATGTAAAAAAATCACTGTCAAGTCATTCTGACATTTATAGGGTACTGAGACGCAAGCAGCTTTGATTTGATCACAAAGCTTATTAATTATTATCTCATAAAAACGATTTCTTTCGCTTGTTGGATAAAACATTGTATGCCATTCGCGTGTTATGTTTCCTAAGTCATATCTTCTCGCGTGACTTATTTTCAACACAACTAGTACCATAAATAACTATAAGTGAATAAAACGCGACTAAAAGACGAATGCACTAATACGTTTTATCCACAATCACAAGCTCGGATTATTAAAATTATTGAAACATCACATCAAATTTCTGTTCTGTGACTTCCTTTTTAAAGCTCGGTGAAACTCAGAATGCTATGCGCACTGGTTGCTATTCCACAAACAGTGGAATAAAGTAACTTTATTCCTCTAGTGAAATAATAGTTATGTATGGTACTAGTGTGTTATGTTGAAAATAAGTCACGCGAGAAGTTTTATACCACGAAGCCGTCAGGCCGAGTGGCATAAATTCTCAAGTGACTTAGGAAACATAACACGCGAGTGACATACAATGTTTTATCCAACAATTGGAAGAAATCGTTTTTTAATGAGATAATAATTAATAAGCTTTGTGATCAAATCAAACCTAGTTGCGTCTCAGTACCCTATAAATGTGAGAATGCCTTGACAGTGACTTTTTTTACATTTTGGTTAACGTATAATTAATCATAAACCAAATTAATTAAATTATTACTTCAAATTCGAATAAACCGTTAGCGTTTTCCTTTAATTTCAATGTCAATGTGAATTCTGCTTGTAATAGTAATAAATAAATAGAATACTACTTTAAATATGAACGTGAGTTATAATCCATAACTCACTAGTGAGTTAGCGAATAGTCTTTTCTCAAGAATAAAATATTGGGTACATTATCGACCATAGGTATTTCTATAGAATATTTAATGTCCAACGAAGGGATAATTTAGTAAATACGTTATAGTTATAATATTACCAACCGTTTTAGTAGACGTCTAACCTCCAAACCGTAGAGAGCAATTCAGGTAATATTAAGGAGTTAATTAATGAGTTAATTAAGTTTGTAGAAGACATTTGCTTGAAATTATATAATTTTTTGGATTTCAATGGTCACAAGACTAATTTGAGAGCAAAATTGTGAAGATTGATATTAAAATTCACTACAACACTACAACTTTGCTACCATCAAAAGACACTTTGTTATATTCTACCAAAGATTCTACTCATTCATTTTTATAAGTATAATTTAGGTATTATGGAGGTATTTTTAAATGATGTTATTTGTTAATTTGCGTGGTTATTTATGATCTTGAGTTTGATAATTTATAGCATTTTGAATATTTTATAAAGAATTAGCTCTGTAATTTTAAAAAAATTATGTATATTTTAATAATTTTAGTATTAATTTATTTTACTTATTTTATATTAAATCAGATACACCACTGTTATTTTACATAAAAGTATATTTTTAATAATGTAGTTATTAATATTTTCATAAATAGTATAATAATGATTTAAAGCAATATTCGTATTCTTTACGAACTCATCTACCGAAAATATGAATTTCGTCATAGTTCAGTATCTGCCGTAAGAGGCACTGCTGCCTGACAGCACTGTCACTTGTCATTATTGTTGTTATATTTTTGTATATACTACTTTTAAAAATAAAGATAGTTTATTCTAGTGCATTGAAGAAATACATACCTCTAAAACACCCTGTAGACTGGGCCAATTTTAATCATATTTATATTTCACTTTACCGCGTGAAGTTTGTGACATGAATTATAATCACTCTGTACGCAATTAAATCGAACAAAATTATAATTTTGAATTACAATACTGACAAAAATATTTATAACGCGTTCTTGGATTTTTGTTAAAACATCCTAAAAATTGAGGGATAATTTAAAAACCAACAAAGTTACGATTGAGGTTTTATTTAATAAATTAAATAATTTAATTTAATTTAATTAATGATTAAATAAATTAATTATTAAATAAAATATATTTGTTTCAAGATAAGTAAATATTTCGAAATCAACTTAGTGGCTACATGATGTAATAATCGTTATAGTTTTAATGTAGGTAACTGTAGTCAATGAACTGGTGGTTTATCAATATTATCAAGATAAATTCAGGATAAATTAGTAAATAATAAAAAATGATTGAATGAAAGCCCGATTTTGAGATTTTGATTAAAGTATTTAATAATTGATTAATTAAGAAAAGTGCGAAAGTCTATTTGACTTCAATTATTTTGCATGAAAGAAACATGAAACTTTGCTTTTGAGATTGCAATTAAATTACATATCGAAATATTAATGAATTAACCGATAGTCGTTTAAATATTAATTCAATTATTAAAATAAACATTAATTTCCATATCGACTGTTCAAGATGATTCAAATTACTTTAATTTCATGTGATGAAATAACAGTTTCAATAAATAATGCCGTTACATAATATTTTGAATTAATCACCAACTCTAATTTCTTTACAAAAAATGTTTTCTGATTTAAAGTTTAGAAATTGTTATGAACTTATAGTTTGATATAAAATTAGTCAAAAAAGTGAATGAAACGGAATAATTTCAATTTACCTAATGATTTTCCAAAACTAATAACTTTAATTTCTTTATGAAAAATGAAAGTGATAAAATGCATTTTCTGTGTGTTGAAGTTTGAAAATTGTTATGAAGTTATAGTTTAATATAGATATTGAAAAAATAAATGGAACAATATTGTTATAGTTTAATGCCTTTCTAAAACCATCAACTTCAATCCCTTTATAACAAATAAAAGTGAGAAAATGTTTTCCACGAGTTGCAGTTTGAAAATTGGTATGAAGATATAGTTTGATACAAAAATAGTATATGGGTCAATTACTAAGTAGTAAAAAGTAATTTTTAAATTATGTTAAATACTGTAATTATTAAATATTTTAATTGAATTAATTGATAAAATATTAAAAATATTTAAAAAAAAGTAAATAGTAGCATTTTTTAAATTGGACAACACAATTGTGACAAAAACTGGTTGCTTCTTATTCAAATTTCTGTCCTTCAAATACAAGTAAATAAAAAAAGTTTCACAGAGTTTTACTTGTTAGTTATTGCCAATAATTAATATTATCAACAAATTTGGCATTTTTTCAAATAATTGTAAACAAAAAATGCTACTAATTAATGTAATTACGATTCTGATACGTCACTGTTAATTAAACTGTTACCTGAGAGTAATTATTTCGTAAATAAAACGCCGGATGAAATGCTCAGAAATTTATTTTCGTACAAAAATATCCCATCAGCTTTTTGTCCGAATTTCGTCTATGAAATTTATACAAGGCGAAACGAAAAAGGTAATGAACAAATCGTATAGGAATTCCTCAAAGTCGAAATCAAAACGGAACTATAATAATTACGAACCTTACCCTAAAAAAAAATAATAAAAAAAATATCACCTTTAAGTACAGAACTAAACGAAACCCTGCATCAAGAGATCCTCGAATGGCGCACGTAAAACTTAAAATTAAGAATTTCTCTCCTCCTGCGATTTCCAAATAATAGTATTTATTGCGATTAATCGACGACAAACATACTTTGGTAGTCTTATTATGTAGGTACAATGTTTGTTTTGTTGAGCGGCGGGGTTGAGGGGAGGGGGGGGGGTGGGGCGTTGCAAAATATTTGGCACTATGAAATCTCTCATTATCATCATCTCCGCTAGAAATATAATATGTACAAATGTAACTAACGCTAATACTTAGGTAACATTCAGAAATGCTGGCAAAACTTTGTACATAAACTACATAAATATCCGAGTAACACGATTTTGGTATTCAGAGGTACAGCCTTTTTCTTTCATTCCGTCACATCACCACCTAACTACTTCCGTTTCACTTTCGCCTTGTTCTGGACGTCGCCGTTCTTCCTGTCCGCCCCCGACTTGACGTTGTTCAGGAGGCTCCTGAACTGCATGATCTGCATCGCCGTGACGGAGGGATCGCTGCACGCCTCCAGCCACCGCAGGAACTTCTCGCCGTGCTCGACGGCCTCGGCCTGGCTCAGGTTGTTGGTCGTCATGTGGTTGTTGTTGTTGTTGTTGAAGAGGAGGTTGTCGAGGACAGATCTTACTTTGTTCGGCGACTTCTGTTGTTGTTGTCGTTTCTCGTCGCGTAGGGAGAGGTTCTCGGCGTTCTGGTGGGGCGGCGAGGGCGGAGGCGTCGCGGCGGGGGCGGCGTCTTTGGTGAGCTGTTGGTAGAGGATCGGTTTGGTGACGTCGATCTGTTGTTGTTGTTGTTGTAGTTGGAGTTGGCCGTAGGCGAAGTGCTTGTACCACCGCCAGAACCACGAGCTCTGGTCGGGGGTGATGCCCGCGAAGGAGGGCGTCGCCGAGGTGGTCGCCGGGGCGGACGTCGTCGTCGTCGTCGTCGGCGAGCCGTTCAGCCCGAGCATCGACTGCTGCGTCCTCAGCCAGTACCACACCGACTCGTTAACCGAGGGCGGCTTCTCCTTGGGCAGCTGCTTCAGCTTGTCGTGGTCGAGCATTCCGGCGGTGGAGGAGGAGACGGCCGGGGTGCTCGTGTCGGCCGCGGCGGCGGTGATCTTCTTCGGGGGGGCGGCCGTCGTCGTCGTGGTCGTCGGCGGCGAGGAGGAGGAGGTGGAGGTCGTCTTCTGTTGTTGTTGTTGCATGAGTAGCGCGTTCCATTGAGTGAGGAGGCCGATGTTCGCGGTGATGTCGGCGAGGTTGGTCGTCGCGCCGTTCAGCGCCGCCGGTATGTACATCTCGGGGCGGTTGAGGCCGAGCTCGACGCTGAGCCTCGCGAGTTCCGCCCTGTTACGCTCGCGCTCCGAGGGGGCGGCCGTCGGGGCGGCCTTCGGCGTGTCTTTCTGCTTGACGACGGCGGCGTCGAGGCCGTTGTTCCGCGGCTCCGACGCCTCGGGGAACGTCGTCGCCTTGAGGCTGAGGTTGAAGGGCTGCCCCGGGGGTGGAGGAGCAGGAGGGGCGGCCACAGCCTCCTCGAGCCTCGAGCGCTTCGCGTGCTGGTGCTGCTGCTCGAGCGACTCGGGGTCCGTGTCGGGGCTGCTCTGCCTCGAGAGGTACGAGATCTTGTCCTCGTTCTTGCACCAGCCGCGCAGCGTCGACTCGGGGACGCCGATGTCCCTCGCGACCGACGCCTTGCTCTCGCCGTCGTGGACGCGTCGGATCGCGTCGAGCTTCTCGTGGGCCGTCAGCGAGCGGAGCGGCCGCTTGCCGGTCTTCGCGGACATGTTCACAACGACACACACACACACAAAACACGTGGACCGCCGTTCACGTTCACGTTCAGATGCAATGCGGCGGTCGTACGCCGATCGAGGGCGGCGCGCGGCCCGAAAAACTCATAAAGTAAAAAGTTTCACAAACACACTCCTCACACACGTGGTCCGGAGTACGGAGTTGGGGGGTGGGGGTAGAGGGCGAAGTTTTGACGAATGCACCGCACACGCGAATAGAGCGTTGTTATAACGGACGCGACGTCGACGTCGGGACGGACGTCGTCTCTTCCCCCGTTCGAGAGTTTTAAACACACGCGCGCGTAACACAGAGGAAGGAGTCCGGTCCGGTCGTCCTCGTCGAGTGCGTGAGAGTGTGTGTGTGTCCTGTCCAGGATGAGCCGTTAGTGTGGAATAGTTTCTTGCGAGAGGGTCCCTTCTCTCTCTCCCGAAACCGGTGGTCAGTTTCCTTTGTCCGGTCGATCAATACTAGCGACGGACTAACGCGGACTGAGCGCAGGGCACGGCGGCCGGCAGGGAGGTAGAGGAGGAGTAGGGTGGCTGGTGTTCGCGGGCCCCGCGTGATAGCTTGACGTGTCACCCTCCCGCCCCCTTTTAGGGTCGGTTCTCGGGGATCGCCGAAAGACCGGCCGCCGCCGCCGCCGCCGCCGTCGCCGTCGCCGCTCCCTCCCCTTTTCGATCCCTCTCTCCCACTCTCTTCCTCTCTCCGCTCCCTCTCTCGCCCTCACGACGCGTTCACGCAGCCTACGGAGGATTCGCACTCGCACTCGCACTCTCACGTACACGTGCTCCTCCAACAGCTGATCGTAATCGTATACTGAGCGAATAGAGCGAGAGGGAGATCGCCGCGAGGGTACCGCACGTCCTCCTCTCTCTCTCCCGTCGAAGTGGTGGTGGTGGTGGTGGTACTACTTTACTCCTCGCGCTCTGCCCGCCCTCCTCCTCTCTCTCCCTCTCGTTTCCGGCGATTAGGGTCCGCGACGATCGACGATTATAGATTCGCTACGCTCCTTCCTATCGTTCGCGATCGCATTTTTTCACGGTCCTCTAACGAAGAGGTATACAAATTTCACTCTTACGATCTCACGTCCGTAAACTTGCCATACCGAATATGCACAGAAACGACAGTAAAAAAACTTTTTTTTTTGTAGAATTCTGCGGGGGGATGTAAATTCGGCCAAATTAATTCCTACCTGACCTGCGGTTTCACAAAGGTCGTTTTAAATTCACTGGTAAATTCAGCCAAAAACTGTCACAGGTATAGGAGGCAGGTAATCGGGAGGGACAGGAGGCTGGTACTGGTAGTGTTCTTGATTTTGAAATTACTATGTATTCACAATGCTGGGTAAAGATTTTTCTTACTGAACCCAATTTAAAGAAAAATAAAAAATATATATAGGAAAAGGGGCTCTTGCAGATGCCGGGAAAAATAGTTTGTACCTGCGGAGACGTCTAGTTTTTGAGAAAAAATAAAATAAAATGTTGGAAAAAACACCGAAATTACCTATTTTCCAAGAGGAATTTCTCAGTGATTTCGTGAGTAATTTTTACTCACTTTAAGGCCTAAATGTAGTTCGATGCTTGAACTAAACGATGACATTAACTTCGCACCGAAATAATACCAGAAAATATGCAAATTCACGATCCGAAACAGAGTCGTTTTCGCGCCTTCGCCATATTTAAATACTGTTGACACACACGCCGAGAGCAGTTTTGGCAGTGGCTAATCGGCCGACATGACGAATGGCAAACTACAGACTAGTGTTGCCCACGATACTAGACGAGACTTTGAAAAATCTCGCCTTGTCTCGCAAAGAAAGTGGAAAGTCTCGTCGCGAGTCTCATCTCGCAATAAAAGTCTCGTCTCGTCTCATGTCTCGCGCGAGAATCTCGCAAAAGTCTCGCAAGTGTCGCAAATTTTTTATGTTCCCTATCTAAATAAAATACACAAATAAAATCAGTACAATTTTTTTAAATAACAAAAACAGTATTTTAACAAGATAAATAGAAAAGAACGAAAATCGATCACAGATACATGAAATATAAAAAATAATAAAATCACTTCTAATTTTTATTTCAACGAACAAAAACAAAATACCGAGAAAAAAACATAATCAGTATATAAAAACACAGTATAATAGATTATATCATCCTAATATCTCAGTTACTAATAATACGATACTTTTTTCAAACTTCGGTGGTAATAATTATTGTATGTGGGGAAATAGGAAAATGAATAAAATGCCATCATATACAAATTTGTTTATCATTTGGGTACGGTACTAAGGAGTAAAAATGGGATAGATTTTTTCCCAACATACATAACTGAGGTGTTTGGGTGGATTCATGAAAAGTGTATTCATCTAAAATGGGTTGATGTTCTCGGGGAGATGCGTAAGGAACTGCAGGAACGTTCTTGAATAAACCCCAAAAAATGAAACAACGATCGTTGCTAACGGATTTAATGGCGACGTTTCGTCCGATATTACGGACATAATCATGACTATTTTAGGTGTAAAAGAGTTGTATGCATTACATAGATTTGACCACTGTATATCGCCAATATGAGATTTATTGGAGGGCCATTATTAAAAATAGAAACCCCCCAAAATTGACGGCGTGTTGGATCAGTGACAAAATACAACTATTTTGTAACTAGTTACAACTAGTTAGTGCCGTTTTCGCGCACTCATATGTAATAACTAAAAAACATTAGGTTCCGTCCCCAGCAAAAGTAAATTAATACTGAGGCACTGAGTCAAGAAGCGACACGAAGGCCCATATTATTTCACACCACCAACATAATATAATATATTTGATTTTTTTTTTTTAGTATGTACCTAATATAGCCAAAACAACAATAAAACCATAAAATAATGCCGAAAGCCGACAAAGGGCGGCAATATCTCGGAAAGCTCAAAAAGTTAAACATTGCCTTTTTTTCTACGATATTTCGAGACTTTTAGTATCGTCTCGAGTCTCGTCTCGAAAACGAGACGAGACGAGACGAGATTCTCGCAAACGAGAATATCGTGGGCGTCACAACTACAGACGGGAGGAGAGAAAGAAAAAAAAAGAGAGAGAGAGAGAGAGAGAGAGAGAGAGAGAGAGAGAAGGAGAGAGAGAGAGAGAGAGAGAGAGAGAAGGAGAGAGAGAGAGAGAAAGGGAGCGAGAAGGAAAGAGAGTCGCGACTGAGTCGTAGGCTTAGAAACGCGGAAATGTTTTAGTTACTATACAAGCCATACCAAACCAACCTAACCTTCCTGACTGAATCGTAAGCCCAGAAACGTGCAAATGTTGTAATTACTATACAAGCCATACCAAACCAACCTAACCTTCCCGACTGAATCGTAAGCCCAGAAACGTGCAAATGTTGTAATTGCTATACAAGCCATACCAAACATACCTAACCTTCCCGACTGAATCGTAAGCCCAGAAACGTACAAATGTTTTAATTACTATACATACTATACAAAACTGTACTTACATATGTGAGAAAAAAAATATGCCTTAGTAGAACGCTGAAATTATCTCGTGTGCCAAACTCAGGAGAACGAGAAATGGAGGGAAAAGTGAAATACCGATTTTCATTGACAATGAAACGCAGCAGGGAACACTGAAAGTACGGAACAATTCCAAAATACATATCTGAAACTAAATGCAATGCATCCTTTACATAAAAATTGCTCTATATTGGTAGCGACGAAAGATCATATGATATTGTTTGAGAGTATGAAACACTTATAATAAGGTATACAATGAGAAATTAAAAAGTTAGTAATGGAAGTATGTTTGGTTGCCTAGGTATAAACTGTTTATATTATCGGATATTCTTTATAAAAATCGCTCGCATTGTATTATAGTAGTGAAACGAATGATACCAACATTATTAGAAAGGAGATAAAGGTGCAAACATGCCAATTTAATCGGAGAATAGTTTGTGAAAAAAAAAACCGTCTTGACGGTCGCATAGCCACAATATAAAACTTGAAGTTTCATGAAAAATGACATATGTACATTAGGTGTATCGGGTGTTCTGTGCATTATACCAATAAATTTTGGTCATATCGTAAAAAATTGGCATTTTACATATTTTGCAAAGAGTTTGAGCGAGAATAATAGTGAAAAATATATAAAGAAAACCACAAACCTGTGATATGGAATGAATTGAAATGAAAGTATTTCTGAAATTCCCAGGTCCCACGTTTTCGAACTGTCGAAGTATATACACGATTTAGCACGTTTTGGCCGAAATAAGTCATTTCAGAATTTTTGGCCATTTCTGGACATTTTTGATTGACCCGGTGCAAGCGTTTCTGAACTCTTTGTGTACCACATGTTCGACCTATCGACGTACATACAGGATTTCCCATGCTTTGTCTGAAATAAGTTATTTCCGAATATTTGGCCATTTCTGGCCATTTTTGCCCAATTAACTCCATTACACATATATGAACTTGGTACGAAAATCTCGAAGTAGCTCAGTTATGACATTTTGTTACAAATTTTTGATATAACCATTTAATAGGCCATTGAATTCTCTATCATTTTTTATGAGAACAAAAGTGTACAAAGTTATACTTCTGGATTCTGGAGGTACAGCTTTTCAAAAACTTATGATGGAATATTGACAGAACTATTTCTCTACTTGTTAGGAACTGTAAAAGTATATCAGGAAGCTACACTTTATTTTTGTTCATATTTTGTATGCCAACTTCACAGACGTTCTGGAGAGTTGTTAAAAGTGAATTTCATAGCTCAGGCGAAAAACATTTTTTTTTATTTATATTTTTCTCAAAAAGGATTAATATATTAATAAACAATTGTATTTAACACGATTCATCCCACTAGTTCTTTTTTAAGGAACAGAAATCCGTTATGGACTTCAGATAAGATAAAAGGCATCTCAGAAATGAAACAAAGTAAATTTCCAACTTCAATTTTCAATAATATATTGTAATGCGGAAGTAAACAACGCGAGACATGTTTACTCGATCCGAGCGAAACTTCAAGGGAATTACTACGACGCTTAAAAGACAGCTCCATGAATTCTCCCGGATTGTTGTTTACGGAAAGTAATTTAAGACCTTCTGAACATTTCCTGCGTAAACATTATTAAAAGAACAATCCAGAACTATGGAGAATATACGAGAAGGTTCCGGATCGGAATCAGGGTGTATATATAGGCGGGCTTGTGATCGAGGAGATGATTAGAAGTAGAGAAGCAGACGTGAACGCGACATACGATCCGATAGCGGAGCAGTATAAATAAATTAAGTAGTGTCTAGTCTAGTGTACAAGTAGCGAAGTGTGTTAAATAAATTAGTGTACAATTAATGTAAATAAATTAGAAAATAAACGTTACAATATTATGATTTTCAACTATGTTTAACGTTCTGAAAAACGCCCGCTCTTATCGAAAGAAAAATGAGAGTACATTCCTTAATAGCTACGTATAACATGTTAGGGTAGTTTTTACCCTCTACGGTCCTGAAAAAACATATTTACTTTGAAAATAGTTCATTTTCAACGCCATAATTATTGTAATCAGCACACCAAATTTGGTATTGAGACTGAGTTTACCTTGCTATTCAAATTACGGAAAAAAATGATTACTTTTTTTAAAATCTAACGTCCTGTAGATTAGGTGTATGACATGCGAAACTGAGGGTGACCAATCTGATAGTAGGATGCAAAATATTTAATAGTATATTAAAGTATGAGTGGATATTGAGCTCTTTCAAACACCGTCGTGCTCGAAATAGAGCAAGTGTTTGAAAGAGCAGTTATCCACGAATACTTTACGCGATTTTTTTTTATTGGTACCTACCTTTGAAATCATAAATAGTGTAAAATTACCCAAATACCCAATATAATTAATTTGAACGACACTCGGGACGCTTCGTGCCGGCCCGTCGCACGTCGTGTCACCAATCAGGTCGCCCCGCTACGACCAAAAACGCTCTGTAATTGGTTGATTTCGTCGTTGTTGACACGTTTCCATGGCGACTTTAAAACACGCGCGTGCGATAAAGCCCGATTTACGCACGCCAAAGAATGGTTTAAATAGGCAAAATAGCGTACCAATAAAAAAAAATGAATATAATAAAGGTTTGCATTTACTCAAATCTAATAAATGGAAGTTGTATAGATATATACAGGCCATGAATATAAAGTTCATGATAATTCTAAATTATCAATATTGTGATATTAATAATAATAAAAGATAATGTTCTTATATAATCAAGAATTTTCCGTCGTTTCAAAAAAGGTCTAAGTCTAGCAACTAAAAATAGGTATTATTATTATTATTGTTGTTATTATTATTAAGTAGAAAAAAATGTTTTTCGGGCCCAAAATGGCGGATTAAGGCCTCGATGGTTTCAAAAATCAGGAAACATTCAACTGTTTTTCCATCGTTGTATGCCTATTTTTCCATGACGTTGATGACGATATTAACGAATTAAGAAAATATAATTTTAATAGGAATCCTACAATAATTATAGTCATTGTTAAAATTTCGAGTATTAAAGTGTAAAATTGTGTGTAAGTGTAAAAACGAATTTTATTTTTAGTAAGTTGTCGTTTCATTTCTCTCCTCCTTCTCCCTAAACTTTCGACATCACAGAGGACAAAGGAGCCGCATTTGGATCACTACTCCAGTAAATCTATGTCAAATTCATCGATTTCACGGGATAATTTTATACAGGTATCTTAAGGTCCTAAAAGGTATTTAGGTGGTACTAGATGACGAATCCGTGAAGACGTACAACTAATTTTGCTTAGTTTTTTTTAAACAATGGTCAAAAGTGAAGAAAATCTGTTTTTGTTCATAAAACGTTTCTGTTACATTTTCAAGAAAAATACTTTAGATAAAAGTTGTAGCCCATTAAAGAGCCTTTAATTTGGCGTTTCATAAATTCAAATCGGTTAACAAATGCGTGAGATAATGGCAAAAAACGATTATTTTTGCACTAATTTATAAATGTTAATAAATCTGTTATTAACATAACAACATTTAATATAACCGTTTGAAGACGACGCATTTGATATGATTTTAAGGTGTGATAAATTTCAGCCATATTGATTAAACAGTTTGTAAGTTATTCTGATTGTTTATCCCAGAAGGCAATTGTTTAAACAATTGTCCTTGCCAAAATAATCAATCTAGGTAAATTTTGAAAATTGAAATAGATTTTTTGTGGGTTTAGCCGTAAGATATACCAAGAAAACTTTATATATTTTTAAATTTGTTATTAAAAAATTGTTTGAAAAAGGTGTTACTTTTTAGCTAATAAACTTTTAGAATAACTTTATTATTATTCATGGTACAAACAGGTGAGTGGGTGCATTGGATAGCTGGAATCAAAACACACACATTCTCAAAAAAAAAGAACCTCCAACGACCAATAGGAATCGAGATAGCTTTTTTTATAAAAAAGTGATATCTCCATTGTTTATAAATATTTAGAGCTGAAATTTTAACGCGTTATAAACGAATGTCTTGGTCTTAAGATTCCATTCATAGATTTGGTATTCACGCGACGTGTAAAAAGCTACAGCCCTTTAAAGTCAAGGTATTCGTGAGAAACTGCCTTTTTTTTAGGCAAGGATAATTATTGTTTAAACAATTAAAGTAACTTGTAAACTATTTGATCAATCTGGCTGAAATTTAGCACATCTTAAAACACATCAAATGCCTTATTTTTAATAAGTTATACTAAATGTTGTTATATCAGTAACAAATGTATTAACATTTATAAATTAGTGCAGACATGGGCGTTTTTTGCCATTATCTCAGGCATTTGTTAACCGATTTGAATGTGTGAAACGCCAAATTAAAGGTTTTTTAATGGACTTAAACTTTTATTTAATGTATTTTTCTTATAAATGTGAAGGAAACGTGGTATCAACAAAAACAATTTTTTTTCAATTTTTAACCATTGTTTAAAAAAACCCCATGGCATTCCAGGCTGAAAGGTAGATTTATGGGTAGGATATAGAGTAATACAACAGACACGATATGTCAAAAAAATGTATACGAGGTGTTAAAAAATACAAAAGTCAAAATTTCAAACTTTTTGCATATAACTTTTTTTATGTACATTTCTCAAAGATATGTTTATGCAAAAGTCGTTCGCCTCTATAAGGGCAACAAGAAACCTAAGTAACAATTTTCTCTCAGACGTGAAATAAATAATATTTGATTTTTTTTTGAAAAAAATAACTTTTTTTCTGTACATTTCTTGAAAAAATATTTTATACAAAAGTCGTTCGCCTCTATAAGATCAACAAAAAACCTAAGTAACATTTTTCTCTCAGACGCGAAATAAAAGTTTTTTGATTTTTTTTTGAAAATAACAGGCCGCCATTTTGAAACCGCTGGACCAATTTGGCCCATTAACGATCTCGACCGAGATTTTCGCTAACTGATTTTTGTACCAAATTTCGTTGTGATTCTTTAAAAAATGCGAACTGTTAATTAAAGGAAAAATAAAAGAAAATCGACCAGAAGGTTTGTCCTGAAGGTACCTACCTCTTCATCCGCACGTCGATGCACCGGCATTTTTATCCATCCCCCGTATCAATTAATTAATGAGCCTCGAATTACGTCCGGATCCTCTCTGTCGAGCAATTAGCACAGATTAAAAGGCATTATCTGTTCATTTTCCTCGCGGCTTACTGCCGCTTTCCAGGACTGTTTAAACACAAAATTCAATTAGGGCCGTAACTCTCGTTATGTATGAGTACTTCTTAAAGGGATATGTGCGTGAATGGAATCCAAATTCTCAGATGTGTGTCTCGTGATATATCCAGAAGCGTATCAAAGTACAGATTTGTCATGGCGTCGGGGGATAGTAATCTTATTAGCGGTTAAATGGAGGTTTTTCGAAAGTTGAGAATCATAATAATGTATCACTGTCTTTTCGGTCGGTAATTATCTCAATATTTTCTCGGAAAATGTACAATGGAAGCCGACCAAATTGTTTAGTAAACAGACTCCTGTAAATTGCTGACCGCCCGTTTTGTCAAACTATTAACTTCAAAGGATCCATTGTCGCAGATCCGGGAATCCAAGATTGTTATTTTATTTCGGTATAACCGCGAGAGATTCGAGAAAGCCATGTCGTATAAGTATACAGTGAGACAGGCGGTTAGGATATCATAAAATCCCTTAAAACAAAGCCATAAGGAATAAACGAGGAAATAAAGTATGAAGGGACACAACGGCTTGTCTTGGAACGGAGCACGTTATACACAGCGCTTGCTTTCGTGGAGTAGTGCATAAATTCGCTAAAAATTTAATGGAAAATTTATTGTTGTCTTTATTTCGGAATTTTTCCAAATGAAATTTAAACATACACGGTGACCAAGAATTAAAAAATTGCTTTTGTAGTTCTCTGTTTCCTATCTTTGCAACATATAAAAAAATGATATAAAGTACTTTACTCACATAAAAAAGATTTAGATACCTACCTACAAAAAGAAAAAAATTATTGTTACTGAAAATAAAAATAAAATATTTATGTATAACATACGTACTTACCAGAAAACAAAAACAAATATATAAAACTCGCTGGAAAAGCACTAAAAGCACCACGATTCACGAAAACATTTCCGATTTTTCCAATTCAGTAAAGGCGCATTTATAAGGAAATTTGCACTTACCTGAAAATAAAGAAGAAATTCTATTAGAGAAAATTAAAAGAAAATTTGGATGTATTATACCTTAAGACCCTTAGAAATCTCTTCCATCTCGGTTGTGTGCGAAGGCGCTCTCCGATGATCATTTTCTGTAAAGCGGATAAACCGAATTAAAGAATGAACATTGAAACGTCTCATTTTTGTAAAATAGACAACTTTAAAATTATAAAATAACGAAATTTCCGTTACAAAGTGACAAAGATTGTATAATCAGATAACAAATAAATTTCTTCCTTTTTTGCAATTGAATTTTAAATATCTCATCATTTCCAATTGTTCTAAGTAAATTTTACCTTAATATGTGAAATTGAAACAAATTTTAACAATCTCTAAATGTAACAGACACCACAAATTCAGATTAACCACACAATCTTATAAACAATACAATGGAAAGACACAATTATTTGGTTACTTGTGTAAATTTATAAGATCCACTAATAATGATAGGAATTTAAGATTTCAATATATTTCTTTGGCGGGATACTTACCACTTACCCAAGGATTTCCAAGGCCCGAATCACATCTCTCCTCCCATGATCCTTGAGGCACTCTTTTTCCTCGCCATCCCAAAGACATCAATAATCTAAGACTTCTTAAGGTGATTAAAAATTAACCTTAACAATCAAAGCACTGAACTGATGTTCAAGTGTAAATTTGAATGCCACACAGAATCAATGTAATTTGGAAAAGATTTGCGTGCTTCCAAAATTATATCTAAGAGCCTTTAGGAAGTCCGAGAGCGAGGGTCAGTGGTGGGAGGTGTTTCATTAACAAAATTCACTTTCACAATAACAAAGCACTCTATTTTCGAACAATTATCCGCATGCTCTCGCGACCGAATGTGAACACTAACTAACTCCTCTACAGAGAATTACACAATTAATCATCTCGACACCTAATAATGCTTATCTTAACGATGCTTTCATTTTAACGAGCCATTTTGCACACTTATTGTTCTCGACAGTCACTTAATTCGTAATATTAGATTTTTGCTTCTAATAACACTTATACAACAGATATTTTTTTCTTGGGAATTATTCTCGATAGTTTTCTAATCTTTGAATATTCCTAGAAAACAGTGAATTTTATCAGAAAAATTGAAGCACAAACAAGAAATACTAATATTGGTTTACCTAAAATATGCAAAGAAATTGGACGACAATGTCATGTATATACAGCTACTTATTATATATATATATAATATATATATATATATATATATATATAGGCGGGGGTCCTACAGCCTTTGCCGCATCCCGCATTTCGATCGCCACTTTTTTTTATTTTTCCAATCGTCATCATTTATTGCCCGATCAGCCATTGTTTGCCTAATTCCTTGTATCCAGGATGTGCTTGGTCTTCCTCTTCTCCTTTTACTTTGAGGAACATAATTTAAAGTGCTTTTTGGCCAGCGTTCGTCGGTCATTCTCATAACATGTCCGTACCATATCAATTGTCTGGACTCTATTCGATCTGAACTCGTGTACACTCTTCTTGTTCGACGTCTGATGTCTTCGTTTGGGATACGATCCAGCCTTGAGACTCTGCATGCTCGTCTTAGGTAGTCCATTTCTACAGTCTCTATATCCTTTTTGTCTTTAGCCGAAAGCTGCCAACATTCCAACCCGTAAGTTAAGATAGGCTCCACTATTGCTTGGTAGATCATCATTTTTGTACTTAACTTTATCTGATTTGACCATAATAGGGAGTTTAATATCCGGATGCTGTTGCGACCTTGCTGTGTCCTATGGTTACTTATTATTATAATAAGTTAAATAATGACCTTATATTATTGCAAACTAAATACTTCGAAATAAGACTCCAGTTATCGACTGGGAATAAGTAAAGCAACTTTACTTGATGGAGATTTATCAGTTAGATTGAACAATTACTCTACAAACCGATGCACTTGTCCACTTTAAAGAAAATTTTACAAAATAAAAATTCTTAAGAATAATGTACTGTTTTTTAGTAGATTTTTATGTAGATTTTTTAGGAAAAAATATTTTGAATAATAGTTTTATACATAATTTTATATATTAAGTTGAATGAAAACATTCAAAGCCTTTTTGAAATTTTTTTATAAAGTGGAAATGTTCAATAGTGCCCTTTAGGGAGGTATTACCAAAAAATGTTTCAAATAGAAGTTGAAGCCATAAATTAGGCCAGATTAAATCTAAAATTTGGTAAGAAGTGGTAGAGCTGTTTTAAAGAAAATTGAGAAATCTGAAAAACCACTAAGGTAAAATATAATCTAAAAAAAAACTGAAAAATTACTAGTAAAATGCCTTTTGCCCTTAACTGATTGTTATGAAATTTATATTTTGTAAAGTCTGTTACAACAGAACTTCCTATCATTTTAAATTTGAGATATGTTCAATATCCACAAATGGAAAACAAAATGAGAGAGAGAAAGAAACCAAGGAAATTAATACATATTTTGTACAAATGAACGGCGGACATTGTCCTGTTCTTAGTTTTAAATTATTTAAATAAATAAAATAAACTTTATTCTAAATTCCTGAACACAATTCACGATGTTATATAAACCTTTTAACCATTAAAACACGCCTTATGATAAAATTATAAACAAAATATTTTTCGACAGCTCTTAATTAATAATGTATAATTTATAGCAACATTTCAACCTTTAACAGCCACCTCTTGTGATTAAAATTAGGCGCCATGTATAATTAAAATTACACAATGAAATTAATATTAACAGTATCGGCTTTTGGTATTCGTCAATGCTCCAAATTCAAAATTTTCTCTCAAAAAATTGGTTTTTCAACTATAACTTCCTTAATTTTCAAGTTATTTAATCGCCCAAAAAATAAAATTCAGAGGAAAATTTTAAGGACTATCAGCGATGAGAAGTATAACCTAAATGAACGCTTCAAGTCTCATATTTTTGAATTACAAGGACAGGGGGAAGGTGGTTTTAGCACTCAAACGCTAACTTCGAACGGTTATATCTTAATTAATCTTTATCCTGGGGAAGTAAACATAAAACCAAATTATCAAATTGTCAGTGAGCTCAAACCTGCCTTTTTGCTTCGACACTTTTATCACTTCACTATTCAATTTATTAAAAAAAAAGGCAATTAAACATTATAAAGTAATTCTTGAATTTCTGTCAAATTTTGTTTTCTTTCAGACGTTCTAAATGGGTTGAACTTCTAGAACATATTACTAGTTATTAAAAAGAAGAAAATTGTGATTAAATAACGATCAACTTCAATTTTTGTGGTAAAGCAGTTCATTTTATTGCCGATGTTTTCTCCAGAGGAAAAGGGAGCAACTCATTTTATTTTCATCATAACTCCCTTCATTCTCATGATAGATACGTTTATAAAAGCTCATTCGAAAAGTCTTTTGAAAAGTCTTCTACAAACATTTGCCTCAAATTTTCCGTTACTTAATGAGGAATTTAACGTTTTAACTTCAATTTTCGGCGAAAGTACGGTCCACCCTTAGCCGTTCGTATTGTATCTACATAAATAATAATAAAAACAATGTTGCTTTTAATAAGCTTCATTTATGTTCGTTATAACTTGTTTGATACATGTAAAATTTTTTGGTTATTCATGAGGAAACGTTAAATCATACGTTTTTTTGATACCAGGCGACGTTTTCAAGCACAAATTACTTAAAAAGTATTGATTTCTCGATATAAGTTCATAGGAAATTTCGTGCTTATGATTCGTTCCTCTATCGGTTTAGGTGGTTATTTTTAGTATTCTAATTTCCACCCTGATGAGGGGTGACACCGACCCCTAAAGTAAAAGGTTACTTTGGCACTAGGTCACCTTTATTCCTTGGGCTACTGTTGAAATTTCATGCCAATCGATCTTCTAACCTAAAATCAGTTATATACTGGACTATCAACGGTTTGTTGGCTGTCCCAAGTGAGAATGTAAAGAAAATGTCGACGTTTCGTACTGATTTTTGCCTATCCCAATGGGAAAATTGGAGATTCGAAAAGATTATAAACAAAATATATTTCAACGACTTTTCATTTAATAATTTAGGTGCCATGTTTAATTAAAATTAGGCAATAAAATTAGAGAAAATTTTTCTCAAAAAATTGGTTTTTCAACCATAATTTCCATGATTTTCAAAGTTATTTAATAGTCCCAAAAACAAATTTTACGGGAAATTTCAAAGACTATGAGTCATGTGAAGTTTATTTCTCCATGAACCCTTAGATTTTCATATTTTTGACTTACAAGGACTTCGGGGAGGTGGTCTTAGCACTCAAACGCAAAAGGTTATCTGAACTAACTTTTGTTCTTTGCCTACTGTTGAAATTTCACGCCGATCGGTCTTCTGACCTGAAAACCGCCATATGCTGGACTATCAACGGTTTGTTGGCTGTCCCAAGTGAGAATGTAAAGAAAATGTCGGCGATTCGTTCTGATTTTTGCCTATCTCAACGGGAAAATTGGAGATTCGAAAAGATTATAAACAAAGTGTATTTCAACAGCTTTTCATTTGAAAATTTAGGTGCTATGTTTAATTAAAGTTAGGCAATGAAGTTAGAGAACAATTTTCTCGAAAAAATTGTTTTTTCAACCATAACTTCCTTGATTTTCAAGTTATTTAATCGTCTCAAAAACAAATTTTACGGGAAATTTTTAAAAACTGAGTCATAAGAAGTTTTTTTCTCCACGAACCCTTAGATTTTCATATTTTTGAGTTACAAGGACTTCGGGGAGGTAGTCTTAGCACTCAAACGCTAAAGTTTATCTGAACTAACCTTTGTTCCTTGGCTACTGTTGAAGTTTCACGCCGACCGGTCTTCTGACTTGAAAACCGCCCTACACTGGACTATCGACGGTTTGTTGGCTGTCCCAAGTGACAATGTAAAGAAAATGTCGGCGATTCGTTCTGATTTTTGCCTATCCCAACAGGAAAAATGGAGATTCGAAAAGATTATAAACGTGTATTTCAACAGCTTTTCATTTAAAAATTTAGTTGCCCTGTTTAATTAAAGTTAGGCAATGAAGTTAGAGAAAAAATTTCTCGAAAAAATTGTTTTTCAACCATAACTTCCTTGATTTTCAAGTTATTCAATCGTCCCAAAAACAAATTTTACGGGAAATTTTTAAAAACTGAGTCATAAGAAGTTTTTTTCTCCATGAACCCTTAGATTTTCATATTTTTGAGTTACGAGGACTTCGGGAAGGTGGTCTTAGCACTCAAGCGCTAAAGTTTATCTGAACTAAGTATTGTTCTTTTGCTACTGTTGAAGTTTCACGCCGATCGGACTTCTGACCTGAAAATCGCTCTACACTGGACTATTAACGGTTTATTGGCTGTCCCAAGTGACAATGTAAAGAAAAGGTCGGCAATTCGTTCTGATTTTTGCCTATCTCAACGGGAAAATTGGAGATTCGAAAAGATTATAAACAAAGTGTATTTCAACAGCTTTTCATTTAAAAATTTAGGTGCCATGTTTAATTAAAGTTAGGTAATGAAGTAAGAGAAAAAAATTCTCGAAAAAATTGTTTTTTCAACCATAACTTCCTTAATTTTCAAGTTATTTAATCGTCCCAAAAACAAAGTTTACGGAAAAATTTTTAAAGACTGAGTCATGAGAAGTTTAATTCTTCACGAACCCTTCGATTTTCTTATTTTTGAGTTACAAGGACTCCAGGAAGGTGGTCTTAGCACTCAAACGCAAAAGTTTATTTGAACTAACTTTTTTTCTTTGGCTACTGTTGAAGTTTCACGCCGATCGGTCTTCTGACTTGAAAACCGCCCTACACTGGACTATCGACGGTTTGTTGGCTGTCCCAAGTGACAATGTAAAGAAAATGTCGGCGATTCGTTCTGATTTTTGCCTATCCCAACAGGAAAAATGGAGATTCGAAAAGATTATAAACAAAGTGTATTTCAACAGCTTTTCATTTAAAAATTTAGTTGCCCTGTTTAATTAAAGTTAGGCAATGAAGTTAGAGAAAAAATTTCTCGAAAAAATTGTTTTTCAACCATAACTTCCTTGATTTTCAAGTTATTCAATCGTCCCAAAAACAAATTTTACGGGAAATTTTTAAAAACTGAGTCATAAGAAGTTTTTTTCTCCATGAACCCTTAGATTTTCATATTTTTGAGTTACGAGGACTTCGGGAAGGTGGTCTTAGCACTCAAGCGCTAAAGTTTATCTGAACTAAGTATTGTTCTTTTGCTACTGTTGAAGTTTCACGCCGATCGGACTTCTGACCTGAAAATCGCTCTACACTGGACTATTAACGGTTTATTGGCTGTCACAAGTGACAATGTAAAGAAAAGGCCGGCAATTCGTTCTGATTTTTGCCTACCTCAACGGGAAAATTGGAGATTCGAAAAGATTATAAACAAAGTGTATTTCAACAGCTTTTCATTTAAAAATTTAGGTGCCATGTTTAATTAAAGTTAGGTAATGAAGTAAGAGAAAAAAATTCTCGAAAAAATTGTTTTTTCAACCATAACTTCCTTAATTTTCAAGTTATTTAATCGTCCCAAAAACAAAGTTTACGGAAAAATTTTTAAAGACTGAGTCATGAGAAGTTTAATTCTTCACGAACCCTTCGATTTTCTTATTATTGAGTTACAAGGACTCCAGGAAGGTGGTCTTAGCACTCAAACGCAAAAGTTTATTTGAACTAACTTTTTTTCTTTGGCTACTGTTGAAGTTTTACGCCGATCGGTCTTCTGACCTGAAAACCGCCCTACACTGGACTATCAACGGTTTGTTGGCTGTCCCAAGTGACAATGTAAAGAAAATGCCGGCGATTCGTTCTGATTTTTGCCTATCCCAACAGGAAAAATGGAGATTCGAAAAGATTATAAACAAAGTGTATTTCAACAGCTTTTCATTTAAAAATTTAGGTGCCCTGTTTAATTAAAGTTAGGCAATGAAGTTAGAGAAAAAATTTCTCAAAAAAATTGTTTTTCGACCATAACTTCCTTGATTTTCAAGTTATTCAATCGTCCCAAAAACTAATTTTACGGGAAATTTTTAAAAATTGTATCATGAGAAGTTTATTTCTCCATGAACCCTTCGATTTTCATAATTTTGAGTTACAAGGATTCCGGGAAGGTGGTCTCAGCACTCAAACGCTAAAGTTTATCTGAGCTAACTTTTGTTCTTTGGCTACTGTTGACGTTTCACGCCGATCGGTCTTCTGACCTGGAAACCGCCATACGCTGGACTATCAACGGTTTGTTGGCTGTCCCAAGTGACAATGTAAAGAAAATGTCGGCGATTCGTTCTGATTTTTGCCTATCCCAACGGGAAAATTGGAGATTTGTAAAAATTATAAACAAAATATATATATCAACAGATTTTCATTTAAAGATTTAGGTGCCCTGTTTAATTAAAGTTAGGCAATGAAGTAAGGGAAAAAATTTCTCGAAAAAATTGTTTTTTCAACCATAAATTCCTTGATTGTTAAGTTATTCAATTGTCCCAAAAACTAATTTCACGGGAAATTTTTAAAAACTAAGTCATAAGAAGTTTTTTCTCCATGAACCCTTAGATTTTCATATTTTTGAGTTACAAGGACTTCGGGGAGATGGTCTTAGCACTCAAACGCTAAAGTTTATCTGAACTAACTTTTGTTCTTTGCCTACTGTTGAAGTTTCACGCCGATCGGTCTTCTGACCTGGAGACCGCCATACGCTGGACTATCAACGGTTTGTTGGCTGTCCCAAGTGACAATGTAAAGAAAATGTCGGCGATTCGTTCTGATTTTTGCCTATCTCAACGGAAAAATTGGAGATTCGAAAAGAATATAAACAAAGTGTATTTCAACAGCTTTTCATTTAAAAATTTAGGTGCCATGTTTAATTAAACTTAGGCAATGAAATTAGAGAAAAATTTTCTAAAAAAATAGTTTTTTCAACCATAACTTCCTAAATTTTCATGTTATTTAATTGTCCCAAAAACAAATTTTACAGAAACTTTTAACGACTACCCGATGAGAAGTTTATCTATCTAATTATATATCTAAACTATGGTTCAACCTCCACGAACCCTTCGATTTCCATATATTTGAGTTACAAGGACTCCGGGAAGGTGGTCTTAGCACTCAAACGCTAACTTCAAACTTAGAACTGAATTAACTTTTGTTGCTTAGCTACTGTTGAAGTTTCACGCCGATCGGTCTTCTGACCTGGAGACCGCCATACGCTGGACTATCAACGGTTTGTTGGCTGTCCCAAGTGACAATGTAAAGAAAATGTCGGCGATTCGTTCTGATTTTTGCCTATCTCAACGGAAAAATTGGAGATTCGAAAAGAATATAAACAAAGTGTATTTCAACAGCTTTTCATTTAAAAATTTAGGTGCCATGTTTAATTAAACTTAGGCAATGAAATTAGAGAAAAATTTTCTAAAAAAATAGTTTTTTCAACCATAACTTCCTAAATTTTCATGTTATTTAATTGTCCCAAAAACAAATTTTACAGAAACTTTTAACGACTACCCGATGAGAAGTTTATCTATCTAATTATATATCTAAACTATGGTTCAACCTCCACGAACCCTTCGATTTCCATATATTTGAGTTACAAGGACTCCGGGAAGGTGGTCTTAGCACTCAAACGCTAACTTCAAACTTAGAACTGAATTAACTTTTGTTGCTTAGCTACTGTTGAAGTTTCACGCCGATCGGTCTTCTGACCTGGAGACCGCCATACGCTGGACTATCAACGGTTTGTTGGCTGTCCCAAGTGACAATGTAAAGAAAATGTCGGCGATTCGTTCTGATTTTTGCCTATCTCAACGGAAAAATTGGAGATTCGAAAAGAATATAAACAAAGTGTATTTCAACAGCTTTTCATTTAAAAATTTAGGTGCCATGTTTAATTAAACTTAGGCAATGAAATTAGAGAAAAATTTTCTAAAAAAATAGTTTTTTCAACCATAACTTCCTAAATTTTCATGTTATTTAATTGTCCCAAAAACAAATTTTACAGAAACTTTTAACGACTACCCGATGAGAAGTTTATCTATCTAATTATATATCTAAACTATGGTTCAACCTCCACGAACCCTTCGATTTCCATATATTTGAGTTACAAGGACTCCGGGAAGGTGGTCTTAGCACTCAAACGCTAACTTCAAACTTAGAACTGAATTAACTTTTGTTGCTTAGCTACTGTTGAAGTTTCACGCCGATCGGTCTTCTGACCTGGAGACCGCCATACGCTGGCCTATCAACGGTTTGTTGGCTGTCCCAAGTGACAATGTAAAGAAAAATTCGACGTTTCGTGCCGATTTTCGCCTATCCGGACTGGAAATTTTTCCGCCTCGCCACCGTACACGTCGCAAAGGAAAATCCCGGCGACATCAATCGTCATTAAACGGACGCGCGAGTTTATCTGCCGTTTCTCACGACAAATCGGCCGCATTAGCGGTCATAATGGCTCGCGACCCGTCGCTCGCCCGGACAATAATTATCTTCGGAATGTCGAGCGAGTCGCACTTTAAAAATATCGGAATGATCAATTGCGATGCCTGCACTGATTGCACGTTTCCTCTTGTCGTCCGGTGTCCGTATCGCCTCGGGCTGATAGGTCGTACTTATTTTTTTCGACCGGGGAAAATTGCTCTGCTCGGCGACTTCGTTACGAATTCTCCTGAATGGGCGCAATGAGGCCGCGGACGATTTGAATGCTAACCGTCCGTTCCCTCGGCGGTACAGCTCGTAAAGATTGGATAAATTTGCCAAGTAATTGAAATGATCATGAAGGATTGAGGTGTTTAAGTGCGGCAAGACGTGGATCATTACATAATTTTCGAATTGGAAGCGCCAATATGCCTATTAGTCCGATAAGAATAGGCTTGGAAGTGCGTTCTTCAATAATGAACCTTTTGGGAAAGTATGCAAATTTAAAATTTAGAGTTCACACCTTGCTAAATACGAATCTAAAATTAAATTTTCACAGCTTTAGATTGACGCATTAAACAAAGAATGAGCATGTTTGTTCAATGCTTTTCAAATTTCGAAACCTTTTCACTGCATTTTTCACTATTTAGAGCTCTACCTGAATGTCTCACCCACCAACAGATTCTAAAATTGTCCTAAATAACACTTTTTCCAAAATTTATTCAATAATTAATAACCTTATAGTGATCGACTTGTATCGATTTCGTCTCATTCCGTCTCGAATTTAGAGACGATACAAGACGAGACTAAATGTTGAAATATCGATACGACATGTATAGTCTAGTCAAGATGTGTGTTTGCTGCGAAAAATAGTTAGAAAGCTCGGAAAAATATGAGCGATAGCTCATTCGACGCGGAATGCAAATCTGAGAAATGGGTTTTGAGGATTTTTTCTGCTAAGAAAAATTGCAATTGTTATTAACAAAAAACGAAAAATAAAAACGCTCTTTCGAATTTTTGATGACAACTCAAAAACCATAAGAGAAAGATTAATTCGCAAAAAAAGATCCTTAAAGAGGAGGAAATTTCCGATAAAAAAGTCCCCACTCCCGGATTTCTATCTCTAATATTTATATTTTTAATTTGTTGCTGAAAGTAAGGCTCCACGCGACCGATACGGCGTGCGCTCGCCGCCTCTGAAGCGACTACGTCATAGAAAATAATCTTTTTAAGGTACCAAGTATTAGTTTAAAATTTAAAACAAACTTTATTGTATTCTACACACTTAAAAGAACAATGTTCCGTCGAAAAAAAAATTTAAATGCATTTTTCAAAAAGCTAACCTATTGTTAATAAACTAATTATTTTCGTACTTCCGTCTATTGTGGAAAAATTTTTTTACGGCTATTTGTTTAAGAATTGTTTATAAACAAACGGCTTAGTTTAATATTTTTGGAAATTCTTTTTTTACCATTCTATTGTTTAGGATTAATTATGATTTTTAAAACAAAAAAAATGTCCTTAAAAATTTTTTTATAGTTTATAATCGTTTTTTTTATGTTTTTATTATTTAAATAATTAGTTAAGGAATAATTTTGTGTTCAAAAATCATTATAAAAATCTCTTAATAGAATAGGAAAAAGAATTTTTTTTTCACTTATAATTTCATTATTTATTAAGTTAACAATTTGTTATAAAAAGTTTTTGGGTGTCACAATATTTTTTTTCTATTACTACTAAAAATTACAAAAACAACGATATGCAACAAAGTGAAAAAAAAAATTAAAACAAAAAAAAATTATACAAAAAATTTTTGTTACGTCACTTTGTTGCATCTCGTTGTTTTTGTAATTTTTAGTAGTAATAGAAAAAAAATATTGTGACACCCAAAAACTTTTTATAACAAATTGTTAACTTAAAAAATAATGAAATTATAAATGAAAAAAAAATTCTTTTTCCTATTCTATTAAGAGATTTTTATAATGATTTTTGAACACAAAATTATTCCTTAACTAATTATTTAAATAATAAAAACATTAAAAAAACGATTATAAACTATAACAAAATTTTTAAGGACATTTTTTTTTTTTTTTAAAATCATAATTAATCCTAAACAATAGAATGGTAAAAAAAGAATTTCCAAAAATATTAAACTAAGCCGTTTGTTTATAAACAATTCTTAAACAAATAGCCGTAAAAAAAATTTTCCACAATGATTTAATCCTTAGTTTGAATATAAAAACAGCCATGCCATAATATATAAGAGAAAACAAATTTTTAGCAACAATTTCGGGGTTTTGCGTTTTTTGTTGATTTTAAAAATTCGTTGTAAACTAAATAAGAAAATTTTAAATAATTTTATGACGTCATCTTATTGAGGACACTAATAGAAAGGACTCCAAGAAACAAAATATTTATGGTGAATTTATTTAATCATTTAGCCTGCTTTCAATGAAGACGGAAGTACGAAAATAATTAGTTTATTAACAATAGGTTAACTTTTTGAAAAATGCATTTAAATTTTTTTTTCGGCCGGACATTGTTCTTTTAAGTGTGTAGAATACAATAAAGTTTGTTTTAAATTTTAAACTAATACTTGGTACCTTAAAAAGATTATTTTCTATGACGTAGTCGCTTCAGAGGCGGCGAGCGCACGCCGTATCGGTCGCGTGGAGCCTTACTTTCAGCAACAAATTAAAAATATAAATATTAGAGATAGAAATCCGGGAGTGGGGACTTTTTTATCGGAAATTTCCTCCTCTTTAAGGATCTTTTTTGCGAATTCCTCTTTCTCTTATGGTTTTTGAGTTGTCATCAAAAAATCGAAAGAGCGTTTTTATTTTTCGTTTTTTGTTAATAACAATTGCAATTTTTCTTAGCAGAAAAAATCCTCAAAACCCATTTCTCAGATTTGCATTCCGCGTCGAATGAGCTATCGCTCATATTTTTCCGAGCCTTCTAACTATTTTTCGCAGCAAACACACATCTTGACTAGACTAGTAATTTAGGTTTCATCTCGAAAAGGCTAAAATTTTATATCTGCGTTCCCCTGTTTGTAAAACCCCCAGAGCCATGAACGACGAAAGTGCAGGTAAGAGCCATGTATGGCCAGCTCATTCTACGGACCATTAGACCAGTAAGGACGGTAAATGGTAAAATTTGCCACTCTTATCGGTTCAACCACTAAATCACTTAGTTTTCTTAGAATTCTAGAAAGGTTTATTGTAGGACCGACATTAGGAAAGTGGTGTGATCGCTTGATTGCACCAATGGACATATTTAAGAATAACGGTTTCATTCATTAGCAGCGCCATTTTCCAAATTTTAACAGGTTTTGTTATAATCCGATAATCCGACGGGTAATGGCATGAGGAGTCCCAGTGTGAAATGATCGATAAAATAAAATAAATCTAGCTGTTGTGACTAATAAATGACCGTCTCAGTGTTTTTGAAAGATATCTTCCTTTTGAAATGCTCATAAAACATATTAATGACGTGAGACTTCAAATCTTGCGGCGCTGGAAAGAAGTCTAAAAACATTTAATCAAATTCTGTTTAGCCGCTTATGTTGACATATGACGAATTACCCGATTAGAGAGAGAAAATTCCTAAAATATGATATTAGGATTTCTAATAGGCCTCTAATTAGTGTCTCTTTATTTCGAAAAATTAAGTATCGGTGAAACGATATTCCTATTGAATAATGCCGCTTCCTCATATAATATACAGTTTACTTCTATACTCAACTTTACCTCACCATATGTATCTCAAGACAATCATTGAATGTTGCCCAGAAAGAACACATTTTTATTTCGAGATTTTTCGAGACCAAGACGAGGCGAGACCAGTCTTAAATCGAGACTCCTGGCATTTTTCGAGATCGAGACGAGAGTATGTTATTTCTCGTCTTGTCTCGTCTCGAGTCCATCACTATAATATTGAAACGTATTATAATGAAATGCATTGAAATGTAATTCATTGTGCAATGTGTTTATTACACAAATGTAATTGTAACTCATTGTAATTGTAAATGTAATTCATTGTGTAAATGTAATTCATTGTAATGAAACTTGAAACAACAATTTTAATACACATCTACTGAAAATACTTTGTAAGTACTGTTATCTTGTAAAATCTTTGTTAAAAGTACTTACAAGTCCAAATTCAAATTACGTTAATAAGTACCTATAAACAAACATAACTTTTATACATTACTTTAAAACAACAAAAAATTTCATGTTTGTGTTAGAATTTTTTTCATTTTTTGTTTTTCCAAAAATACCGCAAAAGGTTTCTGAATTTTAACTTACAAGATCCCAATATATAACTTTAAAAATCTCAGTATTTCATTCTAATTTTAAAATTTTGATGGTTCCTTGAAGAGATTTTGAAGTTTTTTTTTAATTAATTTCTTGAGTCGATATCACTCAATTTCGGACCCAAAACTTGAGCCTTTCAGCTATACTCGAGACGAGACGAAATGTGAAATGATATGATCTCGTCTTGGATCCCTAAAAGTTATGTTTGGTCTCGATCTATGTCTGGTCTCGTCTTGGTCTTGAAAAAACTTCGAGAAGAGAGTTTTATAAGAAAATATTTCGAATAAAAATTGTATGCATTAATTATTCAAATATAAAATTCAGTGAAAACATTCAAACAAAAAATTGAGAAATTGAAAATATTCAGGAGTAAAGTGCCCTTTAGGGAGGATTTAGAAAAACAATGTTTCAAATAAAAGTTATAGGCATTAGATAGGTCAGTTGAAATTTAACATTTGTTAAGAAGCGGTGAAGTCGTTTTGCAGAAAATAAAGAAAAATAGAATTCACAAAAGTAGAAGGCCCTTCGCAGAAGATCGGATCAGTCAATTCTGCAACAATCTAGTCCTTTCTCGAATATTCTACGGCTTCCAGAAAATCCATCAATTCGCCAAATTCTCGTCGTTTCGAAGTTCCCAGAAGTGACACTTTCCGAAGGGTGCTTAGCTTTATGGCTAGCCGTTTGGTTACAATACATACATACACACATACAGACATGTTTCGAAAAACATGTTTTTCGAACTCAGGGGACTTCAAAACGTCCAGAAGTGCTAATATCTCAAATTCTGAAACCCTGTATTACAGCTGATTTTCAGCGATTACAATACTTTCCCTTATTATATGGGTAGCCAATATGAGAATGTAAAAACATACAATATTTCAGGTTATGTCGAATGCCATGTGTTAGGTAAACGTAACGGCGTCGTGGATTGAACGATGTTCATATTGAGACGCGAAGTGTGAACATAGGTGTGAAGCGTGCTACGTCTTACTTGACGAAGTCGGCGCACTTCAAAGGGGGGACCGCTTCGGAGAATTCAGTAAAAAGCGCGACCATAAAAACTCTCTCTCTCGAAGGCGACAGAATAATCCAGAACGTCCAATTAGGGGAAGAATAAACCGGAAGCTTCTCGAAGACATTACTGGGGCTATAAATTACGAGACGGGTTTGGTGGCCGGTAAATACAGTTTCGTCCGTAATCCCTTTTTGGTATCCGTAATCCGATGGTAGTACAGGTAGTCCTTAACCCTAATTTGGAAAACCCATTCCATGCAATTACAATACAAATTTCACATTCTACAGAAAATTTTGATGATGCCTATTAGGCTCAGTGAGTGCATCTTTGATCCTTGCCCCTTGCGTTTCGAAACTTCTTTTTTTCATTATTTCCTTATTATTTCACCATTTCCAACAATTTTAAAATGTCTTAATACAAAGTTCATAGTTAAGTTATGCGGGCAAACGAAAGTGTATGCGCCCGACCAATTTGACGTACTCTTATTTTATTATTCGTGTAACCAGGTAGATCGGACGAAAGTGTATATTCCCGATATTAAGCAGCGGACGAAACTGTACATTTTCAGGTAAGAGTTCCTTTAAATGTTATAGTTAAGTTATGCGAGCGGACGAAAGTGTATGCGCCCTCGATGGCAGGATAATAGACAAGGAGTCGTCGTGAGTGAAAAGTGCGATAAGCCGACTAGCGATAAGTGTACAAATACATTAGCGCGTAGTTAAGGAATAGACTAAATAAATTAGGTGGAGTTAAGAACTGTATAAATAAATTAGAATAAACGTTACAGTAATAAGTTCATAAATGGTCCCTATATAACCTCAAAAATTGCCAACGTCAACAGAACCTCAACCTAAGAGTTTTTAAATTCAGTTTTCCTATCCACTGCGCAACTAAAAAGGTCAAGCTACGTTTGTCGAGTAGTACCTCGATTTAAGAGATGGAAAATTTGTCATATTCTCCTTGAATTGAGCTCGGACGAGGAGTACTGGGCATTAGGGCTCGTCCGGATCGCGAACGCTCCACGACTAATCAGTTATTAACGAGGCCGATAACCGAGTCATGAATTTATACATCGTAATGAACTTCTTTCTTGATCTTCGATCGAAGAGAGCGAGGGAAAAAGGGAGGGAGCCGAAATTAGCCGAAGGATTCCTCCATTCATTTCCATCCGACTTTCCAGCGTCTTATACGCTTTTTTCCTCGATTTTTTCATTCCTCCATCCCTCGCCTCGGGGAGAGGGTGAAACGGCGAGAGGGTGAGAGGAAAAGGGAGAGAGAGAGAGAGAGTTGCGTAAAGCGGGCGGCGGTGGCGGCGGCGACCCCCGAATCTCCCTCGTCGTGTCAGTCCAAAAGAGGACCCCGAAGCGACTGGCGGCGGCCTTCGGAAGGGACCCCAAGGGGTGGAGGGGACGGCGGGGTCCCGGCGGGGGCGGAAGGCAGGGGGGTGAAGGGGGTCCACGCGGGGAGGGCGGCGGTAGGGTCGAATAGGTCGCGGTCCGCGGTCCCTAACGACGCCGGGAAGGGGGAGGGGGCGGACGGACGGCAGGCGGCTCGCGGGTCCTACCTACCGCCGGCGATTCTCCCCTCGCCGCCCCCGCCGCCCCCCCCCCCGGTTGACGTAATAAACAGTCCCCGGGGATATCGCCGAAGCCCTCTCTCTAAGAGGGTGGATGCGAATCTCTCTCTCGCCGCCGCCGCCGCCGTCGTCGTCGTCCTCGTGTGTTGCGGGGGCGGCGGGGGGTTGCCGCGGGGGAGCCGAGGGGGACCCGGGTTCTTTGTCTTAATGCTTCGTCGATATTCGGCGGGATCGGGAGTCTCGTTTCTTTCCCCGTCCTCCGCGACCCCCCCTCCCCTCCCCGTTTTTAATCCCCGACATATTAACTCGGACGACAAAAATTAAGACGATCAATCCATCAACCCGCTCCCCGCTCCGCTCACGATAAACACGTATAAATAAGTCGGATAATGTACGGACGCTCCCGACCGGCTTCCGCCAAGTTTTAAAGCACCCTTCGCATAAATAACAACCCCCATTTCAACGTTTCCCCCGAGAATTAAATTAAAGAAGCGTATAATTCGGAATTTCAAGCATTGTAAAAGAATAAATTTTTACTTATTAGAAGGCAGAAGACCGTAAAATAACCTAATTGACGTGTCTAATCGAATCGGATCGTCGACCGACCAATTACGAGGGATTAATTCCGACCGAATAATAAACACCAAAAGCGAAACTTGTCTCGTTAGCCTGATATTTTCGGCACTTGGACGCCGTCCAGAAGATCCCGAATTACACTTCTTTTGGCTTCAACTTTGGCATAACTAAAGAAGAGCGTTTATGCATATTTTATGCATAAATATGGAAACGCAACTTTCCCATAATCCATTACATGTCAACTCGAAACTCAACTACTCCCGTGGCTAATACCACCAAAAAATTGAACGGTCAATATTCAAGGTAATCCCTCACATAAACTCCCGTAAGGATTTTCATGTACCTCACATGAACTCTAGTAAAGAGTGGGTCGTGGGTCGTGTAAATTCAAGTGTAGGAAGATGGTTACACAATTTATTTGGTTTAACTTCTCTCACCTGACGGGGCGACTACAAGCTCCGCCACGTTAACTGCGTTCATGGGCTTAGAGTCCGATTACTCGCGACTACAAACTCCCCCACGCGGCAACGATACTGCTTAAAGTACCTACCTTTAAAATGACTACATGCTCAAACTGACGGGAAAATCTTAGGTATTCAATGCTTCACCAGTAAAAACAATTAGTAAAATTATTTTAGGGCAAGGCATATCAAACAGAAATTCCAAAATAACATCAAATAATGTTACTTACTTAATACCGTCATAAAATGTACGTGGCGGAGTATGTAGTTTGGGATTAACGGGGGCAGATAGCTGGTGGCGGAGCTGACACCCCCCGACCTGAAGAAGTAGGAGACCGTTTTGTATTCGACGTCTATGGAATATTGTGCTATTGACCCCAAATAAAATTGTCCAATTTAAAAAAGGAAATATTACAAGGTATAACTTTGTAAAATGTGCAGATAATAAATTTAATGATATTTCTATGTTCCGGCACTAAAATGACAGCTATTCTAGTACTAAAATGGCCGAAAACAGTGCTTTAATGAGGCTTATTAAAGCATTGTTTTTGGTATATTTTTTTTGTTGGGTTGGTAACAAGATATTCCCTAATGCTAATGCTATCTGATGTCTGTCAAAACAAAATTAAAAATAAATAAATATATACAGGGTGATTCAAAATTGAGTGCAAAGATTTTAAGGGCGTATTTACCAGCCAAAAATAAGGTTTTTTCCACATAATCGTATGTCCTAACTTGCTTCGTTTTCTAGATACAGGGTGTTAATTTTTTTTAAAAAAATCGGGTTTTATCAATTATTCAAAAACCTTTCAGCCTATTTAAATAAAATTTGGTAGGCTTATTTGTCATCATAATGACCTTCCTTTGGTGGGAATAAAATAAATTTATTAATTCCAGTGGCGTCTCAGGGGGCTACCTACTTGATACTTATAGGTAAAATTATGGTATGCCACCGCTTTTTTGACAATTTTTTTTTTGATTAAGCGGTCAATAATGTAACTTTCTTGCCTCTTGAGCTTTACTCGTATCTAGCTTTGTTTCCAAGAAAAAAAATTAAAATCTGGGGCTGGCCCTATTAAAACATGTAAGTAAGCAGGGGGCTGTGACCCTTGTTAGCAGTAATTTGTTTTTCTTCGTAACCATGACACATTTGTCATTATTTACGTTTTGGTGTTTACAGTCGGTTTAGTTTTTTTTTGTATGGTTATTTTTCATTTTTCTTTTCTTTTAACAATGGAAAATGAACTATTTACATTCAAGCACCTTGCAGACTTTCATTTTGTTTATGGTCTGGCTGATGGAAACGCGCTTGAACCTCGTAGGATGTACTCGTTAAGATTTCCGCATCGTCGGCTGCCCAACTGTAAACTTTCAGCAACTCTCATCAGCATCTCCGGGAATTTGGAAGATTCCAAACTACCAGAATGAATGCTGGTAAGCCGCGTGAAGTTCGAAACGTGATGACGGAAGAGGAAATTCTGTAAGTAATTGAGGAGAGTCCTGCGATAAGCACGAGACAAATTGCACGGGATTTAAACCTTAGTCAATCGACATTTTGGAGGGGTATTTATCCATACCATATCCAGCGCGTACAGGGTTTGCTCCCACGAGATTTTCCCCAGCTGGTCCAATTCGCAAGATGTATACTAAATAATTGTGCCAGGGATCCGAACTTTTTATCTCGAATCCTATTTACCGACGAAGCCCAATTTACCCGCAATGGGGTCGTTCATTATCATAACATTCATGTTTGAGAAACTGAAAATCCCCACGAAATTCGACAGTCGAACCACCAAGGGCAGTTCAGTTTGAATGTTTGGGCAGGGATTGTTGGGGACTTTTTAATTGGTCCATTTATTTTTCCACGAACTTTAAATGGTGATACATACCTGGACTTTTACAAAATCATTTACCCAGTTTATTGGAGGATGTACCGTTGAATATTCGCCAAAACCTTTATTTTATGCACGATGGAGCCCCTCCCCATTTTGGAATAAATGTCCGCGAATATTTAGACCTTGAATTCCACAGACGTTAGATCGGCCGAGCAAGTCTAATAGTTTGGCCACCGCGTTCCCCAGACTGTACCCCGTTGGATTTCTTTTTATGGGGCCATGCTAAAAGCCTGGTTTATGATGCAGGACCAAGTTCCTTCCACTGAAATCCTACAACAAAGGATATTTCATGCCTTGGAGGTAGTCAGAAACACTCCCGGAATTTTCGAGCGCGTTCGGCAGTCCATGAGGCGCAGAATGGAGGGTTGTATCGCCACAGGAGGCAGCCATTTCCAGCATTTGTTATGAAAATCTGCTTTTCTATGTATTTGCTACTTAGGCTAAGTTAAATTTTAAACAGTTTAAAGTTTAAACAAATTAAATGAGTCTCAATAATTTATTCGAATTTATTATTTGTTTTAATGGGGCCAGGCCCAGATTTTAAACTTTTTCTTGGAAACAAAGCTAGATACAAGTAAAGCTCAAGAGGCAAGAAAATTACAGTATTGACCGCTTAATCTAAAAAAACAATTAAATTGTCAAAAAACCGGTGGCGTACCATAATTTTACCTATAAATATAAAGTAGGTAGCCCCCTGAGACGCCACTGGAATTAATAAATTTATTTTATTCCCATCAAAGGAAAGTCATTATGACGACAAATAAGCCTACCAAATTTTATTTAAATAGGCTGAAAGGTTTTTGAATAATTGGTAAAACCCCGATTTTTTTAAAAAAATTTAACACCCTGTATCTAGAAAACGAAGCAAGTTAGGACATACGATTATATGAAAAAAAATCTTATTTTTGGCTGGTAAATACGCCCTTAAAATCTTTGCACTCAATTTTGAATCACCCTGTGTATATATATATATATATATATATAAATATGTATAATTATCAGGTATAGCAAATTCCTTACTGCATTTGAAGCCACTTCTTGTAGTTCCGGTGGAGTTAAAGAAACACCCTTTTGTAATTGATGCGATTCGGATTCTTGAGACATGATTTCGATTTTATTTAAATCCATTATATTAAATTTGAAAATGGTGGGAAAATTGACATACGTCTAGGAAACAGCAGTAATACCAACTTAAATGTCACGATAAAAAATTCCCCAGATTAGAGATTTTAGATTATTTAAACATAAAAATAAACACAAGCAGCAGCTTGAAATCCAGGCTACGCTTGGGCCAGGTTATCTCGGAAACGGTTAAACTTTTGACAAAAATGGTAAGGATCATTTTTGTAGGCAATAAACTGTTCTTCTTTTATGTTCAAACACAAATTACCTCAGTGTCATATTTTGGCCAATATCTGGGAAAATAGTCGATTTTAACACCATGAAGACATTTTCCAGCCCCTTCCGCACATTTCCCGGTGGACATTGTTTCAGAAATTAATGTACCCATTTACTGTGCCCCTTTTTTCAGAAATTAATGTACCCATGTATACCTACAAGTTAAAAAAATAAAAGTCCGGGATATATGTGATGTCAAGGTTCGGCGGTTTTCCGGTCTTTATTTACTGGACTATAACCAAAAAATCGAAAAGTGAACAAACTTACCCCGATCTCAAAAACGCAGTTTAGTAGCAATCTTCGATTTTATAATTTTTAATGGTCAATTGACCATATGAAACAATAAAATTTCTTGAACGCCTTAGTTCCTTATTGAAGGACATAGTCATTAGTCATTAGGTATTGTTGAGACATTGAGAAATTATTGTGATAGATCTTATTAAGCTAATTATAAATTAACCATATATTTAATCATAATCGTAATCAATCAAGAAAATCGTCATTTACGTCGAGATATTGTCGTTTCCCGCGGCACGCGTGTTCATAAAATTATCCCCATAGATCCGATTAAGATAAATTATTAACCGTATTTACGTACTGCAACTGCACTACAAATCCAACAACTTAAAGCGAAACTCTCACTTTACGTCCCCATCCCGTCGGTATGATTGAATTTCCGTAACGTCACAATTCCTTGTTTGCTACCTTTACCGATTTTATTGCCCTCTCAGGCCTTTTTTCTTCTTTCCTCCATCTTTATCGTTTAACTTTACTGCCCCGTATACCATTTTTTTACGATTTAATTGGTTGTAGGTACCCGTCCTCCGGCTTTTGTCTACTTTATATTATATATATCGGACGCGGATCGGTAATGTTTATAAATGTGGGGGCATTGTGAGGCGATGAGGGCTATTTCGGAACCAAATCGGTTTCAGCGTAGAGAGGGAAATTTGAAGTGGGTATAAAATGTTTGCGTCCCGTGAGGAAACTTGTGTAATTACTCCGGTGGTCAAATGAGTTGAGCTTTGAGAAGGATAATGGAATTCATGGAGAATAAAACGTTTGTAAAAATGTGTACGAATATAATTACTTTACTATATTACAGCCTGAGTCAGAAATAACCCCCTAAACGTACGTTATAATATCGGGTGTTTTTTTAAATTTCACCTCATAGTAGGCTGTGGATAGTGTTTGTGAATGCGCCTTACTAAAAAATGTCAAAATTGACATAACCTCACTTTTTTAATAAAAATTGAAACTGCTCCAATCGGTTAATAGTGTCTTGAAGAAGACAGCTCACTCATCTACGCCTAATTAATAGAGCCAAGCTGTCTTTTTCAAGACACTAGTAACTGATTGGAGCAGTTTCAATTTTTATTAAAAAAGTGAGGTTATGTCAATTTTGACATTTTTTTAGTAAGGCGCATTCACAAACACTATCCACAGCCTACTATGAGGTGAAATTTAAAAAAAACACCCGATACAATGTGTTTCAAAATGATTGTCATCTAGTTGGCGTTGGAATTGCTATGCGTGTAATGTTTGATGTGCCGCGCTCTATTGATTTGAACCTATCTAATTCTGACAACAAGTGACACTTCGAACATTTATTGTGAAACTGGCAATCTGGTAATTAACAGCCCTTTTCAGGGCCAAAACAAATACTACAAATAGACAAATACTCAGAATTCGGTTTCTTTTGACAGAGAAAAACCAGAAGTTAAAAGAGGTTAAGTAGGTTATTTTGAGGTTATGTATAGCTAGTAGACACTCCTATTTTCGCAAGGCGGGTTTTTTATTTTAAAATTTACAAATTTCTAAAATTTGCTCTCAAAATGGCATACAGCTCGAGTAAATCGAATCTAAACTTTGTGCGCAGTCTTGAATTTTACTGAATAAAGTTTATTGTAGCATTATTAAAATTACATATATGTTAACTAAAAAAGCAATAAGTGACGTCATTGGGTTATGATAAAATTCATGAAAGTTGGTGTCTGAAATATCCATTAAGCGGCCCATACACGCTCAATATTATTGCGCAATATGTAGGTTTGTGCAATATAGTTGATTGTGTGTAGTCGAAATTGAAAGGTTGTGCAATATATTGTGCTAAATTCAAATCTTTGAAAATATATTGTGCAAACGGAAAAAGGTTGTGTCGTCTGTAGGCAATATTGCGCAATATCCCATCAGTCAGTATCAACACGTGGTAGAGTACGCGTCGTCATGGCTGCCAAGGAAGCTGATAGGCAATTCATTCTCGAATTCATTGAAGTTTATCGTGGCCTTCTGGCTCTATGAGATGTAAAGTGTAAAGATTATACTAATCGTGCGAAAAAAGGGGAGCAGTATGAACTCTTGTTAGAAAAATATCGCGAAAAATATCCGAAGGCTATAAACCAGAGCTCTTCTTCTTTTTCGCATTGGCACCCACAACAATAATCACACAACACAAATCCCTATAACTCCACATTACTTCACAACATGAAATTGTGCTTGGAACTGCTTGCACAATATATTGCCTTGAAGGTTGTACGTCTGTGCTCGCGATTGCACAGTATATTGCACAACCATCAATATTGCCTGCATACGATACAATTTATTGCACAAATCAAAATATTGCGCAATAATATTGAGCATGTATGGCCCTCCGTCAAAATAATGTGCAACCCACATTGCGCAATAATATGGAGCGTGTATGGGCCGCTTTAGAAGCTTAAGTAAGTTTCACCTTATTTTAGTGAAAGAGTTTTAAAGTTGGAGGTGTTTATTGATCACTGATGATTGTATGATCACTATCAAATGAAGTTGGAATTTTCAAGGATTTAAAAATTCATTTAAACCAGAATTATTATAAAATGTACTAACTGTTGCTTGTCGAAATGTTTTAAAGAAGTGTGATGCGTTACAACTTTCTTATTATACGATTTTGGAAAGAGTGACACTCGACGAGTACAGTTGCAATTTGAAATAATTTCTGGTTTCAAAAATTCATGCTTTTTATACTGAAACTCCAATTTTGATATAATTTACTAGAATGGTTTATTGAAGTGTCCTTTGGGAGTTTAGTGGGTTAAACTATTAACCCACTAAATATTATTATTGATATTATACTTCCTATGATATACTTGAGGGTTTTTACAAAATTAATAACTGCGGACTTCCAATTTCTCCACTGGTACAAGTACTTATAACGTTACGATTTTATGCTACAGGAAACCAAGTAAGTAATGTTAAAATTATCAGTAGTACAACAAAGTACAATTATATTTTTATTAATTACAGATGGTTGATGGTGATGTACAAGGTGTCAGCCAAGCAACAGTATCACAGATAGTAAAAAGGGTATCAGTGTTATTGGCTGAAAGTACAGCAAATTTTGTCAAATTTCCTTTTAATGAAGAGGGACAACGAAACTTGATTGCAAGCTTTAACCAAATTTACGGCTTTCCTTGTGTTGCAGGAGTAATTGATAGAACTCATATATCAATCCAGAATCCAGGTGAAGAAAATGCGGAGAGTTTCAGAAATAGAAAGAGACTATTTTCTTTAAATATACTTAAAATACAACTTTCTTCAGTTTTTATATAATTTAAATTTTAGGTGATAAGGGGTCCTCGCTTAGAAATTTTAGATATCGTCGTAAGGCATCCTGGATCAACCCACTATAATCGTAGTGATGAGATTTGAACAGGAGAATATTGGAGAATTGATATTGGGAGATAACGGATACGCCTGTAGACCTTATTTGCTTAAGTCCTCTACTTCAACGCCAAAATGAGCAAGATGCTAGGTACAACAGACCTCACAAACATACAAGAGATGTAATTGAAAGGATTTTTGGGACGTGGAAGCGAAGATTTCCATGCCTCAGCCGAATGTTACGTACCTACTAAATTGGAAACAACACAAGCAGCCGTAACGAGCGTAATGAAAAATATGTTTCAAAATTTGACACGGGTTGTTATAAACTATGAAAACATACCACTAGTGACTGTCTCACCCGAGTTTAGCCTATAAAAGAAAACAAATTGTAAGCAAAAGCTTATGCTTGAGACTTTCTCACCCAAGTTCATCTTGAGTTTAGAACTATAAATACGGCCCTTAGGTTTCCTCTGCGAAATTATTCTTCTTCTTCTTAGAGTGCCGTCTTCATTTATTGAAGGTTGGCAACAATCTCGGCGAACCTCTGACGATCCTGGGCAGTTCGAAATAGTGAGTGGGCATCCATACCTGTCCAATCTCTGATGTTCCTTAGCCATGAATGCTTCTTTCTTCCTATGCCCCGTTTGCCTTCAATTTTTCCTTCCATTATCAGTTTCAGGATCTCATATCTGCTCCCACGCATTATATGACCCAGGTAGGCTGTTTTTCGTTTTTTAACTGTGTGCACCAACTCTCTCTCTCGCACTGAGCTCTTCTCAATACTTCCTCGTTCGTGACATGCGCTGTCCAAGGTATTTTGAAAAGTCTACGATGTACCCACATCTCAAAGGCTTCTATTTTGTTAATGGTGTTAACCTTTAGAGTCCATGCTTCACAGCCATACATCAGAACTGAGTGTATATAACATTTCACAAATCGGTATCTAAGACTCAGACTTAGGGTGGAATTACACAGGAGTGACCGCATCAGGTTAAAGGTGGCTTTTGCCTGCTCGATTCTGGACCTAATTTCTACATCTGGATCGAGGTTGCTGCTAATCCAGGTCCCCAAATATTTGAATTTTTCTAGCACTTCTATTCGTTTCCCATATATGCTAATATTTATAGGCGGCTCTGGGGTTTTTGATATTATGAGTATTTTTGTTTTAGTGGTATTTACTTTAAGGCCGTAACGATCTCCGACTGCGGTAAGTTGATTTAGCAAGCGTTGCAAGGCTTCTGGGCTATCCGCTATTACTGCAGTGTCATCAGCATATCTAAGATTGTTGTTGATCTTAATCCCATCACTTGAGTCTTGGATGGCTTCTTCAAAAATGCGTTCGGAGTACAAGTTAAAAAGCATTGGGGACAAGATACACCCCTGTCGAACACCTTTTTGTATGGTTGCTGGTTCGGTTGTTATATTATTATATTTTACTACAGCTGTTTGATCCCAATACAAATTTTGGATGATTGCAATATCGTTTTTATCTAGTCCCCTTGACTCCAATATTTTTAAGAGTTTTACATGATCTACGCGGTCGAACGCCTTCTCATAATCTATAAAACATGTATATATCTTCTTTTGCTGATCTCTACACTTCTGAAATAACACGTTCAAGCCAAACAATGCTTCACGGGTTTTCCCATTCCCTCACGAAATCCGAACTGTGACTGGTCACATTTCACAGGCACAGTTCACATTAATTTCAGGCGAAATTATTAAAAATTAGAAATCCAAGGATAAATTTATGAACAAATTAATTTCGTCAAGTGTATTCCCAAACAGACAATTTGCAGAGGTAAAGGGGAAAACAATTAGGAGAAACATTTATAAACATTGAAAATGCGGATATATGTTTTAGGTTATCAAAAATATGACGCAAAACTTCCTCGAAAACAAAACCCGCCCTCGTAACATCGAAAAACCGATCAGCAGGACGAAAGGAGCGGAGTCCTGCAGGACCACCTCATCCTGCAGCGATCGTTCCAGGGTGACTTTACCCCGGAAGTCGGCGACGTTTTAATCCGGCATCGGCCAGTTAAGTGCATATCACCGTCAGGTGGAAATTGTGTTTTGTGTAACAACGCACATACAGACGTACTATACAGAGTATGAGTGTGTGTATATCGGGTAGGCTGCGGAATGACCGCGTTTCGCTCTCGGCCCTTTTTGAATATTACATGGGCCTGACAGTCCGACGTGTCGATCTATCTCCTGATATTTTAATCCGGCCGCGGGGCTGCGATCGAGGGCTATCGATTATTCATGCGGACGTCCGAGGACGACGAGGGAGGACTGCTCGCGAAAAAGGGGGAGGAGGGGCCGAGGACGAGCCCGACGTTCACGGTGTACTGATTCTGGGGCTGCGACATGAAATCGCCGTCAAACGAGCGCACGTAGAGCTTCGGATATTCGCTCGAGTCGACGTGGTATTTTCGATAACGACTCCATTTTTGACGAGTTCCAAAGTTCATTACACGACTCACGGTAGATTTGTTCCGTAACGTGATAACGTCTTCTACTTTTTGTAACAAATGTAAGAGATATTTTGAAAAAGGTGTTTGTAGCTCAGCCGGGATTTGAACCCGAGTCTCCCAATTTCGCGTCAGGTATTCTGGCCAACTGAACTACCGAGCCACGTACCAATTTCATTTTATATGTTCATGTTAAACATATTTTAAACATTCGGGTTCAAATCCCGGCTGAACTACAAACACCTTTTTCAAAATATCTCTTACATTTGTTACATCGGGTTCAAATCCCGGCTGAGCTACAAACACCTTTTTCAAAATATCTCTTACATTTCTTACATATACCTGTCCTATGAATTCATTTCGAGAACTTCCATCTATTCTTCTTCTTTTTCTTCTCAGCCCTTGTTTATCCACTCCTGGATGTAGGCCTTTTCCAAATCTATCCACGCTCTTCTATCCTTAGCAGTCCGAATCCAATTCCATCCTGCAACATTTTAGATATCGTCTCGCCATCGTCTCTGGGGTCTAACGATGCTCCGTTTGGTCTCTCTTGGGCGCCATATTAGTATCTTAAGTAAGTGCCCACCTTTGGTCATCCTGCCTTGCTATATGACCAGCCCATCTCAATTTGAGTTGTGCCACAAGCCTTAGTACATCCGTTACTTTATAGTAGGGGAGCCCAAGAGTGGATTTTTGGATTTACTCGAGCGCGTCAGATTAATATAAGGAAGGATACCTTATATATTGGGCGCATTCAGGGAAAAATGCTGCAAAGCGCTGAGTTAATGCGCTTTGCTGCAGCGCTTTAATGTTGGCTGAACGGCAATTAAAGGAGCTTAGTTTAACACTTGTCAGATAACCTAAAAGTGCCATTTTGTGTATTACAAATTGAGATAGGATACCGAAATAAACAATGGAAAATATGATAGTTGAGGATAATGATATTGTTATTCTATTGGGGAATATGAATCTTATAAACAAATCTCAGTTCCCCGAGATCATTCTCTATTTCCTATGTGTTTTTAAGCCTTTTACCTGCCTTTTCTGAAAATTTTGGAAAAAAATTCGACGTGGCGAGAATGGGACCCGACCCCCCTGTTCTTCATTTACGTTTTCCTGAAGCTGCTGTTTTAAATTTACGCAAAATGCATATGCATAATCAGGGTCTAAAAACAAGGGAAAATTTAATGAAGTAACCTGCTATAGAAATATATTCAACACCAACCTAAATTAATGCGTACTTCTTCCTCAATAGGTAAATTGTCGAGTTCAAACACATCTCATTCAAATTGAAGCGTACCATCTTGTATTTTGTAGGTTAATTCCGTTAATTTTTGCAACTTTCTTGTCCGCTGTAGCAAAGCGCTTACTTGCAGCGGAAAAAAACTACGCTTTAATAATGGCGGACTGCTGCAGCATAGCGCTGCAAAAATTGACAGTTTCAAGGGACGTTCAGCGATTTCTGGATTGAAGCGCTGCAGCGCTTTGGTTCGCTGAATGCGCCCATTGATAAGTACCTCCAGCCAGTATGAGCCCTTAATATGGGGGGGGGGGTTCGCCAAGGAAAACCCGTCAAATTAGTAAAAGAAATCGATCATCTGAAATACTCGAGCGCGTCAGATTAAGATAAGGGGGTTTAATTACTAACTAACAATTGTCCATTTTGGTAATCTGACGATTTGAGCGTAACCTAAGGGAATGAGAGGGTAACAAAGTTGCAAAAAAAAACGACGTGTGGATTTACTCGAGCGCGGTCGTTTTCTTTTTTATTCTGGAGGTAATTATACCAGAATAACAGAAAAAATATAATCTGACGATTTCCGCAAGCCGAAAGTAGTCAAAATCGTTAATTAAGAGCGTGCAGCTATGGTAAAACATGTATTTCCCACTCCACGCCTCTATCTCCCTTTCGATTTCTTCTATCTCTGTCTGTCTCGCACCCAGGATCGGATTAAACCCATCAGGGCCCCTAGGCAATTCTCGGGGCTCCATTTTCTTTGCCATTTTCTTACTTTTAAAATACCATTTTTCTATTACGCCTTATGGATTAGGTTACCATGGCAACTGTTGCTACACATTCTTTTAATTATTTCGGAGGTAACACTTTGATTAAAATTTGATGCCATCTGTCAGAGCGTATGATAATGACAGTTTGTAAACCAATTAGAAGAGCAAGCATAAGAGGCGTGTTGGTGAAAGCCCGAGAAAAGGGAAAAGCAAGGATATGCTGTTTTGTCGTAATTGCTTCTGATTGGTTAACAAATTGTCAATGTCTTTCATTTCAAAAAAAATATTTTGAAATCGTCAGATTAACGATGCCTCTTAAAAGAATCGTCAAATTTGTTGTCAGCGTGGCTGGGACATCACGATGAAGCTTTAGTATGTTAATCTGGCGCGCTCGAGTATTTCAAGATGGCGATTTTTTTTACATTTTCAAAAATTTCCTGCGAGCTTTCGTCACTTCCAAATCATCAGATTAAGAAATTGGAGCATCATTAGGGTTCACTGAACACTTCCTATAAAAATCTCACGCGCTCGAGTAAATTTATTTTTCTATTTTCATCCCTTCCCCATAGCCACCCCACCACGCAAATCGTCAGATTATTATATATTTCGTATCAGACATGGTGGGGCATGAAAAATATTAGAATCTGACGGGCTTCAGTATTTCCATGTCATTGTTTTTTTTTACAATCTTGAAAATCTGTAGACACTTCCCCCACCGCTAAAAGTGAAAACATTATAGGACCATTTACTCTTCCTATAATCTAATCTACCAATTCTAATAGGTCTCCGCGACGCTCGAGTAAATCCACATTTAGCATCATGGGTTCCCCTACTATTAGTTCTTCTACTAATTTTCTCGTTGCGAACTTTATCCTTTAAAGTGATTCCTATCATAGCCCTCTCCATTGCTCGTTGGGTGGTTTGCAGATTATTGGCAAATTTGCGGGTAATTACAATTGTCTCGAGTCCTATTCTTCTTGTGATTTCAGAAGATTGGTTTTCTTTGCCAAGCTGAATTTCATGGTCTAAGTAAATATATTCTGAGACAACTTCTAGGGGTTGGTCGGTAACAGTTGCCTGGATGTCTTCTGTACTCATGATCTTTGTTTTGTTTAATTTCATTTCAAGTCCAATTTGTAGCGATGTTCGATGAAGTTCCTGAAGCATGGTTTTAAGCTCTTCGCCGGTGTTGGCAATGATCACAATATCGTGGGCAAATCGTAGATGTTTAGACGCACTCCATCAATAATAATCCCGTTCTCTTGGCAGTTAAGTTTTTTGAAGACATCCTCCGAGGCAAGGGTAAAGAGTTTTGGTGAGATGGTGTCTCCCTGCCGTACTCCTCTTTTGACTGGAATCTTGTCTGTTTTTAAATCATGATCTATTTTTACATGAATGGAAGCGCTATTATAGATTTGTTTGATAAGACTTGAGTATCTAGAGTCGATCCTTGCGTTGTCTAGGGATTTCAGAATTTCTCAGGTTTCGACAGAGTCAAAAGCCTTCTGGTAGTCAACAAAGGCTAAATGGAGTGCTATAATATACTCTGAGGCTTTTTCAATAAGGGTACGAAGTGTCTGTAAGTGGTCGATTCGTATCACCCCAATATTAGAAAGCTAGCTTCCTTTATGCGAGGTTGTTCTACTGCTAAAACACACGGGTGAATACGAAAAATTTCCGACCGTCAGATGACCGATGTATACATAATATCCCTATACATGGCGATGTTCTTGCCACAGAGGTCAGCACTGGCTATAGTTTTATGTTGGCATTATGTTTAGCACTGTATTTAGGTCGGCATTATGTTTTAGAACAAAAATGCAATGGCGAATGTTTTGAGATAGAGGTGCGTTGTCGTTTTTTTTTGTATTTTCAATTTTAGGTATATTTGTTTATTCGATTTCTTATTATATTGCAAACAAAAATGTGGTCAAAACTTAATACAACATTTTTATCTACATTCAATTAAATGCAACACAGTGATACACATAATCAATTTAAGGCTTTGTCCTATACTGTACTATATTTTTCTGTCCTTCCTTTCGGTGCGTAAATATACGGAGGTTTTCTATCGAAACGCATGGTGGCAATCCAACAAGAGCAAACGAGAAACTTATAGTAGTTCGTTAGTGAGACAGAGAACGATGTTTTGCAACGTTGCCGGCCGCAGTCCAAGTCCAAGCATCTAACGCGTATCGCTTTATGCTTTTCGGTCTCGGGTCGTCTCCTGCGAGGCGGATGACTGAGATATTTCGTGAGCTAGCAACTTCGCAAAAGGTGTTTCTCTGTTCAGCCAACGAGAAATGTATGGCCTTTCTCTCGCTCTCACGTTTATTCCATCCTGCGACTCTGTAGAATCGGTCTGTATAAAGATCATGGTTTTACGACTCGCGAACACGCGACGTATAATTGCCCATGCGCGAAACAGTGAAACTCCAAGTTGATTCCGCAAACTGTCCTTGTATCGGCAATTATATATTATCTTTTTAAATTTTTAATAAATAATTTATCAAAAACTACCTTGAAAGTGGGCATGAAATTTTCCTGTACAATATTCGTTGCACCAAACGACGTCATTTGAAAGCAATTATTATATTTTTGGATGTTGGCCAAGAAATGTTTAGAGTCATTTCCCACCCCAGAAACTAATGAGCGTAATGGATCTGGTGGTGGGAACAATTGTGGCAATTTTACTTTACCACCAGCACAACATAATCCAGTAGATGCACCGCTGTACTTTAACGCTTTACAATATTGACAAATGATTGTCATTTCTCCAATCGTTACGAATTGGTCGGCACAATAATCTATTTCAGGGTCGTAGTGAAATGCTACTCGTTCTAGGTTTACAGGAACACTACTGCGTCTGCGGAATCGCTCTAATTCATTGTGTCGTGCTCGCTGCTGTTGTATTTGATGTGCCCCAAGTCGTTCCATTCTAAGCCTATCTACTTCATAATAATTCACTGTTGAACGAAATTCTGTCACACCAACACGAATGTTATCATTATCTCTGTTTCTCGCTGGTTGTCAGTGCGATTTGCACGTGAGGTAGCTCGTCGCACGTTTGATTGACTTCGACGGCCTAAGTCAGGTCATCTTCTCCTTGGCATTTTAAAATCAATAAAGTTCTCGCGCACTGACAAACTGATGATAGATTTTAATAACCGTCTTGATATTTATTTATTTGACAACCAACTGACACTATACTTTCATTTGTTTGATTACAAATGTCAATTTCAAAACGTAACCTCCCTTATGACATAGACTTCGAATCCCTTCTTTTCAATTTTCAAGAGTTTCAATCTCTGCCATTGTTCTTCAGAGAACGAACCGGAATCTTTTCCAGAAATAAAATCCATTTCAATTTTTTTCAGAAAGCAAAGACTCCTCCTTTTTTCCCAAAAAAAGGCAACTTCAGTCTGTTTCATCATGCCCAAAAAGAGCTTCTTTCATTCTGTCCCAGAGTTTCTAGGATTACATTTCGCTATTTAGGTACTATTTATATTGTATAGAAAACCCAACTTCAATCTGTTCCAACAATAGTCTATTTCAACTTTATCCAGGAAACAAAACCTAATTAAAATTTCCGTTTTTCATCCAAAAAAACATGTAATTTCAGTAAGCTTCCCCAAAAGGCGCAGTTTCTTTCACTCTACTCCAACTTTTCCAAAATTAAAACTTCGCCATTGTTCTTAAAAAAAACATGAATCCGTTATTATTTCCAGAAATAGAATCCATTTAAACAATTTTTGGGAAGCAAAACCGTATTTAAATTTCCATTTTTCTTCAGAAAAAAGTCAATTTTAGTCAATTTCCGAATATTCAAAAAGTACGGCTTCATTTAATCTATCTGACAGTTTCTGGAATTCAAAACGTGTCAATCTTTGCTATTATTCTGCAGACAGCTAACCTAACTTCGATTTTTTTTAAATATAAAGTTTTTTTATCCAACACATGACAGTTATGACTGTCATTATTAATGTCATTTTAGACAAGTAAACTATCAAATAACACACTAGTGTGTTATAATCCATAACTCACGTTCATAATTAAAGTAGTATTCTATTAATTTATTTATTTATTGCCCGTGGCAACCAAACAAACAACCTACTTTAACCAAAATGTAAAAAAGTCACTATCAAGTCATTCTGACATTTATAGGGTACTGAGACGCAAGAGTTCTTCCACTTGTTGGATAAAACATTGTATGCCACAGGCGTGTTATGTTTCCTAAGTCACTTGAGAATTTATACCACTCGGCCATACTCTTCTCGCTTGACTTATTTTCAACATAACACACTAGTACCATAAATAACTATTAACCTTGTCGATAAAGCAAAGCATTAGATGGATTTAGATACTTTAGATTTAGATGATCCGAAACCCATTACCGGCTTATCGGATTACAATAAGAAAGGGATGGTGCACGGATCATAAACAGGTAGCAAAGGTCTATAATAATAAATTATTATTATAAATTATGTAGCTTCAAAAAAATAATTTACTTCTTTTTTTAAACATTTTTTTAAATAAATATAGATTATATAAAAACGACAAAATCCTTCCCGCTTGTACCCAGACTTAGGACTGGCAGAATTCGTTTTTGAAAAACTGTTTGTAATAATTTATATTATCCGAATTTTGGTGCGGTTAAATTTTTTACCTTTAGTGATACACTTCACCTTTACGGTCAAACTGGTAGGATTTGCACTCCAACTGATCCAGCAACCAAACTGATACCCGTTTGTATTTTCTACTAACTTCTAAATTGTCTTATTATATTACCAGTATGTAGCCGATAATAATTATTGTATCTGTAAATAAATTTCATTAAACGATATGTTACCCATTTTTTTAAATCAGTATTTAGGTATTTAATAAATAAAATCTATTTTATAACGAAAGTATTCTAATACAACATCCAGAATTTATTTCTACTATATCGAGTGTGGTATTAAATTGAAGAGCTCATAAAGACGATTTCGAAGGGTATATATTTTGCAAATTTCATCTACTAACTTAATTAATATAGTACATTTTAGATGCGATTTACAGTAAATAGTAAACCTGATTTATTTAGTGTAAAATTAACTCTGAACTCTATAGAATGAGGTATCGTTTTAAAGCGTTCAAAAAGCCGTTTCTTCTGAATTTTTTTAAATTTTTACATTTTTTTATTAAAATGTTTGTTTGCTCTAGTTGTTACTACATTTATAGGTGCCGGTGTAGTATGCGGTCTACCTCCCGTCTTCTGGTGTAGTATGCGGTCTACCTATTAATTTGCGATCTACCCTACTTTATGTGGTTAACTATGAGATCTACTCACTCTTTGATGCAAAGTATAAGACTTAAGCAAGTTAAAGACCTAATTCAATAAATGAAAAATATTTATTTCCAAATTTACAAAAAAAATATTTTGGAAAATATATTGGAAAAATGGCCCCGATCCCGAGAAAATGTTCAATATTCATTTAACAAACGGGTAGATAAGCAGATTAAGGGCATTAAGGGGAATGATTACGGCAATTCTGGGTAGACCGCATAATGAACCGAAAACAAAACAGGTAGATCGCAAAAGAGCACGTAGACCGCACACTACACCGGCACCCATTTATATAATGTTTTAATATACATGTATCCGATCGGATTCCTTTGCTACCTGTTTATGGTCCGTGCACCATCCCTTTCTTATCGTAATCCGATAACCCGGTAATGGGTTTCGGTGCAGTTTACATCCGAGCCTTTAGATTCCTCCTTTTTTTTCCAGAAAACAAGGTAATTTGTCTAGGTACCTGAAACAAAATTCCAAGCATTCCCAAATACCACATTTTCCAGATTTAAAAACAAGTTAAAACTTTAGTCAATATTTGTCAGAAATCAACTTTACAAAAAATAAAGTTAATTACATCCATTTCCAAAAAATAAAGCCCAATTCAACATTTTGCGTTTTCTCCAGGAAACAAACAAACTTTTTTCCCGCTTCACCACAAATCTCAACTTCTTTAAAATTGCTCCAAAATTTGTATAATTCAAAACATATTTTGAAGATATATAGAAACATTGAAGTTGACAGGTCGATCAGTTCGTTGCGACCATGATTGGAAATAACTTGGCCAATTATCTCAGTTGTGCTGTTAAGATTTCATATGATTTCTTTTGAACGTTTCTAACTGACGAAGGTTAGGTTAAATCCTATAGACCGCTTCTTATCCAGACGCTCCCGATTCGTTCCAGCGTCTTACCCGGATAACTGCGATTTCATCGTATTCCCTGGAATTGGTACTAGAATTGCATGAAATGATAATTCATTCCTCGACGTGTACGAGTGCGTGCGCCGAAGGTTCTACGGAACTCCCGACACTTTTAAACTCCCGTAGAGTTTTTACGATTCCTGACCTAAAACATCCGATTTTACGTGACGTCCCAGTCGCTCCTCCCCCATAATGAATGAAACCTCTCCTCATTCCACGAATGACCGAAAATATGAATGAACGCACGCACTCACCCCCTCAACCCCCACCACCACCGCCGCCACCACCACCTCCTACCAGCCCCCCTCTCCCTCCGCCACCCGGAAAATATACATCCATAAGCTTTTTAAACCCTCTTCCGGTCATTCCGGGGTAAACAAAATGTTTAGAGTATGAAGGGGTTTCAACAGGTTGCAGTTTTCCGGCGCGAAAAGATCAACAGACGTATAAAAGCAGTACGGCGAGTGGGGGGGAGGGGGTGGGGGGAAGGGGGCGATCCCGGAGTGGATCGTTTAAAAGTTCTCAGGGAAAAGTTTTGAGTTATAATACTGCGAGGATTTGTCGTCCCGCAGATAAAACGTTATTATATCGGATTCCGGTTTGTTCTCGCTTTCTTCCTCGATCCGGGACGATTAGTCTCGCCGGAGCGGGAATTCGAGAGGTGCCGTAAAGAGTTTAGGTACTCGATGACCACTTGAACTTCCCTTATTGCGAATTGCGGTAATGAGCTGCGCTTGCTTGACATTCGGAAGAAAGATTGCAACTTATTCTGGATAAGAGGACGGCTTCGAGAAATTGGTTGATTTTGTCACAAATATGTCGTGGATTGAAGAGTTACAATGTCCACGGCTGACTCCTGAATTATGAAATTCCTATTTAAGATGTCATTTTCATTACAGATTTTGCCCACGTCTTTATAGTCTCTACCTGGGCCCTAGGCCCTTAAATCTTGACAATATATAAGCGAGTTGAACTACACCACTCGACCTCTCTCGCATTCTAGCTTCCAGGTACGTCTGTCTCTCCAATCATCATCCAATCCTTTATTCTTCATTGCATCCTCCCCCCCTTCTCTTCATGATAGTCGAGGTCGCCCTCTTTTCCTTCTTGCACTGGCTGCCAGTTCCAAATTCTTTATGCCATCTATCTTCTGGCATACGCATTATGTGGCCGTACCACTTTAGTCTTGTAGTCTCTCTTGTTTCCATAATATTAGTGTGAACTTCTGCCCTGTTTCGTATTTTCTCATTTCTTATTTTATCCATTAGTGTTAGTCCACAACTTCGTCGCCAGTAGTCCATCTCCATCGCTGTTAATTGCTTCATATTTCGTACAGATATTACAGACGCATATATGGCAACACTATCAATTACAGTTTTATATATGCGCCTTTTGACAGTTCTCGATATATTCTTGCACAGTGGGTGCAGTTGTGGGGTGGCTGCTCTACCCTTTGCAATTCTATTTGCGATTTCTCCATTCTCCGTTATCAGGGCGCCTAAATATGTGTATTTTGAACAATGTCTTACTAATGACCCATCGTCCATTATAAGGTCTTCAGATTCGGCTCCGACAGTCATGTATTCGGTTTTATCGAAATCTATCCACACTTAGAATATTATTCAAGCAGTTTTCGGAGCATATACAAGGCGTCTTCTCTGTCTTCAGCAAAGATAACCTGGTCGTCCGCAAAATTTAGGGAATACAGAGTGTTGTTGGCGATCTGGATATCCATTCCGCCACATTTCTTTTGCTAAATGGAGTCCCTTGTTAACTTGAAATTCTTCTGACAGACATTTTCCTACTTTTGCTTGATCTGTGCTATTGCTATATAGATTTTTGACAGCTTTAATCAGGTATGGTCTTTCACCTTGCTTTTCTATAGCTATCAAGACTTTAGATATTGGTATGCTATCATACGCCTTACGCAGGTCTATAAATACGAGATGGGTTTCCATATTGAATGCCATATATCATTTGTCTGTTAGTCGTCTGGTGCTGAAAATATTATCGATGCATGAGCGACCTCCCCAAAAACTACTCTACTCTTCGACGTCCACAAAGTCCTTCTCAAGACGAAATTTAAGTATTTTGCCGTGTATTCGTCCGAGACTGCTCAGGAGAGTTATGCCCCTATAGATAGAGTACTGTTTTCTGCCTCTTTTCCTGTAGATGCTGCTAATGTATCCTTTCCTCAAGTCGGTGGATACTTCTCCATATGAACATCGGTTGTAAAGTTCTGTTAAGAGTTCCAACAATAAGTTGGGGCCATTCTTAACGAGCTCAATACAAACTGTTCTGCCATTTTTAAAAGTTCTGACTACTTTTTTCAATGTCCTGCATTGTTATTTTTGCGATGTTGTTCATCGTGTCTATTTTGCCTGTCGTTGATGTGTTACAATCCTTATCCAACTGTGGTCGACCTTCTTTGATTAACTATGAGTAATAGTTTTTCCACTGCTTCAAATTTATAAGTTAAATTAAAGACCCCATTTTCTCATTTGTTCCGAGACTTTTTAATACTTTCCACGACTCTCGGGTTCTTACACTACCCATATGCTGATCGATCTCTTCACATTTCCTTTCCAACGCGTTATTTTGTGCCTCTATTAACCTTCTTGGTTTTTCTGCTTATCCGACTGAATTGCTGTCTCTCATTGTTGTCTTGCGTTTGTAACCAAATACTATATGCATGTTTCTTTGACTTTTTGGGCTGTAGAACTATTCCACCAAAAGCCTCTGTTTCCGTTTCTCGGGGTTTGTTTTTATTCGCCTAGGCTTTCGATTGCTGATGCCTGATATGAACTCAAACTGTTATGAATATTTTTAAAACTCAAAAATTAAAGTGATATATTTGAAATAGTTATTAAAACACTTCGGACACTAATATCCTCTAAATGGTTACAACAATCGATTAAACACAACAGACCTTTTTTGTAGACCGTTCAATTTCCCTCAAAAATGTACATTCCTCATTTGACAATAATTACTTTTACACTAAGTTACAACATTAACAAGAAAAAAAAATTTGTCAAATTTTCAAACTTTGACCTCGAATATCGTTTAAATGGTAAGATTTATGAAAAAAAAATGTAAGAGTAAGTACATTTTTTCTAGAGCGTTCAATTCCCTTCGAAAATGCGTGTAAAGATTCGCTGAACAATTAATTAATAATGAGACATGTCGTTTTTAATATGAGGCTTGATTAAAAATGGACAACTATGATGAGGAGGATCTTCCTATTAATATTAAGAGCTCATACTTGGTAAGTATTTTCTAAAAGCATCTAGCCACCACTTGTTCTGTGTCGGAACTAAAAAAAAAATATTTTTTTTGCCCACCCTAGTAGTCATGGTGGTACATACGGAGCTTTTCTATTGAAATGCGTGTCCCGAAATCAACAAGAGCAAAAGAGAAACTAATAGTAGTTCGTTAGTGTGACACAGTGTATGACACAAAGTCCAGACACTTAACGTTCGTACGTGTGTTCCTAATATATATCATAATTGCCGGCCGGTAGAGTGTGCGGTGACTGTGATGTTTCGCGAGCTGGCAACGTCGCAAAAGTTCTTTCTCTGTTTAGCCAACGAAAAATACAGGGCCTTTCTTTCGCTCTTATGTTTAATACCATACTGCGACTCTGTAGAAAAGGTCTGTATGTTCAATAAGGGAGAGATTTTCACTCCACCTCAGTCTGTATGGAAAACCAGTTGAAGTGTCATGAAATGAGTGTAGATTGTATTTAAGGTTTTTTATTTGTCTAGATGTTCGTTCCTTCCCTATCTTTTGTTTTGTGTTTACAAATTATAAATAAATTTCCGATTTTAACAGGAAATGATCTGAGTTGCACTCTGCACCTCTATAGAGTTTACATCCTCTACCTTTATTTTTTTGGTTAGTCTATATTACATAGTCTATAATTGATTTTAATCTTCCTCTTGTCCACGTATACCTATGCACATTCTTATGTTTGAAAAACCCATTCCATATCTTCAAACCGTATTGTCCACATGTTTCTATTAGCCGTTCTCCATTATCGTTTAGCTGGTCTTCCCCGTATCTTCCTATAATCTTGCTCTGTGTGCACCGTCATGTTCTGTAGTTAAGGTCCGCATTACAAATACGTGTTTTCTTTGTGCTATGACATCCGAGATGTTCGTCAAGTGATTAAAACAGGTTGTTCTGAAGAATCTCCTGGCGAGGCACGTATGTTCAATTAAGCCAAGCAGCGCACGGGAAATTATAAACACTGTCAATTGGATAAATGCGGGGTGATCTGAATCAATTAGGGGATGAAGTATCAGTCAAATAACTGTGACGCTGATAGTTGAGCTACATTCCCGTCTTCTGTCTTGCGTAAGGTGAGATGTTCTTTGTGATGCTGCGATTCCTGCACCAGCTACCCCCCCCCCCAGGCTCATGGATCATTATTCATGGATCCATCGTCATGGTCTCTCTCTCTCTCTCTCTCTCTCTCTCTCTCTCTCTCTCTCTCTCTCTGCTGCAATTAGATGCCAATAAATGTATAAAATTTGTTAATGCTATTCCCTTTTTTCCTGAGCTAGCACCCCCAACCAGAGCACTCCTCTGGGGTCTAGGTCCTTAGGATAGTAACAGTATTACATAGTTTTACACTTATATTTTATGTGGAATAACTATACCTCTGAACAGGAATTGGGAATGGGTAGATTTAAAATTCGTACCATAATTTAGTTCACTGCCAGATTACCAGGCGGCGCGTAGGTATACTTTAACCAGTAGCAATCGGAACACTCAATAAAATCTGAATTAACCGAGGACATTCGAAAAGAGCCCGTTGTCTCTATACAAAACCATGGGACTTATCTTTTTGCTTATTCAGAAACGCCCTGGTATTTTTAAAATGCAGGTGTTCAGTTGCCCATGTGAAATCATATATGTGAATGTATGGATATGTACAGATAAAGAACTAGAGGGTCCATTGGATCGCAAAATTTTTTTACGACGGCGGCACTTTGTTTGTATCTTCTTCTTCTTCTAAGGTGCAGGTGTAGAGTCTATCAGTGAAATCGTGTACGAGGAAGTACGCGAGACTCTACGGATACTGGATGATCCACTGGATCATAACACAGCGGCCACGTGTGCTTTCCTTGTGATGTCTTCTTCGGCACTTATACTTGAAAAGGCAGTGGTGTGTGAATGTGTGTGCCATTTGTTTGTGCGATTTGGAAGTAAATTCATTGATAGAGTTATTATCCGTAATGACACGCCCATGGACGACCGGGCGGCATGGCTTTTCACCACTTAAAAAGCCATTAAGTTATTTTTGCCGTTCCAACTCTGACTGGACAAAGTATACGTCGCCACGCCACATTATGACATTCAGAATACATACACGGATTTAACACTTCTCAAATATGTTTTGTGGTTAGAAGCAAAAAAATAGGAACAATTTCAAAAAACAAAAAATCCCGAAAAGCGAAGAAGAGAGGCAAAATAAGATTTATAATTTTGATTACGATGATGCTTACATTACATTACTGTGACATGCTTTAAAACGGATTCCAACTCTGGTGTGCCTTCAACCCTCTCATTTATTAGAAGAGACAATTTGCCTAACTATACCCCCTCAAGTAATAAGTATTGAATTTCGTTGTGTTCCCGTCTCGCCCGTTTCCGCCGTCCTCCCGGAGAATTTCCAAAACGCCGAACGACCCTCTCGCCCGCTCTTCCCTGCGACATTTCCTCGGGAAACTCTGCAGTTTCCTCGGCGCTTCGTCGCAAGAACGAAGATCGCCCCCCTCATTAGATTCCCCGGGATTCCCGGTAATAATCCTCCGATGCCGATGGACGGCCCTTTTGGAAAACAAGAGGCGTGCGTCGATCGTAAAACCCTTCTCTCTCTCGGACCTTTCCGGGGGGGCCATTATATGGACGTGTCTTGTTCTTCGGGTCCTCGCAGGTCCGAAAAGGGTCCGCTGGGGGAGGGCTGGAGCGGCGAATGGCGGGATGAGAGAGAGAGGGGGAGAGGGAGAGTTTCCAGGATAAGGAAAAGTTATACGGCGGACATTATCTCACCCGACTTTAGAGCGTCGTAGGGGGAGGGGGTGGGGCGCGGATTTACGGTTTAATCACCGAAGAAAATTCTATTCTTCTAGACGGGAGATAAGGCAGAGAGCACGTGGTCAGGACGCACTTCCGAAATTTCCCGTAATCGCTTTTTAATCGTCAGTCTCGTAAAAGGTTAACGCACGTACATAAAACGGCGCAGTAATCGAGTCAGCTCACAACGTCATCATGATTAAAACGTTCAACGTGTTATCGTTCTTAGTGCTTTGCAATACTTTAACGCAATCTCAAACCCAAGTAAGTAAAAATTACCCCTACTCCAACTACCCATCCATCCTTCGGGATTGACATCAGCTGCCTCTTTCCAGGATGAGAATCTGATAGTGTCCGTCAAAAACGGACGCGTGAAGGGGAGACTAACTCACACCCTCGTCGATAAAAAGACTTACTACGCCTTCCAGGGGATACCTTACGCGCTACCCCCTGTGGGGGACTTGAGATTCAAAGTAAGCACCTATTCTCCAATTATACCTCAAAAGCGTCTAATCTCGTCGATATATCCTTAGCCTCCCGTTCCAGCCGCAGACTGGGATGGGATCCTGGAGACCGACGAGGACGAGAGGAGCTGCATCCAGAGTTTATCCAAAGGTTCAGAGGATTGCTTGTACATCAACGTTTTTACGCCTCAAGTACGGGAAAATTTGAATCATCCCCTTTCATAATTCACTACTCATAAATACAATGTATTATTCTGTTACCTTCTATGACAGAAAAGTTTCTGCAATAATTTTGGACGACCTGTACTTCGTTTTATCCATTTGAACTTTGACTTTGAAATTTGACCTGACTTTTCATGGGTTCAAGTATGGACTTCCTGACGTCTACTGTAGATTTGGTCATGCCACTCAAAACGCATAGCATTTGGAAAGGTTTATATTTGTCTTAAGCAAGCATTCCTCAATAATCCAGACTTATAGTTACACTTTCAGGAAGAAGGAAGGTTCCATTTCTAGAATTTCATCTATAGATTTGATTTTTTGCATATGATTGAGTTTCTGCAGTAACATTAGACGACCTCTTCTTTATTTTATCCATTTGAACTACAATTTCTCCCAGGTTCTTGGGTTCAAGAACCTGACTTTCCATGGGTTCAAGTGTGGACTTCTTGACGTCTACTGTACATTTGGTCCTGCTTCTCAAAAGGCATAGCATTTGGAAAGCTTTAAAGCTGTCTTAAGCAAGCCTTCCTCAATAATCCAGAGTTATAGTCATACTTCCAGGAAGAAGGAAGGTTCCATTTCTAGAATTTCATGTATAGATTTAATTTTCTGCATATGATTGAGTTTCTGCATTAACTTTAGACGAATCTTTCTTCGTTTTATCCATGTCAACTTCAATTTCTCCCAGGTTTTTGGGTTCAAGAACCTGACTTTCAATGGGTTCAAGTGTGGACTTCTTGACGTCTACTGCACATTTGGTCCTGCTTCTCAAAAGACATAGCATTTGGAAAGCTTTAAAGTTGTCTTAAGCAAGCCTTCCTCAATAATCCAGACTTATAGTCATACTTCCAGGAAGAAGAAACGTTTCGTTTCTAGAATGACATTTATAGATTTGATTTTCTGCATATGATTGAGTTTCTGCAGCAACTTTAGACGACCTCTTCTTCATTTTACCCATTTGAACTTCAATTTCTCCCAGGTTCTTGGGTTCATGGGTTCAAGAATCTGAGTTTTCATGGGTTCAAGTGTGGACTTCCTGACGTCTACTGTAGATTTGGTCATGCCACTCAAAACGCATAGCATTTGGAAAGGTTTATATTTGTCTTAAGCAAGCATTCCTCAATAATCCAGACTTATAGTTACACTTTCAGGAAGAAGGAAGGTTCCATTTCTAGAATTTCATCTATAGATTTGATTTTTTGCATATGATTGAGTTTCTGCAGTAACATTAGACGACCTCTTCTTTATTTTATCCATTTGAACTACAATTTCTCCCAGGTTCTTGGGTTCAAGAACCTGACTTTCCATGGATTCAAGTGTGGACTTCTTGACGTCTACTGTACATTTGGTCCTGCTTCTCAAAAGGCATAGCATTTGGAAAGCTTTAAAGCTGTCTTAAGCAAGCCTTCCTCAATAATCCAGAGTTATAGTCATACTTCCAGGAAGAAGGAAGGTTCCATTTCTAGAATTTCATGTATAGATTTAATTTTCTGCATATGATTGAGTTTCTGCATTAACTTTAGACGAATCTTTCTTCGTTTTATCCATGTCAACTTCAATTTCTCCCAGGTTTTTGGGTTCAAGAACCTGACTTTCCATGGGTTCAAGTGTGGACTTCTTGACGTCTACTGCACATTTGGTCCTGCTTCTCAAAAGACATAGCATTTGGAAAGCTTTAAAGTTGTCTTAAGCAAGCCTTCCTCAATAATCCAGACTTATAGTCATACTTCCAGGAAGAAGAAACGTTTCGTTTCTAGAATGACATTTATAGATTTGATTTTCTGCATATGATTGAGTTTCTGCAGCAACTTTAGACGACCTCTTCTTCATTTTACCCATTTGAACTTCAATTTCTCCCAGGTTCTTGGGTTCATGGGTTCAAGAATCTGAGTTTTCATGGGTTCAAGTGTGGACTTCCTGACGTCTACTGTAGATTTGGTCATGCCACTCAAAACGCATAGCATTTGGAAAGGTTTAAATTTGTCTTAAGCAAGCATTCCTCAATAATCCAGACTTATAGTTACACTTTCAGGAAGAAGGAAGGTTCCATTTCTAGAATTTCATCTATAGATTTGATCTTCTGCATATGATTGAGTTTCTGCAGTAACATTAGACGACCTCTTCTTCATTTTATCCATTTGAACTACAATTTCTCCCAGGTTCTTGGGTTCAAGAAACTGACTTTCCATGGGTTCAAGTGTGCACTTCTTGACGTCTACTGCACATTTGGTCCTGCTTCTCAAAAGGCATAGCATTTGGAAAGCTTTAAAGTTGTCTTAAACAAGCCTTCCTCAATAATCCAGACTTATAGTCATACTTCCAGAAAGAAGAAACGTTCCGTTTCTAGAATGACAGCTATAGATTTGATTTTCTGCATATGATTGAGTTTCTGCAGCAACTTTAGACGACCTCTTCTTCATTTTACCCATTTGAACTTCAATTTCTCCCAGGTTCTTGGGTTCATGGGTTCAAGAACCTGAGTTTTCATGGGTTCAAGTGTGGACTTCCTGACGTCTACTGTAGATTTGGTCATGCCACTCAAAACGCATAGCATTTGGAAAGGTTTAAATTTGTCTTATGCAAGCATTCCTCAATAACCTAGACTTATAGTTACACGTTCAGGAAGAAGGAAGGCTCCATTTCTAGAATTTCATCCATAGATTTGATTTTCTGCATATGATTGAGTTTCTGCAGTAACTTTAGACGACCTGTTCTTCGTTTTATCCACTTGAACTTCAATTTTTCCCAGGTTCTTGGGTTCATCTGTTCAAGAACCTGACTTTTCATGGGTTCAAGTGTGGACTTCTTGACGCCTACTGTACATCTGGTCCTGCTTCTTAAAACGCATGGCATTTGGAAAGGTTTCAATTGGTGTTAAGCAAGCATTCCTCAATAATACAGACTTATAGTTATACTTTGAGGAAGAAGCAAGGTTCCACTTCTAGAATTTCATCTATAAATTTGATTTTCTGCATATGCTTGAATTTCTGTAGTAACTTTAGACGACCTCTTCTTCATTTTATCCATTTGAACTTCAATTTCTCCCAGGTTCTTGGGTTCAAGAACCTGACATTCAATGGGTTCAAGGGTGGACTTCTTGACGTCTACTGTACATTCGGTCCTGGTTCTCAAAACGCATAGCATTGGGAAAGGTTTAAAGTTGTCTTAAGCAAGCACTCCTCAATAATCCAGACTTATAGTTCTACTTTCAGGAAGAAGGGAGGTTCCATTTCTAGAATTTCATCCATAGATTTGATTTTGTGCATATGATTAAGTGTCTGCAATAACTTTAGACAACCTGTTCTTCGTTTTATCCATTTGAATTTCAATTTCTCCCAGGCCCTTAGGTTCATCAGTTCAAGAACCTGACTTTCCATGAGTTCAAGTGTGGACTTCTTGGCGTCTACTGTACATTCGGTCCTGCTTCTCAAAACGCATAGCATTGGGAAAGGTTTAAAGTTGTCTTAAGCAAGCTTTCCTCAATAATTCAGACTTATAGTCATACTTCCAGGAAGAAGGAATGTTCCATTTATAGAATTTCATCTGTAGATTTGATTTTCTGCATATGATTGAGTTTCTGCAGTAACTTCAGACGACCACTTCTTCATTTTATCCATTTGAACTTAAATTTCTCCCAGGTTCTTGGGTTCAAGAACCTGACATTTCATGGGTTCAAGTGTGGACTTCTTGACGTCAACTGTACATTTGGTCCTGCTTCTCAAAACGCATAGCATTTGGAAAGGTTGAAAATTGTCTTAAGCAAGCATTCCTCAATAATCCAGACTTATAGTACTTTCGGGAAGAAGGAAGGTTCCATTTCTAGAATGTCATCTATAGATTTGATTTTCTGCATATGATTAAGTGTCTACAATAACTTTAGACGACCTGTTCTTCGTTTTATCCATTTGAACTTCAATTTCTCCCAAGTCCTTAGGTTCATCAGTTCAAGAACCTGACTTTCCATGGGTTCAAGTGTGGACTTCTTGACGTCTACTGTAGATTTGGTCCTGCCACTCAAAACGCATAGCATTTGGAAAGGTTTAAATTTGTCTTAATCAAGCATTCCTCAATAATCCAGACTTATAGTTATACTTTCAGGAAGAAGATAGGTTCCATTTCTAGAATTTCATCTATACTTCACTTACCCATTTATGGTGTATAAAATTTAAGTTCCGCAGGTTCCTTGGTCCATGGGTTTACGCACGTAACGTTCCATAACCAATAGACCCAAGTGTTGGCTTCCTGACATCCACTTTATATACGGTCCCGTTCCATAAAGCCTTTAATCTTAGGAAACGTTGAAATTGGCCCCAAATAAGAATCTTTAAATAAACCTTTCAGACTCCCACTTTCAGGAAAACGTAAGTTTAAATTTCTGGAATTACATACATGAATTTGGTTTTGTTTAATTAATTGATCCATTTGTGGTATAGGAACTTCAAAGGTTCATGTGTTTATTGGTATGGGTTTATGGATTTAGGCATATGATGTTGCACAATTCAGTGACTCAAGTGTAGACTTGTTGATGTCCATCGTAGATAAGGTGCTGTTTCTTAATGCGCGTAGTATTAAGAAAGATAAAAATTGGCCCCAAGCAAAATCTCTTAATAAACAATTCACAGGTTCAGTTTTCAGTAAAATAGGGAGATTCAATTTCTGAAATTTCACCCGTTAATTAGGTTTCGCTCAATTAATTTATCTATTTGGTGTGTGGATTTTAAGTTTCCCAATGTACATACATGGAGTCCTGTTCTTTAAAGCATATAATATTAGGAAATATTGAAATTAGTCCCAAGCAAGAATTTCTCAATAAATTTTTCAAAGATTCATAGTTACACTTTCAGGAAAAAGGAAGGTTCATTTTGTGGAATTTCATCCATGTGGTTTTGCTCATATAATTTATGCATTTATGGTGTATGAACTTTAAGTTCCCCAGGTTCCTGGGTTCATGGTTTCAAGCATATAACGTTCCAAAATCCATAGACTTAAGTGTGCACTTATTAACATCCACTTTAGGCTAATAGAGCATATAATCTTAGAAGTTGAAATTGTTCCCAAATTAAAATCTTTCAAAACCTTTCAAAAGTTTTTCAGACTTTCAAAGATTTAGATTTTTCAAGCAAACATAAGTCCTAATTTTTGGTATTTCGTCCTTGAATTTGGTTTTACTCAATTAATTGATACTAATATCGTGTACGAGTTTCATAGGTTCTCAAGTTCATGGATTCTGGCACATAACGACCCACATTCCATGGACTTAACTGTAGACTTACGTAAGTCTACACTATACAGAAGGTCTTGTTTCTTAAAGCATATAATCTTAAGAAAGGATAGAATTGGTTCCAAGCTACCATCTCTCAGTAAACCCTTCTAGGGCTCATATTTATAATTTCAGGAAGAGCGAAGGTTCAGTTTCTGAAATATCATCCATGTATTTGGTTTTGCTCAACTATGTTGTCTCTTTGAGCTGTATGAAATTTAAGTTTTCCAGGTTCTTGGGTTCACGGGCTCAAGCACATGACGTTCCAATGACTCAAATATAGACTTCTTAACATCTCCTATAATATGGTCCTGTTTCTTAAGGCACGTAATGTTAGGAAAAGGTGAAATTGGTCCCAAGCAAGAATTTCTCAATAAACCAGACTGTATTCTCAAGAAAACGAAAATTTTAAATTATGGAATTTCATGTATAAATATAGTATTGCTCAATTACATTGTCTGTTTGGAGTGTAGGAACTTCAAGTTTTCCAGGTTATTGGGTATATGCATTAAAGGCTTTTTTTAAGGCACGTAATGTTAGGAAATTGGTACCAAGCAAGAATTTCCCAATAAACCAGACTTTATGCTTTCAAGAAAACGGAAGTTTTAATTTATGGAACTTCATGTATCAATATAGTATTGCTCAATTCCATTACTTGTTTGGAGTGTATGAACTTCAAGTTTTTCAGGTTATTGATTACATGGGTACAAGCATATGACTTTCCAATGAGCCAAATGTAGACTTTCTCTAGGTTCTTGGGTTCAAGGATTCAGACACGTGTAACCTCTCAATGAACCATTCAAAGACTCATTGTTATTCTTTTAGGAAGGGTTCGATATCTGGAATTTCATCCATGAATTAGGTATTGCTCAAATAATTTATTCGTTTAGAGTACAGTGGAGGAACTTACGTTTGCTTCATTTATTGTAAATTGTTGATCACCTTGTATTTTCCACTCTTAGGACAACTTGCTTCACCACATCTATTCACCTTCCTAGTGTTGAACATAACATAACCCTTTCATCCAAAAGTCGTGATAACTTCACTTACAATTCACTGTTTCCTCCTTGTCTGCTGATATTCTAGCTCGGTACCACTGCACTGTTACCGGTCATGGTGTGGATTTACGGCGGCTACTTCGTGAGCGGCGATTCCATGGAGCAACACTTCGGTCCCGACTACTTCCTGGAACAGGAAGTCGTAGTAGTGACTTTCAACTACCGTTTAGGAGTATTCGGTAAGGAACTGCGACATCCCCAGGGAACCTTCTACCTTCACCTTCCTTAGGGTATCTGAGTACCGAGGACGAAGTCTCCCCGGGTAACTACGGCCTCAAGGATCAGATCCTGGCCCTGAGGTGGATCCGGGAGAACATAGCCGGTTTCGGAGGGGACCCGGGAAAGATCACGGTTTTCGGGGAGAGCGCAGGTGCAGCTTCCATCTCGTACTTGCTCCAGACGAACCTAACGATAGGTGAGTGTGGGATCTACTCGCTTTTTGCCTTTGAAAAAGGTGATGCAACCACATTAGTTTATTGTAATAATCGCTATTATGTGCCACATGGTTTGCGTCTATCCACATTTCATCTTTCTCCTTGAGGCTTTACCCAAGTTCCTTTGGTACTCCTCATTGTATTCTTCCCGACTGCCTCTCAGGGTACCACAGTACAAAAAAAATCGATCTGTGGATCGTAATACGAGCCAACATGAATTAATATTAATTAATCCGGCCTATCAAACTGGAAATCGACACTAATTTACATATAAATTGGTCTACGGACATCACAGCCCCGAAATTCACCGAATAGCCCTCACATTCTTATTTGGTCCATCAAGGGTAGTTCCAGAAGGCGATCTAGCAGAGCGTCACAACTCTGAAACCCAGGGCGCTCAAGGAACCACAATAGGAAAAAATATGAATTAATATCAATTAATCTGGTTTGTCGAACTGGAAATCGACGCTAATTCACATATAAATTGCTCTCTGAACGCCCCAGCGCCTAAAATTTCCTAATTACTCTAAACTTCCTTATTGATCTTTCAAGGGTTGTTCTAGAGGACCTCTGAACCCCTGGGTGTTCAAGGTATCACAATACAAAAAATCCATGTATAGACCATAACGTGAATCAGTATGTATTAATCTTAAATGGAGAGTGTATCGAACCGGAAATCGATACTAATTCGCATATATATTTCTCTACGAACGTCATAGCACCAAAAATTTGCCGAATTTGAAACATCCCTATTGGGTCCTTCAAGGGTTGTTCCAGAGGGCGATCCTGCAGAGCGGCACGACCCTGAACCCCTGGGCGCTCTCGAGGAACCCCAGGGCGACCGCGGTCGCCATCGGTCGGATCCTAGGGTTCCGCGACACCAGTAACAACAGCACCGCCCTCATCGACATCCTGCGGAGGGTCGACGCTAGGGTGCTGCAGTTTGTCTCCCTCTCTACACAACTGATAGTAAGTACAACACACAGTAAAGTAGGTTACGCGAACCCGATGAACCTTTGGAACTACTGGAACGTTCTTGAATGGAACCCATTGATGAACCTTTGGGTTTCCAGCAATCCGTCGTCGAGAACCCGTTGGACACGGTCGCCTTCGGACCGAGCCTCGAGCCGAACGCGAGCGGCGCCGTCGTGACGACGAGGAGCCACGAGCGCCTCGGCCTCGGCCTCTTCAACAAGGTACCGATGATCGTCGGGTTCAACTCTGAGGAGAGCCTGTACTTCAAGGAAGGTACCGCGGTCGGATCGGGCCATAACGATCGACTAATCGGATCTTAATCCGCAGTTATCGACGACATCAGGCCGTGGTTCATAACGCTGCTCTCCTACAGGCTGGTGCCTCGCGACATGAACATCCAGAACTTCTTCGAGAGGTTATCCGTCGGTTCGCTGATAAGGAGGGCGTACTTCGGGAAGTCGGTCTTTCCGTTTTCTGAACCGAGGATGATAAGGGTGAGTATATAAACGTTTTCCATATGATGCTACTGCTGATGCTGATGATGATGATGTTGATGATGATTATGATGATGATGATGATGATGATGATGACGATGATGATGATGATGACGATGATGATGATGATGACGATGATGATGATGATGATGATGATGATGATGATGATGATGATGATGATGATGATGATGATGATGATGATGATGATGATACAAGTATTGAAACGAGACGAACGACTTGGAAATAATAAATAGTTTAAGAGTAGCTTGACTCCACACTTGAAATAACACGAGATTCCATTTCTTTCATTTTAAATACCCCTCTAATATTCCAGGTTCCCATGTACAACACATCCTTAATATCTCATCGTCGTCCTTTAACACTGTAGCGTTGTTGAGTTTTAGATCCATCCGGCTTGTTTCTTTGAGACTTCTTCTTCTTCTTCTTCTTCTTCTTCTTCTTTCATTGCTTTATCACATCATTGACATTACATATACTATTTAAATCACGTCTGATGTCTGCATTTCTAAATCTGTCTCTGTTTGTACATCCTTTGACTTTCCCCATTAACTTCATTTCTTGCGTCTAAATACAGCTCTCTTGTTGTTTTGTTGTTGTCCAAATTTTGCTGCCATACGTGAAAGTTGCTACTGCAATTGATTTACGAGATTTCAGCTGTGTGTCTGTTCTCGTTTTATGTTTTATGTGTCTGCTATTAGTTCCAGATACTCTACTGAGTTTATTTAATTTTTGATCTATATCTATGCTGTAGTCATAAGGGTAGATCACATCCCAAATATAAGAACTGTCGTATTTGTTCAATTATCTTGTCATTAATAACTATTTTAGATCTTAATGTATCCGTTCCTACGAAGGCCATTGGTGTTGTTTTCTCTGTGGATATTTTCATGTCATATTTCATATGCAGTATCTTCTGTTTCTGCGATTAGTATCAGGTCGTTGGCGTATAAAAGGGAGTTAAAGAGTGTATAGTTATCTAGGTACCTATATTCTATCGTCATATTTGTTTCTCCATTTACACATTATATCGCCTGTATATGTTGAAAAGGGATGGTGCAACGTAAATATTTTGGACCCAATACTAGGTTCAAGAATCCAGCAGTAGGTTGACAAGTTTATGGTTTTGAAGCCCATGGGGTTACTTCGAGTCATTGCACTCCTCATTTGCATGTCCACAAAGACCCCATTTGGGGGATTAGAAGAACTAATAAGGACAATGAACCTAAGAGAAAAAAGGTTACGAAAGTGAAGATTCACTGAATATTTAGTAACCTGCATATTCAGATCCAAGACCAAAAGGTGCTTCTATCTCATAGGTTTTATATAACCTAAACATTTTGAACCCAGTACTAGGTTCTAGAATCCAGCAGCAGGTTGATAAGTTTATGCTTTTGAAGCCCATGGGGTTCAATGCGAGTCTTTGCACTTCGTAAGTTAATTGCCCTTGAAAGACCTCATTTAGGGGAAGTTAAAAGGGCTAATGAGGACAATGAACCTAAGATAAAGAAGGTTATGAAAGTGAAGATTCATTGAATATTTAGTAACCTGCATATTCAGATCTCAAGACCAAAAGGTGCTTCAGCTCATAGGTTCATGCAACGTGAATATTTTGAACCCAATCCTGGATTCAAGAATCCAGCAGTAGATTGATAAGTTTATGTTTTTGGAGCGTATGAGGTTTAATTCGAGTATTTGCACTCCTTAGGTTAATTGCACTTGAAAGACCTCAGTTAGTGGAAGTTAAAAGGGCTAATAAGGACAATGAACCTAAGAGAAAGAAGGTTATGAAAGTGAAGATTCATTGAACATTTAGCAACCTGCATAATCAGATCTCAAGACCAAAAGGTGCTTCAGCTCATAGGTTCATGCAACGTGAATATTTTGAACCCAATATTGGGTTCAAGAATTCAGCAGTAGGTTGATAAGTTTATGCTTTTGAAGCCTATGCGGTTCAATTCGAGTCTTTGTACTCCTTAAGTTAATTGCACTTGAAAGACCTCATTTAGTGGAAGTTAAAAGGGCTAATAAGGACAATGAACCTAAGAGAAAGAAGGTTATGAAAGTGAAGATTCATTGAATATTAGTAACTTGCATAATCAGATCCAAACATCAAAAGGTGCTTCTACCTCATAGATTTATATAACCTAAACATTTTGAACCCAATACATGGTTCATAAATCCAACAGTAGGATTCATCACCTTCTGGTCTTAAACCCCATGAGGCTCAATTCGAGTCTTTCCACTCAGCAAATTGGTTGGCAACTCTTCGAAATCGTCATTCTCTTGGTTTTCAGTTCCTGACGGATGACCTCTTCGTCAGACCCATCCACCAGTACGTCTCCATACTCTCCAAGTTCAACCCCGTGTTCTTCTACAGGTTCTCCTACGAGGGAACGTTGGGGGTTAACGGCGAGGCTCGCACCCAAAACGGTAATTTTAACCCTGTTAAACCCAGACAGGTTCGAACACATTGTTAGTACCGACAATAATAGCGAGAGACATAGAATAACATGTTTGTATACTGTCCCCAGCCTCAATTGGAACTGCAACAAACACGTGCCAAAACACGTGCCCGCTCTTTTATGAACGAAGTTGCCGCTGTCGTAAAAACATTTTTATGGTTCAATGGAACCTCTATATCTTTATCTGTAGATATCCATACATTCATGTACGATTTTATTTTGGCGACTGAACATCTGCATTTTAAAATATACCAGTGAGTTTCTGAATAAGCAAAAAAAATAAGTCGCATGGTTTTGTATAGAGATAACGGCATGTTTTCGAATGTCTTCGGTAAATTCAGAGTTTGTTAAGTGTTCCAATTGATACTTGTGAGAGTTATAACGTGATTTCCCGCCCTCTAGAACAGACATATTCACCCTCAGATTCGCCGTAAGTGACTGTCTATCTTTTCAAGGCGTCGGTCACTCCGAGGAGCTGAAGTACCTGTGGGAGAAGTCCTCCGTCACGGCGGAACCGTCCTACTTCGATCTGACGACGAGGAGACGTCTGGTGAAGCTCTGGACGAACTTCGCGAAATTTGGGTACTTATATACTTTTTCCAAACTCGATTTAAGGTGTACCGAAAATCGTTAAGCATGTAATCTGGACAGGAAAGCCATTGGAATGAACTGGGTTTCACTCAGTACTACTTAAATATGGTACTGTCGGAACGCGAATATTACACCATTGTGCAAGCTCAATCCATTGGCAGGACATGTAGCGTCACTTGGGCCACATCTCCCAACTCTTTTCTTACAAACTGATTTAAATCCTGACAGCTTTAAGAAGCTCCACACTGCTCAAAACTGTTTCAAGCTATCCTCGAACTGTTTAGAACTATTTAGTAATGCAGTTTATAGAATTTGCAATGATACTGTATAATATGCAATTGTATTGAACAATTAACTCAAATTATTGGCAGAATATTAGTTAATGAAGACTGAAGGGTTATGTAAAATTGGAGTATACAGTTTGATATTGTCACATAGGGAGTCACATAGGGACTCCTATTGTCACATGGGAGTCATTTGTGTAATCAACAAGTTTTCATTAGATAATGTGTTCAAGCTTATTTAACTCACTTAACTCAAATGAACTTTGGTTACGAGTTATCCGAAGTTTCAACTAAAGTGGTGTTGCACGATGATTTTCGAATTTTTAAAAATTACAAAAATCGTAGGTAACGAAATGAAAGATGAGTTTTTGTATTTCGGAAATTCTGAAAAGTAGTGAGCTGAAACACACAAACTTTCTAAATATAATAAGGTTAATGTTAATGCGGAGTTTTAACGTAATTAGAAGTGCAGTAATTTTTGTTAAATATGTTTGTTAAAAATACATACATATTCATCTTTGGAATAATTTTATTATTCCTTAATTATTTGGAATATTTTATTATTCCTAACATGATTATTTGAAATAAGATACTGCGCTGACCCTTAGTTAACTCTCTAAGTTAATACATGTATGAAGTTTCAACTAAGTTTGATTTGAGATATTTTTCAAGATTTTTTTAAGCATGAGTTTAATATCTTTCGTGATCAAACGCCTTATTTCAGAAAGTTTGCTAGGAAATGAGGTGAAACTTACTAAATATTGTACACATACTTCACTTAATAATTTGCAATAATTTGAAGCAAAATAAGATTTAAGATAATAATTTTTACGATTTTTTTAAAATAATATAAGCATGAAGTTCGAGTCACTTGTAATGAAACACATCTTATTTCTGAAAGTTTGTTAGGTAATAAGATGAAACTTACTCAATGTCGTAAATACACTTCAGCTAATAATTTGGAGAAGTTTCAAATGAAGTCACGGCTGAAACAATAATTTTTACGATTTTTGAAAATAATAATAATATGATCATTTAAACGACGCATTAGATGAACGTTCTTATCTCGGAAAGTTTCACGAGTAGTGATATGATACGTACTAAACATATTGAACGTACTTTACTTAATATTAGTGCGGAGTTTCAACGAAATTAAAGTTGCCGTAATAGTGTCATGAATTTTTGAATATGTCAAGAGAAACGTACAGAAACGAATAACGCATGTTCATATTTCGTAAAGTTTTATTAAAACATAATAATCTGAAAGTTACTGAACTCCTTAAATAAACTTTAGTTGAAACTTGTATGAAGTTTCAGCTACATTAAAGTTGTAGTATTTTTTACCAATTTTTGAAATTGAATCAAGCTTTACTTTTGAGTCACTCGTAGTGAAAAAAGAATATTCCAGAAAATTTCTTAGATATTCGGCTCAAAACCAACAGAACTTCTGAAGCGTACTTCAGTTAAGTATTAGAAGCAGTTTCAAAGAAATCAGAGTTGAAGTTACTTGTTACAAGTAACAAGTTACAAGTCAGGAAATGACAAGTAACATAAGCATCAAATGAAAAAATAAAATTATCTCAAAAATTTTGAAAATTAGTGAAATAAAACGTAATAATTTTTTTTAAATTTTTAATTTTTTTTTTAATTTTTTACTTCAGTTAAGTACAAATACGATTAGAGTTGTCGTATTTGTTTTATGAATTTTTGAAAACGACAACAAATATAAACAGAAATGAAAAATGCATTTTTCATACCTCTAGACTAGAAGTTTAGGTTAATAAATAACGAGCTGCTTTAACTGCTTTAACGTGCTTTACTTAATATCTATGTAGAATTTTAACAAAATTACAACCGTAGCATGTTTTCGCAAATTTTAGCTTAAGCCCTTAAGTTACTCGTGTTCAAATTTGTTTCATTTCAGAAAGTTTGCTGAAACTTACTGAACATGTAAAGTATACTTCAATTAACAGTTCGAAGTAGTTTCCAAGAAATCGGAGTTGCAGTAACTGTTTTAGGAGTTTTTAAAACTGACAAGCAATATAAGCACCGAAGCGCACAATGAACGTACCTATGCAATGAGCTGGAAAGTACCAAACTTCTTAAATGTACCTGTGTGCTGAGTTTCAATAAAATTGTATGTACTGCTGATGTAGCGATACCAATACAAAGTGCATATTTATATTTCGGAATGTTCGATGGACGACGAGCTCAAACTTACTTAACTTCCTAAATGAACTTCAATTTTGACTAAATTGGAGTTGCACTATTGCAGAATTTTTGTACAAAGCATGAGTTCCGAGAAGCTCGTCTCATTTCAGATAGTTTGCTAGGTAGTAGGCTCAAACTTATTTAGCTTCTAAAGTGTACTTGAGTTAACACTTGAAAGTACTGGAAAGTACCAAACTTCTTAAATGTACCTGTGTGCTGAGTTTCAATAAAATTGTATGTACTGCTGATGTAGCGATACCAATACAAAGTGCATATTTATATTTCGGAATGTTCGATGGACGACGAGCTCAAACTTACTTAACTTCCTAAATGAACTTCAATTTTGACTAAATTGGAGTTGCACTATTGCAGAATTTTTGTACAAAGCATGAGTTCCGAGAAGCTCGTCTCATTTCAGATAGTTTGCTAGGTAGTAGGCTCAAACTTATTTAGCTTCTAAAGTGTACTTGAGTTAACACTTGAAAGTACTGGAAAGTACCAAACTTCTTAAATGTACCTGTGTGCTGAGTTTCAATAAAATTGTATGTACTGCTGATGTAGCGATACCAATACAAAGTGCATATTTATATTTCGGAATGTTCGATGGACGACGAGCTCAAACTTACTTAACTTCCTAAATGAACTTCAATTTTGACTAAATTGGAGTTGCACTATTGCAGAATTTTTGTACAAAGCATGAGTTCCGAGAAGCTCGTCTCATTTCAGATAGTTTGCTAGGTAGTAGGCTCAAACTTATTTAGCTTCTAAAGTGTACTTGAGTTAACACTTGAAAGTACTGGAAAGTACCAAACTTCTTAAATGTACCTGTGTGCTGAGTTTCAATAAAATTGTATGTACTGCTGATGTAGCGATACCAATACAAAGTGCATATTTATATTTCGGAATGTTAGATGGACGACGAGCTCAAACTTACTTAACATCCTAAATGAACTTCAATTTTGACTAAATTGGAGTTGCACTATTGCAGAATTTTTGTACAAAGCATGAGTTCCGAGAAGCTCGTCTCATTTCAGATAGTTTGCTAGGTAGTAGGCTCAAACTTATTTAGCTTCTAAAGTGTACTTGAGTTAACACTTGAAAGTACTGGAAAGTACCAAACTTCTTAAATGTACCTGTGTGCTGAGTTTCAATAAAATTGTATGTACTGCTGATGTAGCGATACCAAAACAAAGTGCATATTTATATTTTGGAATGTTTGATGGACGACGAGCTCAAACTTACTTAACTTCCTAAATGAACTTTAATTGTAACTAAATTGGAGTTGCACTATTGCAGAATTTTTGTACGAAGCAAGAGTTCCGAGAAGCTCGTCTCATTTCAGACAGTTTGCTAGGTAGTAATGCTCAAACTTACTTAACTTCTAAAGTGTACTTAAGTTAACACTTGAAAGTACTGAAAAGTACCAAACTTCTTAAATGTACCTGTGTGCTGAGTTTCAATAAAATTGTATGTACTGCTGATGTAGCGATACTAAAACAAAGTGCACATTTATATTTTGGAATGTTCGATGGACGACGAGCTCAAACTTACTTAACTTCCTAAATGAACTTTAATTGTAACTAAATTGGAGTTGCACTATTGCAGAATTTTTGTACGAAGCAAGAGTTCCGAGAAGCTCGTCTCATTTCAGATAGTTTGCTAGGTAGTATGCTCAAACTTACTTAACTTCTAAAGTGTACTTGAGTTAACACTTGAAAGTACTGGAAAGCACCAAACTTCTTAAATGTACCTGTGTGCTGAGTTTCAATAAAATTGTATGTATTGCTGATGTAGCGATACCAACACAAAGTGCATTTTCATATTTTGGAATGTTCGATGGACGACGAGCTCAAACTTACTTAACTTCCAAAATGAACTTTAATTTTAACTAAATTGGAGTTGCACTATTGCAGAATTTTTGTACGAAGCAAGAGTTCCGAGAAGCTCGTCTCATTTCAGACAGTTTGCTAGGTAGTAATGCTCAAACTTACTTAACTTCTAAAGTGTACTTAAGTTAACACTTGAAAGTACTGAAAAGTACCAAACTTCTTAAATGTACCTGTGTGCTGAGTTTCAATAAAATTGTATGTACTGCTGATGTAGCGATACTAAAACAAAGTGCACATTTATATTTTGGAATGTTCGATGGACGACGAGCTCAAACTTACTTAACTTCCTAAATGAACTTTAATTGTAACTAAATTGGAGTTGCACTATTGCAGAATTTTTGTACGAAGCAAGAGTTCCGAGAAGCTCGTCTCATTTCAGATAGTTTGCTAGGTAGTATGCTCAAACTTACTTAACTTCTAAAGTGTACTTGAGTTAACACTTGAAAGTACTGGAAAGCACCAAACTTCTTAAATGTACCTGTGTGCTGAGTTTCAATAAAATTGTATGTATTGCTGATGTAGCGATACCAACACAAAGTGCATTTTCATATTTTGGAATGTTCGATGGACGACGAGCTCAAACTTACTTAACTTCCAAAATGAACTTTAATTTTAACTAAATTGGAGTTGCACTATTGCAGAATTTTTGTACGAAGCAAGAGTTCCGAGAAGCTCGTCTCATTTCAGACAGTTTGCTAGGTAGTAATGCTCAAACTTACTTAACTTCTAAAGTGTACTTAAGTTAACACTTGAAAGTACTGAAAAGTACCAAACTTCTTAAATGTACCTGTGTGCTGAGTTTCAATAAAATTGTATGTACTGCTGATGTAGCGATACTAAAACAAAGTGCACATTTATATTTTGGAATGTTCGATGGACGACGAGCTCAAACTTACTTAACTTCCTAAATGAACTTTAATTGTAACTAAATTGGAGTTGCACTATTGCAGAATTTTTGTACGAAGCAAGAGTTCCGAGAAGCTCGTCTCATTTCAGATAGTTTGCTAGGTAGTATGCTCAAACTTACTTAACTTCTAAAGTGTACTTGAGTTAACACTTGAAAGTACTGGAAAGCACCAAACTTCTTAAATGTACCTGTGTGCTGAGTTTCAATAAAATTGTATGTATTGCTGATGTAGCGATACCAACACAAAGTGCATTTTCATATTTTGGAATGTTCGATGGACGACGAGCTCAAACTTACTTAACTTCCAAAATGAACTTTAATTTTAACTAAATTGGAGTTGCACTATTGCAGAATTTTTGTACGAAGCAAGAGTTCCGAGAAGCTCGTCTCATTTCAGACAGTTTGCTAGGTAGTAATGCTCAAACTTACTTAACTTCTAAAGTGTACTTAAGTTAACACTTGAAAGTACTGAAAAGTACCAAACTTCTTAAATGTACCTGTGTGCTGAGTTTCAATAAAATTGTATGTACTGCTGATGTAGCGATACTAAAACAAAGTGCACATTTATATTTTGGAATGTTCGATGGACGACGAGCTCAAACTTACTTAACTTCCTAAATGAACTTTAATTGTAACTAAATTGGAGTTGCACTATTGCAGAATTTTTGTACGAAGCAAGAGTTCCGAGAAGCTCGTCTCATTTCAGATAGTTTGCTAGGTAGTATGCTCAAACTTACTTAACTTCTAAAGTGTACTTGAGTTAACACTTGAAAGTACTGGAAAGCACCAAACTTCTTAAATGTACCTGTGTGCTGAGTTTCAATAAAATTGTATGTATTGCTGATGTAGCGATACCAACACAAAGTGCATTTTCATATTTTGGAATGTTCGATGGACGACGAGCTCAAACTTACTTAACTTCCAAAATGAACTTTAATTTTAACTAAATTGGAGTTGCACTATTGCAGAATTTTTGTACGAAGCAAGAGTTCCGAGAAGCTCGTCTCATTTCAGACAGTTTGCTAGGTAGTAATGCTCAAACTTACTTAACTTCTAAAGTGTACTTAAGTTAACACTTGAAAGTACTGAAAAGTACCAAACTTCTTAAATGTACCTGTGTGCTGAGTTTCAATAAAATTGTATGTACTGCTGATGTAGCGATACTAAAACAAAGTGCACATTTATATTTTGGAATGTTCGATGGACGACGAGCTCAAACTTACTTAACTTCCTAAATGAACTTTAATTGTAACTAAATTGGAGTTGCACTATTGCAGAATTTTTGTACGAAGCAAGAGTTCCGAGAAGCTCGTCTCATTTCAGATAGTTTGCTAGGTAGTATGCTCAAACTTACTTAACTTCTAAAGTGTACTTGAGTTAACACTTGAAAGTACTGGAAAGCACCAAACTTCTTAAATGTACCTGTGTGCTGAGTTTCAATAAAATTGTATGTATTGCTGATGTAGCGATACCAACACAAAGTGCATTTTCATATTTTGGAATGTTCGATGGACGACGAGCTCAAACTTACTTAACTTCCAAAATGAACTTTAATTTTAACTAAATTGGAGTTGCACTATTGCAGAATTTTTGTACGAAGCAAGAGTTCCGAGAAGCTCGTCTCATTTCAGACAGTTTGCTAGGTAGTAATGCTCAAACTTACTTAACTTCTAAAGTGTACTTAAGTTAACACTTGAAAGTACTGAAAAGTACCAAACTTCTTAAATGTACCTGTGTGCTGAGTTTCAATAAAATTGTATGTACTGCTGATGTAGCGATACTAAAACAAAGTGCACATTTATATTTTGGAATGTTCGATGGACGACGAGCTCATACTTACTTAACTTCCTAAATGAACTTTAATTGTAACTAAATTGGAGTTGCACTATTGCAGAATTTTTGTACGAAGCAAGAGTTCCGAGAAGCTCGTCTCATTTCAGATAGTTTGCTAGGTAGTATGCTCAAACTTACTTAACTTCTAAAGTGTACTTGAGTTAACACTTGAAAGTACTGGAAAGCACCAAACTTCTTAAATGTACCTGTGTGCTGAGTTTCAATAAAATTATATGTACTGCTGATGTAGCGATACCAAAACAAAGTGCATATTCATATTTCGGAATGTTCGATGGACGACGAGCTCAAACTTTACTGAACTTCCTAAATGAACTTTAATTTTGACTAAATTTGAGTAGCACTATTGCAGAATTTTTATACGAAGCATGAGTTCCGAGAAGCTCGTCTCATTTCAGATAGTTTGCTAGGTAGTAATGCTCAAACTTACGTAACTTCTATAGTGTACTTAAGTTAACACTTGAAAGTACTGGAAAGCACCAAACTTCTTAAATGTACCTGTGTGCTGAGTTTCAATAAAATTGTATGTACTGCTGATGTAGCGATACCAAAACAAAGTGCATATTTATATTTTGGAATGTTCGATGGACGACGAGCTCAAACTTACTGAACTTCCTAAATGAACTTTAATTTTGACTAAATTGGAGTTGCACTATTGCAGAATTTTTGTACGAAGCATGAGTTCCGAGAAGCTCGTCTCATTTCAGATAGTTTGCTAGGTAGTAATGCTCAAACTTACTCAACTTCTAAAGTGTACTTAAGTTAACACTTGGAAGTACTGGAAAGCACCAAACTTCTTAAATGTACCTGTGTGCTAAGTTTCAATAAAATTGTATGTACTGCTGATGTAGCGATACCAAAACAAAGTGCATATTTATATTTTGGAATGTTCGATGGACGACGAGCTCAAACTTACTGAACTTCCTAAATGAACTTTAATTTTGACTAAATTGGAGTTGCACTATTGCAGAATTTTTGTACGAAGCATGAGTTCCGAGAAGCTCGTCTCATTTCAGATAGTTTGCTAGGTAGTAATGCTCAAACTTACTTAACTTCTAAAGTGTACTTAAGTTAACACTTGAAAGTACTGGAAAGCACCAAACTTCTTAAATGTACCTGTGTGCTGAGTTTCAATAAAATTGTATGTACTGCTGATGCAGCGATACCAAAACAAAATGCGCATTCATATTTCGGAATGTTCGATGGACGACGAGCTCAAACTTACTTAACTTCCTAAATGAACTTTAATTTTGACTAAATTGGAGTTGCACTATTGCAGAATTTTTGTACGAAGCATGAGTTCCGAGAAGCTCGTCTCATTTCAAATAGTTTGCTAGGTAGTAGGCTCAAACTTACTTAACTTCTAAAGTGTACTTAAGTTAACACTGGAAAGTACTGGAAAGTACCAAACTTCCTAAATGTACCTGTGTGCTGAGTTTCAATAAAATTGTATGTACTGCTGATGTAGCGATACTAAAACAAAATGCGCATTCATATTTCGGAATGTTCGATGGACGACGAGCTCAAACTTACTTAACTTCCTAAATGAACTTTAATTTTGACTAAATTGGAGTTGCACTATTGCAGAATTTTTGTACGAAGCATGAGTTCCGAGAAGCTCGTCTCATTTCAAATAGTTTGCTAGGTAGTAGGCTCAAACTTACTTAACTTCTAAAGTGTACTTAAGTTAACACTGGAAAGTACTGGAAAGTACCAAACTTCTTAAATGTACCTGTGTGCTGAGTTTCAATGAAATTGTATGTATTGCTTGTGTAGCGATACCAAAACAAAACGCATATTCATATTTCGGAATTTTCGATGGACGACGAGCTCAAACTTACTTAACTTCCAAAATGAACTTTAATTTTGACTAAATTGGAGTTGCACTATTGCAGAATTTGTTTACGAAGCATGAGTTCCGAGAAGCTCGTCTCATTTCAGATAGTTTGCTAGGTAGTAGGCTCAAACTTACTTAACTTCTAAAGTGTACTTAAGTTAACACTTGAAAGTACTGGAAAGCACCAAACTTCTTAAATGTACCTGTGTGCTGAGTTTCAATAAAATTGTATGTATTGCTGATGTAGCGATACCAACACAAAGTGCATTTTCATATTTTGGAATGTTCGATGGACGACGAGCTCAAACTTACTTAACTTCCAAAATGAACTTTAATTTTAACTAAATTGGAGTTGCACTATTGCAGAATTTTTGTACGAAGCAAGAGTTCCGAGAAGCTCGTCTCATTTCAGACAGTTTGCTAGGTAGTAATGCTCAAACTTACTTAACTTCTAAAGTGTACTTAAGTGAACACTTGAAAGTACTGGAAAGCACCAAACTTCTTAAATGTACCTGTGTGCTGAGTTTCAATAAAATTGTATGTACTGCTGATGCAGCGATACCAAAACAAAATGCGCATTCATATTTCGGAATGTTCGATGGACGACGAGCTCAAACTTACTTAACTTCCTGAATGAACTTTAATTTTGACTAAATTGGAGTTGCACTATTGCAGAATTTTTGTACGAAGCATGAGTTCCGAGAAGCTCGTCTCATTTCAAATAGTTTGCTAGGTAGTAGGCTCAAACTTACTTAACTTCTAAAGTGTACTTAAGTTAACACTTGAAAGTACTGGAAAGCACCAAACTTATTAAATGTACCTGTGTGTGGAGTCACAAGAAGTTATGGAATTGTAGCTATAGTAAGTGGAGTATATAACAAGTACCTATATACGGTGGGGTATATATTACAACTCCATATGGTATATGGAGGGCACTTTTTATTTAAACTAAAGTCAGAACAAAATCCTAAAGTCAGAATTTATCATATCGTTTAGAGGGAAGCAAATCCAGAAAGTTCAAATTTTCAATGCAGAACTTATGGAATTGTAGTTATAGTAAGTGCAGTATATAACAAGAATATATACAGTTGAGTATATATTACAGCTCCATATGGCATATGCAGGCCACTTTATATTTAAACTAAAGTCAAAACAACCCTTTAAAGTGAACATTTATCATATTGTTTAGAGGGAAGCAAATCCATAAAGTACAAATCTTCAATGCAGAACTTATGGAATTGTAGTTATAGTAAGTGGAGTATATAACAAGTATATATACAGTGGAGTATATATTACAACTCCATATGGTATATGGAGGGCACTTTTTATTTAAGGTAAAGCCAAGCCAAAACCCTTTAAAGTCAGCATTTATCACATCGTTTAGAGGGATGCAGAAGTTATGGAACTGTAGTTATAGTAAGTGGAGTACATCACAAGTATATATACAGTGGAGTATAGTATATTACAACTCCATATAGTATATGGAGTTGTAAATTATAATTTTGTTTATATTAAAAGAAATGAATTTCATTTTATTTCCTCAATTTCTTCAAAAGTAGACATTATTTTCGGGCAATTTCCTCAGTTAACAGTTACAGTTAAAGTGAAAACTTCGGGAATGTAAACAAATTCCCCAAAATTCCATAAAATTTGATACGCAACCCTTTCCCGTTTCCAGGAACCCGACCCCGACCAAGGACCCCCTGTTCCAGAACGTGACGTGGCCGATCAGCTTGTTCCGGAACGTCCGCTACTTCGACATAGGCAAAGACATACAGGTCGCGTCGAATTTCAGCGAGTACAAGGTCCGCTTCTGGGACGCCCTGTATAGACTGTACGGACGGCCCCCGTTCGATACTTATTGACGCCAATAAACGTTAAAGTATCGTGTGTTTTGAGTTATCTTCGACCGACGCCGTGAGGGGAAGAAGGGCGCGAGAGGGGGGAGACCGGAAAAGGGACGCGGCGGCATCCCCTTCTCGCTCCCTTGACGAATTATTATTATCTTCTAATGCGACTTATTAGGGGCCCTTTTCCACATGAGAGGCACTTTAATTCAATAAGTGGACGGAATTAGCCGAGGGCCGGGCGCGTTCTCGGGCAATTTAATCGACGCGATTCCGTAGTGCCGATTTGGAAAAAAATTTTGGACTCACCATTAAGGTCGGCGGGTCCTCCAAGGGCACGTAAGCGATGTGGCCCGAGACGAATTTGGCGCAGTTCTCCCAGTCTTCCAGCTGCGGGTAGGGCAAAGTCGTCGGCCTCAGCGTCGTCGACACCATTTTCTGAGGAAAGAAACGATTTTGAGGTTATGTATGATAATGTCACGGGCGACCTCGCAAAACGGAACTAGGGCAAGCATTCTCAGCAGTTACCCAGATCAATATGGCTTGACCTCACAAAAGAAACTTACGTGCATTTAACTACACCAAGTAGTACACGTCAGATAATGAACGTTATTAAATGCGGGGGCCTGCGTCAGTCAGAATCAGTGATCGATGATCTAGCATCCTACGACGCTGCCCGTCTGATTTCGTGCCCGCCTGCTGCCCTTTTGTGAGGAGAGATCTTCCCTGTGAAGCGAGCCCTGTACCAACTACCCCTCCAAGCTCCCTGGAGACTTTTGTGAGCACACCATTTTGCTATTTTTGTCCTTTTTTGTAATTTGGACCCTTCATCCATGTTTACTTTGTTTCGACGCCCTTTAATATCCTCTCTTCCCTGTATTTGGTGTTCAATAAATATTATTGAATTTGTTTGCCTTTACCGACCCTTCTGAGTTACCATCTTTAACCAGAGCACCCCTCTGGGCGCTAAGCCCTTAGGACCGTGACAATACATCATCGCAACATTACCATCACTGCATCTAGTAATTTCATTAATATCTACAATTACTCTGTTTATATTTAGACTTGTGGCTCTCTCAAAGTTCTCAAAGTTCAACTTATCACATCTACGGCGTTTTAAGGTGAATTCGAGTCCTTTTATGGCTCGACTGGGCCACAATGCGTTTTTCAGCTGATTGAGATCTCATCACATAGGAACACAGACTTCTGTAAGAAATGGCGAAGGCGCTTACTGCGTTCAGAGATTTAAATCATCTCAGAGACCAATATTTCTATCGAATTCGAACAAGTGTAACTTTTCAGTAGCAAATTGTATGATAAACTCGGTCAATACTGTTAAAATTTGTAACACCATTAAGACTAAATGTGCGGTTTAGCAATTATGGACCAAAAACGATCCTAAAGTGTCAACTCTGAATGTTCACAAGTCCAAATTCAATGACTTTATTATTTTTTTTAATTAAAGATAGGTAGGTTTAACTTGTCTTCCCCTTGTACACTGCTATATAACTGTTTGCCGTGTACTTACAGTTCACTCTGTATAATTAATAATAGTAATTAACAAACAATTATCGTGTTTGTTTGATGGTTGCAACTATAGGCATCAATCTGCCACTGTTGCTCCAAATATCTAAATATCATATTTCAGGTCAGCAGTTTCACCCAAAAAGTAGCCAAAAATTTATTTTTAGCAAAAATACTTCATGACGGATAATGCTAATTTTGCTAGGATCGCCATATTGAATTTCCATAATAATCAAAATCCACATTTTAGAGAAAAATGTATTGGAATTTCCGTGCTGTGCTTGACAGGACACTTTTGTCCTGTGCTAAAGGACATTTTTGGAGACTTTTCGTTCTACTAAACATTCCATAAAACAATAAAAGTTAACAAATGCTAGATTACTTATAAGTTGTTTGATTCAAACAATTGTTGAAATTGCAAGAAATCTACTGAATGCTATTTTCTGTGTCTCATATCAACAAATTGCATTTTTACTTGTTAATAAATACTAAGTCTACTAGGAAAATCCCTTCCAGACAGATATATATTTTAAGATATAACTTTTAGAAAATATTGTAATTGCTAATCAGGTACTCATTAGTCCAGTTTCAGGAGTTATTTGGAGGGCTAATTAACATGTTGAAAGTTATGTTGGTGTTTTAATAGAGTGTTTAGAATACATCTACAAATTATCGAGTTAATAACAAAATCACAATTACATATTGTAATGCGAGAAGTAAACAACGCGACACCAACTACGACGCGTAGACAGCTGCACGAATTTTCCCGTTTGTTGTTTACGAAAAGCAATTAATTGGTAACCTTATGAACATTTGCTGCGTAGGCTTCTAGAATGTACTAGAATGTTCTCGATCAGGGTTGGGGGTGTATACATAAGGGGGCTTGTGATCGAGGGAGTTAGTTAGAAGTAGAGAAGCAGAAGTGAACGCGACATACGATCCGAATGCGGAGCAGTACAAATAAATTATGTAGTGTCTAGTCTAGTGAACAAGTAGTTAAGTGTGTTAAATAAATTAGTGTTCAATTAATGTAAATAAATTATAAAATAAACGCTACAATATGAATAATATGACGTTAGATTTTCAGAAAATCAGCTGAAAAGACAGATTTATGGATCAGATTAGAAAATCTGAAGAAGAATCTTTTAAATAAGAAGAAAAGTGAAATTCCAGAAAACTGACTGGAGTTGATCACACTTCTCTGAAAGCTACTAACTTCAGTTTGAGGGCCAGATTCACAAATAAGTTGCTTAGTTAAAACCAGTCTCCAGATAATTGATTTGTAAATTAGTTTCTTAGACAAGAACAATTTAGGATTTTTCAGAGTTGACTAGACTTCATGGAATTTTTAACAAACTATTGAAACTGATATGAACTCAGACTAATCTTCCCAACATTCTCCCGAATTTCAAAAATTTTCGTAAACTACTAAATCTAATTTAACTTTAAAGCTAGATTCATGGATCTATTGAGTTAAAGTCTCAGTATCAGGATAGGTAGCTAATTGACAAGGATGTGACTTTCTTGGAATAGAACTATGTGTAATTATTTATAAGATATTTATGGATTTAGCTTCTTATAGTTTTCCAAATTTTCCAGACTTTTTAGAAAACCACAAAATTTAATTTAAAATTTGTCAATCAGTTGCTCAGTTAGAACCTTAGTGTACAGATAATTGACAAGAAATATAGTTTCTTGGACAAGAACTATTAGATTTTTTTTTATAATGACTAGACTTAAAACTTAAACCTTTTTACCGGCGGTGTCCTTTTATGCCTTCCTTTTATTCCAAGAACTGAAATAGGTTTGCTGAACGGACTCTTCCCGACTTGTGTTTATTTTAAGGAGAGACTTTCCGTTGCAATATGTAAAACTATAATAACTTTGTTCTAGATATGAAAGTATTTTTGGGGTTCATCCCAAACTCTTTCAGGAGACCGTTCAATTGTATATAACCTCTATAGTAAATCCACTGAGAAGAAAACACCCACGAAACAAGAAAAGGTAGTAAAGTTAGACAACACCTAATACACGTCGTTTGCTATTGGTGGAAAAGAGATAAAACTTTTGGCGGGAATTGTTGATGTATGATGTTAAATGTAAAATGAAAAAGATTAGTTGTCTGATCTATGGTTGTCTGTTTACAAGCGTTCAGGTAAGTCGTTGACGGTGATAGCGGACTTTTAGTTGATGGTTTATTTTAACGTATCGCTATTGTTATTCAGGTTTTTGATATAAATTTGTATAAACATATTTTTGTGATATATTGCAATTATGGAAAGACACCTTCCCTGCTCGCCTCCCAAAAAGAGACCCGGAACATACTTAAGCTGCGGGGAGAAAACAATTATTTTAAATGTATACAGAAAAGAAAGAAATGAACATCCTTAGTAAAATCTTAGTAAAAGATAAATTATAGCCAAGGCGATCATTCTTAATGCGACCCTGTACTTATTCGCTAGCTGGTCGCGCGCTTTGAATTTCGACGTTTGTGTTTCATGGAAGTTTTCTTCTCAGTGGATTTACTATAGGAATCTTTATGCCAATATGATATATTTGTATTACATATGATATAAAAGCTATTAGTTGGTTACAGTACACTATAATCGGGTGGTCAAAGTTTATTATTATCGCTAAATTCAATAGAATAACTTTTATTGGAACATTTAAAAAAAGAATCTAAAAATTTACCAATCTTAGCAGAATTTTTCAGCCTTTATTTTTTGTTTGAAAAACCTACTGATTTTCTAACGTTAATATTACTTTTTTAATATACTGATAATGACCTCTTTCACTAAAAAAAAAAAAATTATCAAGATTGGCTGTGTGCGCTAAAGCGAACCTTTACCATAATTTTAAGATTTGAGAATTTTAGATTAAGCTTCTTTATATTTATTACTCATAATTGAATTCCGCTTATTTTATCACTGTTGTAAACTGAAGAACCGTGAAGTTAACAACACCCCAGTAGTTAAGATTTAAATTAAATTTTCCGGTATTAGGTGAAAAGTTCCTGCGAAACGTTCGAACGAACAATGCCAGACACCCAGACAGTCAATGTATGCACAAACAAGGGAATTCCAAAAACAGATACAGAAACGCGATGGATACGTTCCGCGCATGCGCCATCCACAAAACGGTCGTATCGGAACCGTTACAACTTGTTTAAAACTTCGACGTTTCTCCCTCACCTGCATCCCGCACTCGTTCTCGCAGGCCAACAGCAGCGGCCTCCTGTCCGGGTACAGGTAGCAGAACTGTTGCCGGAAGTTCTCGGCGTGCAACAGGAGCAACTTCTCCTTGTCGTCGTTGTCGCGGTAGCTCTCCGGGAAGTTCGTCCGCTCGTCGAACGAGGGGAACCTCAGCTTCGGCCAGCAGAGCTTGATCAGGCCGAGCCTGTGTATGACGTCCCGCAGCTCCGCCTCGGTCAGGTCGACCGGTTCCGGGAGCGTCCTCGGCGCGTCCAGCGCGTCGAAGTACGAGAAGGGCTTCTCCTCCTCCTCGTCCTCGACTTCCTCCGCCTCCAGCTGCGTCTCGTCGCCGAGGTCAGCTGCGGGTTCCAATTCGGGTTCCTGCGCAGCTTCAGTCGGTTCCTCTTTCTTCTCGTCTGTGGGTTCATTCCGGGCGGGTTTTTCGGGGATTCCCTCTTCCGCCCTCTCCTCGTCCCCTTCTTTTACACTTTCCTCCTCCTCCTGCTGCTTCTCTTCTTCGGGTTTCGTCACTTCCACTTCCGTTTTCTCTTCTCCCGCAGGAACTTCCGGAGTTGTCTGCTCTTCCATTTCGCGATGTTATCGATTTAACAGTTTTACCGATGGCTTTTTTGAAATTGTCACTTTTGGCGTTTTTAGATATCCGTTGTTATGCAACAGGAAATGTCGGTTTCGTGATATCGATCGAGTAAAGTCGATCGAGAAGCAGGCAGCTCCATCTTTTAGATGGTGCTCGAATTTGTGTCGGGTGGTTTTTCAAGAGGGCGCTGACCCTCTTGAAGACTTGAGGAGACCAGAAGAAAACACGAGGTCTTCGCCAACTAATTTAATAAATCGGTTAATTGGTCTCGACTTGCTAGAAGTCATCATCAGGCTCTCAATATAAACGTTTTAGGGCTAAAGTTGTTTGTTTGTCCGACCCAACACCTGAGAGGACAATTTTGTAGTAACCTTTTCCACTGATTTAACTCCACGTTTGCAACCCAACTAATGTTATTGTTCGACGTGTGATATTTATTAACTGTATTTGTCCGTTTGGTTTTGTTTTGTGACGTCTCACTTGACGTACAACTTTAGCCCTAAAACGTTTATATTGAGAGCCTGATGATGACTTCTAGCAAGTCGAAACCGGTCGCTCTGATTTATTAAATTAGTTGGCGAAGACTTCGTGTTTTCTTCTGGTCTAGATTTGTCATGGCCAACTTTGAGAATATGCACAACCTTCTCTCGTTATAAGGCCTAACATACCGCGGATACAACGAAAATTGGTAACGATTCTGGACGTGTCCTAGGATTAAATCAGTCAATCAGGATTGGTCATAGAACGTTTAAGCTCAATGAGCCACAAACGCAACGTTGGTAATTGACCAACTAGGATTGATAATAATGCATCAATGTTTTTAAATTGCAAGATATTTCAAAAGTTATAAATTAGTAGCCCACGAACTCAACATTGGTATTGATTCTAGACAATGTAAGGTTGAATTGACCAATCAGGATTGGTCACAATGCCTCAACAAATGGCTTTGAACCATTATCATTTAGGCGGCAAGGCTCAATAAGCCACAAATGCAACATTGGAATCGATTTTAAACAATGTTAGTTGGAATTGGCCAATCAGAATTGATCACAATGACACCAAATCTCATTGATGAGGCATTAGCCTTTAAAGGCTCAATAGACCGCAAATGAAACATTCATTATGATTTTAGACTATGTTAGATTAAATTGTCCAACAAGGATTGGGCACAGTGCAACCAAATCTCTTTGAGCCATTAGCCTTTAAACAGTAAGGCTCAATAAGCCACAAATGGAACAATGGCATCGATTTTTGACAATCTTAGATGGAATTGGCCAACCAAGATTAATGATAATACCACCACATCTTTTCGAGCCCTTGGCTTTAAACGATAAGGCTCAATAAATGCACTATTTGCAATGCACCGCAAACGCAACAATGGTATCGATTTTAGACAAAGTAAGATTGAATTGGCCAATCAGGATTGGTTAAAATGCAACCAAATCTCTTTGAGCCATTAGCCTCTAAACGGTAAGGCTCAATAAGCCACAAATGCAACAATGGTATCGATTCTTGACAATGTTAGATGGAATTGGCCAACCAGGATTAGTGATAATACCCACCACATCTTTTCGAGCCTTTGGCTTTAATCGATAAGGCTCAATACATGCACTATTTGCAATGCACCACAAATGCAACATTGGTATCGATTCTAGACAAAGTAAGATTGAATTGGCCAATCAGGATTGGTTACAATGCAACCAAATCTCTTTAAGCCTTTAGTCTTTAAACGGTAAGACTCATAAGCCACAAATACAATATTGGAATCGATTCTAGACAATATTAGATTGAATTGGCCAATCAGGATTGGTCACAATGTCAACAAATCGCTTTAAGCCATTATCATCTAGGCGGTAAGGCTTAATAAGCCACAAATACAATATTGGAATCGATTCTAAACAATGCTAGGTTGAATTGGCCAATCAGAATTGAACACAATGCCACCACATTAATTAGCCTTTAAAGGCCCAATGCTCAATAGATCACAAATGAAACATTCGTTTTGATTTTAGACAATGTTAGAATGAATTGCCCAACAGGGATTGGGCACAATGCAACCAAATCTCTTTGAGCCATTAGCCTCTAAGCGACAAGGCTCAATAAGCCACAAATGCAACAACGCTATCTGGTGTCATATGGTAGTGATCCTATCGATATTGGGATTCGCACCATATGCTATTATTGCACATTATCCACATTTTTCCAAATTTTCATACTGTATATACTGGCTAAATGTCACGATCTATCTTTTATTCAGTACATTAAAAAGAGGGACAACAAATTTAACAATAACAGTCTTAAGTTACAATACACACATATTGCACATAGGTATTATAAGGCTTGTTCCAATAAAAGTTTTAAACAAATGTTACACAAATTAAATTACAACAAATTTATCAGTGACTAGTTGGAAAGTTTTAGGACCTTAGGGAATTTTCAATAAGTTAACTTAAGTAATCCTAACTCATTTTGGTCAATTTTAAAATCAGCTCCTCGACCTTCTTATTGATCCTGACTAAGATTAAATAACCGACTAATACTGAAGCTATTGTCACGAACATGCCGATGGATTCAAAGATTAATTTCGGTGCAAATATCTTCCACACCATCAGGTGACGGCAGTGGATAGTCGCCGCTAACATACTGGCGAAAACCTGGAACATAAAGAATAAAATTCTCAAATGGAAACATACATATGTAATTTGAACTTAAAATGATAGTGAAAATGATAGTAATGAAAAGTGATAGTGGTTAATAACTGGGTCATTGACTTAAAACAAGGCGAGAAAACTGGGACACACACACACAGTTCAAAAATCCTGTAAGCGACTCACCCTTATCCCATGACCGGCGATATATTTACACCCCAACGTCAACATCGAGCTGAACATCGCGCCCCTCCTCTCGTACAAAACCACCTCGCCTCTCTCCGAGGCGACCAACATCTCGTTCTTTTTCCCCAGAGCCGATGGCACCATGACGAACACGGTGAACGGGGTGATCAGCACCAGCGGTAACATCACCCCCATCAAGATGTTGGAACAGAACGTATTGGCGATGACCAGGGCCGCAGGCAGGACGTTACTCGAGAAACCCCCTAGGTTCCCGATGAAGGCGGCCTCCCAGCTGATGTTGGGGAAGGTGGGTTGGTGGCCCGACGCGTAGAAGAAGTACTGGGAGAGGATTATCCAGACCAGTATCGAGACGTTGGGGATGTTGAATAAGTCGTCTGGAAGTGGAGGTAATTAGGGGTCGTTTTCGTTCCAGGGAGGAAACAAAGTACAGGAAAAGGTAGTCTACGGATATATGGATATAGTTAGGACGTTCTTTTGATCTCTATCGAATACCACCACTACTTTTATTACCACACTATAATATCTATGTACTATAATCTCCAATGCCTATTTTTCCAATAGGCCCTATAGGCCCGTCCTGGCTCAGGTGGCCCCAAGATTGACCTAAGTATCCCTATGAGGGACCCCCAGATGGTATATGGGCCTAGGGTCCACTTGAACCAAAAATAGGCCCCGACTACATCTACTTCAGCCGGCTAGGAAGGGGGATAGGTATACAGATGGTCAAATACAGAAACGCGAAGCGAGATATAGCAGTATTTCCGTCGTGTACACTTCGAAAGTCATTATCGGTTTGTGGTATCTTGCATAATTTTGCGACAATTATGAATATGTCTCAAGGCAACATTGATAATTGTCATTCAAACGATCTCTCGGGACTTCCACTTTTCAGATGCTCTAAAGACCCGCAAAGGTACGTAAATAACTCGTATTTTGCAAAGATGCAAGATTGATAATGAAATGGTGCATGCGCAGTAGGAATAAAAAAGTGGTCTGTTACTCATTAGCTATTGCGCATGAACCACGTCCCCACCTTTCACAGCGCAACCAATTCTCATGACTCAAGCTACGTTTGTCGAGTAGTATATCAACAATTAACAAATAAATATATTTTTAAACCGATAAGTAACTCACCTATCACCTTCGCCTTTTCGATCCTTATTATCGACGTCACGATCAGCAAGAAAACAGCAATCGCAAACATAATAACGGCTGAAGGAGCGACAGCGTCCCCCAACAGCAACGCAAACAGCAACGTCAAGTAAACTCCGATAATGAAGAATACCGAGCTGTAAACAGTCCCGAGACCGCAAATGACCGGGATATCCTCGTTACTCCTACCGTTCCCGTTATTGAAGATGCTTTTGATAGTTTGAAACAAGTCGGGGATGGTTTTCGCGGTGACGGTCGCGGCAGACGGTATGATATAAGTACATAGGGGTTGAAGTATGCAGGAAGAGATCCCGAAGGTGGTCAAGGTGTAGACGGTCCACGCTAGGATATTCAAGGATTTAAAAGGGTTCACTTGCTTACTAGGTGGCGCCCTTTTCAACACCCAATAACCAGCGATGCACACTACTATGACTGTCGGCAGGAATTTAACCGACATGACCGTCACGGAATAACCGTTCAAGTTACCGCAGTTCTTCAACCACTCCTTCGCAGCGAAAATAAAGATGATCAAGAATATGACGGTTAGAGCCCATTGAAGCTTGGTAGTTTCGATTTTGGCCGTAATATTACTGACCTCGTGTGGGGAGTTGAAGCACCATTGTTGCTCCTCACGACAGCGCCAAAAGTACATCGAAGCCCTAGCTAAAGCAGCAACAATCACCGCCAACGCTAAAAACTTCAGTTTCCTGTCAATTTTCCTCTTGTTCGAATTAGACATTATCTCAAAAGTGCTCACCAAGATTACCGTTATGAGCAGAAACAACAACACGAACGACTCCTCGATGATGTAACTGTTAGAGAACAGACCGCAGAGGTTAAAAATCAAAACGATCCTACAAATCAAATTAGGAATCTTCTCCTTCTGACTCTTCACATACCAGTTTAAACTGATTAACTCCCAGTTTTGTATTATGAGCATACCAAGCATCACCTGAGACACCAGACCGGTCGCGAAGAAAATCGAAGACAGTAAGTTATCTGACAAGTCCATATAGTAGATGCAAACAGCTACCAATATGGCAACGGCGAGTGCCATGTACGAACAAAAGAGGAAAGAACTCATGAATATTTCGGGCAGACGCGACACGGGTATACCGTCCGTTATGATATAAACGAAGAAGATCGACAGAAACAAAAAGAGTAAACCTCGCGCCATGGAAAACGACTCGAACTGCACCCAAACGTCCTCGCACATTTTCCTTAGATCGAACAGGAACCCGACCAAATCCTGCCTAAACGTTTCGAAAGTGCCTTCGTCTACCGTGTACACCTTGTTGTTGAACGCAGCAAACTTCCTATTAAACTCCTCCAGCTGTCCTTTGTCGAAAACCTCTTCGCTGGTCGAATATTCCCTGATGTACCTCATCACTTGTTGCACGTTCGACCACAACGTAAACAAAGCCACTCGCCACTTTTCTTCCAATAAAGTACCGTTCGAAATGGGTAAGGCGTCCAAGATCGTGATGCCGAGGTTTTGGAAAGGCGTCGCGACGCCTAATATGACCGACAGGGTAGGTACTAAGTCCACTTGTTTAACGGTAGTCGTGTCGGTGAATTTTAGCAGGGGTTGCTTCGAGTAAAGGAAGAGCGCTGCGGTGGTCTCGTCTTCGCTCTCGCCTCCGTGATCGCCTGAAATCGAAAAAGAGAGGTTTTCTTAGTTTTGAAGTGCACGGGAAGAAAGTTGTGGAGTATTGGAATGTTTGCAAAATTGGTAAAAGGTGGTGGTTGCTTCCAGTACTTTCACTCATGTTGATATCCAATTTCGATGGGTGGTATCGTCATGAGTTAACCTTCAGTTTAGTAACGTCACTGGTTAAAGTTGAACAGAGTTTATCTCGAGACGCCTTGTAAGGTCAATAGTTAAAAGATGGTTTACTAACATAGAAATATAAGAAACTCTAGAAGGCCAACAGGTACGTCCGAGATTCAGTCAAATGACTCCACATAGCGAATAAATTCTACTACTTATGCATGCGCAGAACGTCTTTTCTTGTCACACCATTGCAAGTTTTTTTTTGTTGTTAGTATTTTTCAAATGAAGTTTTAGGGCAGGGGATTGGGGAATATCCAGTAAATTTTGCAATAAAATTTATTATTGTGAATTTAGTTTCGCACTTAAATTTAGAGAAAATGAGGTGCATGGCTCTTTTTTGTGAAAATAAAGGAAAAATTCCAGGGGTGAAATATTTTCTTCTCCTTCTTCGTTTCGATCTGGGGGCTCGGATACTGGTCCATCCACCCAGTTTCAATGGCTATTCTGTGCCATCCTTCGATGTTTCTTGACAAGTGGAACTGCAGCGTTGTCTGACTCGAAGCCATGCTGTCAGTTCTTGTTGTTGTGTTCTTTTTTCTTGTATAGAGGGTTTTAATGTTATTGGAATTTTATGTTTAGGGTTTTATAGGTCTATGTCCTATGTCATTCTGTTGTATGTAGTTAATTAGTAGTTTGATATGCCTATTAAGCCACATCATCTACTTCATAAGTTAGCATTTACTCATATTTTATTGCTATTTTATTACGCAAACCACGATTTTATTGCTCCACCTCTTAGCGAGAAAAAGGGGCTAATCTGACATAAGACTTAAGCCACATCATCCACCCCTGTATCTCCTGAACCGTAAGAGATATATACATAAACCAAGCGGCATATTTTATCGCTAATTTATTGCTGACGATCGCGACTAGTAGCGCAATCCCAGACCCACCCCTTCAACCCCCAGTAATAAACTCACCCCCGAAATATCAGAAAAATTGTAACAAAAAATGTATGTCCGTTAAATTCAGCCTGGGATCTTTATTACTATTTAATTTGTCATATTCCAACGAAAGCATGATTTTATTGCTCCACCCCTTAGCGAGATATAGGGGATAATCTGACGTAAGACACACACTCAACACCTGTATCTCCGGAACGGCAAGAGATATTTACTTACTGCTAATTTATTGCTAATTTATTACGCAAACCACGATTTTATTGCTCCACCCCTTAACGAGAAAAATGGGGTAATGTGACATAAGACTTAATCCACATCATCCACCCCTGTATCTACGGAACCGTAAGAGATATATACATAAACCAAGCGGCATATTTTATTGCTGCTCTATTGCTGACGATCGCGACTAGTAGCGCAATCGCAGACCCACCCCTTTCAACCCTTAGCATTAAACTCACCCCCAGAATATCGGAAAAATTCTAACAAAAAATGTATGTCCGTTAAATGCAGCCTGGGATCTTTAATACTATTTAATGTCTCATCTTCCAAGGAAAGCATGATTTTATTGCTAGACCCCTTAGCGAGAAAAAGGGGATGATCTGACTTAAAAAACAACCCCAACACCTGTATCTCCGGAACCGTAATAGATATATACATGAACCATCCGGCATATTTTAGTGCTAATTTATTACGCAAACCACGATTTTATTGCTCCACCCCTTAGCGAGAAAAAGAAGAAAAAGGGCCTAATGTGACATAAGACTTAATCCACATCATCCACCCCTGTGGCACAATAAAATCATGCTTTCGTAGTAATATGACAAATTAAATAGCAATAAAGATCCCATGCTGCAGTTAACGGACATACATTTTTTGTTAGAATTTTTCTGATATTCCGGGGGCGAGTTTATTGCTAAGGGTTGAAGGGGTGGGTCTGCGATTGCGCTACTAGTCGCGATCGTCAGCAATAAATTAGCAATAAAATATGCCGCTTGGTTTATGTATATATCTCTTACGGTTCCGGAGATACAGGGGTGGATGATGTGGATTAAGTCTTATGTCACATTAGCCCCTTTTTCTCGTTAAGGGGTGCAGCAATAAAATCGTGGTTTGCGTAATAAATTAGCAATAAAATATGAGCCTATAGTAAATGCTGACTTATGAAGTGGATGATGTGGCTTAATAGGCATTAGTTTGATAGCGTTTGTGTTTATTTCTAATATCAGTGTGGTTGTGCTTATTGGGGTTTTGTGTTGGCCATGGCAAGTTGTTAGTAGAGGTTTATATTTTTTTGTTTATCCTTGTGCATTCGAATAGAAAATGGTTCGTGGTTCCTATCTTTCCACACACGCAATGGGGATCTTCTTTGATTCAGATTTTACATAGTTGTTCTGCAGTGCCCTGTTCTTATTCTGGTAATGGTTATTTCTTTTCTTGTTAGTTCTTCTTTGTCCTTGCACCATGGTTTTCTAGGGAATGAAGGTTGTATTGTTCCGTAAAAGGTCTTGGATGTTATGATTTTGTCTGTCCAATTCTGTGTGAATGTAGCTAATAGTTTTTTCTTGATGTGTGGGTATATGTCTTCTCCTAATAACGGTATTGTGTCTGGTACATTAAGTTGCCGCCCTACACTTGCGATTGTGTCTGCTCTTTCATTCCCCGCGAATCCAGTATGCCCTGGGATCCAAGATATTATTATATTGTTATTTTTTTATATGCTGTGTTTATCTTGTCTTTGATTTGAAGGGTGTTTTATATTTTAAGTCGAGTTTAAGTAAAACGCTACAGCTGAATTGAATACAAGCACACATTATAGTCATTCAAAATTAATACCTTCAATTACCAAGATGATAACACTCCCAATTATAACCCCGAGTTGTAATCAATTGTGTATGAAAAATGGATGAATTCTGAGACAGTAATGGTAATTCCAAGACATATTTCCTTCAGATTCACCTCAACACGACTCTTGAAGTAGAGCTTTAGGGAGAGAGCCCATCAAAGAACATTTAAGTGACAAAAATTGTTTCTGTGATGTGCACTTTAGGCAAGAAAATAAGTTTGTGGTTAACAATAAACTCAAATCGAGATCTGATGCTGTTCCATCTCTGAATTTGAGGAAACCATTTGTTCCAAAGTTTCAAGTTAGTTTATTTTGTGTATGAATGATAGAGTAGTAGTTAAAGCAGAATACCAATGATGTGATTTTTTTATGTGAAAACATCTTTCCACTCTCCCACTCTACAGCGCTGTGTTGCGTAATTTACAACACATGTTACTGACAATTACAGGAATCTTCATATAACCGACACACCAACAATGCTTAAAATTTAGTGTTCATTTAAAAGCATTCTTCTTAAAACGCATCATTTACCAATTGACTCATACCTGTAGAGGTCATTCCATGATCCCCAATGACAAATAGGACTGTGTTTTCATCATGAGTATCGATGTGTTCGATGACATCTCTGAAAAAGAATTGTTTTTATTAATTTTCAATTACTAAATCAATACGAAAAATTTAAATTAAATACAATACATACTGTATTCTTTGAACACCCAGTATATAATAGAACCGTTCACAATACACGAAACCTGTTAATTTTCCTATACACAATTTGTTTACTTAGATCACTTTACCTTGACGCAAATACAGATTATCTAACAACCACAATAAAATAATTATCTTAAAAGCCATGATTTATCCACTAGATTTAAGATTCATTTATCTAATAATCTCACTTTAAGACACCATAATAAAACCAAATAAACCCATTTACCCACCTTATGACTTGGTTGATCTCCCCTAACTTCCTGCCCATCTCAGGATGGTTCGGCCCATATCGATGCCCGCAGTGATCCACACCTAAGAAGTGTCCGATCAACAAACTCCAATCGCTATTATTCAGCTCCGGGGATAAATTCTCTCTCACTCCATCATCGACGGTATCCAAATCCCACACATTAAATGATGGATACGGGAACTTCCTTTTAAACCTGTTTGGGTATAAGGAGTTCCAAGTGTCATCCCCCGTGAAGACTATGTTATGTCCACTTTTAATCAACTGATCGATTAGGTTGTCTTCGGTGATTTCAGAGGTTGCGAAGTTGGACCCGGCGTCTATGAAAGTGGGCAGGCTCCCTGTAGTAAGCGCTTTTAACCTCTGCATGGTAGTCGTAGGGGGATCGGCGATAAACTTGTACAGTCTCGTGTGCTTTGGATACTTATCGATGAGCTCTTTGATTACGGTCAACTTGTTTTGATACGGTAACGGCCGTTCCAGACCTCCGTCGTACAAAGTAAAATCGTAACGGAGCGCGTCGACGATCAATAGTACCACCTTCGCTCGCGGCGGTAAGCAAACCGAGACGGCTCCGTTATAATTGGATACCACCGAGGATATCCTCGAGCATTTCTCTTCACGGGACTCGCTCCACATAGTCGAAGTGCATTCTGACACTTCGAAAGGGGCACAAGTTGAATTCACTTTCTGCACTGTACGGGTCAATAGGAACCCTCTGGTGAAGAGGAGCACCGAGGAGATTATTAGGTAGCACAACCATAACAAGAACAGGAAATATGAGACGGCTTTGTTCATTTTAGAGCATTATTAAATCGTCACTGGCGATGAATACATAAATAGACTGCACTAGTGTAACGTTAGGTTTCCACTGTTTCGAAGTTAGAGGTAAGGTGAATATTTCGTGAAATAGAGAGTAGCTGGCGAGCGGAATGAGAAGCTCGCGATTTTTGGCTAATTTACATTACTATTCACTATTCGACTCACAATAAACAACACTCTAATTTCGAGGTTAGTAAGATCGAGCGGAAACACAGAACATCTAGCGGTGAATCAGGAATCAGGAATCTGCGCATGGAACAATACAATAATAGGACCATAATATTACTTTGTTGTTTTACGGTTTCACAGAACAATCAAGATCACTCGCACATGGCCGTCTTTACTGAAGGCCGGAGCGTTAAATTTGGCAACACCGCCGACTAAGAAAATAGAAGGCCGACTTATCGGAACATGGCCGTCTTTACGTGTTTACATTGCATTACTTTACATGCAGAGGATATAGGATTATAGCGTTAATCATAGTTAAAGTGGTTTTAAACTATTTCGACGACGATTTAGAAGAATCTGGCTGACCGACAGAAGAAAGTCTCATCCAGGATGTGAAAAATAAGGAGAAGACAAATGAGGAAAGTGGTGATGAAGAAATTATACAAAAACCACAGCAAAAACCATCTAAGCTACAAGTGTTCAATGCTTTTTTAACATTAAGAACAGCCTTTCAGTTTGAAACGTTCCGGAAAATGTGTTTGTTGAATTATAGGGGCTTGGTTAGGCCCTTAAGAAAAAATATTTTTTTCACATACAAACACATTTTTATTGAAATTAATTAGCATATTGTAAATTATTCACATTTATAAATTATGTTTATCTAATTTATAAAATATTATGTACAGTTTTTTTTAGAATCATTTGTTATTTTGTTTTGTACATCACACGACAAAGTTTTTTCATATACCTAAATCTTCAAGCCGCTATAATTGAACAAACACATTTTCTGGAACGTCTTCAAACTGAAAGGCTGTTCTTATTGTTGAAAGTGCATTGAACACTTGTAGCTTAGATGGTTTTTGTATAATTTCTTCATCACCACTGTCACCACTTTCCTCGTTTGTCTTCTCCTTATAACCATTAAAAATGGGGGAATTTCCATATAACGAGACCTTTATATAACTAGCAAATTTTGCAGCACCTTCATTCTCGTTATATAGAGGTTCGACTGTATAAAGACATTCGTTTTACAAAAAAAAATATAAGAAATTCTGTACTGTACCGGAAGTCTTAAAAGTTGGGTTTTACTTACATTTTATTAGTACGCAGAGCATACAAAAATAAAATTAATTTATATAGGTATGTAAAGTATGTATTTAGTAACAGTCACTAGAAAATACAGTCCAAAACACACTTAATTTAAAGAAGAAACACTTCTTAACTCAACATTAAAAATTGTAAATATAACCTTAAATTCACACAATCGGCCTTCACCACAGCGTTGCCAAATATCAATGTTCCGGCCTTCTAGTATAGACGGCCATGACTCGCAGAACAAGCGGAACGTGAAAAACCTAACCTAATTTCCGTATTGTTAAGTCTACGTTCTATGTCACATGATTCCGGGTGCAATCACCCTTGTTTTAATTGTTTTTGTTTTTATCCCCATTCCAAATTAAATCTAAATCCGAGATCCGAGCGAAAATAACTGCCACATCACATTAATCTCTTCTCGCAATGTGGAAGAGCATCGCCGGCACGATTGTGATAGGTTCGGTGGCTTACGGTTTGATGTAGGTTGCCAGAGGGTGGATTTGTTAATGTTTAATATTGCAATAGATCCAATTTTTCAGTAAGTATTTTGCTGGGGGAGTGTGTCGGTGCGTCGCTAGACTCGACGGGCAAGTCGTCGTCATCACCGGGGGCAGCTCGGGGATCGGTAGAGCTCTCGCCGTCGAATTAGCCAAACGGGGCAAGTATTTACTTTTGAAGTAATTTCTCTTAGAAAACCCTTCTGTTCTTTCCTATAAGTTTCCAAATAGGACTGTGTGAAGTTGGGATAGGAAGCCTTTTTGATGCTGTATGAATACTCTATGATTGTATCGTGAGATAAAGATAGAAGTGCTATCGAATTCAATATGTTACCTGAGAATGTTTAACAAGTTATTGCGATCCTGTGTATTTAAGACATATCGGTTGTAACACATTTAGATGTCTTTTATATACCTGTCAAAACTGCATCTTGATAACCATCTTTATTTTTCAGGTGCAGTGCTCGTTTTGGCCTGTAGGAACGTGGAAGCCGGGGTCAATGCGAAGGCTTACATTATTTCGCAACTACCAACGAAAAACGCAAAAATCTTTGTCAAGCATCTAGATCTGACCAGTATCTCGAGCATCGTTCGGTTCTCTGAAATCTTGATCAAGGAATTTGACGAAATCTACGCTCTGGTCAACAATGCGGGAGTGTTTTATCATCCCCAGGGTTTAACCGAGGATGGCTTCGAGATAACCTTGCAGACCAATTATTTAGGTAAGTTGTTACAGCAAGTAAATTGCAGTTAATTGTAGAATTTTACAAAGTGATGGATATCTCGAAGATGTTTTGGATACTTCAGAAAACTTGGCCAACCATCCATTAATTTGATACCATCTGCAGAATGAGTTATTTATTCTGCTCATGCTTTAATGATATAGTAACACTTTAAAATGTTCAATGTAGTATACTGTCATATATTCAAAACCTATTGTAGAGTGCTTTTATTCACAGATAGGTCATGAAATTACTTGCTAATCATAATTGAGATGACTGCATCGACGTTAAACTCGACATGTTCCATTCCACAGTTACAAGCTTTATTCGAGTTCGGCAAGAACTCTGTTCAGAACTGTACTGCACGTGCGTGTTTCTAATATGTTGTTTGAGTTTATTCTGAACCATCCCTAACTGAGGACTTTCGCATTTTAGTTATTTCATCAGATGGTTCCGAATTATTACGAACGGTTATAACTGGTACCAGCCTCTCACTTTGAACTTGCTTAAATCTAATTGAACTGTTCTATGGTCAGTGTTGATAAAAATACTTTTAAAAATGTATTTAAATACAAACGCAAATACTTTTTACAAAATGTATTTAGGTACTTGTATTTTAAATACTTCTCTGGATAATGTATTTAAATACAAATAACATGTATTTCGTTTTTGTATTTAAACAGTATTTAAAGTTGTAAATTATTGTAATGTAAATTATAACCCCAGGAAGCTTAGAATTTCTATTATTTTCTTCGTGAAATTGTTGACATTATTCAATTTTTGAAATTTCTAAATCAGTATAAGAAAATGGAATCTAATTTCTAATGGAAACTTTCTAATGAAGTTCTAAAATCTTTGTTTTATTGCCCGAAGTTGTGAAGTTTTCAATTATTTTAAAATTATGTAAGTTATTTGTATCGAAAAGCCTCAAATACATAGGCTGACTTTTATAAACTAAACCTAGTTTAAGGTTTTAACACTTAAAACAATCTCAAAAAATGTTAGGAATTATTTTCTTTGCTTCATGAAATCGTAAAATTTTTGCAATTTTTCGAAATTTACCAACTACTTTGTAAACAAGTGTTTAAAAATTGAAGTGATACTTCAAAACACAACAGGCTAATGTAAGTTTCAAACTTCTAAAAAATAATCCCAGGGCGAAGATGTCGACACATTAGACACTTTACTTTTTAACTTGATCTAACGAAGTAGCTAATTAAAAAACTTCATTAGTTACTTTTCCAACTTCATATATGGCAGTTCAAGTTATTTGTGTTGCATTAGAGTTGTCATAAGTTCTTTAGAAGTTCCTTAACTTCTTTTGAAACAACAGCTTAAGTTTAAGATAACTGCGACTTCTTTAAAAATGTCGACAATCTACTTAGTACCTTAAAAATTGTTTTACAATGTCACAACTTTTTTAAAAACTTTATGAATTGTACACCTTCGCTAAGATAATCTCAACTCCTTTAAAAGTGTCGTAGGATCATTATAACTGTAACAATTAGCTTCAAAATATGCATGTAAGTACATAAACCAAAATGTAACTACAAATGAACAGCAGGAAATATGCTCAAAAAATGTATAAAAATGCGCATTTATAGTTACTGTAACAAAATAAAATAAATGTAAGAGCATTTAAGGAACAATTTAGCAAATAATGGATCTTAATATTGCCCAAAAATGTATTTGAACTACTCTATTTAAAATGTCAGGAGAAATGTATTTTAAATACACAGTAAATACAAAGTAAGCCTATGTATTTAAATACATAAAAAGTAGTTAAAATACATTTCTAAATACATGTATTTAAATAGTACTTAACAACACTGTCAATGATTTTAGGAAGCATTATGGGGGGCGTCATTTCGTGATCTTGCTGACATATTCTATTTAACCATGAGCACTTTACACTCGAACATTTACACAATACATTAGTTTCCTGTTCTGGTTTTTCCATTTTGTGAACTGCTTCGAACTGTTGATATTAAACTAATGCGCATCTGGCTCAGCACAATTCTGGACCAGTTCTTAATTTCGAAACTGGAACAAAGCTATAATACATACAATTAATCGTAATATTGACAAGAGTATCTAGTAACTCTATTCCAGTAACTAGGCAATACTTATGTACTAGAATTAAAAAGTTTCTTTTAAAGTCGATCAATGCGAGCAATTCTATCTGTGCATTTCCCTGAACAGTTAAAAAATGACACTAATTCTTACATTATTCCTATAAAAGTTTTACATTTTTTCATTTTTCAGGACATTTCATCCTCACCCATCACTTACTGAAATTACTGCAGAGATCTGTACACGCTCGAATTGTGAACGTATCATCGGAGGCTCACAGATTTGTTAACGTTTACGACCTGAAAGCCGTCACCAAGGACCAGAAGGAATTCAGGAACCATTTCATCGCGTACGGAGTCTCTAAGCTCGCTCTGATTCTATTTACGAAGGAATTGTCAAAGAAGTTAGCGAGTAAGTCGATTGTATCATTTGTAAGCATAGACTTACCACAGATAGACTGCGGATCCCAGTACTGCACCTTGAAGAGCGGAAGGAGAGAAAGGCACGTTGTTTTCTAGTTCTAAATGGGCGGAGCTAACAACCATGTAACAATGGCTCTTCAACCTCTATTACCCTTGTGGGTTATGTCGCTTACTTGTATTTCGGAGGTGGAGTGTTCGAAACTCCAGGAAAACGAACTTTTTCTTATCAATTCTACTTTTTTTCCATCTATATTTACAGTTTCGGTCTTGTTTCATTTCTTAAATTTCCCCAATACAGTTTTCGAAGATAAGTGATAACAAATTCTTGATTCTTAAATATGAGGTTAAAAGGTTCAAACTTTCAAAACTACTTCCAGTAGGTTTCAATCAACATTTATGAAGTTAATTCCTTAAAAAGTGTAGTTTTTTAATGACATGTTTATATTTTTACGGTCTTCAACATGAGGTATGGAGATCCGCAGTCTATACGTGGTAAGTCTATGACCTAACTTATATACATTACAATATATGGACCAGCTCTTACTAGCTTTCACGATGCATTCAGTGTGAAGCCATAGGAATTAGAGCGAAATAGACAGAATAAAGGGAGATGAGAGAGAGATAGCATACTTGCACATGGTATTGCGACATGCGCATGATCGAAATAACGAATTTTCCAATTTTCTCATCATGATGCAAGTATTACCTAACTAAAGTTTGGACATATTATTGAACAAATCACTTGAACTTCCTGCGTATGAGTCCCTGCATTGTTAAAGTGATGTAAATCTGAAAGTACTAATCTAGGGAATTCACTGTATAAGGTCTAGAGATCGCTATTGAGTTATAGGAATCTTCAGTCTCATACCATGCTTTTACTTTTTCAGACACGAACGTGATAGTGAACGCCGTCAACCCGGGTAACGTGGAAACTGCGATCTTCAGGTACTATCCCCCTCTGAGCAACCGCTGGTTGTACGCGCTCCAGTGGCCGATACGCCTCCTGGTGGTGAAGAGCCCGCAACAGGGCGCCCAGACCATCCTGCACGCCCTCCTCACGACGAACCGGTCGACGGGGCAATACTACAGCGACTGCAAGCTGAAGCTGCCGAGTCCGATAGCGGCGAACGACAAGATCGCGAGGGAGTACTACAACTTGACGCTGGAGGTGTTGGCCGATTGGTTCACGACCGAGTCCGAGTGCTAAGATGTCCTCCTGGACGTCTCCGGATGGTAAGATAAGGAAGGACATCTTAACAGACGGACAGTGGGGCGAGAAGCCTTACGAGTCGAGCGAATGTACAGTGACAATAAGTGAGTGCCCTTTACTGGGGGAGTTTAAGAATAAAACCATTGTGATAGGTGATAACGACGGGGACTTATGGCGAACGTTAGATATATGTCTTTCCACGATGTTCGTAGGGGAAATATCAAAGTTTTACATAGATAATAGTAATGAGGGTATCATCATAGAGCTACACAGCTTAAATTTCAATGGATTCATTTACGAGTGGGACGCTAGACGAAAATATGACATGTCCATACATCATAAAACCAAAGGAAAGGTACTTTTCGAAGAGAAAAACGACAAAGGCGCCGCCTACAGATTCACGAAAGCCCTGAAGATTATCTCATCAATCCCTATCGACGTCGAACATGCGAAAAACTTACCAGTCATCGACGGCGTAAATCTAACAGACATTAACACTTTAAAAGCGAACTTGTACAACAACTTATCGTCCTGCTTCTTCCGGAAACATCAGTGGCTCATCGTGCTCGGAATGTGCGAGAAAGTGCTCGCGTTCGATCCGGACAACGTCAAGGCTTTGTACAAACTGGGCGTCGCTTACGAGCACGACCGTAACTTCGAAAAGGCCGAGACGGCTCTACGCAGGGCCCTCGAGTTGGAACCAGAGAGTAAGTCTTGCGCGCAACACTTGGCGGCCGTAAGGGCGCAGCTGAAGGAATCCAACGTTAAGGTTAACAATATCATGAAGAAGATGTTCATAGGCGCGATGGAGAATTAGTTTTGTATGTGGGTTTGCTTGTAATAAAAATTTATTCGGGATATTTCCTTCATTTACGTTTGATCCGACAAAGTGTCGCAGATGTGTGGATAAATTCTATTTTCAAGCAAGAGAAAAGTTGTGCCTGTCGCATTGTCGTCGATTATTTTGCTGATTCGATCGATGTAATTTGTTGGAAATATTTGTTCCTTCTATGAAGTAAATGGCGTTATTTTGAAAAATAAAGATGAGATATATGTTCAAGCTATTTCGTTTTTGAATCCCTTCAGTCTTATCTAGGCTTAAACCGAAAATGTTATACGACAGTTATATTTCTGGGAAGTTTCAAAATATAAAATTCGGAAGTCCAGAAGTGTTAAAAGCTGGAACGTTCCAGAGTGAGAAGCGTAGAGAAATTTTGTGATTCCTAAGACAAAATTGTAAGGTATAATTGCCACAAGTTTGCACGTTTATTCAAAAATATACACATTAATTGGAACCATATGCGCAATGTGCTTAAAAGCTTGTATGTATATACATACACAGGTCAAAAAAATTAATAACAGCGTTCTTTTAATGAAACAGTTTAGAACAAGACTTTTATGTTAGTTTGATGAAAGATCACTAGAGTTAAAATTGAGAATAGATGGGAATAATTGCTACAAGAGAGTTGAATGTTTAAAAAACAAAAGAAGTGATTACATTAAGCATAGTCCACTATTTGTCCCAACGGCAACAGGGAGGCCATCCTGCCTGGAAGTCGTCAAGCCTTGGAGAAAACCAGCAGTGTAACCGTTATGAACTTGACCCGTGTCTACAACTGTGCCAATAATTACTGCGTTGTATTGGAACTCTTCGATTCCACTGACCAAGTGCCTTCATATTTTCTTTATTTAATTGCACGATCGATGAATTAAAATATTTCGTTGGGCGCTATCCCGAAGGAACCATTCGAACATGTTTTAAATGCTGCAAATTTAGCCTGTTTATAGTTGCAGTCAACTGCAATTAGTAGTAGTAAGTGGCTGTTTAAACCACAGACGATTAATATGTGTAGACCAGTCTATTTACAAAGTAATATCGGGTGTTTTTTTTTAAATTTCACCTCATAGTAGGCTGTGGATAGTGTTTGTGAATGCGCCTTACTAAAAAATGTCAAAATTGACATAACCTCACTTTTTTAATAAAAATTGAAACTGCTCCAATCGGTTAATAGTGTCTTAAAGAAGACAGCTCACTCATCTACGCCTAATTAATAGAGCCAAGCTATCTTTTTCAAGACACTAGTAACTGATTGGAGCAGTTTCAATTTTTATAAAAAAAGTGAGGTTATGTCAAGTTTGACATTTTTTAGTAAGGCGCATTCACAAACACTATCCACAGCCTACTATGAGGTGAAATTAAAAAAAAAACACCCGATACAATGTGTTTCAAAATGATTGTCATCTAGTTGGCGTTGAAATTTCTGTGCATGTAATTTTTGATGTGCCGCGCTCTATTGATTTGTACCTATCTAATTCTGACAACAAGTGACACTTCAAACATTTATTGTGAAACTGGCAATCAGTACTGCTGGTAATTAACGGCCCTTTCCAGGGCCAAAACAAATACTACAAATAGACAAATACTCAGAATTCGTTTTCTTTTGACAGAGAAAAACCAGAAGTTTAAACATATTAAGTAGGTTATTTTGAGGTTATGTATAGCTAGTAGAAACTCCTATTTTCGCAAGGCGGTTTTTTTTATTTTACATGGGAATTCCACAGCCGACTAGATGACAATCATTTTGAAACACATTGTATATTACGACGATAATAGCACATTTGAAGCTTTTTTTTTATTGTTATATGAATTCAATTAACGAATTCTCTTACGATTTGCTTGTATATTGCATTCGGTGCTTATGTTGTACCTACGTAAATCTGCAATAATATTCACCTTCGATTGGAGTGGCAACATCAATTTGTATGCTTTCACAGTGACATTTGTTTGTTTACATAACGCTTCTTGAAGTATTTTAGATACAATTCAAAAAAGACGATCGTTAATAGGTCCATGTACATGTTGACGCTAACGTCAACATTATTTTAGGAAATTTTGAGGATTAAGAAATTGTAATTTATTGCGAACTAATTCAGGGAGCCTCTTACATCATTTAATTAAAACACCCTTTGTTTTACGAAACGAAGCATAATACTAATCCAAGGTAATGAGGTCAACAGTGATAACGTGATCGCAAATCCGGCTCGAAGGACCATGAACGAAAGTGTGAAGTGATCTCTGTAGAGAATGGACTGTATGTAATCTCTCGTAGCTCGTGGGTGGCTGCGGAGATGAATCTTGTCTCCAGGTTGTAAGGCTAAAGACGGTCTCGTAGGTTGGAGATCAGGGCGTGATCTTCCAAAATAATTGAAACCAAAGGATAAGGTAACTCAAAATGACTGTGTATAAAAGCTCGTGAATTTTTGGCAATAAATTAGTGTACCTAGTATGCTCAAAACGACAGTGTGTTGTGGTCTTGATTCCTCAACCCAACCTACAAGCTCTCACGTTACGCCCTGAGTCTACGAGATCTTCAAGCTACGACAACTTCTAACTTCAAGATCTTCAACCCCGGAAAGCACGTTACGCCCTCTCTCCACTCTACTAGGGCTTCCAACCCCGGACCTGCACGTTACGCCCTCAGGTCCACTAGGAGAGCACGTTACGCCCTCTCTCCACTCTACTAGAACATCAACTTCAAGAGATCACGCCGCGCCCTAATCTCCAACCTACGAGATCGTCTTCAGCCTTACAACCTGGAGACAAGATTCATCTCCGCAGCCACCCACGAGCTATACGAGAAAGATTACATACAGTCTATTCTATACAGAGATCACTTCACACTTTCGTTCAGTCCACGATGTGCAAAATGTATAAAAATGAAAAAAAAAAGGCGTTTGGATTATTTTTACCAAGACACCAACAAAAGAGTTAAATATGTCGCAATAAAATAGGATAAGATGCATTTATACAAAATTTTGTTTTTGAATGGTGTTTTCAAATATTTAACATCAGATATGCCGATGACACAGCCTTATAGCAGACACAAAATTAAAATCGGGTTACAAAATATCCCAGATCGACTTAGTAAAACATGTGAGAAGTTCGGAATGCGAATAAGGAAAAGAAGGCTAAAACAATGTTAATAAAAAAGAATCACAACATACCGCCATTGCCCATGACAACCATGTTTGCATGCCGCAAACAGAAATAAAAGTCAAGATAGCCCAAGCCAAAAGTTGCTTTGAGAGACTGCGACCACTGCTTTGCGATCCACATTTTGATATACCTAAATATACGATTAGAACTAGTAAAGTGCTTTAACGGGAGTATTTAACAAATGCGTGAATGGTCAGTTCCTAGTCAATGGAAAGTGGCATACATATCGTCAATATACAAAAAGGGCAACGAAGCTGACTGTCATAATTATAGGGGGATATCAGTGACAAGTACGATTAACAGATTATATGGAAAGATACTGAGAGAACTAATAGAAGCAGAATTCATAGAAGAAGAAGAACAATGCGGATTTAGGGCCGGTAGATCATGTACGGATAACATATTCTGTATGAAGCAGATAATAGAGAAAAGGTCAGCGGTCAACTTAGAAACACATATTTTATTTATTGATCTCTCAAAAGCGTATGCTAATATACCCACTAACAAGCTATGGGAGGTATTGCAAAGCACTTCCATTAATCAAACCCTTATAAATGCTATAAAAGACCTTTATAAAAAGTATAGGAAATAAATTGTGTAGAGAGTTCTACGTGACAAAGGGGTTACACCAGGGCTGCTGTATATCGCCAACACTGTTTAATATTTATCTTAAAGAAGCTTTACTAAAATGGAAACAAAAATGTTCGAAAATGGGAATATCCTTGACAGATAGAAGAGTATTTAGCCTAAAGGAAAGGAAATTTCTTAAAACCATCAAGTTGAGGAAAACAACATACCTGGGCCATCTTCTTCCTAACGATAAATACTACATCCCTCAATTGATCATTAAGGGTAAACGCGGCATATGCCGAAAGAAACGTCCCTGAATGTTTAATATAAGAAACTGGACCAGCTTGAACCTTGAGGAGCTGGTTAGAGCAGCAGAAGATCGAGATGATTTCGCTATTGTAGTCGCTAACCTCCATTAAGAAAAAAAAAATGGAGACAGCACGTCAAGGAGAATTAATACAAACTAAATTTTTCAATTTCTCAATTTTAGCTCCTTTCGACCTTTATTATTGATACGGCTATGGACAACTTTTTTATCGCCTATCGCAATTCGTCATATTTGCTTCCCCCTTTGCACCGCGCCCATCACCTACGTTGACGTGTAAACAAATAATACTGTCTTATAAGAACCCCGAGTCTCATCGTCTGTGGTTCAAACCTTCTCGCCGAGTCGGTAACTCTCGCCCAACCCGACCAGCTTCAGACTCTCCTCCCACAACCCCCTCGCCAACTCCTTATTGTTGGAGTCCCTCGACGACCGAGCGACTGCGCACTCCGCGTAGTAGAGGCCCGACTCGGTCGCGCATCTCTCGTCCACCGCGCAGTAGATCGTCGTCTGCGCACCCTGCTCGGCGCTCTTCAGCACGCAGCCGGCGAACGAGTCGTAGACGCTTCGGAATCCCGGGAAGAACGTGCTGTCTGCGTGCCTGCTGAGCTCGGTACGGATCGCGCCCGGATGGAGGCTGTAGGTGGTCACGCCGCGGATATCGTGTTCTGGAAGTGGGAAATGATGGGTCGAGGTGAGGACGCCACCGGTCGATATTCACCTTCGAGCCTGTCGCGCAGCTCCTTGGCGAAGAGGATGTTCGCCAGTTTGCTCTGGTAGTATGCGCCGAGAGTGCTGTAACGTCTGCGCTTCCAGTTCAAGTCGGATAAATCCATGTGCGCGACTAAAAAACGGTTAATACTACAAGGTACAGTTAAACTATTAAACACTACCTCAACTTTGAAACACTACTATAGTGAGTCCTAACATAAAAGTTTCGTATACATAAACTACTTACAGCGATGAAGCGTAGACGATACGTTCACTACCCTCGAAGGCGCGCTCTCTATCAGCTTAGGTAACAGCAGGACGGTGAGCAGAAAGTGTCCCAAGTGATTGGTCTGGAACTGCATCTCGAAACCGTCCTCGGTCTCGCTGAAAGGGCACATGACGCCCGCGTTATTTACTAACAGGTGGAGTTTGTCTTCGGATTCGATAAGCTTTCGCGAGAACTCCCTCACGGACTTGAGGCTGCTCAGGTCCAATGGCATCACGACTATTTCGCCGAGGTTCTGTGCGTCGGCGCAGTCGCGTTTTATGTCTTCGGCCGCTTGGATGGCCTTCTCTTTGTTTCTGCACGCCATGATGACGCGTCCGCCTGAGGAAAATCGAAGAATAAGGGATTATTATGGTGAAACCTTGGGGTAAATCTGGATCCGAAAGTTCCATACGACAGGTAGCTTGAAATACCCCTACTCTTATACAATTTGCTAATGTATCGTATTGTAACGCGAAATGTAAACATCGGCGTGAAGCGTGTTTCTTATCTGACGCAGGCGGCGCAGTTCAAAGGGGACCATAAAAACCTTCTCGAACAATCAGGAAACGTCCAATTAGGGAAAGAATTATCTAGTGCGTTCTGGAAAACAGCTGCGGCAAAATAAATAGCTGGCCGGAAAGCGAGACGAGATAATAAGAGGGAGCCGTCGTGAGTGAAAAGTGCGATAAGCCGACTAGCGGTATTTGTACAAATAAATTAGCGCGTTAAGTGTGTAATATAATAATAGTTAAGGAATAGACTAAATAAATTAAGTAGTGTTTAGAACTGTGTATAAATAAATTAGAATGAACGTTACAGTATATATATATATATATATATATATATATATATATATATATATATATATATATACATGACTATCTGTAAAGTGTCTGGTTAGAAAACGGGCATCGGACATATGCTATTGATTATTAGGCAAAGTACACGCTGAATCGATTGCGTATACTTTTGGGTTATTAACGTTTGTTTAACTATTGTTTAGTCAAAAGTTTTTTAAAAAAATTAGCAAGTTACAATATTTTCGTATGCTCACCACCTCTAATCACAATAATGAGAATAATATACTATGTAAGCACTCGTCTGGTCTACTCGACATTCGAGTTCATAAAAATTTAATAAAATGCGGCGACAAAATTATTTTTTCTTTCATTTTTTTCACCTTATCTAAAATATCAGTTTTGATATTTTAGCAAAAAACTAACAGAATCCAAAAACTGTACAGAAAAACATTCCATTGACTGGTCCAAATTATAAGCTTCGCTGATATTAATCCAATCATGCCCAGATTGCTTGAAATGGAAATCGACTCGCTAAAAATAGGATAAGATACATTTGGACAAAACTAATTTTATGACGTAAATAATAGAAAGTATTTGGACTTAAAATAAAAGTAGCTAGTTACAATAGAAGGTTTGCTTTCTATTGAACTTTATTATTAATACGCCTGTGGACAACTGTTATGTTGCCTGTCACAATTCATCAACGGCGACCATATTTGCTTCCCTTTTGCACCGCACCTATCACTAATTTTGGCATGTAAATAAATAATACCATCTTACGAGAACGTCTGGTCTAGATACATTAATTGCTCCTGTGATATGGGCGCTTCTACGTAATACAAAATTGACATGTATATCCATTCTTCACAAAATATGCACATATATATTGGATCAGAATGGACAAATTCTGAACATAAAAGAGATGCTATTTAACCGTTGAAAGACCCACATTGGCTCTTCAGCATATTCTGAATATGAATTGGACCAACTGGTGATCGTTATGAACTCAATCTGTTACAAGGCGATCAATGTAATTGGCTTGGCCTGCTAGTAGCCCCTGAGTCAATTCCTCACATAGTTACCATGGTGTGTTGCTCTTGTATCTAGTCGAATAATATACAGAGCCAAGATGATGCGTCACCTACTGGTTACTAATTTTGAGCATTTTACCAGACTAATTAATTTAATTGATCACTTTACAAAGTAACCACCAATCAAAATATTAATTCCCAACGAAAACAATCCAATTACACCTAATTATAGCTATTTAGGTAATGAGAGTAATGCGTCTCACCTCTTTGATAAAAATCCTTCACTGTACATTTCCCTATTCCAGTGTTGCTCCCTGTCACTACGACAGTTTTACCGTAAAGACTTGTAGTCGACCTACACTTCGCATGACACGCGCCCATTGCACTACGACGATCTAATAAGTAGTAGTATTAAAATAACTTTTTCTCAATGACAATTTACCTGATTACTGTTGACAATTATCAAATTATTCGCGAGTGTAGTATAAAATCGAAGGCGCACCGTTAATGTTTGTAAGGTTTCCTCGTTAAGCAGATTAAAGTATAGAGATTCAGAATGTAACAATTTTACACTTTCGAATAGATGAAGGATAAATACACTACCGCCTGAGTAGTCGCGAATGGTTGAAACTGATACGAATACATTTAGGTGTACGCATCGATGCTTGCGGAGTTCAAAGTATATGTATCGAGCATTCAAATAAATTTAAGTTCAAATGCTACAACAAAACCGTTTATTGTCTTTCTTATTGGTCTTCCAATAAAGTTATGGGAACGTAAACGTAGTGATTTAAAGGATAACTAAAACCATACACACAGTGCGCTACATTAATATAGCACGAGAACGACAGGTTTATTGCTTGAGTCAAAATATGAGACATTTTTTCAATGATACGCTCATACCGAATAATCACCCTGTATAAGTGGTATTCAAGTTTCTTGTGAAACAAGTTTTGATGAATGTGACCAGGTGACGTCATAACTATACGGTTGTAAAGGATGACAGACGATTTTTTAGAAGGCCATATCTTTTTAACGAACATTTCCTAAACTAATAATTGGTATTTTCGAACTATAGTTAGTCCAAGTACTTTCGAGTAAGATAAAAAAAAACGCCAAAATTTGTGGTCAGCTAAAGCGAACCTGAGCCTTATGTTGGGGGGGGGGGCGGAGCTTAAAACGTTTTAACCTTGTTAATTTCTCTTTGTTATCGCGACATGGAACCCTAGTTTATTAGGGACCTGCACTGTCGTAGGTGAATCCCCTTAATATGTAAGGTTGTCTACGTACCACCAACTTTTTCAGGAATGACGCTCGCCGGTAATAGCACGGGCTGTAATAAGGGTAGTCATCTACTAAGAGGATAACTAGGTATTCTAAGGCGGTAATACAGTATATCCTGCCAAATTTCTAACATAAAGTAATATAAGTAAGAACCTGAGCCTTATGTTTGGGGGGGGGCTTAAAACGTTTTAACCTTGTTAATTTCTCTTTGTTATCGCGACATGGAACCATAGAGCATGGAACCAGAGTTTATTAGGGACCTGCACAGTCGCCTGTGAATCCCCTTAGTATGTAGGGTTGTCTACGTACCGCCCACCTTTTTGGGAATGACGCTCACCGATAATAGGGGCTGTGATAGGGATAGTCATCTACTAAGAGGATAACTAGGTATTCTAAGGCGGTAATACAGTATATCCTGCCAAATTTCCAACATAAAATAATATAAGTAAGAACCTGAGCCTTATGTTTGGGGGGGGGGGGGTTTAAAACGTTTTAACCTTGTTAATTTCTCTTTGTTATCGCGACATGGAACCATAGAGCATGGAACCCTAGTTTATTAGGGACCTGCACTGTCGCCTGTGAATCCCCTTAGTATGTAGGGTTGTCTACTTACCGCCAACCTTTTTGGGAATGACGCTCACCGATAATAGGGACTGTGATAGGAGTAGTTATCTACTCAGAGGATAACTAGGTATTCTAAGGCGTTAATACAGTATATCCTGCCAAATTTCTAACATAAAGTAATATAAGTAAGAACCTGAGCCTTTTGTTTGCGGGGGAGGGGGGGCTTAAAACGTTTTAACCTTATTAATTTCTCTTTGTTATCGCGACATGGAACCATAGAGCATGGAACCCTAGTTTATTAGGGACCTGCACTGTCGCCTGTGAATCCCCTTAGTATGTAGAGTTGTCTACGTACCACCAACCTTTTTGGGAATGACTCTCTTCGGTAATAGGGGCTGTGATAGGGGTAGTCATCTACTAAGAGAATAACTAGATATTCTAAGGCGGTAATACAGTATATCCTGCCAAATTTCTAACATAAAGTAATATAAGTAGGAACTTGAGCCTTATGTTTGGGGGGAGGGGGGCATAAAACGTTTTAACCTTGTTAATTTCTCTTTGTTATCGCGACATGGAACCATAAAGCATGGAACCCTAGTTTATTAGGGACCTGCACTGTCGCCTGTGAATCCCCTTAGTATGTAGGGTTGTCTACGTACCACCAACCTTTTTGGGAATAACGCTCTTCGGTAATAGGGGCTGTGATAGGGGAAGTCATCTACTAAGAGAATAACTAGGTATTCTAAGGCGGTAATACAGTATATCCTGCCAAATTTCTAACATAAAGTAATATAAGTAGGAAGTTGAGCCTTATGTTTGTGGGGAGGGGGGCTTAAAACGTTTTAACCTTGTTAATTACTCTTTGTTATCGCGACATGGAACCATAGAGCATGGAACCCTAGTTTATTAGGGACCTGCACTGTCGCCTGTGAATCCCCTTAGTATGTAGAGTTGTCTACGTACCACCAACCTTTTTGGGAATGACTCTCTTCGGTAATAGGGGCTGTGATAGGGGTAGTCATCTACTAAGAGAATAACTAGATATTCTAAGGCGGTAATACAGTATATCCTGCCAAATTTCTAACATAAAGTAATATAAGTAGGAACTTGAGCCTTATGTTTGGGGGGAGGGGGGCATAAAACGTTTTAACCTTGTTAATTTCTCTTTGTTATCGCGACATGGAACCATAAAGCATGGAACCCTAGTTTATTAGGGACCTGCACTGTCGCCTGTGAATCCCCTTAGTATGTAGGGTTGTCTACGTACCACCAACCTTTTTGGGAATAACGCTCTTCGGTAATAGGGGCTGTGATAGGGGAAGTCATCTACTAAGAGAATAACTAGGTATTCTAAGGCGGTAATACAGTATATCCTGCCAAATTTCTAACATAAAGTAATATAAGTAGGAAGTTGAGCCTTATGTTTGTGGGGAGGGGGGCTTAAAACGTTTTAACCTTGTTAATTACTCTTTGTTATCGCGACATGGAACCATAGAGCATGGAACCCTAGTTTATTAGGGACCTGCACTGTCGCCTGTGAATCCCCTTAGTATGTAGAGTTGTCTACGTACCACCAACCTTTTTGGGAATGACTCTCTTCGGTAATAGGGGCTGTGATAGGGGTAGTCATCTACTAAGAGAATAACTAGGTATTCAAAGGCGGTAATACAGTATATCCTGCCAAATTTCTAACATAAAATAATATAAGTAAGAACCTGAGCCTTATGTTTGGGGGGGGGGGTTAAAACGTTTTAACCTTGTTAATTTCTGTTTGTTATCGCGATATGGAACCATAGAGCATGGAACCCTAGTTTATTAGGGACCTGCACTGTCGCCTGTGAATCCCCTTAGTATGTAGGGTTGTCTACGTACCACCAACCTTTTTGGGAATGACGCTCTTCGATAATAGGAGCTGTGATAGGGATAGTCATCTACTAAGAGGATAACTAGGTATTCTAAGGCGGTAATACCAGTATATCCTGCCAAAGTTCTAACATAAAATAATACGCCCTCCTTGCAGGCAACCCAACCGACATGCGCGTCTCGCGCTCGGACCGCGTTTCGAGACGCAGCAGCAGCTGTTAAACGTCAAAATTCCCAAGTGAGAGCACGTCGTGAAATGTCAAACGCCAATTCTATTATTAATCAAAACATCGCGAAACTGCGACGGCAACACAAAGGGACGCGCACTTAAATGCACGACAACACTCCCTCAGCACGATGCCATGGTATCAAAACATCGTGCCGGAGAGCATCAAGAAGAACGTGTGCGCCTACCTCCTCCAGAGGTACCTGGGGCAGTTCATAGAGGAGAAAGTCACCAGGGATCAGCTCAACGTCGACCTGTACAATGGGACCGGGAGCGTCGAGAACATCAAGCTCGATGTGCAGGTAAAACACGCTTACATGTAATCGAGCACGTGTCCGGAGTGCCAAGGCTCCGGCTTATCGACAAGAGATCTCCACGTTTCTCTTGCCATGTGCGTTCAATCGCATCCAATGGGAACAACATTAGGAACTCCAAGAAACATTTATCCACTAGACAACCTGACTTCCAACACCAGAAAAGTTATATTTTCCTACAAAACTGAGTGCCCATGTTGTTTCACATTGGGTTATAGTGACAAATCTGGAAAGTTTCATGTTTTTCCATATAACACATTCTATAACTATATCAACGCAAGTTAGATATCAAAATACACTTTTTAAGCCTCTGGTTAAAGCTTTGCATATTCCTTATTTACTCAATGATTTGAAATTTAAATGTTATCAAACAAAACTGAACTAATAAGCAAAAAAAATGATTCATTTCAACCTACTTTGTTATAGGAAATAAAACTATATTAATTGTACTGATTTTTTAGGCACATCATGTTCAGTTCACCTTTATATTTATATATTGCCATAGTAGGTATAAGGTCGTTTGACTCTTTCTATCCCATTGTTTAACCAACAATGCAAACTACTTGTTATTGTATATTTGTTTGTTATGAATACATCAGCTATTCTAATAGTTTATACTTGCCACACGCTCCATTGTTAATTAATGGCATAGGATCAATGCTTTACTATTTTTCCTTTATCTTATCACTATTTTTAAGTAAACATTCAAAAATCTCATTAACCTTCTAACTTTGAGACCCAATTTTGATTTTAATCGCAGAAATGTTATGAATGTTTGTGTTTAGTCTGGAAAATTTCATTACACCATGAAACACATAAACACACACACACTGGCAGATATCAAATATGTTATTTAATAAGTCAAAACAAGGTGTAAATTTGCTCATATTCATTTATAGGTGATAGGTTTGATCAAGTTTCTAGCGGGTGTGAAGTTAGCCACATTCACAAATTCAAAAAAAAAATGAAGACATCTCACTAAAATTTCTATTTATTCCATAAAAGTTCATCCAAAGTTCTGTTTAACTTTACCAGTTGATTAGAGATTTTAACGAATATTTCCATTGAAGAAATTCTCCTCTACCTCCGAGGATGGTGGAAATAAGGGTAGTTTTCTTTTTAAGAATTTAAATAAATCACTCCATCATATGCCACCCAAAAAAAAACTGTCCACGCCCCTCCGGTGGCTGGTAATAGGGGTGAGAGTGAGATAGATCGCTCAAGGACCTAAAAACAATATCCAAAAGAAAGCTTCTTAAATTTCGAACCCCCACTAGGTCCTCAATGAGCTCAGCGAGAAACAGAACTGGCCGATGGAATTCGTCGACGGGTACATAGAGTCGCTGCACATCTCCATGCCATGGACATCGCTGCTGAAGGATTCCAGTTACGTCGAGGTCAGGGGGATGAAGATCACGCTGCAGCCGAAGCAGCGCCACGAGTCGGGTAAATATATCGAAGATCTGATCTGTCCGATGTTAAATTTAACCGTTTACGTTTTCCAGCTACTTCGATGTTTGAGTCGATGTGGAACTCGATGACCAGCTCGATTCAACTAGCCGAGGAGTGCGCGAAACAGGATGCGATGAACGCGGTGAACTCGGCACAGCCGTACGAAGGGATTGAGATATTCGCCCAAGCTATCGAATCTAGTAAAGGAATTTATATTTTATTACCGAGTATTAATTGTGGTTATTAGTTTATAGAAATTCAGTTGGTTGATTACAATTTTACATCGAACATTAATTGCATCTCTTATTATTTTTCCAGTTCTGAGCAGGGTCAAGGTGAAGTTCATTGATACAACACTTCAAATAGAACATGTCCCTAAGGATAGTTCGACTGGTGTAGGAATAATCATGAACATCGACTCGTAAGTAAACCATAGACATTATATGTATGGACCAGCCCTTACTCGCTTGCACTATGCATCCAATAAACAGGATAGACATAAAGAGAGGTGAGAGAGAGATAGCATACCTGCATGTGGAATTGTGATGATCTTCTTTTTGTTCCTTAGGTGCCTTCTTCATTACTGAAAGTTGGGGACAATGTCAGCAAACTCATTGCTGTTCTCAATAGGGTGTGTGTGTGTCTAATTCTGTCCATTCCCTTACATTTTAAGCCATGAACAGTTTTTCTTCCGGGACCCGTTGGGTCCTCTATTTTTCCTACCATGAACAGTTCCAAAAGTTAGTAGTTTACTCCTCCTGTATATATGTCCTAGATAACTCGTTTTGCGCCGTTTCACATGTTGCAAGGCTTCCCTATCTGTTCCCATCATTCTGATAACATTCTCGTTTGTCATTGATCTTGTCCATGGGATCTTTAAAAGTCTGCTGAAGACCCACGTTTCAAATGCTTCCAGTCGCTGCATTATTCTCTTTTCCATTGTCCATGTTTCCATTCCATATAAAAGAATAGAATATGTATGTTTTCACAAAATGGTATCAAGTGACAAGGTGGCATTTGTTACTAATTTTTTCATTCTTGGCAAACATTGCTCTTGTGTTTTCAATTCATGGTTGAATTTTTGTTTCTGTATCTACGTTTTGGGTTATACAGGACCCAAGGTATTTATACTTTCTCACTTCATGTATTGGAGTACCTTCTATTAATATATTGGCTCGTAAGTTTTGATTCCTACTGATGACCATCACCTTTGTTTTTGATGTATTTCAGGCCATGTTGATCTCGTGAATTCACAATACTATGTACCTAGTAGTTGTAGGTCGTCTGAAAAGTCATCTGCAAAGATGACTGTGTCATATGTTATTAGATATTTCACCATTTACTTTTATGCCCATTTCCATGTTTTCCAATGCTTGCTGAAATATATATTCGGAGTGTATATTAAATAAAAGAGGTGAGAGTACACAGCCCTGTCTCCCTGTTGATGTGTCTAATGTTAGGGTGTCACCAAATCATACACAGCCTGTTTGTTCCCAATATAAGTTTTTTATTAGCTTAACATCTTCGTGGGTTAAGCCCTGATTTTAAGTAGATGTGTCAGTGTTGAATGTTTTATGTGATCGAAAGTCTTATCATAATCAGTGAAACAAAGATACACATCCTTTCTTTGATCTCTACACCTTTCCAGTAATACTTTTAATCCAAATAGTGCTTCCCTACTTCCAAGTCCTAGTCTAAATTTGTCTGACTTTCCTGCTAGAGTACTCGAACCGGTGTTTGTACACCTAAAAAAACATGGCCATTTTCTCATGGCATGGCAAGTATGCTATCTCTATCTATGCTTCTCTCCCTCTAGCTCCCCCGGTTTCAATAACGCGGAGCTAGAGCTGCTCCATATTATATTAAATCCATGAAGTAAACTCGTACTTAACCTCGAATTCCACTTCCAGCATCGAGTACTTTGACGAGGCCGGCAACGATCCGCCATCGGACGAGGCTACCGATCTCTCGACGCAAGACTCGAAGAAAGCCTACCTCGTGCAATCTTTCACCACGAAGAGATTCATCATACAGGGCGTCACCTTCTCGAGCGTCGAGTTCCCCAGCAGGGCGAGGACATTCTCGAGGTCTCTGCTGGCGCAGTCGCAGAACGGCGATAAGGCCGAGGAGGAGGAGGAGTCCTTCATAACCATGTTCGAGAAGAACAGCCTCAACGAGACGGGCGAGGAAGTGCGAGAGGAGAAAGCCGCCGAGGGGGAGGAGACGGGAGAGAATTTGAACGAGGAGTGCAGTAGCAGGCACGTCGTGGTGTTCGGGAAGCTTTCGAGCAGACAGGAGGTAATTAGTAGGGTAATCGTAGTGAATTGAGTTACAAAGATCTTCTCAAAGTGAATAGGTTTTTAATTGAGTATCTTGTAGAATATGTAGGGTTTCGATATCTCAACTAGTAGCCTCGCTTGTTGTAAAAGGTAAAAGGGATGCATTAGAGAATCTAAGTAACAACGCCATTTCGCTAATATACTTGAAATTTATTGAAATCACTGCACTGCTTTTGTACTTAAATTTCTGATGATTACACTTTGTTTCCAGAAATTGTCAAAGTTTAAGTTCATTTCAAGTACAAGTAGTAAGTGTTTATTGGCTATGTGGAGTTGTTTAATGGAATCTCTTGGCGTTCTAGGGTTTATTATATGTCTATGAATTCAACATACATTATAAAACTTGTGCTATCAGGTGATATTGATATCAATATCAAGATTACACGTATTTTCTGAGCAATGGCCTGAAGTTCATATTTCTGCCTGTGTATCACTTCAACTGTCGGTTCGACGGAGTTTATACAATTATAAATAATATATTGTATGTTAATCAAATCATTAATTGCAGAAGTAGAAGAAATTCGTTGGACATTATTAGAAATATTAACAAAAGTCGATTCGTTGTTTTTTTACATTAATAAAAACTATAATTATGGTAATAGCAGAAACCTAAAAAACACGTGAAATGGTTAAAATGCTTTTGAACTTATAACGCTTTCTAAATGGTTCCTAAATTAACCAGTTAGTTGAAGCTAAATAACCTGACTTTTCTCGAACACCTCTAGATAAGAGTCAAAATCAAACAACCGGAGAACGTGGTCGGGCCGAAGGTCTCGATCGACATGAACTTTGGTTCCCTGATATTGTTCCTGTCGCCGAGACAGTTCCACGTCCTCGTCGAGCTCGCCAACGGTCTCGCGAGTCCGGACATCCAGGACACGAGGTAAACGTGTACGTAGCACTTCCATCTCCCGTACTTGATTCGACTCTCTCCTCTAGTAATGTACCTCCCAGGCCGAAATGCGTCCAGAAGCCGATGACCGGTCTGGATTACGAGAGGGTGGAACAGGAACTACAACAGCAACTCAACCCGTACCCGAGCTACCAGGTCGGTGGTCTCCAGGGGGCGCAAGGGTGGTCGACCGCACCGCTAGGTTAGATGCACAACTTTGAAATGAATTTTATTGCGCTTTACTCAAATGATATGATTCGTAGACGAGAGTGACATGGAGGATAATTTCTTGCCGATGAAGAATGCCGTCAGTGGGATGTACGACAGCGCCCTCTCCGGAGTGAGCAGCAGCATGGATTCCAGCGTAAATTCCAGCCTAGGGAGTTCAATTACTGACGTCACCAGCAGGAGTAGAAGGCGAAGTAAGTGTGATATTCCTTGAATCGTCCATTACAAGTACTTCTAGAATATTACGCCTACCCCATGAAACAGCCAGGGCAACCATTTATCAAGTAACATGACTTTAGAATAGTGGTGATAATTATAATATTACCATCAAAGTAGTGCTTTTAGTGCTGCATCAAATTGGTTTGAAAATGTGCGTTTACCACACATATGTTAAATAAGTTTGATGATAACCATCTCATAAAATGTTGGATGTTGGATGTTGGCAAAGCGTGACATGCCTAACTAATTGTGTCTCGTAAAAGATACAGGATGTTGATCTCGTAATTAGCAACCTCACTAGTTGTAAAATATAACAAGACTTGACCAGAGAAGTAAAAACTAACACAACTTCTCGTTATTTCCTAATTGTGGCTACCTCTCTACACATAAGCATAATTTTTTTTAAATTTATTTTATTTTATAAACGAGGTACCCCAAAACAATAATAGTAAATGTGACAATTTTACAACAGACAACGAAAGATACAAAAGTGAAAATCCAATTTTTAATTCAAAATTCTTTAGGTATATCTTGAACAATCATAACGCCATAACAAAGGTATATCAAAACGTCAAATATGAAAATTTTCAAAAAATCTAGATTGAAGACGAAGGTGACATGAAGTGTATGTTAAGAAAGCTTATAGATGAATACTCAATCTGGAGTCTGGAAATAAATATGGGCAAGACACAATGGGGGTGGTCGAATAGCACCAGGCTGATTAGAGAGGTACAGGGATTAAACGATAAGACGATAAGAAGGGATCGACCGGCAGGTTTACCTGCTTGTATGAAATTTTTAAAGAATTAGTTTACTGTAATAATGTACAAATATTTACTTATGATTTACATGAAAGTATTTTTACCCAAATCGTCGTTTTTTCTCGTACATTTTAATATCAAACTCGGAAGTATTTCAAAAGCAATAAATTTTAGCATAAATTTTATATTCAACGAGGATATTCCAACTCATTATTAATCCAGGCGCTGAAATTCTTCGAGTTTGATATCAAAATGTAGGGGAAAAAACGACGATTTCGTTAAAAATATTTTCATGTAAATCATAACTAAATATTTGTACATTATTACAGTAAACTAATTCTTTAAAAGTTTCATACAAGCAGGTTACCCGGCTGGTCGATCGCTGCTTATCGTTTAATCCCTGTATCTCTCTAATCCACCTGGTGCTATTCGCACCCGACCAACACAATATATTGTGAAAGGACAAGATGCACAAGACATTAAAACTGCAGCCAGAAATACAAAAATACAAAGGTCAGCATGTCATCAACTCCATGGAATGCCTTTAAGAAATCCATATAAATGGAGTGTTTAACACTTGACTTGTTCTTCAAAAGCATCCAAGATGTGGGTCTCATAAGTAAGTAGGTTATTGATATTTGATCTATTCACATAAAACCCATTTAGTTGTATGCTGTTAAATTCCTTACAAGAAAAGCTGACATGATCTGAAATCAGATTATCGAGTAGCTTAGGAATTGAAGGTTGATTGCATACCATACTGTAATTTCTAATATCCTGCTTATTCCCAGAAGTAAACACTTGCAATACAAAACTTTCCTTCCATTTCAACGGGAAGATGGCAGACTGTAATGACTGGACAAACAAACTGTGTAAAGGTAAACTAAAAGAATACACATGATTATTCAGGAAGGCATTGTAAATGCCATTCCGACCAACCAACAGTTTATGTACATAAAGAAAGTTTTTCATAAACATTATCCAAAGTAATAATTGGAGCAGAAAAATGTCAAAATTCAAGAACGGAGGAGATACATCAAGAATGGCATCATTTCTCACATAAATTTTAGGAAATTCTTCTAAAAAGAAATTGCAAACATCATCTGCACTATCCGCAACCTTATCAAGATTGAGGCAATTCACAAGACTTCCTTTTGTCGTTAATATGTTTCCAAGACCCTCTTGTATTAGTAAAGTCCAACTCAACCAGCTGTAGGTACTTAGAATAGCAATGCCTTGAAAGTGACGTGCATTCTGATCCCAGCTTACAAAACGACTAAGAAACAGCATTCAATACCACTTGTTAAGCATTATATAGAATCTTTTCCTGAGTGATTAAAAACGTCATATAGGGAGAAAATCTTCGCTTTATAACGTTTTAGCGGGACAAACAGTGACTTGGCCATATTCAGAATATTATAAAATTCATCTACATTAATATTCACATCAGGATTGTTCAAACAATTTGACCAATTAACTGATCCCAAGTAATGGTTTACACTTCTGTAATCTGCATAACAAAAATCGTAAAAAAGACTCATCCAATTTCAAATTATCACTACAAGAATAAGAATTCAATACAGTAACAATAGTTGAATGGTGTAGTGAATTGGGAAATAACTGATCAGTTGTAGTATATACATTTAAATTAGTGACATTAGCAAATACAAAGTTTAAAAACGATTGTATAGAATTGGTAATAGTAATAATACTAATAACTAATAACATTGAACTTGTACTTAAGAAATTAGAGAAGTTAAGTTAAAGATTTATTGTGTAAGGAAATCCTAATGTCTTAGTTTTATATGCTTGCCAGGTCTGTAAAACTTTTCGAAAACTTGTTTCAAACTTATTCATGTTCATCCCTGTTAACCTCGCTCCTCTTACCTCAGTCAATAACATCGAGACGGACCCCACGGCGGAGATCTCCCACTTTCAAATCCGTATCTCGTCTGTGGCCCTTATCTTGTTGCACGAGGACGTCTTGGTGCAGCCGACGAGCAAGGAGGACGTCTTGGCCCCCTCGAGCGTACAACAACTGAAGAGAATCTCCGGGGACTTCTTCGCCAGGCTCGACCGTTTCGTGCTGTCGAGGGATTTCGAGGGCGCAAGCGTCATATTCGACAGCGCCTGCACCCTGAGCCACCTGAGGTGAGTAGAAACTGTGAATTTTTTTAAGATCGGTGGTTCTTCAAGGTCTTGGCAGTGTGGTTGTGACTTCCTGATATTCAAGTTTACGTTCATTTTTATATAAGTGTATATGTCGGTTTGTAGTGTTTGTCTTTGCTGTAGACCCCTAGATTCTTCCTCCATCGTAAATGATTTTGGCAATGTGCCTCTGTGGGGTTTCTGTCTCTCATGGCCTTCCTTATTGCTTCGCCCCACGCCTTTCTAGGTCTTCCTCTCTTCCTCCATTCAACAGGCATCCATTTTAGTGTGATCTTTGGAAGTATTCCCTCTGGTATTCGTTGTACTTAGCCGTACCACATTATTTGTCTTTTCATTATGTCTTTTATAATTGTTTCTTTGATATCGGCTATGTATAACACGTTCTCGTTTGTTATTCGTTGTTTCCTAGTGATTCTGCATGATCTAAGAACGTCCAGTTAGACTGCTCTCATTCTACTTCTATCAGCTTCTGTTAACTTCCACGTTTCAGCGCCGTACAGTGCTATGCTCTTTACAATAACGTTATACATATATATTTAGTTTCTTTTTTCTCGAAATTTTGTTGTGTTACAAAGTTTCATTTAATCTCTTTATAGGTCGTCTTCCCTGTCTTAAACGTTCTTTTATTTCTAATTAATCTTTTCTGTCGTTGTTTAGTACTACTCTAACATATTTATATTTGTGGCATTTCTCGATTTAATCTTTATCGGAAATCTCTAAATCTATGCTATTCCCCACACACATATATCTTGTCTTTGTTATGTTCTTTGATAGGCCCCATTTTCCTATTCTTCTTTGATCTTCCGAGTCATGTATTCAATATCATCTTTGTCTTGGGCAATGATAACCTGATCGTCTGCAAACTAAAGTGTAAACACTGAGTTATCGTTTAGTTCTAACCCCATTCTTCTACATTTGTTTTTCCACTTGTTTAATACACGCTTTATGTATATTTTGAACAAGGCAGGAGAGAATCAGCATCCTTGTTTAAGCCCTTTCGTCGCCAAGAATCCTGTAGATGTTCTATTTCCGATTTTTATCTTTGTCTTACAGTCTCTATAGAGTTCTTTCAGAGCTTTTATCAAAGTGTGATTAATTTGTGTTTCCTCCAGAACCTTCCATAGTTTAGATATGGGGATGTTATCATAGGATTTCTGAAGGTCTATAAAGATTAAATGGGTTTTTCTATTGGTGGTGATTCTCTTTTCGATGATCGGTTTAAGGACAAATGTGTTGTCCGTGTACGATCTTCCTGCCCTTCATGTTCTCTTCTATCAGGTCTCTTATAACTCTTAATAACTCTTCCATATAATCTGCTCAATGTGGTGCAACTGTTATGCCTCGATAATTTTCGCATTTTTGCTTATCTCCTGTTTTATGGATCGATGACATGAACCCTATTTTCCATTCTTCCGCGATCAGTTCTCCATTTATGCGTCTCGCAAAGAGCTGGTTTATCATGGTGAATAGTTTATCTGTCCCGTTCTTTACTAATTCAGCTTTAATGCCTCCTGGTCCACTTGCCTTCCTGTTCTTTAATCCTTTAATTGCCTCCTTAATTTCTCCTTCTATATTTATCTGTTGTGTCTCTTCATATACGGACCTATTCTATTGAAATGCAGGGTCCGAAATCAACAAGAGCGAAAGAGAAACTAAAAACTAAGAGTAGTTCGTTAGTATGACAGAGAAGGAAGTTTAGCAACGTTGCCGGCCGGCCGGTCCGTAACCCATTCCAAATATTCTCGTTGGAGGCTATACAGCAAATGATCCAGTATAGTGTGGCGATGACTGTGATGTTCGCGAGCTAGCAACGTCGCAAAAGTTCTTTCTCTGTTTAGCCAACGAGAAATATATGGCCTTTCTTTCGCTCTTATGTTTATACCATACTGCGACTGTGTAGAAACGGTCTGTATATATTAGGGTCGTTCTTCAGTATATATTTATTTAATATCTTTTGAATTTTTTTTTAGGTTGTTGGCTGCTCCTGTCCAAATCGAAGCCGACGAAAAAACGACCTCCTCCGCCTTTTCCATTACGGCAACGTTAACCGCAGCGAAATTGCAACTCATGGAATGCCTTTATGTATCGGAATGTCCATTATTATCGGTGCCCCTACTGTCTTTCGTCGATGGTTCTGCACAAGCTGGGAGTCCGATCGGGGTGAAACCTAACCTCAAATTGAACTTCAAGCACGTCGAGAAGACTTCCAGGAGGGTTTCCATGAGGAGGAACAGTGGACCGAAGAGTGATGTGATGTTAGTAATTAGGAGAATTAGTGATATTAACTTGAGAAAGATCTAATACTCTTATTTGGATGTGTAACCTTTCAATTTATATTTCCCATAGGATTTACCTGAGTAAATGCACGTTGGAGTTCGACATTACGATAATAGACAGGATAACAGCTATTCTGAACCCGCCTGTAATCTGTCAAATAGAGAAACCCAAGTACAACCCCTGGACGATGGGAACTGCCATCCCGGAGCTGTCCCCCATCAATCCCCTGGAATCGAAACTAGACCTGAAAGTCACATCTCCAGCCGTAACCGTCAAGCTAAGGTACTATTAAGCACCTCAAACGACGAACCCTCAATTTGTCCCACTTGCAGGTTCCCCATCACCGATTTCCGTCCGATGCACGACATGAACCGCATCCCCTGGTGGAAGAGACATATCCGTCCCGATTATCTATCCATCGTTCTGATGGACGCGACGTTCCAGACAACTTTCCAGACGGATCAGGCGTTCCAGGACTATCAGCTGCAAAGCAGAGGCCTGGACGTGTTCTACCATGGGACGGAGAACGACAAGGTGGGGCTCCCCATCGCCAAAGCGGGGTTCGACGATAAGTTCGGGGCGTCGATGCAGGACGTTTTATTACAGTCGAGGTAAGTATTGATAAGGTGCCAAATAAGGGGCTTGTTCGTAAATTCAGCAATTGAGCATGCTCCCGAAGCGCAACTTCATAAAATCATTCGTAAATTATGGATGAATCAGCGCTTAAACTGTTGGTATTCGTGATTTTAGCATATTTACATCAAATGTCTCATTGATTCCATCAAACTTAGAAGCCAGTGTTTCTGATGGATAAAAGAGACAAATGTCTTTTCTTCGTTTTTTGTAATTCAAACCTATTTTGAAGTTCGGCATTCGTTTTCAGCATACACATTTTAATATACGGAGCTTTTCTATCGAAACGCATGTGAGAAATCAACAAGAGCAAACGAGAAACTAACAGTAGTTCGTTAGTATGACAGAGAAACATGTTTTGCAACGTTGCCGGCCGAGCAGGCAGTCCAAGTCAACGCGTATCGCGGTCACGTATCGCTTTACACTTTCGGATGTGTGCGGAGCGGATGAATGTGATATTTCGCGAGCTAGCAACATCGCAATAGTATATTATTATACTAGTTTAATAAGACGGAGTATTGTCACACGAGTGCTTTAATAGAGCGAGTGTGACAATACATCTTATTAAACGTGTGTAATATACTATTTTATCTACTTTGCTTTATTAATTCATTAAATTTTGGCTGTTCAAGTTCTGGTATTACACTAGGGAATTTTGCTTGGGTTGGTCACACTGACGTCACTGACATGGACGTTTCATATTTGAATTTGAAAATCTAGTAGCCCTAGGACAAATTCAATAACTACGCTCTTACTTACGTGCGAGAAATGGAAGACAAAGCTGTAGAATTGACCTGTACAGCGTATTTTCAGGAGAAAAGCAAGACAAAAAAGTGTTCGACGCTCTGGACATTGTACTGTAGCATGATGAGAGCATGTCTAAATGCTTATAAGAACGCAGATATCTCGAAGTTTTCACGATTGCATGCTTTTCTCAAACGGCAGTCTCAAGGATATCAGCCTAAAAAATTAAAAATTTTGGATATTGCTGAAATAAATCAGTTTTTAAGTCAAGGCGACGATCTTCATTATTTGCCAATTAAACTAAATTTGTTTTTTTAAAAATCATGTTTCATTTGTTACCTGTTTGTATTGTTTTCGTTCAGGTTATACTCATAATGGGACATACTTATTACTTACAGGCTTCATCTTATTAAGAGATATGTCAGCCTTCGACCAATCGGTATAGCTTCAAAACACTTTTTTCTCACATACCAAAACGGCCGATGCATCACTAACTCTTTAGGGATTAATAAGATTAGCCAAGTGCCACGCATAATTGCTACGTTTCTGAATCTTGCTAATTCGGATCAGTACACGGGGCACTGCTTCCGTAGGTCCAGTGCATCAAACTTGGCCAATAATGGAGCAGATTTAATGACTAAAAAACCATGGGGCCTGGTAGTCTTGAGCAGTAGCAGAGGGGTACATTGACACTTCGTTAAAAAGAAAAAGAGATGTGGGGGATGTGCTAAGATCATCGACATCTACTTCTACTTCCATCAATGCACAACCAATGTCCGAGCCAGAACCCCCTAAAATTGGAACTATAAACAATATCAATTCAATCACAAATGAGACCAGTTTCGTACGAAATATTCACGGAAATACTAACTTTAATCACTCAAAATGTCTCTGGCATTAGCATAAATGCCCAAGCCACAGTAATGTCGTAGTTAAAGTTTTCACTAATTGTACATTAGCTACTGATTAGTTTTTCGTCTTTTGGGTCATACCGTGTTTTGTACCTTGTAATGCATTTTGTACTAGAATAATCTAAAATAATACCAAGTAATACATTTTAAAGGTTATGCTTACTAATTATTTACTAATACTAATTATTATTACTAATAATTTAACCTTGACGTCTACACACGTCTCCATGACAGGCTGACATACCAACTTAACAAAACTAAAAAAATACCAAAAGTATTGTAAGAATATAAATATTATTACACTACTTTCGGTGTAAGAATGAGATCATTAGTAACGCAAAGTAGATAAAAGTTCTTTCTCTGTTTTGCCAACGAGAAATATATGGCCTTTCTCTCGCTCTTACGTTTATCCCATCCTGCGACTCTGTAGAAACGATCTGTATATGGACCTGCCTTCACTCGCTTACACTATGCATTCAGTGTTAGAGCGAAACATACAGAATACAATGACATAAAGAGAGGTAAGAGAGAGCATACTTGCTCCTGAAATTGGGATGTGCGCATGATTAATTACAACGTATTGTCTAATTTCGGTGCAAGTATGCTATCTCTGATTCTCTGATACTTAATATCATGCATATTGTAAATTGTAAAACTTGGGCTATCATCTAATGACGAAATGGACGTTATATGTACAAATTCTGCACTTGAAACACTGTTGAATTCACGAACATGCCCATTGTGTACGATTCTTGCTTGGTTGTGATTGTGTTTCCCTTTTTGTTTTTGTTTCATATATCCAGGTTATCGGTGAAGATCTTTCATAAGAAACCCCTAGACCTCGAGGAACCAGAATCGGAACCTGAAGCTATGACCATGTCCTTCTACGGCACCCTTGGACTCCAAAATAGTGATCGACCGTCGCCTTTCAGCTCCAAAAGGGTCGTACACGAGAGCGACACGCCGCACCCTAAACCACAGAAACGTAGTAAAACAATTCCTAATAGCTTTATCAGATAGTTATACTATTCCGTTTTTCCTCAGAAAACTCTTCAGATGAGATAGTAATCCCGGGAGACAAGGCCGAAATAGAGGAGTTCATTAAATCAGCTTCGTCTTCCTGTAAAGTGCACATAGAGATCTTCCTTCCGACTGTATCATTACAACTGCAATCGAAACACGTCTACGAGCTGATATATAACAGGATAAATAATGATCTTTTATTATGGGAACCTAGTGCTCCAGTACCCAAGAGCGAATCTTATGATTCTAATTATCAGGGTTTAAGCAATCTCGATAAGAATGTTATCATCGAGGGGCAGACTGTGTTTTCTATGTGTAAAAGCGGGATACAGTATGGTGAGTTGAGATACGTGAACTGATTGATTAATTAAAACTACTTTAACATTGATGCGATAGAACAAATAAATAAGTAAGTAGTAATCGCAGGATGAAGTCTAATTGATGCCTGTATAAAATTGATATTGGTCTTGTAATCCGTGGTGGGGTTATCCTTTAGATAAATAAACATCAGAAATCTCTCATAAACTTCCAGAATCTGATAGCGACAGCGATGACTGCTCAGAGAATGGTTCTTCCAACATCTTCTATTCGACATTTGGGAGTAAACTTAAAGAACCCGCCAAAACTCCTGCATCGTCTGTTAGAAAAAGCACAGAAAGAAGCAACGTCGTACTTAGTTTCCGCATAGGACAAGGTTTAGCAGTCTTGAACCCTCCGGTGCGGGATGTCTCCACAAACAACGTTATCCCCGGCCAGCAGGGGGAGTTCCTGCTGAACGTTGAAGACGTTAATATTTTCGTCGTCACCGGTTACCAAGGGGACAGCGATTTGGGATACGTATGCGTGCAGGTGCACAACGCACAGCTCTACCATTGCGGTAAGGAATGAAATTGTATCAGAAATAGAGACCCGGTTTAAGTGGTTTAGAAGTTGCAAACTTTTAAATAGTTAATCGCAAAATTAGTTCTTTCCTAAAGTTTTATTCATTTTCTGCGCACTTTTAGTTCACGTTGAGTATCGCTTAATCGCATTCGCTAAAATTGTTTTTAGATATGACTTCGATACCGAGTCAGAGCCCCCCCATAAAAGACATTGGTTCGATGGTCGGTAAGCACCTACATCCAACGATATACCGTTCGGAGAGTGGAATGATGGCGTGCTCCAAAAATCGTGGCGGGGATCGGGAGATGCTCACCATATCGTTGAAGATACAGGCCAGTCACGAGACACACCACGTCAAAGTAAGCATGTTGCACATTAAATGTTGCAACACCGCCCATGAATAACAGATAAGTAATGTAAATGTAAAGAATTAATAGCTTTGTTCGAGTTCCGAAATTCAGAACAGTTCCGGAATTGCGCAGAACCAAATGCGCATTAGTTTGAAAGCATGAACAATTCGCAAAAATGGGAAAACTCGAACAAAAACTAATGTATTGTGTAAATGTTCGAGTGTAAAGTGCTCATGGTTAAATTGAATGTATCAGCAACATCACGAAATGATGCAGCTTCATGTTCCGCATATTACAAGAATATTAAAATGGATTTTTGAGGTGTTATCCTAGAATTTCCTATTTCTGATTGTGGGTATTATATTGTTTATTAAAACTATATGTAAGAAGTGTCCATACTGCTCTTGATATCTAAAAAAGTCATGTTAATGATTATCTTCTTCGAAATACATATAAAGTGTCTTACGCAAAAATCTTAACATAATTTGAACCTTTTCTGAAAGTTCACTTGCAATAACAATAAATTTCACAGGTATCTATTGAAACATCCATAACTCTTGTTCTCAATAGACAACATCGATGTAATTTTTTATTAGGAAAGAGAGCATAAATGGCAAGAGATTTTCTATCAAATCAAAAAACATGGAAACAAACAGGAATCAATAAGTCCTAAAAGCAGACTGTGTTATTTTTATAACACTCAGTATATTTGTTATTGCCTCGTACGTTTCTGAGGCAGTGTTGCAAAATTTACTGGATTTTTTCCATGTACTTGCCCTAGTCGCATATGGTCTATTCCGAACTTCATTTAAAAAATACCAACACCAAAAAAAAACTTGCAACAGTGTGACAAGTAAATGCGTTCTGCGCATGTAGAAATAGTAGGTGTTTATTCTCTATGTGGATTCATTTAACTAAATCTCGGACGCACCTATTGGCGTTCTAGAATTTATTATATTTCTATAGGTCTTGCCGAACTCGAACATAGCTAATGTTTTTCAGAAAATATTGTAGAACTACTAGTTAATACAATTATTGATTATATTTTTCTGCTCATAATAATAAAGATTATTAGGGTTCAAGTCAAATAGGAGAGGGAAAGAGAGAAACACTGTTGAGACAGCACCGTTCAAGTACCCTGCTGGTTGAGCCAATGCTTAGCTGTTTATATTGCCCGCGCCCATAGTCCCTCTTGGGATTGGCATATTTACGTACTTATCTTACATTGAAACTTAACCAAAACCATATTTTCTTAACATTGGCACATAAAAGGAATGTCCAGGAAAACAAAGCAATCAGTCTTCTTATCACTGATACTAGATCTGATCTGGCCTCTAACTGTAGATGGCCATGGTTTGTAGGATGTGTTTTTGTTTAACCTCAAATTTAACTTTCCAGATAATCCAAGTGGTCTTAGGTGTCAACAAAGGCACCCTAAGGCACAGAATGTGCAACGAACCCAACAGCTGGATATCCCAGTTATTAGACTTCTTCAACGTTAATGACTACCCCGTACCCGGTTACCACGCGAAGGACGTGCTCACCGAGCTACATTTACACCTATGGGATTGTGCAATAGACTACAGGTAAAGAACGCGTTTACTATTGACGACTTTCGCGCACTTTTCACGCTTCCAGGCCGCTCTACTTACCGATCCGCTCGGCTATCACGATAGGGAACTTCAGCATGTCCTCTCATTTATCGGCGCAGGCGAACTCTTCCACTTTGAGGTTCATCTTCGAGGAGTGCTGCCTGTTCCTGAGCGAGAAGGCGCAGTCCAGGAGCGCCTCCGTCGATCTCCAGAGGGATTACGTCAACGTTATCGAGATGGGGTTGTTGGAGCTCAGCCTGAAGATCAACGACAAAGTAAATAGTTTTTAATTACGAGTTTGTCATGTAGGTAGATAATTTATTCTTATAAGGAGCGATCTTGTTATGACAGATAGAACAGTACTCAGATAGGCGAAGACAACACATTAATAATACGACTTCCCAAGAAAATAATGTAACGTTTATTTTAATTTATTGACGCTGTCTTAATTATACACTAAACTCTAATTTATTTAAACTATTACTTAACTAATGTATATAACACACTCACGCGGCTTCTCGTCAAATCTAATCTCAGACCGCAAGCCCGTATTTATATGTCTTCAATAATGTATTCAGGAACCTTCTGGTTATATTCTTTTTTCCTAATAATGTTTGTTCTCGAAAGGAGTAGATTCCTTTAATAAGGCGTTTCCGACGTTCGGGAAGGTATTTATGGTCCAATTAAGCGGAGCTGCCTTCTCTCTTTGAACTGCGCCGTTTGGTCAGATAAGAGACGCCCCGCGTGCTGATGTTTATATTTCGCGTTACAATAATTAATTATAACCCACAAGGCAAAAGATATTGAGGTAGACCTAAGAAAAATGGTCGTAATAACTGTGAATATCGGAACAGGCAAAAGCCTAATCCCTGTTAAAGTAGAAGATTTGATTTGATTGTCGGATGTAGTGGCGAGAAGTAGGATCAACGAGGTAATCAATTACTATATGTAATGTAGGTGAATGCTGGCGATTGTTTTATGAAAATTAATGTTGTGGTGTAATGAATGAATTAGTTGCGAAAGGGCAAGGAAAATCAATGTACTTACGATTATTAAGGAAGTTGAAGGTGGTAGAGTTCACCTGCGAGGAAATTGATTTGAGGAGTTTAAACAAACGAACGTGTTTACTTGCTACGTTTGAATATTGGATTACAATTTTGAGTAATCAGTGGACATGTATGTGACCCTACATGAATTAGGTTCCATAAATGTAATATGTTGGTATTGATATATGAGGTTTGTTCCAACAAGCACTTTGCGAACCGTTCCGATTCTAGTAATGAATTTTTTAATGCGCATGTGCCAACAAAGTATTAGTTCCAGAATCAGTTCTGAAGTTCTGTCGGAACATAGAACTCGTTCTATTATTAAAGAATGTTAGATTTTGGGAGTTTGAAATAAAATTGCAGAGTGAGATTAAACACGTCTATTCTTCTTAAAGTTTACAAGAAGACTAAAAATCAAATATATGACGCGTAAGAAATAAAAAATAAGGGAAATCATTATGTTAACCCGAAAGCGAGCCAGCCAGATGGCTGGTGCTGATTTATGGGTTTAAAAAGGTCAAAAGGGTACATGTCCCTCGGGCCTCTATTTTGTAAACGTGGCGTTCTTCAGTTTTTGTTTATGTCATTAAAAATAATATGTATTTCCAACAAAGAAGAAGAACAATTCCTCTTCCTCACTTGATTCTGAGGCCAAATAGTCATTTTCATCCAAATCACTGTCGCCCATTTCGCGTTTAGTTTGTTTGTTTTTACGATTTTTAAAATCTATATATATAAAAATGGATGTTTGTGTGTATGTTCCGCATAGGCTCCTATACCATTCGTCCGATTGCAACGAAATTTTGGTGAGTTGTAAGGCGCATGTCCTTGAAGGTTCCTGAAATGGTTCCGCGTCAAAAAAGGAGCCAGGGGGCCGAAACGGCTTAAAAATATATACATGACAGGCAATATGTCACCTTTATTTGACAGACGAGTGACTGACAGATGGCGCCATCTCGCGGCGAAAAGGTAACTTTTAAATGTCGAACAGTTTGTCAGCGCTTTGAGCATCAAATTGCTCAAAAGCATTCTGTTAATCTATACATATATATATAAATGGATGTATGTTTGTTTGTATGTTACGCATAGCTTCAATACCATTCATCTGATTGACAAGAAACTTTGGTGTGTTGTCGGGCGCATGTCCGTGAAGGTTCCTGAAATGGTTCTGCGTCGAAAAAAGACAAGGCGTATCAACTTTAATAGGTTGCCTCTAGCGATCCTGACCTACCACAACAGCGCGAGACCGATCTACGTCACACGGCGACCGGCTATGCAAAAGATATGTACTTTGAAAAACTCAAAACTGTTGTCAATTACAAACGAAAACGCCAGCCAAACGCCAAACTGTCAGAGTAATACAGAAAATAGATTAAACCACAGAGTTAGATTAAACACAGGTAATAAAACGCAGACCTGGGTCGCCAGTATACGTCACGAACTCCGCCTCCCCCGCGCGACCCCCTCGCCCAGAAGCTGTTCAATGAGGTAACCTATTTAAAGTTAATACACCTTGGGAAAACGAGCCAGGGGGCCGAAACAGCTTAAATATATAAAATGCTACAGTTCGATTGGCCGTATATGCATGACAGGCAATATGTCATCTTTATTTAACAGACGAGTGACTGACAGATGGCGCCATCTCGCGGCGAAAAGGTATCTTTTAAATGTCGAACAGTTTGACAGCGCTTTGTGGATCGAATTGCTCAAAATCATTCTGTTAAAAGTAGAAATATTTCTGAACGTGTGTGAGTGTTAGTGGTGTTATTTGTGAACTTTGGACATTGGACAACAGAAAACAAGCCCATTTATTTTATACTTTCGCTGTGAAGTATGCCTCCAAAAGAAAAGCGATTGGCAGATCCATATGTGAAGCAAAAAAATAAAAGACTACGAGCTTCGGAAAATGACGGGCAAAGGGAAGATAGACTAAGGGCCAAATTCAGAAACGCCACTCACCCTACACCTACACTCAATTTTTAAGTAAAATCTTCACTACACTCAATTTGGAATTCATAGACTTTCCTCAATTGAAATGTCCCTTAAATTGAGTATTAGATTGAGTGAGATTTGAGTGGTTGAAATTCACCATTTAAAATAATTCCACACCATACTTTTACGAGTTTTGACTTTCGTGCAGATGGTCATTAGCGTCGTTAGTGACAGTTTTTTTGTGCATTTCTGTTTATGTTAGATGGTGTTAGCAATATGGATGTCATGGCTAATGAGTTCAACGAATTTGTAGAGTTCATACAATATATTGAGGATGAAAGATATTTACCAGTTCCTACCTATGATAAAATTGTAGGTAGCACCCTAAGATGTAAATGCGTACCGAGGGAAAAGTATGATTTGTTTAATAAGGCAATTAATTGTTTCAGAAATTATATCAGAGATTACAACAATCCCCTTCAGCACTTAACCAACTTGGAGATCTTACAGAGGTATAGATTTGGTGGAGACACTATTCGACATATTATTTTTCCAGTGATATATAGCAGGCATAGAGGTGGAGACTCTTTTAATTGGAACTTTTTTCCTTGCACACATACTTTTTTGGAATGCTCTTTGCTCATTGTTTCAACGTAAACGATTTTGCAAAACGTGATTCCAAATTAGGTGACGCCTGACATGCGCCTGACAGTTGCTGTCACAAAACACATGATATATGCACAGAACACCAAATTGAACTAACACAGTCAGCAGCGAACACGACGACTTGCGATATTGCCAAACATCCTTCCCTCAAATCATTCTTAAATTGAGATGTATTTGAGTAACTTGATTTACACGTTTCTGAATTCCAAAATTGAGGAGAAGGCGCATTCACCCTCATTTTGAGATACAATTGAGTGTAGGTAGAAATGAGTGTGAGTGGCGTTTCTGAATTTGCCCCTAAGAAACCCTTAGTTTAAGAAATGCTCAAGCCCGCTTATTTGAAAAAAGACGACTAAAGGGAAAATAGACCAGAAACCCTAAGATTAAGAAATGCTCAAGCCCATTTATCTGAAACAGAGGAGCAAAAGGAAGATAGATTAGAAATGCCCAAGCCCCCTTATCTGAAACAGACGACAAAGAGGAGCAAGATTGGAAATCGAAGGAGTACGAATTGCTCGAGCCCGTTCGTCTGAAACAGACGAGCAAAGGGAAGCAAGATTGGAAATAGCCCAAGTACGTATTGCTCGATCAAGACGAATAACGCACGCTGATTGAAACCATTTTCATGGAGTGTGGAAAAAGGAATGAGACAGGGTCGTCCCCGGCGAAGCCGAGTACCTACATCGGTTATAAAAAATAATTGCAAAGCAATATTTTTTTTCCTTTTCATAACATTCTACAACATAATCACAGCAATGCAATGCATGGTATTGAAATAAATTATGTGTTTTCTCGGTAAATCTATATTCGCTAGATTACCTATTTTTATTTAATTGTTCATTTATTTTATATCAAACTGAGCCACAGCGAAGCGTGGCCGGGTCACGGCTAGTACTATATAACCTCAAACCTGACAGAAACCGTTTATGGTGGGAGATGGGTGGGAGAGTCCCTATTCTCGTTCTTGGTGTTCTTGGTCAGAACCAAGAACTGATTTCACCATCCCTGAACCGATTCCGAATTCGTTCGTCGCGTGTTGGAACACATGTAGAACCAGTGCTCAGTTCAACGTTTGTTGGAATGTCAAACGGGTGTGTTGGAAACGCTTCTGCGCACGCTTCGCCTGATTCAGAACTAATTCCGGTACTTGTTGGAACAAACCTATAGATGATAGGCGGAAAGTGTTATTCGGATTCGTCACATTGCCATTTTATTAACCCCATTGTTTAACCACATGAAATCTTTTCTCTAGAAGAGCGGCTTGAACCCCCACATCGACCTGCGCGTCTCGAACAACATCCTCAACATCCACACGTGTTTCGACAGTTGCCGTATGTTAATGCAACTCATCACTTACTTCGCCAACGACGGCGACATCGAGAACCCGTCGCTCCCGGAACCCGCTCCCGGTTCGTTCTCGAGTCCTCTTCACCGGGTCGAGCAGGAGCTGATCAGCGTCGAGCCGCAGAACATCAGCAACCTATCGAAGAGTCAGCACGAGCACGTTAACTCTCTGTTGGGGGAGGCGATGGAGGACGACGAGACCGAAAAGAGTAAGTCGTTCCGATGGGAAGGAAAAAGAATGGATTTTGAACGAAGTTGCTATGGGTCGCTTTAAATAATATGTACAACTTGAATGTCCGGACCCGTATTCTCGTAAATTGGCCTAAAAACGGTGCGTTTTAAAAACGCAGAGCGAATCTACAGAACGATGCTCGCATAGCACTTACGCTCACCGTTCGAGTTTGGTAAACTCGCTGAGCACACATCGGCATCATTGCAAATTCTGACTAAAGCGGCATTTACATTTACGAGTAACTCGCACACGAGTCAGCAACTCGTATACTAATTCGTATGTGTAAATGAGAACTCGTAGGTAGTATACGAGTTGGTGTCGAAGTTGAGAGAGATCCGAGTAGCGCTACGAATGAATCTGTTCCAAAATGGCGGAAAAGAGATTTTCAACGGAAGATCTCGATCAATTGATTGATCTTTATTATAACATGAAGTGTTTGTGGAATGCCAGATGCAAAGAATATAGAGATTTAAGTGCGAGGTATAAAGCATATGCTACTGAAATATGCATTTCGGTAGAGGTTGTGAAGAAGAAGATAAACAATCTATGGTCAACATATAATCAGGAAACATCAAATTTTCGTATTTCCTTCATTAGTAACAGTAAAATTCCTGCCATATCTGCACGTTTTATTTTATTTGGCGCCATTGTTATTGGTCTTTACTCGCATACGATTCTGATTTTAATGTAAATGAAACTCGTACTCTTATGCAAGTACACGTTTAGCGGTATTTACATTTACGAGTAACTCGCAAACGTGTACTTGCATAAGAGTACGAGTTTCATTTACATTAAAATCAGAATCGTATGCGAGTAAAGACCAATAACAATGGCGCCAAATAAAAGAAAACGTGCAGATATGGCAGGAATTTTACTGTTACTAATGAAGGAAATACGAAAATTTGATGTTTCCTGATTATATGTTGACCATAGATTGTTTATCTTCTTCTTCACAACCTCTACCGAAATGCATATTTCAGTAGCATATGCTTTATACCTCGCACTTAAATCTCTATATTCTTTGCATCTGGCATTCCACAAACACTTCATGTTATAATAAAGATCAATCAATTGATCGAGATCTTCCGTTGAAAATCTCTTTTCCGCCATTTTGGAACAGATTCACTCGTAGCGCTACTCGGATCTCTCTCAACTTCGACACCAACTCGTATACTACCTACGAGTTCTCATTTACACATACGAATTAGTATACGAGTTGCTGACTCGTGTGCGAGTTACTCGTAAATGTAAATACCGCTTTAAGCGGTATTTACATTTTGTGTTTCATCTGCCACGTAGTGTTTTGGAGTAGTTTTGACTGTTTTGAGGTTGTGTTGTGAGTGAAAGTGAAAATTGGAGGTCAATAACGAGTAATTCGAGATAATGGCAAAACCTGTTAAGTACAACTGGTTGATTAAATGCTATGTAGTAAACTACGAGAGATAGAGGGCTGACTTAAAGTAATTGTGTGGTTTCGTCCAATGTCCAACTGGTATGAGCCACTAGCAAAAAATCTGAATGATGCCATGATCTAAAAACAATATAATAAACTGAATAAGCATCACAACCCTAATAAACATTTATTTATGACTTCAACACATCCCAATTTTTTTAATTTGAAGGACCTATGTAATTTTTACTTCTTTTAATTATGTGCTTTAAAAATATGTAACATATTATGTTTGTGTTTAACAAGGTGTCAACAGTATTGAAGATATTAAAGCTAAAAGATTTTCCTAAAATTATACTAGCAACCTTCAGTTTTCCAGGTAAATGTTATAGTGAGATGTTTAAACTTTCTAGCTTACACAAATGCTGAAGTTGGCATATCATCCCTCATGGTCGTCTTAGCAATTTTACCTAACAAAAATTATCTCACATAATGCTTCACTATTCATATGCCAGCTGCTACATTCCAATATAATTTGTAATACCCAATTCTTTTAAGTTCAATATCTGTAAAACTGTAAACTCTACCATAGTATGTTGGGTTTCCCTAAATTAGCATGATTTCAAATATAGGTTACTATTGAGATAGCCGTTGGCAGCAGGAATTTTTTTTTTGTTATACAGCAGTTTTTGGTCTAAATGCATTGAAGTTAAACAAAGTTATACAATAAAATAGTATTGCATTATAATGGTTAAATCTCTTGCAATCATTTTATGCTTCAATCCAAGTGCAGCACAAGCACAGTCTTTACCTACAGTATAGTTTGGCGCTTATTGTAATTTTGAGTTTGGTAAGAGTTTATAAATCCAACTTTAGCCTTTTGTTGCATACTTACCTTGTTTAATTTATGCTTACCTTTACCCTGTTGGTTGTGGCATCTACTCACTGCCTTATTGGAAGGAACGGCTCCAACAGATCTTCCAAGAATTCGACATCATTTTTTTAAGCCTAAATAACATAACAAAGTTATAATTGGAGAAATCGAAACGATCATCAGGCTGAAATCTTTCTCTCTGTACGTCTTCTAAATTATTAAGTAAAAGGCCTCCAATATATGGAAGAGCCATTATCCTTAAATACTTGTCTACAGTTCTATTTTATGACATTTAATGATATTAGTTGCTAAAAACGATAAAAACACAAAATTGTACAGAAAACACCTTTTGGATTATATTTTTTAAGAAAAACGCCATGCGACTCTCAGAAACCCATGGCAATTGGTAGGTGTTTTTAAACGCGGTTACCGTTTTTAAAAATGCTGTGCGCAAACGAACGTGAATACCATTTTCGCACTTTTGGTAACGCGCTTAGCGAATTAACGTCCCAAAACGGTAAGCGTCTCAAAATTGCTGCAAGTTTTTGATTACGAGAATACGGATCCTGATATGTAGTTTGAGGGAATCCAGCTGTGTACCGCCATTTATTGGCGTAAGTTGTTGCAGGATTTGAAATTAGGGATAAGTACAATCGGAAATGCTGTTTTAATTATGAGAATTGTCCTAATGTCGTGTTTTACTGGGTGATCAGCATTAGGTTATTGCCATAGGTAGAGGTAGAGAAATATGAACGAACAGTTCAGAGGGTACTTGATTATTCTTTATTTTAGAATTAGGTTTTAATACATGGCACTGTAAAAATGCTGACAATAAGAGTGAGGCGGAAGTAAGTATTAATGGGTAATAAATATAAAATGCAACTCGGCAGTTAACAATAAAAGTGTGAATACATATCAAAGAAGCTATACTGGAAGGTGACAATAAAGGCAGTTGAACTCTATTTCCTTTTGACTTATAATTTCAGTACAACTGTACGGTATTATTTTCTTTCTACCATCATTCATTTTAAGACTTATCAGTTCAAGCCGCCAGAGGCAACACTTGTGCAGATTCCTATACACAAAAATCCACTTATTTTAAGAGTGACAACACACAATTATAGAGCTTTGCGTTGTCAAGGGGAAAGGGAATCCAATTCCAGTGACGGGTAGAATACAGAAACGCTGCTCCCATATAATGAATGCCGGCATACACGTTTTTCACCATTATTCATTCGCTGGGAGTTAAAATATGTGACTTTACCTTTATAGTAGGACTTGTGTTACAACTGGGTTCACAATCATTCAATAATTAGCAGTTATGTCCTGAGATTGTTATATCGGAATTACCCCGAGGTACCTAATGACCCGACAATGTACTCCGCAACACATTACTGCCTTGAACGGCGATGCCATATTCCCTGTATGTATATATTGCTTTCAACGGGACGAAAAGTTCTGTTAACGTTTAGCAACACTAACAGAACTCGCGTTACGTTTGGTGGTTGTTGCCGCTAGTGGAATAAAAACCTAGCATAGTTACGCCACCATATGATGTTAAAGTTTATACAAAAGGTCGTATTAAAAATTAGGAAAAAATCAAATCTACTATTTGAATGCATAAATATATTGACTTATTATTGGGCAACAAAATATGTTTTTGTGTCCAGATTTATTAAACAAGGAAAAATTTGTTAAACACTGATCTAAACAAACTAGTGGACTGTTCAGAAATGTCTAATGTTTCAAGTTTCCTATTCATTTGTAATGATAAAATGCAACCGAATTGCTAATAACATTTCTACATGTTATTATGGTAATGAGTGATTTCCAAATAATCTCTTGTTATTAACTTAATAAACCGTTTCCATGATTCATAATATGGAATTGGCGTACGTTCAATTTCGTGATCGACTTAATATCCCTCAAGCTACTGCAGCCTCTTCTCGTTTCAGGCTCGGAACCTGCCGAGGGCTTAACGGGTGCCCAACTGTTCTTCTTCCCCGACGAACGTCAACTGAACCAGCTCGAACCGTTGTCCAAGCCATTGCCGCAGGTCACCTGTGAGCTCGGCGACGTAGCCTTCCACGTCAACAACAGGAACGGTAGCGACACCGACGACGAGTTCTGCATCATCGGTAACGAGCCCGGTCTCGGACTCTTCCCCAGGAACGGCTTGCCGGAAATAAAATGGCTGACGAGCGACCCGATCAGGGTGGTCGATAACCATTTCGCGATACCCGTCGACAAGGCGGACCTGTTGAAGCCGCCGAAGCACTACCCGACGCCCGTGATGAGGTATACATTGTGCGACATGACGGTCGTGTGGCACATGTACGGCGGGAACGACTTCAAAGTGGCGGAGGACGAGAACAAGAAGAAGAGCGTTAACTTCTCCGATACGCAGCTGGACGACAGGGTCAGTTTCTCGAATGTGGACAGGAATCGGATTAGCTTCACGAGCAGCTCGGACAGGAGGAAGGCGAAGATGCATTGGATGGCACGCGGGGGCGTTAATAGGGACTACGACGTCCACATGGAGCTGCAGTTTAACAAAGTACAGACGCTTATTATTTATCATCAGCAGTTTACGTCACGCTTCTAGAGATATGCACGTAGTTTACTTGTACTTACGCGGCAAAACCTTTTAAATATTTCTCCAGTTCTCGGTCTATACCTTTTTTTGAGACTGTTCACTTCTCTAAAAAATTGTTGGGTGGTTTTGGTTGTGTTTTATGTTTTCCAAAGCTACTTGTTCCTGATATCATATCTTCTGTCTGCAAAGTTTTCTTACTCTTTTCTTTAGATTATTATGTTTAGTTAGAGTTTCTTCTGTAGAATTTTTTAGTATTTCAATTCTCGCCTTGCGTCTTTCCTCTACCAATTGCACGCATTCCATATCAAACCACCTTTTCTTTTGGTGTCTACCTCTTCTCTCGATTTCGTTTTCCGCTACTGTTGTTATAGTGTTCTGTATGTTTGTCCATTTATCTTGTATATTGTTGTTTTCTTGTCTGACTTCTGGACGTCTGGAAGTCTTGTTTAAATTCATTGTCAGTTAACTTATTGTTATCCCATTGTATGTGCACTTTCTTTCCACTAATCTGACAAAACAGCCGAAACTTAACCTTGGCCCTAATTAGTATATGATCAGTTTCTCCGTCAGCTCCTCTCAAACTTCCTACGTCTAATACATTACTGACATGTCTTGAGTCTATCAACACATGAACAAGTTGGTTCCTTGTTGTTCCATCGTTAGAGATCCATGTTTCTTTATGTATGTTTTTGTGTTCAAATATGGTAGATTTGATCATCATAGTATTTTGCTTGCCGCTTGTTGGATAAGCCTCATGCCATTATCATTACTAGTGGAGTGTAGAAAGTTTAGACCAATGGTGGGTTTATATACATCTTCCTTTCTGACCTTATTAAAGTCTCCACATAGTAGCAGCATATGTTGTTTTGGTGTTTCTAATATTAGGGTATTTAGTTGCTCATAGAAAGTGTCTTTGGGTTTCTCTTCAGCATCCTCAGTCAGTGCTTATGCCGAAATCAGAGAAAGATTGTACCACATGCCTTTACATCGTAAATAACACAGGCGTTTGTTAATGGGTCTGAAGCTTATTATTTTGTCTATCATTCTTTCGGCAATCACGAATCCAGTTCCATACTCGTGTATATTGTCCTGCTTACTGCTGAAAGATATTTGGGATCTACCAATCTGTATTTTTCCAGTATCTGGCCACCTAATCTATTATACAGTCGTTATGTCCATTGGTCTTTGTTAGGACTAAAAGAGTGAAAAAGCGTTTCGATACAAATTGACGAGATTTTTGCATAGTAACTGGACCCATTTATATGGAATTATTTTGTTTGCTGAATTTGTCAAAGATTATCCAACATTATTGCTACTAATATTGTCATACCTTATCTTAAGTATTCCAAAAATGATAGCATAAGTTCATTTTAATAATCCAAGGGGGGGTGCATTTCGCCTACCTTAAGGAGGGATATCCTTTGAAACTAAACAAAACAAGATATTGTAGTTATAACAACAATTTACTTGCAAATTTAAATAACATTCATTTTTAACATTAATGTTTTTCTCAAACCGAGTCTGACCTGGATGAAATTTACATATGTACTTAGTAAACTACATATTTTCCAGTACTATTCCCTTTTCTCTTTTTTTTAAATTCAATTTAAATTTGCCCCTCAGGTCCGTTTCCAGCACGAGCAGTACCCAGAGACGTCAACGCAAGCATCGAGGCAGGTCGTGATCATTTCCGAAGTAGAAATAAGGGATCGATTGCAATCGAGTCAGATCAATAAGTTCCTGTATCAGTACACCAGCCAGGCCATGCCAAAGCAGTCCCACGCGAACATGGTAAGTGCATCATAGGTTCGTTCCAAGGCGAGCAGAAAACATGTTCCAAACTTTGTGAGCGGCTAGAAGTAACGTGTTTGCAAGTGATTCTCTGCTCGCCGGAACAAACCTAACAGTAAGATACTTTCTGGGGGAAAAATAACGATCTGTCTGTCTTAGATCGTCGTCAAAGCTGTACACATCAGACCGGATCCACGACTGAGCACACAAGAGTGTTGCCTGAAGGTATCGCTGATGCCGCTGCGATTGAACATCGATCAGGATTCCTTGCTGTTCCTCATCAATTTTTTCAATGAACTAAGCGGAAACAGCTCAGCAGGTAATGGGATTTAACCGAGATGTATTAACATTATTGTTTTTTTTATAACTTTGAATGCATTGCAACGTTAGTTTGATTACAAGTTCATATAATGCCGAAAGTAAAGTCCAGCAAGTACATGTTATAATTTACACCGTGCGTTGCCCTGCAGAGAGGTCAAGTATTATGATTTGTATTTCCATCATGGTAACTACAGAATATCTGTACTATTACAAATGCAAACCTAGTGTATTATGAGGATAACAATAATGACAAGTGGCAGTGGGCTCTGACTGCAGTATCTGTATTTCATCTGAAATAGGTAAAAGAAATTAGTAGTAAACTTATTAAGATATTCATTTCAGTTTTGTTTTTAAAAAGTTACAGAGAGAATTCTTTATAAAATATTCAGACCAGTGTAAATTATTAAACTCAAGTTCATCGATAACCACATAAAACAACACAAAACTTCATTTAAAAATGCCTCCATAATACCCAAATTACACTTATGTGTCATAAGAAATGAATAAATACAATGTAACAATATCTCATGATGATGTATAAAGCAAAAGTTCTAGTTTTGAAGTGAATTTTGATAATAATCTTCACAATTTTGCTTTCAAATTAGTTTTGTGGCCAATAATATCCAAAAATTATATGAAACAAACGAAATCAACACATCAAGATAGTAACATTTGCAACCGCTGAACCTACCTTGTCCCCAATTTTCTAATTTCTGAGTGACTGATACCAGTGGACCCCATATAACGCATGTAGTCGTTTAACTCTATAAACTCGGAGGTCTACTTAGTGTTTATAATTCTAGTTTGGTTTCTTTCCGTTTTAGACGATCACCCGACTGCGCCATCTTCGTCGAAACACAACACGCCGACGCATCGACCTCCCGTCATGACCGTAGGGGTAGAAAACGAGGATCAGCTGAGGGAGGAGGCCTGCAAGGCCGTGAACGACAACCTCATTCTCTTGATGGAAGATAAGAGGACGGAAGAGGAACCTTCCTCTCCCGCCAGTACCGGCACGAACGCCGCTTCCTCTGATGGTGCTCCCATATATTTCAGGCAAGTTGGGGCATTGGAATTATGTGGGAGAGGGTGTTGTGGTGGAGCTTGGGTGTACGTGAGTTGTGTGTATGTTTTTGATAGGTTTTTAGTAAAAATCGCAGCTACCTGCTGAAAATATGCAATTTTTTACACATCTTTTAGAACTAAAGATAATCTTCGTCGTATTCCAAAACGAATCCAAAATGCCCAAAAGTTATGAAGCTAGGTCAACTTCATGTTAGTACCATGGTATATCTTGAAATTGTATAAACCCAATTCTAGAGGAACCTATTCTATCCTAAATAACCCTTATTAATAATCTAGAACATCTTAAATAACAGCCTTTCGCTTTACAACATTCTATATAAGTTATATTTCTATGTAAACCTTTACAAACAAAATTTACCTAGAGGAAATGGCATATGGTAGTAGATCAGTACAAAATTGAGTGTCACAAGAGTTGTTACAATATGTTATAGACCAACTGTTATAGTACAATAACAAGGTAAGCGATATACAAATACATATCGCTTACAAATACTTTTTGAACATTTGACTTCCGTGTCTGATAATCGGAAACTATTCTATAACTGAACAAGGGCGTTATAGTGCAGTAGGCGGACTCTAGAGTAGGGTGATCAGCAGGGTGTAAGTTTGTCGATTGGTTATAGAAACGTAATATAGAAGTGTAGTATGTCAGTCTCGCAACTAGCCGTCTCACTAAGTTGTAAATGGACTTGAACTAGAGAATCAAAGCACATTATAAGGATTATACACTTGTGAAGCTCTTGAAGCCCGGATTTCCCCAAAGTGCAAAGGAGCAGTCAGGTGTTGTCATAGCCCTATTAGGTAAATAATTTTTAAGTAAGTTGTGAACTTATTCTAAATAGGAACAATTATTTTAATGAAACTAGAATTTTAACGTTATATTAAATAACTTATATTGTTATTCTAACAGAATTTAATCGTTTTGAGAAACACTAAAAATGCACAACAAAGTTTAAAGCTAAAAAGCCAATAATAAGTAAATTTAATAAGCTAGATGAGAAGTAAATTAAGGTCTATTTATAAGTTCACAAGTGTCTTCCCACATGAGTGTCTACTTATTTTGACCAATAAGATACTTGTTACCTGTTATCCCCTGTATTCAAGCCATTTTTCCTTAGAACACATTCGTCCTAATTTGTAAGATTACTTAGAATCAAACATATTCCTGTCAAAAATTCTTACTGATTCGCCTACAGGTCTGCCACTGCATCATTGACCATTATGAGTCTCCACTGTACAATTTTATGGTGCAGCCCGTAGATTGTTCGTACAGAATTTTTAATCTGAGCTTCCTTACTGTTCCATCCATATACTGTGTTCTCAGGCAGAAAGTAGTAGTTTAAATCAGGTAGACAGCTGTAGTTTCATCACGGTTTGTAGTTTTAACCACTGTTTGTCAATATTTTAAGTCACAGACAAACAACTATAGCTTAAGTAACAGACAGTCCTAACTGGAGTCGCAGATAGATTGTGTCATAAACTTTTAACAGTTTACACTCCATGGAAGTTTATATCACAGACAGACATATGTACAATTTCATTAAGTACTTATGTTTAAGCTACACAAACACGTGCAAGCTGTAATTTAGTTGAGTTAGTTTTGTTAGGTGTAGGCTGTGTAACTATAATTGAAACTTTATATAGACAGATTTCTGACACAAACGTCTACACATGAAGGCATATATAGATACTCGCAATTTAATTCACAGGTACTTTAAGTCACAAACAATTGCAGGGCGCAGCTACAGTTTGGATTACATGCAATCGTAGTTTAAGCTGAAGACACACACGACAGCTGTAATTTGTGTGTGTCACAAACTGTCGCAATCACACTTTTACAGATTAATTCCCAGGCAGATAGCTGTAGGTTAAATTACAGACAGTTTGAGACGCTGACATAGTTTAAGTTAAATGCAGACACAAGTGGGGTTTACGCTACATACTGCACTGTACATTATCACATTATTTTAAGATAAATTTAAATCCAAAATGTAAAACGCCAAAAATGCGCAGCAAAGTTTAAAGCTAAAAAGCCAATAGTAATTAAAAAGTTCACAATTGTCGTTCCACAGGAGTGACCACTTATTTTGTATTACTACATATTATTACCTATACTACTGATATTACTTATTGTGTACTACATATTACTGTCTGCTAAAATTCATACTGATTCGACTACGGGTCTGCCACAGCATTATCGATCCTTACCATGCCGTTACAAATCTCCACCATACGGTTTATATGGCGTGTTACAGATCGCTTCTACAAGATTTTCAATCCGAGCTTCCTTACCATTCAACCCTCATACTGTGATCAGAGTAAAATATCTTCATCACGTGAATGTGCTTGTCATTTTCCTATTCAGAGGTCATGAATTTCTCACAGATTTAAGTCACAATCATTACAAAGCAGTCATTATTTTTATTATTATGATCATTGATCATTTCTACCAAAGAGTTCCGTTGAAGAAACAACGTAGCTTTACCGTGACATTTCCTTTCTAGAAATGTGATTTTCGCCCCGGACGTCCCGATCAGGCTCGATTACCACGGGAAGAGGGTCGACATGACGCACGGACCCCTGCCGGGTCTCCTGATGGGCCTGGGGCAGCTCAATTGCTCCGAGATAAGGCTCAAGAGGATCTCGTACAGGCACGGGTTGCTCGGGTTCGACAAGCTGGTCGCTCATCTGCTGCAGGAGTGGTTGAACGACATCAAGAAGAATCAACTGCCCAGCCTGTTGGGCGGAGTGGGGCCCATGTACTCTTTAGTGCAATTGTGTAAGTGAATGGGGGTGTTGGATCGAAACTAGTTTAATCTTTCAAAAACATAGGAAATAGTTTTAACTAGCTTGTGTGTGCAAATAGTGCAATTTTTCACAATTCATATTTTGAAAACGACACTGTCTACAAAAAAACTTATTTCACCTTTTCTAATAAGGAAATTCTTTTCTGTAATTTGCTATAACGAATTTTTTTAAATTGCACGATTATGATGGTTTTTTGAAAAATTCCAAATTTCAAAAATGATAGTTACTATTTCGAAAATGCTCTATTTACATAGAAAGTTACTTTTACCTTTTCCCGTTAGAGAGTCATCCTCTATCACTTTGTCCCAGAAGTTTTTTGAATCAAGGTATTTATTTTTTTGGAAAATTCAACGTTTCAAAAATCACATTTATAAAGTCATTTAAAGTCATTCCAACTTTTTCGCCCAGAAAATTGACCTCTATCATTCATTTCCAGAACATTTTAAATCAAGCGATATAGATTTTTTTTAAATTCGAATATCAAAAACGACACTATTTATGTATAAACCTCGTTTAATCTCCCCAAGCTGCAATTAATAAATGTCCAATTAGCCTTTAAAATGATTTGAGTAATCGATTTAGGAGCTATTATTTTAATTTTTTATCAACTTTGACAATAACTTCCTCAAATTCGATTCTTCTTACATTGAAACTGTTATTTCTGCTTGTGTTACAGTCCAAGGTGTCCGTGACCTGTTCTGGTTACCGATCGAGCAGTACCAGAAAGACGGTAGGATAGTCCGTGGTTTGCAACGTGGTGCTAATAGTTTCACGACTTCGACTGCGATGGCGGCCCTGGAGCTCACCTCCAGGCTGATCCACCTCATACAGGTAAAACGTGTTTGGTGTAATTCTGGGTCCATTAGAGAAAGGTACAGGTTCGAGTATCGTAAGTGATTATTCCTTGTGTCGGTATGGAGTTGTAGAGGTTGCATAATAGAGAATAGATTGTTAATAAGTTTTGCTTCTCATTGTTGTGTAAATGTTAAGATGTTTTCTTAGATTTAGCGGGAGTTGTAATACTTCAGAAATAACTCTGCCAAAGTTCGTTGTGAGACAGAAGTATCACAGTTATGTTACCAATTAAAGTGTGTATAATGCGCTGTTTCGTAAGATTGTAAAATCCTAGAGTTAATTCAGAAACGTTTAAAGAAATAAGATTTTTGTCCACTCTTGGACAAAGGCCTCTCCCATAATTTTCCATGTTTCTTGATCTTGTGTTTGTCTTATTCAACGTTTGCCTTTAATCTCCTTAATATCGTTGACTAATCATTTCTGAGGTCTACCAATACTCCTTTTCATATGCCTTGGTTTCCAATTTACTATCCTAGATATCCATCTGTCTATATCCTGTCTTACAATACCCGTTGCCACTTCAGGCGTCCAATCTTCTCTACATCAAATATTCTTTTTTGGGTCATATTTCAATGTTTGTTGCCTTATCGTGAATTTATACACCGAGCATTGCTCTTTGCGTTACTTTTAGTTTTTCAGCTTTTCGCAAAGTTAGTGTCATGGTTTCCATTCCATGTGTGGTCACTGGCAAGATACGGTTATCGCAGACTTTTCTCTTTAGGTTTATTGGAATGTCTTTGTTTGCCAATATATGCCATATCTTTCCAAAAGCTTCCAAGTTAAAGTGATTCTTCTCGTGACCTCTAGATATCGGTTTTCAGTATGCCCTAAGCAAATATATATTCATTTACAAACTCTATTTTGTGATCCAGAATAAAAATATCTTCAATTTCGCGTATAATTGTTGTTTTCCTATATTCTGCTGAGTAACGCTGTTAAGTTGTTCCAACATAGATTTTAGTTGTGTACTTAATTTCGCTATTGTCCCAGTCCACTTTCCTAAAAGGACGTCTTCCAGGACTCATGTAAACAGTTTATAACAGTATATAACATGACTATGGCGTACTCTCTCTACTCTGATAAGTTTTCAAATCTTGAATTTTTAAGACATGAATTGTTAAGTTCTCTCATGTATATCTTTGATTCTCATAGAGTACCTATAATTCTTGTTCGTAGGTGTTAAAAAGGACCATTTCACCATACTATCAAAAGTCTTATGATAATCAACAAACGCAAGGTGTATTGGAACTTTGTATTCTGTAGCTTTTTCTATTAGTGTTTGTGGATGATCTATTTGTACTTTTCGTAGCTTTTTCGCAATCCTGCTTGCTCAATTGGTTGGTACGAGTCTAACTACTGGGTTAACCTGTTCGTTATGGTCTTTGAAGAAAGCTTGTAGAGGTAAGAAAGGAGACTGGTAGGACGATAGTTTTTTTGTTTATGTTATTCCCTTTTTTGAATAACAAAATTACTTCTGCATTTTTCCAAGCACATGGTATTCCCCGTCTATAAAACATCCATTGGAAAGAATTTTTAAGTAGTTTTACTAAGTACTTTAAGCACTTCTAAGTGTAGCACCACCCATTTTCAGCATTTCGCTTGTGGTGGAATCTTCACCAGGGGCCTTTTTGTTTTTAATTTGGTTTAATGGTTTTTCTATTTCATATGTTGTTATTTCAGGAATTTCTTCCGAACCTACACTCATGATGTTTTTGGTTGGAATATGACGTTCTATTATAGTTACTGTACACAACTTCTTGAATTGTCTGTGCTATCAGCTTTTTGTCTGTGACAGCTACAAATTTATCATCTTTTATTTTTGATATTCTGGTGTTATTCTCGGTAGGTAGCGTCTTTTATTTGTTTGGTATTATGATCTTCTTTATTCTATTATTTTCAAAGTGTTACGGCTATGGTTGGAGGATCTTTCGTATCTTTCCTTGTAAAGATATCTTTTTTGCTATTTGTGTGCTTTGTCTAATGTACTTAATTATTATGGTATCAATGTTATGTGTATAATCTCTTTTGTCTAATTCTGTTTCATAGTCTTCTCTTCTTTTATGTAATTCTGCTGTTGGAAATATCTTAACATGGATAAATTTCTTTCTAATCGTAGTTCAGATATGAATGTTCCTCATAGTTCTGTGGTCACTACACCGATATTAATCTGATAGATCACACTTACATTTCGGCATATGTTTAAGTTGTTGGAAAGAATGTAATATGTTTCATTTTTTGTTTTGCCGTCTGGACTATTCCAAGTCCATTTCCATTGGATCTGTTTCTTGTAAAATGTGTTGAGACACTTGAGACAGATATCTTCTGACGATTGCAGAGGTTTTCCGATGTGTCTCCTCTACTATTTTGTATGCCCAATCCAAATTTGCTTATACGGACCTATTCTATTGAAATGCAGGGTCCGAAATCAACAAGAGCGAAAGAGAAACTAATAGTAATTCGTTATTATGACAGATAAGGAAGTTTTGCAACGTTGCCGGCCGGCCGGTCCGTAACCCATTCCAAATATTCCCGCCGGAGGCTATACAGCGAATGATCCGGTAGAGTGTGGCGATGACTGTGATGTTTCGCGAGCTAGCAACGTCGCAAAAGTTCTTTCTCAGTTTAGCCAACGAGAAATATATGGCCTTTCTTTCGCTCTTATGTTTATACTATACTGCAACTCTGCAGAAACGGTCTGTATATCCACTGGTGTCGTTAATGGTTTTTCGGCCTATTTTGGCGTTAAAATCTACAATTTTAGTTAGATTTCTATTGTCGTTGTGCAAGTGTTATGTCTTTATAGAGTTTTTCTATTTATTCATAATTTGTGGTGCCTGTCGCGGGGCATATTGTGTATTATTTGCAATCTGTATCTTTTGTTTAATTATACTATAATGTATGTGGTTTGTCTGGCATGAGATGGATTTTGTGACAAGATGTGAGTGTTTTTTTATTTATTAGAATTGCTACACCCCGCTCTTTATTTTTCTGGTATAATATGTGAGCTGATTTCAGATTTGTAACTTTCTTCCCTGGAAGACGTGTTTCACACAATCCGATTTAGTCCCATTTGACATTTTCTAGTTCTCCTTCTAATTCTTCTAGGTGTTCTTCGGTACTTATAGTTCTCATGGGAATATATTGAACATTTGAATCCTACATTTGGCATCGATTTCTTGCTCCCCCAATATTCATTGGAGTAGACTGACAATTCATTGTCAGTGTGGCATTCAGTTTTCTACTCGACCTACCTGGGGACTTATTTAAAGAATGGGCATTCCATGTGGTTTATCTGAAGTTCTTGGCCTATCCTTCACAACACTGCCCAGTTATGGGTTGGTGAAGTTAGGATGGGATATTAAGTCATGAAGGATGAGTTGGAGAGAAAATCGGGATGGGATGATTCCCCTGTATGGTGTTGGGAGATCTTTCCTTCTCTTTCTATATATGTATCGCTGTCTCTTTCGCTTTTTCTCTATCCTTTTCTCCCCCTCTCTCCATCAGAAAAATAGCAGTATGAAACTTACATGGTATACCGTACCTATAAGTATACACTACTTATATACAGACCTATTCTACAGAGTCGCAGTATGGTATAAACTTAAGAGCGAAAGAAAAGCCATATATTTCTCGTTGGCTAAACAGAGAAAAAACTTTTGCGACGTTGCTAGCTCGCGAAACATCACAGCCATCGCCACACTCTACTGGATCATTCGCTGTATAGCCTCCGATGGGCATATTTGGATTGGGTTACGGACCGGCCGACCGGCAATGTTACAAAACTTCCTTCTCTGTCATACTAACGAACTACTATTAGTTTCTCTTTCGCTCTTGTTGATTTTGGACCCTGCATTTCGATAGAATAGATCCGTATAAGGACGTTGCTACCTCGCAAAACATCACAGTCATCCGCTCCGCACACTCGACCGGCCGGCAATTATGATATCTTCTTAGGCGTAGGCGTCCATCGTTTCTCTCATCATATAATCCTATTAATTGCAGCATTTTGCAGTGCCTGGAAGTCCTGTATTCCTGTCCATTGTCTTATGTTTCGTAGCCAGGATAGTTTTCTTCTACCACCAAACCAGCTCTTCTCAGTATGTCTTCGTTCGTTACATGATCAACCCACGACACTCTCAGCATCCGTCGCAGGGTCCACATCTCGAAGGCCTCAGCTTTTTTGATAATTGATGCTTTCAACGTCCATGCCTCGACTCCGTACAAGAGAACGGACCAGACGTAGCACTTTACCATCCTATATCTGAGACTGAAATTCAAGTTTTTGTCTGTCAAAAATTTTCTAAGCCTTAAGAACGTTGTTCGAGCTTGCTCGATTCTGCATTTTATTTCCTGATCTGGGTCCCATCTTTGGTTGATCATGCATCCCAAGTATTTAAATTGAGTGACTTGTTCAATGCGCTCTCCATTTACGGATATTGTGGTATTTGGAGTACCGTTCCTACTAATGGCCATATATTTGGTTTTGCGGATGTTAATTTTCAGACCCAATCTTTGACTTTCCTCATTGACCTTATCTAGTAGAGTTTGTAGATCATTTGCACTGTCCGTTAATATTACAGTATCATCCGCATATCGAATGTTGTTGATGGGAATTCCGTTTACTTTAATGCCCATTGTACTGTCGGAGATTGATTCGGTGAAAGCTCTTTCCACATACAAGTTAAACAACATTGGAGACAAGATGCACCCCTGACGGACGCCCTTTCCTATTTCAAAATCCTCAGTTGTTCCTGCATTTTGAATTCGAATTTCCGCTCTTTAGTTCCAATATAAATTACCAATAAATCTGATATCATTTCCATCCAGTCCCAGGTCCCTAAGATATGATATGAGAAGATCGCGTTTACATTGTCAAATGCTTTCTCGTAATCGATAAAGCACAAATAGACATATTTTCTCTGATCCTGGCAATTTTGCACTAATGTTTGGAGACTGAATATGGCTTCTCTTGTTCCAAAGCCGTTCTTGAATCCAAATTGACTGGCACCACTCACTTCCTCGCACCTCCTATATATTCTCGTGTGTAGAACTCGAAGAAAGAAATTATGATATGAGAGTTACTAAAATCCGAGACGACCCGAGACCGAAGAGACTTGGACTGCGGCCGGCAACGTTGCAAAACTTCCTTCTCTGTCATACTAACGAACTACTATTAGTTTCTCTTTTGCTCTTGTTGATTTCGGGACAGGCGTTTCAATAGAAAAGCTCCGTATGTAGATATACTGAATCGCTTATACTCCGCATATGTATATAGGTATACTGTAATAACACGCGTTTGGATATACGGTGACTCGCAGCGTAACAGATTTCATGCTGACGCCAAGTTAAAGATTGTATCCCATCTAAAAACGTTTATTATTCTCAAGCGCGCGTATAAGTTTTCATTTCAAAAACAAAGTAGCATAAGGATGAAATACAAATAAAATTGTTAATCAACGAATAGCAGTGTTGTTAAAATTACTTCACAGTAAGTAATTAATTACAATTACTTTGAGTAAATTGTAATTGATTACAATTACAATTACAAAATATGCGATTGTAATTGCAATTACAATTACATTTGCTTTTGAAATAGGATCAGGTAGAAAGAATTTGTTTATCATTTGAAGGCAAAAAGTATTTTTGAACTTCACTCATGAAGAGTTCTCTAATTGTAACATAGTTTCCTTTATCTGTATCAGAATTGATCCAGTTCAGTTTAAACTGTGGTAACGAACAAGTTGCCAAAGTGTATGGTCTGCTGGATGATTGACTGAAATCTAGAATATGTGAAAATCGTTTTTTAACATTTAATATAATTGAATTCCGGAGCTCAGCACAAAATTTCAAATTACAAAATATTTGTTCTTTATGACTTAACTGAAAAATAATTAACAAAACATAACCTAGATACAACTGGCTTTCTCCCTGAAAGTATCAATAGCTGAAGCCAATGGTTTCATAAAAATAAAATATTCTTGCAAAAACTCTAATTCATTCGATTTTAGTTTGTGTTGTAAAAAACGTTGTAAACAACCATCCCCAACAATCATCCTTAATGCTAATCACTGGTTGGGACAGGGATAGAGTTGCGAAAGAAACCAGGTAGTCAGAACCCACAGTAAGCAACTTTAAGCTACTTACATATTACCTACTAAAAGTATTAAAAGCACTTTTGTAGAATGTAATTGTAATTGTACCAAAACGAGTAATTGAATTACTAGCCAATTACAATGAAAGTAATTCAATTACTTTTTCAAGTAATTGTAATTAATTACTTAACAACACTGACGAATAGACAGTAATATTCTTTGAATATAGTATATCAAAAATTGTTTACTTAGAATTTGTCATTAATAATGTTAGTGCAGCTCCTAGCTACATTTTAGCGTTATAATAATCGAAAAATTATAAAATTTTATATCTATGTATAAAATTGTCAGCTTTCACTAAAATCAAAATTTGAGACTAACTTTGAACTACCGACTCGTGGTAGGTACATATCAAAATTAATTCTCAATTACCGTTTTCGACTTTTGTATTAAACGAAAAATTCCCTTTTCCCTTCCTTACTTAACCGAGCGTTACGACTTCGTCAGATAACTGCCGAAACCGCATACGACATGCTCTCGCCCGGCCCGAGCCTCAGGAGGTTGGCCAAATCGAAAGGTAAAAAGCGACGTTACCATCAACCGCAGGACATCAGAGAAGGGATGACGAACGCCATAATGCTCGTCAAAGAGGTGAGACCGAAACAGAGTTATTGACTAACTCGACTGACTCGTCTCGATGTTTTTAGGGTATCGGCGAGACGGCCGATAACATCGTCCAGGTGGCGGCCATCGAGAAGGAGCAGAAGGGCTATCCGGGCGCCGTCGGCGGCGTCCTGAGGCAGATACCGCCTACGATCCTCAAGCCGATCATCCTGGCGTCGGAGGCTACGAGTAACGTGTTGGGCGGCATGAGGAGCCAACTGGTGCCGGACGCGAGGAGGGAGGCGAACCAGAAGTGGCGCAGCGACGAGTCGTAATCGTGACACTGCTGATTTTGTGATTGGATTTAAATTAATAGATTTTTTATAGTGGAGAATACGTGCGAGAATGGTTTATATTAATATTTGTGAGAGTTTATATTTTCTAAAATGGAGTTTTAAGTGAGAGATGGTTTTTCTTTATTTGATACTAGGTACCCATCGCCGTGTATCTCGTCTGTTTTGAGTATCATTTTGTAATTTAACAAGTTTTTTTTTAAATAAATGATATTTGTTCTGATAATTTATAATTCTGCCTTGAAACACTAAAGCCTCAGAAAACCTTGAAAATTTTAACTTTTCGGAACTCAAAAAGAGATAACAAAACTGTTCCAAAACATTGAAAACAACAAAACCGTACCAGAGGAATGGAGAGAATGTATAACGGTACCCATATACACGAAAGGCGTGAAGACAAACCGCTCAAACTACAGAGGAGGCATTACACTACTTAACTCTACATCAAAACTGCTGACTAAAATTCTGTCCCAAAAAATAGACGCAATTTTCATCCTGTGACCACTAGTAGACAAATCAATAAAGTTAGACTAGCCCATGTTTAATAGATCCGAAACAGGCGTTCGACGCAGTACATGTACTTACAGGAAGGAATTAAAATAAACGCAGGGAATTAGACAAGGTGACAGCCTCAGCCCCTGTCTATTTAATTTGATTACGGGTGAGGTTATAGCAAGCGTTAACCAAACGAAACGGGTAAACAAACCTTAAAAATCCTATGGTTTATTTCTCTGTGGCTGTCTCCTTCCATCGACGATATAGTTGCTAAATATTTATATTCTACTTTTCCCTCTATTTCTATATCAGTATCATTTTTTCCAATGACCAAGTACATATTTCGTTTTCTCAAATTAATTTTTGAACCATCAAATACTTTTCAAAAAATTGGAATCTTTAGGTATCAGAGTCAACACTGGCAACAATGCAAGATTACTTGACAAATAGGTTTCAAAGTGTCAAATTAAATCACATTAGAAGTGATGTCAGCCCAGTTGATACTGGTGTTCCACAGGGTACCATACTGGGATCTCTCTTATTTTTAATATACATTAATGACATTCCAGATCCAAAATGACGACTCAAATATTATTTCTTATGCAGATTATACAGTTGGATTCTGCACTGACATATCATGGGATAAAGTTAAAGAGAAAATACAAAAACTGATGTGTGAATTAAAAATGTGGTTTGATGAAAACATGCTAACCCTGAATGCTAAGAAATCTTGCATTATAACTTTTGGTGACCATATTGATTGTATACCTGAAACGTTTTAACGTTCCTGTAAATAATGAAAACCTAGTCAAAGTAACCAATGTTAAATATTTAGGTACAACGTGATCAAGAATGACTGTTTGAGTTGGCAATACTGAATTTCATTTTTAAATGGTACAACTGGTAATTTGAATTTGATATTTCAAATTCAAATTTCTATTATTCTTTTCAAATTTATTTATTTAAAATGGTTTTCACGTTACAACACGAAATTTTCATTGGTTCATCATTCAATTACTGGTTGGCAGTACTCTCTCGAAGCGTCATACCAGCAATTTCAGGAAGTGTTTCCGGAGACTTTGGTCACTTTTGCTGTCTTTCAGCAACATTGCATGCGAGTAGTTGAACGTTATTTAAACACAGGGAGTGTAAGCAAACAAAAATCAACTGGTAGACCTTCTACTCTAAACGAGGAAGTTGTCGAGGATATCAGAACTCGAACGAAAAGAAGTCCTCCCAAATCCTTAAGAAAGCTCTCCCTTCAAACAGGTTTGGTCCTTATGCCTCCTATTCAACCAATTTTCATTCTTACCCATAAGACTTCCAATTTTCTATGTTGTTCTAATTCACGGTTTTACAGGTTTATCATATGGAAGTTGCTCCACTGTGCTTAAAAAGAAATTAAAGTACCACCCTTACAAAATTTCCATCGTCCAGTCATTAACCCCTCCTGATCTCCCGCAGAGAGTTTTATTTTGCAATTGGTTCAATGACATATTAAATAATAATGATATCCTTGACAATACATTATTTTCCGACGAAGCCTGGTTTCATCTCAACGGCTATGTGAATAAACAAAATTACAGAATGTGGTCAGGTGAAAATCCTTACGCTATCAGAGAGACATATTTGCACCTGGTTAAAGTTGATGTTTGGTTGGCAGTCTCAAGGACGCAGGTGTATGGGCCGATATTTTTTAATTTTACCGTCAATTCGGAGAGATATATCCAACACCTTTTGAGGCCTTTTATAAACCAATTAACAGACGAAGAGCGTCAAATTGGATATTTCTAACAATACTCTGCAAGGGCACATACGGCTCGTGCTACTATGGGATATTTAAGGGAGAATTTTAGCGACAGAGTACGGTATTAGTCGGTGCATTTGGTGAAGCAGGTCACCAGATCTCACTCCATTAGATTTTTCGTTATTTGGACTCTTGAAGGACAATGTCTTTAGGAACGTATTGCATACTGAAAAGAGCTGCAATAGGCAATAGTTCAGGAAGTGGCAAACATTACCCTCAATATGCTGGTGAATATCTTCGAGAGCCTAAAAAGAAGAGTTAATTTATGTCTGGACCAAAATGGGGGGCATTTTGAGCATTACCTTTAGCCGGTTTAATTAAATCTTTGTTCTGTATTTCGAGTTTCATTTTTAACCGTTAATTTTTATTCACATAACCTACAATCTTATCGCTGATTGTTGTTCTTCTTCTTTTATTTGGCCTTCGCTGCTATGGCGATCCAGCCACTTAAATAACGCTGATTGTTTTGTCAAATAAATAAAATAAACATATCTGGTTGTCAAGGCCTATCAACTTTAAAAAAGTTACCTCATTGAACAGCTACTGGCGAGGGGGTCGCGCAGGGGAGGCGGAGTTCGTGATGTAGACTGGCGACACAGGTCTGAGTTTTATTACCTGTGTTTAATCTAACTCTGGTTTCATCTATGCTCTGTATTACTCTGACAATTCGGCGTTTGGCTGGCGTTTTCGTTTGTAATTGACAACAGTTTTGAGTTTTTCAAAGTATTTTTTGCATCGCCGGTCACCGTGTGACGTAGATGACGTTGTGGTAGGTCAGGATCGCTTGAGGCAACCTATTTAAAGTTGATACGCCTTGTCTGGTTGTAGCATTGCAAACCCTTAGGCAAAAAAATCCTCCAGGTAGGATTGCCAACTCAAACAGTCATTCTTGATCTCCCTGTATAATGATAGACCAACACTTAAGATGGGATGTTGAGATAATTAGTAAAGTTAATAGGCTAAGGTATACTATCTATGTACTTGCTAAGTTAAAAACAATTTTATCGCCAAATAATTTAATGACAGTAATGTATGGCATATATTATAGTTGTCTTGTCTTATTAAGTTAACGTCTCTTTTACGCTGCCAGGGCCAATTTGGACGGGACCTACAGTTTAACGTGGGCTCCGAACCACGGTCCTCGAGCACGGTTGTACCCCCTTAAGGCTCTCACCCCAGTTGATCCACTCCGTGCTCTACCGACTCAGGGTGTGTGTATCCTAGTCATATATTATAGTTTACCAACATATGGGATAATAGCATGGGGATCAGCCAATAAAGCACATATATAAATATGTTACTGTCTGTACATGATAAAGTTATTAAAATAGTGACAAATAACAATGCATCTAGTCTGCCACTACCAATTAGAAAGCAATATATTTTCAGATCTGTTATGTACCACCATGAATCTGAAACAAAAATATATAGAAAAATTGAAAGAAATGAGAAATAATAATATAATACTGGTTTATCTAAAGTATTCAAATAAATTGGTAGAAAATCTCATATTTATACAGCTACTTATTATTATAATAAATTAAATAACGACCTTAAATTATTGCATTCCAAAAAAGTTAAACCTGTATTGAAAAAAGCTATATATTCTCAAAGTATTTCAGAAGAAGAATTATTTACCAAATAACTTAATAATAATTACCAAAACAAAAATAAAGAAAATAATATAAAAAATTAATAAGTGAAAAAGTAATTCGCATTGTGTGTGAAAAAAGGCACACTAAATTTAGATTGCAGTTTTAGTTTTAAGGTTGTAGATAATTAAGTTTTTTGTAACCCAGTCGGCGTACAGCTGCTTGGCAGGTCTGCAGCGGGCTTGTAGTTCGTTCTGTAAAACTACAGCCTTGTATTTTGCTGGAAATAACTTCAAAAATTCAAACCTCGCTTATCGTAGGTTTCTGTCAGTTTTCTTATGATGTATTATATATATATATATATATATATATATATATATATATATATATCTATCGTTTGCTACTATTACTTGGTCGTCCGCAAATAGTATTCCTCTACATTTCGCCTACTACTCTTTCAATATCTCGTTTGCGTATATAGTTTAAATTAAACAGAAGTGGGGCTAGACAGCAGTCTCGTCATAGGCTTTTCATTATCCGGAATGCTTCCGTCAATATGTTAGCAATTTTAATCCGACTTAGTGTTTTTCATACATATCTTTGAAAGTAGTTAGATATTGTTTGTGTATAGACGTGTTAATACTTAAAGTAATTTTGTATGTGGCACCGTATCATACGCTTTCTCTAAGTCTATGAAACTTAGATGAGTTGGTCTATCTTTTTCTTTCATTTTATGAATTAACTGTTTTAAGAAACCAGCCTGTTCTCCCACATGAACTTCATTTTCAATACACTGTTTTAATATTCCTCCGTGAAGCCTACCGACTAATGAGGTGGACACTAAGTCTCCGATAGTTGCTGCACATTAATTTGTTCCCCTTCTTGTGCAATGAACTTATGTATGCTAACTTCCGTTCCGATGACCTGTACCTTTATTATTCATTTGTACCTTATATTGGAAAATGGAATTTTGGAAATTTCCATTTTCCACGAAAACCTTAAATTGGGCATATCTCGGAAACTGAGTACAATACAACCAAAATGCCTACACTATCAATATCAGGCCGTCGTCTTTCTTCAATTCCACCGTAAAAAAATATAATTTTGGAAAATCGCACTTTTGGCCGAAAATGTAAATTTTCGACACGTAATTGTTTATATACATTTACAATCTACACAATGGGTACGAGTTATTATTAATGACAAAATTATGCGAGTTATCTCTTGAAGTTTAAGAATTTATTCTGTGACTTCTTTGAAAAAGAAGCCGACTTCATTATTCCAATAGCAATGATGCTAAAACAGAAGTACTTCCCTCGCAAAAACACTCGCTTTCTGAAAAATAACTTGCGTTTTTCCTAATATCGCCAAAAACAAAACACGCAGAATAATAAAGCTTCCACCATATGCCTTAAAATAATCTCACAAGTAACTTCAAGTAGCGTAATACTTTGAGAACACATCGATGAGTTGCTTTATAGACTTATTAAAATTTCCATACTACATATGGGGGAATAAAACAAAACGTGTCATTATTCGTAATTAGATAGGTGCGTTTTATTTCGTAATATCTATAAATTAAACAATACTGAGTATAACACTTATTAGCAACAACAAATACATTTTATTCATTTATATAATAATTTAGATATGAGATGGGTACTTCAGTGGTCGCGAGATCGTTTCGTTATTATTAATTTATGTATAAAAGTAGTATTCGCCATTACAAGTGCATTGTATGATACAAGTGCATCTGGGGGAAATACATACACATGATAACTATATCTCATCAGTTATTATTTTTTTTGTCTTTTTTTGATAACAATAAAATATAAAGTAATAACACTGTACAAATCGAAATGTCAACACCTAAGTCATAAAGTTTCTCAAGCAATGTTGATGATCGCAACGATTTTGTTTTTTGGGAATGATTCAAAATGGCAAGAAGGCAGAAGAAAGGGGAAGATTAAGATCGAATTGACAAATATCGTTGATTACGGTGACACTTCCCTTTCTGGTATCGAATTAGGTGAATTACTGCAGGTCAGGCGTCGAAATAGGCAATAGTCACATATATTCTAGGGACTCTAGAAATGAATCTTCCAAAGATTCAAACAACACCAGGATGGGATAGATTGATCCTCGGATGTTCCGTTGGAATCGCTACATTTGTTCCTTCGGAACTGTCATACCGAAAGGATTCAAATTTAATTCTGGATAGTTTTAAGACTCTTGAACGACCAGGGATGTTGTATCTCCCTTTGTTCACCAATAATTCAATGGAAGACCTAATATTCCAGAACACTACACTACATTTCTCTATCCTGTTTACATTCTAGTGATCTACAGAGACTGTCACTAGTGACTATATCGACACCTTCGTTTATACATGCATACACACACATACACACGCACATACGAGTATCCATACCATATTCTTCATTCGTTTCGATGTAATTTGGTGACCGCTATAGTGAATCATATTGTCAAAGGTTCATAGAAAGCCGTGGGTAATAACATTATCTTACACACTTATCTACACGAAAATAAGGAACGAAAAGAAAATTAAACAAATGGATATACATATATTTCCGCTCATAACGTACACGTGACTATAAACATACAATTAAAATAAACAAAAAAAAAACAATAAACGTTGTCCACATTAAATACTGCTGCTATTTCACCTTTGATCAAAGGAATATAATATATTAATTCTTCTCTATGAATAGTTATTATCATCAATCAAAAGCGAGTTAAAAGTAAATAAACATTACATTGTACGCATGAGTATCATAGTATTAACTTTACAAAAATCAAGTCATGTAATGAAGGTAACTAAAACTGTGTAAAAGTTGTCCCTTACCTCAACAACAACCAAATAACGAAAACACTTTACTATCCTTTTTAACATCACAAATAATTTTGGTCATCCCCTAAAAAGATAACAAACGAGAGGAATGAACATAAATGATATGTAAACGCTATATATATATTTATATTATAATGCCACAGTCGCGAATAATAATCCTTACAGCTAATTAGCTAGTAGAAGTAATTTCATTAGTACTTACAGATTTATGGTATCGCTTCATTCTCTTCGAACCAGGAGGACTTAAGAACGCAGTGGTCAAAAGTGTTACAAGTATGTTAAAAGTTGGACTGTTTCCCTCATGAAAAGGTAGAGCAACTTTCTTGAAGGCAAAGTCATAAAGATTTACTTTAGTAATGCAAAGTTCTTAAAGACACACAATACAAGATAAGGAGAGTTGATGGTTTGTATATTTGGGGCCAGGAGTCAATATTGTGGGAGATAAATTCAGAAGGGTTGGCCCTGCCATTACTACGTTTTTATACCGTGAAGTTTGTTAAAACCCAAAAATCAGCACAGATTGGGCACATAAGTAGAATCTGAGACTCGTCAGAAAGGTACTCTGGTTCAGAAATGAAGGTAGAGGAAGTGATGACTTCAAGGGCGTAGAAGTAAATCCAAGAATATACATCAAACTTGACCAGTGTTGTATAGACCCTCTGATCAACTCATACTGAGTCTTAGTTCAAACGCAGGTTGGTGCGTTAGGACACAGCAACCCATTTTCAGAGTGTTAGAACAAAAAACTAACACATCGTAATTGGTTAAAAAGAGATACCACATACTCTTTTGTTATTAGTACTTACTATTAATTGTCAGTTTCATCAGAACGACAACCGCAATGGTCAGGTCAGTATGGTCAACAGATTCATTATAAAACGTATTTAAAGTGTTGAAGAGCTAAGTGCATATGGCTAAATAAATTTATTTAAGTTGATATTTAAGTAATCCCCAGTACAAGGGTTTGAGGCATATGTATTTTGAAATGTGCCCTACACAAACTTTTCTTACGCCAAAAATTAAACAATTGGTCCTTCCTAAACTCTTTTGTGGTACTTCGATTTTGTTGGAAATGTAAATTGTCACTTATATAAGCGCACTGAACAATCCGAAGGAGTTTCAGTTAATCCAATACAGAAATTTCGAAAATATGCCTAAAATGCTTTAATCTCAGGTCGGAACTGAACGAATTATCCCTTTAAAAACGTCCTAAAATTTGTTATCGAACTTCAATTTCATTGAATCTTTAAATGGTCACTTCGATAAGTGCACTTAACAAATCCAATGCATGCACTTAACAATCTGAAAGAGTTTTAGTTAATTAAGTACAAAAATTTGCCCCAAATAAATCACAAATGAAACAATTGACAGTTTAAAAACTGCCACAACCTGTTACTGAACTCCAGTTTTGTTAACGGTTATTCCGATAAGTAACATTATTATCTGAAAGAGTTTTACTATATTTAGTACAGAAATTTCGAAAATATGCCCAAAATACTGTAACTCCAATGCGAAATTGAAACAACAGACACTTTAAAACCTTCCTGAAACCTGCTATCAAGCTCCAGTTTTGTTGAAACTTTAACTCGTCCCTCTAATAAGCGCACTGAACAGTCCGAAGGAATTTTAGTTAATCCAGTACAAAAATTTCGAAAATATGCTCAAAAAACTTTAACCAGGTCAAAAATAAAATAGTTTATTATGGAACTCCACTTATGGGCACTCAAATGCGCTTAACAATCTGAAGGAGGTTTAGTTGACCTAATCTTTTTTTAGCTCTGAACGTCTCATATGTGGTTGTACCACATTGGAAATAGAGAGTGTTGATAGGTTTACCCTGATCCTCGCTTAAATATTTTTTAGAACAACTCCTTTTCACGTCAAAACAAAAGACGATGTCCCTCTCTTTTAGCCTTAACACATTAAAAAGTGTTTGTTGTGTCCACAGATGCACCAACCTCCATAACAAATCGTGAACTCCAGACTATTTACATTGCGAGGAACTAATTCCATGTGGATCCCTTGCTCTATAGTAAATTCACCGAGAAGAAAACATCCACGAAACGAGAAAAGGTGGTAAAGTTAGACAACACCTAATACACGTCGTTTGCTATTATTGGAAGTCATAAAACTTTTGGCGGGAATTGTTGATGTACGGAGTCGGTTCAGTAAAACTAACAAGTCTAGTTGTCTGATCTATGGTTGTCTGTTTACAGGCGTTCAGGTAAGTCGTTGACGGTGATAGTGGACTTTTAGTTGATGGTTTATTTTAACGTATTGCTGTTATTCGGGTTTTTAATATAAATTTGTATAAACACATTTCTGTGATCTATTGCAATTATGGAAAGACACCTTCCCTGCTCGCCTCCCAAAAAGAGACCTGGAACATACTTAAGCTGCGGGGAGAAAACCATTATTTTAAATGTATACAGAAAAGTCAAAAATCTTAGTAAAAGATAAATTATAGTCAAGGCGATCATTCTTAATGCGACCCTGTACTTATTCGCTAGCTGGTCGCACGCATTGGATTTCGACGTTTGTGTTTCATGGAAGTTTTCTTCTCGATGGATTTACTATACGTCTGTATCGATCTTGCCATTTTATACAATAACAGCAACTTAATGGAACAAATAAGACCATTTTGTTCAAAAATTGTAATTCGACGATAATATTTTTATTTTGGATGCAACATCTGTTCTGGACTGTTCCACAGATGTAAATACTTGGATAAACCTTCTTTTAACTTGTTCTTTCGAATTAACACATGCACGTTTACGTGATAATAGTGATATTATTTATTCCCAGATTGTTCGCAAATACACTGAAAAGGACCAAACGGGTGATCTTAGCAGACCATCAAAAACATTAGAAATTGAACTCAAATAACTGGTTACTGACCATGTCACTGGAAGGGGATGAAATGTCTCCGGTAAACCACCGACAGCAAGAAGTATAGGGAAGCAAACACTTTACTAACAAACAAGCTCAGATTGTTAAATGTTCGGAGTTGTTACAAACGTAGGTACCATAGTTTAAGTGTATTTAGGAAATGGCGCGATTGAACTTTCAGGCCGAAATTGTCCCGATTACGACTTTTTAAAGTGCATATATATGACTTATCTGAAATTTGTGCTCGAACAATGAGCTATATAAAAATCCAAAAACTCCTAGCGCTATTACCCTACGCTTCCCTACTCGTTACACCGGACGATATCTTCAACCTGACGCTCATCTTTTCCACAGCCTATCCTAACTTAAAAGTAATTTGTTCACATGATGTAAGGTAATGTAAGTTGGAGTAAAGCTAATCGAGTCGAGTAAGACGAACTCGTAAACGAACGTAACAGAAGTTGCTCCCCACTTTGAAATCTCCTGAGTGGGATCGCATTAAATTTAGGTTGAAATCATAGTAAGTTTGAGCAAAACTCGTAAACGAACGTAACAGAAGTTGCTCCCCACTTTGAAATCTCCTGAGTGGGACCGCATTAAATTTAGGTTGAAATCATAGTAAGTTCGAGTAAAGGTAATTGAGTAAAACTCGTAAACGAACGTAACAGAAGTTGCTCCACACTTCGAAATCTCTTAAGTGAGACCGCATGAAATCAGCTTGAAATGATAAAAAGCGACATCTTCAGGTAGGCGATTTCGGCGCGAGCTCTCAAACCGACCCCACGGCTAGACTAGCTACCGAACCCCTTCCGGCTCTCCGCCGCGCTCAGCTTGATCGCCAACTCCAGATCGGCCTTCTCCTGCATCCGCCTCCTCCTGGCGTCCTCCTCGAGGCGGAGGCTCTCCTGAGCCGCCCACGCGAGCTGCTCGTCCTCGGGCGGCAGCAGCCTGAAGGGCGGCGCCGACGCCCGCCCGCTCGGCGGCTCGACGACGACGCCGAGCGACGCCGAGAGCGGCACCGACTGTCTGCCCGCGGGGGCGGGCGTCGTCGACGAGGAGTCCTCGTCGAAGGTGATGTTGAACGGGTCCTCGTAGCGGTAGTCGCGGAACGGGTCATCGGTGAAGTCGAGGTTAGCTTTATTGGTAATTGTCGTCGAAGTGAACGGTTTCGAATTATCGCCTCCGTTGTTGTTGTTGTTGTTGAACTGAAGAGAATACATTCGCAAGGTTATTAAGGCTGCAAAAGGTTAAAGGAGAGAAAGCTGTGTTAGTACGGATCCCTCTTGCGATTCCACCTGTTGAATATATTCACGGGACGTGCCACATTCACCGGAACACCACTTTTGTCCAATAAGACAAAACATTCCCCCCACTTAACGGTAACTGAAGACAGGCATTTATGAGAACTGTATATTTGCATGCCTTTTTTTGCATGACAAAAGTGACTACTTCTTATGACGATTCTCTTCAATTAAAACTTCATTTTCAGTAGTACCCCATTCTAAAAATGACACTATCGGCATATGATAACTAAAATATGAAATAAAAACTTTTGAACAAAATTTATATAGATATCTTATAAAAAAGCGTCAATTATTATTCCATATCTTGTTGTGCTTATTTTATTATCATTAGACATCTTTAATTGAAACTTATCTTTTAAAAAGTCAATCAATGGTTTTGATGATTCTTCAGCAAAATTAGTATTGAAGTCTCCACTCAAAAGTTTTCACAAGGTATTCTGGAACCTTCTGCGTTATAAATTAATAAATTTCTGTGTTATATACAGATATAACACAAAAATATATAAATATTTCTCCTATTTCACTAACATGTACACTCAAAGTACGAGTATTTCTTAAATGAATGTCCATATATGAACTTACAGTATGTGTTGTGTCTTGTGCATTATGATAGATAGCCACTCCAGCAGCTGAAACTTTTTGTCTTTTAAAACTAGAAATACAATTGAAATTGAGAATATCTATAGGTTCTTCATTGCTCCTATGAGTTTCTGTTAATATTAAAACTGTTGAATTATTAACAATATTGTCACTAAGATCATTCTTATGAGCACGCAAGCTTTGACAATTGAATGAAAATATTGACAAACTCGATCTGTTGGAAATAAAATCTAATAATGTTCTTCTTATTGTTATGAGTGGATGTAATGAGTTAAATTCCTCTTGCAATGATTTTACGATGTTGAATGCCTCCTACCGTGAAAAAATATATTGCTACAGTAAAACCTCTAATAACGGACACCTCCCGATAGCTGACTCCTCTACATAACGGACAGTTTTATATTTCCCGAATTTCTTAATAGGGACTTATACGTATTTGCCCCAATAGCGAACTCTCCAAATAACGGACACGGACGGTTAAAAACAACCATTTCCTATATAATTGTTAATAAAATTACCTCTCAACAACAGACGATAACTTTTGAAATCAGATGTGTGAGAAATATACCTCTTAAATAGGAATTCAAATTGTAATCATCATCTCCTGGAATCCCTTCTACTAAGTAGATTAAATAACGGACAACTTTCATAATTGCATTCATAAATCCCTTAAGTCTCTTAAATAGGTATTTAAATTTGTAATCATCCTATTCAGGAATTCCAGATATATTTCAGAATAAAGTCATATGTTGACTCCGTGGTGTCTGGTAAACAAACTACTATTGACAAATTTTTCAATAAGAAATATATTGCAATTTGAAAATATAGTACTATTTTGAAACATATGTGCACATATCAATATTTTTTTTTTATTTAATCCTTTCCTCCCAATAGCGGACACCTCCCTATAACGGACAAATTTGTGGTTACGGTGACTGTCCGCTATATAGAGGTTTCACTGTATTATCTTTTGAAACTATATTTAATTCTGGTAACCCTAGATAAAGCAACATATATTAATTCCAAAGTATGTCTTTTGTCATAGTCATAAACTATCTCATCAAAAGTACCTCCTTGATATTTGTGAACTATTATTGCATATGCACATACTAATGGAAAATATTTTCTATTTACATTTATTGTTTTATTGTTATTGAGTGGTGTGGTTGATGTTGTTGTAAATATTGGAACTACCTTTGAATTTATGTTATGATCTCTCATATACCCTTTCCATTTATTTCGTAATTTGCTTCCAACTTTTTTAGGAAATAGCATCCAAATCATTGTAATTTCTCCATCACCATTTTGATCGACTTGACACAATTTACCAACAGTACCGTTAGCTAAGCCATCTGAGACATCAATATTTGTAGTTATACTATAATGTTTGCCAACAACAAATATAGCTTCATATAGCAATCCTTCAGTTTCTGGTGTAGACATTTTATTAAATTTTTATCTAACAAAAGCTTGTTGTTCAGCATACTGATACGATTTTATTGTCTGCACTACTCAAAATACGATTGTTGTATTCTTGAGCTACCGTGTTAGTTAAGAAATTCTTACAGCATTTGGACGCTTGCTCTCAGCTTCTCCTTTTATTAAAAATCTGGATTGTATCAATTGCAATTCTTCTTCATTTAACTTTTGACTTAATTTATCTCGTTATCTCTGTTAACTCGAAAAAATTTAATCCATGGTATGGACTAGGTCCAGTAAGTCTTGGTATTAATTTGTTTATATATACGAGTTCCCATGAGTGAAGGCAATTGTAAATCTCCAATTAACATAATGTCCAATCCACCAAAATTTGTTGTAAAATGTCCAGTAATTTGTTATGTCATGATGACTTCATCAATAATAAGAACTTTTACAAATTTAAACAATGCTCTATAGTAGTAGACAACTTCAATACTCAATGGAAGTAGTTCTGATATGTATTGGTTTTCGCAGAATTATACCACAAACTGTGAGCTAATTTCACGACCGTCCCCCAGATTCAGGCCTTTGAGTCTTATGGGAGGAATGGCGATACGGAAATAGTTACATTGCCAAATGAAGATGGCGCTATTACAATTACAAGTCTCCCCCACTATGAGACTATTAAAATGGATACAATTATACCGCGCCATAAGAAGTAGCCATTACATACATACACATATTACATATTTGACTTATTACAGGTACTCAAGAAGTACTAGGAAAGTGTGTTCTTTAAAACCAGCTTTTACTTAATAAGTGCAACCAAAGACGATTCCATTATTGAGTGTCAGGGTAATGGTGTAAAGAGCAGACTGAAAGCTGGATTTATAAACTCTGAGATTGAGGTTCAGTTGAGTTTCAGTTTACTTTGGCAAGTTTTGAGGTTGGGGACCATTTATGAAAGTCGTTCAATTCGTTTAAGGGATAACAAATTTCCCATCTCTTAAATCGAGGTACTACTCGACAAAGGTAACTTGACCTCTGACTTGACCTCTTTTATGGTGTTGAAGACTTTTTCTTTTCCTCATATCAACAATGAGTCGCCACTTTAGGAAATTAGAGGATTTATCCAAAAATGACCTCTGACAATTGGTCGCACAGTAGATCGTAAAGCTGAGATTGAGGTTCAGTTGACGTTGGTAAGTTTTGAGGCTGGACACCATTTATAAACTTCGTTCTATTCGCGACACCGTTGCGTTGTCGACTGACTTCATAATGTGGTGGTTACGTTAATTTTCAAAAGTAATTTTTCTAATCATCCTGAAAATGGACAAATTCTTATTAAACTTGAATAACAACGATAGTTCTGAATCTAGAGAGAAAGTTCCACAAACAAGTGGCAAGGGTTCCGAGAAGCGAAAACGTCGTAAATATGAGGAGTTATTTGGATTTTGGCTTTACATCAATAAACGAAAATGATAAAGAGAGACCACAGTGTGTGTATTATGTATGAAAGTTTTGGCACTAGAATGTATGTCTCCAAGTAGGTTAAAACGACATTTAGAAACCAACCACTCTAACTTTGTTGGTAAACCTCGCGACTTTACTCTATTAATTGGGAAACTTGTAATTGTTTAGGTATTTTCATTAATATTAGTATATTACTCAAGACTAGTGTGTTACTGGAACGATATAAAAATGCTCATCACTGAAGTATGAGTGAATTTGTTATAATTCAATCCTCGCATACTACCAATATAACTTCATCATAGCCTATTTCATCAAACCACACTCAACTATGCAATTCTTATATGAAAATTTCCTTCAAACACTTTCTGAGATTATTTTACAACACAGTTGATATCTTTTATGCCTTGCATTACACATTTCCTCCAATACCAACCGTTATTTTACGATGCGCCGATTTTTGCTTATGTAAGTGTGTCCCAGTCGAAGTGGCACATCCCTTATGTATAACAACTTACCAAATAATGTCGCAAATAAAACGAAAATAAAAATTGCTACTACTTGTGATTTGGAACTGATCAAGGTGCCATCGCAATGCTAACTACAACTTGAATAAAAATAAACGTTAAACTTATAAGTAACGGAAGCGTACGTGCCGGAGGGAATCGAAGAGTTCGACAACGTTCGATTCCCTTCCGCACCGGAAAAAAATATATACCTCTTGCGCATACCGTAAGCCAATTGGGATAATATCTGGGTAGGAATGGGACTGACAATAACAGGAAGGGGTCGTCAATCAAACTTCGATGCAAGCACTAAAAACAAATCGATACGTTCACATTACAAATATAAAACACAGAGTAACTCTTTGATTCTAATATAACCTCAGGTGCTCAGTTGATAAGCCTGAGAAGTTTAAAATAGTTATTTATGAACCAAATATTTTGAAACATCTCAGCCCTACGTTTCGTGTACTCTATAAAGGAGCAGAAACCGAATTTTACGAATCACTCTGTATAATCGCTTATGAAAACTCGTACTCGTTATGTCATCTAGGATGAACTATCCACACCATGTCCTTTTTAGTTCCAGTTGTGATTTACGCTATCTAATTATATAATTATAAACTATAGTTTAATAAACAAAGTAAATTTGGTGGCGCCTTTACAGCTATCTATATCTATTAAAGACTAATATTTTACAAGATGAAGACATCACTATCTATAGTATCAAAACTTGCTGAAGAGCTATACATCGAAGTCCTCTTCTGTAGGTTTCAATCCCTCAGGACGTCTTCGAAAATTCTGAGAGTTACGTTTAAATTTTTTTCTGGAAGCCACGAAGACCTTTTCCGCATTACCAAATAATATTTATGGTTCTAGAACTGTCAACATCAGAATTATAAATTACTCAGAAAACGCTCATAAGAAACATAGAAGAGTGTAGATCTGACTTTAAAATGTATTACACACCCTCTCAGAACTTTAAATCATTCGAAATCCTAGATTACCAAAGACAAGAGACTTCAAAAAGCTTCTGAGAACAAGTGACGAAGATCCTCTTCGAATTACCAAATAATATTGTATATCAGATTATATCATAACTTTTGAATATCAAAATCAGAAGAATAAAGAATATGAATTGTGGGGACTTAAACTAAGTATGTGTAAAACTGAACACCTATGCATTGGACAGCAGGTTGCAAATTTAAATTTAGAGGAAGAAACTATTAAGAGCTGCCAAACTTTTAAATATCTGGGATCGATAATATATCGAGACGGTACGTGTTCAAGAGATATAGAAACAAAAATAACAGGGAAAACAAGCTACAAAAACATTGAATGGATTGGTATGGATGGTATAAAATATCACTTTATATGGAGCACAAGTTTGGCCAGTGAAAAAGATAATAAGGGACCTAAATAAGAACAGTGGAATTGGACTTTATGAGAAGATGCCTACAAGTCATAAGGAACGACAAAATAAGAACTGAAGAAATATGGCAACGAATGGGAGTAGAATGCTCAATAATTAGAAAATTAGAAAACAGAGCACTACAATGGTACGGTCACGTCCAAAGAATGCCAGAACACAGATGGCCAAAACGAATGCTAGTTTGGGAACCCCCAGGGAGAAGACAGAGAGGATGACCAGCACTAAGGTGGGAAACATATATTGGACATGTGATGATAGATAGAGACCTGAAAATGGGAGACTGGGAGGTGAGAGGACTGTGGTGGGCAAGAACGGCGAACTCGTAATGGGAAAAGGCCGAAGAAGAACATCAGAATAATGAATCACTCAGAAAAAAGCTTACACGAAATACAGAAGTAGATTTAATTTCAAAATGTCTCACAGACCCTCTCAGAACTTTAAATCATTCGAAATCCTAGATTGCCCAAGACAAGAGATTTCAAAAAGCTTCTGAGAACAAGTAACGAAGACTCTCTTCGAATATTTTTATATAGTTCTAGAACACTGAACGTCAGGATTATAAATTACTCAGAAAAAGCTTATAAGAAACATAGAAGAGTGTGGATTTAACTTAAAAATGTCTTACACACTCTCTCAGATCTTTAAATTATTTGAAATTCTAGATTACCAAAGACACGAGATTTCAAAAAGCTTCTGAGAACAAGTGACGAAGACCCTCTTCACATTATCAAATAATATTAACATAGCTCTATAACTTTGAACATCAGAATAATGAGTTACTCAGAAAAAGCTTATAATACATACAGAAGAATGTAGATTTAACTTCAAAATGTCTCACACGTCCTCTCAGAACTATAAATAATTCGAAATCCTGGATTACCAAACACAAGAGAATTCACAATGCTTGTGAAAACGCCACAAAACCCTCTGTGAATTATAAAATACTACTGTTATATAGTTTTAGAGCTTTGACCTTACTCAGAAAAAACTCATACAAACTCATAAGAATTATAGAAGAGTGTGGATCCAACTTCAAAATGTTTTACACGCGAACTTTGAACCACTTCAGAATCCTAGATTATCAAAGGAAGACAAAAGATTTCAAAAAGCTCCTGAGAACAAGTCACAAAGACCCTCTTCGAATTACCAAATAATATTTATACCGTTCTAGAATACTGAATATCAGAATTATAGATTACTCAGAAAAAGATCATGAGAAACATAGAAGATTGTAGATGTAACTTCAAAATGTCTTACACACCCTCTCAGAATTTTGAACCGAGTCAGAATCCTAGATTATCAAAAGAAGACACAGGAGTTTAAAAAGCTTCTGAGAACATGTCACAAAGATCCTTTTTGAATTACTACATAATACTCATATACTTCTAGAACTTTGAACATTGGAGTTATAAATTACTCAGGAATAGCTTGTAACTCTCAGAACTTTGAACGACTTTGGGATCTTAGAGCAGTTTTTATAATCGCCACTTGAGTTCGTCTTATTAAGAGTCTGACTCAAGTTCTCAAATTTTACTTTATAAAACGAACTTAAGTTCAACTCAAGCCTAGGATAAGTTTGAGTCACCTCGAACCCGGCCTTGAGTCTAGCTTATATTACAAAGTTTAATTTGTAAACCAGACCTCCTGGAACACAATGGAAGATTTTTTTGAGCATCTAGTAAATGTGGAAGAAGATATTGAACGTAATCAACGAAGACGTTTACCTAAAGGGTATATAAGGAATAGAAGTAACTCATTCGAGTACTTCCGAGAGAGTTTTAGCAAACACACTGTAATTGATATAATACTTCTTTGGTAAGTAATTGAGGGTGTTCAAAAAATTAATAACCGCGGACTTCCAATTTCTCCACAATATTTCAAGAAGCTTCTGAGAGCAAGTCACAGTACTTTGAGAAGACAAGTCGCAACTGTCTTACACATCGAGCGGATAACTAATCTTACATGCACATAACGAGTACTTAACCGCAACAAACCGTCCATCTACCCATCGATCACATAGACAAGCTGTCAATATCTCTTTCATGCCCATCGAAATGTTACCTTAGCATCGAAATTGGCGAAGTTCGCGAACTCGTCCCCGCCGCCGCCGCCGCCGAAGGCGTCGCCCATCTTCCTCGAGCTGGGCGGGAGGTTGGGCCTCGGGGGCGCCGGGCGAGGCGGCGGCTGCTTGCTCTTCTTCGGCGGCAGCGCCGGACTCGGACTGGTCGGACGGGGCGGGGCCGAGCCGTCCCTGGTCGGCGCGTGCAATATGGCGAACGGGTCGCAACCGAACGGGTCCTTGTCGGGCTGCGGACAAATCAAACGAGTAATACCAACTGTAAGACTGATTTTATTTATCTATTACTTTCTACCTCTTTGCCTTCCATTCTTTCTGCTTTTCGAATTTGTATTTATATTTCGCCTAGAGAAAACAACACGGTAAAAATATACAAATTGTATAACGCTTCGTTCGCTTTATATGAGCTAAGCTCGAAATTCCGTTCTTAAACTGAAATTTTATCTAAACAACTCAAGTGTTTGGCCCGTCCCCAAGAAGGAGAAGAGAGAAGATTATGAGTAGGTTACAGTTTTAAAAAGGCGTGTTAGTCTTATATCATCCTTCATGAGAGATTGTGTTGTGCTGTGACATTTATTTAACTGTGCCAAAGACTTTAATATTGAGCAGAGTAAATGGAGGTAGCCACTAATTGGTGAGTTTATCACTGAGCCATTCATTCTTCTACTGTTGATTAACTAACTAACCCTTTAATTAATTAACCATCGATATTTAGAAATGTGAAATATTCGTAGTTGTCTGTATTTGGCATTCCAAACATTAGTCAGTCACTGTTAGTACAGTGCCGCCTTTTATCTTAAGGCAGGGTATTTCGTGCGTTTCTCCTTTAGTACTCATTGCACGTTCCTGGGGTAATTGCCACTAGTAGGTGACGGGTACCTTGCGCGTTACTCCCCTGGTACCATTGCATGATCAGTGCTAGTGTATTGCGTTTTCCTAGGATCTCGGGTGGTACTTCGCGCGTTATTCCCTTAGTACCATTGCACACTCGCCCTAGATGTTTATGAGAATGTTGTTAACTGGTAGCTGGGGCGGGTACTTCGCGCGTTACTCCCTTAGTACTCCCTGCACGCCCAGTACTAGTTTGTTTGAGGTTTGGTGGGTATTTTGCAAGCTACCTCCCTAATACCGATTGATATCATTGTATTGTATTGGATTATCATGATATTACTTATATCATGATATATATTTCATTTCTTATATTATCATGATATTACTTCACGTATCATTCAAATATCATCATATTATTTTCATATACCAACTATAAAACAGACATTATCATTACATTGCTCAGTTACATGTTACAAAACTTGATTGTTTTGGCCCATAAATATAAATTCTTACCTCCGATGTATCCGGGGGTTTCTGTGTATCTCCGAAAGCATTAAATGGATCCGCCTGGGCGTTGCTCGATGGAAACGAACTACCAAACGGATCAGACGAGAATCCAGTCTTCGATATGAAATAAATAGAGACCGATTACAATTAATTCTCGGCATCAATTAGATCTAACTTACATTAGCGTTATTGGAAAAGCCGGCATTAAAAGGATCGCTAGATGAGAACGCGTCTTTGCTCTTGAATGGATCTGAAAACAAATCGATAAACTCATCGAGATATTTCAATGAACATCAAGTGCGTTGTACCATTCTTGAAGGGATCATCCCCGAAACCGGAAGAGAAATCGGCCGAGTTCTGTTGACTACTGAACGGATCATCCTTCCCATTCTGAAAAGTTTGATTTTTCATAGTTATTGATCAGACGTGTGCATACATTTTCTTACCAATTGCTTAACATCTCCATTGACGTTCTCAAATTTACTATATTCAGGGTCTCTATACTCCGGTTTAATCCTCAATGCCGTGTCAGCTACCACGGAAACGTCCCCGGTCTCTATTGCGGCTTCGCAAGACTTTATCGCATCGTTCATTTGCCTGGTGTGCTCCTGAAGGTTCGTTATTAAAGCTTTCGTCTGAAAAATAAAAGAGAGAAGCAGTTTAAGGAATTGAGCAACACGTTGCCAGTGTTAGTAGAGCTCTAAACTAATTGTACAAAAAAACTTGCTATTTAAACTCTGCACAAATATACCTTCGATAACAATAAGTACTTGATAGATATAGATTTAATTAAGAGATATATGCTAAGACTAAGTTAACTTGAAGTTAATTGTTTTGCTAGTCAGTTGTTGTCTGCCATAACATCATTTTATGGACAATCCGACAATATTTAAGAAACCGCGATAAATTATAAATTACATCATAAATACAAAGGCTCTCTTATATGTTCAAAATGACGTTCCAATATGCTCACAGGCATTCACTGCAGTATCCCATCGTAAACTTGAACAATCCGACTTATCTATATCTCACCTGACTGATGTTCAACTGCGTGCTCTGTAGGTTCGAGGTGAGACTGTCCAATTTCTTCGCGCTCTCCTCCTTCTGCTTCTCCAATCTTTGTTCTTCGTTCTTCAGACCCTCGAGTTGCTCCTTTTTACTGTTCAGTTCCGTCTCTTGTGCTTTCACCAGCTCGGCCTGCTCGGCCGCCTGAGCCCTGAGTTTGTCGACCTGGAAGGCGACGAGAACTTCGATATAATGAGGAAAGCTTATGACGTGCTGAGTAAGTACGTTAATTCTGCCACCAAGCTTCAAAGGATGATGAATTTAGAATCGAAAGGTAGCAAACATTCAGACAACTAGCATCGAATCGATGTTTGATCTTTTCAATTCCGTTTAATAAATTTGAATAGATCATTCACTATATAATAGACTATTTACTACTTATATGAATGATATATTTAATATAGGTAAGAATATTATAGCTTTTGCTGATGATACTGTTCTCTTAAGTATTGAAGATACGTACTTGGTTTAAAGCTGAGTATGAAATGAATTTAAAGATTAATGTATGGTTCTGTCAGAATGTATTAACTTTGAATGTATCTGCAAATGTATTTAGCACTTTGTTATATAGAATTTTTAGTTGGGCAGGTGCCTATTACACTGTACCCTAACCTCTACAATCTTTGCATAATAAGTCTATTAAATTGTAATGATTTGTTAGCTATAAGACAGCAAATATGTATCATTATGAACTAATTAAAAATAAATTTATTGATTCACGTAGTACAACTCAATATAAACAAATTGAACTACCTAAATGTAGCAAAACATTTAATGAGAATAGCAAGTATATTGCTACAAAAATTTTTAATAAGTTACCTAATGAGTTTACAATATTGAAAGGTTTTAAAACATTTATTAAGAAAATAATTAGAGAAACACGTATGGACTTGACTGAACTTTATAAGTTTAATATATGATCTTTATTGTGTAATAATAAAGTAATCAAGATTATGCATGAATACACTTACGTGGTGGTACTATGCCACAGTGCCACATGACACGCACTTTTATAACATGCAATTTATTTTATATCTATAAATGCACATTTAGATTTTTCTTCTATATTTAATTATATATTAGTCTTAAGACTATGTGCAATATGTTTATTTATAATCATATTACTGTTCATTACGTAATAATGTAATAATAACTGCAATATGTTTATTTATAAACATATTACACAAGCGCCTGCGCACAAAGAGGTATTTACCTCTTTCCCAGGACACTATGTACCCTCCTAGTTTTTCATTGAATTGCTACAGAAACAAATGGATAAATAAAATCCCTAACTAAACTAAATAATAACCACTACCACATACCTCTTCCATTACTTTAACGATCTCACTATCCACCTCTTCCATTTTCTGATCTATATCTGCTTTCTAACAAAAGAAACAAAGGAAAATAGGAATGGGACATGCCAAACTAAAGAAATACAGATTAGGTTACATAATATAGAACAGAAGCAAAAGAAAAGAAGCTGCAGCGACACAGGCAACTCGGCGAAGGTACGTTACCTGCGCTTTGAGATCGTTCAGTCGTTTCTGAGCTTCGCCTTTTTGGTTTTCTAGCTGTTTCAGAGTCGCAGCGAGCGTGTCCAGTTCACTCTGTAACGAAGTATCAGACATGATAAAAAGAAACGAAACGGGAACAGAGAACGGTCCCTACCTGCAAACTCTTGATTTCTCCACTTTTAATCTTTATGTCGGCTTCCTTTTGTGCAATATCGGTTTCCAGAAGTAGTTTCTCCCTAGAGAGCTCCTCTATATCTTTGGTAATCATGTCCAGCTCCGGGTTCGAGTAACGGGTGTTGTTGTTCTCCTGGGCAAAAGGTTATATCTCACTTAAAAGACATTTCCGTTAAGAATGTACCATCACACAAGTAAATCACAGCAATCCAAGTAATCTGATGTGCCGAAAACCACATTTGACATGTTGACAAGCATCCTTTTGTTAATTCTGGCAATACCACGCGAGTCCGATGAGCTATTCTCGAATCCAATGAAGAAAATAAAAGAGAAAGCTGGTCAGATATACAAAAGCAAGTTCGGTAAAGACAAAACGTCTCACTTCCTGGGCCACGATTTGACCGAGTACCCCGGCACCAAGGAGAAGTACTTGCGGATGAACGAGGCGAAATGGCAAGAGTACTACAAATGCCTAAAAGAGCAGGAGGAGAACCTGGGCAAGTACCGCTCGGTCACCCCGGAAGCTGTATTAGGTTTCGAAGGGAACAACGTAAAGTCCGATATGCATCACCGTAAATACATGGAAGATTAAAACTTACACGTTCCAGGTTGGAATGTAAGATCTGCATAAGTCCCAAAGAAAGGGAGAAAATCTCATCAGTCGTATGGGAATGGGCGCCGGAATTCGCAGGGAGATACGAACGAGTCGAAGTAACGGAAAACGTACTTATATCCAATGAAGATCAGACGCTGTATCTGTACGATTTGAAGACGGACCAATCTGGGCAGTACTTGTGTAGATTGGGGGAAGCACTGACGGCCCCTTATTACTTAACCGTAGTCGACATAAACGAGGACAAATTCAAAGAAGTAAACTATGATCAGTTCAACATATTTGATATTCTCACTTTATTAACCGCTACAGTAAAGAAGAACATTAAATTCAATCACTGCAGATATAAATAGTGAAATATGGAGCTACTCGATCACATCAAAAATTACGCAATAAGTGTGAGGCAAAATGTAAAAATGTGAGAGAGAATGAGGTGGATAGCATTCTATCACTGTAATTCACCACCTTAAGGATTTTCGGCATGATTTACAAATTTCTTTAGCAAAGTCATAGAAGCAATGTCAAATTGTTAAGGCAACTTTTAAAAGTAGTCCAGAGAAGTTTCAATCAGTTTTATAATTTCAGCGTTTTTTATTAAATTTTCAACTAGTACACACCTTCCAGCACGTTGCGTTTTGAGGAATTTTGACCATATCTTAGAAATGTATTTACCAGTCATAGAAATTGTCAGATTGTTACAATTTTTTAAAAGTAATTACATAAAGTTTTAATGCAATTGGAGTATCGGTAAATTCTTTACAAAAATTTCCGTCATCTGGTCAACACAATTCAGTGCGACGAGAATTTCGGCAGTATTTCAAAAATTTCTTAATAGAATTATTGAAAATATGTCATATTGTTAAGGCAACTTCAGAAAGCGATCTGGTGAAGTTTCAATAAAATCCGAATTTCGGTCATTTTTTCATGAATTATTCAACCAGTCGACACTTTTCAGTGAGATCCGTTTTGAGGATTTTCGGTTGTATTTCAAACATTTCCTGAAGAAAATTATTGAAAGTACGTCAAACTGTTAAAGCAACTTCAGAAATTAATCTGGTTGAGTTTCAATTAAATTGAAGTATCAGTAATTTTTTTATGAAATTTTCAACTATCGACACTTTTCAGTGCAACGCGTTTGGGGAATTACGGGCACATTTCAAAAATTTCTTATACAAATTATTGAAAATACGTCAGAATGTTAAGGCAACTTCAGAATGCGATCTGGTGAAGTTTCGATGACATTTGGATTTCGGTAATTTTTTCATGAATTTTTCAACCAGTCGACGCTTTTCAGTGAGATGCGTTTTGAGGATATTCGGCCGTATTTCAAACATTTCCTGAAGAAAACTATTGAAAGCAAGTCAAATTGTAAAAGCAACTTCAGAACATAAAATCTGGTGAAGTTTAATCAAATTGAAGTATCAGTAAATTTTTTATGAAGTTTTCAATTGTCAACACTTTTCAGTGCGACGCGTTTAGGGAATCTCGGCAGTATTTCAAAAATTTCTTAATGAAATTACTGAAAATACATCAAATTGTTAAGGCAACTTCAGAAAGCGATCTGGTGAAGTTTCGATGAAATTTGGATTTCGGTAATTGTTTCATGAATTTTTCAACCAGTCGACACTTTTCAGTAAGATGAGTTTTGAGGAATTTCGGCCGTATTTCAAACATTTATTGAAGAAAATTGTTGAAAGTACGTCAAATTGTTAAAGCAACATCAGAACGTAATCTGGTGGAGTTTCAATCAAATTGAAGTATCAGTAAATGTTTTATGAATTTTTCAACCAGTCGACACTTTTCAGTGAGATGCGTTTTGAGGATTTTCGGCCGTATTTCAAACATTTCCTGAAGAAAATTATTGAAAACAAGTCAAATTGTAAAAGCAGCTTCAGAAAGTAATCTGGTGAAGTTTCAATCAAATTTAAGTATCAACAAATTTTTTATGAAATTTTCAACTGTCGACACTTTTCAGTGCGACGCGTTTAGGGAATTTCTGCAGTATTTCAAAAATTTCTTAACAAAATTATTGAAAATACGTCAGATTGTTAAGGCTACTTCAGAAAGCGATCCGGTGAAGTTTCGACGAAATTTGGATTTCGGTAATTTTTTCATGAATTTTTCAACCAGTCGACACTTTCCAGTGAGATGCGTTTTGAGTATTTTCGGCTGTATTTCAAACATTTCCTGAAGAAAATTATTGAAAGCAAGTCAAATTGTAAAAGCAACTTCAGAACATAATATGGTGAAGTTTCAATCAAATTGAAGTATCAGTAAATTTTTTATCAAATTTTCAACTGTCGACACTTTTCAGTGCGACGCGTTTAGGGAATTTCGGCAGTATTTCAAAAATTTCTTAACAAAATTATTGAAAATACGTCAGATTGTTAAGGCAACTTCAGAAAGCGATCTGGTGAAGTTTCAATGAAATTTGAATTTCGGCAATTTTTTCATGAATTTTTCAACCAGTCGACACTTTTCAATGAGATGAGTTTTGAGGATTTTCGGCCGTATTTCAAACATTTATTGAAGAAAATTGTTGAAAGTACGTCAAATTGTTAAAGCAACTTCAGAACGTAATCTGGAGGAGTTTCAATCAAATTGAAGTATCAGTAAATTTTTTATGAAATTTTCAACCAGTCAACACTTTTCAGTGAGATGCGTTTTGAGGATTTTCGGCCGTATTTCAAACATTTCCTGAAGAAGATTATTGAAAGCAAGTCAAATTGTAAACGCAACTTCAGAACATAATATGGTGAAGTTTCAATCAAATTGAAGTATCAGTAAATTTTTTATGAAATTTTCAACTGTCGACACTTTTCGGTGCGACGCGTTTTGAGGATTTTCGGCCGTATTTCAAACATTTCCTGAAGAAAATTATCGAAAGCAAGTCAAACTGTAAAAGCAACTTCAGAACGTAATATGATAAAGTTTCAATCAAATTGAAGTATCAGTAAATTTTTTATGAAATTCTCAACTGTCGACACTTTTCGGTGCGACGCGTTTTGAGGATTTTCGGCCGTATTTCAAACATTTCCTGAAGAAAATTATCGAAAGCAAGTCAAACTGTAAAAGCAACTTCAGAACGTAATATGATAAAGTTTCAATCAAATTGAAGTATCAGTAAATTTTTTATGAAATTTTCAACTGTCGACACTTTTCAGTGCGACGCGTTTAGGGAATTGCTGCAGTATTTCAAAAATTTCTTAACAAAATTATTGAAAATACGTCAGATTGTTAAGGCAACTTCAGAAAGCGATCTGATGAAGTTTCAATGAAATTTGGATTTCGGTAATTTTTTCATGAATTTTTCAACCAGTCGACAGTTTTCAGTGAGATGCGTTTTGAGATTTTCGGCCGTATTTAAAAAATTTCCTGAAGAAAATTATTGAAAAGCAAGTCAAATTGTAAAAGCAACTTCAGAACATATTATGGTGAAGTTTCAATCAAATTGAAGTATAAGTACATTTTTTATGAAGTTTTCAACTGTCGACACTTTTCAGTGCGACGCGTTTGGGGAATTTCGGCCACATTTCAAAAATTTCTGATAAAAATTATTGAAAATACGTCAGATTGTTAAGGCAACTTCAGGAAGCGATCTGATGAAGTTTCAATGAAATTTGGATTTCGGTAATTTTTCATGAATTTTTCAACCAGTCGACAGTTTTCAGTGAGATACGTTTTGAGGATTTTCGGCGGTATTTCAAATATTTCCCGAAGAAAATTATTGAAAGTATGTCAAATTGTTAAAGCAACTTCAGAAAGTAATCTGGTTGAGTTTCAATCAAATTGAAGTATCAGTAAATTTTTTATGAAATTTTCAACTGTCGACACTTTTCAGTGCGACGCGTTTGGGGAATTTCGGCCACATTTCAAAAGTTTCTTATAAAAATTATTGAAAACACGTCAGATTGTTAAGGCAACTTCAGAAAGCGATCTGGTGAAGTTTCGATGAAATTTGGATTTCGGTAATTTTTTCATGAATTTTTCAACCAATCGACACTTTTCAGTGAGATGCGTTTTGAGGATTTTCGGCAGTATTTCAAACATTTATTGAAGAAAATTGTTGAAAGTACGTCAAATTGTTAAAGCAACTTCAGAACGTAATCTGGAGGAGTTTCAATCAAATTGAAGTATCAGTAAATTTTTTATGAAATTTTCAACCAGTCAACACTTTTCAGTGAGATGCGTTTTGAGGATTTTCGGCCGTATTTCAAACATTTCCTGAAGAAGATTATTGAAAGCAAGTCAAATTGTAAACGCAACTTCAGAACATAATATGGTGAAGTTTCAATCAAATTGAAGTATCAGTAAATTTTTTATGAAATTTTCAACTGTCGACACTTTTCGGTGCGACGCGTTTTGAGGATTTTCGGCCGTATTTCAAACATTTCCTGAAGAAAATTATCGAAAGCAAGTCAAACTGTAAAAGCAACTTCAGAACGTAATATGATAAAGTTTCAATCAAATTGAAGTATCAGTAAATTTTTTATGAAATTCTCAACTGTCGACACTTTTCGGTGCGACGCGTTTTGAGGATTTTCGGCCGTATTTCAAACATTTCCTGAAGAAAATTATCGAAAGCAAGTCAAACTGTAAAAGCAACTTCAGATCGTAATATGATAAAGTTTCAATCAAATTGAAGTATCAGTAAATTTTTTATGAAATTTTCAACTGTCGACACTTTTCAGTGCGACGCGTTTAGGGAATTGCTGCAGTATTTCAAAAATTTCTTAACAAAATTATTGAAAATACGTCAGATTGTTAAGGCAACTTCAGAAAGCGATCTGATGAAGTTTCAATGAAATTTGGATTTCGGTAATTTTTTCATGAATTTTTCAACCAGTCGACAGTTTTCAGTGAGATGCGTTTTGAGATTTTCGGCCGTATTTAAAAAATTTCCTGAAGAAAATTATTGAAAAGCAAGTCAAATTGTAAAAGCAACTTCAGAACATATTATGGTGAAGTTTCAATCAAATTGAAGTATAAGTACATTTTTTATGAAGTTTTCAACTGTCGACACTTTTCAGTGCGACGCGTTTGGGGAATTTCGGCCACATTTCAAAAATTTCTGATAAAAATTATTGAAAATACGTCAGATTGTTAAGGCAACTTCAGGAAGCGATCTGATGAAGTTTCAATGAAATTTGGATTTCGGTAATTTTTCATGAATTTTTCAACCAGTCGACAGTTTTCAGTGAGATACGTTTTGAGGATTTTCGGCGGTATTTCAAATATTTCCCGAAGAAAATTATTGAAAGTATGTCAAATTGTTAAAGCAACTTCAGAAAGTAATCTGGTTGAGTTTCAATCAAATTGAAGTATCAGTAAATTTTTTATGAAATTTTCAACTGTCGACACTTTTCAGTGCGACGCGTTTGGGGAATTTCGGCCACATTTCAAAAGTTTCTTATAAAAATTATTGAAAATACGTCAGATTGTTAAGGCAACTTCAGAAAGCGATCTGGTGAAGTTTCGATGAAATTTGGATTTCGGTAATTTTTTCATGAATTTTTCAACCAATCGACACTTTTCAGTGAGATGCGTTTTGAGGATTTTCGGCAGTATTTCAAACATTTCCTGAAGAAAATTATTGAAAGCAAGTCAAATTGTAAAAGCAACTTCAGAACATAATATGGAGAAGTTTCAATCAAATTGAAGTATCAGTACATTTTTATGAAATTTTCAACTGTCGACACTTTTCAGTGCGACGCGTTTAGGGAATTTCGGCAGTATTTCAAAAATTTCTTAACAAATTTATTGAAAATACGTCAGATTGTTAAGGCAACTTCAGAAAGCGATCTGGTGAAGTTTCAACGAAATTTGAATTTCGGTAATTTTTTCATGAATTTTTCAACCAGTCGACACTTTTCAGTGAGATGAGTTTTGAGGATTTTCGGCCGTATTTCAAACATTTATTGAAGAAAATTGTTGAAAGTACGTCAAATTGTTAAAGCAACATCAGAACGTAATCTGGTGGAGTTTCAATCAAATTGAAGTATCAGTAAATTTTTTATGAAATTTTCAACTGTCGACAGTTTTCAGTGCGACGCCTTTGGGGAATTTCGGCCACATTTCAAAAATTTCTTATAAAAATTATTGAAAATACGTCACATTGTTAAGGCAACTTCTGAAAGTAATTTGGTAAAGCCTCAATCAAGCTGATCTTTTGGTAAATTTTTTATGAATTTTTCAACTGGTCGACACGTTTCAATGCCAGGAATTTCCACCATATCTCAGAAATTTCTTGAATAAAATTATTGTAAGTCAGAGTGTTAAGGAAACTTCAGAAAGTAATATGTTGAAATCCTAATGAAATAGGAGTTACGGTAAATTTTTTATGAAATTTTCAACCCGTCGATACTTTTTTATGATGCGTTTTACGGAATTTCAGGCATATTTCAAAAAATTTCTTGAAGAAAATTATTGAAAGCAAGTCAAATTGTGAAAGCAACTTCAGAACATAATATGGTGAAGTTTCAATCAAATTGAAGTATCAGTAATTTTTTATGAAATTTTCAACTGTCGACACTTTTCAGTGCGACGCGTTTAGGGAATTTCGGCAGTATTTCAAAAATTTCTTAACAAAATTATTGAAAATACGTCACATTGTTAAGGCAACTTCAGAAAGCGATCTGGTGAAGTTTCAATGAAATTTGAATTTCGGCAATTTTTTCATGAATTTTTCAACCATTCGACACTTTTCAGTGAGATGCGTTTTGAGGATTTTCGGCCGTATTTCAAACATTTCCTGAAGACAATTATTGAAAGCAAGTCAAATTGTAAAAGCAACTTCAGAACATAATATGGTGAAGTTTCAATCAAATTGAAGTATCAGTAAATTCTTTATGAAATTTTCAACTGTCGACACTTTTCAGTGCGACGCGTTTAGGGAATTTCGGCAGTATTTCAAAAATTTCTTAACAAAATTATTGAAAATACGTCACATTGTTAAGGCAACTTCAGAAAGCGATCTGATGAAGTTTCAATGAAATTTGAATTTCGGTAATTTTTCATGAATTTTTCAACCAGTCGACAGTTTTCAGTGAGATACGTTTTGAGGATTTTCGGCGGTATTTCAAATATTTCCCGAAGAAAATTATTGAAAGTATGTCAAATTGTTAAAGCAACTTCAGAAAGTAATCTGGTTGAGTTTCAATCAAATTGAAGTATCAGTAAATTTTTTATGAAATTTTCAACTGTCGACACTTTTCAGTGCGACGCGTTTGGGGAATTTCGGCCACATTTCAAAAGTTTCTTATAAAAATTATTGAAAATACGTCAGACTGTTAAGGTAACTTCTGAAAGTAATTTGTTGAAGTCTCAATCAAATGACGGATGTTTTGGTAAATTTTTCATGAATTTTTCTACTGGTAGACTTATTAATGCTAGGAATTTCAACCATAGCTCAGAAATTTCTTGAATAAAGCTATTGTAAGTAAGTCATAGTGTTAAGGAATTTTTAGAAACTAATCTGTTGAAATTTGAATCAAATTGGAGTTAGGGTAAACTTTTTTTATGAAATTTTCAACCGGTCGACACTTTTCAGTGGGACGCATTTCGCGGAATTTCGGGCACTTTTCACAAAATTTCTTGGAAAAGATTATTGAAAGTACGTCAGATTGTTAATGCAACTTCAGAAAGTAGTGTGATAAAATTTCAATGAAATTGGAGTACTGGTAAATTTTTTATGAAATTTTCAACCAACGGACACTTCTTAGTGCACACTGTTTGGAGGAATTTTGGCCGTATTTTAATAGTTTTTTTCACTAAAATCACTGAAAGTATGCTAGATATAATTGTTAAAACAACTTTAGAAAGTAAACATACTTAGTTTCAATGAGACTGGAATTTCAGCAATTTTTTAAAGTACAACGGTTGCTTATACTTCAGGTTCACCCGCCCTATGCACCCATTGGACCCCGACCCCAAGAAGTGGAGAAGCTCCAAGGGTATGAACTGCTCTTAGATACAACGTGGAGCGAATGGTCACCATGCAGCACGTGCGATAACGTGGGAAAACGTCACAAAACGGGGTACTGCACTATTTATGAGTACCAAGAAAATCGTGAAGTAGTAAGTAAATCATTGATTTTGTGGAAAGGAACAAATACTACTAATAAACACCTCCAAATAATTACTGTACCAGTACTCAGTTCTGTCATTTAAGCTGTCTTATATTCATCTGAGGAAGTTAGGCCTGGTCTTATCCGGCTTGCCTGTTTTAATGTCTTTTAGGAACTAACTGTACTCTCGAATCAAACACAGAAAATAAAAGAAGGGGATACGATTTCAGAGTTAGACTTGGAACTATTCGGTGTATTCAAATTTGGCATCCCATGTGACTCGCACATCTTACCCGAAACCATAAGGGAATTGAAAGAAGTAAAAGAACGTAAGAATGAGATTATGATTGGGTTCTGCAAAGTAAACCATGCATACCACTAAAGTAAACGAATCAATACATTTAAATCCTTCCAGGAGAAATGTCCAAAGAATGAAATATTCGAAGTGAGAGATAAACAAGGGAATGTAATAGAACGAGCGAATAATTCTGCAGGTATCTATTCATTGGTGCAAGGTTTGCCACCGTTGGAGCCGCCGATTGAAAGAAGACTAGTGTACGCCGTTAAAGGGCGGACGGTAATTATAACATGTCCAGGGTGAGCATGACAGACGTTACAAAATATTTCATTTGTGAGGATTTTAACTTTATAGCAACCTGAACAACGATGCTCCAATACAATGGCAAATCGCCAATAAGTACCTAATACCAGAAATAATTTCTGCAGAGTCCAACGGGAGGATCTTCATCAGCATAACCGATAGAGTGCATATAAAGAATGCCAGAATAGCAGATTCGAATATCTACAGGTAAAAACAAACTGTGCCGTTACACTAAACCATCGAGAAAAACTGTTACAGTTGTTGGCAACAAAACGCCCTGGCGGGTACTATCCGTTTAGTAGTGGAGAAGAAACTCGAGCTGAACTTTACGAAATACCTGATGATCTTCGGGATAATCGTGATCATGGGAGTATTCTTGAAAGTGTTCATCAGAGCGTTCTTCGGAAGGAAATACGCTCGGATATAATCTTACTGAATCGATTTCCTACCACAAGTCCGTCCAATGGCTTGGTGGTCCTGAAGCTCGGCGGTATCATCTCTGGGGCGAGGACTGCAGGCGGCTCGATTCCCTTCAGGCATTTCGCTACGAGCCACATCGCTAACGCGAACTGTTCATTGTTTAACTTGCCGCTCTGCTTGATATCACATAACGCCCTGAAAGAGAATTAAAAAGTTTTTGATTAGACGCCGTGTGGGAGTTTATTTCGAAAAAATTATATTGAAGAATTTTGTTTGAAACGTATTTCATTTCTCATTATTTAGTCCATATGTTAAGGACCATTTTGTAGGGAGTAAAAGAGGACTGAGAAATGCAGTGTTTTCTGAAGGTTCTTTAGTTCCTGAACACGAATATGCCCGTCAATTTTCCGTAAGTTGATGCGAACAAAAGTTATTAACAATATAATTGTTTAAATATACTCCAAAAAAATTCTAATAAAATTTTGCTCTATCTTCAATGCTTGTGGATTACCTGTAATTGTAAATAAACATGATCCTAGGGTAGTGTACTATCGATTCAAAACAAAATAGGGTTCAATGAAGAGATAAAGGCTCATTCTATAATCAGTACAGTAACAAAATTTTGTGTTTCCTCGGATTTTGATATAATTTTGATCAAAAATGATAAGTAGAATAGGGTAATTTTCTAATCTATGACTATATTATGACTTTATGTCACATCGCCAATGGCTTGGCTCACTGTATTAGTATTATTACAAAAATTGTAATACCGTCCGCATTCACTATACTTTAAAACGTTCAACTTTACCAAATATGTGCGAGGACCGGTTGAGGCACCCCCGACTGCAAGAACACATCCTTGATCTCCTGTCCGGAAACGAAACCGTCCTTGTCCACATCGCTCTTGATGAACAGAGCGTCCGATTTGGCCTTCTCCTCGGGCGTGACCACCCAAGGCACGCTTTGTACCGTCGTCGGTTTGACCGTGGCCGTCGGTAGGCTCGGCGGCGGGATTTCGGATTTGACAGTCGGCTCGACCTTATTGACGAGGGGCGGGGTCGGCGCGATGGGAATCGGGGTGATCGAGGTGGTCGATTTCTTCTTGATCGGTTCCATCAATTCAGGTGGTAGGGTGTTTGGTATAGCGTATTTTTCTAAGGCTTTATATACTAGATGCATAGCCTGTAAGGGTAAATAACCATTTATCTCAATGTATGCCCATGTGATGCAGTCTTAATTAACCATGACTGTAATTGTTAATGCCAACTTAGGAAATCTTCCAGAACTGTATATTAACAAAGCTAGTGCTAGCTCTATGGCAGTCATGGCAAATTAAAATTACATAACGTTTGAAGCATAGCTCAGTCACCAAAACTGCTGAAACTCGGATTTAGTAACATACTCACAACTACAAATTCGTGCCTATTCAACATTCCATCTTTATCTTGATCTGCCAGATCCCAAATTTTTCCCAACGTGTCTAATGGTAATTTTGATTCCATCAGGACGTTCTTTACCTGAAAATTTTAATCACACTGTAATTAGGACATTATTACCACTAGGGCATTCTAAATCTCTTAGATTTCTATATTTCCTTGATAGGCAAATACATATTAAAAGCATAAAATCACAAATTGCTATTAGTATTAGTATTATCTAATAAATGGAAAAATTACTGGAAATTACAAATTTTATGCCATTTCCAACCGTGCTTTTAAATTTTGCCTTTTACAACTTTACTTAAAACCTCTTTTAGCACATAATTTATTATAGTAACATTATTTTGTAAAAGAGTTAAGCAAGGCAAATACAGCTTTATTATTATTATATTAACCTTGTTTCCTGGGATCAGTCCATTGGATGGTTGCAGGGAATCGAAAAGTTTATCATACTTCTCCCTCTCCATAGGTTTGATCGTCCAATCCACGGCGGAAGGCGGGATCGATGTTATGAGAGGGCTGTTCCTAGGCGGGGGAGGTTTGGTCGGTTTCGGTAGCGGAATGTCACCCTAAAATCATACAGGAAGAGTTGCCAGTTAGTAACTAGATGAGAAAAAATGTTGTACAAACTAAGCCTATTATTATTGTAAATATAGTTACCAATTTTGGAGGAGGCACATCCATGTTAATGTTATTAACAGACAAATCCTTCCCGTTTTGTACTAAAGCGACTAACTTTAAGGCGACGAACATCCCAGTCTTATCGAGACAACCCCTGCCACCCGGATCGGACAGATCCCAGATCCTCGACAGGATCACATCACTCAATCCGGATTTTTTCAGGAAACGTGCAGCCTCCAGGCCGCCCACAGATCCCAAACCATTTGGGTCTACCTATAAAAATAAAGGCTCTATCAGAATTACTTTCAAAAACACATTTGAAAATGAAAATCGGACAAGTTTTTCCAAGCAGCAGTATATCTGCTACCTCTCAATCTTACAATGACAGAGAAAAATGTGAGAGTGAACATGTTTATTGCTTATGTGAATAAACCTTACATAACACACTGACCTTAAACATTGTTAATCTTTCGAAACATTCATCCCACATTTGATGTGGGATGAATATTCCACATCAGATATTCACTTTTAGTAATCAACCCGATTGATCAAGATTGAAGAGCTCTAGTCCTATTTTTGAATGATGAGTGGGTATTTTAAAAGATTAATGATCTAAGATCATTGGATAGCAATGATTCGCTTAGAAATTTCGGGAATTCCTTCACCAACAAGGTATGTTTTTTGAATATTAATTAGTTATTATGGGTACATAGGGATCTTTAGGTTTAATCAGGGCACACTTACCACATTGTAGTAGGCTTCATATATGGCACTATGATCACCTGCGATCTGTAATAACAAGGCAAAAGATTGAATACTACTACTACTGAATACTACTGATAAATAATTGATAACGGTTTTTACACAGGGGAACAATTTGAAAACTTATCGATACCCCGGCGAAGCCGCAAACTTCAAGGGCGTGATGTAACACCGCGAGGCCACTCGAGCCGATCGGAAAACAACACTTTCCGCCTTAGGTGAAGCCTACTTTCGGCCTTATCGATAAATTTCCCGAAACCTCTCCTCTCCCGACGCCCACGGTACCGGGAAGAACGGACCGGCACGGCGACGGGAGGGGCCTCCTTCGATCCCGAAAGGAGCAGGGGACTCTTCCCGAGGGTTTCCACTGAAACTTAGCGGAAAACGGTGCGTTTTCCAAGGGAAAATCGTTCCCGTACCTACCGTTGGAGACGGCAACGCGGCCATCTTTCCGTAATACTAACAAAAATCATTTGACGGCTCCGCCAATCGGGACGGGCGATCAATATGACACACGCAGGAGTGCCAATACATGAAATTGATGAATATGATGCGTTCTGTGGACGTGACTTGTTCTTGTTCCATCCAATGGAACACTTTGTATCCCGTCACATCATTACTGAATGCTGAATGCCTAGGTCTCATCAAATAAGCCACATTTAGTTCAACTTTAAAACTACCCTGGGAACAAACCTACCGTACCGTATTTTTTATAAACAGGTTACAAACAAAATAGATGTCACAATTTACTATGGTAGCTAAGTCGTGTTCCGTGAAAGAATTATTATCCTGTGAATTTCTGTCACTAGTGGCCAATCACATAGTACTGAGATTAAACTGTGTTTAGATAAACATTAGCTAAATATTTGAATTAGGCATTAATATATTCTACTGCACAGACTGAAATTTGACCTGAATTAATTAACCGAATTTTTTACCAGTATTTCTTTGTTTTGTTTTGTACGGTGCTTGCAAGACGTTACAAGCAAGCAATATTACAGAAGTCTGTCTGGACCGCTACTGCCTCCATGCCATTAGGCATCCACACCACTTTTATATAGTCCGTCGGCTAGAACTTTGAGATATTCTTGTGATATTCTTCTTTGAGGAGATATTCGACATACTGTCGCTTCATGTACCCCCATAAAATCCGCAACTGTTGCTAAGCGCCCTGCATTGGCAGAAAACCTTATACGGAGCATTTTTATTTGAAACGCGTGCCCCGAAATCAACAAGAGCAAAAGAGAAACTTATGGTAGTTCGTTAGTACGACAGAGAAGGATGTTTTGCAACGTTGCCGGCCGAGCAGGCAGTCCAAGTCAACTCGTATCGTGGTCGCGTATCGCTTTACACTTTCGGATGTGTGCGGTACAGTGTGCGGAGCGGATGACTGTGATGTTTCGCCAGCTAGCAACATCGCAAAAGTTCGTACTCTGTTTAGCCAACGCGAAATATATGGTCTCTCTTTCGCTCTTATGTTTATAACATCCTGCGACTCTGTAGAAACGGTCTGTATAGTGATGTTAGTACATGATTTATTGCAGATACATCAGCATTTCTATAAAAGTTGTGGTCTACAAGTATTCCATGGAAATAGGTGAATAAGTAGATCTATTAATATCTTATATTCAAGGTATACTTACAATATATGGTGAAAATGTACGTCATCTTGAATCAAATCAACAACATAAACCATAGTATTCTTTAATAGCAGAAATCTTCTAAAAAAGGCCAAATCATCCGTAGTTTCAAAATAACCCCTTCGATTATATTATATTCTTCTTGAGAAACCAAATTCAATTATTTCAAAGATATTTTCTTCGTCTTCCAAAAATATGTCTTCGTCGTCCGAGTCCATTCTAAAAAATTATTACCACAGAGAAAAAAATATTTGTACCCAACTACCCCAATAGAGAAAACCACCCTTTCAAACACGAAACCACAGAATTGAAGAAGCGCTAACAAATGAAGTGAATACAAGGAATCCCACGAAATTATATGATAGAATTTAATGCCACTTGATTAGTATGCCGGTTTTTTTGCCATCAATTTTGGGAGATTAATTTTAAACTATAGTTAGCACACATAAGTAGCTATTAAATTTCGGTGAATTCGCCATAAAAAGTGTTAATACAGTTTACGGTCAGGCGATTTGTAATAACAAGTCGTTCTGTATGATATGAGGTAGGTATCTCAATACTAAGCTTACATCTGTATCGAAGATATACAGACCGTTTCTACAGAGTCGCAGTATGGTGTAAACATAAGAGCGAAAGAAAGGCCATATATTTCTCGTTGGCTAAACAGAGAAAGAACTTTTGCGACGTTGCTAGCTCGCGAAACATCACAGTCATCGCCACGTTCTACCGGATCATTCGCTGTATAGCCTCCGACGGGAATATTTGGAATGGGTTACGAACCGGCAAGCCGGCAACGTTGCAAAACTTCCTTCTCTGTCATACTAACGAACTACTATTAGTTTCTCTTTTGCTCTTGTTGATTTCGGGACATGCATTTCAATAGAATAGGTCCGTATTTGTGAAGTGGTTAAATATAAAATTCTTTCCTTCATATACCATCAAACTACTTGCCATGGAGTTTTACATGCGCCATTTCCTAAACAAACCAATTTGAACTTCTCTCGAGTTCAGACGATCGTGGAGCTTACAAGGAGTAAATAATTTTGCAAATCTGTCTCCCGAGCAATCCGAATCTTAATCTCGATGGAACGAAATTTGGAAATGATGCGTTTCATTGTACATGTGATGAAAATATTCAAAGATCACCTCTTCAGTCGACCCGAAACTCCTACCACCCAGCCATTTCTTCAGATTTGGAAACAGGAAATAGTAGTCGGAGGGGGCTAAATCTGTAGAATATGGTGGATGAAGTAGAAGTTCGTAGCAAAATTGATGAATTTTTGCTATGGTGACTACACACGTATGCATCCGTGCATTGTCGCACACCATTTATACGTCATGTTTAACACACAAAATAACTGAATTATTGTCCCTAAACCCTGAACCAACTGAACACTGAAGTCACTGAACGTTGACATGCACTTTATAAGTTGAGGTCAATGCTGTGGTCGATGTATTTACATAGGCGTGACGTCACAAGCGACGCCATGACACCTACGAGAGTTTTGGCACGAAATTTAAAAGTATTCATAAAAGTCTCATTTTACTCATTACATCATTACTTTTTCATCAGCTACTAAACATTTGTTTTATGCAGAGATTAGTATTTTTTAGGGGGAGGGGGGGGGTTACAGTACATACTTAAGAACACAACACGGTAGTTTTTCAAAATTAGTCATCATGCCTATTCCCCGAAATGATAGACTGAGAGCAGTCCTCGTAAATTGTTACCGTAATAAACTAGACAGCTCAATACATTTTTTATTAAAGTTGTTAAATTATTGGGAACTATCGGAGTTGACCATATGAAAAGGCCCCTTAAGTATTGATTGACAATGGAAGTTTAGGACAGACGAGCGTTTAACGACGCTATAGTTAGCGTCTCAACACCATTAAAGTTACTGCGAGGGAAATTTAAAATGTAACGGACTTATCGAATCACCATATTGGTTCATACAAACTAGTATGAAGTTTTTGGATCTTTTATTAACAAACATTTAAAATAACAATTAAAGCCATCGTTGATTTGTATTTAAAAAAATTGTACATTAAAGTTCATGAACTGGATCACAGACGTCCTTAATGACGAATGTATGGCTTAAAACATGTGAAATGAAGATTTCGCTACATACCGGTTACTTCCTAGTAAGCCTCGGATTCAATCGTAACCGTTTGCTACTTCGCGGGTTCATGGCGATGCAACGACTTCAAAACGCACAAAGTAAATTTTCCTACTAGTCCAATTTCCTACCTACACCCTGTCACATCCGACTTCGGGCGGCTCGTCCTTGCTCGAACTACTCCTATTGAACTTAAGGTGACTCCTGACCAAGTGTCCGCTGGCGAGGGCCGCCATCAACGACAGCTCCCCCGCGAGGACCGTGCCGCAAACGATCCTCGCGAGCTTCTTGGCGTTGTCACCGGGGGACGCCTCGTTCGGCCCGTCGACGCCCAGCATCTTCAGGCAGGCGGCCTGCGCGGGCAGCATCGTCCCGCCGCCTATCGTGCCGATCTCGATCGAGGGCATCGTGCACGAGGCGTACAGGTCCTCGCCGTTCTCGCCCCACGGCTCGAAGATCGTCAGGCAGTTGCTGCTCGAGACGTTCTGCGCTGCGTCCTGGCCCGTCGCGATGAAGATGGCGGTCACGATGTTCGCCGAATGCGCGTTAAAACCCCCTGCAAAGACGATACGATACTGATCAGATCGGGTGAAGCGGAATAATTGGAAGCACAGCTTTCTTATCGCAGGTCTCGCTCGAAGCGCTGAGAGATATGAACGCCGAAAAATCTAACGACCGTACCGACCCGAACGATCAACAAGTCAGCGTCGCGTTACGATTCGTTCCTTTATATAATATATCAGTAGCATCACTGTCGTATGTTCACATTTGAGCATATTTTAGATTATATCATTTTAACTCTTAAAAATCTTCAAATTTTGCTCTGGTAAATTATCGTATGTCCAACTCTGGTAGTTTTCCATATATTTACGTAAGACACAGTAGCATCTACTGTAATGCAACGAAGAAAACAATATTATCTCTTATGCGGTAGTACGTATACCTGGCGTGTCTTATTTTCGTAATGGTAAACTGCCGTATCACAAGTATCTCCTAAAATAATAGCAGATCTGACAGAATCTGACAACATTATGATGCTACAGAAAAAAAAATCATACTGTGTAACTTGGGACGAGTCAAAAACTGGAAGAGGCGGTAACAAAACAGCCTCGGCGCTATTGAAAAGCGCTACTATTGTTATTTCTGGGAGTGAGGTAGAACATTTGATAATATGGTCCGATAACTGCCCAAACCAAAACAGAAATATAATGGTGTTAATCAGTTACTTTTGGCTTTTAAATGTATACCCTTCCCTACGAACTGTTACTCATAATTTTTTATTGCGTGGACATAACCCACATGGAAGCCGACCATATTTATGTATTAATTGAAAGAACCGTCAAAAAACAACCACCAATGTAAATTGTGACACTGTGGTGTTGGGAGCAGCTGATTCGAACTTCTGGTGCGACAGTAACTATGAACTAGCTTAGTCCAGTACTATGGAAGTAGAGGATTTTAAAAATGTTGCAGCATTATCCTGCTTTCCAGGGGCACCCTTTGAAATAAAAAAACAAAATACGGATTAGGAAAATTGTCTGTTATCTAACGTTGTTTGGCTGGAAGCACGTGCTGAGACACCATCAAATATTTTCTACAAAACAAAATTGGAAGAGGAAACTTTTCAAAATAGTGAATTTTTCCAGCTCCGTTAGACAGCGTTTAACATTATCTGCTTGCTTAGCTACAATATGAGACACTCCAAAAGGTGTAAGCAAAAAGAAAAAGGAACGTTTGGTCACCTTACTTAAGTGGGTCCCGACCACGTTTCATTCTTATTATCAAAATAAACCTATACCTTCAAACAACGATGATGATGATGATGAAGGATGAACTTCATGCTGGAGATTTTTTTTTATGGAATTTTTTCCTTGCTGTAGTTTTTTCTAAAGTTTTTTTGGGTTTAATATAACACTTTGTAACCCAAAATGAGTACTAAGTTTATTGAGGGTCTGTTTTTTATCGAGGTAAATAACCATATTAGTCCAGTAAATGAAGGCCGATAAACTCCCAAACCCGGGTTAAATTCTGCAAAAGGATGAAACCGGTGGCAATTCTAGGTCTCAACTGGGTCTTTCGAAATACAGAAAGTTGCCAATCGCTCGAGTAAAAATGGATATTTTTTGATGATTCAAAATTCACGTATTTTTATTTTTGTTGAATATTGGAAACCCAGGCTAAATTTGTTCTTCTTCGATATTTCTCGACTTTTAGAAAATTCATCCATATTTTAATGAATAATAGTAATTTAGTCGGGTCTTTCTTGATAATGGGTCTCCAAGACCTATCGAATGAACCCATAAAAGGTTGTTTCATTTTCTTTCTTTTGCATACCAATAAAAAGTAACTTTGAATATGTTGATTTTTTGACATTTCCGGAGTTTTGAAAGTTGGTTGGCAAGAATGTTGAAGTTGGATAAATTGGACTTACGACAGTTTACCTCTATGCTACTGATATATAGTTATAGATTCACATCTGGCCCACTCTCTCACACGCTCCACTACCATACACATTCTACCGCTTGGTACACGTAGGTACGTGCGTATTATTAATAAATACAGTAGATTTCGCTTAATGTGATCGCTTCCATAACATATATTATATAAGTGATAAAATAAGCGAATGATAACAATAAACGACAAAAGTGAATATTTTCACAAAATCAAATACCTAAAAAACATCATTAGGGTAATAAATCAACTAAAATACACATTTTATTTAAATTTTATTGTACATACATATTATGTAATACGTAATTCTAATGTTAGACTGTGTTAAATGTTTTTTTTGTCATTTATTTTTTAATAGTATGTATATTATTTATAAATTCTTCATAGCGATAATGTAATTCAAATATGTCAGCATAATGCTGCACCGCTTCCTTTAAAACATTAATTGCGTGTAACATTTCTTGAGTGGGAGGTTTTATTAATGTAATAATCTCTTCCTCATCTTCCTGGTTTTCTGTCTGTTCTATATCTTCTGAGGTATACCTAGAGAATATTAATTTCTTGTTCGGTAATTTCTCCTGTAGTTTGTATGTTTTCGTCGATTGCCATCCATTCGTCATATAGTTAGTTTGGAACATCTTCTGGGATATCAGGTGTGTCATTTGGTGGAAGATCGACAGTATATTGCTATCAAAACCCCCTGTTCTTCATGTGGTTTACAATAGATCACATTTTCTCTATTTTTCCATCTTGAAAACCACCCATCTGTAGCTCGAAAATCGTTTTTCCCATGCGTTTTGCCAGATCTGCTTTCTGTTTCATTAACGGTCCGTTTAATCATGCATCCTTTTTTCTAACACTTGTAAACCAATCCTTGAGTGCATTTTCAATCCTTCCGCTTCGTTTCCTATTTCTATTTTTGTTTTCATTCAAAGCACAAGTTGCTTCAATTTCCTACCATTGTTTTAAAAGTTTGCATAATAATGGTTGTGAAATTTTAAGTTTAGCTGCAGCTTCACGTTGACTTAAACTTGTGTAGTACGTTTTTAAAAGCTCGCGTTTCTCAGATAGCGTTAAATCGCGCCGTTTACACATTTTCAATGCAATATGCAGACTGAAAACCTTTTCGAGCTTCGGTTTATTAAATGGTTAAACATCAAATATGGAAAACAACAGTTACCTATGCATCAATTCTAAGAAACTTTATACCAACTACCTTACAAATCAGGGTCTTTCCGTCCCTGAACGTCATTAAAATAGGTACTCAGGTATAAATGTCGACATGTATTCTCTGGAGTTTCGTGAATTTTTAATAAGAAGTCGCCTTATGATAATAATAACCGGTATAATGATTATAATAAACGAACAATTTACTGTGTATAAGTATACAAGCGGACGGTTCTTGCTTGTTTTGATAACATTAATCGAGATCACATTAAGTGGATTTTACTGTATAAGACCGTTTCTAAAGAGTCGCAGGATGGTATAAACATAAGAACGAAAGAAAGGCCATATATTTCTCGTTGGCTAAACAGAGAACGACCTTTTGCGATGTTGCTAGCTCGCTAAACATCACAGTCATCCACTCCGCACACTGTACCGCACACATCCGAAAGTGTAAAGCGATACGCGACCGCGATACGCGTTGACTTGGACTGCCTGCTCGGCCGGCAACGTTGTAAAACATCCTTCTCTGTCATACTAACGAACTACTATTAGTTTCTCGTTTGCTCTTGTTGATTTCGGGACAGGCGTTTCAATAGAAAAGCTCCGTATACTTATAGATACCTATATGGTTTGCTGTAACATTGCAAACACGTGCTGTTTTTATCAGTATAAGGCAATACTTAAATTAGTTGTTTTCCTTTTCATTTATTTTCTCTTAATATTAATACATTTACATTGCGTCATGTTTTTTTCTTCAAAAACTACTGATTTTCTAAAGGTAATATTACTTTTTCCAATATACTGATAATGTCCTCTTTCATTAAAAAAATTCGTTGAAATTGGCTTGGCCCGCTAAAATTAACCTTTACTTAAACTATCACCAGAATCTTCACAGTCCTACCAGAATTTCAAACTTCTATAATCATGCTTAAACGATTATCTTGAACCACTTTCTCTAGAATTTTACTAGACCTTACTATACCATTCATACCCGCCTACCTGTACAAACTACATTTAATATAACGATACTCACCTATACTTCCAGCGACTGCCGATCCGATCATATTCTTGGATATGTTCAAATCCACCATTGCCTGAGTGCTCGTCTTCAACACCGAAGCGACCACTCCAGCTGGAACGATGCATTCGCATACCACAGACTTACCCCTACCTTCGATCCAATTTATAGCGGCCGATTTCTTGTCAGTACAAACGTTCCCACTCAGGCTTAACACCTGAAAAAGAATATATGATGTAAGTCCTTATGATTTCATGATCTCGTTTTGGGAAACACAGAGACCTGTCTCGAATTATCTGTATCGGTTTTGTACTTAGGACTCCATAACTTGAGTTTGAACTAACTATTTCCAAGACTCCTCTGACTTATCAATATAACTAAAGGGAGTTTACTTACTCTAAAGCTAGCCGTGGCTTCGGAACGATTTACTTTTGGGCAAAATAACATAAATTTGAATCCCAAAGAAAAAGAGACCTGTTTTAAAGTACAAATCGAAGCAGAAAACTTACATGACAAAGCGATTATTAATCATGCCATTACCTCCATATCCGGAAACATGCCTTTCATCGTTTCGAGCGCCTTCTCGGTACCCTTCGACACCATGTTCATGCCCATCGCGTCTCCCGTCTTGGCAGAGAACCTCACGAACAGGTACCGCCCGGCTATGTGAGCCGACAACCTTTCCAGTTTGGCGAAGCGGCTAGTCGAATCGAAAGACTCCTTGAGCAACTTGAAGTTCGACGGGGTCTTGACCCATTGCATGGCGGCGCTCGCCTTCACTATGGACTGGAAGCGGATTATGGGTCCCCGGGTCATACCGTCCGAGACCACCCGGCACTTGATGCCGGTCTTCTCTGTCGCTCGACACCCTAAGAGGTTTATTGGGATCAGTTTCTAATAGATCCAACATATAGGCCAATCAATAGATAGGTCAAATATACGGAGTTTTTCTATTGAAACGCCTGTCCCGAAATCAACAAGAGCAAAAGAGAAACTAATAGTAGTTCGTTAGTATGACAGAGAAGGAAGTTTTGCAACGTTGCCAAGTCCAGGCACCTAACGCGTATCGCTTTCGGTCTCGGGTCGTCTCGGATTTTAGTAACTCTCATATCATAATTGCCAGCCGGTCGAGTGTGCGGAGCGGATGACTGTGATGATTGGCGAGGTAGCAACGTCGCAAAAGTTCTTTCTCTGTTTAGACAACGTGAAATATATGGCCTTTCATTCGCTCTTATGTTTATACCATACTGCGACTCTGTAGAATAGGTCCGTATAAACAAATACGGGACAAACAACTGCAAATACATAGGAGGAACGAAGAGCTCGAAAGCATGGCAAATAATTAGAAACCTAACAAAGTCATAACGACAATAAACTAAAATGTGTATCCAAGATTGACCTAAAGGAACACTTTTAGAAACTATTACAGGAAAACAGAGACTGATTTTTACCAACACATCCAACTGACAACAAAGAACAAGTGATGAACAGAATATACATAGACACCTCGACTGTTAAAAGAGCAATACTACAAACAAAGATCAAAAAGGCACCTGGTATTGGGGGAATTTATCCAGAACCAATCAAGTATGGCCCTGAGAAAATACGAGAGTTATTCGAAAGATATATTAACAGAGAACTCCTCCCAATGGATTGGTTAATTTGGTATATTACACCAATACACAAAAAAGGACCAGAAGACAACCCACAAAATTATAGGGGTATTGCTGTTATTTGTACCATGGGTAGACTTATGCCCATATACTACGAGTTTTAATGGAAAAAGAAATAGAACACAAACAACCAGAAGAAGCAGGATTTAGGGCGAGACAATCTACATGGACAATATATTCTCTCTTAAAATAGCTGTCAAGAAAAGAATACAGAAACATAGAGAAGTTCATATTGCTTTGATCGACTTAGACAGAGCTTATCATAGCGTACCCATATCGGAGTTATGGAACGCTCTGGAATGTCTTGAAGTTAATAAAACTCTTATCAACACAATCCAAAACCTATTCAAGAATAACTCGACTATGATAAGAAACGGATAACATTTCACATCAGCTTTCTCTACCTCCAAAGGTCTACAGAAAGGTTGTAGTCCATCATCCACTCGTTTTAAAATTTACTTAGACAAAGCTCTACACAACTGGACAAAGAAAATCAAACATATGGGGCTGCAAATCGATGATAATAATTTATATACTCTCTATTTCACCGACGACCAAGTAGTTATAACAGAAGATCGAGATGACTTGAATTACATGATAAGAAAATTAAAAGAGAGGCAGGGACCTTCGATACCAACAAATCAGAATATCTTATTATCGGGAACGACGGCACATATATCTTAAAGGTGGAACAGGAACAAATAAAAGGAGTGCCAACGTGTAGGTATTTGGGAGTTCTATTTAACAAGCAAGGAAACAGCCAAGACGAAATTAAAGAAAGAATAAACAAAGGAAAACAAGTCACCCGATCTCTCAATTCAATATTATGGGACAACGAAAGCACCACAGAAACGAAGAAGAGAATACATAAGACCATATTTGAAACTATAATAACATATGGGACAGAAGTATGGGACACTAGTAGGAAAAACTGTGGTAATCTTTGGTCAACCGAAGTGAATTTTCTAAGGCGAAGCTGCAGAAAGTCTAGATTTGATAGAATAAGAAATGAAACAATCAGAAACATGGCGAAGGCAGACATAAATCTAATATAAAGGATTCAACAGAAACAGCTTACATGGTTTGGACATACTAAGAGAATAGGAGAACATAGATGACCATAGAGGAATTTGAAGATGAAGAAAAGAACTTTTTCGAATATACGACCTGCGGTATTCAACTTGCAGAAAATATGTTCAAATTAAGTTATAGATAAATGGAAAACCTTTAATTTGAGCCACCATAGAGGTCAGTTCATTCTATGTTATTGCAGAAATGCTAAAAACCACGGAAATGGCCATTTTTTGTTCATTAAATAACCAACCCAACAATTCTTTTTAATTAAAATTCTCTAAAAAAAGTAGCTCCTCTAATTATACACATAACCTTGTTTGAAATATTTCGAAATAATATTTACTGAGCTATGTTAATTGTTTATCTGAGCGATTATTTGCGGAAAAAGTTGTTGACTTCTGGCAACAATTTTAAGTGGTTTCAAAGTACAACACATTTTTAAATGTTTATAGAAATATGCATGTCATTTAAATGTTTAAATAATTATGCAAGGGAAAAAAAGTAACTAAAAAGTTGAAAATGGTAAAAATGGAGAGGTAATTTTAATCTAATTAATTTAATTGGAGGTCTTCATCAAAGTAGAACCGAGTTACAAAAAACGTGATTCTATGATCTGTGATTTTTTCAAAAAATCACAACGACAAACAACAACTAAAAATATCAGATCAAACAATGGAACTTGTAGACAAATAAGTATACCTAGGACATGAGATAAGAAGAGATAGAGGCAACTGAACCTGCAAGACGAAGAGAAGATTAATTTTAACATGGGCAACATATGGTGCACTGAGAGATGTGTTTAAAAGCAACGTTGCAATAGGCATGGAACAAAGAGTGTTCCATCAATGTTTACCCCGGTGATGATATCTGGGATAGCCACATCAAACGATTATAGACTAACCAGGATTGCTCACTTACATTTGACCAATGTTGAACAGTTTTGTGACGTCACCACCGGTGCTGAAGTGCGTTTACGTGTTGATCTGTGGATGACGTGATGTGGATATCGTACGTAAATATGGATTACGGAGAGTACGTACGTAAACCGTACAGTTTACGGTGATAAATCTTACTGTTTACTAAAGTAAAATGAATAAATCTCTATCTTCTGTCCAACACCGGTGATGACGTCACAGAGTTTTTGCCAGGCAGATTCGGCGAACTGAGCAATCCTGGTAGTCTATAATCGTTGGGCCACATCAACACTTACAAAAAAATCAACCTCAAGACTACCTAACACAGAGACGCATGGAAAAAATCAAAGCTTGAGATAGTGTGAATAACGAAGATCTGAAAAGAAGAATGGGACTTACTGACGTCATAACTCCTATTTCCAGGCTGAAGTCGAACTGGGCAGGACACATGGCTCGTCTGAACGATACCAGATCGATTCGCAAACTCTTGGAATGGAGACCCAGATTGGATAAGAGCAATAGAGGCAGACCAACAACGCACTGGACGCACGACATAAAGAGTACCCACAAACTGGTTACAATCAGCCAGAAACAGAGACAAATGGAGAAACCTGGGGGAGGCCCATGTCCAAGAGTGGGCCTGGGAAGGCTGGATGGTAATGATGATAAATGGTACAGGGTTAAAGCATAATGGCAAAGATACATTTTGCTGAATTGTATCGAATAACTCACTTCACAAGCATTCCTTATACGGACCTATTCTATTGAAATGCAGGGTCCGAAATCAACAAGAGCGAAAGAGAAACTAATAGTAGCTCGTTAGTATGACAGAGAAGGAAGTTTTGCAACGTTGCCGGCGGGCCGGTCCGTAACCCATTCCAAATATTCCCGTCGGAGGCTATACAGCGAATGATCCGGTAGAGTGTGGCGATGACTGTGATGTTTCGCGAGCTAGCAACGTCGCAAAAGTTCTTTCTCTGTTTAGCCAACGAGAAATATATGGCCTTTTTTTCGCTCTTATGTTTATACCATACTGCGACTCTGTAGAAACGATCTGTATAATCCTAGCCCCACCGATATCGAACTGACCTCTGTTAGTGCTTGCGACCAGGCATCCCTCAGTCGTAGCCAACGGTATGAAAAATCTCTCGTTATCCAAAAGCAACGGTCCAGCGATACCGACCGGTACAGGGACGTATCCCACGACGTTCTCGCAACACGCCCCCATCACCTTCCCGTAATCGTAGTCCTTGTAAGGTAATCCCATCAACACACCATCGTCCCTCAGCATACTCCTCAGGATTTTCCTCCTTATCCTTACGCCTCGTTCCGGATTCTTGACGACCTTCTCTAACATGTACGACGGGATGTGCTTCGTGTCGACGAGCGTGAGGATGTCTTTGTCGGACAGCTTCTCCGCCTGGTCGTCGCGGTACAACTTGAGGCACTCGGGTAAAGGGCGAGAAGCGACGTGCGAGGCGTTGAAGTCCTCGATGAGCTTCTCGATGTCCTCCGTTTGGATTTCGACGCTGGACGATATCGTCCTGTTCGCTCGCTGCGGTACAATCCTCGCTACCACCTCCTCCTCTGCGAGATTACTCTTTATGGGTTGCTTGTTCTCGAAGAAAATCAACTTCACCATCAAAGTGACGAGTACGATCAGTATCACGATGTGATCGGCGCTGACGGCGAACTGCTTCATGATGAAGCTGTATAAGGAGCGTATGCCTATAGAAATTAGAAATATATTAGAAGTACAGTATGCGAGTGGTGAAATGGGCTGGTATTACAAAAATGATGTAGAGTTAGAATCAGAGTCGTGAAATTCCAAAGAAACACTAACCAAATTAAATTTATGAACTAAGAATGTATATACCATATAACTAAAGCTCGGGAAATATGCACTTAATAATTTCAAAAATATGACTGCCAGTTTTTTTCTTCAAACCTTAAATTTAAATGGGGGCACCAACAAATGATGTCATTTGCTATAAGCTAAAATCAACAAACTTATTCCCGCTTTTTAAAGCCAAGCAAGATTTTACATTTGGAATGTCCTACTATACTAATTCCGATAATGAAGTGTACCATTCCGGAGCATTCATCATTACTTCATTTTAATAATCCTCCGATAACAACCCTTAACAAGACGGCACCGGCCATTAGTATTAATCCCTTAACCCCCAAAAACCCTTAACACTATTTTTAGAGGGTAGCTTAGCTTAGGCGTAACGCTAAGCAAAAGGTATGTGGCATAACACATACCTGGGTTACATCGATATGCACAGATATGCTTTATATACATTTTGCATATCTCCCGAGCTCTACATACAACAAACCTTGTGTGAATGTAAGGACAAAATTGGAAAAGAAGATACCGGTACTGTGTTTCTGTTTCGATAACAATCATCAAACAACCATTTATACTAAACAATCATATTCATCCGAGATCAACACCAGATTACCTTCAGGACAATCAGTTTTGTTGGTGTCGGCTTGGCTCAACGGCGTCGCGTCACCGGACAACCCCCACCTGCTGTGGATGTGCACCATCAGCAGCCCCAGCGACATGATCATCTTGACGCGTTGCACGACGGGATTCGACTTCTCGTTCTCCTCCAGGAGGGTCTTGATGACGCCGGCACGCTCCTCCCCATAGAAGTTCGACACCCGTCCGAGCTCGAGCATCAGCGACAAGCAGGCCGGATAGAACGTCATGAAGATAATGTAATTGACGATGACGGACAGGCAGGCGAAGTACGAGAGCGTCTCCAAGCGGCTGACGCCTGACAGGGTCCCGACGCCGATCACGAGCGTCTCGACGACCGTGTCTAAAGTGATGGTCGGGCCCAGCACGGACATGCCCCGCGCGATGCTCCTGCTGATCTCCTCCTGACTGGGCGAGGTCAGGGCGAACTGCGTCAGCTTGGTCGCTTTGGAGAGGTCGATCAACAGTAGGAAGAAGAACAGGGCGTCTTTGAGGTCGACCAGCTCGATCTCGAGCAAGTTGAGCACCGTCGAGGTGAACACGAAGCTCGAGAAGATGACGAACAGGCCGGCCACGCCGAGGATGTACCTCGAGCCGAGGCTGTGCAGGTTCTTGAACTGGTGATAGCCATAGAGTATGGCGATGCACCGCACGGCCGTCATGAAGATCACGTCGACGGACTGGAAGTGCTCCTCGATGCAGCCGTCGCAGGGGGCCGTGGGCCTCCGCGGCATGGCCGACGGCGGCGCAAGCGGCTGGTACTGCTGCTGCTTGTCGACCGTCAGGAAGCTCGCCGTCACGGTGGTCACCGCTATGATCACCTCCCAGGGGTGGCTCGCGCACAGCTCGCCGTACACGGCGAAGAACTTCGACATGTTGCCAGTCAGCAGCGGTCCCTCCTTGGGCTTTTTTGCATGCTCTATACTCCCCCTTTTCCGGAAGACCACCGACTTGACTTGACGATTGACGTTGACAGCCGTTTGACAACTGTCGAAATTGACACGGAACACGATAGGTTAAGTGTGTCACGCAACTAATAGAAAGCGATTTACACGAAACGTTAATTGAAGTGTTCCGGGATATTTTTTGGAAATGGAGGAGCTGATGTTTGGGTAATTCGTAATTATTTTTCAACACCGGTCGGTGTACGGTTTGTAACTAACCGCAACTTACGTCAATCTATTGATTATGAACAGAAGAAATTACGTTCGAATTCATAAATCTATTTAAGAAATTATTTCTGGAAAAGAATCTTTTAAAAGAAATATTTAGAATATAAAAAATTCCCAATAACGATACTCAAATAATTGAAGTAATGTGAATTTTAACAATTGATCTTATGTCGAAGACGCAGTACTCTTCTTCTAATGAAGAGTTTACCCAACTCATATCAATGGATATTGATGGAGAGCACTTTAGTTCTGGTAACCGCTGCGATATGCAGAGTTCCATAATTAATCGATTCAATCCAGAGTGGTAATTCACTTTTTTCTGTTTCAGGGATGTGTTTTATCTGATCTGATGTGCATAAACGATTTCCCCTTCTTAATAACAAAAAGGCGTTGATCCCCAGGAACCAGTAACCGTCCATTCCAGCAAGTTACGTCGAAACCTCGGGATCTAGTAATCTAGGTTTCCAGAGGTCCACGGGTCTAGGGGTGGCTCTTATTTAATAGTCTTATTCTTCACTACTCCCTGGCAAAACATTTTTCTACAAAGGATGTCGATTCGTGATAACTCACTTTAGATCCCCTGAAGAAACTTTTGTCCCAAGATCCGTTCTTTTCTTGTGACCAGTGTAATAATTGTTCACTAATTAAGTGATTTTCACCTTCAATTTCGAATTTTAGAGTTTAGCATTATATTGTAAAACACCTAATCGAGCTGTTAACTTACATACATGTAAATAACATGAGAATGCGATAACTCTCATTACTGTACGGAGTTATCTCTAATTCCAAAACAAGATAGTCGGTTGTAGTCGTTACAGTTAAATTAAAAGTTTTTCAATTAACCTTGGGCTGACTTAGAGAATGGGAGCAATTATATTGTTTACAGATCGCTTATCGTCCATGTTGTGTATGTTTAAGTAAGGACTCCGTAAAAATATATTTCATTTTACGTTCAGACGTCCGAGATGGTTCTTTCTATGGAGAGGTGGGTAGGAAAAGTGGCGATAGTCACCGGGGCGAGTTCCGGGATAGGGGCCGCCATAGCCAGGAAGCTCACGGAGGAAGGGCTCAAGGTGAGATAAATTGGTATATTCCCAGAGGTGTTAATTGCAAATCCCCCCAGGTTCTTAATACGATTAACACACCTTATATGACATGTAGTAAAACAGTAAATAGACGAAACAGAAGTTGTTAGGTACATTAGGAAAGTGGTCAGTTTGTACGTATAATTAAAGCAATTATCTTCTGAAAATCGATAAGGAACCAGTATCTCCAAAATTAAAAGTTAAATTTAGGCGCTACCTACTTTAGGAAGAATTTAAATAAATTAAATAAATTTGATAGCAGACAGGCGATTAAAACGTGACTGGCGGACTCCATAAAAAATTAGTAGGTAAACAAACTAAATGGGTATCAAAGTTCGAAGTCTAACAGGTAACACTGTTATTATAATCGCCTACTACAAAAAAGGCATTACATAGGTAACTACATTAAAATGTACATTACGTGTCATACCCAGAAACACACGTATTACATGAATGCATATACTGTCATGCCCACGGGGGTGAAGTCACCCTTAATAACATATTTGTCTTGTCGTTTTTGGATTTTGGATTTTTTCAACTCCACTCCAATATCTTTTTTAAAAATAAATTAAATAAATTTACTAATAACTTTGAGTATTTATTCTAGTACCGAATGTTTATAATAAAGTTTCATAACATTTTTAGTAAAATCGTTTCTGGAGGGCACTTATTTATTCTTGTCGTTTTTCGGTTTTTCGAAATTTTCTCGAAATCCACTTGTTTTTAACTGTTTTTAAATATTAAATGTTTATTATAACTTACACATCGCCAATTTTTATAAACATTTTTTAATGAAAAATTAAATTTTTTAAGTTTTTTTACTTAATACTGTAAAGTTTTTACTGTTTACTAAAACTAAAACACTACACTATTTGTCCTAATTAATTTATTACTAACTCTTAACACTTATAATTCATTTCACTCAGAGATGTTTATTTATTTTAACGGGCGTGGACTCTCGCTCGAATGTTTACACACACCGGTTCAACTCTGGCCTCCTCGGGTCCGACATTCCCTTTTTATGGCAGGTAGAAGCTTCTCGTACTTTCGGGATAATTACTAGAATGTTCGATTTTCCAGGACAAGCTCCCGGCGTGTTTATGTCGCGGCCGGCGAGCCGTTTCGTTACAATACTAACGAAGCAGTCTGGATGCTCTGAAAGAAAAGCAATTTTTTTCTTTAAAAATGTTATGAAAATAAGAGTAAGAGAGTAAAGTGCTCTTGGTGCTCCAAATCACAAAGTTTAAACTCAAAGGTGAAACCGTTACTTTCAGAGAAAAACGTACCACAGACACATAGACATTTCTTCAAAAACATATATTTGAGGGACCTTAAAACGTCTAGAAATGCAAATATATGTAACTCAAATTCAAAAAATCCACCCGACTACCATATTTCTCATTTATTATTAATGCCTTATATCACTTATATGAAAGAGTAAAAGTACCTAATAATGATAGATGCGAGTAGAAAACATAACGAGATATAACTACTACTAGCTGTCTTTTGACATACTACCACAATGAATTGTCTGTGATACTACGTAGTCGGTTTTCTGTTAGTATTTTTGTCACAAAAGGCTAATGGGAAATTCTCTGTTTATTGGAGCAGATGGACATTAATGGATAAGTATAGATGTGTCCGTTACTTTCCAAGTTAGTTCAATGAATATCCATTTCCCACAAGGTATGGCATGTAATATTTTTATTCTGTACAAAATATGGACATCATTAGATCTGAAAAGACAAGGCATGGGACACATCATGGAGTTTGAAAGACCTTGGCTCCTCGTGGGACTGACTTGGACATATTGTGAACGATTGTTATTGTTATGGATGTTGTGTGATAACAAGATAGTACCTCAACTAATTTTATCTCCAACTGGTAATTAATAGAATGTTCTACCACAGTAAATTCTTGTGTGTATCTATAGACAAAGTTACCATTTTCAAGATCCTTCATGTACCCTTCAAGATCCTCTTTGAGACCGATTTTAGCATTAAAATCTCCACAGATTATGGTGAAGTGGGTAGCTTGTTATTTAGAGCTAGTGTTATGTCTTCGTAGAACATGTCCACTTCCTTGTCTGGTAGGGATGATGTAGGTGCGTGTGTACCTATATGATCTTGATACAGTTTGAAGATTAGGTAGGCTACTGTAACGCGAAATATAAACAGCAGAGCTGAATGTGTTTACTCTTATCGGACCTCGGCGGCTACTTCAAAGCGGGTTAAGTGGGCAATAAAAAAAGAACCGTCCCCGACGTTCCCACAACATATTATTAAGGAAAGAATGATTTACATTCTGGACGTTTCTACATAAACATAATTAGGGAAAATAATTATCGAGCAAATACTTGTAGGTTCTGGAATACATTATGGGGGGGGGCTATAAAAGTGAACGCTGGCGACGAAGAAGATTGGACGTGAAGCCGCGAGTGAATAAATAAGGTGAAAGACGGACCAGTGAAATAAATTAACATTAAGAGTGACATAAATTAATTAGTTAGGAAATTGTGAAGTGTGTTATATAAATTAGTTCAGTAATAGTCTAAGATAAATTAAGTAGTGTATAGTGTATAATTAGGATAGTGTAAATAAATTAGAAATAAACGTTACACTATTTTAGTGGAAATTTTCTTAACATCCAGAATTTGACTTTAGAGGTGCTTTCCCTATCTCTGATTTGTCATCTTCCCCTACGTAGTAGAAGGAATGACCAGATTTTAATGTTATATGAGTTATGAAATTTGCACCTTATCTTCTGACTTCACTTAATCCCATGACGTCCCATTTGATCTTTCGCGGTTCGATCTCCAACTCTGCTATACTTTCTTCGGACAACAGTGTTCTTGCATTGTATGTGACAAAAGTTCAGTTTCTAGATGTTTGTTTTAGTAGGATTTGGTGATATGTTTTACCAGCCATTTTTGGCTCCCCCAGAATCCTTGAGGCAGAGACCCTCGTGGGTTGCCTCACATGTGAATTGTCCCATGTGAGTTCCCATTGGATAGTTTACCGACTCCATCCAGAACGAGGACTAATATCTTCAGCGATAACGCGAATCAACACATGACCCCATAAAAGTATCTTCTGGCGAGGCACGTATGTTTAATTAAACCAAGCAGCTCACGGGAAATAATAAACCTCAGATTGAATATATTCGAGCGATCTGAATCGATCGGGCAGGCAAGTATCAGTCAAGTATCCCGTGACGCTGCCAGTTAAACTACGTGCCCGTCAGCTGTTTTCCGTGAGGAGAGATGTCCTTTGTGGTGCTGCGATTCCTGTACCAGTTACCCCTTCAGGCTCCCTGGGGACTTTTGTAAGCATACATTTGTTCACCATTTTATTATTTTTTGTCCTTTCTGTTTTAATGATTTGTTCATTTCCACTTCGTCTTTGTCGCCCCTTACCATGGACTCTCCCTCTCTCTCCCCTGTACTCAACCACTAGCTGCCAACGAATGTCTTTAAATTTGTTTAATTACGCTTTTTTTTTCTGAGCTACCACCCCAAACCAGAGCAACTCTGAGCTCAAGACGGTGACAATACCTACAAAATGGCTAATGGTGGACGTGAAACCTTCCACTCGCTTTGAAACTTTCTACGTTTCCAGGTCGTCGGCGTGGCGAGGAGGAGCGAGAGGATCGAGGCGGCCGCGAAGGCGCTGTCGAAGGCGAAGGGTAAGCTGTACGCCGTCAGGGCGGACGTCTCCAAGGAGGAGGAGATCAAGAGGGTATTCGAGTGGACCACTGCGAACGTCGGCCCTGTCAGCGTGCTGGTCAACAACGCCGCCCTCCACTTACGCACCTCGCTGCTCGACGACGAGACGGACAACTTCAGGAAGATGCTCGACCTGAACGTCTTGGCGGTGACGATAGCGACGAGGGAGGCGATTAAGATCATGAAGGCGAACGGCATCGACGGCCACATCGTGCACATCAACAGCATACTCGGGCACTATATCTTCGAGCAGCCCGGGCTGAGCATGTACCCGGCGACCAAGTACGCCATCACGGCGCTCACCGAGACGCTCAGGCAGGAACTCGCCAGGGACAATTCCAAAATCAGAATAACGGTCAGTTATAAGTGTCTTGTAAATATGCCATCTAACATTTCTATCATTGGACATATTTAATTTTAATTCTGTACTCCACGTGCCCGACTATCGTATCTCAACCTCAACGCGTTTGGATATGCGATGACTCACAGCGTTACAGATTTTATGCTGACGGCAAGTTGAAGATTTTACCCCACTTAAGAATGTTTTTGCTTTAAAAATCTTCATTTGTGCAATTATTTAAAATGTTAATAGTTTTTGAACAAACTAACTGAAATGGTATTTAGTGCATTTTCCAAAGGTCTCTATGGTATCTTTCAAGGCGTATAAAATTTCAACGCGATAGCTTGAATAGTTATTCTCAATATATCAGTTAATCTCAGTGTATAATTTTGGCAAACAGCAGCTAAAAATAAAGACAGTGTCGATGGCTACCACTTCCTCATTCGAATTTTTCACCTAGGATAAAAGCAGAAAATGTTACCAATGAAAAACTGAATTTTCCACTGCTAAACATTGTTTATTATCCAGGACGCAAGATTAGCTGTATCTTTTGATACAGTTATCTTCAGTTAAACATCAGAATCAATGCATAAGAAACGTGTCAATATGCTGTTAAACTTTTTCACACAATTTCGTCTATTTTTTTCCTGGTAACTGGGATGATCAGTTTTCAAGATCGTTCTACCCAAAATTACTGCAACGTTTTCGCACCAAAGAGCCCTCCTCTTTGTTAGTTCCTCTTTTTTTTCACTTATACAAGTTAGCAACCCTCAAATTAAGTTATTTTTCGACCCAAATACAAACTTAATATGTAAAGCAAAGTTTGACTTTCCCAAAACGACTTTTGAAATTTCAGACTATTCATTTTTGAATTGTATCTGACTTTCAGAGCGTGAGCCCTGGAGCCGTCAAAACTGAAATCTTCGAGTTGATGGACAAGAAGCTGTTCGATGAGCAAATAGGAGACAGGATACTTGAGGCCGAGGACATCGCCGATGGTGTGGTGTACGTCTTATCCACACCTCCTCGTGTGCAAGTAAGATAACATCAACGTCCACCGGTGACTCTCTGGTTAATGACTCATTAATATCCAAAAAGTCGAGTTTTCTACGTTTCCCAGTCTGCTCATATAATTAATTGTCTTGTGCACAGATAATGCGTTTCGGAGATGCTACCATCTAGCGTATGGCAGTGAATATTCTCAGCATATATATGTCAATCCTGGTTGCATATCTATCTAAACCAGAACGCTAATTGAAAGGTTTTAAGAGAGTTCAGAGCTTTAAAGCTCTTCAATTAACTATCATAAAATATTCACCTAACATCAGCACGTTCCATAGCAATATGTCAGCAGGTTATTACAATTCATACAAGGGAGCGTAAAGAAACCATTTAATTTTTCGTTTGTTTTTAAAACTTGGAATATATTTGCAATAACAGAGAAAATGTTCCTTTGTTTCAGGTCCATGAACTGACGATTAAACCAGTGGGCGAAAGGTTCTGATACCCTTCCTGAGGTTAATAACTTTGGCAATATGGTAACTTGGTCAAATTAACTTGTTTTAATAAAGCACTTAATCAAATCAATTGTTTTGTCTCTTTTCTGGGAAATATGAATTTCAGCCAAGGAATACACTTCAAGTAATGTTATTAGTTTGGAGCATGCCTTGTGTGAAATTAAGAGATCGTGCTCTTCCGTTTAAAAAGGGATTTTCGAAATTGAAGGAAATTCAAATAAAAAAATGACAATAGGTAAAACTTTTTTGGAAATCTGTGGTTGAATTTCGACTCAAGTCTTCAAATTATTAGTGTTTAAAGAATGATTTACTTTGATATTACGAAAGTATATACCTTATATAATTATGGATTTATGAATAAAGTAATATATTATATACAAACGGTGTAAACTGGTTAATCTATAGTTCTTAATTATCTGGTGGTCCATCTCTATTGACCCCACTTAAATATTGAACAGTAACAGACATTTTGAGAAGCCCTAAAGAGAATTCTGCACGATATGAAAAAGTCTAGGAGAGCCAGAAGAGGCCCGGAAGGGTCTGAATAAGATCTGTATGAATAAATAATTGAATTTTTAGTTACAGGTCTATTATTTGTATGCAGAGAATTTAGAGTTTGTATTTAGGGGAGTAAGTAAGGGTTGAACTGTAGTTAGAAAATATTTTAAATAGGTAAGAAAGGTCTTTGAATATTCAATAAATTATACCCAAAACCCATTTCTCTTGATGATGGTAACCATGGTCACATTACACTACAACGAGCATGAGATTATAGATCTTTGCGTTTCAAAGGGAAAGGAGAATCCGATTCCAGTGACGTTTGGCAACGTTAGTAGAACTCTTATTAGGTTTGATGATTGTTACCGCTAGTAGGATAAAAACCTATCGTAGTTGTGCCTCCATATGCATGATGTTAAATGTAAATGGTATCGGGTGTTTTTTTTAAATTTCACCTCATAGTAGGCTGTGGATAGTGTTTGTGAATACGCCTTACTAAAAAGTGTCAAAATTGACATAACCTCACTTTTTTAATAAACATTGAAACTGCTCCAATCGTTTAATAGTGTCTTGAAAAAGACAGCTCACTCATCTACGCCTAATTAATAGAGCCAAGCTGTCTTTTTCAAGACACTAGTAACTGATTGGAGCAGTTTCAATCTTTATTAAAAAAGTGAGGTTATGACAATTTTGACATTTTTTAGTAAGGCGCATTCACAAACACTATCCACAGCCTACTATGAGGTGAAATTTAAAAAAACACCCGATACTAATTTATTGTTATGGAACAAATATGTTTTTGTGGCGTAGTTATTGAACATATTTTTCTTGATGGTACTTTGTAAGTTGTATATGGCAACGTAGTAGTAATACCGTCAGTATCATGATAAGTGGTTTTTGGGTATATGGTATATGATATCCAATATTATTATTATTATTTTATTATTACCCACAAATTTGAATATATAGATGTTCTGTGGGTATATGTGAATTTTTGAGTTCAATGAGCCATGTTGCTGCTCCATGTTCTATCGACATCGTGTTTCACAGAACACAATACAATCTGGGGAAATACGTGTTCTGCGGCAGTCCGCAGGTCAAAATTTTTATAGGTTAAGTAATATTTTCCTGCGGCTCTTCCGCCGTTTTCTTGTCTTAATCCATTCCTCGCACCGTGTCGGCGAGGATGTTGTCGAGGAGCATCGCCAGGGCGGTGCTGAAGGTAATTCGCACCTGGGACGGTATATCATTTGTTACTTGAATACTTTCTGCCATAGCCGAACAGGACCCAGGCGGCGATCCGCAACCAAATCGAGAGGCGGAAGTCCTACACGCCCATCAACACGGTGATCATGTTCGTGCCCCAACAGGAGGTGAGTCACATTCAACTTCTCATTGTCCGGAGATCGGAAGCTGTTCAAGCATACAGACATCGAACTTACGTATCAAATGAACTTAGGAAGTCATCGACTTACTTTTTCCAGGCGTGGGTGGTGGAGAGGATGGGCAAGTTCCACCGGATCCTCGAACCCGGCCTGAACGTTCTCATCCCGATAGCCGACAGGGTGAAGTACGTGCAGAGCTTGAAGGAGATCGCCGTCGACATCCCCAAGCAGAGCGCCATCACGGCCGACAACGTGACCCTCAACATAGACGGCGTGCTGTACCTTAGGATAGTAGACCCGTACCTCGCGAGTTACGGCGTGGAGGACCCCGAGTTCGCCATAACACAACTGGCGCAGACGACCATGCGGTCAGAGCTAGGTAAGGTATTCAAATTAAATCATGGGAAGGTATAAATGTTTTCACTTCTGTTATATAGCGGGTTTGTTACAGCTCACACTCTAGTCTCCATCATGCTGGATTTCTCCATTCATCATCTTCTAATCCTGTACAGTTCATTGCCTCTTTCACTCGATATTGCCATGTTAGTCACGGTCTACCTCTTTTCCTGTGTCTTTGTGGTTTCTCACTCATGTACTATCTTTGGCCATCTTTGAGTCGACATTCTTCTGACATGTCCGTATCATTTCAACATATTCACTTCTACTGTGTCTATGACATCAATACCAATTCCCATCTGCTCTCTTATCTCTGTATTCCTTACTCTATTTTCTCTCTGTCAAACCACAGCATCTTCTCCAGTAATCCATTTCCATTGATTTTAATTTGGATTTATTTTTTGAGTTAATTTCTCAGTTCTGATCCGTACAGTCCTATTCTCTACTACCGTTTTGTATAGTCTAATTTTTGTATTTTTAGTTATTTTTGAACTTCACAATAGGCTGTTCATTTGCTTGTTGCAGCTTTGGCTAGTCCTATTCTGTTACTTATTTCTTCATCTCTCTTGTCACTATCTGTGTTATTTACTCCTAGGTGCTTATAACATTTTGAGTTTTTTATTACAATGTTATCCAGGTATAGATTGTTTTCAGGATATATTGAATGTTTGATGGGTTTATTGTCAAGCCAGAATTTTTCATATTCTTCGTTTAGTTTTCACAGCAATATCTACTTGATATTCGTCTAGTATAACCTGGTCATCTGCAATGTGTAATGTGAATCATTTTTCACCTCATATGGCTATTCCCACATTACCTCACTTTTTCCTCCAGTTAGTCAGGGCCCCATTTAAATATATTTTAAATAAGGTAGGAGCGATACAGCACCCTTGTTTCAAGCCTTTGGTGACTTGTATAGGATCGAATAGTCCATTTCTCGTGTTTAGGGAAGCTAAACCAAAAGAAAACACCAAGTTTTCACCACCAATTTATTTCAAATGAGCGACCGGTTTTGACTGTCTAGCAGTCATCATCAGCCTCGTAATAACAAAACATTTTAGGACTCCCGCTGAACAATATGTCAGACGTCACAGATAAAACAGACATACACAGTTAACAATTACATGTAGAAACCGCCTAGCGATGAGGACGTTATTCCTGTTAGGGCTGTTTCCATGTCTCCTATAATTTTTCCTGTTCAATGTGTGAAGAAATTTTAATTTTTAACTGTGTATGTCTGTTTTATTGTGACGTCTCACATATTGTTCAGCGGGAGCCCTAAAATGTTTTGTTATTACGAGCCTGATGATGACTGCTAGTCGAAACCGGTCGCACATAAACTGGTGGTGAAGACTTGGTGTTTTCTTTTGGTTTAACTACCATGGCCACCTTCGAGACACTGGACAACCTTCGGTCTTTAGGGAAGCTGTCATGTTTTGGTAGAGTTGTTGCACGGCATTTGTATGTACTTGGTTTATTCCATCCTCTTGCATAATTTTCCATAGTTTAGTTGTTTAGTAAGTGAGACGCTGTCGTATACCTTGATCAGGTCTATAAAAACTAAATAGCTTGCTAGGTTATATGCAAGTCTCTTTTCTATAACCTGTTGTAGGGAAAAAAATACTGTCTACACAAGAGCGCCCTGCGTGAAATCCATTTTGTTCTTCTATCCCTCTCATTTCTTTTTCAGTCCTCATCTTTATAATTCTACCATAAATTTGAGATAGTGAGTTTGTGACACTAATTCCTCTATAGTTGGAGCAATTGTTCCTATCTCCTTTCTTGTGAATGTTACTAACGTATGATGTTTTCCAGTTCTGTGTAATGATTTCTCCTCTGAGGAAGGCTGTAAAAATGTATGCCAATATTTCTATTAAAATACTAGGTCCATTCTTTCGACTGGAATTCCTCCCGGTCCAGGTGCTGCCCTGTTTTTCATGGTAACCACAGATTTTTGAACTTCATCTGGTGTAATGAATAATTTCTCTCTCCAATCAAAGTCTTCCTTATTTACATGGAATCCCGCTGTTTGTTCAGTTAGCAGTGCTGTGTAGTGGTTTTTCCATATCTGCACGTTTATGAGGTCTATTTTACACTATTCTTTTTGGTTTGTTTCTAGACTTTTCTGAATTGTCCAAGCTTACCTAGACCTACTGGATCCAATGAAGTTATCCAATTCTCGGCATTTTTCCTGCCAAGAGTTATTTTTTGCCTTTGCCACAGCAGATTTTACCTCCATGTTCTTTTGTGCATATCTTTTTCTGTGCTCTAGATCGTTTGTAATAAGTCATATTTCGTATAGTTGTTTTTTCTATGTTCTCCTACAGTCTCATTCCACCATGAGAGTTATTGACGTCGACCCGGCATCTCAATCTCTCCCAATGCTTCATTAGCGGCTTTGTGGATCTTTTTTACAATTTCGTCATACACGCGGCAAGCTGAGGAGTAACTTTCATCTTCTAATTTGTTGCTAAGGCTTAGCAACAAATAGTTGAAAGAGTTGGTAAGGAAATCTTGTCGAGTCAGTTAATAAGTTTATATTTTTCATGCACTTGTTGTACCATGTGTTTACTAGCTTCTTCGTCTTTTGGTGATCTGAGCCAAACTCAGCATATTTATGTACTTGAACATTTTGCATGCGTTTTCTGTCCTCTGGATCATTTGTATTAAGCCATATTTCATGTACTAGTTGTTTTTTCTTCTTTATAGGTAAAATATCATTGGACAAGGTGTTCCGCGAGCGTGAGAACCTCAACGTCTCGATCGTGGACTCGATAAACAAGGCGAGCGAGGCGTGGGGCATGACGTGCCTCCGTTACGAGATCAGGGACATAAAGCTGCCGCCTCGCGTCCAGGAGGCGATGCAGATGCAGGTCGAGGCGGAGCGGAAGAAGCGCGCCGCCATCTTGGAGTCGGAGGGCGTGCGCGAGGCGGACATCAACGTCGCCGAGGGCAAGAGGAAGGCGAGGATCCTCGGCTCGGAGGCGGAGAGGCAGGAGCAGATCAACAAGGCGGCCGGCGAGGCGGCCGCCATCTTGGCCGTCGCAGAGGCGAGGTCCGGGGGGCTCAGGATGGTCGCCGAGGCGCTGCGGACGGACCTCGGGCCGAACGCCGCCTCGCTCAGCATAGCCGAGCAGTATGTCAACGCGTTCAACAAGTTGGCCAAGACTAACAATACTCTGATACTGCCGGCGAACGTGGGAGACGTTTCGAGCTTAGTGTCTCAGGTAGGAGCAGTGGGGATAGGATTCTAGGCTAGTTTTGATGTATTTTCAACCAAAATTGGACATTTGGTCTATTCTATAAAACGTCCTATTATAATACGGTGACGTAAACTGAGATAGCTTTCTGCTTGGTTTATATTAAGAAACGAACTGTGGAGTGTAATCTTTTGAGTAGAACCCCTTCTTCTTCTTCTTGGAGATCTGTTAATGCTGAAATTGCCTCTGCATATTTTCTTGAGGTGTAGATTGCCAACCATCTCTTCATCTTTTCGGTGGTCTAGAGCTGGGCGGCTTGCCTTCTAGGGCGATTTTTGGAAGTCTGTTCTTGTCCATCCGTCTTACATGGTTGTACCAGTGCTTCTTACGCTGCCTTCCCCATCTTACTATATCATGTATTCAGCATTGCTCTCTGATGTCTGTGTTTCAATCTGTCCCTTTTTGTTTTCCCTATTATTGTTCTAGGTGTCCTCATTACGGCCACCCTTAGCATGTGTTTCGCTTTGTTGGTGTCTTCACGTATTTCTATCTTCATAGGTAATGTTCGGTCTGATACAGGTCTTATAGATTCTAATCTTGCTATCTGTGTGCATATGTGGGTTTGACCAGACTGTATCTCCAAGGCATCCTGGTAGTATGGATGCTTTGTTAATCTGACTCCTCAGGTCGTTAACTGGGTCATGAGTGCTTGATGTGTCTATGCCAAGATATCTGAATTGCATCACCTATGTTCTATGCCATTCTATGGAATTGTCCTCCACCACAATCTTATATCTGAGCAGGTCTTTCAGAATGTCATGCTTTTGGCTTTAGAACCAAGCTATCTTCAAACTTATTTTAGAAGCATATTTAAAAACTTGCGTCTATTTGCACTCAAAACTGGGCCCCAGATCTGTAATTTAAACTAAGATGCCTAAGGGTGTTCGATACTTGGTGTAGATAACAATTCCGCAAGATGTCGCTAGCGACAGAACCGTTGCAAAACATAATAATTCCTGCCTATTCTATTGTAACGAAACGGCTCGCCGGCCGCGACATAAACACGCCGGGAGCTACACAAGTTCGCCTTATTGCAATTCCGGGAAGGACGACGGGAACAGTCGAGAGAGTTCGATGCGATAACAAGTTCCGCGAATTCTAGAATGATCTTCAGAACTTCGAGAACGTTCCAGCGAATATCTCGAAGGTTCTCGCAAGCGAAAGGCTAGCTATAAAAAGGGAATGTCGGACCCGAGCCAGGCAGTTGAACCGGTGTGTATAAACATTCGAGCGAGAGACCGCGCCCGTTAAAATAAATAAACATCCGTGTACGAATATGAATTAGGTGATTGTTAAGTTAAGTTTATAGGTGTAGTGTAAGAAATAAATTAATTAGGATAATCGCGTAGTGTTTTAGTGTTAGTCAATAGTAAAAACGTTACAGTGGTGTCAGAAGTGGGATGGAGACACCAGGTTCTGCGTAGATTATCGTCTACTAAACAACGTGACGAAGAAAGACAGCTACCCTCTTCCCCGGATAGACGACACCCTGGATACTCTGGCTGGATCGAAGCTGTTTTCCACCCTTGACCTGAAGAGTGGCTACTGGCAGGTAGAAATGGACCCTGCAGACAAGGAGAAGACGGCTTTCACAGTAGGATCTGGACTGTGGCAATTCACGGTTATGCCATTCGGGTTGTGTAATGCGCCTGCTACTTTCGAGAGGCTCATGGAGAACATACTCAGAGGGCTCTCCTGGAAAACGTGCCTCGTGTACCTGGATGACATAATCGTCGTAGGGAGGACGTTTGACGAACACCTGTCAAACCTGGAGGAAGTCTTCAAGAGACTCCAAATGGCTAACCTGACGCTCAACCCAAAGAAATGCCATCTCTTAAGAACGAGAGTACACTATCTGGGTCACGTGGTCAGCAGTAACGGCGTCGAGGTGGATCCTGAAAAAGTGCGAGCAGTCCAAGAATGGCCAACACCGAAGGACAAGCATCAGTTACGAAGTTTCCTGGGGCTTTGCACTTACTATCGTCGTTACGTCAGAATGTTTTCTGACATCGCAAAGCCGCTGACACGACTAACCGAGGAGAAACGAGCCTTCGTTTGGGATAAAGAATGCCAAGCAGCCTTCGACGCCCTGAAAAGACGCCTGACGACGGCCCCTGTTCTTGGGTTTCCGACCCAAGAGGGACGCTTCATCTTGGATACAGATGCAAGCAACGACGGGATCGGTGGGGTTTTGTCACAACTGCAAGATGGGCAAGAGCGGGTCATTGGCTACTTCAGTAAAGTCTTGTCCAAGCCCGAAAGGAACTACTGTGTCACCAGAAGGGAGCTGTTAGCCGCTGTGAAGTCAGTAGAACATTTCTACAAATACCTATACGGGAGGAAGTTCCTGTTGAGAACGGACCACGCGGCGATCAGATGGCTCCTGCGATTCAAGAATCCGGAAGGCCAGGTAGCTCGGTGGATTGAGCGTCTTCAAGAATACGACTTCGACATCGAACATAGAGCAGGAACCAGCCACCGTAATGCTGACGCTCTTTCAAGAAGGCCGTGTCCAGAAGGATGTCCCCATTGTAGTCGTGCAGAGGTAAAGGAGGCTTCTGCATGCCGCACGACGGTCACTGACGAAGACTGGTCACCAGACGGGCTGCGACGAGCGCAGGAAGGCGATCCTGAACTTCAACGGATCCTGGAGTGGAAAGAAGGAGGTCGTCGGCCGGAATGGCAGGAAGTGGCCCCATCCTCTAGGACCCTGAAATCGTACTGGGCACAGTGGGACTCCCTGGTGATACAGGATGGACTGCTCAAGAGGGTGCTGGAATCCGATAATGGCGCAGAAAGACGATTCCAACTCATCGTGCCCAAGATCAAGGTGGCGGAGGTGCTACGTTACCTCCATGACGGAACCTCAGGAGGCCACCTGGGAGTAAAGAAGACCCTGCAGAAAGTGCGCGAGCGTTTCTATTGGGTGGGCTGCTCCGAGGCTGTTCGTGAATGGTGCAGGAAGTGTACAGTTTGTTCAGCCAGCAATGGACCGCACCGCAAGCCGAAAGCCCCGATGAGACAGTACAATGTGGGAAGTCCTTTCGAGAGGATCGCCCTAGACCTTACTGGACCATTTCCTGAAACCGATTGCGGCAACAAGTACATCCTGGTGGCGATAGACTACTTCACGAAATGGGTAGAGGCCTACGCGATTCCCAACCAAGCAGCCACAACTGTCGCAGATGTCCTGGTGAAGGAGCTAGTGAGCCGCTTCGGAGTACCATTGGAATTGCATTCCGACCAGGGGCGTAACTTCGAGAGCGAGCTGTTCCAGGGAGTTTGCGAAAAGTTGGGAATTCGCAAAACTAGAACGACAGCGCTGCACCCTCAGTCCGACGGAATGGTGGAGAGGATGAACCGCACCATGGGCAAGTACCTCTCGAAGGTAGTGTCTCAACACCAACGAGACTGGGATCAACATCTCCCCTTTTTCCTGATGGCCTACCGTTCTGCCATCAACGAGTCCACCGGCCAGACACCAGCAAGGGTACTGTTCGGGCGGGAGATGAGGCTTCCCTGCGATCTGAGCTTCGGTTGCAAACCGGGAGAAGATCTGGCTGGGGAAGACTACGTTACCGAGCTGCGCAGAAAGATGGACCAGGTTCACGAGATGGTACGGACGAATCTCCAAGTCGCCAGCGACCGCATGAAGGATCACTATGACGTTCGGGCAGACAGCGGCATATATGAAGAAGGAGACCTAGTGTGGCTGTACAACCCACAAAGGAGACGAGGGTTATCACCGAAGCTTCAGAAAGCTTGGGAAGGGCCATATACAGTGAAGACAAAAATAAATGACGTCATCTACCGAATCAGCAAAGTTCCGAATGGGAAGCCCAGGGTCGTGCATTACAACCGATTAGCGCCTTTCGAGGGATACCACGACCAAGATCAACAGGTGCGCCAACTACGGCCCCAAGAAGATGAGCCCTCCTTTGAAGAGTTTATGGCTGCATATGGTGGGACCGGAAAGGCCCGATTCGGTGTGACCAGGGAAGAACAACGGGATCTCTTCGGAACACCGGCTGAATATCCGCTGGCTCATTGCGTGGCCCAGGACCTGCGGATGTCCCGGGGAATTGCCGCGGAGTTTCGGACGAGGTTCGGCAAACTGGACGAACTCCATCAGCAGGGACCGGCGGTCGGGCGAGCGCTGAGGATTAAGGAAGATGGATCACAACGGCCGCTCTTCTACCTGATTACCAAGAGGAGGTCCTTTCACAAGCCCACCTATTTGGACCTGTGGGACGCACTACATGACCTCAGGGATACCCTACTTAGCGAAGATCTAACTAAGTTAGCAATCCCGAAACTGGCTTGCGGATTGGACGCCTTGGACTGGAGGGTGGTCAGGAATATGCTGGAGGTCTTATTTCGCTTCACCGGGATAGACATTTTGGTGTGTTGTTGGAATCCTGAGAGAAGTCCCCACAAGAAGACCGTGGCATGTTATCTCCACCAAACCTCGCGTTGCAGACAGGGGACCAACTGCAGATTTCTACATGGGCCTGTCAGGGACACGTTTCGGGACGAAACATCTTTAAGGCGGGGGCAGTGTAACGAAACGGCTCGCCGGCCGCGACATAAACACGCCGGGAGCTACACAAGTTCGCCTTATTGCAATTCCGGGAAGGACGACGGGAACAGTCGAGAGAGTTCGATGCGATAACAAGTTCCGCGAATTCTAGAATGATCTTCAGAACTTCGAGAACGTTCCAGCGAATATCTCGAAGGTTCTCGCAAGCGAAAGGCTAGCTATAAAAAGGGAATGTCGGACCCGAGCCAGGCAGTTGAACCGGTGTGTATAAACATTCGAGCGAGAGACCGCGCCCGTTAAAATAAATAAACATCCGTGTACGAATATGAATTAGGTGATTGTTAAGTTAAGTTTATAGGTGTAGTGTAAGAAATAAATTAATTAGGATAATCGCGTAGTGTTTTAGTGTTAGTCAATAGTAAAAACGTTACACTATGATTTACGATCATAAGCCATACTTTAGCAATGAGTAAAGAATAAATGAGAAAGAATTAAAATAGGTAGCACACTGTGAGGTAAAGCCACAGGAATATAATGAAACTATAGAACGCCAATCAGTTCTGAACAATTTGGCACCCCATAGGGCAAATTGACCTACTTCTGAGTTTGCGCAATAGATAGTGTGTTAGTGTGTGTCTGGTATTTTTGAGTATAATTTGTAAGCAGCCTCTGTAGTTATTGCAGGCGTCCTTATCTCCCTTTTTAAACAGGGAAATAACTTTGGATCTCTCCCAGTTTTTTGGCACTTTCTTTATTCTCCAGCAGACTATAAAGATGTGTCAAGTAAAGTAAAGTAAAGATGTCAAGTGTAAAAATATTCCTCCATACTTTATAAGCTCCATGTTAGTGCAGTCCATGCTTTACGCTTTTTTGAAACTTTTAGAGCTCCTGTCAATTTATCTGGATTTGACGAATCTTCATTATTATTATTATACGCCATTTCTTCTTTTATTGCTTCGTCATACCATATCCATCTATCTGTTTCGATGTTGCTTATTCTTATTTTATCTTTTAGCAAACTATTTAGCATGTTTAGGGATTTGTAAGCTCTATTTTGTCTATTGTTCTTATTTGTTGGTTTTGCTATATAATCGCATTATATAGATACTTTTACAATGTAATAACAATACATTTTCGTACAATAATACTTTATTATCAACTACTGTGTGAGGCCCAAATATACAGTTCTAAGTTTCAGTGTTGTACTTTTTTCTAGATTTAAATCGATGTTTCTTAATATATATTACGTTTTGAAGAAGAGTTAACACACAAAGTAGTAGATTTAGATTTTCTTAATAAATTGGTACAAGAGCAATTCCATTGCAATTACCCAATCTCGAGTTGAAATGGAAAACATAATAGTACAGCGTAAAATTGTACCATATCACCTTAAAACCCGAACTACACTTACAAATTATTATTTTTCAGGCGATGAGCGTGTATTCGACCATAACGAAGGCCCAAGAGCCCATCAGGAAACCTCCCACGGTCACTTACAAAAAGATACTACCGCCTAAACCGAAAGACGATCTGGCGGAGTTCTTCAGCGACGAAGAAGACACGAAGAAGCACAACCAGAAGAGCATACAGTTAGACGCGCTGGACCCGAAGAAGTGAACCATACGAACGGTATTAACTTAAGATGCGATCGCGAGGTGTGGTGGTGTTATCTTGGGTATGATTACAATAAAAAGCGATGAAATTGTATCACGAAAGGGATTTCGACACTTTAAACTATGCTTCCGTGCTGAGGTCGAATCGTCGTGTCCTGTTTGATTTGTACTCTGCACTCGGAAGTTACTGAATAAAATAAATAGTTATTTATCACAATATATTTGGCTTTAAACAGAACATCACTTTACAGGTATAAAATTTAAAGTCTGTTGCACTTATAAAAAAATAACAATATCTTACTTACTAAAGCAAAGTCCTTGAGAAGGAAAATAAAGCCCAATTATTCAAAAAGTCTACTGATGATGCGAACACTTTAATCAATAATTGAACTAACGAGTTTAAACTTAAGCCTACGGTGTCTGGAATATCATGTCTATGATTGTTCTGCGGCACTGGAGTCGCTTAAACAATAACTAACACACACATAACATATCATTGGTGCAATTCAACAACTAATTTTCTTTGCAATTTTGAACTTTCAATAGAGGTAGTCAACACAGAGAACAATGGAAATATATTAGGAACTCAAGTTTCTCTGCTTGAGCAATAACAGGCAAGACGAAGGGAAGCTACGAGCACAGCCGCATCGATACTGGAAGAACCTCACCGTTTTAATTGTATTAGCACGAATAAGGGCCAAAGGTCTAACTAGGAATCGATGGTAACACGTTTCAATTCCGTTTTGTTCAAAACAACTACTAAGCTACCGATTACAAAATTACCCTGTCGTTCGTTACACTTATGATTGTACAAATTGATCATGATTGTTCAAGTTTCCTGTTCACCAGGGGTTGCTCGGACGCCGAGTAGGCCGTACTATCGAACTGCCTCAGGTGGATCTAGAAGGGAAGAAAAAAAACCTAATGATAACTTATATGATTGATAAACAAGTGACAAGCATTAGCAGAAGGTGAAATTACATATTCTAACCTATTGTGGCCATTTATTTGGTTTTCAATTTGTAATAATCTTGTTGATGCATATACAGTTAGGATTAAATTGTGATCTGCCCACTTATCATCAATATACTATAGGATTTTATCATATTGACCTCACACAATGTAACAAGTGGTTTTTTACATTGTTGCATGAATTTTTTTTTACGATTTGCGTGTACATTTCATTCCGTGCTTTCGTTGTACGTAAATTTGCAATATTGAATTTCCATAGAAGGGACAATATCAATTCATATGCTTTCAACATGACATTTGTATGTTTAACAACATAAATTCTAAATCATTGTCTCAAAAAAGATTAAATTCATAGGTTCAGTTGTAACAATGCTGTATTTAAAAAAAAGACAACTGATTAGATGGCGTGACGGCTCAGATCGATAACAACAGTTCTATGAAAGAGAACTTCAATGTTTCAGTACAGATATAGTATAGTTTACATGTAAAATGGGTGAGAAATACTCATTTTACATTAAAACAACAAGTATTTTTTACTGAAATGTTTACAATCAATGTTACTGATTTCAACTGCTTTGCGGTTTCAATATTATAATTATGAGTGAATCATTTCTGATGTATTCAACTTTTTTGGACATTTTATGGATGATGGTCCTGTTGACGACAACATTTCTTTTCTAATAAAGCTAATTTTAAAAAGTACAATGTGTTTCAAAATTATTGTCATCTAGTCGGCTGTGGAATTCCCATGTAAAATAAAAAACCCGCCTTGCGAAAATAGGAGTTTCTACTAGCTATACATAACCTCAAAATAACCTACTTAATCTGTTTTAACTTCTGGTTTTTCTCTGTCAAAAGAAAACGAATTCTGAGTATTTGTCTATTTGTAGTATTTGTTTTGGCAGTTAATTACCAGCAGTACTGATTGCCAGTTTCACAATAAATGTTCGAAGTGTCACTTGTCAGAATTAGATAGGTACAAATCAATAGAGCGCGGCACATCAAAAATTACATGCACAGAAATTCCAACGCTAACTAGATGACATTCATTTTGAAACACATTGTATTTCACGATTACAATCTTTATCGAACGATAAAAAAGTTGAATATTGTCACAACAAATAATGATGTGGTGCATTTTGACAAAATAATTTTGTTTCTTAATGAATAGCAACGAACTTTTTTAGTGTCTCAATTGTGCTTCCTATTGGCCCTTGTTATTGATAGGCCCTTGGGCAACTGTTTTGTTATCTATCACAATTCTTTAATGGCGGCCATATTTGCACCACGCTCATTTTCTATGTTGGTATGTAAACAAATAATATATTCTTATGAGAACGCCAGGTCTAGTTGTACTATTATCTATAGTATCAACAGGTTCCCGGCAAATAATTCCTAATTTTTACAACACAAATTAATTTTTCATGATCGAAAATCTACTTCACCTGTAAGTGGAGATTGACTTCGCCGCACCTGCTTAGGTACGGGAAGTTCCCGCCGGTCTTTAGGTGCGCGAGCTTCGCCTGGGGGTAGCACTTGTACAGCTCCTCCCTCGTATTGCTGGAGAGGGCGCAGTCGTCGAACACGTCGATTATCGTTATGGGGATGTCCGAGAGCTTGTGGGCCTCCACGTAACCCCTTAGGCAGTTCAGGGTTAGTCTACTCGCCAGCACTGTCTGCGGAAGACTTTCCAGCTAAAACACGAGAGATTTAGTACCAATATACAAGCAAAAGCAATAAGAAAAATGTTGACAACCACAGGCACATTGCATTGAATCCCAGTCTGTAAAAAAGGAGCCCCAGTTATGGAGGACACTCACAGGAGAACTGCTGTCTCATCAAGAGATCCGATGGACGCTGCGACAGCAGAACAACTTGTTTTATATACGTTTTTCCTAGTTTCAGATCACTTCTTGTCTAGCTTTCAACCTCTATAGTTCTTTGTAGATACTTAGAGTAATAAAAGTTTTTAAAAACGATTTCTGGATTCTCAAAGTTATAATTCCCCTTTTCTTCTTCTTACGTTATGACTCATTAGTCCTGTGTTTTCTACAATGTTCTTTATTCTTGAGATGCCGAAATCCATGTTTCGTGCCAACATTTTGGTGGTCTTCCTGGGAGTCTCGCATTGTTGGGATTTTCCATTTTGATGATATTCCACAGATCTCTCTAATTTTCTCATTTCTCTTACGGTCGTGCAGTGCAAAGCCTGTTATTGATCTAAGTGTTCGCATCTGTGTTGTTCTTAACACGTTCAGTGACAGTTCTCATAACGAAATTTCACTTCATGTGACACTACTGTTTTATAATGGGAATAGATTCACTATTGCTTTAGGTCACAGGTAAGTGATTTATTTGAAATTTGATGTGGAAAAAATTTTTGTGTAGGTTTTTGTATATTTTTTGATGACGCCGATCAGCGTCCTGTCACGCCGTGGAAGTATATTAGCATATGTCTTCGCATGACGCTGAATGGCGTTACAAATAAAACAAATAAAAAATGTTTTTTCGGACCAATGACCAAAGTTTTCTTCTGGTACAGAATTTTGAAATCTTCCGTTACTGTGTCTACTTGTTCTTACTAAGCTATTTGTCTCGATGTTTTCAGGAAAGTTTATGAGGCACTTGATCAAATTATCCCTGAATTGAAGACAAGAGTATTTTCTGTTAACGCATTTGAAATACTTTCTGTAAATATAAAAGGCATTTCAAACTGAGACGTCTAATAGATGGAACAGAACTTTTTTGTACCATCTGAGCGTCTTGCGTGGAGAAGAGTATGTTGAAGTCATTTGGTAGCATCTATCAATCCCGGACATGTGAACATTGTACGTAGCAACTTCTTCAGGCTTCATATATTCTTTTCCAAACCTGTTTGCCATTGTTACCAAGCGTGGATGGTTCAGAGTTGTAATCACGAGAACATCTCTCTTGCCCTTCCATTTAGAGACATATACGTTTCCTTAGAGTTCCGTTTGTGTGTGTTCTCAACTTTAAAAGCATATTTGATAACTCGTAGCTATTGTAGTAGTTGTCCATGAAAACGCTGTGTCCCTTCATAAGATAGGGCTTAAGCAGTCTTAGTACGAGAGTGGTGGTTTTACTGACACTATTGTCAAGTGCTGCAGCCTGAGCACCACTATACATTTCCATGTTGAGAAGATACCCATCTGAAGTGGTTACCTCGAAGAACTTAATGCCATATCTACTTTTCTTGTTTTTTATATACACTCGGAATCCTAATCTACCACGAAAATGTAAGAGACTTTCATCCAGAGAAAGTTCCTTGCCTGGACCGTAAACGCTTTGGAATTGGGCGATCAACATGTCGAGAAGGGGTTGCACTTTGTCTTTGGATCTCGAACCAGGAGGGGAACAGTGGATAACTCTGAGGATTTGTTGGTAGCGCATTCCAGACATGGTGAAACTGAAGACTGGATGATAATACAATGGATCAGAATAAGAAAAGTAGCGTTTCATATTTGTTGTAGATATCTGGCCTTGAAGCAAGCATAAGCCAAGAAATTGGTTCATTTCATCAATTGAAATAGGGCGGAAATTTGCGTCTCTACAATGTCTAGTTTTTGGTCTGTTGATGTTGACTAAGCTGTTTCCATAATCATTTGAGCATTGTAAAATATATTCTTGTATTTCAGGAGTGAAAAGCTTTTCAAATACCTGAAGTGGACTGGAGTTGTCATCAAGGGTGATTTTCAAACAGTTGCTACCTTCATCGAAGTTAAAATTTGGTATATCTGCTATTGTGTCCTACCAATCGCAGTCCTCATCGTTTTGAGCATGTTGAATAAGCACTGTCAGTGATAAATTTGGAGAAAGGTCTTAATCAATATTAGGGTCATCGTCAGCGTCCGAATTGGTGCTCAAATCTGCTTTATTTATTTTCACTTGGTACATAGTCCTGATCCGATCCATACTCTCATCATCCTCATATGGATCTGATTCTTCATGTTCAGATCCAGAAGATAACTCGTCAAACAAACGTTTCAATCTGCGTTGCTCCCTCTCATATGGATCGCTTGTACAGCCATCTCCATCCATCTGGACTTTTTATAAATAAACTCTCTTTGTAAACAGACACAACTCTGACCCGCAATGCTTTTTGAATGGCACTGAGACGCCGCACGGCGTAATACGCGCCAAAAGCCAAACTTACTGAGAACACGTGGTTAGGTCGAGTGGGAGGGGATAATCAGCTGATATAGGACACTATGGTATATGTGCTCCCATGATACGTGACAGTAGGGATCCAAATAACATTAGCTGATATGCTTATTAGAACGCCGTCCGTTCTGTCATCAGATGGGTTTAAATTTTTGACGCCGTATGGCGTCATGTCACGTACCTAGGGAAGCAGGATTACGCCGTATGGCGTTGATGCCGCTGAACGTGTTAATAGCCTTTTGGTTTGGACATTCTCGGCCCTCTTGTTTCAATGGCACACGTTATCACAGGTCTAACACACGTTTTGTAGATTTAGATGTTGCTAGATGTGCTTAATTATATGTTTTTCCATAGAATGCCACGGAGGTACCCTGATATATCAAGGTAGCCTTTTTTGCTTGGTTCTGGATCTCTTCTTTTAGGTTTCTACTACTTGTTATTTTGGAGCCAAGGTATGTCTATGTCATTACTCGTTATATACCTATTGGCGTTCTAGATTTTATTATATTGCAATGGTTAAAACACACAAATTATCTTCCTTAGTTAGTCTGACGACTTCCATATACACATTTCCGGGACCAGGGGCCCGGCAATGCCCAATTTTGGTTGGTGCGATTGCGTGCCTAACTTCCAATATCAGAATGTCTGGACTTATTTCTGTTGTTTTCATCCGGTGTCCATAGAGGATATCCCCTCCTTAAGAGAAAACCGGTACTCACCCTCTCGACCATGAAATCGATCCCGTCCACGATGTTCCCGTCGACCTGATCGGTGACGAAGTTCCCCATCAACATCTTCTTGAGCACCAGCGCCGGCAGTATCCAGAATATGGTCGCCGCCTCGTGATTGTTGAATATCGACGTGTCGCTGAAGGTGTTGCATAACACGAGGGACGCGACCCGTGGGCAGTGCGCGGTGTGCTCGGCGAACTTCTGCGCGAGGTAGCCGCCGAGCGAGCAGCCGAACAGGTGCACCCTATCGAGGTCGAGGTGGTCGAGGAGCCTCTTGAAGCCCTCGCACCACTCGCGGACGCTCCAGTAGACCGGCGCCTCGGCGGAGATGACGCGTACGCTCTTCGCTGACAACGCGAGCGCCTGCTTGAAGAAGACGTCCGCCGTGCCGGAGACGGGCGGCAGGCAGATCAGGGGGCTGCGGACGGACTTCGGGCCGCAGTCGTACACCCGCCAGCCCTAGAACGGAACAGATCACGTCTTCATACTTATATATACTAAATAATGTATTACTCACTAAGGCAAATACTGGTAAATGTTTACTTAAGCCACTTTTACGCCTATATATTGCAACTTTTCTCTGAAGGTAGTAATAAATAACAATATACAGATATTTCCCCACGAAATAACAAAGGCACCAAGGGGATAGTGGAACAACTCGAAAAGACGTTGTAAACGCAAGAGGGCAGGGATAAACCAAGTGCCCCGGGGGCAGAAGTGGCCTAAGTAAACATTCACGATTTGTTTTTTATTGTATTACTATACATATAAAATAAAACAATTAGAGAATACTGATTTACTTCCTTTAAAAGTCTATTCGTTTTTAAAGGCTACCACAGACACTACGAAAAATCGTAACGATCAGACTGTACCGTTCGATCGGTACCGTCTTATCGTAGCGTGTGTGTGAGAAACCTGTACAGTTTTGTACGATTTTTCAAAACTGTACCGTCGAACGGAGCAGTATCAAAATCTGAATGGATAAATCGGAACGAATAGAACTGCACCGTTTAATTGTATCGTGTGTGCCCGACGCCATCAGTTTTTAGCTTCAATTCGCACGTTTCTGGTATGATATTACCCAAGGCTTGAAGTGAAATTATACTAGAGAATTTCAGATCTTCATAACTTCTCCCCGTTGATAAAAATCTCAAAGTCTCAACCAGCCTATCATGGGGAGGAATAGCATTCCTCATATTAGTATCTTTCTTTTTGATTATTGGAGTTCCCAAAGTATCACTATCCATTCTTTAAAAATTGTGCCAGTCTTTCGGAAACATCTTTAATTCTTCCAGCAAGTTCACATGAGAATGCACTTTCCTTTTCATTAACCAGTCTTTGCACCAAAGACTCCGATTCTTCCGTTTCTTTTCATCCTTTTTTCTTAGGGCTAAAATTAAACCCACAACCACCAGTGCGTCGTCTGTCGCCATCGGAACTGAAATGAAGATTGCTACGATAAACTGTAGCGTCTGTGTGGAGTAGGAATGTACGATAAATCAGTCCGATCAAAGGGTCCAGTCTGATCGTTACGATTTTTCATAGTGTTTGTGGTAGCCTTAAGCTGGAAAGGTCATTTTTTCGCCAACTCGGCGCTTATATGTAGTACATATATCTGAATCTGTATTCAACAGACTCACTATTTAGTATTAAGAGTCTACCATTCGTTTGAAATGTATCCCGTTTTAACGCAAAGTGCATAACGTTTTTCTGCTAAACGGATTAACTTAGAGACTTGCTTTAAAAAACAATTGAAAGTAGTCTTTGATGTCTATGTCCGTCTAGTAATAGTTTTTTTAATTTTGTTTTTGGCTTTTTGGCAAACGCATGTAAATTCGCTAAAAAACTCCCGGTTTTACATAATTATTTATTAAATTACAAGATAAAAAATAGAAAATCGCTTACTAGAGAGACATAGAGAAAACTCTTAGCTTCGCGATGATACCAAATTTTTTAATGTTATGTGAAAATTACTTAAAATTTTATGTAAAATTCCGAATGAATGCACTACTCCACGAAATATATTAAATGGCGAGGAATCGTGTGCGTTAACATTGCACTGGGAGGAGCATAGCGATTTATCTTCTGGTCAGGGCCGTATTTAGCAGATCAACTAAAAATGACAGAAAATATAATATTGTAGTGAAATGTTATGATATCCAGTCTTGATTGGCATTCGCATCAATGCCGATCCGAAATTCCTGCAGTCAGAAATATGAAATTTGGACGGAAGATTTCTTTCGTGATTTATGAGGCCGATAAGTAGAGATTTTCGAAAATTTAACATCGAAGAGTGTAAATTTGGGTGTGCAAGTTATGTTTTATTTTTCTTTCATAAATTATAGGTTCAGTTATAGGAGTTTTGCTGTTACTGTGAAAGGAGGTTATATATTTCGTCATTGCACATTTTGCTCAGTATTGTTCAGTGAAATTGTACAATAAATAACGAGTTGGGTCACGGATACATGCAAGTGGAATTTGAATGAAATTTTAACATAAAAAACATAACATTCAATGAGGTTCTTTTATAGGAAATTCTCGTAGTGTCACGGCGGTGACGCCTTTGTCGGCGACGCTTTTGTCGGCTGGGTCTGTTTTGGCGGTGGTGTGTTTTAAAAAAGCATGTTGAGAGAGAAATGTATCTTTTTTGTGTTTCATTCTATTGGACGCGTGGTTATATTTTTGGTATTGAGCTCGCTAGTACACTTTTCCCTTTCTTGTGGTATACAGTGATAGTGTATCAGTGAGTTTACTTTTTGCTGTTTCTGTGTGGAAAATACATTTAACTATTATGAAACCTGATTGTCGGAGAAGTACTAAAGGGAGGCTACGCCTGTCAGCAAGGAGACGAAAAGTGACAAACCTTGTTGCATATAATTCGTAAGACGTAAATATTTCTAAAAAACAAATGTAGCCACTCTGCATATTTTTAGAGCTCGCAAATGTGATCTTCCATGCCTTACGAAGGATGTGTTATATAATAACAGTAAAAACGTCAGGTTACGGTTAGTATAAAGTGTACAATATTTTTAACGTCCTGTATGGCTCAATGAATAAAACAATTCTAGAAGCAATAATGAAGGCGAGACTACTTCCACGACGAGACTAGTACAAAGTTATATTTCGGAAACCTCAGGTGAATGGTAAGAATTAAATAAATAATGTCAAAAATTGCAGTTATACATTGCAACATAACAACAATCTATGTTAGAGGAGATCTGTATTTTCAAACTATTTTCAGCTCAAGCAACATGATTGACGTCCCTTACATAGACACCTCTAGCCAAGAAAAGGACTCCCCCGAATTACTGTTATTGAAAAAGTAGGTAGTACTTGACAACAATCTAAACTAATAATTATTAATTGCCTACGTTATATTATATATATATTATATAACGTAGGCACGTAACTATATAGTTATATATATTATATATTTAGAATAGAAAAAGTTACTCCGAGGGCTAATACCGCCACCGGCATTAAATTAAAATCCCATAGAGAACCGTGAACTGTTCTGAATATTTATTCTACATATATATACCTCTATCTAACTTTCTTTTTGTCACACATAATAGGGAATAAATCATATTTCTTTCAGAGATGTAATCATCGAAGGATCAAGGTTGGTATATATTGAGCAATTTATTAAAGATTTAAAAATCATAGCAGATCATTCGCCAAATTTCGGGTGTACGTTTTCAAACATGTCTATTATTAAAAAGAGAAGAATTGGTTTCGAATCAAAGCTTACATTTGAATGCAGCATGTGTAAATTTAGGAAAACTATATCTACATGTCCTGAGCGTCGGGGAAAAGTAGACATTAACACGTCGGCCGTTACAGCAGTAATGAATGTAGGAGGAGGGTACACTCAACTTGTTAACTTCACAGGGGCAATGGACATACCATCATTAAGTTTTACGCTATATAAAAAGGTCCACACAGAAATATGTAATGCCTGGGAGAAAATTGCTTGGGAATCCATGACAGAAGCTGCCGAAGAAGAGTCCAAAATGGCACTACAATGTGGAAGTGTTGATAGCAATGGGACACCCATGATTACTGTTGTGTGTGATGGAAGCTGGGCAAAGCGATCTTACCGGGGTGGAGGGAACTACAACTCGCTCTCTGGTGTTGCAGCAATTATGGGTGTAAAGTCGAAAAAGATTTTGTACATAGGTGTAAAAAACAAATACTGTTGCGTGTGTCAGAGAGCTCACAACAGAGGTGAAACACCTGCTGACCATTTATGCTATAAAAACTGGCAATCTTCGTCCACTGCAATGGAAGCAAGCATAATTGCTGAAGGGTTTTGCTCCAGTTTAAAAATGTACAATTTAATATATAATAAAATGATTGCAGATGGAGATAGCAGTTGCTACAAAAAAATTCTGGACAGTAGGCCGTATAATACGTGTACCGTTCAAAAAATTGAATGTTCTAATCACCTGCTCCGAAATTACTACAACAAATTACGGGAGCTTAGTAAAACAAGAGGAGTGCCAGCAACTCTAAGGAGTGTTATATCGAACAACATCTTGCGTTGCCGAACAGCGATTGTGAAAGCCGTTCAGTTTAGAAAAACCGAAATGGGTGTAAGTGTAGATGAAAGAATAAAAAAGCTCAAGAAAGATGTAATTAATAGTGTAAGTCATGTTTTTGGAGAACACAAAAATTGCTTCGAATTGACATATTTTTGCCAAAAAAAGGGACCCGATGACAATAATCGTATTCCAGATTTCAGAATGTTTGGAATAGAGGAAAAACTTATGGGAATAGTGCGTAATTTAGCTAGTCATTCTAGAAGTTTACTCGAAAACGTGAACAACAATATTGTAGAACAATTTAATGCTATAATTGCACAAAAAGTTGGGGGTAAACGCATTAATTACACACTTAGAAGATGTTATCAAGGACGTTGCTTTTCTGCAGTAGTGGAAAAAAATACCCGAAAACCATTACAAAAAATTCACAAGGTATTGAGTGGCGGCGGTAGTCCGGGGATAAATGTTAAAAGAATTGAGAAAGCCAAAACCATTACAAAGACAAAACAATATAGGTCAAAAAGAAAATTAACGTTTTCTACTTCACAACGAAGCGAACCAGACGCCAGTTACGGGGAACATTCTGAAAAACCTGATATAGATCGAGAGACGTTTGAAGAACTGAAGGCGGAATTTTTAGAAACATTAAAAAAAACAGATTTGGAATATCGGGAGCTTGAAATGCAAACTCGTTTGCAGGCTGATTCATCAAGATGGAAAGATGAGAGAAAAAAATTATTGACATCCTCCGTCTTTGGAAAAGTGTGCAAAATGCGACCAACAACAAGTTGTGCATCGACAGTAGAAAGCATATTGTATAAATATTTCTTTTCGTATGCCACTGCTTGGGGAAAAAATAACGAAGACAGGGCTAAAAGATCTGCAGAGTCCAAATTTGGATTAGAAATTTCAGATTGTGGTTTATTGATAAACCGAAATTGGCCGTTTCTTGGTGCTTCGCCAGACGGTTGCGAAATAACTTCTGGATTTCTAGTAGAAATAAAATGCCCATTTTCAGCAAGAAATTGTACAATCAAAGAAGCAATTTTTTCCAAACACATAGACTATTTAGAGCAAGATGTCGATCACTACCAACTAAAAAAGCGTCACAACTATTACTATCAGGTTCAGGGGCAATTGAATATAGCAGGCAAAGAAGCTTGCTACTTTGTTGTGTGGACTCTCAAAGAAACGATATGCATTAAAATTAAAACCGATACCACCTTTTTTTTAAATAACATGTTGCCTAAGGTGGAGAAATTTTATTTTCATTGTCTTCTACCAGAAATTCTGGATCCTAGACATACGAGGAACATGAAAATAAAAGATCCGAGCTATATTACTGAAGCTCAGTCTAAAGAAAGAAGCACAAATCGTTAATCATTAAAAGAACAAAAAAATACTAGGACTAGCCAACAGAATTAAATACTTCCTTGGGGTCTACATTCATTGTTTTTATAAAAATTTATACTCATGCATGCAGTTGCATAAGAAGTATTCACTTCTATGACGGCCAGTTCTGCGACTGCTATTACCCTTTTCATTGTTAATTTGATAGATAAGTACTATTGTGTATATAGTCTATTTCTGTTAGGTCACTATTTGGTATCATTTTTCTTATAAATTGAATGTTACAATTATTATCTTGTTGTTTTTTTTTTGGTCATTGTAAAACCACAGCCTGTCACAAACATGACGAGGATGACCAATAGACTAAGGTGTTGTCAAAGAATTTCCTCTAGATATGTACGACTAACTGTAAAATAGGGAGATTGACCATTTTGTGATTGTTGTATAGTAATTGCTATCTGCGTTTGTAAAGCAATATTTTAAACATTTATTTGTCGAACATACTTTACATACTTGTTTTTTTGCTATTCAGGTTTGGTTAGTTTATGAATAAAAAAACCATTTAACCACGATGTTTATGGTATTGAATTATATAATCATTTTTTAGTAAATTGACTGTGGTAAAACAATTGTTATAAAAACTTTTTTACTTTCATTTAGATACGATAGAGGATGATTTTATAAATTGTTGAAATAAATATAATTTGTTATTTGTAGTGTGTAGTATTAATGACAAATTACATAATATTTATTATACATTATATAAATATATATTACATAATGCTATATTACATACTTAATAAAACAAATTACAAAATACATCGAAAGGAAAGCAATATTTCATTTCAAACTTCACAACAATCCACAACCTCTTTACGCCCTTAAAGGTTAACCCTGTTATTTATAAACGCATTTTAACGTTAAAATGGATTTTACCGTAAAACGCGGTTAGAATGTCTCACTGAGAAACTATAGCGTTTTGTAACACAGTCTAAACGCATTTTAAGCTAAAATCCATTTTGAAGTTAAAATGACTTTATAAATAACAGGTTAAATGTTTGAGAATCAATTCCGTATCGAAATTTAAAAGACGAACATAAATAAACTTATGATTCATCTATCCATACTATCACGTTATTCTTTAACACCCCTCATATAATTGACTTCCGCTATAGTAATTAGTAATTGACTATTTTGAACGGGCCCGTTGGGTCAATTATATCTATTCGAGGTTGAAAGATAATTTTTACAATCTTCTTGGAAACTCCGGGATAGATGTTGGAAAATTAAAATTCATTTTGAATGGAATCAATTAATTAACTGCAGCTTTTTGTTGACAGTTTTTACGTAGACTGTATTGTTTTCATCATATTAAAAAACCGTTTTTTTTATTTTCACCAACATTGTTCACAATTTGGCTATTGAAACCTTGTCCGCATTTTATCATTTCGTTTATATAGTATTACCATAACAACTAACTGTAAACGCCGAGAATACCTATATTACGAAGATGTCAAAACATCAACCTTTTCTTATACAATGCCTCATGGTTTGATAGAAATTACTCGAGACAATTTTATTTCATAAGGATTTATATTCGTGAGTGCGAGAGAGATACGCCTTTCTGACCGAGCGCGTCAGACTCGTCAGAGACCCGTTGATACCAATGGTTGATACTTTTCCTTTGCGATTATTCGGTGTGCGATATCCGTCCGGGCAATGAATATACGAAATGTAATACCCAGATTTGAAATTTACTTAGTCCGTGCTAGCAAAACAAATACTGTTTGGCCCCGCCTACCGCTACCTCCCGCTTCCCTCTTGTCCCGGAGAGAAACTGAATTCACGGCGAGTGACGGACTCTTAACACAAAATCAAAACCAGGGGGTGGGAACTGATATAGGCGCACTTGGTCGGCAATTTACTGCGCCATCTGGCGTAAATGACCGAAAATAAATGCGAAAGTTAGAATTTTATGTCAAGAGGTGGCACCACGCACGATATTTAATCCGTGTACACAGTACACAATCACATGACACGACAGATTCGTGAATTGTGAGATACGTCGAACGTCGAAGAAGCGTCCTGTGATGGCGTCAGCGTTCAGCGTTGAGCGTTGAGCATCAGGTGTGAGATTTATTTTATCGAGAATTTGTGCAACTACGTATAAACACATAAACAGTATAAACCTATAAACTATATTTTGTGAGAATAGACAACATGCCGAAGAATTGGTCAGTTCCTGGATGTGACGATAAAGATACCACAAGGTAGGAGCATTTCAAATTATGAGTTCTAAAGGAGTTAATTAAGAACTTGTTACATATGGATTATAATAGGATGTGATTTGGGCTTATAGGCTATCATTTCCTGTGGATTCTCACACTCTGAAGATATGGCTGGAACGCATCCACGACCCAAGACTGTCGGTAATGAACCCGATCCAGCTGTGCCAGGAGTACAGGGTGTGTTCCAGCCATTTTGAATCGGATTGTTTCACATGAGTAGCCGGCCGCCTGCGGCTATCGAGTGTGGCCCTACCTACAAGAAACTTAACAGGTATGATTATTTTCGTTTCAATTTATCTACAGTGATTACGTTTCGTCTTTTTTGTTCAGGTTATACTGTTTGATCTCCTGACGATTGGTTTTTCAAACGTACCTCGCCAAGGAGAGCTGCACCACATAGCATTACTGGTAATCCTTTGATACCCTATATTATCACATAGCTTATTTTCATCGAATTGAATTTCTATTCTAGGAAATGTTGATGGAACTCCGCAGAGCAGACTCTCTCCAGGGAAACTGTCTGTCATATGTACCGACAGGGTATACGGAAGGAAGAGGCTGTTCAGCATTACCCTGGGCCATCATCAAGAATTGAACAACGAACGAGTGCGTATACCGCAATCAATTTTACATGATACATTTGTATTTTTCAAGCAATTCAGAAGCTATTCATTCGTAAAATGTATCTTTCAGTACACGACATAGCTTATTTTAATTTAATCGAATTTCTATATAGGAAACGTTGATGGAACACCCCTGAGCAGCCTCTCTCCAGGGAAATTGTCTGTTATACCCCCTGACAGGGAATATGGAAGAGAGAGGCTGTTCAGCATTGAAGAAGACCCTTCTGTTACATATATTCTTCTGTTACATAGGCACTGTAACAGAATGGATCTGTAAGCTGTAATATATAATAGTATCCATAGATTAACTGAAAATTTTTGAAATGAAAAGAAAAAGGTCATTCTAAAGTGGTTTTTTTCTTCTTGTAAGAACGCTAAAAGTACATAGTACAAAGACACCCTAGGACCCTAGTCCGTTATAGAATAAACTGAAATAAATCATCGATTAACATTGTCATGAAAAATCCTTCTTTTATGATATGTGCATTTTAGAGGAGACGTAGCTGGCTGGAAGAGCCGGAGACGGATCATTCTTTGTAACACCTTGCTGTCGACACATACTATCGAAATACATTTTGTTAAAAACTTGATTTATGTTTTCATCGATAGTTGATTACAATGGTTAACTACATTTTATAGGGTCTGCCAACTGTTCCAGGGTCTATCATTAGTCGTTACATATATGATTTTATGTGCATGTCGTTCATCCAGCAGAAATTATAATTACATCTCAAAATGTAACATTTACCAGTTTTATGTATACCTCACTAGCTAAATGTTTAATATTATGGGCATGATATAAAGTGAAACCATTATTTCTTTTCGAACGAACACATATTTAACATTTATTTAAGCTTTTGTAAGGGTTCTAACAAATCGTGTTTCTTATTTTGTCTTTCTGGGTGAATGATATAATAAATTATGTTTCAGTGATAATATATTCTAATAGTTGGGTAGTTACTTTTTTGTATGCATTTTGTCAGGTTCATTTCTTAATATAGATTACCTTATACTTATTGTTACTATTATTTTCATGATAGGTAAGGCTTCAGTTGACTATTGTCTCTTTCTAAATGAAGCAATTTCAACATGAAAAATGTTTAATCGTAATCGAGATAATGGACGATCGGAGGACTCATTTTCAAACAATCAAGATTTGTGCTTATCTCGATTACAGTTAAATATTTTTCGTTTAGAAATTGCTTTGTTTATAGACCGTGGGCCCATGACACCAAACGTGTCGATAAGGTATGTTCGTCCGTCCAAGGGACATACGAACATACATTATCGACACTTTTGGTGTCATGGGTCCACGGTCTGCTATGCAATAAATAAAAACATTTTAATTTCAAAGTTCCCGCGCATTTCTATATAAGGATTACAGGTTTCTTTTTACCAATCTAGCCTTTAACGCGGTTTTTTACGCTAGATGGCGTTGACACTCGTGGACCAACTTCCCAGTATGGGAGTAGGACATCTAGAACTATATGGGTGATCTGTGATCAAAACAATAAGTCTAACCAAGGAGATAACCAAGACGACTCGATGTCGAAACCCTGGAATGACGACATGCCTTAATCGACGCTCCTTTGACCGCAGTGCTTCGTTTGCAATATTCAATTTTTCTTATCAAAAACTCTTATTTTTGCTTACCTTCGTGTTATCAGTGTCGACTACGATCCTTTTCAGCGGCACGTAACTCCTGAAACTGAGATACTCTTGGGACTGGCTCAATTCGCTGGCACCGTTCATGTCTATTCGAACTTACGATGCGATGAGTTAAGTTTTAAACTTACTTAAGTAGTTTTCTAAAAGTAAATAAATAAATCGAAACAAGCAGCAAAACAAAACAAATAACGAAGAGCACAGACGAAGAGGGAATGAGAAATTGAGAAGTACTGCGCCCTCTTTCTCGAGAATCTCGAGTTATAATGAATGAACATCGAGGAACGAATGGTTGCATAAGCAGCATAAAAAGTCATTGATATAAGGGTATAGTTGTTTATTAAATAGTGTTCCTTTGGTTGATGTCTTTGGGCCATAAATTACCGTACATATCAGGGACTTCGACTTAGATTAATTCTTCCTGGGTTGATGTTTTTAGTGAAATAACAGGACTCAACCAATGGGCAGAAAAATCCGCAACTCACAATACACAGACTACCAGAAATCTGAGAAGTCCTATAAATCTAAAACCTAATTGCCCATGTGACCTTTCTTTTCATTTATAGGATCTATAGGTTCAATTTCCTCCCCTCACTTTGACTTTCACCAACCACTTCTCTCTAGGTCGCCTTCTTCTCTTCTATGATTATTTTTCCAATCCACTCTTACATCAGTTTACATGTAATGTGCCTAAACTATCTCGTCCTTTGTCAGTCCTTAAGGGTATTCGGGATGAATAGCCCTATGCCGTGCTATGCAACTTTTCGTCTAGGATTGGACACAAACCAATGATCAATTTTCAAGTTTCTATCACTATTTAATACTTATCTTGTAATACGACACAACACAGTTGCCCCTTTTTTCAACAATTTAATGGCATTGTCTAAAATGTTGATTTTAATATAGTAATTAACGGACACTCATAAGTTGAACAATCCGAAAACCATTTATGCTAAAGAGACCTCACGAAGAATCATATTTGTTTGTATATAGTACTATCTAGTTTACTGAATATATATTTTCATTCATATTATAATTATATTGTAATTAGCATTTGTAGAAATGCTTTAGGTATATTTACGTAACACGTCCCTCCCATAACCCACCTATTTCTACATAAGCTAAATCAGTTAATAAATGTCACAAGAATTGTTTATATGTATCATCTTTCAGGGTGAGAAATTATACCTCTGCATTTTTAGTGTGTAATTACTTGTTGGATGCAAATAGTGTTGGTCATATTGAGGTTTTTTGGAATTACTCATGTTAATGACACCGTGCAATTAATTAACTAAGTAATTAATTTTAATGTAGGACAAAAATGGTATGAAATTGCTTTCAAACTAAATTATATTTATTTGATGAGGTAAAAATAAAATAGTATTATGGGTAACTACGTTATTTTTAACTATTTAAATGTAACTACATTATATTTGAATATTAAAACTACCTATTAATATGTTATAATATAAATTATATTGTGATTAACTTTAATTGCGTAAATTTAAGTCAGCACGAATTTGAACAGTTCTATAATTATAAAATTACAAATTATTCTTATTTTTAGGCTTCACCCCACAGCTTCTATATTTATACCCATCTTATCTAATCCGATTTTAGTATATTTCTGATTTGCACATGCAGAAATTATCATCACATGATTATCTCTGCCTAATTAGGTATATATTTTCTTAATTTGTTCAAAATAAGAATTTAATAATCATGTGGAATGTTCTTCTGCTGTTAGTTGGGAGGTATAATAGTAAATAATCATGAAATCAATGAAATTATTATATTTTCATTACTTATTAAAAAGATTTCATTATCGTTCTACGACTGTAGTGACCCCCACTCTTATACTCGACGAATACTTGCCACTCTTATCGCTTACCCCAAATATATGAAGTACTGTAAATAAATACTACTGTACTTTAGTATATGGCAAAAAGCACTTTTGAAATGCACCCGGTACATCGACATTTAGTTTTGTCTCAAGTAGCTTTGTGAAGGCTATATTTCCCAGTGTACTGCCTCAACTAAACATCAATCCTGACAGTGTTCTCAAGGACCATAATTAACCAGACCTACCATATGTAACTATAATTACTCATATGGCAATTTGGTTTGTTTGATTTGAACAAAATACCAATCATATATTTCCTTTAAATCAAACTTAAAAAAAGTTGCGAAGGGATTTCTTCTTCACAAGAACGGTACAGAACAAATAATCCTCTAACATATTTATTGATAAATGTACATTACAATAAAACTCAACATCAAAAATACGCTATAGATATTGATAAACCATCACAGTATTCATAAAGTTATCACGGAACTATAGTAAAATAAAAGATTAATGCAATCAATGTTACAAAGTTATATCCGAACTTATCGATATTGAAACACGATTACCCCGGTCCAGGATTCATACTCAATTTAAACTCTACTAAAACATCTAACTAAATATAGGCCTTCTCTCAGGAACAGTCACTAATTTAAATCAAAGACAAAAGAAAAATCAAACTAAACATTACAATTTCTAAACATAGTCAAAATTTAAGAACTACCTTAAAAACTAGAGGAGTATATTTATCGCACTCACGGCAAGTGCTCGTCCAAATCAATGCATCGATTAACGTGGTTCTCTAAGGCGTTCACGGTCCTGAAGCCAAAGTTGCATTTCGGGCATTTTAAACCCTGAAAATACGTCACAGTCATATAACTAAGGGAGATTAGCAGGGAGGTAAATAATGGCTGAAAGGAGATTAAATGTCTAGTGGGTGATTGGTTATATTTCTTTGAGGGGACAATGTTGTAAAATAATTAAAATTAGGCATATATGTGAAGTAGTTGGTGTATAACCCAACCCATCATGTTGGAATGCACTATTCAGTTTTTAGTTCCAATGCTAACTTCCCAAAACAAAAGCTTGACGCACAATATGAATTGATTAATAGAACAATCCAACGTTTAATACGTTACAATTAGTACGTAAAAAAAACAATGATTAATACACCATATCGTGTCGTACCGTTAAATAATCAGGACCTGTGTCGTATGCACATGTCAACGTGCTCTTCCAGCAGTCTCAACGATCGAAACTGTAACTTGCAAACCGGACATGCATATCTCCTCAAAGGCGGAGACTAAATCGAAACAAAACGAAAAATTTATTTATAACAATTTTCCATTACAGACAACTCTTCGTTTCTTGCCTATGACGCTACGAGAACACAACAACCCCCGATTCTACTGTATCATACAAGCACTTACGTCGGAAGGGGGTGCGGAGGCGACGTTGGCCCTCGAGCCGGTCGCCCTGTTCGGCGGCGAGTAGCCGGCCGTCCTGTTCGGCGGCGTGTACACGTGGAAGTCCTGGTGCTCACGCAGGAGCTCGACCTCCTCCTGGAGCTGGTGGTTGCGTCTCTGCAGGTTCTGGATGTCGGCCAGGAGCTTCTCCTTCTCCTCCTTCAGGGCGGACTTGGCCGCCGCCTCCGCTTCGAAGTCGTTCTTGTACACCTCGAGCTGTAATAAATCAATGTAATATGGTCCGTATTCACAGAAGTCACATCAGCTTCCTAGCTACAAAGTGCTAGGACAGCACGAAGTGCTTGCAGACATGTTTTCTTTCATGTATAATTAGGACCCAACTGGTGGGGATAAGTAGTATTAATGTAACTATCATAGAGTACACATTTATTGTAATTGTAGCCAATTAAGCTTTTTTTAAAAATGGAGTCTCTGGTATTGAAGTAATGACTCGGAGGACACTAAGGAATAAGGAAGCCTTAAAGGTCGCCTTTGATCGATATTTACTCTTCATAGCCCAAATCCTAAGGTGTTCTTTTAACTGGCGCATGCACATTAGGTGAAATTCGATTCCTTTATACAAGGTAGTTAATGACCTTTCTTTAGGATGGTTTTCTAAGCTCAAAGTTTGTGTATTGACAGTAGGAGGCTATGTGTGAAGGATTCAGACAGTGTTTATAGTGGTACATAGTGTTATTTTATTATAATGTTATTCTTGGTGCATTAAAAATGGAGGAATTGGATTACTTGTTACTAAAAAACTATTACATACTAAGAAAAGTACGAATTTAAAATTTTAAAATATATGAAAATTTGAGAACATTCAGCCCTCTATGGTGTGAAGGATGATAAAACGAGTCTAGGTTGCTTTTGCAGAATGTCTAAGTAGATAATTTTCGGTATTGTCACTCGGCTCCCACATTGTACTTACGAGAATAAAACATATAAGAGGAGTGTGTGATACACACCGGATTCTAAAGAAATGAATTTGGAGGTTTATTGTTGCTATTGTCTGATAGGTGTGGACGAACCTGTCGCAGTAGCTGCAGCATTACCATAGCCTTTGAAATTGCACTCATTTCTCTCTTTTTTTAATATGAAACCATTTAACGAGATACACTAATTATGATAATAGAAACATCTTGTTTTTTCTTCAAGTTTTGAAAGAGCTCATTCTCTTCTTCGCTTCTTCAGCTTCTTTCAAATGGCATGCAACTCCCTCTGCTGCATAATGCTCTCCTCGAGCTCTGTAATTAAAGCTTCTATAGTTGAGAACATCTGCATCTTTTGTGCAATAAAATTATATTACTGAATTATTTATTATTATATTAATCTGAATATATCTTTATAGGTTCAAATACCTTCTTCAATTACTTGTAGTGGTGCCGGTTAAATTTGTGACATTTCGACTACTGGTGGTTCAACTGGCTTCAGTAAGAGCTGTACTATCTCAGTCATTTTCTATGTGCACATCTAAGTTCGGGATAGCTGTTGCAGCCAACTCAGTGACAGAATGATTAATAAATATTGGAGATCCACCTCCGCTGGTGTAGTTTTATCCCAGAATTTTTATTTTGTCTTCCATTACTAATACAATTTACTGAAGTTAAAAGATATTTGCAATGATACAAGATTCTACTTACTTTTACTTTGATATTGTCTCAACATTTCCTTAACATTGTTGTACATTGTGACCCTCAAAACCTTGGCTGCAGAAGCCCTCCCTCACAAATTCAAAAGCCTGCTCTTTTTCTTGGTTGCATACCGCGTCTGTCATTTTATTTTCCAATATACGTTTTTCTCCGCAACTAGCTCAATTAATAATGCTTGTTCATTGTCTGAAAACTGAGACTGTCTTCACTTCTCTATTGCAGAACTATTTCTAACTACCTATTCGAATCGATTAACCATAAATACTCGATACAACTCTAGTAGGAAAACCATAGATTAGCTCTAGCAGAAAATGGTGACATTAAAATGAAATATAGGATGTGATTACAGCTAGTCCAACTCTGTTGTCTAGGTAACATGACCTATCAGATGGTGTTGCAGCATCAATTACCTTCCCATTACAAAAGCCGCCTTAAACAATGACCCTAGTACCTCAAAAGAAGTCCTCCTTAGTAAAGCCATTCCTATTTCCTAAGGAACACTTTATTTAAGGAACGACTGTGAATACCACCCTGTTGTTATGTCTTTCTCCGCCTTTTCCTTTTTGATTGAAGCAGTTCATTTGTGTCACTCACCTGCGTCCTTAGAGCGTAGCTCTCGTCCTCTGACGCCCTCTCAGCCGCCTCCTTGCGCAGCTTCTCGACTTCCTTGCCGAGCGTCTCGCATTCCTTCTTCAGGGTCTCGTTGCTGCTCAGGGCGGCCGCCCTGCTCTGCTGGACCTGCGTCAGGACGATTTGGATGCTCGCGAGCTGCGTCCTCGTCTTATTCAGTTCCTCCTGCAGTTGCGAGCTGTAGCTATGCCTCTCGTTGGAGGAGGCGATGTGGACCTCGAGCTCCTCGACCGTCTGCTGGAGCCTCTGGTTCTTCTCCATCGAAGCGGCCAACTCGAGTTTGCACTACGAGAAGAAACAGACAAATGCACAACTCAGAGAGATAACTATAAAGAATTGTATAACTCAGTGATTTCCAAACTGTTCCCACCTCTTCCCAGGGGAATTTGCATGGTTTAAACATCCATATAACACTATTGCTTCATCTGAATTTACCTCCGTGCTGTCAACTTTAAGTTTGTTAATTTCCCTAAACTGTCGATCATATTTCCCTAGATCGTTTAATTTTTCCCTATATTGCAAAGTTATATACATATATGTATTATATGCACCTTTTTGCCTTCTATTTAAACAAAAACTCATGAAATAAAGTTTACTAGGTAAACTTGTTCATTGTCCAGGATTAAAAATAAACATTACAATATTCATAATCAAATATAGTTAATATAGTAGTATTATAACAAAACAAATAATATGTGTTCTAAAGTTATAAGGTATTAAAAATAAACATTAAAATATTTATAAAAACAAACAATGACATAGTTAATATAGTATTATAACAAAACAAATAATATGTGTTCTAAAGTTATTAATGCTTTGTGTGCCGCCTCGCCGTTCTACGTGTCTACATGGTACTCATAGGATTTCTAGTAACCATCAATACATTAAAATACAAACATGTCAAATTCCCTAGATTGCAAAAAAACTCCCTATGTCCCTAAATCAGTTTAAAATTCCCTAAAATAGGGAAATTTCCCTAGAGTTGACAACAGCTGCACATGCTAACCTCTCCTTGATAGGACTATACCAGAAACCCGAAGTAATCCAGAGTGACTCATTCGATAGCATCACACTGACATGTATATGTTACTTTCTTTTCAGCAAAATAGATAATGGAATATTAAAAAAGTTCTGGTGCAATTGAAACTCTGCATGGCCGTTTATCAAAATCTGCTTTCTAAACTTTCATAGCTTCATTCGATTAGTTAAAATGTTTGTAGAGTTATTGGCGAATGAATCTAAATTCCTTTATAAACCTTCAGAGTTCATTTAATTAGCATAGTTGCAGAGCATTTATGAATGAAATTGCGTTGTATTAGAACTCTTGTACCCAGTTTAAGAAATTGACGATCAGTTTCATAATGCAGTTAAAGTCCACTTTAACTTAAAGTTGACTTTGACTGTGACGTTAAGTTAAAGTGAACTTCATAACTGCATTATGAAACCGGGCGTTACTACTTCTAACGTCACAGTCAAAGTCAACTTTAAGTTAAAGTGGACTTTAACTGCATTATGAAACCGGACGTTAGTGAAACATTTCAGGATCATTTATAAGTCTACTTAATAAACTTCCATACTTCAGTTATGGGAATGTATGTGGTTGTAGAATTATTTATTAATTCTTGAAATGGAATTGGAAATACTCGATACGATTTTACATATAACATACCTTCTCCATTTCCTTCAGGTCCGTCTTGAGTGCGTCAACTTCCCGTTCCAGCTCCAGGATCCGTTTCAGGTAATCCTTGTTAGCCTGCTCGAGTTGAGACACCTTAACCTCGGACTCCTTCAGGCCGGCGTTCTCCAATTTGAGTTGACTCAACTGCTGTTCTATTTCTGCCGTCACGCGAGCGGCCTCGGGCGGATTCGTCTTCTCCAGCTGGAGGTTCTGTATGAGGCGCTCCAACTCTTTGACTTTCTTGTTGGCAACGTCCAGCTCGAACTCCTGCATATTCAACTCGGAGGACTCCTTGAGTTTACGTCCGGACTGTTCCATCTCCTTGATCGTGCTCTTGAGCAACGATAGCTCGTCGGAGTGCATCGTGAGGATCGTCTTGCTCTTCTCCACCTCTTGGGTCAGGAGGGCGTTCTCCTTCTTCAACTAGAATCGAAGAAACGAGTTAGGAAAATTGATTCAGAGTTTTAAGGGAAGTTTACCTTTTCGATGATATCCTTGGCTTCGAGGATCTTATCCTTGTGCACCTGGTGGACCTTCTGGACCTCCTCCTGCCACACTATTATCCTTTCGTACTGGGACTTCATGCTCATGTTATTCTGCAGGATGGTGTCTGGAGAAATAAAATCAGTACAGTGTCTGTGGTGTATTTGAGGTTAATCTAGACCCTTTCATTAGTATTTAAGCTCACATTATATCATAGAAATATAATAAACTTTAGAACGCCAATAGGTACGACCGAAATTCAGTAAAATGACTCCACATAGCAAATAAACACTACATGTACATGCGCAGAATGTCTCGTATTTCCACACCATTGTAAGATTTTTTTTTTGTTGTCGGTAATTTTCAAACGAAGTTCAGAATAAATAATATGCGACTAGGACAGGCGATTTAAGAAAATCCAGTAAATTTAGCAACACCGGCTAAGAAGCGCACATGGTAATAACAAGAATAGGGCGCGTTGTAAAAAGAATAGAGTCGGCTTTTAGGAGTTGCTGATTCCTGTTCGCTTTCATGCTTTTTAATTCGTTAGAAAATCGCTTGACATTTGAAGTGTTTTCTGTGGTTTCCTATTGCTTTTATGAACAGTACATATATCTAACACTGTCTTTCATTATGTAACATTGTGCCTTCATTGCATCAGCCACACAAAACTAATAAGACTCCAATTTGACCTATGGAGTGCCAAGTTGCTCAGAACTGATCGGCGTTCTAGAGTTTATTATATTTCTGTGGATTATATGCAAAAGGTAATTGGTTTCATTGGCAATCATACATACACTTGGTAGTATTACTGTGGCGTGTCATTTTCAGTTTCCTTTCAAGCTCTAGGAAACATTGGGGTACTATTTTAGGTTATGTTCAACCGTTTTGAAACTCTTTTCGATTTACATTTTAATAATTGTAACTGAAAACAATTTTGAGAAACATCAAAATTGTTGCTATTAAAATGGAGAGTAATAATTTACAGTTATACGTTAAGTTTTAATGGTAGATTAGGCAGATTGCAAATAAAATGAGGTTATGTCAGTTGTTGCATTCATAAAATTCATTCATTTCAGATTGGTGGACCTCAAATATTTGGCAGACTCACATAATTCTGAAACCATAAGCGTTTGATTGTTACCAAAGAACCCAAAAACAAGTAACCATTGCATATAATCCCGATTCATCATTCATACCCTTCAGACGAACGTTCTCCTCGATGATCTGCGCGATCTTATTCTGAGTCTCCTCCGAGGTCAGATCGCTGGAGAGGGTCATGATGCTGATGGTATTCGTCGTATCCTAACAACCAAAAACGAAATACACTTAACTGCCGTACAAAACCACACACACAGACACTTACGAATCCCTTGCTGACGAACGGCATCTTGGGCAGCTCGGTACCCTTTTCCGGCTCCTCCAGCGACTGGCGCGTCTCGCTGACCGCGCTGGTCGTCATCGACCTCAGCTCTTTACTGATCAGGTGCTTCGCCTCTTCTACGGCCTCCTTGCCGATCGGCTCCTGGACCTCCGTCGACGAGACGGATGCTGCGTCGTCCTCGGGGCTCAGCGACTTTCCGAGGACCACGAAGGACTCCTCGTCAGAGTCCAACGACGACAGCGGCCTCGGCTCGGTCGGCACGCCAAAGTCGTTCATCACGGCGAATGGATCTGAAACGAGGTACGAGTCAGCGGTAGGTCTTTGGTTCGGAATGGAGATGAATCTGTCACGTTCATAGAAATGTAGTAATTCTAGAACGCCAATAGGTACGTCCGAGATTCTATTAAAATGACTACAATAGCGAACAAACAACTACTACTTGCACATGTGCAGAATGTCTGTCTTTCTTTGCCATACTGTTTCAAAAATTCTTTTAATAATTGATTTTCAAATGAAAATCGAAATAGTAATTCATATGTGACTAGGACAGGTAATTGGAGAAACTCCAGTAAATATGGCAACTCCACCTCAGGAGCACACATGGTAATAACAAGCATCCTGCGTGTTATAAAAAGGATAGAGCCGGCTTTTAGGAGTAGTTGATTCCTTGCTTTCACGTTTTTTAATTCGTTCGAAAATCACTTGCCATTTGTGCTGTTTTTCATTGTTTTTATGAACATTAGGTTTTTCTAAAGGAACATAGAGCCTACATATTCTGTATAAACAACTTCATCAACCGAAACAACCATCCATTACCAATCAATATCACGTCTTTGTGGGAGATCTGAATTACCATTAGAGTCTCAACAAGATAGCAGCGATAAGCCCACACACTCAAAGTCGAATAATAAATATAACAGCGTTCCGATACATCACTCATCCTTATCGCTTTATCAAACTGACAATATTCCGTCAATCAGGACCTGTCCACATTTCCCCCTCACAGAACAAGAATTCCGAACGGTGCTTCAGCGCCGTCCGATCGAAGTCCGACACGATTTTCAGGGGGTTCACGAGACTTCTGCGGAACATGATGAAGAAGAACGTCGTCGCCTTCGGGAATCCGCTGCTCGACACGACCATTTACACGGACGACAAGTCCCTCTTGGACAAGTACGAGCTCGTAGAGGACCAACAACAGGAGATCGACGAGGAGACGATGAGGGAGCTATCGCGCGATATCGACAAGTATTCCCACGTTACGACCGCTCGACGGACACAATCTTAAAATGGGAAAACTTACAGCTACGACAAGTTCCAGACGGCGGGAGGGTGTGCCCAGAACACCCTGAGGGTCATGCAGTGGTTGATGAGGAAACGACTCGACACGGTTATCTTTGGCAGCGTGGGAAGGGACGAGGAGGCACGGACACTCAGGAGACTGCTGGAGACCGACGGAGTCACGACGAGGTAAATACGCAAATCCGTGAAATTTCGAGGTTAGGTGCACAAACACAAAACCACAGAACAGAACAATCGATATTATGTGCGTTATGAAATTGGAAACAACAGGCCCGGCTCCAGGGGACGAAACAAACTGTGCTCAAAAAAATAAAAGGTATCGGAAATGAAAATGTCAGCCACGTGCGAAAGTTTGTATTAAACTAGGTGATAAAACGGTGACCGGCGAGTCACGCCATCCTCAGACCTGTAGGTCAGTTAAAAAATATATGAAATGGGTTACAGAACAATACATATTATTTTCACCAGATGCTTTACATGCGGTGAAGATTGTTCATTTTCTGCTGACATATTACTACACCTCTCATCCCATAATTGTATACTTTAATGTGGGTTGATCAGCCATTTCAAACGCCCTATATCTGATTTTTGCCATGGATGAGTAATTGCGTCACTATAGTCATATTACAACCTTTACAACTGAAATTTTGACTTTTGACTTTACAAAGAAAAAGTTGTTTTGGACAATGAAGGTGGCACAGTTTTTGTTCCTCTTTGTACTGTATTTTTTCCCATTTTATCCCATGATATTATCTTGATACTGCATTGGATTTCAAGTATTACACAAGATTCACAGTTCAACAAATCAAGTAGCACAAGATATCAGGTATCAAGTATACCAGTATCAACCCATATGTGGGATATGTTGTTTACGTGAATTGCGTATTTTTCTGACTCAATAAACAAATTCAGTTTGATATAAATTACTTCACAAATATATGCAAAGAAAGCCATATTTTAATTGGTTCCATGCACAGAGGATGTTTATATCTAGACAACTATGGCCCAGGCAACAAACATAAACTTACAGTACATTCACCTGCTTAGTATTAAGTAAAGAAACAGTAATGACCATTTGGAATATGTTCTCGAAATTTATTCAAAGTGATGGTGTATATGAAACAAATGTAAGAGAATCTGAAAATGAAATTTGTGGCTCAGCCGGGATACGAACCCGGATCTCCCAATATCGCGTCGGGTGTTCTAACCAATTGAACTACCGAGACACCTATCAATTTCATTTTCGATGTTCGTGTTAAACGTTTTTGAGAGGATGATACGGAGGACGTATTGGTTGTACGCAACACATCGTACCTCCTCTCACGTTAATAATGTGGTCTTTTACGTGTTCTCTGATATACAAATGAAACAGATGGAATATGTTCTCGAAATTTATTCAAAGTGTGAAAATGAAATTTGTGGCTCAGCCGGGATACGAACCCGGATCTCCCAATATCCCACTTTGAATAAATTTCGAGAACATATTCCATCTGTTTCATTTGTATATCAGAGAACACGTAAGAGACCACATTATTAACGTGAGAGGAGGTACGGTGTGTTGCGTACAACCAATACGTCCTCCGTATCATCCTCTCAAAAACGTTTAACACGAACATCGAAAATGAAATTGATAGGTGTCTCGGTAGTTCAATTGGTTAGAACACCCGACGCGATATTGGGAGATCCGGGTTCGTATCCCGGCTGAGCCACAAATTTCATTTTCAGATTCTCTTACATTTGTTTCATAGTAATGACCATTGTTTTATGTTTTTTAACTGACCTACAGGTCTGAGGATGGCGTGACTAGCCGAAACCGATCACCATTTTATCACTTGATTTAATACAAGCTTTCGCACGTGGCTAAGCCAATATCATTTCCGATACCTTCATCATAGAATGCCACTTTAAGAATTTGGATGATTTGTATCGAAAAAATAAAAATACGAAGTAAGACAGAAAACAACAATTAACTCCAAAGCAATCAAACCCGATTGTCCCAATTTACATATCGTTATCGTTAAGTCAACTCAATGAACGCACGCAGCCAAGGTATCTTAACTGTGGAATCTATTGAAAATGGAAGGGCTATGGAAAATTTCGTTCATACGCTGCAAACGGGAAATAATCGGAAGAGTTATTCCACTCATGGCTCGGGAAATCATCTAAAGAAAGTCGCAAGGAGTTAGCTTCCTTAAAACAATCTTGATTTCTGATGGGTACTTAGATATGAACATGTTATTTCTAGTCACTCACACATTGCCGCTCTTATTGCCAGTACATAAACAATGACTATAATCTGAACAAATTCTACTGTTCGCTCAAATGAACACACAGAAACTTGTCAAAAGTGGGACAAGTCATTGATAAAGTTCAATCCCTTTCACAGATGGACATTTCCGTGGAAATATGCCCCAATATAAATTTCCTGCAATCACAAATGATTCATATAACTAGACCTGATTAATATTACTAGACCCAGCGTTCTCATAAGAAGGTTTACATGCTAACATAGGTAGTGGTGATGGAATATCTTCTCCATAAAGGCTAATGTCTCTGAGTATCGGGAGTACGATGGGAGCCTTACGTTATCAAATGCCTTTTGATAGTGTATAACACATATGTACACGTCTTTGCTTTGGTCGTAGCATTTTGCATTAATAACATACTAAGAAGAGCCTCTCTGGTACGTCTTTGAAACCAAACTGAGTTTTTCCATGACTCATTAAACTGATTAATCTATGGTCGTCACACGACTAGAATTAGGTTTTTTCTGTATGGACAGAAGAGTGGATTTCAAACAGTCAGTTAGTATAAGGCCCGAATCGTAGATTTTGTTGAATAGTTTACAGAGGTGGATTTGGTTTATTAGTTTAAGCACTTCAGCATGGGTGTCATTTTCACCTGGTGCCTTCCCAATTTTTTAGGTTCGATGGGGCATATCTTACCTCTGTTTCCAGTATATATTGTCCTTCTGGAGCTTCTGTACAGTAATTTTGTGAGTTTCGATCGTCTTCAAATAAATTCTTAATGTAATTTTCTCACACTTGTTTAATTTCTCTGTTTGTGGATATGAGAACATGTTCCTGTTATCTCTTTTAGTTTCTTATGGGAATGAAAGGAGTCATGTTTGTTGTGGTAGTCATTTGCTTCTTAACATTGGCGAGACTAACCATTCATGTTTGGCATATTTAATCTCTTGTCTAATTTTCCATTAGTTTATTTTACATTCCTTTTCATTACTTCTCACCAGTCTTCTTTCCTCCATGAAGTGAAGTATCTTATCGGTCATCCAAGCTTTGTTTTTTTTCTGTTTTCTCGTCTCCTACTATTTTCTGTGTTGTCTCTTGAATGTTGGTTTTAATATATTGCCAGAAATCCTCTATATTTTGTTGTTCTCTACATTGTTCCTAGAAAGCGTGTTTTCATTTCTCCTTTTCTTGTATTATTCTTTAGTACTGTTATATTGTATCCTATAATTTTGGTTTTTTGTTTTACTAGTTTACCTTTGTGTACGAAAGAAGCTATCAGTGGATTGTGGTCAGATTCAATGTCTGCTCCTGGATATGCTGCTACTAGTTTGATGTTGTTCTAGAATCTTCTGTTTACTATAATAAAGTCTATTTGGTTCCTTACTGTATTTTTTTCATTATCCTGGGAGGAATTTCCAGGTGTATAATCTTTTTTCAGGTAGTTTGTAGAAAGTGTTTTTGAAGATAAGGTTTCGCTTGTATCAAATACAATAAACACCTTTGCTTTCCTTTCTTCTCATCGCCAGGTTCACGACTCAGGACGCGAGGACGGGCCGTACGATCGCCATAATAACCGGCATCTACCGAACCCTGGTCGCACACATCGGAGCCGCCGAGGTCCTGTCCGTGGATGACCTCCGGGCCGTCGACGGCCTCGAGCAGACGCTCCTCCGGTCCGACTACGTCTACATCGAGGGCTTCTTCCTGACGAAGCGCGTCGATACGGCCAAATTCGTGCTGGACTTCTGCAACGAGCACGGCAAGGCGACCGTCTTCAGCCTCGGCGCGCCGTATCTGTGCCAGATGCTGCCCGACACGGTCAAGTACTTCATCGACAACTCCGACGTGGTCGTCGGTAACAGGAAGGAGTTCGAGGCGCTGCGCGACGTGTCCGGCCTGAGACGCACGTCGGACCTGATCGGTAACTTCGTGAAGAGCGACGGCAGCCACTCGAAGAACGTGATCGTCATCACGGACGGCGCGAATCCGATCGTCTACGGCGACGGCGATGGGAAGGTGTCGCAGTTCGTGGTGGAGCCGATGGAGAAGGGCCAGATCAAAGACACGACCGGGTCCGGGGACGCCTTCATGGCCGGTCTCTTGGCCGGCTTGTGCCAGGGCAAGGGCATCGAGGAGTGCATACGGATCGGCTGCTACACAGCGAGACACATCATAAAGCAGGTCGGGTGCAGCGTGCCGGATTACGAACCCCCTCAGATCGATAATTAACAAACGGCGAGAGTTCATAACGAGGATATTTCATCGAACATTGTGACAGCGGCGAGTACTCTTGTTACCCTGTAGTTAGTGGTAAAATTTGTTTCTCTTGGCGAAGTGCGTAGCACATTTTAATAAAAATACATTACATGTGTAAAGTTTTGAAATGTTTAGGTACACCAACTGTAGTGTGATAGCAAACCACAGAAAAAGGTTTGAAATTAGGAAATTGGATCCTCATCAAAATCTACGAAAGGTCAAGGGTGATGCATCTACAGCATAATATGCAAAATTAGCACATTACATCTCTGGGAGTTAGAATGCTCTGTGATTCCCCAAAAAGACTTTCTAATTATACTTACTAAACGCTCAAGTTACTCAAGTATCACTTCACAATGACTCAATTACATATTGTCGCTTGGCTAGCGACTAAATGCCGATTAAATATTCTTATCTGGATGAGTCACACTTTCTAAAAGTAATTTGTGTATGTTACACATAAGGCGTAAATGATAAACATGAGTTACTTATTCCGCATTAATTCAATCAAACATAGTTCAACTCACCTGTTTTTAGGAGGTAAGAAATCTGTGGTGTAACTTGACGGAAGCACAAACACGACAAACGTGAATCCCGTAAATCTACCTCGTACTGTTGTCAAATAAAAATAACAACAAATAAAAATGGTACAAGTACAAAGGAAGTCGAAGGATACTGCACGGGACACGGGACGTTTGATAAAACAACAAAACACAGGACGTTTAAATCCATGGCCGTCTTTTAAATCGTTTAATTTCACAGGACGCATAATTTCAAGAACACATTCACAGAATTATTCATTCAAAAACAAGTGATAAGCAAATTTATTTATAGACCGTGAAGCCTATTGTATTTAACGGTATAATTCCACTTTAGCACCCTGAACTTTTGACAGGTAAACATTACTACACAATGTTGCCACATATTTCTATTGGGAAAACAAACGGTTTTGTAAATTCATATGGAACGGATAATAACGGTCAGAGAAATAAAGCCGCGAAGAGAGAGCCTAAAATGGGGTTATAAGTGCTTTATTAGCCTAATTCGTCCATTGCTCTTTGAAGATTCTCGTAGCGAGGTTGTGTTTCGACTGTCTAAAAGCGTGATATATTTATTGGGTTCTATTGCTTTCAATTTTTGCATATTAATATTAGCTGTACTTTGTACTGTTAACTGTTTGTTACCATTTTTAGGTGTTAAGCTAAAATTGGACAAACTTATCTTTAAATATAGTCTGTAATGTATCAATACTCGGTGTGCAAATGGGAAGCAACTAGAGGGTAAACCAATCCAAGATAAATTTCGCGAACACAGCGCACATACGTAAAAAGCTGGAAGAACTTCCATAAAATTTAAGGAAAGATCTTATTTCAAACACACAAGTTCTCGCGTAGTTGGTTGCATAAATTAAACAAGTCTGTAGAATTAGTTTGTGAAATAAAATTGATCTGGCAACAAAACTGTCAAAGTATACGTTCCGCCCCATTCTTTAATTTACGTTCTGTGCTTGTGACAGTTCAGGGTGCTAAAGTGGAAGTATAGAGAAATTAGTAAAACTTGCGGTGCCGTCATCAATGACGTCACATTTATTGCCAATTGCCGTTGGTGTCACATAAAAATTTGCTTTAAACAGAGCACACTGTTATCCCAGTTAAAAAGAGATAGCACACTGTCGGATGTTAGCCGATAAAATATAAGTTGGTAGCCGTGGGCACTGTTGTCAGACCATTCACGAATTGACACGAAAGTTTTGTTATGATTTTGAGAATTTGAGGTTATACTTCGAAATCTTTGCTCGCTTCGGTAAATTGTAAATTAAATACGTGTTTGGGTGTTTTCGAGTGTAAGGAATTGCAATAAAATGCCTAAACCATTGAATAGGCTGTGTCAGCAGCTGGTCTCGTCTCTAATCAGTTACTTTGAACTGGAACGAAATAATGGGGGCCCCTTACTCCCGTTAAACTGCGTTAGAGAGGTAAATTATTGATACTATTGGTTATTAAGCTTCTATGGCCCTTATTGGAAATTTTAGCGTGTTTCAGCTGCACTGAAGATCAGTGTGTGTACTGTGAGTAGAATCTCGCAAAAGTGAAGAGTGATGTGGTGTTAAAGTCGCCAAAGAAAAACCGGAGGAACCGTCAGTTATTATTATGGGCAACGCACCGTACCACAGTACATTGGTAGATAAGGCTCCTACAAGTGGATCGACAAAGCCTGTTATAAAGGATTGGCTTACAAAACATAACTTTCAATTTGAACATACAATGTTGAAGAGTGAACTACTTCAAATTGTTAATCAGTAAGTAGAAATGAAATATAAACATTTGTGTTTGTGTAATTTTTTTTCTAGAAATAAACCAGAAAAGATATACCTAACGGATCAGATGGCTGAACAATATGGCCATAGAGTGTTACGTCTTCCTCCCTATCATTGTATATTCAATCCAATCGAGTTGATATGGGGCGTGACGAAAAATTATTATAACCAACATGTAGGTCGAGATGGAAATGCAAACGATAACTGTTTGGACATGTGGAAAGAAGCATTGTCTACCATTACACCTGTGGTCTGGATGAACTCCATCAAGCATACAGAACAAGTAATTGAGAAATGGTGGAATCGTGAACGAATGTTTGATAGAATGGAAGTTAACAATTTAGTGATTGACTTGAACAGTGACTCAGAGAGTAATAGTGATTTTTAGGAAATATTTAACATCTACACGAACATGCCATCTGTAGTGACTGTGAATCTAAAATCGAGCCTGATATGTCTGGTATCTCACTTTTACCTATATCAGATTCTGACTAAAGTAAATACATCTTACTCTAGGTATGTGCACATAATGTATTATTAGAATATTATTATATTGTAACTGCAGTGCATGCATATTTATATAGTAAAACTTTTTTTAGGTGAACATAAAATGAAGGCTCGATGGACACATGTAAAGCTGCCAATAGAGAGTTGATAAGAGACAGTACTTCCGACGGGTTGACCAGGGTGTGTTTCCTTCCGCGACTTTCATAACTACAATATTCTGCTTAAATTCCAGATTCTAGGCCGTTGGACATGCACCTCCCTACAATGTCTCTACGCTCCTCGATCCAATTACACCTGCCAATTTAGTGTACACTTTCTTGATCCAAATGTTGCAGATCAGTTATTATATCATACTTGTAGTTTGTAGCTTATCTTCAGAGCAGTGTTTCCATTTCATTTTCATTGGTGTAAATATTTCTTTTCTGTTTTGGATTTGTCATCTATTAATGTTATTTGTTTTCTTCTATTTGCTACTGTATTCCTTAATATTTTTGGTTCTATACTTATGGTTTTCACAACAATGTCAGTCCCGACCTCCATACTTCTCTATTTATTATAAAGAAAAATGCACCTTTAATCCCGAAAAATATATGTATTCTTTATAAAAAATCACTGAGATGTTAAACTGAGTTCAGGTGAGAGAAGTTAGTGGTATAATTCAATGTCGGTAGGGGTATTTGTCCTCGAAGTAGTTGTTTCCTCTAATTGCTCAAAAGTTCAGTTATATTTGAATTTCTCTATTTATTATTTTTAATTGTAGGCTTAATTTGGGTTTCTTTGTTTCAATTGATGACCACATATATTCTGGCAGCAGATACTTTACTTACTTTATTGTTGTTTGTTTCTCACATGTTAATTTGTTCTGTATTGCCCTCTATTCTTTCTCATCTGTATTTGTATTACCTAATATTACATTGTAGGTCATTTTGGTCAACAATTCAATTTCAATCTTGTATTTTCTGTGCTGTGCCAAGTCCATTCTCTACTGGGTTTCTCTTTATATGAAAGTGCACACTTCCTGTGGATCACACCTCCCACAGGGAGGTGTGATACTCGTGTGATACTCACACCTCCCTGTGGTCTTTGGTGGACAGTGAGTTTTTATAACAAAGTAATGCATAAAGTCAAAGCACTTGCAGATATGTAATTCAATTAACAAGAATGCATAATGGCAAATTAGAAAAACTTATAAAATGACACTGACTAAATGAGTAAATTCCATATACCTTACTCATCCTAGAACACATGATCCTATTTGAATTGTAATTAGTGTATATAAATGTGTTTGTTATTAAGAATTTCATAATTTCTAATATAATTAATCTATTAATATCTATTTTGTTTGTAAATAATTGTATAATAGCATAATAGTGTATAATGTAATATGTATAGGTAATGTAAATGTATAATAACACTAATAAAATCACACTGACTAAATGAGTAAATTCCATGTACCTACTAACTCATCCTAACACATTATGATTTTATTTCATTTGTAATTATTGGTGTATACTAATACCTATATATTTTAATTATTTAAGAACTTCACAATAATCTCAGAGCAAAATTCATGAAAGACGAAGAAAATGTATACTTTTCAGTTATAAATTTACTAGCCAAACCAACAGTCATGTCAAGTAAAAAAATTTGATGTGGCAACATGGCGACGTGCTGACGTCATAAATTTTGATGACGTGCACCGCAAGTTTCGCTAATTTCTCTATAGTAGTAGATTTCAGATAATATGTGTCTAAACCATAAGTTTCGAGAAATAATATATTCCTGTTTGGTGATTTGTGAAGAGCGGGGGTGGACGGTACTCATAGGCGCACCGCTAGTTTTTAAAATTGGGCACTCCATGAAATTAATTGGTAAAAAACGTGTCGATTGTTTTTCTTTTAATAACAATGAAAAAAACAATCAAAAACAAATTTGGAAAAGCAATTCACTTTAAAAATTTTCCATTTAAATTAGAGACATAGAATATAGCCCATATGAACACTATTACGATTAGAGATTTAAATTAGAAATTAATAAAGCAATCAACGATAATAGTAATGACAATATTTGTTACAATATCGTTGTTTTTTTTTGTAAGCGGACTGATTAATTACGCGAAATACTTGCTGTATGTACTGTATTGCTGTACTATAATGCCGATTATACAACATAATACCGGTTTTAAGTGCGTATTCACTTCGTGCAATTTTGTACTTTCACTTATTTAGTTATACACGGATGAATTTATAGTCTAGGTTTTTGGGCTTCGTAAAGAACTCAATCAATACCGGTCCTACTGTAATTTATTGTCACTTACACCACGCACTTCATTTATCTTAACTTCATAAATATTAGAGTTCCTACACGTCTGCAACTTCATAAAGTTAAGGTGGATTTATACAGCTTTAATTTAGCATTAGTATTATCTTTAGCCGCTACTTACTTTAGTCGTAATTTGACTTGCGGTTAAATTTGCGGTTTATAGGAAATAAAATCAAAAATTAAATCTGAAAGTGAGGTTAACATTTTGTAACGATTGGTTTAGGATTTGGTGTTAGATATTGTAACGTTTATTTTATAATTTATTTAGATTAATTGAACACTAATTTATTTAACACACTAAACTACTTGTACACTAGACTAGACACTATTTAATTTATTTGTACTGCTCCGCATTCGGATTGTATGTCGCGTTCACGTCTGCTTCTCTACTTCTAACTAACTCCCTCGATCACAAGCGCCCTTATATATACACTCCCAACCCCGATAAAGAACGTTCTAGTACATTCTAGAAGCCTACGCAGCAAATGTTCATAAGGTTACCAATTAATTGCTTTTCGTAAACAACATTCCGGGAAAATTCGTGCAGCTGTCTTTACGCGTCGTAGTTGGTGTCGCGTTGTTTACTTCTCGCATTACACTGCCCCCGCCTTAGAGACGTTTCGTCTCGGAACGTATCCCTGGTAGGCCCATGCAGGAACCTGCAGTTAGCCCCCCGCTTACAGCGAGACGTGGCGTCAAAATAACAGGGGACCGTCTTCCCGAGTCGACATGGTGCAGGCCCAAAACAGCAGACTAAAACTTCCACTCTGGTATTCTTCAACACTACTTCCAGCATATTCCGGACAACCCTCCAGTCCAGCTGATCTCGTCCAGCACCTAACTTGGGGACAGCTAGCTTCCTGATGTCGAGCTCCAGCAGTCGGTCTCGTAGCCTATGCAAGGTTCGCCATACATCGTGATAACATGGTCTAAGGGACCCGATCTCCTTCGTAACCAGATAAAAGATGTGTCTTACGTTGTCACGTAGTTCCAGAACCTTGCCAATTTCCGGGAGTTGCGCTCTGAGTTGTTCCAAGCGCCCGTACTTCTTCTTGAAAACCGTGGCGATATCTCGTGACATTACCAGGTCGGCGGACACACAATGGGCCAACGAGTATTCTTCAGGTACGCTGAACAAATCCTGTTGTTTTTCACAGGTTACCCCATACCGTGCTTTTCCGGTACCCCCGTAGGCGCTCATAAATTCTTCGAACGAAAGTTCGTTCTCCTGCGCCAATGTGTTTCTTACTCGGGGAACCTCCGCCTCATCGTGCGACCCCTCATAGGGTGCCAACCGATTAAAGTGCACCACTCTCGGCTTGCCGTTTGGTAGTTTGCTTACCCGGTAGACCACGTCATTGATTCGTTTCTTCACAACATAGGGACCTTCCCAATTGGTCTGTAACTTAGGGGACAAACCACGTTTCTTCTGTGGGTTGTACAGCCAAACTCGATCTCCCATTTGGTAGCCACCCTCTTTAGCGTTGATGTCGTAACGCTCTTTGATGCGATCACTGGCGATATTTAGTTGGTACCGGACTTGATCGTGAATTTCGTTCATCCTTTGCCGCATCCGGGAAACGTAATCTTCCCCCGAAACGTCCTCGTCCGGTCTAGCGCCAAAGATTAGATCACAGGGCAGTTTAAGTTCTCGCCCGAACAGGACTTTGGCTGGAGTTTGTCCTGTCGACTCATGAACGGCCGAGCGGTAGGCCATCAGGAAGAACGGCACGTGTTCGTCCCAGTCTCGTTGATGTGACGAGACCATTTTCGCCAGATAGCGGTTGAGGGTGCGATTCATCCGTTCTACCATGCCGTCAGACTGAGGGTGAAGGGCCGTGCTTCTTGTTTTTCGTACCCCAAACTTCTCACATATCCTCCGGAATAGGCCACTCTCAAAGTTTCTTCCTTGATCCGAGTGTAATTCCATGTACTCCAAACCGGCAGATCAGCTCCTTCACGAGCACATCGGCCACGGTCTCTGCCTCCTGATTAGGGAGAGCGTACGCTTCTACCCACTTCGTAAAATAGTCCATTACGACCAGGATGTATTTATTCCCCTTTTCGGTCTCAGGGAAGGGTCCTGCTATATCAATAGCGATCCTTTCGAAGGGGCTCCCAACGTTATATTGTTTCATGGGAGCTTTCGGTCGTCTTTGTGGCCCATTACTTGCGAAACATGTAGTACATTTCTTGCACCAGTCCTTCACGTCGTCTGAACAATTGATCCAGTAGAATCGCTCTCGTACTTTCTGCAGGGTTTTCTTGATCCCTAAATGTCCACCAGACGACTCGTCGTGAAGGTGCCGCAAGACCTCCGGGATTTTACTGGAGGGAATTACCAACTGCCGTCTTTCCTCCGTCCCGTCTTGGCTCTCCAGTACGCGTTTTAGTAGTCCATCCTCAACCACTAGCGAGTCCCACTGTGCCCAATAGCTCTTGAGTTTTGGCGAGCCAGGTGATACCTTTTGCCACTCAGGACGCTCTCCTCCCTCTTTCCAAACCAGGATTTCTTTGAGAACCGGGTCTTTTCCTTGCTCTTGTCGTAACGAGGATGGTGTCCATTCCTCGGCGACCACGGTCGTTCGATAGACTTTCTCGGACTTTTCCTCAGCTCTATGACAATGAGGAATTTGGTGTTAGATATTGTAACGTTTATTTTATAATTTATTTAGATTAATTGAACACTAATTTATTTAACACACTAAACTACTTGTACACTAGACTAGACACTATTTAATTTATTTGTACTGCTCCGCATTCGGATGGTATGTCGCGTTCACGTCTGCTTCTCTACTTCTAACTAACTCCCTCGATCACAAGCCCCCTTATATATACACTCCCAACCCCGATAAAGAACGTTCTAGTACATTCTAGAAGCCTACACAGCAAATGTTCATAAGGTTACCAATTAATTGCTTTTCGTAAACAACATTCCGGGAAAATTCGTGCAGCTGTCTTTACGCGTCGTAGTTGGTGTCGCGTTGTTTACTTCTCGCATTACAATATTGTTTAAAATCCAGGTTAAGACGTAACGGATAACTGATTCAAAACACAAAAAAAAACACCAAATTTCAAAAGAAGGAATATGGTATTTTCGGGATATTTTCTTTTCCACTAATGCTAAATTACGACTAAGTTCAATTTTACGAACTTTCAAGGTTACTGCATTAAGTGAGTTACGATTAATACTAAATTAGAGACTGTGTAAACAGTCACGTCTATTTATAAGTGATTCAACTTTTAAGTTACGAGTACTACTAATGTTACGGTTAAATAAAAGCTGTATAAATCCACCTTTAACTTCACTAACTTAATTTATCTTGATTTGTTCCTAACACAATGTGCTTTTTTTCAAATAACATTTTTAGGAGCTTTCTTTTTCATTCAGTTTAATTATTCACTCAAAGTGGACAGTTTCCTATACCCTAATTTTTAATGCTGTGGACTTTTACAACTCATCAAAAAGAGAGAGCTGCCGATATGTTACCACCCATTTCTTCGGCTATTGGTTTGTCGGTCAAGACGAGGATCGTATGATCGCCGTAATCCGAGCGATGTTGTGAAATGTACTCACATCAGCGCATCAGCGGTCCGGTAACGTAAATTTCAAACTTAGTTTATAACTGCCAAATGATTAGAGTTAAAAAATTATACCGGCAATGTCGCACTTCGCACCAGCCGCCTACGTGGCGGAGTTAGGTATTTGATGTGTCGGTTGTAAAAAATCCACATTAAAAATCAGACTTTGGGTGTTTCCTTAAATATTTTTATTCAATTTTGCCATATAAACTAACGTTATTGACGTCAAATCGAACCTATAAAGTCATTGTTTATTTTGTTTATTTAGGCAGCGGATTAAAATGTTTTAATACGCTGCCTATTCGATTTTGCCGTATAAAATGACTTTTATATGTTTAAAATTGTTTTCGTCGTTGTCAAGGTTGCGGCACTGAAGTTGTCATCTGTCAAATTTTCTCTTCAAAATTCGACTTACTCCGCTAAAAGTCAGTTTATATATGGAAAAATTTAATAAAACGTTGTAATACACTCGCGGATACAATGAACGTTTAACTCGAGATATTAACGCGGTTACGGTTGCGCCGCGCGGGCGTTTAAACATATCGCTCGTTAAACATTCATTTTATCCGCTTGTATAATAAATAACCAATTTACGTTAGTTATTGAAGGATGTCGATTAGTGATAAACGACAGTTACTTTGGCAACATTGAAACAGCGTCCGTCCTCCGAGATGTTGCGGACTTTTTCCTTTCCTTGTATGTCAACCAATGTCAAAAAAAACAACAACCAGCATTCAATATGGCGGAATTCTGTTGACATGTGGACGATACTACGGCCGTTGACGTAGGTTTCAGCTAAGTTGTGAGGTTGTGGCGTTAACCAGTGTGAATGTGAGCAAGTTTAAGTGTCCAAGAAAGGGCTCGTGTGATCGTAACGCGTTTGTGTATTCCGCCAATTATTTATAAAAAATGGCGCAGTGGGTCGGTTACATGGTGTCCATAAAGTGCAGTGACGATTTGGGCACTTTCCAAGGCGAAATCCTCTCCGCCACGAACTCGACGATCACTTTGACGAAAGCGTTCTGTAACGGATTCCCTTGTCAACAGAACGAGGTGGAGATTCGGTAAGGTGCCTCCTCTCCCTTTCGAATGTGCATTTCCATTAAAGCGACCGTGTTTTCAGGGCCGATAACATTGTCGATTTGAAACTGATCGATAAACAGTGCGGCATATCAGAGGAGCAGAGTATCGTGACGATAGCGAGGCCGATAGCGAAACGAGCAGGAAGGACGCAGAGTATGACGGAACCGACGGCGATCGTTCAGAACAAATCCGGCCCCAACCTGAGCTCCAAGTCCAAACCGATCGATATCGAACCATTGCAACAGCAATTTAGTAAGATAAACACGCCAAATAAGAGGGGACAGAGAACGCTCAAGACGAAAAAGGACGAGGAATGCTTCGGGTCACCTTTGGGGAATCATATCACTAAAGATTTTGATTTCGAGAAAAACTTGGCACTTTTTAATAAACAAGCCATATGGGACGAGTTGAATGCCCAGAGACCCGACGTTGTGAAACACACAGATAACAAGAAATTGACCAAGTACAGGTAGTTAATAATTCAAGCTATGCATCGAACCGTCTTATGTTAACGTGTACAAATATCAAGTTTAAATCGCCCATTCTACCGGACTCTGACCGAATAAATCGTTTCAGGCATGACGAAAATGTGATAGCGACCCTCCCCACGACCTTCAGGCAGATAACGGTCCCGAAACAAGACTTCTGCGAATACGTCACAGACGACGGCCTGATAATCCCGAGCATATCGAGGATGTTACGTAAGAAGTTGTGGGAGAGCGCCGAGAAAATGGGGCTGATATGGGAGAGGCGCGTCGAACTGATGGGAAGGGCCGCCGCCGAGATCTCGATACAGTTATTGGGAGGGGGGCACCGTCTGAACCCGCACAACACGCATCAGTGGCCGACCGTCGTCGTTTTGTGTGGACCTCACAGGTAAGAGGAGATGGAGTTTATTTGTAGTTAAGGGTGTAGACAACTGAATTCTGCTAGCGTCAGAAATGTTTGCGAAACACAATAATTCCTGCCCACTCTATGATGTATATGGCGAAAAGGTCTGTGGAAATGGTAACTTTTAAAAGTCGAACAGTTTGACAGTGCTTTGAGGGCCGAATTGCTCAAAATACTGGAAACCCTCAGATTAAGAAATGCTCAAGCCTGTTTATCTGAAACAGACGAGCAGAGGGAAGCAAGATTGGAAATCGCCCAAGTACGCATTGCTCGATCACGGCGAATAACGCACTCTGATTTAAATCTTGCTGCATTCCGTTACTGTGCTAATTACTATTATAGTCTTCATCCAAGTGTTGTTCTTGGGAAAATGGTTAAATTATGCATGTATTGCAGTGCCGTAAAATTCCATAATGAAACACCAAGAATATGCTGCGCAGGTGGAACAGTTAAGTTGCCGGAATTGCATTTACCACCTGAACCACTATTAACGTTGGGTTCAGGATACACAAGAGAGTCGAAACATTTCTTAGCAAACATACGTAAATATAATTCATGTTTCCAGATGACATCGTTCGGTGCAACTAATATCGTGCACGAGAATTACATGCCAACATTTAAAGTTCAGGGGCAAATTTATCATCGTATAGGATCACTACTACCACTGACAAACGAAGATAAATTTCTTCAAATATATTTCATGGGAAACACTGATGAACAAATAGATCAACGTTGTCAGTTCCATACGCACACTAAACAAGAAATTGACATGCATTACAAACTTTATTTGAGCAACATAACCAATTAATTCGATCATTCAAAACTGCCATTGAACAAAAATGCCAGATTGTGTTTGTGTTTTCTCGGTAATCTACATTCACTAGATTACTTATTTTTATTTAATTGCTCATTTATTTCATATCAAACTGAGCCACAGCGAAGCGTGAACGGGTCACGGGTCACGGCTAGTTATTATATATACAGACCATTTCTAAAGAGTCGCAGGATGGGATAAACATAAGAGCGAATGAAAGGTCATATATTTCTCGTTGGCTAAACAGAGAACGACCCTTTGCGGTGTTGCTAACTCGCGAAACATCACATTCATACGCTCCGCCCACTGTACCGCACACATCCGAAAGTGTAAAGCGAAACGCGATCGCGATACGCGTTGACTTGGACTGCCTGGTCGGCCGGCAACGTTGCGAAACATCCTCTGTCATACTAACGAACTACTATTAGTTTCTCGTTTGCTCTTGTTGATTCCGGGACAGGTGTGTCAATAGAAAAGCTCCGTATATAAACTATCTATATTTTTTTCAAAAAGAAATGTCATAAGTTGGATTTTCGAAATAGGGAAAATGACGGTGAAATTCAAAATTTCTAAACAACTTCAACTCATTCAACTTCAAAATCCAAACATCTAGAAAACCATTAGCATTTCATAAATTCATGTTTGCTGTATTCCAGGCAAGGAGCGATCGGCGTGAACGCGGCTAGGCAACTCGCCAGCCACGGCGTCAAGACGTTCGTGTACACGGTCTCGATCGACGCCTCGGTGATAAAGAAGGAGCTCTCCCTGTACATGTTGACGAAGAACAGGGTCCTGAGCAACGTCGCCGACCTGCCCGCCGTCAGCGACCTGATCATCGTCGCCCTGTTCGAGGACACGGACAGCCCGAAGCACTACCCGACTTTGTCCGATTGGGTGAACAGGAACAAGGCGCCCGTCCTCGCGCTCGACCCGCCCTCCGTTGGCATGCCGGGCATCTCGCCCAAGTTCTCGCTGTTGCCCGTGCTGCCGCTGCCCCATTCCGCCGACAACGGCAAGCTGTACCTGTGCAACCTCGGTTTCCCCGTCGAGGTGTTCAACGAGGTCGGGATCAAGTACAAGTCGCCGTTCGGGCCGAAGTTCGTCATACCGCTGCATCCCAAGGATGACTGATGGGGTGTGTAGTTTCGGGTTGTGTATCAGGTACTTTTGCTATGGAAATTGTAAAGTCGTGGCATCGAAGCTACAAGTCACTGTGACGTATGGGAACGTGCATAACTCTCATTTTATATCAAAATATCTAAAACTGTGGTATTTATACATACAAATTTTTCCATTGTCAAAAGTTACTCAAAACATATCTAAAACATTTGAATTTTTGTATATATTTTATTAAGGTGACCAACTTTTAAGGAAAAGTATGACATCAATAAATGAAACATTTTATTAATTCAAACAAAAATACAATAATTACGGTTACGTCCCTTTAAAATATCTAGTCAAACGAGTATTTTTCCATTTGATGAGTACTTTGTATCAATATATCATTTTCTAATAATATATTGGAAATTTCGAAGCAAGAAACATCCTTCATATTAAATTTTACGGTCAGTGCTGCAGCTAGAGTATCAACATACAATCTTGATTTTTCATTTGTCCAAAAATCATTTCCAACTGAAAAAACAAATCTGCTGCATTAATTCCAGGGGGCAGCACTACATAAATTCAACAAGAATATCTAAATATTCATGTGAAATGTAACATGATATTCAATATCTGCCCAATTTACTTGCCATTAAGCCAGAAAATACCATTTGAAACATTTCCTGTGATATTTGTTTCAGACCATTCTTCAACATGTTTGATATAAATTCTGCATTTGGTTCCTCTAAGATTGACAATATTTTTTGATCACTGAAGGAATAAATGTTTCTTCAAATCATGTGCTTTATATTGAGTGACAAAATTGTTCAAAATAAGACTAGCTTCCCTTGCTAAAAATGTTTTGAATCGTTTTGTGGAAAATAGATGCGTGGTTATGTACAAAATACTGTAATATCTCCGATGATTCATAACTGAAAAAGATTCCAGAATTTTTAGACTTTTCTCTAAACTTAAAAAATATGAATGGAGAAGCGCAAATAATTGTAAAACACGCTCTATAGCGGGTGTTAGAGCGAGCCAGCTTGCTTTTAGCTATTCTAAAAGTTTTTTATATGTAACACTTGCGTCTTCACAAAATTGTTTTAAAGTAGCCACACTAACAGTAGAATGACTGAAATACTAACAAATTGTCGTTGTTATTACTTCTACATCAATTGGCATGACACATGATGCTGTGTCGATTGCATGTGACAAAATATGTGCATTACATCTTATTCCTAGTATTTTCTTTTACAGTAAATCTTGTATTTTTACATGGACATTATTCATTCCTTGGCGTTTCATACACCAAAATTTGTAATTTGTATTTATATTGTTTGCTGTTAGTGCAACAACTTTAGATTTCAAATTGTTTTTATTTATAACTATTTATAATTTTCACAGAATTTAACACAAGGTTTAACAAAATCTCAGCAGTTCCTCCCTCAGTAGATTCTAAGTTTTCGATGATGAAACCGTTACAAATGCTGCACTTTTCAAGTCTTTAGCAAGTATTTTATCACAGTAATTTTTGAATACTGATTTAATAATAGCCTCACACCCTGTCCTACCGCATGAAAATATAGCATCTTAAAAACTTTTCAATAATTTAGTTGTACAACGAAAACTTTGATTGTGAATTGTGGTCTGAAATGCAAATGTTCCGTCCATTACAGCTAACTGTGTTTCATCTTCAGAATAATTAGAAGTTTTAAACAAAATTGTTACTTTGAGTAAAGATTAACATATTAGTTTTAATATATCGAAATGGGCATATTTCGAGGAAGGACAGAACCCAAACAAGGAGGGGATTGGTCACCTTACTTTTATCAAATTTTACAGCTGGAAGAAACAGTTAAAAGTTTCAGTTGTGTTTGAGAAGACGTACGACATTTTTAAAAATGCGGGGAATTCGATTAACGCGGTTCTCTGTTTCCATCCCAGGTTCAAGTCAGAGACTCGTAGGATTTCACGCATTCCGTCACTCATAAAAGGTGATTTTGCTGCCAGTCCAAGAAATAACCGAGACGTTGATAGTGCTGTGAGTTTCGTACTTTTCATTTCGGTAATGATAACAGTTGATCGAAGTGGTCAGTTACACTTTTTAACTGATTCAAGCAATTTGAATGACTGGGACAAACTAAACAATAGTTTTAATTCTGTAACAATTTCATGTGATTCATCAAGTGATGATGACTGTCCACCTGGACCGAGTTCACAAAGAGAATTTAACGACGGATACACTTTTATATTTTTCTCCAATGAAATTATGTATATAGTATAAATACGAAAACGTTTCCATCGTTAATCTTCTCTAGGTGGACTCCGTTCAGGTGGTCAGATCGTCACTTGACGAATCACAATAAAACAGTTACAAAATTAAAACTGTTGTTCATAGTGTCTTATTCATCTTAGTTGTCTAAAGCCGTTAAACAATTAAACTTCTCATCACTTTCAAAAAATGTTATCATCACCGAAATTCCCAGAAAATGTATTAAACTCACACCATTATCCGAATCTCTGGTATTTCTTGTGCTCGCAACTTATAGTCATCTTATATGGAATGAGTGAAATCCTGTGGTCTCTGACCGGAACCTGGATTCGATCCAGAGACGTTAATCGGAACCTCGGCATTTTATGAAAATGCCATCGTTGTATGTCTTCTTCAATTTATATGTATATATAATATCATCGTTTAGATATTTTGATGTCACCTGCCTTACGTGATTGATTCACTTGGTTGTTAAAGCAAACAATTGCAGAGATTGTTTTATTGTTTGTTTCATCACTGACAACATGACGTTATTGTCTGATCTGCTGCTGATTTTTTGCAAGAATGCGGCTATTAAACGTAGGAATCAATCATTTTTTTCATTCAGTCACGTAATACAAAGTGCGTCTTTGATAAATAAATTATAATACTGTGAAAGTAGCGTCAAAATTTCAACACAATTGATCTAGTGACCATTTACGGGAGTCTTAATGCAAATTACTTGATACACAAATTCGAAATGTTTCCGTCTAATTTCTGTAAATTTAATTTTGAAGAATGTACTTTTACCGTCAGTGAATTTTATTTTATACTTTATCAATTTTCTTCAATTATTGTATTCATTTGACATCTTTTGTTACATTTAAAGATATATCATCAACAATCAGGTCTTTGTCCGATGACTCGATTTCATATTTCTGATATTTTGTTTTCAATAAAAGCGTTATCATTAGAAACAATCTTTTACATGGAAAAGAGTTACCTTAAACCCAGGGGATTTTACAAAGGTATGCTCTATCCTCTTCAACGAAAAGTTCTCAATTTTACAGATACTTAAAACGGTAATTATTACAAAAATCGACTCCAATCCAATTGGTTCAGAGTCTCAAATTTATAAACACTCAAAAATATAATTAGGACCAACATGGAGCTCCGATCTCGACTGCACCAGGCCTCTGTAACGAAATCCACTACCCTCGTATCTATCTTTTTGATAGTTAGGTCCAGTTAAAAAGTTGATCATTTCTGTCAGTTCGTGTAAAAGTTATTAGGAACTTAAGGGTTTTTCACCACTATGCATGGGCTCTTGCACCCCTAACTAGAAACTCGTACATAATTCTTCAAAATTTGACCCTGTGAATAAATCATATTTAGCCAATTCAAATTAGAATTGTTAATATTCCAGATATTAAACCACTAATAGTTGGAATATATCATGGAAGACATAAACCTCATTAGACAGATCAATTCTTTGATAGATGTATTAATGAAATTAACTATCTGATTGAGGCAGGCGTTGTGATTCATTATCGAACAAGTTTAATATCTCTAAAATATATTTTTTTTGTATACAAGAAAAATACGTGTTTCAAAATGATTGTTGAATTTTTGTGCATGTAATTTTTGATGTGCCGCGCTCTATTGATTTAAACCTATCTAATTCTGACAACAAGTGATATATCGAACATTTATTGTGAAACTGGCAATCAGTACTGCTGGTAATTAACGGCCCTTTTCAGAGCCAAAACAAATACTAATACAAATAAACAAATACTCAGAATTTGGTTTCTTTTGACAGAGAAAAACCAGAAGTTAAAACAGGTTAAGTAGGTTATTTTGAGCTTATGTATAGCTAGTAGAAACTCATATTTTCGCAAGGCGGTCTTTTTTATTTTACATGGGAATTCCACAGCAGACTAGATGTCAATCATTTTGAAACACGTTGTACATACTTCAATGTTTCTTATTTTTCACAGCTAATAGTTAAGAAATTTCGGTTACGTACAGTACGGGCTGCTTGAATATTCTCAAATGTTCTCTTGAATGTTCTCCAAATAGTGTAGGAACAGTTGCCATGATTTCCAAATCCTGACGTCACACTTTCCTCGCGTATACACGGCGTTTGTACTTCTAATATATAGATGTTCTGTGAATAACAATAAATGTTTTGTGAACCTAACCTAATCCTAATAGCTGTGCGTGGCCTGTGTGCGTGGCTGTGCGCGTGCTTGAGGTTGAGTAGTGAGGAGCAGCGGAAAGTAATTTGTTTCTTGGTTTGCCTTTTTTGTAATAAATTTTGTAATTTGTAAAGTGCTCGATCAGTTTCTGTACATCAAGTGCTATGAGTTATACGGAAGAAGTGATGACTGCTTGCGACTGGTGCCTGCAAGAAGCACTAGTGCAAACCATCGACGAGAAGTTGTGGCGTTTCTGGAAGATAATCAGCACCGAAGTGAGTATGGGGCGCAGTTTACATCACACGTGTGTGTTGTGGAATTGTAATAATGTGTTTGGTCGTACTGTGCCACTTCACTTATCGTAACAAACGTAACTAATATCTCTTATCTTTCCTTCCAGGATCCGAATATGACATCCCACAAGAATATCTGCGACAAATGTAAATCACGCTACGAGGGATTTTCTATTTACATCGAGACGTGTAAGATCAACACATTCAAAATAGATGAACTACTATTGATGGGACAGGTCAAAGACGAACCTTCCATCGACATCGAGTATCCTCCATTAATTAAAAAAGAAATATCAGATGAAGTAGATTGGAATTCCTATGGTCCTGCAGTGTCGGGTGGAGTTTTCATTGAAGGACAAATGCTAGCTGGCTGCTCAAATTCTCCTATGAAGATCAATGATTCCACGATAGATAAAGTACTGTCGGCTGGAACGGTAAAAAAGGAACCTTTTATCGACATTGAGGATCATCTAATAAATGAAGAAGACGTTTGGAAAGAAGAAGCGTCCGATCCTGATCATCCTACAGTGTTGGGTGGAAAAGGAACGACTGGGTTAGTGTTACGTGTCGTTTTAGAACGCCAAGTGCTACCAGACTCTAAGGTTCTCCAGAAGAAAGTTAATAATGACCTTGTGTGTACATATTGTTGTAAAACTTTTAGTTATCCTAGTGAATTGAAGAGTCACTTGCGCACTCATACAGGTGAAAAACCATTCAAATGTTCACATTGCAGTAAGAGGTTTACTCATTTGTGTTCTTTAAAGCTTCACTTACGCACACATACAGGTGAAAGACCTTTCAAATGTTTACATTGCAATAAGAGTTTTACTCAGTCGGGTAATTTAAATAGTCACTTACGCATGCATACAGGTGAAAAACCTTTCGAATGTTCACATTGCAGTAAGAGGTTTACTCGGTTAAGTTCTTTAAATGTTCACCTACACACTCATAGAGATGAAAAACCTTTCAAATGTTCGCATTGCAGTAAGAGGTTTAGTCTGTCGAGTTTTTTAAATGTTCACTTACGCACTCACACAGGTGAAAAACCTTTCAAATGTTCACATTGCAGGTGGAGGTTTACTCATTTGACTTCTTTAAATGAACACTTACGCAGACATACAGGTGAAAAATCTTTCAAATGTTCGCATTGCAGTAAGAGTTTTGCTCGTTTAAGCCATTTAAATGTTCACTTACGCACTCATACAGGTGAAAAACCTTTCAAATGTTCGCATTGCAGTAAGAGATTTACTCGGTTAAGTTCTTTAAATGTTCACTTACGCACTCATACAGGTGAAAAACCTTTCAAATGTTCGCATTGCAGTAAGAGGTTTACTCAGTCGAGTTGTTTAAAGGTTCACTTACGCATTCATACAGGTGAAAAACCTTTCGAATGTTCACATTGCAGTAGGAGGTTTACTCAGTTAAGTTCTTTAAATGTTCACTTACGCACTCATAGAGTTGAAAAACCTTTCAACTGTTCGCATTGCAGTAAGAGGTTTACTCGGTTGAGTTCTTTAAATGTTCACTTATGCACTCACACAGGTGAAAAACCTTTCAAATGTTCACATTGCAGTAAGAGGTTTACTCAGTTAAGTTCTTTAAATGAACACTTACGCATACATACAGGTGAAAAACCTTTCAAATGTTCGTATTGTAGTAAGAGGTTTACTTGGTCGAGTTCTTTTAATGTTCACTTACGCAGACATACAGGTGAAAAATCTTGCAAATGTTCGTATTGCAGTAAGAGGTTTACTAATTTGAATTCTTTAAAGCTTCACTTACGCACACATACAGGTGAAAGACCTTTCAAATGTTTACATTGCAATAAGAGTTTTACTCAGTCGGGTCAGTTAAATAGTCACTTACGCATGCATACAGGTGAAAAACCTTTCGAATGTTCACATTGCAGTAAGAGGTTTACTCTGTTAAGTTCTTTAAATGTTCACTTACGCACTCATACAGGTGAAAAACCTTTCAAATGTTCGCATTGCAGGAAGAGGTTTACTCAGTCGAGTTCTTTAAATGTTCACTTACGCATTCATACAGGTGAAAAATCTTTCAAATGTTCACATTGCAATAAGAGCTTTGCTCACTCTCATCATTTAAAGCGTCACACACGCCTTCATACAAATGACAAATAAATATTCACTTTGATATACAATAAGACTTTTATTAAATCACAAGCCGTACTCGGCATGCGTTGCAATGCCACGTAAAGTTTAAAAAAAGGAAAGATAAATAAAAACCATAGATGACCCAGTGGACTTCGTATCACCTACATATATTTTTGAAAAATATGTTCAAAACTTGATACAAAATTTTTATCTACATTAAATTAAATGCAACACAGTTATACACATAAACAATTTAAGGCTTTCTGATGTACTATATTTTTTGTCTTTTTTGCGTAAATATATAAAGATCATGGGTTTACGACTCGCGAACATGCGACGTACGACGCCCATGCGAGAAACAGGGAAACTCCAAGTTGATTCCGCAAACTGTCCTTGTATCTGCAATTGTATATTATCTTTTTAAATTTTTAATATATAAATTATCAAAAACTACCTTGAAAGTGGGCTTGAAATTTTCCTGTACAATATGCGTTGTACCAAACGACGTCATTTGAAAGCAATTATTATATTTTTGGATGTTGGCCAAGAAATGTTTTGTCATTTTACAGCCCAGAAACTAATGAGCGTAATGGATCTGGTGGTGGGAACAATTGTGGCAGTTTAACTTTACCACCAGCACAACATAATACAGTAGATTCACCGCTGTACCTTAATGCTTTGCAATATTGACAAATAATTGTCATTTCTCCAATCGTTACTGATTGCTCGGCACAATAATCTATTTCCGGGTCGTAGTGGAATGCTGCTCTTTCAAGTTTTACAGGAACACTGCGTCTGCGGAATCGCTCTATTTCATTTTGTCTTGCTCGCTGCTGTTGTGTTTGATTTGCCCTAACTCGTTCCATTCTAAGCCTTTCTACTTCATAATTATTCACTCTTGAACGCAATTTTCTCATACCAATACGAACGTTATTATTATCTGCCTCTCTCTGGTCGTCTGTGCGATTTACACGTGAGGTAGCTCGTAGCACATTTGAATTACTCCGACGGCCTAAATCAGATCGTTTTCTCCCTGGCATTTTAAAATGAATAAAGTTTTCGCGCACTGACAAACTGATGACAGAATTTGACAACCAACTGACAGTATGATTAGTTGCCTTGGCGATTTGTCCCCAAAATTACAAATCATACCTTTTTCAGTATTTCCGTTACTTATTATTTATGTTTCTCGCTACAAAAACCTTCCCTGAACTTCCACAAATATTTCAAGATCAAAATTGGCAAAATCCGTCCAGCCGTTCTCGAGTTCATGCCTAGACAAACGAACAGCATTTCATTTTTATATATATAGAGATCTCAGGAAACAGTTGCATGTTTCCCGATCCCGGGTACAACTTACTTTTCGCCATCTTGTTTCAAATTGTTATTTGTTACGTTAATAACTGTTATTTAATGTTCTTACGAAGACGAACCTGTCGAACCGAACGAGCACTGCTGAATGTCTATAAAAGTCCTCAGAGCGCTGTTAAAATAGGAAATACGCTCTTGACGACACTCACAGTAACGGAGGGTCTAAAACAAGGATCTTGTCTTCTACCTTATTTCAAGTATGTGTCCAAGAAGCACTATACAAATGGAGACAAAAGTGCGCCGAAATGGGACTAAAGATTAATGACTACGATTTGACAAGGAAGCGAGACTGTAAGGATAAATGACATAGATAACTCACAGTGGAAGGAGTGCTTTGAAACCCTTTACAGAAAAGAGGAAGAGCACATACCAATGACGATAAAATCAGGTTAAATAGAGGGAGTAAACATAACAGCGAATGAAGTTGAAAACGCAAAACCAAAAAAAAAAGGAAAGCTCAACAGTTAGATGGCATAAGCAATGAACTGTTAACATACGGCAAAATATATTTATTAAAATAACTAAGTATCAAAATTGTTTAATAAAATACTGGACGATGGTAAAAATTTCCCGAAGAATGGAAATGCAGTATAACTTATACAAGAAAGGGGACAGAAAAACCCTGAAAATTACCGTGGGGTCACTCTATTAAATAGTTGCCAAAAACTGCTATCCAAAGTATTATTAAACAACATTCAAATAGAAATAAGCGAAGAACTTTGTTGGTGCTTTCGTACCAACAACCATCGACGCGACTTTTATAATAAGGCAGGTAGTGGAAAAAGCGATCGAATTTAACAGACCTGCTTTCTTGAGCTATGTAGACCTTAAGACAACATTCGATAGGGTGAAACTATCTGACGTTATCTCTTTATTAGTTGAAAGAAAAGTATACCATCAAGATTGATCAAGCTCATAGAGGAAATGTAAGGCTAATCTGGACGGGACTTACAGTTTAACGTGGGCTCCGAACCACGGTCCTCGAGCACAGTGGTACCCTCTAAGGCTCTCACCCCAGTTAATCCACTCCGTGCTCTACTGACTCAGGGTGTGTGTATCCTCTAGTCCTGCCCTCCTACAGGATATCCGATCCTATCCGGCCTGGTTACCGGCGTGAATATAAACGAGATTTTGGATACATTTTACACGACGACAGTGACCGCCTGACTCAAAGCCAGCGCCTTAAACCACATGGCTACTGCCAACCTGAAACATGCTTCGAAGGACCATAGAGTTTACAACGTTCCCTTTTTATTGACCGTCCTTATGTCCTTATGCCTTAATGTCGCCATCATTGTCAATAGTCGCACTGTCTGTCATCTGGTAATACTGTCCAAGTCAATCTGAATATTCCCGTCGAGCGATGTCACTCGATTCCTCGCCCTACTTCGAAGACAACAGGAGGATAATTCACTTCGTGCTCGTCTACAAGACGAGCGCCATGGACGACGACAAGAAGGAGAAGTTGGAGACGTTCCTCGACAACGTCAAGAGGATCGAACTCGACGTCGAGACGACGAACCTATCGGCAATCTATGAGAACGCCCGTCTTCGTCCGCCTCGACTAACCGAAAACGTTGCATCCCGCAGGAGAACGAGGACGTCGTCTTCGTGAAGCTGCACGCGACGGACGAGTTCGTCTTCCGGTGCGCCTCGCTCATGGACGTCGAGCTCGCCTGCAGGAGCGTCCACTACGGGGGCGGCGTCGCGACGTCGTCGTCGTCGTCGGGCGTCAAGTGGTTCGCGTCGCCACTCGACGATCCCGACGTGCTCGCTTCGATCAGGGCTAGGAGCAGGTGAAGGCAACTTCCATTTGAGAAGTTTATTTTAGTTATATAGGTATAGCTCGTTCCATGCCGAATTTGGGATTTTTTTTAGATGTGGCCCAAAATGAAGGAAAATGGTCCTTTTGAACCCCCGAAACTCCTAAATTTTTAGGGCCCCAAGTGGAATAGAACTCAAGTTATGGACTTTCAGGTTCGGCTCCAAAACCAAAAATTTTCAACCATCCATAACTTGTAAAAATACCCATTTTTATGAAAAAGGTTTCAAACAAAAGTTGTTTGTAATGCTTTAAGCTTTTGGAAACTGCTAAAAAAAATGCATCCGACATGGTTCACTGTTGATGGGTCCGGGCCCTATTAGTCGAACCTAAGGGCTCCGAGAAAAAAAAGGTAAATTCCGGCAAAAATCCCTTGATACCAAAAAAATTCATTGAGCCCCCAGAAATCCACTGTTTGCTAGTCAATATCAAACCATCATCGACAGTTTTTCTAGAATTCGACTGGGGATCAATGTTACTAAGGTTGGCATGCTATTTTCATATAAGTAGAACATTTCCCCCGGCGGCTCAAAAACTCAAAATTCCCCAAAATACTTGAATTTGGGGCCCAGACGACTTCGCTTGACGTACATTTTTTTATCCAAGAAGCGACTCTCACCTAAATTGTTGCTTTTGTTGATGTTTTTGAAGATACACAACGGTTGAAGAAAACGCTGAAGCAACCTTCCACGAGAATTGTGCTGGAAATTTGAATTTTCAACACAAATCTTGAAATTTGGGGCCAGCCCTGAGGTCTGGCGAACTTCTGTTTGAGCCCAAAAGTTTTGTATCGAATTCTGCTACGCTCCTGATTTTTTGGTTAGGAACGCTAAAGTAAGTTTTTTTTTTGCGACCAATGGGGCCCAAACCCGTCAACAATGAACCATGTCGGATGAACTTTTTTTTAACAGTTTCCAAAAGCTTAAAGTATTACAAGCGACATTTGTTTGAAACTTTTTCCATAAAAATGAGTGTTTTTACAAGTTATGGATGGTTGAAAATTTTTGGTTTTGGAGACGAACCTGAAAACCATATACACTATAAAATGAGATCAAAATCAGGTACCTTTTGACATACTTGGAATTTGCACTAGGTCATATCATTAGATGAGAAGATTAAGAACAGTCTCACTTTACAAGCTACTTATGTAGTAACAAATTTCCTTCATAAATCAACCAATCAATACAATGAATCGAATATTTGGTATAAGAAAACTAGCAATTTCCTCAAGGAACACCCGAAACTAACACCAATTCGATAAAGGTAACACTATGGTACTTATGCAAAGACAGATATACAATGACCTCAGTTTAATAATTTCGAATGATAGGAATAGCTATGTAAACTCCTGGACAAAATTAATGCACCACCACATATATTTTGTGTTATTCCAAAATAATGATGATTTTCAGTTGTTTAGCAATCTTACAAGTAGGCTCTGGATATACTTCGACAGTTCAAGTAAATGTTGTCAACATGGTTTTGATTTAAAAGTGTAATAGCGAAGAAAAGCATTTTCGATGAAAATTGTTTTAAAATCTGATCAGAAATTGTTGCTTATTAAGACTAATTGTTTTGAGCCACCAAGGTTTTTGTTATTGATAGTGTAAGTGCAAGTGTTCTCCAGTTTAATAATGAATCGCAGAACAAATTTGTCAGTAGAAGAAGCAGTACATAGGAGCATTAACCTTGCTGGATGAGGAATATTCGATGCGTCATGTTGCTAATGTGATAGGAAGAAACCACCATTCCAGCATAAGTCGCATGGCTAGACGATTTAACGAGACAGGTTCTCATTTACGAAGGCCGCGACAAGGGCGAAAACGGTGTACTAATCCAATAGATGAACGTTTTCTTAGACAATCCGCTCTAAGAAACAAGACAACGACTAGTACCACCCTACAAAATGAACTCGTAGCTGCTCGCAATCTTCTTGTATCTTCCCGAACGATTAGAAGGCGCTTAAATGAAGCTGAATTAGACAGCAGAAAACCGGCCAAGACCTGCTCACCGGAGAGCACAAAATTCAAAGGTTGCGATTTGCGAGACACCATCAAGATTGGACTCGTAATGATTGGAAGAGGGTTTTATTCTCAGATGAAACGAGAATCAGCCTTAAATCTTCTGATGGACGTGAGCGTGTCTGAAGAAGGCCAGGAGAGAGATTTGCAAGTTGCAATATCTCTCCAAGAGTTCCGTTTGGTGGTGGCTCTGTAATGTTTTGGAGAGGCATCTGTTTCGATGGCCGCACAGAATTGGTCCCCATACGTGGTAGGTCAATGAATGCGGATTATTATTGTTGTTGACCATGTAATGCCATTTGCTCCTATTGTGGGACCGAATTTCTTGTTTATTCAGGGCAATGCTCGTCCTCATGTGGGTGGGCAGGTTATTCGCTACTTAAATGCTATAGCTATTCCGTTCATGGAATGGCCAGCCAAGAGTCCCGACATGAACCCAATAGAGCATCTATGGGACGATATTAAAAAAAAGGATTCGACGTCGTACACCTCCACCTGCCAACCGCAATCAACTGGTAGATGCAGCAATGGGAAAATATTCGCCAAGAAGTCGTTCAAAATTTGATCTCCAGTATGCCAAGACGCATGGAAGCAGTAATTAGGAGTAGAGGAGGACATACACGATATTAGAACAGCGAAAATTCTGTTGTTTTCGTTTGTTTTCTGTTTGCAAGTTTGCATTGTTTCCAAGAAAAAAATTCTTTAATAAAAAATTATTAGAGATAACGCCCTGATTTGCTAATTTCATTTACTAGCTACTAGACAGTACGTAACTATAAGCTTTTATAAAAATGTTATTGCAATATTAATTTCGGTATTGTAATTATATAAGTTTAATTGTGTGGTACGTTAATTTTGTCCAGGAGTTTAGTCAAACCCCGCGACCCAACATCAACGCGCGATACAACAAAAGGCAAATACATTAGTTTCAGATCTAAACAAAACCAAATAGATGCCATAACTGCTAAGTCTTTAACCATTTATAACTCAGTGTGCCCTAAATTCTATGGTCTGCCAAAAATATACAAACCCACACCATCATTAATACGTATATTATTTCATTCATAGACGCGTCAAATAGTAAGATTGCCAAATTTCTTACAAACATACTGGCCAAAGCTTACAATACTAACAATCCTTATTTCATTGCTGACTCTTTTCAGTTCTCAGCACTTTTCAATAATTTCCAGCTTCCACCCAACCATAAGTTTGATAAGTTTGGATGTAGTTTCTGTATTTAGCAATATCCTGTTAGAACTGGTAATAAAGAGTACTAACAAACACTGAGCCAACATCAGTGATCATTGTAACGTTTCAACTATGGGATCAAGAGTCAGCCCGGTAATTGCTCAATACGTAATGGACGACCTCATAAGAAGCAGTTCTAGGAAACCTGTCTTTCAACTTATCATTCCTCAAAAAATATGTAGATGATATAATTTGTTCAGTCCCCGATGGAAAATCACAAGAGATTCTAGATGTTTTCAATGGCTATAATTCATTTATTCAATTCACAATTGAAAAAAAGAGAGAAGTATAGCTTTCCTTGATACTTTAGTAATAAGAAATCCTGAAAATAAAATCATACTGAATTGGTATCGGAAACCGATAAGCTCAGGAAGATACATTAACTACGCTTCATATCATGGACCACATATAAAAACGAATTTAGTTGTAGTATTAAAAACACTCATTAATAGAATTTGCAACTATACGTTGAGGACTAATAGCCTGAGAAGACTACACACTGTAATGTTGCAAACAGTTTTTCTAGTCGCCTTTTGGATAAACTAATACGATACCAGATAACCCCAATATCAATGAAAATAGTTTCCACCAACTAATTAAATAATAGTGATAACAGGACCAATACCGAACCTGAGCTTGAACTAGACATAAGATACAGATCTCTCAAGAACTAACGTACCATTAAGAAAGTTGGCAATCTTTACACTAAAGTCAAATACCCATTACATAAATGGGATGCATCAGGAGTTGTTTATAGGGTTGAATGTCTTGGCATTCAAAACATACACAACATGAAGGACACGTAATAGATTTTGAGAACACCGAAATTCTGGCCAGAGATAGAAATAACTATACAAACGCACCTTCATAGAAATGACTTACATTCATAATGAAGGTAAACTGGGCATTCAAAACATGCACAACATCCTCCTCTTGTAAACAAGTAATGATATCTCATTACAAACTCGCATTGGTAATTACTCTCCAAAATTTATGATTTTGTTATTAAAACTATAAATTTGTTGAAACTCTAAAAGAAAGTTTATAGTAATTTTCTGAAGAAGTTCAAATGGTTTCATCTATCTATAATGAATTTTCTAAGCTATGAAATGTCATTAGAGTCTAAAGCTAATTATTTTTTAAAATTTATAATTTCATTATTGCAACTTGAATTTTGTTGAAACTAATTAAGACGTTTTGGTCGAGTTTTCTAATTTTCTAAATGAGTTCAGAGAGTTTCAACTCTTTTATAAAGAATTTTCGAAGTTAGGACCTCTCATTAGAATGTCTCACACGTAATTACTACCAATAATTCATTTTGTTAATACAATTTTAATTTTGTTGAAACTCTATAAGACGGTTGGAGGAAGTTTTCTAAAGAACTTTAGATAAGTTCAATCCCTCTTATAAAGAAGTTGTGGTCTCTCATTACAAACTCGCATTGCTAACTACTCTCAAAAATTTATGATTTTGGTATTAAAACTTTAAATTTGTTGAAACTCTAAAACAAAGTTTATGGTAATTTTCCCAAGAAGTTCAAACGGTTTCATCTATACTAATAATGATATTTCAAAGCTATGAAATGTTATTAGAACTTAATACTAATATTAACACGTAATAGATTTTGAGAACACCGAAATTCTGGCTAGAGAAAGAAATAAATACAAACGTACCTTCATAGAAATGACTTACATTCATAATGAAGGTAAACCAATTAATAAGAAAACCGATATTCAAAACTTAAACGCTTCATACGCATACATACATCCTACACATTAATGAACAAAGGAGAAATGATAGAGGAAACTCCCCTATTAATAAATGAGTTACCTAAATCAATACTCAAATAGAAAGTTTTTTACCCTTGAGAGGTTTCTTTAGACTCATTTGTCGTGACAGGATAAACGGGACGAAACCTCTCCAGAGTGAACAATCCCTTCCTGTATCTCTTGTCCCTCATTCAATACGAAGTGGAATATTGTTCCCTACTGAATTGATCTGTAGAGATTTGCTGTGACAGGACAGTCTAAATAGTACTCCGGATAGACAGTACTTCGGCTTCGCTCGCTCATTTATTTGAAAAAGTTACAACAACTGGGACCTACCTATATGCATTACTTTGTGATTATTCCAAATATGGTTATTAAATTAGCTTTGATTGTCACTTCACAATAATAAAAAACACAAATTAAATAGTATTCAGGAAATGATTTGATGCTGCGTTCACATATATTCGAATTTATTAATACTCTGTCACTTTGGTATAAAACATCAGATCTTCTAAATATTTTAAAATCTGCCAATAACCTTTATCTTCGCATTTTACGGGTAAATGGACGCTATTAATTTTAGCATAGATTTTTTGAATATTTTTCAATGTCTTTATAACGACAAAAGAAACTACAAGATATTCAAACCATGGTAAAGGGAACATTGAGGGTCAACATAATACCAAATAAGAATTTTCCCAAATAGTACGTTCTCCAGCGAGCTATTTCAATGTCGGCCATCCTCATTCTGGTCTAATAGAATTACTGAATGAAATCTAACTCGTCGAGTACAATATACTGAAAGATCTCGACGAGCATGAGCGTGAACTCTATTAATCTCGTACCTTACAGAACTCCGAGCTTCCTAGAGAACCCCTCCTACATCACGTCGGCTGAAAAGATTTTGGTTATTTACAAAGTCATCAACACGTTACGTTTCGGATCGCACAACAGCGATTTCGGAGTTGAGAAGCTGATCAGGGACAAAGTCCTGATGAGTGCTTATCCGCTCCACGATGGGGATTATCAGTACAGCGAGGAGGGGGAATTAAACGACCGACAAGTACGTATGGACAATATTTTCGTAGATACTGATAAGAGTTCTCTTCTACTAAAAAAAAATCGTGAAAATTGTGGTGGTCCGATAAAACGAACCTTTACCCTCTGTTTGGTAACGTGATACACGAACGCACTGGCAAGGTCAGGTTGTTGGTATAATCAGATGTATAAACAGCAGGTGGCGGCGTGAGTAAATTACAACGAGATAACAAAGAGTAAGGTAATTATGATGTCATTTAACTACAAAACTGATGTGTGAAAGCTCCAAGATTAATTCAATAAACCAGTAAATCTAGTATACTCACTAAACCAACTATGGTGGCCATACATTGATTTAAGAGAACTTCCAAACACTGCACTCTACAATCGATCGACAGATTCATCCCTTGCTGATCTAACTCTGATCGATAAGGCTTCTATATCAGACCTTATCAAATTACCGTTACGTCAGCTTTTAGCGATGTACTGGGGCAATTTCCGTTGGTGGCGCCACGGGCAGCCTTTGCCGTTGGTGGAGATGTACTTCGGACCCGAATACGCTTTCTACTTCGCGTGGCTCGAGCTCTACGTGAAGATGCTCATACCGGTCGCGGTACTCAGCGCGCTCTGTCTGATGTACGGCCTATGCACCATAACCACCACGATGAACATCAGAAGGTGAACATGCACACCGACCGAAATCCGCGCGTGTACGTAACGAACTCGTATTGCAGCATCGAGATATGTAACAGTAACATGCTGATCTGCCCGAAGTGCCGCTACTCCAACTGCAAGCTGGAGATGCTGAGGAGCTCTTGCATGCAGTCGTACCTGACGTATCTGTTCGACAATCCGGCTACGATTTTCCTCTCGGTCGTCGTATCGTTTTGGTGTAAGGATGAAAAGGTATACGACGCGAATCGCTGCGTCTCGTTTACACGTTTCTGTGTTCCGCAGCGACGGTTTTCATGGAGAGATGGCAGAGGGTCATGGCCGTATTACAGCTGCAGTGGAACGTGAAGTACGTCGAGGATGACGTGTCGGTCAGGTAGGTTCACCTTCATGCGCAACTCGTCCTGAAATATTTTTGAGGTTATGTGCGGAAAGTGTCCCCGAACCGGCCTTGTACTCCTACTATCGTCGTATCATTAGCTAACAGAGCACTAATTACAGGAGCGAGTACATCGAGAAGGCTAATTCGACCCGTTACTCGGAAGTGAAACAGGAATACGAGCCGTACGTCACCAAAGGGGTGATCTGCTACAAGTACACGTTGACCACGTTGTCAGTTACGTTTCTAGTATGTTTTCTACTGCAAGTTGTCTTCTAGTACGCATTTCAGTTACTTTTAGTTTGTCTAGCGGTCGTCGGCGTGACCATCTACCGTCTATCGGTCAACTTGATGTTGATAAGGGACAGCAAGGATAATGTAATACAGAAGAACACGAGGTTGATAGCGTCAGCGACCGGAGCGGTTATCTCGGCGAGTTTCATCATAGTGTTCAGGATGGTAATCTCCTCTTATTCCGCCTGTCTAGATGATTTGCATTGCTTTTTCCAGATTTATGGTAGCCTGGCTCTGTGGCTGACGGAAATAGAAAATCATCGGTCTCAATTGAGCTTCGATGGAGCTTACATTTTTAAGCATTACGCTCTGGGTTTTACCAACAATTACGCGCCAGTACTGTATATTGCATTCTTTAAGGTACTGCAAAGAAACTGAAACTTTTAGTTCCTCAATTTTGCTTCCTTTTGACCATTATTATTGATACGCCTATGTACGACTGTTGTGTTACCTACCACAATTCTTCAACGGCGTCCAAATTTGCTCCCCTCTTTGCAATGTCCGCATGCAAACATATAAATTTAGTTTTTCTTCTTTTTAACGTTGGGTCTAGTTATATTGATCGTCTGTGGTTTACTCCCTTAAACCTCGAGTGTTTAAAATGATCAACAGTCTGCCTTAAAATTAAGACTATGCCCGCTTAGTAGGTGGAAAGGAGCACCAGAGGCCACAATTGTACACAATAACGCCGTATGTGTCGCCGATTAAATTTCAAATCGTAATTCACAGGGAAGGTTCTTCACACATCCCGGAGATATGACGAATTGGACGTTTATCGGAGGAATTGATTCGGACACTTGCGACCCGTCCGGTTGTATCCTGGACTTGGGTATCCAGCTCATAATAATTATGATCGTGAAGATTACAGTGAGCAATGTAACTCAAATCCTACTTCCGTGAGTAATTGGACAAAGTAGGGTAAGACCGTTAGAGCCTATGGTGATAGTTTCGTAGAGCTCCTATATTTTTCGAGATATCGAGATTAATGCTTAAATTAATTATTGTTAATTATAGTTTTAATGGTAGTAAATAATTATATATCCTATGATATTCTAGTTGCCAACAATATATTTCACGTCATTCTGTTAGAACATTCAAGAATATATGGCAGAGGTCGCTCCTTGAAATATGTTTATACTTTCTATAGCGTGTCTTTTGTAGATTATAGTACGAGTTCTAGATATGTACATATTAATTCTAGCGTTTTAGTACACTCTAAACATGTTTTCAATTTTTCAAAAAAAAACCCAAGAGATAATTTGACCCAGAGAGTGGAAACTTGGCCATTGCCCTTAAAACCTTTTTATTGACTCTATTGAAGACTCATTTCGAAATAACCTTCTAATACCCAAAAGGTATTAGTCACATATATATGCAAATATTTTCAGGATCATCATTTCCAAAATCAGTCAGTTTCAACTGAAAATCAAATCAACTGCGCAGCTGACCACATACGAGAAAGAGTTCCTACTACCACCCACCGATAAATATTTCTTGATAGACGAATACATGGATATGGGTAACATCAATCTTTCGGAATCATTAAAAGCTAACCAATTAAGTTTTGATTTCAGTCATACAATATGGCTTCGTAGTGTTCTTCGTCGCCGGATTTCCCCTCGCTCCGCTCCTCGCATTGATCAACAACGTCCTGGAAATAAGGGTGGACGCTTCCAAACTGACTAAAATCTACAGAAGGCCTGTGCCGCAAAGGGTGGCTGGCATCGGTGCCTGGTTTGGGATTTTACAGGCCATAACGTATGCTGGGGTCGTGACGAACGTAAGGGATTTTTGCTTACGCAGGTTGTGACTGAGTTTATGTTATACTAATTTCCAAGGGTGAGTTTTCAGGTCAGCTGATATGGAAACAAAATATTTCTTACTACAATTTTGGAGATAGTTGCTTTGTTCAAAATCTTCTTCTTCCTTTGGATAATATGGAATCGGCTCGAAAAGGGCCAAGAGAGTTTTGGTGTTGGTTCAACCTCCAAGTGAAGTTTCAACGTAGGATATATCCCCATCAGTTTGATAAATCGCTTGCTGCACAATTTCCTTCCATTAGCCACTGTAATCAATTCCAAATCTAATTAGATCTTCTACTTCAAATTTTAGGCCTTCTAATAAAAGAAAAAACTAATTCTAGATTTCTATTGTGATCCGTGCAATGTGCTGCATTTATAAAGGAATTTTGTGAAAGTTTGAAACTTCATGCAACTCTTCATAAAACACTGGAATAATTCTGTTATCTACCAAGTTCAGATTAAATGTATCAGAAGTTTGCATTAGAACTCCTCAGAACCTGTAACTGTTGTATAATGAAAGAACAAAACTAATTCAAGAATTCGTATATGATCTGTGCAACATGCCGGATTCAGGAATTTTTGAAGAGTTTGAAATAGTCTGCAACTCTTCATGAAACTGTCGGATAATTCTGTCATATACCAAATTCACACTAAATATTTTGAAAGGTTGCATTAAAACTCCTCTAGAATCTGTAACTGTCTCCTAATGAAAGAAAAGCTAATTCTAGAATTCTAATATGATCTGTGCTACATGCCAGATTCATAAAGAATTTTTTAAGAGTTTGCAACTTTCTGTAACTCTTTATAAAACGGTGGGATAATTCTGTTATGTACCAAATTCGCATTAAATGTTTTGGAAGATTGCATTAGAACTCCTCTAGAACCTGTAACTGCTGTATAATGAAAGAATAAAAGTTATCTTAGAATTCTTATATGATCTGTGCCACATGACGAATTCAGGAATTTTTGAGGAGTTTGAAACTTGCTGCAACTCTCCATAAAACGGTGGGAAAATTCTGTTATGTACCAAATTCACTTTAAATGTTTTAGAAGTTTGCATTAGAATTGCCTTCTAATGAAAGAACAAAACTAATCCTAGAATTCCTATATGGTCTGTGCAACATGCCGGATTCCTAAAGGAATTTTTTTAGAGTTTGAAACTTCTGCAATTCTTCATAAAACTGTGGAAGACTTGTGGATATACCACATTCACATGAAATATTTTGAAGGATTGTATTAGAACTCCTCTAGAACCTGTAACTGCTCTTTGCCATTCTAAAGGAAGAAAAAACTTAGAATTCTGATATTATCTATGCAACATGCCGGATTCTGAAAGGAATTTGTAGCTTTCTGCCACTCTTCATAAAACAGTAGGTTAATTCTGTTATACCACATTCATATGAAATGTTTTGGAAGATTGTATTAAAACTCCTCTAGACCATACAACTGCCTTATAATCGAAGAACAAAACTAATTCTAGAATTCCAATATGAGCTGTGCAACATGCCGGATTACTAAAGGATTTTTTTAGGAGTTTTAAACTTTTTGCAACTCTTCATAAAACTGTAGGGAAATTTTGTTATGTACCCAATTCACATTCTAGAACCTTCTAGAAAGCTTCTTTTATGGAATCGTGGAATTGGAGTGAATGTCTTTGGGATTGCTCTAGAGCGATTTTGTTTTTAATCTTAGATGGAGATACCCAGAACCTGATGGAATACAATCATATACAGACAGTTTCTAAAGAGTCGCACGGTGGGATCAACATAAGTGCGAGAGAAAGGCCATATATTTCTCGTTAGCGAAACAGAGAACGACCTTTTGCGATGTTGCTAGCTCGCGGAACATTACAGTCATCCGCTCCGCACACTGTACCGCACACATCCGAAAGTGTGAAGCGATACACGCGTTGACTTGGACTGCGTGCTCGGCCGGCAACGTTGCAAAACTTCTCTCTCTGTCACGCTAACGAACTACTGCTGGTTTCTCTCTTGCTCTTGTTGGTTTCCCACCAAGCGTTTCGATAGGAAAGCTCTGTATGTAGAGAAGATATGGAGCCCAATTCATGTTTGATAAAACCACCAGCTCCTGAAGGCAACAAATTGCCTTCATAGTTGTAATCTCAAATAGTTTCATTCAAAACAACTAACATGTTACATTTGTTAAGTAATAAGTAACGTAATGCGTTACTTTTTCTTTTTAGTAAACAGTACACACTTTCGAGTCTGATCTGAGCTCTCACCCCTAAAAGTTTGTAACATAGATTCTGTTACACCCCATATATATGAACACGAAGCAAATAACAATTTAATGTTTTAGGCAATAGTTATCGCTTTCACTAGCGACTTCACGTCGATACTCATATACAGGATGACTATATCTTCTTCTTACGGATACACCAATACTAGTCTATCAGGTAAATCTCCGTTTCGTATAAACTGAAGCATATTTCTACATAATTATAACACACTGATTAAACCCAAAATGAAATAGATTCCTCGTTAAGTTGAAACACCTATTTTTTGTGTTTTACACTTATTATCTATTGTTTTCAGAATTTTCAATGGATGATTTCGAAGTACTAACTAGATCGAACACAATATTCTTGAATGACACCTGCTACTACAGCGGCAAGAGACACCCTCCCTCGCACCCTTACAAGTACGAATTGACGGGAGAGCATTGGTACATGCTTGCTATCAGATTCGCCTTAGTCATATTCTTTGAGGTAAAAATTTCCATATGGTACCTCACATATATCCTAATCCTAATAATCGGCACACCTCATACTAATGAGGTTTGGACTCACCTGTATAGTTCTGTTCCAGCACATCGTCATCATGCTGAAAGGCATACTCGCTTATTCCATACCGGACGTACCCGATTCGGTTTCTGAAGAGTTGGCAAGTCAGGAGAGGATGGAGATGAATAGACGGGGCTCAAGGAGGTTCCCTGAAAGCCGTGCGGGAACCTCTCGCGGAACAAACAGTCCGGGGACCTCTGGCGGAACTAACCGTCCGGGGACCTCTGGCGGAACTAACCGTGCGGGGACCTCTGGCGGAACTAGCCGTGCGGGCACTTCTGGCCGAACGAATTTACAATTGCGTCAAAAGTGAATTTCAGAAAAGGTTGCCTATTAAAGTGAACGTACCCCAGATAACATAAGGTGAGAGGTGTTAAGGGGCTTGAAAAGTCAAACTAATCAAAAGTAGGGCTGGATAAATTGCTGGATACTAAATTCGAATTTCCTGCTTTTGAAAAACTGATCACACCGATTTTGAGATTGATATCTTTATCATTTTTAGAACTGTCTCCCTGTATTAACCTGTAAGGAAGTAATAAAGTACTTGTTACCTATTTGAATGTTTGTCTTCATTGCGTGATTTGCATGTTATCATTTTTCGAATCCATCAGTTCTTTGTAGGATAATTGCTTCGGTGATATGTAGTCTTCTCAGATTGATCTCATTAGTTGGTCTAGTTTTTCATAATATAGCCCGCAAGGCTGGTAACCCCCTATAATGACTGGACTATAATATGAGCTTTCAAAATTTCTAACATGGGCACATCATAAGTATTCTGCCTGTTGGTGATTTTAAATACGGCAACAACAAAACCACAGAAGTGATGGTTAAGTTGTTTTGTTTTGACTTACAAAATTGAAACAACACTAAAATGCAATGTTTTCTAATGCGTAATGTACAATATAAAAAATTAACAATTCAATAAATAAAAATTATACAGAATTCAATCACTTTTGAGCTTTTTTTAATTTGCTGTTGTAACTCTTCACTATCGCAGCCACCTAAAAGGTACAAGCAAGTGAATATAAATTGAAATTAAAATTCTTGTTACATACTTCCATACTGCATTTATCCATGTCATTCACGATTCTTTCTCTGGTGCTTTCAATTCCTAATGTGTTATTCAGTAGCCTTTTCGACATCCTTTTCCACTCATCTACAATTTTCTAAAAAGAAATTCACCAAAATCGTTAATGTAAGAGAGAATTAACGAATCAATAATGCATAATTCTATATATTCTATCGACTGTGAGAACAGAATATCCTCAAGATGGTACAGTCAGTTTTTGTCACACAGGGCTAATGGGGGAATTATTTGTATATTAACATAATTAGATTACCTGTGTCGAATGTTGAGTCTGGCTAATAACATTCCTGTAAGCCTCCTCGCTGATGGCGACTTGGTTCCTGTAACCCTCGAACTCCTTCTGCTGTTCCTTCAACTTCCTCACCAGCAACTCGTTTTGATCTTCGAGCTGTTTCATCTTTTGAGCGCACTCTTTCAACATCAGCGCTATCCGACTCCTGAATTCGATCTCTTGCGTTTTCAACTTCTCCGATTGCTCTTTGTACAGGGATTTGTACGAGGAGCTGTACTTCTTTTCCACATTCTGGAGCTTCTGGTGGAAATCCGCTTGGAGCTCCTCGCGGAGTCTGAGCTCGATGTTCAGACGTTGGGCGGCTGGAGGTTATGTTAATGTTGAAAAGAACTGGTGGCAGGCCGTTCCAAATGATACCTCAATCTGAGTCAGATTATCAAAAAACTTTTCTATATAACGTGACGAAAGTGAGAGCAATTCGATAGCTTTTGGGTTTCTCAGAACAAAAGATGTATATAGTAGTAGGAAAGCTCTGAACTCAGGGGTCAATACATTTGTAACGAATAGTAAATATTTGAGTAAGACAAAATTAAAGTTTAACTACATAGTTGCTTTGTTGGTTATTGCCGTTGAATCTCTAAGCCAGTGTTTCCCAAACTTTGCCCAAAAAAAAATAGTTAACTTTAGCTTCTCATGTTTTTTAGTTAAACCAAATGTTAAATTAATTAAGGCGTCGCGGCTCACAGTTTGGGTACCACTGCTCCAAACAACGATAATCCAATTTTCTTTACCAATTTTTGTGCAAAATACATCCCCTTACCTTCTATATCCTCATTCCTCATCTCTTCCGGAATACTAGCCTGTAGAATCTTCAAATTCTGCTCTTTCACCTGCTTCAACCGATCTTGCAACGCCACAATTTCCGCCCTGGCACTTTCAAGTTCTTCGTTGGTCTTCGCTAGTGATAGCAATAATTCTTGCCTGTTCTCCTCGGCGATCCTCAAGGAATCTTCCTTCTGAGCTAATTCGCTCTGTATCTGCTGCACGTTGCTTTGCTTCATCGCTTCGATGATCTCGTCCTTCGATTCCAACGCCTTAGACAATTTCGCGATTTCGATTTGAAGGTCCTCCACTTGTTTCAAGTGCTCCTGAGCTGCTCGTTCCATATCTTTAAGTCGGAGCTGTAGATTGTCGTTTTCGTTCTCCAAATCGACTTTATCGGAGATGAGATCTTGTACTGTGTCTTCTAATTTTTGTATTTTATTCTCCGCCCTATGGACGCTCTCGATGCTTTCGAGTAACTGTTGCTTCAACTGCTCCAGATCTGCGGAGGTCTTCTCGGGACTTCTCATCTTCAGTTTAGTGTTTTCTTCTATTAGTTCCTTGGTGTAATCTTTTAGGTTTTTGATTTCCACTTGTGACACTTCGAGGTCTTTCTGTAGTCTTTTTAATTCGTTTTGGAAGTTATTCTTCTCTTTTTCCAAGTTGTTGATTTTCATCTCCAACTCCTTTCTGTCTTTGCTGGGGCTCAGGCTGGTTCTCTGCAGTTTTTGATTGAGGGAAAGTCTCTTTTCCTCGGATTTATTCAGACGAAACTGTGGAATGAAAATTATTTCCAGCAGATAAAACATGGCAGTATTTTGATATGAAGTTTTAATCTAACATTTAACCTTCAATCAGCTTTAAACTGTTTAAATCTATTCTAAAGCTGCTTGAGGGAGAGGGGGAAAGTGGGAGGAGCTTAAGAAGTGGAAGGGGGTGGCCCAAGTGCCACTATATCCATAAATGATATAGTATAAAACGACTCCAAGTTGGAGTCCTATTAAATGGAAAATATTTTAAGACCATTTTCTTGGAAAATATGGAAGAACTTTCAACTATCGGTTATCCAGAGCAAGACAAGTAGTACGAGCATTACAGCAGATATTTGTAGTATTGTATCAATGAACAACACATCTAAGTACAATGTTACTATAACGCATTGTGCGTGTGGTTTACTTATGTACAAGTACAAGTAAATGTGATACTAAACTATCTACTGTCTTCAATATAAGGCTAGTGTCATATTCACCTCCAGATCTTTGATGATCTCCTCAGATTTCTTCAGTTCCTCTGCCATTTTTTCGAGTTGCGGCAGGTTGTACTTGCTGGAGAAATTCTGTATGTCATTTCTGGTCTGGGAGAGCATGAGTTCCATCTTTTCTAACAAATCTTTATTCGTCGAATTCAATGTTAGTATCTGCTGATTTTTGTCGTCGATGATTCTCCTGTAGTTTTGTATGTCGTTCTGCATAAGAAGTAAGCTACGAATATGGTCCTTGTTTTCTGAAAAAGAAAGTGAACTTATTGGAACCATATTGAGTTTTTTAATAATTGTTCATCTTGACTCATCCTCTAATTTCATTTAATGGAACAAACATAACAAACGAGTGTTAATTGAATTTGGCAATATTTCTCAATAACTTTACTACAATTTTTGAAATCACCACCTGGGCGAAGTTAGTCAATATGTCTCCAATTAGATATTTGCAGTCAAATTAAACAACAGACCGATTGTTACAAGTAAAACTGAGTTTTCCTTATCTGTCTTCTCATAAAGAAATATTGTCGAAGTGGAAAAATAAACCAAGCAACTTACCACATTGCTGAAATTCCTTCTTGTAAATATCACACTTCAATCCACGGTATTCCATCAATTCCTTAATATTATCGTCGAAATGTCTGAAAGCATTAAATCTTATGAATCACTATAGTTTTGAAGCCATCAAACATACCTTGCTTTTACTTTCAAAGCGTCCATCTCCATTGATTTATCCACCAGAGCCTTTTTAAGTCTTTCCAGTTGAACAGGTTCCACCTCCTTAAATACAAGAAAGCATATGTTTACGAACAATTAGTTTCCTCAAACAGTAATTTTAAATAAATTCAAAAACTACCGTTACCTGAGACGTGTTGATCGACATTTCCTTATACACATCATTTAACCTCGCTTTCAAATGCTTGTTCTCATCCGATAACTTCTCGACGAGATCGATTAAATCGTGGCACTGCTTCTGGGCACTATCGAAGTTCTTAGTCAATATGTTCATGGCGTTTTTATCTTCCGATTGAATGATGGACATCCTCCTTAAATCCTCCGTGAGCGCTGTTAACTCCTTTTCCTAAAATTTCGATCTATTAAATCCCGATCGAAACTAACGAAGGGTCCAACTGACATATTTGTCTACTTTCTTCTTCTGTTGTTCCAATAAATTCTCCAACTTCGTGACTTGCTCGAGGTGAGCCTTCTGGAGTTCCGTAGAGTTGAATTTACTTTTTCCAGAATTGAATGGTTCCGATTGGAGTTTCATTTGTAGCTCGTTTATTGTACTTTGGTAAGTATTTATATCGAGCTGAAACTGGTGATAAAAGAAATGGTTAGATGTAAGAAATTAGAGATTATGAGCTAAAAAGATTTAAATAGAGGGCATGTTGAACGCTCTCTTTATAAATTGGTGTTTAAGTGGGAAAATTTGAGGAAGTAATTAATTTCCACTGTTATCGAATTAGAAAATATCGTTAAACTTACCTCTTCTATCATCTTTTCATATTTCTTTATAGTTCCTTCTTGTATGCTTAACTTGTTCCTAAGTTCGTTGTTGTCACTAGTTTTCTCGACTGAAACGTAATCATGCCTAACTCTGGCTCAGTTACACAGCTGAACGCAAAGCTACTCACCTAACAGATCTTCGGCATTCCTCAAAGACAACTTCAACTGGTTATTCTCGGCCTCGTAAACGAACACTCTGTTCTTCAGTTCGTCGATTTCGCGCGCCTTCTCCGCCTGGAACTGTTCGAACTGCTCCCTCAGCGAGTTTAGTTCCCTCACGCGGACGTCATACAACACTTTCAGTTGCTCGTTCGGCTCCACTGCGTTCCTGTAGTTCTTCTGCATATCGTCCAACGAGATGTTAGCCGAGGAGTTCACCGTGCTCTCGTCGTAATTGAACTCGTCCAGTTTCGTCATCAACAAGTTTTGTATCTGAGGGAAGTTTTGTAATGAGGAAACAAATTTTCTATCTCAATTTCGATCATAATAACGTCGACGTTACCTCTTCGTTTCTGCGCCTCTGCTCTTCCAGGTCCTCCTCCTCCTCGTCGTTGTTATGGGAGCCGTTCAGGTTTAACATTTCGCCGTTCTGGAATAGACTTATGCCAGGGTTCTCCATATTCCGGCGAAAAGGAACGGACGCTGATAAAGTGAGGTTAGGGTCGGTGTCGTAGTTGGTAGTTGTCAAAACATGGAACGCAAAGTTTGCACAGAGCAGAGAAATGTGTTGTTCCAACGATTGAAAGTTTGTTTGAATTTCACCCAGTTTCTGCCGTTAAACTTCAGGATACTTTGGAATGAACCCAAATTAGTAACATGTTTTCCTCGTTCAATTTCGGAATCTATGTAATGAATGCAATTCATTGACAGAAATCCACAGAATGCCAATTCCTTCACAGAACGTTTCGTTCAAACTCACAAAATCTTAACGCGCTAATCTTTCCATTTAAAACAAAAATACTTACATTATTAAGTTCTATATTGTTATAAGTCTCTGAACATGTAACATATGTATAACATTGGCGTTAAATGCACATTTAAAATCGTTGAAAATGTTAATTTCCCCGAGCCGAACAGGAAGCATCGAAAAGTCCTCTTATACAGTTCAATCAACTCAACATAATCCCTTGTTCCTGATATGTGACAGGTGAAAATAGATATAAAATCGATGTAGTATTATAGACGCAAAAACTGATTAACACGAAACATAGGAACACTATCGAAGCCCACAGTGGAGACTCGATCACTGAGCCGTGTCCGTAGATGAAATGACTTTCGAGATCACTACGATACGTCTTCAACCAAGCGATGTTACTTTCGACGACCCTTGAAGCTTCTGTAAGGGTTTTCTCGAAACCTTCGATGTTCAACGAAAGACTTTTGAGCTAAAAATGAGACCAAATAAAAAAAATTTATGGTGTGAACTACAGTTGAACTTACCGTTTGGAACTCGTCGGCAGTGGTTAATTTATTTGCGAGTCCAGTTACGATTTTTTGAAGCTTTAAGTTTCCAAGCCTAAGGAAGTGTTTAAAAATAATTATAAACGTGTCTCTTAAGTCTATTATTGATGTACTTAAGGAAAGAGAAAGTCAAACTTTGAATTGGAATTGGCAGGAAAACCGACAGGCAAAATAATTCTGTCGGTTTATATCACTGAATATGTTATCTTACTTTTAGGTACTAAATATATTAAACCATTTTATTCCCGAAAAATAAGACTGATCACTAGGTAGCTAAACTTGTAGGTTAAATGCTGTTTCTGAAGCAAATAGCGTCAGGTTGAGTTAATATAAAGATTAAAAAACCTGAAAGGTTTAAAATGGAAAATTTTCCAGTGGGAGTACATTGGGACTATCAGAAACTGTAAAAGGTTTTAAAGAAGCCTAGTTCAGAAACTTTTGGAGATCTCCAAAGCAGCTATTCAAACAACCTATAAGGTTTGAATTAAGTCTAAAAGACCTTTAAATTAACGGTTTAAGAACCCTGAGGAGGTATTCAAACAACTTACATGGTGTGTAAGGTGTATAAAGATGCTCCAAGAGTCCAAGGGGATCTGGAAAAATACCTACTCAAAAAACTATCAGATTTGATTTATGCAACTGTTGACTGAAATGTGCATATAACTCGCTTTCTATAATAACAGTAAATGCGTCTAAATTTCCTGTTTTTGCTGCCAGTTTCAAGTTTGAACTCCCTCTTAACATCTCCACGACAAACCATACCTTTCGTATATAGACATGGCATTCTGCGAGAAGAACTTCAGAGCAGCCCTTTTCCCTTCTGGATTTTCTTCGTAAACCGAAGTGAAAACCACCATGAAGTCATAAGAGGTGAACCGATCTGTCTCTGTCAAAACGTAATTTAAGCACCTAGAACATTTCATTAGTACTCAGTATGGTGTAGCTTCAATAATAAAATCGGTGGAAGATTTCATTATTGTAAGTACTACAAGTAATCAGGTTGGTTGGAAAAGGAGCAAAAGCAACTGCAAACTAATATTGCCATGATGATTTATCAGGTGTCTGAGTGCCTGCATTTTCTTCCAAGCCTGGTTCGTTCTATTTACATTTCCAACATCCTCTCGTCTTTAAGACACCCCACTATGGGAAGGAAGGTTGATTTACTAAACAGCACTTCAGAAGAGTTGTTAAATTCCTTCCAAATGAACTCCATATCGGTGAAATCGTTGCTGTATCTCAAAACCGAGCAAAAGACCATTTTCTTAACGTTTGAGTTGATCCTAAGGAAATACCCTTTACATCACCAACATGATGAGGTTATAGCCGTGTCACTCACGTTATGTAGTTCGTCTTGTATTTGTCGAACATGCCCTGGAGGTTCTGGATGCAATCGACGTTACCCAGCCTGCAGGACCAGTACAGGATCTGTTCTTTGTTCAAAGAGTCGATGTGGTTGTGTTCCATGGGCAAAGTTGTGTTTGTCAGGGAGTTGTAGGATTTTTCAAGGAAACTTTGCATTTTTTTCTGCAAAAGGGATGGCATGGTAAAAGCAATAAATGCTGTAATTTCATCAATGTATCAATAAAACTTTTCAGATATTGAAACCAGTCGCGAAGGGTGAGCACTTCGCACACGCAATAGGGTTCGTTGTAACCATATTAATATATATCATTATTAGTAATTATATTAAGTAATTAAGTACCTAATTAAATAGTAATAACAATAACTTTGAATTGCTAATAATAAATAAGGAAGAAAAGTACAATAGCTGGTAATACAAAAAGTATTGTTAATTAAAAATAGGTGTAGTAAGTGTGTCATATATATTTTTTGAGAAACAAAAATATTTTATTAAATTTATGTTGAAGCATGTTTTGTGTGCTATATGCATATAATTACTTAGATAACAAAAAGTGGTAGAAGAGTATGCTAATGTTTTGTGAAAATTATACATTTTTTTAAGAAACGGATTCTGTAACCATAGTTTGTAACAAAACTAACATAAGGTTCAAAAATTGTTATACCAGTGCTCATTTAGGTAGACATTTGGCTTTAGCACAAAATGTGTTTACATATGTATTGTTCGAAATAGATATCACACATTCTGCCGTAGCATAAACTTTCTATTTCCCAAACAAAACACAGTATTTTCCCATCCAAGCAATACAAAAAATACAAGGTACCTAATTATCGAACTAAAATAATACTTAAATCGTAAAATTTGCATTTAACACTTTTTCTTTTTCATAGTTTTATTCCTTTCTTTAAATTTTTTATAAACTATTTTTACTACGGATAAGAAATGGTTGTCCAAAGCTACTTCAGCATGTGATCTCCAAACGTGTCATATATTTTTGGGTTAAATTTTAATTTGTCGAATATGTCATAATCGTCAATTTAAGTTGAACAATGCTCGTCGTTTATTAAAATAGTACTTTATACATTTTGAAATACTTTTCTTGGCAAAAACAAGCATCTAAAACAAAGGGACAATTATTTGTTAATTTACCATATGTCTTACTCTTTTTGTAAATAAAAAGAAGTACAATAGGGTAATTGAATTAATACAGAACATTTGACATAGTACTGTAACGTTTATTTTATAATTTATTTACATTAATTGAACACTAATTTATTTAACACACTAAACTACTTGTACACTAGACTAGACACTATTTAATTTATTTGTACTGCTCCGCTTTCGGATCGTATGTCGCGTTCACGTCTGCTTCTCTACTTCTCACTAACTCCCTCGATCACAAGCCCCCTTATATATACACCCCCAACCATAATCGAGATCCTTCTCGTACCTTCTAGAACGCCTACGCAGAAAATGTTCAGAAGGTCACAAATTAATTGCTTTTCGTAAACAACATTCCGGGAAAATTCGTGCAGCTGTCTTTACGCGTCGTAGTTGGTGTCGCGTTGTTTACTTCTCGCATTACAGTACAATTTTTCTAATTACCTCTATTAGTTTCTAATTCCTGTGTAATCACTAAAGACCGGATTTGTATGTATTTGCATATTGCATATGTGCCTTGCATATTATGACCATTTTTCTAATTTTTGCATATTTCGAGCAAATTCCTCATAATGCTGCATTTTCTAAGGAATTTACAATTATTAATGACTAAGAAAAACCCATTATGCCAATAACGGAGTCTATTAAGGTACCTAATAAATGAATTTCGAAAATAATATGAAAGTACCCGGAATATCGGAAATATTGTAACTAAAATGTGGTCAGATATTTTGCAAAAAACTCTGGTTTTAAAACATTACTAAAATGCTATAAAGTAGCTACTTGAAATTTTAATATAGAATCAGATTTACCGTCAAAACTTTTTACTGTTTTCAAATATGCTCGTATAACCTCTGTTGATGTTGAACGCAGTTTTTCTAAATACAAACATATTTTATCAGACAGACGACAAAATTTTAAAATAGTTAGGTAATCTAGAAAAATATGTAATGACAAATTACAGTAAGAAATATATTTATTGAATGAAACGCATGGTGGGAAATCAACAAGAGCAAACGAGAAACTTATAGTAGTTCGTTAGTATGCCAGAGAAGGATGTTTTGTAACGTTGCCGGCCGAGCAGGCAGTCCAAGTCAACGCGTATCGCGGTCGCGTATCGCTTTACACTTTTGGATGTATGCAGAGCGGATGAATGTGATGTTTCGCGAGCTAGCAACATTGCAAAAGTTCTCTCTCTGTCAAGACAACGAGAAATATATGGCCTTTCTCTCGCTCTCACGTTTATCCCATCCTGCGACTCTGTAGAAACGATCTGTATATCTGTACATAAGGTTATATTGTAAGTGATGAAAGAAAATGTGTGATAAATTTGTAAAATACAATATAATACTTAGAGAATTGTAGTTTTAATTATAAAATCCTTACTTTTTCTTAAAAGGATGGTATTTTCATAGTCTATACTAGTTTCCATTTTTATACTACTGTGTAAAAGTGTGCATGTTTTTTTAAATTTGTGCATGTTTCTTAAAATTTATGCATTTTTTCTTGCATATATATATGCGCATATTTTGGCTAAATTTTGGGCATATAAATCCGGTCTTTAGTAATCACCATAAATTGTTTAGTGATTAGATTTTATTATAACCTTATAAAAACAATGGCAATTTCAAAAGGCTATATATCTTTTAAGAGGACTGGTACGCGTAGCCGTCTTATGGAGCTTTGCGTACATTTTTGCCGACATCCTGTGTCTGTGTTAGTCATTTTTTTGTCAATCATGTTGAACTTATACAACGATTAACTTGTCTAGTAATGAGCTATTTACTCCATTTTTTCAAAATTTTTCTTGAAAAGATGTAAATTTGAAGTAAAAGTTATTTAATTAAAGGACATTAAATGGTGGCTCTTTTAATATCTAATTTAAGTAGTTATAAAACACTTTCTGCAAAATTGAAGAAAATAGCTCAATAATATAATCTTTTTCTGATCGATTGCAGTAAAAATTATTTTAATATCTGTCATAATAAAGATGTAGGATGTAATTAAAGATTTGCATGCAAATCCATGTTTTACTCGTAACGTTCATCGTCTGTCTTTCTATTCTCGTCACTCTCAGATCGCAGGCCGTATTTCTTTTCTTGTTTTCGATGCTCGGCTACCTAGGTAGGAAGGTGGGAGTAAAGTAATAAAGATAAGAAAGAGAGAAAGAAGTCCCTTCGTATTGCACATCATTTGATCGGGGTTTCGACAGGAGATAGTTTATAATTGCATAATGAAAGCGTTATTCTATTTTGAATATTTCAAATTAACTTTATATGTAGTACAGGAGGTTTGTATAAAAATTATCTTCACATCACCTTCGGTGATAGAAATATTTTTATATCATTATAAATTATGTAAATTTACATCGAGACAAAAAAATAGGAATAATAATTAAAATATTAAGACCAACTAAGTAATTAAAACAACATTTTGCTCACTTTTTATAACATAAATATAAGCAATAATTTTGTATAATATATTGTCTTTGGTAGTAGGTATCTTGGTATACTACCTATTTAAAAAGTCACTGGTGTGGCATTAATGTGATAAATTTATCAGTATTACAGTCTGGTATGTTAAGTATGATTAATTCTCGGTAGTTTAATAGTTTTAATTATTTAGTAATTAATAGTTTTCACTGTATCATCGTAACCATAATAAACGTCACCCAATTGTTGAAGATTGATAATTTGTATTACATTCATAAATTAAGAATGTATTGTTGTGCTCACATGTGATGTAATGTCTTGTAATGAAAGTAATGATTGTTAATTGTGAAAGTAATGTATTGATGCTAAGTAATTTTACAACTGGAGATAAGTAATGGGTTGACAAATGTCATTATTGTAGATTATCCTGGTTGTTAACAATTTTAAAACCCCTCTTGTAAGATGGGCGCCCGCAGGATTTAGTTCCAGGGGGGGCCAAATTTTTATTCAAAAAGAAATCAGAAATCTGTATCTAATATATATATATATATATATATATAATAGCGAAAATGGAACAATTACCTACAAAAGAAAAAGTGCATGTCTAGATCTTCCTTGATCTCCTCAGCGGTCATATAAAAAATATACGAACAATTTTTTAAAGATATGGAAGAAACGTCAGTCCACAATTAAACTTTAACACACATTACGTTTAAATACCTATATAGCCAGCAAATATATACATATATGTATAATATGCACGGTAGCAATAATTTAACAAACATTATTTTGTTACTATTTCCGTACTCAGTTTTTTTAAGATATCGCTCGTTCCACGCCGAATATGAGATTTTTTTTAGATGTAGCCCAAACTGAAGGAAAATATTCCTTTTGGGACCCCGAAACCCCTTCTAAATTTTTAGGACCCCAAGTGGAATAAAACTCAAGTAATGGACAATTGAAAATTGAAATTTTCAGGTTCGGCTCCAAAACCAAAAATTTTCAACCATCCATAATTTGTAAAAATACCCATTTTTATGAAAAAGTTTCAAACACAAGTTGTTTGTAATGCTTTAAACTTTTGGAAACTGCCAAAAAAAAGTTCATCCGACATGGTTCACTGTTGAAGAGTCTGGGCGCCATTAGTCATCACGCCACCAATAAAAAACATCATAAGCTTTCCTGACCAAAAAAATCAGGAGCGTAGCTGGATCCGACACAAACCTTTCGAACCTAAACAGAAGTTCGCCAGACCTTCGTCTGGCCCGTCTAGCCCCAAATTTCAAGATTTGTGTTGAAAATTCAAATTTCCAGGACAATTCTTGTGGAAAGTTGCTTCAGTGTTGTCTTCAACCGTAGTGTACCTTCAAAAACATCAACAAAAGCTACAATTCCGGTGAAAGTCGCGTTTTGGATGTGCGTCAAGCGAGTCGTCTGGGCTCCAAATTCAAGTATTTTGGGGAATTTTAAGTTTTTGAGCCGCCGCGGACTTGGGAAATGCTCTACTTATATGAAAATACCATGCCAACCTTAGTGACATTGATCCCCAGTTAACTTCTAGAAAAAATGTTGCTCATGGTTTGATATTGACTTAGCAAACAGTGGATTTCTGGGGGGCTCAATGGAATTTTATTGATATCAAGCGATTTTTGTAGGATTTTACCATTTTTTTCCCTCGGAGCTCATAGGTCTAGCTAACTTCTGTTAGGGCTCAAAAGTTTTGTATCAAATCGAGCTACGCTCCTGATTTTTTTTGGTCAGGAACGCTGACGTTTTTTTGCGGTCTCACGATTAATGAGGCCTAGACCCGTCAACAGTGAACCTAGTAGGATGAACTTTTTTTTAGCCGTTACCAAAAGTTTAAACCATTACAAACAACCTTTGTTTGAAAATTTTTTCATAAAAATGGGTATTTTTACAAGTTATGGATGGTTGAAAATTTTTGGTTTTGGAGCCGAACCTGAAAATTTCAATTTTTAATTTGTCCATAACTTGAATTCTATTCCACTTAGAGCCCTAAAAATTTAGGCAGAGTTTCGTGGGCCAAAAGAACCATTTTCCTTCATTTTTGGCCACATCTAAAAAAAATCCAAAATTCGGCATGGAACGAGCGATATATATATTTTTTAATTATTTATTTTTTGGTATAATAAAGCATAGGTGGGTAGGTAGGTACTTACTAAGATGTAAATGAAAACAATATATCGTAGATAAAGTTTACTAGGCGGTTGCAGAACCATCTTTAAATAAAGATTGCAGCTTCCTTTTACCATTTGCGAATTTTTTTAAATTTTTTTTAGCAAAATCATGATAGCTAGCAATTCTTTCTCTATCACTTTTAATCTCATCGCTAGTAAGCGATCGTGAGTCATCGCTTGGGACATGTAGATCTCAACCCTTTTAATATGACGAAGCGTGGAAAAGATCTCCCAATTGAGAAGATAGTAAAGTTAGCAAAATAAAAAACGCCCTTCTAATAGATGGGTAAAAGTTTGAATGCTTAATTACATTTTCTAAAGATATGTTACTGGTTAAGTTTAATTCTGCCAGATACTCTTTCCAGCTCTTAGAATCCTCTTTAAAATTGTCAATATTATACAGTTCTTCGATTCTTCTAATATATGCATCTTTCAAAAGTTAGTCATAACACCAAACAAAAATCAAATCATTTTCTCTCAATATTCTTTAAGAAATATTTAAATAAAAAAATCTATGCCTCGGTGGGGAATACTTTCTTACATCACAATTTATGTCCCACAAGTAGAGAAGATCAAGACTAAAGAAATTGTGGTTATGACGCATATAAAAGGAATGAATAGTTTTATTCAATGTTCGATGCTATAACCAAATAAGCGTGTGCTGTGCGAGGATCGAGGATGTCTCACCCTCGCCGCAGTCGCCGCGTTTTCCACACGCGCGGGTTGCTTTCAGTAGTGGGGATGAGACACATATCGATTAAAACGTGTGTCTTGTAGTACTTCGGATTTTAACATCGACGCTGTCGAAAAATGTACCAATCCTCTTAAACAAATCATCTCCTAAACTAAAAATTGAAATTTTAGCACCAGTTATTCAAAGTAGGTACCTTCTGGTAAAATCAGAAAAACGTCAAAATTCAGTGTCTTCTACTAGGACGAACCTCAGCCAAAATGTTAATTTAAGAATTAAGCTTCCCTACAAACCGATACTCACCGATATCATCCGTCCCAGTTCCGTATCCTCACCGGTCCTGTCCAGGAGGTACCTGAACCCCTTGAGGGCCGTGTACCAGCTGAAATAGGAGGTGTCCTCCTGGAGGTATCCGAGGAGATCCCCGACCTCGACGTATCTCATCTTCCCCTCTCTGGCCATGCCGAAGACGTCATCGGCCAAGAGGGATCGCTCCGTCTCGGTCAAGCCGCCGAAGTTGGGTTCCCGCAGGATAGTCAGGAGTTTCGCCCAGGTCTCGTCGTCGTAATCGACCCTGTAATAACCTGAAGGTGAAGGGTTTAAACGAGTTACGAACATGTGAACGGCGGAGGGAACTGTGCTTATAACATGGGATCAATGCGCAAACGCAAGTGGTGCGCATGCACTAGTGCGCATTGTTGGTACATAACCTCGAAAATATATTAGACTAATTAACTCAACAACAATTAGCGAATGTTATGAAACAATTATTGAACGAATAATTAACTGTCCTACTGATCACCTCATTAAATTGTCTCTTACTAATAATACTTATGCAACAATGTTTTCGAATCGTTTTAGTGTTCCACACTTACCAGAATTTTTGTTCAAAATAACGCCTCGTTGAACACTTCCCTCGAGTTCAACCGTAGGTGTTTCAGGTGTCGACCACATTATTTCAGGATATTCCCTATTTTCAGTAGTTAAGCTGATGGGAATATACCAGGATTCAGCTGAAGTCCCGGAGCCGCCAAATGGTTTCTAAAATAAACATAATAATAATAATAATAATAATAATAATAATAATAATAATAATAATAATGATAATGATAATAATAATAATAATAATAATAATAATAATACTAGTAGTAATATATGAACTAGCAATTATAAGTGGTTATTTCAACTTAGCATTTACCACAATAGAATTTCAGAATATGGAAAGATGTTATGTTTCACTCAATCACAGGACTATAGTGACTACGCTGAAAGTATTCAAAGCAATATTTAGAACATATTGCAATAAAACCCTCAAATCCTACTGTGGAAGGGATTACAGATATCTGGGGATATAATGACTGTTTCGACATATCCAGAGTTTCAACTTAGCACTTACTACAAGGAAATTTCGGAATCTGGGTGTCTGGAAAGAAGTTAATCAGTAAGAATTCCATAACAAATACGTAGAAAGTATTCGAATGTAGAACTTGGAACTTTTATATCCTGAAAATCCTCAAAATCTATGGTTCTGGAAACAAGATTAGGGATATATACGGAAATATGACAACCGTTTAGACATATCCAGAGTTTCAATTTGGCACTAACCACAACGGAGTAAATATGGGTATATGGAAAGGAATAATGCATCCAGGTTTGCATAGTGACAATGTCGAAAGTATCCAAACGCAAAACTTGGAAATTTCAAAATCCACAAATCCTGGTTTCTGGAAAAATGATTGAGGGTGTCTAGGAGTGTAGTGACAGTCTCGACGTATCCAGAGTTTCAAGTTAGCACTTACAACTAAAACAGAACTTGGAACTTGTAATATTAAGATTCTCAAATTCTGATCTCTGGAAATCAAATAAAGGATGCCTGGGATTACAACGATACTTTTGACGTATTCGGAGTTTCAACTTAGCACTCACATGTGAGGAGAATTTTAGAATATGAGTGTTTAGAAAGAAGTTATGGTTCCAGGATTTAATTGACTCAAACGTAGGACCATAGTGATAATGTCAAAAGTATCCAAAAGCAGAACTCAGACCTAATAAAATTAAAACCCTTGAATCCAGAATTTTGGAATCATTATTTAAAATCTCTAGGAATTTAATGAAAGTATTGATTTAACTAGGTAATAAACTAGGTATTATCTAGGCAATCAAATTAGGACTTATATATACAACAACATAATTTCAGACTAGATAAGTTTAGGAAGAAGATATAATTTCAGGATTAAGTTCATTCAAGCAATGCACCATAGTGATTACATCGAAAGTCTTCGAAGGCAGAACTTGGAACATATACTAATATTAAAACCCAAAATCATGGATTCAAGAAACATAGTTAGGAATGCCTGTTAATATAATTACAGGTTCGTATAGTAAATTTACAACTTCTGACTTACAAAACAAGAATTTCAGAATTTGGGTCTGGACAAGGACGATGTTTCCAGGATTCCATAGTGACAACGTAGAAAGTATCAAAATGAAGAAGTTAGAACCTAGAACGTTAAAACATTAACGTTATTTAATTAAACGCTAAAGACATACTAGAAGGATATCTGGGAATACAACGACAGTCCTGACGGATCCAGAGTTTTAACTTAGCACTCACAACAACGGCATTTTAGAATATGGGTGCCTGGAAAGAAGTTAGGCTTTCAGAATTCAGTTTACTTAATCACAGGACCGTAGTGGCAACGTTGAAAACATCCAAAGATAATATTTGGAACATATAAATCACCAAAATCATCAAATCTTGGATTCTGGAAATATAATTAAGGATATATGGAAATATAACGACAATATCGACATATCCTTATCTATTAACTTCATACTTACAATAACAGATTTCCAGAATTGGGTGTCTGGAAAAAATGTATTCATCCAGGATTCTATAGTGACTACGATGAAGTTATCCAAAAGCAGACCTTGGCACTCATAAACTCAACATACTCAAATCCTGCTTTCTGAAAAGGGGATTAGGGATGTCTGGGAGTAGACTGACAGTGTCGACAAATCCAGAATTTTAAGTCAGCACGTACAACAACGGAATCTTAGAATATGGGCCTCTGGAAAGAAATGACCATAGTGACAAAGTCAAAAGTATCCAAACGCAATATTTGTACCTTATGATATGAAAACCATCAAATCCTGAAGTCTGGAAACATAATTAAGGGTGTCTGGTGATACAATGTTAGTTTCAAATATGCATCCAGATTTTCAATTTCTCACTATATCAATATAATTTCAGAATATGGATGTTAAGAAGACGGCAAGCTTCTAGGATACGGTTGACTCAAGCAGGAGACCATAGAGACTACATGGAAACTTTCCAAAACAGAACTTGGAACTTGTAATATTAAGACTCAAATTCTGACTTCTGAAAATGGAATATAAGGATGCCTGGAAACATAATGATAGTTTCGAGGAATCCAGATGTTCAACATAGAACTTACAATAAAATAATGGGGTGTCTGAAAGGAAGTTATTCCAGGATTTAATTGACTCAAGCATAGGACCATAGTGACAACGTCAACTAATTATAGCCCTCGAATCGTGGATTCCTGAAACAGGATTAAGGGTGTTTGGGAATACTACAGTATGGACTTATCCAGAGTATCAACTTATTTATAACTTCCAACCACAAAATTTCAGAATATGGGTGTCTGGATAGAAGTTCTTAAGTATCCAAAGGCAATATTTGGAACTTATGATATTTAGAACATTAAAACCCAAAGTCCTGGATTCTGAAAATAGAATTAAAGGTGCCTGGAAAATATAACGACAGTTTCTGTCGTATCCAGAGTTTCAACTAAGCGCCTACAAAAACAAAATTTCAAAATATGTGTGTTTGGAAACAAGCTATGCTTTCGGGATTTAGCCCACTCAATTACAGGACTCTAGTGACAACGTCGAAAGTATCCAAAGGCAGAGCATGGAACTTATTGTATTAGAACCCTCATATTTTGTATTCTGAAAACGTAATGAAAGATGTGTGGGAATGCATAGGAATATAATAATGATCTCGACGTATCCAAATTTTCAATTTTGCACCCACATCAACATTCTATCAGAATGTCGAAGTTTAGATACAACGTAGGCTTCCAGGATTTAGTTGTCTCCATCAAGGAACTACAATGACAATCTTGAATCCAAAAGCATAATTTGGAAGAAGAGAACCAAATAGAGAAACTTCATCAGAACAAATTTCGGTTACAGCGACGTCACAATTAACTTATGGACTTATAATTAACTTATAAACTTCAAAATATTTAAGCAAAAAGAATTTTTATTCACCTGAGTTACCCTCAAATCGCCGTCTTTTTCCTTAACCTCCAAGATGGGATAACGGGTCGACTTCGTCCAATTTTCCATGATTTTGGAAAAATTCGCCGGTAATTCCTCTGAATCTGTGATCACATTTTCATCGATCATATTCCAGAAGTCTTCAGGTTCGACGGTACTTAATCTGCTACATGGAATTACGATGAAAATAAAGATAAATTTAAGAGAGTGGTTGACTGCTTACTATTTGGATAAGAATTGTGTTGTTGCGTTGTTAAAAACTTCGTCTCCTAGAATATTTCCGGTCATTTTCATCAGGCAACTTCCTGAAATCAATCCAACTTAATATATATAATAGTAAAAATACTTAGTAAACTATATGTCTCAAATGGAATTGTATAGTATATTGTAATGCGAAAAGTAAACAGCGCGAGACGTGTTTACTCGTATCGGACCTGAGCGGCTACCTCAAAAGAATTACCGCGACGCTTAATTGAATTCTATAAAAAAAGACAGCTCCATGAATACTCCCGGATTATTATTTAAGGAAAGTAATTTATGACCTTCTGGACATTTTCTATGTAAACATTATTAAAAGAACAATCGAGTGCTTTGTGGAAACATCGAGCAAATATAGAGAAATTAGCGAAACTTGCGGTGCACGTCATCAAAATTTATGACGTCAGCACGTCGCCATGTTGCCACATCAAATTTTTTTACTTGACATGACTGTTGGTTTGGCTAGTAAATTTATAACTGAAAAGTATACATTTTCTTCGTCTTTCATGAATTTTGCTCTGAGATTATTGTGAAGTTCTTAAATAATTAAAATATATAGGTATTAGTATACACCAATAATTACAAATGAAATAAAATCATAATGTGTTAGGATGAGTTAGTAGGTACATGGAATTTACTCATTTAGTCAGTGTGATTTTATTAGTGTTATTATACATTTACATTACCTATACATATTACATTATACACTATTATGCTATTATACAATTATTTACAAACAAAATAGATATTAATAGATTAATTATATTAGAAATTATGAAATTCTTAATAACAAACACATTTATATACACTAATTACAATTCAAATAGGATCATGTGTTCTAGGATGAGTAAGGTATATGGAATTTACTCATTTAGTCAGTGTCATTTTATAAGTTTTTCTAATTTGCCATTATGCATTCTTGTTAATTGAATTACATATCTGCAAGTGCTTTGACTTTATGCATTACTTTGTTATAAAAACTCACTGTCCACCAAAGACCACAGGGAGGTGTGAGTATCACACGAGTATCACACCTCCCTGTGGGAGGTGTGATCCACAGGAAGTGTGCACTTTCATATAAAGAGAAACCCAGTAGAGAATGGACTTGGCACAGCACAGAAAATACAAGATTGAAATTGAATTGTTGACCAAAATGACCTACAATGTAATATTAGGTAATACAAATACAGATGAGAAAGAATAGAGGGCAATACAGAACAAATTAACATGTGAGAAACAAACAACAATAAAGTAAGTAAAGTATCTGCTGCCAGAATATATGTGGTCATCAATTGAAACAAAGAAACCCAAATTAAGCCTACAATTAAAAATAATAAATAGAGAAATTCAAATATAACTGAACTTTTGAGCAATTAGAGGAAACAACTACTTCGAGGACAAATACCCCTACCGACATTGAATTATACCACTAACTTCTCTCACCTGAACTCAGTTTAACATCTCAGTGATTTTTTATAAAGAATACATATATTTTTCGGGATTAAAGGTGCATTTTTCTTTATAATAAATAGAGAAGTATGGAGGTCGGGACTGACATTGTTGTGAAAACCATAAGTATAGAACCAAAAATATTAAGGAATACAGTAGCAAATAGAAGAAAACAAATAACATTAATAGATGACAAATCCAAAACAGAAAAGAAATATTTACACCAATGAAAATGAAATGGAAACACTGCTCTGAAGATAAGCTACAAACTACAAGTATGATATAATAACTGATCTGCAACATTTGGATCAAGAAAGTGTACACTAAATTGGCAGGTGTAATTGGATCGAGGAGCGTAGAGACATTGTAGGGAGGTGCATGTCCAACGGCCTAGAATCTGGAATTCAAGCAGAATATTGTAGTTATGAAAGTCGCGGAAGGAAACACACCCTGGTCAACCCGTCGGAAGTACTGTCTCTTATCAACTCTCTATTGGCAGCTTTACATGTGTCCATCGAGCCTTCATTTTATGTTCACCTAAAAAAAGTTTTACTATATAAATATGCATGCACTGCAGTTACAATATAATAATATTCTAATAATACATTATGTGCACATACCTAGAGTAAGATGTATTTACTTTAGTCAGAATCTGATATAGGTAAAAGTGAGATACCAGACATATCAGGCTCGATTTTAGATTCACAGTCACTACAGATGGCATGTTCGTGTAGATGTTAAATATTTCCTAAAAATCACTATTACTCTCTGAGTCACTGTTCAAGTCAATCACTAAATTGTTAACTTCCATTCTATCAAACATTCGTTCACGATTCCACCATTTCTCAATTACTTGTTCTGTATGCTTGATGGAGTTCATCCAGACCACAGGTGTAATGGTAGACAATGCTTCTTTCCACATGTCCAAACAGTTATCGTTTGCATTTCCATCTCGACCTACATGTTGGTTATAATAATTTTTCGTCACGCCCCATATCAACTCGATTGGATTGAATATACAATGATAGGGAGGAAGACGTAACACTCTATGGCCATATTGTTCAGCCATCTGATCCGTTAGGTATATCTTTTCTGGTTTATTTCTAGAAAAAAAATTACACAAACACAAATGTTTATATTTCATTTCTACTTACTGATTAACAATTTGAAGTAGTTCACTCTTCAACATTGTATGTTCAAATTGAAAGTTATGTTTTGTAAGCCAATCCTTTATAACAGGCTTTGTCGATCCACTTGTAGGAGCCTTATCTACCAATGTACTGTGGTACGGTGCGTTGCCCATAATAATAACTGACGGTTCCTCCGGTTTTTCTTTGGCGACTTTAACACCACATCACTCTTCACTTTTGCGAGATTCTACTCACAGTACACACACTGATCTTCAGTGCAGCTGAAACACGCTAAAATTTCCAATAAGGGCCATAGAAGCTTAATAACCAATAGTATCAATAATTTACCTCTCTAACGCAGTTTAACGGGAGTAAGGGGCCCCCATTATTTCGTTCCAGTTCAAAGTAACTGATTAGAGACGAGACCAGCTGCTGACACAGACTATTCAATGGTTTAGGCATTTTATTGCAATTCCTTACACTCGAAAACACCCAAACACGTATTTAATTTACAATTTACCGAAGCGAGCAAAGATTTCGAAGTATAACCTCAAATTCTCAAAATCATAACAAAACTTTCGTGTCAATTCGTGAATGGTCTGACAACAGTGCCCACGGCTACCAACTTATATTTTATCGGCTAACATCCGACAGTGTGCTATCTCTTTTTAACTGGGATAACAGTGTGCTCTGTTTAAAGCAAATTTTTATGTGACACCAACGGCAATTGGCAATAAATGTGACGTCATTGATGACGGCACCGCAAGTTTTACTAATTTCTCTATAGTAGAAAACATTATGGGGGCTATAAAAGTGCACGCGGCGGACGAGAGATCATTATTAGACGGAAGCCGCGAGAGTAAATAGTGAACAAGCGAAATAGCGAAAGCGAGAGCGAATGAAGTGAAATAAATTAACGATTAAGAGTGTGATATAAATGAACTAGTTAAGTGTGTTATATAAATTAATTAGTTTAGTAGTAGTCTAAGATAAATTAAGTAGTGTATAGTGAATAATTAGGATAGTGTATATAAATTAGAAAATAAACGTTACAATATGTATAAAACTTTTCAACAAACATTAGGTCGACGCATTTTTGAAAAAGCAAAATTATTTAACTAGGTACTATCAATGCCCAAATTTGTACACAAAATGTAATCGCTATTCCTTCAATTTTCACCTCTGGAAAATTTGGCTGCGTTAATCCCAAACAGCTGATGACCTAAGTCCAGTGGCACCCTCTGCCTGGACTCCGCCTCTAAAGAGGTCTGATACACGTCCACCATGAAATGTTCTTCAAAATGTTGCTCTGGAAACATCTGGAAACATATAAGTCATGACGCAATGGGCCAAAAAGGAGACTCATATTTCCAAACCTCATTCAGAGCCTTATAGGCGAAATGATCAGCTAATCCCTCGTTGAGGATATTACGCTCGTGAGACTTCGGGCTCACGAAATGGACGAAACATTGTTCCGCAACTTTTCTTGCGAGGAAAGTTGCGATGCGTTGCCTGTCCCGATCGGAAGACACGTCGGCTTTCCAGAGTAACTTCTCGGGCCTGGAAAGTATCGAGAATTGTAAAAGTGAGCATATAACAATTACAAATTAACAAATTGTTAACGAATATTTCTTTTAATTTAACACAGCGCCATTTTGATACTTTAATATCGATATTAGGAACTGTTGTCCAACTGAATCTAATTTTTCGGAGGTTTGATTTTGAAATTATTCTTTTTGGTAATAATTTTACAAAATAACGTTTTACATAAAAATTGTAGATGTACTTATGGCCTTAAAAATTTGTTAATGAAATTTCCGCGTTACACTAAAAATAAAGCTGTTACGAATTTTTTTCTGATTTAAGACACGGCCATTTTGAATTTTCAAAATCGATACTATTGATATGCTATCATATCTGGAACTAAATTTTTGGACGTTTGATTTGGCACCAAGTGCAATTTTGTTCAGTAAAAATACACTTTTCTAACCTGAATTAAACGTTATTATTTAGTGGGTTTACAAATTAACGAGTTTTCGGAAATATTTCTTTCTGTGATTATTTTACAAAATCATGTTCTACACAAAAATTGTTGGACATCTTATGGCCTTCCAAGAAGTTAAATAAAATTTTCTCGTTAGATGAAAAATAAAGCTGTTACGAATTTTTATTTAATTTAATAGACCGCCATTTTGAAAATATAATATCTATACGACCTAATGTCGAACTGAATCTAGATTTTTGGACGTTTGATTTTGGCACCAAGTACCATATTGGCTAGTAAAAATGCACTATCTAATTGATATTGACGGTTATTTCAAGAGTGTCAAAATTAAGGGGTTTTCGCAAAATATTTCTTCCTGTGATTATTTTACAAAATAATGTTCTACACAAAAATTGTAAGACATCTTATGGCCTTCAAAGAAGTTAAATAAAATTTTCTCGTTAAACGAAAAATAAAGCTGTTACAATTTTTTTTCTAATTTCATAGACCGCCATTTTGAAAATATAATATCTATACGACCTAATGTCGAACTGAATCTAGATTTTTGCACGTTTGATTTTAGTATCAAGTACCACGTTGGTCAGTAAAAATGCACTATCTAATTGATATTGACGGTTATTTCAAGAGTGTCAAAATTAAGGGGTTTTCGCAAATATTTCTTTCTGTGATTATTGTACAAGACAATGTTCTACACAAAAATTGTAAGACATCTTATGGTCTTCAAAGAAGTTAGATAAAATTTTCCCGTTAAACGAAAAATAAAGCTGTTACGATTTTTTTTCTAATTTAATAAGCCGCCATTTTGAAATTTAAATATCTATATGACCTATTGTCGACCTGAATCTAGACTTCTGGAAGTATCAGTTTGGTACCAAGTGTCATTTTACATAGTAAAAATTATTAAATTTAGTGTAATAATAAAAAATATGATTTGTCAAACTTAATTCATTAGAGGGTAGTCACAATTAACGAGTTTTCGTAAATTTTGTGCTTATTCCACAAGAAAAGCTATATACAAAAATCACAAGACTTGTTATCGTCTTTTTTTGGTACCAAGTACCATTTTGATTGATCAAAAGTGTACTTTAAATCTTTTATTCAGCATTTCCATTTAAAAGGTGTCATGAAGAGTGGGTTTTCGTAAATAATTTTTTTCGTGCTTATTCCACAAAAATAAGTGTTATACAAAAATTGTAGAGCTCTTTAGGGCTTTCAAAAAAGATAAATAAACTTTTCGCATTTGTCGACAAATAAATCTTCTACTAACGTTTTCCCAATTTTCCTGGTCGACATTTCCGAATGGATTTTTTGACGGTTAATTTTGTTACCAAGCGTAATTTCGACCAATAGAATGCATTTTCACCTGGAAACAGCATCAAGATAATCAGTTAAATATTAATTCCTTTCAAAGCTGTAACTTAAAAGATTAGAAACAATAGGTGTGTTGATTATACTATCAGGAATCGTATCAATCTCTCCTTTGTTTGATTTCAATATGACTAGGTACTAATCAATATTTATATCAATATCTTATATTATCTATTTTGGATTACAAATACCTACACTCTAACATTAATCCTGTTCTTGCCTTCGTACTATACATTTCTCTCTGCACACATAGTAATCCTCAGATTTTGACACATTTAATGTATACATTTAATACCTAACATTACCTAAGTTATAAACATATTGCGTTACTTACCCTGCGGCAATAATCCCCAAAGCTGACGCGGGTTCCACCCCATCTACAGGAAGAACCACCAAATCCACCTTAGAAGAGCAGTTCTTATATTCCACGTTCGTTATGTTCTCCAACTGGTGCATGAGTTGGATCAGAGTATCGGCGGCGAAAGCTTCAGTATCGTTCAGTTTGATACAAGTGCAGATCTTCACGGGATCGTAATAGTTCCAAGCCTCACAGTCGAATTCCCCCAAGACGATTTGGAGAGACGAAGGGGCGATTTTGGGCGTCGTTTGGAACGTGTAACTCCTTATCCTTGAAAAGAAGAAATAAGCAAAAATTAGGGAAAGGGACTTGGAGAGATGTTTAAGTTATTGTCATGTTTGATTCTAAATTTAGTACTTTTCAATAAGTAATTTATTAATTTCAATGTCTCGGTGTGCGCAGCAGACACTTTAATGTTTTAGGAAATTTTGGGAATAGATAGAATATTGTGAAACCTTATAGAACATTCTGGAAATGGCCCAAAATAATTTTTGTGTATTTTTTGTATAAATAGTACCTTTCGGTAGACAACATATAAAACTCTGTAGAACATTCTCGATGATTGTGAAAACAAACAGAACTCAGCATTGACTAACCTTCTAAAAAACTAGTGAAAATCAAAAGCCTTTGGTGAATCTCTCCAGAATGTTGTAAAGAGAATATAAATTTTAATAGATAGGAACTTTTGCGGAACTTGTAGAACATGAGAGATTGTTAGAAATAATTAATAGTATAAAGAGTATTCTGGTCTGTTGTGGAAATGAGTGGAACTCAATTTAATGTTTTTGAAATTTTAGGAAATATATAGCATTTTGTAAAATCTACAAATTTCTAGAATTTTGTTCTAGTATGTAGCATCTAGTAGGTATGCATTTTGAATGAAAAATGTATAGAACTGTGTAGAACGTTCTGGATGATTGTGAAAACGAACAAAACTCGAGTTTGACTGAACTTTTAGAAAATATGTAAAAATGAAAATAACTGGATGGAGCTTTCTGGAAGGTATCAGGGAAAATAGAATTTGATGAACAGCCTAGGATATTGTGGAAGATTATGCTAATGGAGTAGAATTCTGAAGAACTTCTGGAAGCTTTAGAAACAAATTAAAGTTACTCAAGAGAGATATTAAATGTTTTTCAAAATTGAGAACATGAATTGAACACTGTGGAACTTTCTAGAACAATGTAGAATATGTCAGAGATGATCGAGATTTTTGTGGAATATATACCTAAGTAGTTAGAGATTATGGTATACGTTTTGAAAGAAAAACAAATAGAACTCTGTAGTACAATCTAGATGATTGTGGAAAATAATAGAACTAAACTTTTAGGAGCGTGGTTGAATTAAAGGGAACTGTGTAAAACTTTTTGGAAGATTTTATAGAATTTTATGGAAGTTTTAGTTAAATACAAAAGAAATTCTGCACAAATGTCTGGCAAATTTTTAAAAACAATAAGAAGTATAAAATGCATTCTAGAAGCTTGGGGAATTAAAAAGAATTATGTTGAAAAAAATTTCAAAATTGAGGGAATGATAGAATTTTGTGCAAACTTTTAGAATATTCTAGTATATGTCTAAATCTATTTTGATTAGCTATTATATCTACTAATCTATGGGGGGGGGGGGCTCTATAGAATTTGTAGATGATTTTGAAAACTACTAGAATTCTACACAAAATGTAATTGTATGAAATATTCTAGAGGATGTAAGCACAACAAAATGGAATTCTGTAGAACCTTTTGGAATTTTTTTGGAAAATATAAAAGTAAAAAGAACTTTCTATAAAATTTTTGGGATGATCAATTCTAGAAGCGAATAGAACTTTGTGGATCCTCGTGCAACATGCTTAAAATGTATGTAAAACGTATACTACTTGAACATTTCTATGGAGATAAGTCAGTGGTGAAGATTAGGTTTTAGTTTGATCATAAATTCTAATTACATTACCGAAAACTGCATCTAATTTCCTTAAATTTTAAGAAAGTTATCCATGAAGGAGATTTTAAGGTGTATAGATTGGCTCCATAAGACATCAAGAATACGCCGTTATTTTTGGAAAAGTGGATGGTTTTGCTATATGGTAATCGAAGCTGACGGAAAAGACTTGGAAGTAAATGGAAATGTAATACAGCAATTTGAAGAGTATAAGTACTTAGTAACGAAGAATTTAAGACAAGCCTTTCAGTAAAGCTGTCATAAGAAAATTGCACCCACTCGTATGGGGTAAAAACTTAAAAAAGCAATTTATTGTAAATTAATTTAGGGCAGTTTTCACCTAAATCAATCAACTTACTAAACACGCTTTGTTTTACAAAACGAAGAATAACACTCACCCAACGTAACAAGGTCAATATTGTACAACTAAAGTAAAGATTGTTGGTGTCAGGATAACAATAAATCTTTTTATAACAAAAATCGACTACGTTATCAGATAACATTAAACAGAAAGTAATGTACTATTGATGTCATCTAAACTGAATTTATATGAAAGCTCCCGAAATTTTGGCAATAAATTAGTGTACCTAGTATGCTCATTAAACGAAGGTGTATAGTTTAGTTTTGATCTAAGACCCTTCTGATCTTAAACCAATATGTGAGACTGATTTTCGAGAGGCCCTTACTTCACTTTAACTACAAGCTCACGATAGGCCCTGAAAGTTGTTACGTGTCTTTTTACTCTGGCTTATTTTTCTTTGTTAAGATTAATTAAGGTCGATTTTTAGGAGCGCTCGCCGGTTTTCGTTCACAGATTTATTCATTTAAGGCGACGTCTGTTTTTTTTACGAGCGACGCTTATGTCGACACAGGGGAAAATTTGGTTTCGAAAAGGCTCGGACGTCCAGTTACACTGGCGACACTTTGTCTAGCTCTGAATCATGGCGAGCATGGTTCACGTAGGAGGTTGAAATTTTGATTGATTGGGGTTGAATGTGTTGACCATCGTTGTTGAAAATCTGAAAGTGTTCCATTATAGGGCTTGTCTGTAATTAAGGTGTAAGTAAGTTGAGACACATTTCGGTAAAGAGAGAATCATTTTTTATCAGGTAAACATCATGACAGTATAGTTCCCGAAACGAAACCGGAAGCTTAGAAAGTCCTTAGCGAACCCGTTTGCCAGGAGGGAGTTGCTAAGCAGGGAAGGAAAAGAGGGTCTGTAATTAGTTAGAACAGCCAGAGTGGGATTTGTAATTGGTACATATTGGGTGAGATTTGAACAGTGATGCCAGATTAGGGAATTTTTCCCTAGTTCTAGAGATTTTTTGTTAAAATGGGAAAAAAGGGAATTATTCAAAATATCTAGGGAATTTTGACCTCTGGGTCTTATTTAGCGAATATTTGTAATTTCCATAAACAATCATGCCAAAATAAATTTTTCATAATATCATGTGATCTTTCGTCGCTACCAATATACCGCAATTTTCATGTAAAGGAATCATTGCATATTGCATTTAGTTTCAGATTCAGATATGTATTTTGGAATTGTTCCGTACTTCCACTGTTTCTGGGCTTACGACTCAGTCGGGAAGGTAAGGTTGGTTTGGTTTGGCTTGTCTAGTAAATAAAACATTTCCACGTTTCTGAGCTCTTCGAGTTAGTCGCGACTCTGTTTCCTTCTCTCTCCCCCCCTCTCTCTCTCCTTCTCTCTCTCTCATCTCTCTCCTTCTCTCTCTCTCTCTCTCTCTTTTCACATACAGACCACTGTACCCCTTCGTTGACATGCCGATAACGAAATAAACGAAATACGCACCGCTCCCCGTAAACCCTAACCGACACTTGTCATTTCCGACGTCCCAAGACACGTCCCTTTCGGCCACGTCCGTTTTTCCCCCAAAATTCCCCAAAAGCAATGAAATTCAAGAAGCACCAGGCCGTCGACGCCGCCGCCACGCCCCACGACGTCTCGAGCTCCTCGAGCGTCAAGACCAAGAAGTCCACGAACTTCCTCTCGGCCCTCGTCAGGAGGACGAGACGGGAGAGGCCGCGCGCCGACGACGACGCCGCCTCGGTCGCCTCGCAGCGCCTCGACGCCGCCCCGAGCGACGTCTCGCTGCTCGGCATCCGCATCAGGGAGGAGATCGAGATATGCGGCAGGTACTACGACTCCGAGTCGACGGACGACTCGAGCTGCGCGACGAGCGTCGTACGGCACCGGGACGCGGCGACGTCGCTCGCGCCGTGCCCCGTCCACCGGCAGGACCCGCAGCCCGCGAACGGCGTCAGGTTCGCGCAGGACCTGACGCGCAGGCTGCGCGAGGACGAGGACCGACTCGTCGCGCTGATCGCGAGGTTCATCCGCGACCCCGGCGTCCAGGGGCAGCTCGTCGAGGCCGTGTCGCAGCACGCGAAGTTCCAACGAGAGGCGGAGAGGAGGACGGGCGCGCTCATCAACGAGATGTGGATGCAGCAGCTCGAGCTGGAGAAGGCGCAGAGCAGGACGCTGCGCGACAACCTCAACGCGCTCACGAAGCAGAACCGACAGCTGCAGCTGGACAACGAGGTCCTATTCAGGAGGTGCGAGAAAGCCCTGCTGCGACTCAAGGACGGCAACAAGCACAAGTGCGCCGACTGCGAGTCGAAGCTGCAGGAGATATGCCAACGTAACGAGACGCTCCAGCACAAGCTCGAGGACACCTACCGCGCGATCGACGCCCTCGACAACGAGACCGCGATGCTTAGGAAACGCAACGAGAAACTCCACGACCAGCTGAACGTCTCCTCCGCGCAGATCCTCCAGCTGGAAGCCGCCATACGCGACGCCAAAACCGAGAAGGACCTGGAGGCCGCCTCGCTGCAGCAGAACCTCAAGCGGCTCGAGGACGTCGTCGGGGGCGCGACGAGGGAGGGCTGCCTGATGCTCGACGAGCTGCGGAGGAACGTGAAGCTCGACGAGAAGGACGTCGACTTGAGCGACCCGCTCGAGGTAGTCCGGTTGTGCCGGTGCGGCGTCAGCGAGGCCTGCAAGGAGATAGTGTCGTTGCGCGCCCAGCTGCTCGTCAAGGATAAGGACGTGGACGTCCTGCGGGAGACCAACGCCAAGCTCCAGGAGAACCTCATGAAGTCGACCTCGGAACTTGACGCGCTATCGAAGAGGATAGAGGCGGAGCGCGTCGTCGCCAAGGAGACCGACAGGGTGCGTGATAAGTGTTATGAGACGCTTGTTTCTCTTTAAAATTGACGGGCAGAGGTTCGTTTTCGGTACACGAGAGTTGGGCCACGCGGTCAATCGTCCCTTTAATCCTATTGGGCCATCGGTACGTGTCGAAGGGATTAAGAGATTAAGGTAATAGAGAAATCGTGGTGGTGGTAAAGTACGCAAGTCTTCGTATTTTTTCAAAAGAAATTAGGAAATGCTGTAAAAAGGGCTTATATATGGGAGATAGTTTCCGGTGAGGAAAATCGATATTTTCTGAGAAAATTTTAATTTAATAATCTACTTTAATATAATGTACTATTTATTCTTCTTTATACTTTTATCCAAGCCAAACCAAACAAACCTAACCTTCCCGACCGTAGTCGTAGGCCCAGAAACGTTTCCGTGAAGGATTTTCTCGTTCCGTGTAGGATTTTCTCGTTCCGTGTAGATCTCAATCCAAGATGTCTACTGTCTGTTTACGTTTAAGAGGAATTTTCATAATGAAATATCTCGGTTAATAGACAAAATAAACTAATTTATAAGAAATAAACTATTTATCGTCATTTTGTAATATCATTTTGAAATACATATCTGTTTATATGCTTTGCCGAAAATAATTTTAATAATTACAAAACTATTTATATATTTTTTTACTGGTGAAGCATTGAATAACCAACATTTAACATGCGGCTAAGATCAGTTATCAATGAAATAATTAACATCGACCTCCCACTGTGCCTCAGTGGCCCAACTCTGGGGTAGGATTGGGAATATCTTCGGGACCCTCGAATGACAAGCAGGTAAACTGGCCCAACTCCTCTACGTTCATCGTTTTACAGGACACTGAATTTTCACTTTTTCCTCATTTTGCTAGAAAGTACTACTTTGAATAACAAGTAATAAGAAATTAGTGTAACGTTTATTCTAATTTATTTACACAGTTCTTAACACTACCTAATTTATTTAGTCTATTCCTTAACTAATTAATTTATATTACACACATGTGGATAGGTTATTACTATTATTAGAGTTACTAATATTATTACAAAATTAATCTCCAGAGCATAGAGGTCGCCCAGAAGTGTCTCCATTCATTCCCAGTTTTTTACTCTAAGACCGCCCACATAACGGAAATGACACTCATTTGGATATAAATTGTCTGCCAGGCAAGACCTAATTCATCCCGCCCACAAATATTTCAATATTTCGACATTCTACTCTCTAAAAGAGCAACACTAAGGTTCTCCACTATCCATTACAGGTGATATCAGACCAACAACGCCAAATCTTAGAGGCAGACCTGAAAGCGATGAAGGAGAAAATGGAGAAGATGCAGGTACAATTCGAAATGGAGAAGTCCGCGCTATTGAACACCATCTCGGAGTACGAGGTGCTGAACGTCGACGTAGTAGAAAAGGACAGGATGCTGGAACAGACGAGAAAGTTCGTTTGCAACGTGACCTCTGAGAACGTCGCCCTTCGCAACCAGATCAGCTCCCTACTGGAGACGGGCGCCGGGGACGTCGTCAGAGAGCTGAGGCGTTGTCAGGAGCAACTCATGTTCTACCAAAACCAAAACAACCAGCTCCAGCAGGAGAACAACCAGATGAGATCGCCGGAGGAGCTCCAGAAGTACCAGATGGAGACCGAGGCGCTGAGGAACGAAAACGCGCTGGTCAAGCAACAGCTGGAGGCCGAGCGCAGGACGGTATTCACGCTGCAGTGCGAACGCACCAAGTACCTGGAGGAGAAGAAGATCTCCCGGGCGATATTCACCCGCATCAAGACCGAGCTCCTGCGCGCGCAGAACCTGGAGAACGCCATGCACGACGTCACCAAGCAGGCGAGCAAGTTCGCCCTGATGGCTGAGCACAACAAGGAGCTCGGCGACAGGCTGAAGTCCGAACTGGCCGAGAAGGACAAGACCATCCTCATGCTGAAGACGAGCGTCGAGAAGCTGAACGACGCGCAGGCGCAGGAGGCGAAGGAGAAGCTGTCGCTATGCCAGGAACTGTCGAAGCTTCAGGTCGTCAAGGAGCAGCTGTCGGTACAGCTGCAACACAACGCGTCGCGCACCCAAATAGAGCAGACCGTCAAGCACCAGATGAAGAAGCTCGAGGAGGACAAGAGGAGCGACAGGATGATATTCAGCGAGCTCGCCTCCGAACTCAAGACGATCATAAACCAGAAGGAGTCGCTGATCAAAGAGATAAACGCATACAGAGAGGCCGTCAAGAAGCTGCGCCGCGACAAAGACGACCATGCCAAGAAGATCGACGAGATAGCCGCCGCCAAGAACGAGATGGAATACCTACTCAAAGCCGCGACTGCGAGAAACGAAGATAGCGAACGTACCGTCAAGAGCCTCGAGGAACAACTCGAGAAGCGCAACAAGAAGTACCAAGAGGACTTCGCCTCGTTGAAGAAACTGGTGACGCAGCTTCGTAAGGAGAAGGACGAGCTCGACTCGAGCGTCAAGTACCTGCAGAACACCCTCCAGAAAATCCAGAAAGACCTCGACCACTCCAGAAACAACGAGGAGGAGATCAAACGCGAACTGGACCACAGGCAGAACACCGTCAACTCCCTCACCGAGGAGAACGGAAAGCTGGCTTTAGAGGTCACCCACTACAACAAACTCTGCGAGAAGATCCTCGACAACTTCGAATCGAACATGAAATCCGCCGCAGAGAAGGAGGAGCTCTTCAAGCGCGAACTCCAGGAATCGAGGAACGCGATATTCGAATGCCACCGCCAGATCCAGACGCTGCACGAGCAACTGAGCGCGAAGACCGGCGAGAACCAGCAGCTCGAGGCGAAGTTCTCCGAGCTGAGGCAACAGCACCAGACGCTGAGCGCCAGCTACAGGTCCTTCGAGCAGGCCTACAGGGACCTCGAGGCGAGCCTCGGCTCCATGCGGGACGAGCACCAGGAGCTGCGTAAGCACTTCGAGGCCATCGTCGCCGAGAGGGAGGGCGAGAACTCGAAGCTGCGCGACGAGCTCGAGCGCTCGGCGAGGGCGCGAGAGGCCGTCGACGAGCGAAACTCGAGGCTGCAGTCGCAGCTCGCCGAGCTCACGGCTCGGGCCGACGACGAAAGGCACGACCTGCAGCAGCAGGTCAACATCCTACTCGACGGCATGGGCGACGAGAAGAACCGCATCAACGTCCTCAACCAGGAGAAGGAGGCGCTGCAGAGGCGGCTCGACGGCCTGCAGGCGAGGTACAGCGAGCTGCTCAAGAAGTGCGTCTCGATGGAGAACGACGCGAAGAGGCAGTCGCTCGGCGGTGGACACGAGGACGGCTCGGTCGACGAGCTGCGGCTGACGGTCGACCAGCTGCAGCAGGAGCTGACGACGTGCGAGTTCCAGAAGTCGGAGCTGACGCTGCGGCTGCACGAGATGCAGAAGAAGTACGAGACTGAGAGGAGCCTGTGCGAGCAGCTGAGGAACACGCACAAGCTGGTGCTCGTGAAAGTGCTGCGGCTGAAGGAGGAGGGCACGATCGATCCGGGCAACTGCGACCAGCTGATCAGGATGGTGCAGAGCGGCACCGAGACCAACATCGTCGATGAGCTGGACGAGTGACGAAAAGAGGAGAGAGGAAGGTTTCAAATCTTATGTTTGTACGTTTCGTATTATATTTTTTGTGCTGCAAACATTTCAGTGGAGAGTAAAAGTAGCTTGGGAATAGAAGGTCTTTGAAATCGTGAAAATTGAAGGGTGCCAAAATCGGAGAAAGTTCAAAATTTCCAATTCTTTGTTATAGAATACTAAATGGTCTATATTGATTGGTCTATACTTTTTCTTCAAAAAGCGTATTATTTCATATTTTTACCTGAAAAACATGATTGTGATAGTGAAAGTTCGCAGGCCGCTTGTAGCACTGCGAGTTGGTTTCTTTAAGTTTGGGCCCACTGGTGTGGACGCATCAATGATACACTTGATAATTTTCTGCTATTTATTGACCGTATTGAACTAACTGGAGTAATGAACAAAGGGTAAAATAAATGGTTAATGGACGCTACAATGTGTGTGTGTGCGCCGAACGTGTATATGCGAATAATGTACGTGCGATCGGTAGAGGTCGATTTCTCGTCTCCCGTGTTGGGAGCGCTCCCTCACGCCACTTGTTCGTAGCCGAAGTGGGTAAAACTGTGCGAAAACTAATATGCTCAGCGTTCGGAACGAGATGTCGCTACCACACCTAACATACCGCCGACCTTGAAAGGATGTGCTTTCAAAGCGCAAAGAATATAAATCAAATATTGAGATTCCATGAAACGTAAATACAAAGAATGAAAATAAGTCATAACATAGACAAGTAGGATATACGCGAGGAAAGTAATGACGTAGCACATGTGGGAGAGGGGATGGTAACCATGGCAACTGATAGCAATTGTTTCAACACAATTTTTTTCTTATGGGCGATTAACATGGGAAAATTTTCAAGTGGCTGGTAAAGTACGTAAACGAAATTTCTTAACTATCACCTGTGAAAAATAAGAAACACTGAAGTATGTACTTTTCTTGTATATAAAAGAATACATAATACGTTATGGAGGAAAGAAGAAAAACGTGATTTATTACAGAAGTGACATTTCACTCTAATTCAAATTTGGTGCCACTTGTTAAAGTACGAAATTGACAATTTGTTAACCAATCAGAAGCGACTACGACATAACAGGTTGACCTTGATTTTCCCTTCTCTCAGGCTTTCACGACCACGCCTCTTATTTTTGTGCTTCTAATTGGTTCACAAACTGTCTTTGTCATATTTTCTGACAGATGGCGTCAAATTTGAATTAGATTGAGGTGCCATCTCCGAAATAAATCACTTTTTTCTTCCTTCCTCCATAACCAATCATGTATTCTTTTATATACAAGAAAACTACATACTCCAATGTTTCTTATTTTTCACAGCTGATAGTTAAGAAATTTCGTTTACGTAGGTTATCAGCTGCTTGAAAATTTTCCCATGTTAATCTCCTATAAGAAAAAAATTGTGTTGAAACAGTTGCCATGGTTACCAAATTCTGACGTCACGCTTTCCTCGCGCATAGTTATTAAGAAACATTTTCTTCAATTGGTAGGACGCACAATTTCACTACCGGTCGCTTAAACACTCCGGTGCGAGTTCGTACACTCACAACGCGCACTACTCCATCGGAGCCGGGATGCAGAGCCGTGATACGGCCCAACGACCATTGGTTGGGGAGTGTGTTGTCATCCACCAGCATGACTAGAGCCCCTACCAGGAGCGGAGAGTCCTTGATTATGCGCCATTTGGTGCGCTGCTGTAACTGATGCAGGTATTCCGTGGACCACCGGCGCCAGAAGTGCTGAATCAGTTGCTGAAGATGCTGGTACCGGCTTAGGTGTCCAGTCTTCAGGTCCGTGATGTTATGTTGGGGAAGTGCTGTCATCGCTTGCCCAATGATGAAATGCCCAGGAGTGAGGGGTTCGAGGTCGTTTGGATCATCGGATAGAGGGTATAAAGGGCGAGAATTCATTATTGACTCGACTTGGGTTATGATAGTTTAAAATTCATCATACGTGAAGTTAGTGTTTGCCAATACGCGTTTTAAGTGATATTTGGCGGATATGACTGCCGATTCCCAAAGTCCTCCGAAGTGGGGGGCCCTTGGGGGTATGAAATGCCAAATAATGCCCTTATTGGCAATAAAATTTTGTACTTCATCGTTTTGCGTTATGCCTACTATCTCCTTTAATTCGGAGTTGGCAGCCACGAAATTTGTTCCGTTATCGGAATATAGGTTAGAGCACAATCCCCGCCTTGCAACAAATCGTTTTAGAGCGTTTAGAAAGCCGTCAGCGGATAGATCACTCACGAGTTCCAAGTGCACAGCCTTGCTGACCATGCACACGAAAATACATAAATAGGATTTAATCATTTGCCGATTTCTCAGTTTACCGTCCCTAATCAAGAAGGGACCCGCGAAATCAACCCCGCTGGATGCAAAAACACGCGCAGGAGTGACCCTGGTACTGGGAAGATCACCCATTTTATGGCTGAGTGGGACAGGCTTGGCACGGTGACATGTTATACAATGCTTGATAGCGAACTTAACGGCTTGCCGACAATTTAAAGGCCAGAAATTACGTCTGATACTAGCTAAAGTTAGCTGTGGACCAGCGTGTAGATTAATCCGATGCTCATGCCTTATAATTAACTTAGTGAGATGATGATTATGCGGTAACACTATGGGAAATTTTGAATTACTGGGTAAGGTAGAATTTCTTAATCTACCGCCTACTCGAAGAGTATCAGTATCGTCGAGAAATGGGTCTAAACATTGCAATTTGCTTGATCGCAGCAGGCGTCGTGATCGTTTCAGACGGTCGATTTCGTCTTTAAAGTGGGTTTTTTGAACTAGTTGAATGATTCTGTGTGAACTGTGATTGATTTCAGGAATTCTTAGTGGACCTAAATTTTTGCCTTTCATTCGGCAATTGCTCACAAACCGAAAACAATACGCCACTACTCGAAGTAGTCTGTTATATGATGAAAATCTGCCAATTAGGCTATCAATGTCTTCTACTGTAGGACTGTCAGCAGCGATTATGGTTAAAGTAGTCGTCTTTGATTCTGGTAGGTTTACTACCGGTAATTGAGGGATTTGTGGCCAATCTGCAGGTAATTGCTGCAGCCAGTGGGGACCGTGCCACCACAAGTCAAGATCCATTAATTGCTCAGGATTGACTCCTCTGGAAATAACATCAGCCGGGTTGTCCGGTGAAGAAACATGCCGCCATTGAGATGGCTTAGTGGAAAGCTGGATTTCGGATATCCGGTTAGCAACGAATGTTTTCAGATTGCTTAAGGAAGAACGAATCCATGAGAGAACTATCATGGAGTCGGTCCAAAAATAGATCTCATTTGGCACTAATTTGAGCGCCTTGGAAGCCTTATCCACTAATTGCGTCATAAGCAATGCACCGCAGAGCTCAAGACGTGGTATTGTTTTACGCTGTAAGGGAGCTACACGCGATTTCGCACAAAGTAGTCTAACTTGGATTTGACCATTTGAGTTTTCGGATCGTACATATAAACATGTGCCATAAGCCAGCTCTGAGGCATCACTGAAGGCGTGAATTTGCAGATTGCAGCTGTTTTTTAGAATTACATGCCTAGGAATCCAAATTTTACATAAAGTCGGAATTTTCTCAAAGAACTCCAACCACAAGGTATATAGGTTGATGGGTAGTGATTCGTCCCAGTCAAGGCCTAGCTGCCACAACTGCTGTAAAATGATTTTGGCCTTTATCACCGTGGGGCCCACTAAACCAAGCGGATCGAAAATTTGAGAAATGATGGATAATATTACTCGTTTAGTGGCCTTGCACCTCTTGGGGTATGTGAAAGATGTGGTATGTTGAAACTGGTCATGAGCTGAGTTCCATGAGATGCCTAAGGTTTTAGTGTGTTGCTCGTCTGTATTGATGTGTTTGAGAGGTTGCCCATTATCAGCCGCGTCAAGGTTACGAATGTCATTAGTAGCCCATTTTCTAAGCTGAAGGCCATACTCCATTAGCATGGAATCAAGGTCATGGATTAGTTGTTTAGCTGACTCGACGCTTTCACAACCTGAGATGAGGTCGTCAACGTAAAAGTCATGCTCCACAATTTTGGAGGCTTCAGGATATCGACTGCGATTGTCAATGGCAATCTGCATGAGACAACGTGTAGAGAGAAAGGACGCTGAAGCTGTGCCATAAGTTATGGTATTCAAACGGAAATGCTGAATGGGTTTATCAGGACTGTCTCGCTAGACAATGCGCTGAAGGTCGCGTTGATCAGGATCCACAAAAATTTGGCGATACATTTTAGCTATGTCAGCTGTGATGGCCACAGGGTGTTTACGAAAGCGAATCAAAATTGAAAATAGATCCTCCTGCACGGTGGGACCTACCTTTAGGGCATCGTTTAATGACAAGTTCGTAGAGGATTTGGCTGAGCCATCAAAGACCACCCGTAAACGAGTAGTGAGGGAGGATTCCTTAATGACGCAGTGATGAGGTAGATAGAAGACAAGCTTGGCTTGGCATGATTCTAAGTCAATGGGTGACATGTGTCCCAACTCTTGGTACTCGCGCATGAAGGCTCGGTATTCGGCACCAAGTTCGGAATTTTTTATTAATTTGCGTTCTACTGCGTTAAAGCGCTTGATTGCGGCTTCTGTTGAATTACCTAATTTGACATAGTTATCGCGCAATGGCAATTTAACAATGAATCTTCCGCTGAGCGGTTCACGTCGGAGGTTATCAACAAAATGACTTTCGCACTCAGACTCCTCCTTTGAATAGTGTTTGAGATCAGGAATTTCTTCGATTTGCCAAAAGGTCTGAAGTTGCTCATGAATATCAGAGTTTGTAATTAAATTACAGCGCGTTTGCTGTGATGGCTCTGACCTACAAAGAGGCCCAGAGATAATCCAGCCTAATTTTGATTTTTGGAGGATAGGCAAATTGTGACCTAACCTTATTTGGCCTATGGAGAGAAGGTCGTAAAAAATACTAGCACCAATGAGCATGTCAATTGGTTGTGAAACATTAAAGGAAGGATCTGCTAGTTTGAGATCACTAGGAACCTTTAATTCTGAAGTGCCTATTGGAGTTGAAGGGATATTGTCCGTAATCTTGTTTATGACTAGGAAATTTAAATGAGTGAAGAAGTTATTGTGCAATGATTTTATTTTTGTTTTAACCTTTTCGGTTATATTGATGGGAATAGTAGCGTTTATGCCAGTGACCGGGATGTTAATTTTTGATGGAACGAGTTTGAGTCTTTTTTGTAACTCGGAGGTGATGAAATTCGACTGAGAGCCGTTGTCTAACAACGCTCTGACCTGCATTGGATTATTTTTGTGATCATAAACGTATATGCACGCAGTGGAAAGAAGGACGAAATTCTCCTTTGATGAGAAAGTGGAATGAGCTGAAATGGTGCTCTCACCTGATGTAGATTATTCGATAGTTTCAGCAGGCTGAGAACTGCCAAAATGCAACAATGTATTATGTCTTTTGCCGCATGTTCGACATGAGCTCGATGTACATACGTTGGCTGGATGACCAGGTCTCAAGCAGTTAGTGCAAAGTTTTAATTTGCGAGTTTCGTTATATCTCTCCTGTGTTGACAGATTGAGCAATTTTTTGCATTTAAAAATATAATGCGAGCCTTTGCATACAGGGCAAGATGTTGAAGTTGTAGCTACATTAGCTTGATATTTGGCGCCGCTTCGTTTGGGAGCTGTATTTGTTTGTTTTGGAACCGAGCTACTGTTGTTAGTCGATTTTGTGGCTAACGACTCTAACAATTGGCATCTTTTAGTCAAGAAGGAAATAAACTCGTCTATGGTTGGTGACACTGAGCTATTTGACTCAGTTTCCCATTCACGCTTGGAAGAATAGTCCAATTTTGATGTTAGAATATGAATCAGAATGACGTCCCAGTGTTCCACCGGAACCTTGAGATTTTTCAATGAACGAAAGTGTGTTTGAAATTTGTCCAGAAACTGTCGAAGTGACGTGTTCGCATCTTTGTTGGTTACCTGAGGTAAATCAAAGATATAACTCAAATGATTGTGAATGATAATCTTTTTGTTATCAAAACGATTTTTGAGCAAGTCCCATGCGACTATATAGTTGTCATCAGACACCTCTAGGTTTTGAATGACCTCAGCAGCCTCGCCCTTGAGGACTGACAGCAGGTAATAATATTTTTGAATATTAGTAAAGTTGGGATTGTCATGTATGCATGATTTGAATAGATCGTGGAACTGGTACCACTTATCGTATGAACCACTGAATTCATTAAGGTTAAATTTTGGAAAATGCATATTGAATTGCGAAAAGTTATTAGGTGGTGCTGTAGCAACCTGATTACTAGGTGTAGTGACGGAAATTAAGTTACCAACTGTTGATTGCGCAGGCGCAAGCGTTACCTCAGCCTTAGCAATTACATCAAAATATTTGTCCTCGAAATCAACGCGAATTTGCATCTCGCCTGGGTTGACCTCGTCAAGTTCCTCATTCTGCGTTAAGTTTTCAATATCTGATTGAATTAAATCAAACTGCGCCTTTGTGCTCTCAAGCACCCGTAAACGCGATTTTAAATTCGCTCTGTTTTTATCGTTATCTGTAAAAGTGTCCATAAAAGTACAAAAACGTGTTAATTGACTTCTCAAACTTCCCCGCTGGAATCGGAGAGACTTCAAATGCTCGTCTGCGCTCGCCATGATGTGACTGTTGCAAAGCGAGTTTGCCTTTTTAATGCTAAATTATTAAATTTAAATTGTATGATGACTGCTATATCCGCTTTAAAGCTAAGAATTTTTTGAAAGACGTTAAATGCGTCGGCGAAGTTAATTATTTCCACCCAAATCGAGAAAATAATGTGTAAATGTGTAATTATGAGAAGATAGGACCAAGTTTGGATGGGCTTACCTCACGAAGAATGTTTTCTCGCCTCCCTTACACCGCTGTTGCTGCGTAAAGATGGCTGATTTTTACCGGCGATCCGGCTCGAAGGACCATATGAAAGTTCGCAGGCCGCTTGTAGCACTGCGAGTTGGTTTCTTTAAGTTTGGGCCCACTGGTGTGGACGCATCAATGATACACTTGATAATTTTCTGCTATTTATTGACCGTATTGAACTAACTGGAGTAATGAACAAAGGGTAAAATAAATGGTTAATGGACGCTACAATGTGTGTGTGTGTGTGCGCCGAACGTGTATATGCGAATAATGTACGTGCGATCGGTAGAGGTCGATTTCTCGTCTCCCGTGTTGGGAGCGCTCCCTCACGCCACTTGTTTGTAGCCGAAGTGGGTAAAACTGTGCGAAAACTAATATGCTCAGCGTTCGGAACGAGATGTCGCTACCACACCTAACATATAGCAAATGAAAATGGACCGAGGTCATTCAGAGTGGCTTCATTTTTACTGTACAGCAAACGCTGTCATAACCCTCTGCTCCTTCGTATTCTTGTGTTTTAACCCTTAACATTAGTTTTGTACTGAGACGCTGAATTTGCAAATTGGCATTACAATTAGCAAATGGAAAAGTACCGAGGTCATTCAGAGTGGTTTAATTTTTACTGTGCAGTAAACGCTGTCATAACCCTCCGCTCCTTCTTTATTCTTGTGTTTTAACTCTTAAAATTAGTTTTGTCCTGAGATGCTGAATTTGCAAATTGACATTTAGCAAATGAAAATGGACCGAGGTCATTCAGAGTTGCTTAATCTTTACTGTGCAGTAAACTCTGTCACAACCCTCTGCTCCTTCTGTATTCTTGTGTTTTAACCATAGAGATTAAAGAGAGAGGAGGTAACAAATGTGGTTGGAACAAATAGACCAAAGCACAGACCAAAATGGCTTCTGCATATGGCCGACTTCCTGTAAGAAATCTTTCTCTCCAGTGGCGTAGCATTTCAAATACATTGACTAAAGTTATGAAATAATAATTCCAGTTTGTATGAAGCAGTTTAATTTTCCATAAAATGTCACAAAATGGTAACATATAAAACAATACGAAGGTTGCTCAATACGAATTAACTAAAGAATTTTTTTTAATCTTCTTGATTAATTTAATGCATATTTATAATAATAATTTATAACGAAATTACCTACATCAGTTTTACAACCTTACGCTCTTGTTCAATTTTTCGAAAACTGAAATAAAGTAAAAATTACAATCACGCCACTCACTAGAATGCCAACTAAAAATAAGCTATTAATTGAAAAATGGTATAAATCGCCAGAAATTATTTTAAGACTAACAATATCAACCTCAAAGATTTATTATATACCTACCGATGAAAAGAAACTCCAGTTTTCCTCGCTTTGTGGGAAATTATACTTTTCTAATAAGATTTTATAACAATAATAAGATTTTATAGTAAGACAACTTGTAGTTAATGGAAATTCCAGAAACCACCTGAGCGTCCCTACTTTAACGATATTTAAGGACGAAATCTTGTAAAGTTTCATAGAATTGCTGAGTAGTTATACCTGTTAATTTTCCAATGTTGGGATTAATCAGTTAATAGAAGAAAAATTACCAAAAAAGAAATGTGATCCAGGTATACCAGGGAGACAAAGTACGAACAGGAAACCAGCAAGGCTAAGAAGAGCTGATTCAGTTATATAGTGGGTATATTATATTAAAAATGTGTATGTATTTTTTATTAATGGTTAAACTTTGGTTCCTAATGGTAGCCTGTAGCTTCCCCCATAGATCCGCCACTGCACAATTCTGCAATAGCAATCGAAAACAGTTTGAAAAGTGGCTTCTCAATATGGCCGGTTCCGTCTACAAAATTTATTACCCCCTCGCCCTAATTGATACCTTCCCTCTTTTTTATCTCTATGGTTTTAACCCTTAACATTAGTTTTGTCCTGAGACGCTGAATTTGCAAATGGACTACCTAAGCGTGACGTCATAAATGGGCGGAGCTAAGAAACCATTCCAAACAAACCGAGAAAGCGTGCAATTTTCTCATTTGAAGATTTTATTTTCAAGTTTGTTATTAGTTTTGACGTGAATAAGAGTGGCCAGGTCAATATTTGGTGAAAACTTAGGACGATACAACGTTTTAACAAAGTATTTTTGATAAAAGGTAAGTCTAATTATTATTTTTCGCCCATTTTACTTTTTTGAGGTTATTTTTTTGTTTACTAGTGTGATTTGATTTCTGGACTTTTTAGTTAAATGAAACCATTTGAAGTCAGAATTTTGATTGAAAATTGCATCCAATCATGTTTTGAAGATCTGCGACATTATTAAGTTTAAGACGAGAATAAAATGATAAAAAGGGGTGAAAATGCACTGGAATCCAATCATGTAAAAGCATGCAGTTTGATGCTGATTTTATGCATATTATAGGCGAAATACATGCCAGCACGAAGGATAAAATATATAGAGTACAGGTAGGTATCCTGCTTCCCACAGATTTTATAGATATTCATCTTATTAAATGTTCCTATTGCAGTTTACGGTAAACAAATCAGGAGAGATTACTTCGGCTACTTGTACCTACCCGAGGGGTACAAAATGCCATCATATTGCTGCGCTGGCTCTTTTTAGGCGTTATAATATGACCAGTGTTGTTAAAAATACTCTGAAAAATGTATTTAAATACAAATACAAATACTTTAAAAAACTGTATTTTGCAATACATTATTTTGCACTGTATTTAAATACAAATACAAATACTTTTACAATGTATTTAAAAAGTAAAACACTTTTTCAAATTTTACCAATATATGTATAACGCCTTTCTAATTGCACTTAATCATATTTAAAAAAATTATTACACCTAACCATAGGTATTTCAATCATCAAAATGAAAAAAATAGTCTCTAAAAAGTTCGAATTCTCATATGCATGATTTTTGGCCGTTGGTAATATTTAGTACAAAACTTACCCGATTTTCCTCTTTTGGTAGTCCTAATAGCTTAAGAATTTAGTTATTTTAGCTTCAGAATCCTTTTAACATTTTAACATTAACAGTTAAGTACCGTAAGGACCAAAATTTCATATTTTAAATTATTGGCAATATATTGAAAATTAATTAATTAATCGTGTTCACTTCTCTTTTCACTTTTGCTAAAGCATCATATCTTGAGGCCTTAAGTTAAGGGCTAAAATCCTAATATTCAAAATTCTTTTCAATTGAATAATCAATACCTAATGTATTTAAGAGTTAAATACACTTAAAATGCAAACCAAAGTAATGTATTTCATCATGTATTTAAATACTTTAAAAGTATTTTAAATACAATCTAAAATGCATGTATTTAAATACTTAACAACACTGCACTGAATATGACAACTGCAAAGTAAGGAGTGCTCTGAAGGTTCTCAATCTTGCCTCCGGATGTAAAAAATTTACAAACTTTTTGGTCATTGTAGTCGGGCACAAAACATATAACCATGACTATAGATATTGACAACGAACCTAAAAAACGGTCTTTAAATACAGCATAACCACTAAACTTAACAAAAATGATAAGTTTTGATGAAAATAAAACGATAACATAACCTATAATATATAATATGGGCCAAAACTACATTATACTGATTATACTATTTACCTATCTAGAAATATTTGGTGATAACATAGGTATGAATAAACTTTATCACAATATATAGCTGGCAACTCTTATTTACAACAAAATTAGGAATAAATGTAGAATTAAAACTCTCTTATGGACAAATTGCGTGCTTTCTCGATTTGTTTGGAAAGGTTTAGAAGCTCCGCCCCCTCGCGTGACGTCGTAGGTAGTCTATTAGCAAATGAAAAACGACCGAGGTCATTCAGAGTGGCTTAATTTTTACTGTACAGTAAACGCTGTCATAACCTTCTGCTCTGTCTTTATTCGTGTGTTTTAACTCTTAAAATTAGTTGTGTGCTGAACTGAGGTCATTCAGAGTCGCGTAATTTTTAATGTACAGTAAAAACCGTCATAACCTTTTGCTTCTTTATTCTTGTGTTTTAACTCTTAACATTAGGTTTGTCCTGAGATGCTGAATTTGCAAACTGACATTACAATTAGCAAATGGCAAAGGACCGAGGTCATTCAGACTCGCTTAATTTTTACTGTACAGTAAACGATGTCATAACCATCTGTTTCTCTTTATTCATAAGCCAGAAGTAAAATCATACTCGAAACTTGGTTAAACTCTCTAGTCGATAACTTCGAGTCTAGTTAATTTAAATCTCCACTAAAACACCCTTACCTTCTCTCCTCGTTGGTACTCACGATGCGCGCATCGGTACTGAAAACAGCAAAGTACTCTATCGGAACCACCATGGATATCTCATACGTCGACTTGACGCCGTACTCCTGGAACACGGGCATCACCCTCCTCGCGCACTCGCCCCCGAAGTTGCTGCCCACGAACCACCTCCCCTCTCCGTAACCGACGGCGAACAACCCGCACTCGTCGCTCCCGTCGCCGATCAACCCCGCGTACCGCACCACCATCTTGAAACTGTTCGACGCGCCGAGCTCCCGCGGGACGAGCACCCGCAGGACGTCGCCGCCGTCCTCGAAACCGAAGTGCCGCTCCGCCAGGTCGTACTCGTTGAGGGTGACGCTCCTCACGGCGAGGGTCTCGTTCGAGGCGTAGAAGCGGACGTACTCCGGCAAGGAGCCGGACTCGAATTTGAACTTGACGGTCGCGTTCGCCTCGAACTCCCGGAGTTCCGTGAAGTTGCGGAAGTCCGTGTTTAGCTTGTAGTAGATGACGTTCACTTCGTCTTGGAGGCTCGCTCGGAGTAGTAGGGCGAGGAGTATGAACGGTGTGGTAGTCATCTGAAGTTAGAGTTTGAGAACTCCGCGGAATTTCAACTTCCCTAACCGTAAAGATACAACGGTTCGAAGGGGTTCAACTGTGATGGAGTACTTCAACTGGTACTTATTTTGTCGAAATCACGTAACAAGACTTTATTTTATTTATCTGATCTATTGTTTGAGGATTAATGTTTAACCAGATGGGATTATCTCAGGATTTAGTATTTCATTCGGATACTTGAAAATGTCTCCTTACGGCACAAGTGGAATCTGTGTCAAATCCATGTGCTTGAGGTAAAAACCTATTGTTTGATTGTGTAATCTACAACTACCAAATTTAATTTTTGAAGCTTTAAAGAGTTATATCGTAGGTATGAAGCGAGTGTAGGTAATTTGTAATTTCAAACTCCCTATTGAAATTGTTTTTATACCACAACCATTTCTGGTTCATAATATAACATTTTTACTTTCTCATATAATATACCCATATAATAAGAGAAAGTATTGTAATCGTGCTGATTTTCGGAATTTGAGATATTGGCATTTCGGGACGTTTTGAAAAACATATTTTTGGAAACATGTCTATATTGTCTATGTCCGTTTTGGACACCATCAAAACTTCATCGCAGGAAATAACTGATGAGATCCTGTTTTCTAGAGAAAAAGTAGCTGTTTAAATTAGGCTTTGCTCTCTGGAAAAGGTTGAAATAAACTTTGTTTCTGATAGTTTGAAATCAGTTCATCAGGAGAATAATGGCCAAGATTTTAATCTGCTTTCAATCGTTTCAATTCCAAATAAAATGGGACATATTGAAAAAAACCGTGTTTTTGGGGTATTTTGAAACTTTGTTTAAAAAAAATTGTGCGGCCATGTTTTCTTACGAAGTAAAAGTTTGAATTAGAATTGGGTCAAGCTTGAATTGAGCCGTATTTTTGGATCAGCCTGAAATTTTATTCGATTTCTAGACAATGTTACATTTTTCATATCCAATCAAATTTCGGCGCCAAAACGCCCTACTGTCATGGCGGCTTGCGTCCACGTCACGGTACAGTCAACGTATGTTCTGTGAGTCGTCGACCTGTGCGTGGCGTATCCGTGTAGCGTGTCTAACGTCTAACTATGGCATAAAGATAAAAGAGAGAGGAAATAACAAATGTGGACGACTTCTTTTAAGAAGTCTGTCTCTCCAGTGGCGTAGCATTTAAAATACATTAACTAAAGTTATGAAATAATAATTCCAGTTTGTATGAAACAGTTTATTTTTCCATAAACAATCGCAAACACGCGTTCGAAAAGTGGCTTCTCAATATGGCCGGTTCTGTTTATAAAATTGATTACCCCCTCTCCCTAATTGTTACCACCTCTCTCTTTTATCTCTATGAACTATGGTGTGTAAGATAACCTATAGAGTTTTAGAGTTTTCATTGCTTAATATTTTTATGCGTATAATTGTACATGCTGAAACATAATTGAAATGAACGCTTAATCTCAATATGGTGTATAGTGCTTCAATGTAAGAGCACATCAATTGAAATACGTATCAAATTGTTTACATTTGAAGAAATGAGAGCAAGCGCAAGAAGTGGCTTAAACGTCGGAATCTATAAACAATAAAATATTGGGTAGTGACGTCAGGCGGTGTTTGCATGGTTACATTTTGTTAAAATTTTTGTATTTTTAACAAGTACTGACTAAATAAAGTTAATGTTCATTACCTATACTGCTCAATCTTTCAATGAAAAGCAAAATTTAGTCATTTACGCTAATCAAGAAAATTTGAAGCCGACTGATAGAAGTTGTGCTTCTTGGGAAACGTTAAGACTCTGCTTCAGAAAACAGCAGATACCGAGTTTTTTGGAGAAAAAAGAAGTTATAAGAAGAGGGATACTGTCACCGTCGCAAAGGCGCTTTTTGCATCTTTGCGAGAGATACCTATATCCGACCCTATACCACGACCTGGCCAATTATAATACTACAGAAGTTCTAGAACGCCAATCAGTTCAGAATAATCTTGCATTCCATAGGACAAGTTGACCTACTTCTGAGTTTAAACAGTGTATTAAGTGGGATATGTCACAGTGTCATCAGGGCAGGACTAAGGATTTTTTCACTTCTCGAACGTGAATCTGATATGAATAAGCTGTCGATATAATGGTTTGCAAGAGCTGACTTATTGAAAATGGAAATTTTGAGTTCATAAAGAAAATTGAATCCAAAGAATACTTAGATTTCTCATTATAAAAAAAGAAAATTTTTCATGTACTGTTTCCATTCTAAATATATCTGTATATACAGGCTACAAAGTGCCCTAGCTCTTATAAAACAACTCTGCTTCTTTACTTCTTTGCGGCGATAGGAGGGAGCACAGGGAGGGAGAAAGGAAGGTATTTACTCCGTTTCATTGTTGTTTGCCAACAACGGCAGCCTATCAGATGTCACGATTTCATAGGTGAGTTCCCTTGATTAGAACTCATCATATTGGCGTATGTAAACTTGGAAAATGGGGCGGCGGTGGTCGTGTGGTTTAGGCGCTGGCTTTGAGTCAGGCGATCACTGTCGTCGTGGGTTCGAATCCCACGTAATCCATGGATGTTGTGATTGTTGCGGGAAGTGTGTAAAATGTATCCAAAATCCCGTTCCTATTCACGCCGGTAACCAGGCCGGATAGGATCGGATATCCTGTAGGAGGGCGGGACTAGGATACATACACCCTGAGTCGGTAGAGCACGGAGTGGATCAACTGAGGTGAGAGCCTTAAGGGGGTACAACCGTGCTCGAGGACCGTGGTTTCGGAGCCCACGTTAAACTGTAGGTCCCGTCCAAATTGGCCACAGCAGCGAAAAAGAGACGTTAACTTAATAAGACAAGACAAGACAACTTGGAAAATGTGTCAGTTATGTTTTTTGGAAACAATAATGATGTCCTGTGAATGTATTGATAAATGCAAATTAAAGTATTGTATGGGGCGGCGGTGGTCGTGTGGTTTAAGGCGCGGGCCTTGAATCAGGCGGACACTGTCGTCGTGGGTTCGAATCCCACGTAATCCATGGATGTTGTGTTTGTTGCGGGAAGTGTGTAAAATGTATCCAAAATCCCGTTCCTATTCACGCCGGTAACCAGGCCGGATAGGATCGGATATCCTGTAGGAGGGCGGGACTAGGATACACACACCCTGAGTCGGTAGTGCACGGAGTGGATCAACTGGGGTGAGAGCCTTAAGGGGGTACAACCGTGCTCGAGGACCGTGGTTCGGAGCCCACGTTAAACTGTAGGTCCCGTCCAAATTGGCCCTGGCAGCGTAAAAGAGACGTTAACTTAATAAGACAAGACAAGACAAGACAAGTATTGTGGGTGTGTCGGTTACGAATATTCCTGTTATTGTCGGTAACATGTATTGTTACGCACGCAACTTTCGAATTAGCCATTAAGCCATCATTCATCTACGTAATAAACTAACTTGAAACTTAGAACGCTTTGCACCTTTGGAACAAAGTTTTCCTTAAATTCAGGAATGGAATAGCCACGGATCTCAATTTAAGTTTATTGCTAATCACGAACTTATCTTCCTGCCTGAAGTGCACACCACAGAAAAAATTTTCGTCACTCAAATGTTCTTTTACTAAATTACTGTTACTTACTATTAAATTCTATGTTTGTTTCAGAATTCATGATTTTTTCATACATAATTGATTGATTGATAATTGATTACAACTCGGATCATAATTGGGAGTGTTATGATCTTGGAATCTCTCTTCATAAGCAATAATTTTGAATGGCTACAACGTGTAATTGTATTCAATTCAGCTCACACATAAAATAGGTCACCCCTGGAATTTTTCCATTAATTTCACAAAAATGAACATGCACTTCATTTTCTTCTAATTTAAGTACCTACGCAATCAAACTCACAACAGTACACAATGAAAGAGTGTTAGAAATGTATAATGTTAATTAAGACAATGAGGAACCACAGAAAACGTAGCACAAATGGCAAGCTATTTTCTAAGGAATTAAAAGACATGACAGCAAATAGTAGTCAACAACTCCTAAAAGACAACTGTGTTCTTTTATAAAGCGCAGTTGCGCGGTATGCTTGTTACTATTGCCACGTGCGCTTCTGCGGCGCTGTTGCGAAATTTACCGGATTTCCCCAATCACTTACCCTAGTCACACATCTATTATTCCAAACTTAATTTGAAAAATACCAACAACAAAAGTAACCTTCAACGGTGTGGAAAGTAAAAAAGTTCTGCGCATGTACAATTAGTAGGTGTTTATTCGCTATGTCGAGTTAATGAACTGAATCTTGGACAAACCTATTGGCGTTCTATACTGTATTTTGTTTATGCATAATACAATATTAGATTCCTATGTTCTACGTATCACGTTCCATTGGATGTCCAATGAATGCTGCTTAGGTCCCATTCGCTTTGGATCTCGTCAATAACTCCTGCTGAAACAAACCTTACTATGTACATATTCCATTCGATATCCCAACCTTCTCCCCAAGGACTTCTCCAAGACCATGGCCCACTTACCCTTCAAACATGACTGGGACATATTAACATGTGTCAAGTTTAATCCGTTATCCAGTTTGTTGTCTTCATCGTTTGACACACGTCCAAGGATGCAGTGTCAAAATTAGCCTTGCAGAACACCAGCAATGTTAGACGCACTTATAAAATTCCTGTTGTGCTCCTTTGTGATCCATCTCGTATCGACTCCGAATTTCTGGAACGAAGTCCTTTTGCTGATCGTCGTCTGCGTCTGCACGTGGCTGTGTTTCGTCCATATAAATCAGATTTACGAATGGATCCTGTTGGAATATGTGGAGAGGCTGAAGGACAGGATGCATCCGCTCGTGGGTAAAAGAGGTAAGGCGGACAGTATTTCCATTGCTAATGTAGAAGAGGATATTGACTCTTGGAAATGGGCGTTGATTAAATGAAACGCGTGCATGTGCAGGTGGTCAGAATAATAGCTTTATCTGTGCTTTAAGCAATGTGAGGATTTATTAAGTTTCATTTGCTTTGCTTGTAGCTTCAATAGTTAGAGGCTTGAGCTGCAGCAGCCATTATTTCTCGGGAACGGCTAGAGCAATAACATTTTTCTTTGCGTTATAATAACGACTGAACTTCGTCCTATTGAACCACCAATTTTATTTTTCTTTTAAATTTGCTGGAAAGTACTTGATAAAACTAGTTTGAAAATAACTATTGCAATTTTAGGAAATTATCCGTTAAAAATATATGACCTGTTGACAATGCGACTTTCCCACAAATGATATCAATATATCTAGACCCGTCCATTTACACAATAATATGTTGCGAGGATAATAGCACATTTTTACATTGTTGCATGAATCCATTTGACGAATTCTTGTACATTGCATTTGGTGCTTTCGTTATACGTAAATCTGCAACAGTATTGACTTTCGATAGGAGCGGCAACAAAAAAGCTTTTAACGTGACGTTTGTTTGTTTACATTGCACGTCGTGAAGTATTCTAGAACTAGTTGTGTTTTTTACTTTCATGAGGCACTCATATGTAAGTATTATAATGTAGAGGATTTTTCACAAGTGTGTTATTAGTATTTCTAGACGTTTTGCAATCCCCTGAATAAAAAAAAAATATTTTTGAAAAATATGTCTACTTATATGTACCTGTGGTACTTTTGTTTAAAAACAAATAATAAATCACTGATGTTTAAAATCTTATGTTTAGACTTCCTATCGGGCCAGAACCTTCATTCAAAAAACCATATTTTTGAAAAAATATGTCTATCTGTGTCTTAGTCCAGTAAATAAAGGAACAAACCTAGGTTAAATTCTGCAAAGAGATGAAACTGGGGACAATTGTAGGTCTCAACTGGGTCTTTCGAAATACGGAAAGTTGTAGATTCTCCAGGTCCCGGAACATGGTAAAAAATGGTCCTCAAGTTCCAATAAATCCGTTTTCAGCCAATATCTCCGAGAATATGGTGTTTGGAAAATTTTTGTTTAAATAAAAAAGAAAGATCGGTTCATTAGCTACAAAAATGGTTCTTATGACTTTTTCCGAAAACTCGACAGTTTTCGAGATAACGGCTCCGAAACAGCCGATAACAGCACTTTACTTGTTGCTCCTGCTCTGAACCCAGGAAAGCAAATTCGAGAAATGGAGACAAAAGCGGGCGGACAAATTGTCCAATAACTCGAGTAAAAATGGATATTTTTTGATGTTTCAAAATTCACGTGAAAGAGAAAACCCATGCCTATGGTATGCTGGGTCTCGCGCCTAATTTTTTTTTTCTTGAATGTTTGAAACCCAGGCTAATTTTTTTCTTCTTCGATATTTCTCGACTTTTAGAAAATTCATCCATATTTTAATAAATAATGGTAATTTAGTCGTGACTTTCTTGATAATGGGTCTCCAAGACCTATTGAATGAGCCCATAAAGGTTGTTTCATTTTCTTTCTTTTGCATCCCAATAAAAAGTAACTTTGAATATGTTGATTTTTGACATTTGTGACATCAATCGGGTATTAAAAAATTATGAATCATCGTATCGGTTCGCAATGCACATCAATGGAATGCTTGAAACGACCCCTTTCCAATGGTTTCTTCGTTTTTTGTGCCAACTTCAACATTCTTGCAACCAACATTGAAAACTCCGGAAATGTCAAAAAATCAACATATTCAAAGTTATTTTTATTGGGATGCAAAAGAAAGAAAATGAAACAACCTTTATGGGCTCCTTCGATAGGTTTTGGAGCCCCATTATCAAGAAAGACCCCACTAAATTACCATTATTTATTAAAATATGGATGAATTTTCTAAATGTCGAGAAATATCGAAGAAGAAAAAATTTAGCCTGGGTTTCCAACATTCAAGAAAAATAAAAATGAGGCCCGAGACCCAGGATACCATAGGTATGAGTTTTCTCTTTCACGTGAATTTTGAATCATCAAAAAATATCCATTTTTACTCGAGTTATTGGACAATTTGTCCGCCCGCTTTTGTCTCCATTTCTCGAATTTGCTCTCCTGGGTTCAGAGCAGGAGCAACAAGTAAAGTGCTGTTATCGGCTGTTTCGGAGCCGTTATCTCGAAAACTGTCGAGTTTTCGGAAAAAGTCATAAGGACCATTTTTGTAGCTAATGAACCGATCTTTCTTTTTTATTTAAACAAAAATTTTCCAAATACCATATTCTCGGAGATATTGGCTGAAAACGGATTTATTGGAACTTGAGGACCATTTTTTACCATGTTCCGGGACCTGAAGAATCTACAACTTTCCGTATTTCGAAAGACCCAGTTGAGACCTACATTGTCCCCAGTTTCATCCTTTTGCAGAATTTATTCCAGGTTTGGGAGTTTATCGGCTTTCATTTACTGGACTATCTGTGGTACGTTTGTTTAAAAAAATTAATAATCACAAATGTGTCAAATTTTGTATTTAGACCTCCTATTGGGAGAGAACCTTGGGCCAGAAGCTCTTTATGCTTTATACTAAAATCGACCGGGATAGGGGTTAAAAGGATAAGGGAAAGGATAGTTTACTCGTAATGTTCTTGGTTTTCGGAATTTTCTCAAAATTTGCTACAAGAATTTTTTTAAAACTTTTAATATTGATTCCACTGTCGAATATGTATAATAAAGTTAAATAACCTTTTTGGCTAAAGCGTTTCTGAAGGGTACTGTATTCTTGATGTTTTTCGGTTTTTGAAAATTCTTCGAAATCTACCTGAACAATTGTTATTACATTTTAATTATTTATTTTACTATCGAATGTTAATAATAAAGTTTGTTAACATTTTTCGGTAAATCTTCTGTAGAGGGGATTACACTGTCATTTTTCTATTTTTGGAAATGTTTGCAAAATCTACTTTAATATTTTACAAAATACTAAAAACTTTGAATGTGAATGATAAAGTTTAATAACATTTTTCATTAAATCTTCTCTAAACGGCACTTTACACTGTCTTTTTTCGGTTTTTGAAAATGTTTAATAATAGTTTAAAAATTCCAAAAAGTTTGAATTTTTTTCTTTACTTATGAATATGTATAACCAAATTTAATAACATTTTTGGCTAAATCATCCCTGAAGGGTACTTCATTCTTGACATTTTTCACTTTTCCGAAGTTTTCTTAAAATTCACCGCAATTCTTCTGTAATATTTTGAAATCAGTTTCGTTTTTTGGAAAATAGTGAACAAGGGCGAAATTTGTTATGAATTTTAGAAAATTCGAAGCAGCTCAAAAGAAGTTGTTTTTACTTTCATAAAGCACTCATATGTAAGTGGATTTTTCACAGTACGTTATTAGTATTTCTAGACGTTTTGGGATCCCCTGAATAAAAAAAAACTTATTTTTGAAAAAATATGTCTATATGTGCCTGTGGTACTTTTGTCTGAAAACAAATCACTGATGTTTAAAATTTTGTATTTAGACCTATTGGGCCAGAAGCCCATTATGCCTTTTACTAAAATAGGCCGGGATAAGGGTAGTTTAGTGGTCATTTTTTCGTTTTTCAAAATTTTCTCAAAATTCGTTATAAGAATATTTTCAAAACTTTTAATATTTATTGCACTCTTGAATATATATAATAAAGTAAAATAACATTTTTGGATAAAGCGTTTCTGAGGGGTACTTTATTCTTGTGGTTTTTCGGCTTTTTGAAATTTCTTTGATGTCTATCTGAAGGGTTATTTTTAAATCCCAAAGATTTATTTAACTATCCAACTTTACTTGTGGTTTCTCAGTAAATTTTTGTTAAACTTTTGAATATTTCCGTATTGTCGCATATTGATACTAAAATATGAGGGCGTAGTCCGATAGGCATTTCGTTTGTTTTAATTTCTAGACGAAACTAAAACGTCTTTATTTCATCAAAAATAAACACATGTACAAAACAACAATACAACTCGCAACTTGAACGCAACTAAACTCGTAGTACAAACATGAAACATCCCGAACTGAACTCGACCTAGACCAACCTCGCGATCTCAGCCCAGTGGGCCTCCATCCGGTGAGTCGTGTAGGCGCAACGCTTCATCGTCTTCAGCTGGCAGAACTCGCACCTCTTGATGAATATGCTCTCGTGCCTGATCAGCTCGGCCTTCGAGAAGAAACCCTTCTTGCACGTGCCGCAGAAGAAGTTCTTCTCCTGCAGGTGCGTCCTGCGCCCGTGCGTCACCAGGCTCGTCTTGCTCAAGAACCACTTGCCGCAGGTCTCGCAGCCGTGTCGCCTGTCCCCCGAATGCATCTTCCTCTTGTGCAGGTCGAGGGAGCGGGCCGTCTTGAAGACCTTGTCGCAGACGTCGCACCTCGAGGTGGTGGTGGCCTCCTCGTCGAGGTGCTTCCTCTCGTGGTCCGAGAGCTTCGCCGGCGACGTGAAACCCTTCCTGCAGATGCCGCACAGGTTGTCGTGGTGCTTCCTGTGCTGGCACAGGCCCCAGGCCGACTTGAACCCCGCTTCGCAGGTGTCGCATCGGTACGGCTTGACGTCCTTCGCGTCGATCGAGTGCTCGAGCAGGCAGTGCTCGAGGATCTCCTTCGGGGTGAACCTCGAGCCGCAGACCTGGCACGGGAACGTCCTGGACCTGGACACCTTCTTCGAGCCCTTGGCGGGCTCCTCGGCTGCGGCTTCGACTTCCGCGCCAGCTTCGATCGCGTTCTCTTCCTGCTGGACCTGACCCTCGTCGCTTGCTGATCCATGAGCGTCGCTCGGCCACATAATTTCGTCAGACTCAGCTTCGATGATGTCCTCTTCCTGCTGGACCTGATAGTCGTCGCCTCCTGTTCCGTCAGCTTCGAGCTCGGCAGCTGCGCCGTCCCAATCACCGAGTCCGGTGGCCGACGTGATGGAATGATCCTCGATCCATACCGGCGAATCTGGTTTTACGTCGACTTCCTCGTTTGGTATACCAGCACCATCGCCATCATCAGCATCGTCTACCCCATCGTATTCCGATCGGGGATAGTCCAACAACAAGCATTGCTGCTTGAACCTGCTGTAGATCAGCATGCGGTGTATGCAGGCCTCGCAGACAAAATGCTCCTCGTACCATTGCTGGAATGAGACCTGGCTTGAAACAACAATGGAAATATGAGAAGGTCGCACACTTACCACTGCCGGAACGAGAAATTCTAACTGTTGCAGTAAGGACATTTGATCCGAGCTGACTATGGTAGTCAGTTTGAAGGTTTTCGCGTTCGTGTAACAAATAACGCAATTCGGGTAGTACGACCGGTCCATCTTCGACCGGCTACGCTCGAGTACTGAAGGCTAAACTGGTGAACTCACAGTTTTATGTAGTGTTCGTCAGATGTTTGTTTGTTTGTGGAGACGTCAAATGATAGTTCTACAGAGTAACCGTCCCAAAGACCTTTTGAAAGGTCTCCAGTCTCCAGTCCAGTCCAAAGTTATCAGCTAAGCTGCACCAAGACGGTTTTAAGCAATATATCTTATTTAGACTATCTTTGAGGTGTATTTAAAGAGTCTGCTTTTGGTTACCTTTTTGACGTTTCCAAGGTGGCATTCGGTTGTCTCGTGCGGATCGTCGTTAAGGTATATTTAAAACGTCTGTTTTAGTTCCGTTTTTAAGGTTTCCATGGTGCCACATTCGATTGTCTTGTTCAGATTACCCTTAAGGTATATTCATTTTTAAGGTTTCTATGGTGCCATTCGATGTTTTGTTTAGATCGTCTTTGAGGTGTATTTAAAATTTTAGTTCTCTTTTTGACGTTTCTATGGTGACACTTTATGACGTGTCTAAAATATACAGGGGAGCGTCATTATGTATACCTACACTTCCCAACTATACTTTTTTCAAAACAAATCCAGACGCATGTGTGATAAAAATTTTGTTTCTATAAAGGAGAATGAAGAAGTTAATTCATTAATCACTTAATTAATAGAAGTGAAGCTACGAAAAACACACCATGACAAACTTTACGTTAACAACTGACACCTAGGTAACATAACCTAAAAATAACCATTGTGAACCTAAAATACACACGGAACATATAAATTGCGATGTGCTGGGACTATAATATAGTATTATATATATAATATATCGGGTGTTTTTTTTTAATTTCACCTCATAGTAGGCTGTGGATTGTGTTTGTGAATGTGCCTTACTAAAAAATGTCAATATTGACATAACCTCACTTTTTTGATAAAAATTGAAACTGCTCCAATCAGTTACTAGTGTCTTGAAAAAGACAGCTTGGCTCTATTAATTAGGCGTAGATGAGTGAGCTGTCTTTTTCAAGACACTATTAACCGATTGGAGCAGTTTCAATTTTTATTAAAAAAGTGAGGTTATGTCAATTTTGACATTTTTTAGTAAGGCGCATTCACAAACACTATCCACAGCCTACTATGAGGTGAAATTTAAAAATATAATATTATTACATCACGTTTGGAAATAATAGGAGTGACAGACAGTCCGATTTTGATTTTCGTGGGTACTTATATGGATTCCATAGGCGTGCGTAAAAGTAGAGTCGTGACTAAAGGAATGTTTTAAAAAATTACTTAAAATTTTTACAAATAAGAAGATACAAATACAAATCAATAAGAATAATGCATATTCATGTTTTGTCAAGGTTTCCACGCCAATAAGTCTTTGGAAATAAGTCACTCGTGTTTACTACAGAAAATATGTTTGTTTCTGGGAATTACAGCATCTACGTTCATGGAACGAACCTTGGCAAAAGGATTGGTGCATTGTTGCCGTTGTAAGCAATCTTCAGGAATATACTTCCATGGTGTATTTCTGGTTGCCGCTATCACCAACAATACTCTTTTCGTGACTCACTTAAAACCACACGTTGAACCATTATAGTTTTTCTCTAGTTTCATTAAGGTGTAAAGCTAACTTAACCAACTGGAAAATGCATTTCAAAAGATGATTTTTAAATGTTTCGAACCAACTTTATGATTCAAGAAAACTAAAGGTTGGTATTTGATAACGCCGGATGGCTTGTGTGATCTGTATGTGCGGCACATGAATTTATGCGTTTGTTCTACACAAAACGCTCTACAGTTTCTTCAAAAAAGGGATCCATCGCCAAATGTCATTACACCTATTATTTCCAAACAAACAATAAGTTGGTCGTATTGGATGATTCTGACGTCATCAAAATGACGTGCATCGGGATTTGTTTTGAAAAGAGTATACCTGTAATCTTGAAATTTTACACACGTAGATTCCGAATAGGTCCGAGAAAATCCGAAGACTTCGAATTTCCCTTACCAAGGGGATGAAAAATAGGGGTGAAATTTATTTTAGTCGGTATGATTAGATTGTCTTATATAGACTGTCTTCGAGGTGAATTTACAATGTCTTTTTGGTACTTTTTGGAGGTTTCTAACATGTCATTAGATATTAGATTGTCGTTATGACGTATCCATAATATACAGGGGAGTGTCAATATGTATACCCTTCATGATTACCTGGAATCTTGAAACTTTACACTCTTAAGACGCCTTTACACTATGTGATTTTTCATATGATTTTGTTATGTGATTTCATCATACGAAATTGGTATGAAATATGATATCATGGGATTTTGGTAAGTTCACGTTTACACTATGTGACGTATTCATATGATTTTAAATAAAATATTCAACATTTTGAGTTTGAGGTTATATTGTCATTCGTAGTATTCGTATTGATGGTGATTAAACGGTGTAATACAAAATAATTCCAGAGGACTTTTTATTGCTCGGAATCAAGATAACCAGATAATCACCATATATTATTATAACCTCAACTTAAAAGACGTATTAATATGTCAAATCTGTCAAATGCCGATAACACAGTTTTCTGCATTATCGGCAATCACACCGAATATCATACAGAAATGAAACAGTTCTAGAAGGAAGGTTGTCTCAAAAAAGCCCTTTTTATAAAAGATTTATTATGTCGACGTTTCGCCTACAATTTGAGGCATCAAAGGCATTTGAGGCATTGAGACAACCTTCCTTCTGTGTTTGAGCTGCCCTGAGAACATCACTTGGTTAGAAACAGTTCTATTTTATCAAACAACTTGTAACTGAATGTGATTTGGCTTGTGACAGACCTTGTGACTTATTCTGTATGATAAATCACATAGTGTAAATACTAAAAATTTGGTTGTGATCAAATCACATGACAAAATCGTATGAAAAATCACCTAGTGTAAAGGCGTCCTTATTTCTTCGGTTTCGAACCTCTGATTTCTCTTACCGAGGGGGTGAAAAATAGGGGTGAAATTTATTTTAGTCGGTGTTATTATATTGTCTTTAAGGTGTATTTAAAATGTCTGTTTTGGTACTTTTTTAACGTTTTTAACATGTCATTAGATTGTTTTTATGACGTAACAATAATATACAGGGGAGTGTCCCATTTACCTGGAAACTTAAAACGCAGCGCTTATAATATTGTAATGCGAGAAGTAAACAAAGCGACACATGTTTACCCCTTCAAAAGAATAACTACGACGCGTAGGACAGGTGCATGAACATTTGCTGCGTAGGCTTCTAGAATGTACTAGAATGTTCTCGATCAGGGTTGGGGGTGTATATATAAGGGGGTTTGTGATCGAGGGAGTTAGTTAGAAGTAGAGAAGCAGAAGTGAACGCGACATACGATCCGAAAGCGGAGCAGTACAAATAAATTATGTAGTGTCTAGTCTAGTGAACAAGTACTATAGTGTGTTAAATAAATTAGTGTTAATTAATGTAAATAAATTATAAAATAAACGTTACATTGGTGTCAGAAGTGGGATCATGAAGAAGTTACGCGAATTAAAAGTGGCCGAGTTAAAAAAAGAACTCGAGGAACGGGAATTGGAAACAGGAGGGAGGAAGACTGAACTCCAGGACCGGCTCTCAGCATTTTTGAAAGAAAATGGCCAGGACCCGGAAGTTTTCGAGTTCGAAGACGATGACATCACGAAGCAAATCGCCGCCCAGAGGGAAGAAAGCGCCGCCCAGAGAGAAGACATCACTGCTCAAATCGCCGCCCAGAGGGAAGACATCACTGCTCAAATCGCCGCCCAGAGGGAAGACATCACTGCACAAATCGCCTCCCAGAGGGAAGAAATCGCCGCCCAGAGGGAAGAAATCGCCGACCAGAGGGAAGACATCACTGCTCAAATCACCGCCCAGAGGGAAGAAATCGCTGCCCAGAGGGAAGAAATCGCCGATCAGAGGGAAGACATCACTGCTCAAATCGCCGCCCAGAGGGAAGACATCACTGCTCAAATCGCCGGCCAGAGGGAAGACATAATTACTCATATTACTTCTCAAATCGCCGTCCAGAGGGAAGAGATAACCGACCAGATGGAGGCTCAGCGTAAGGAGATTGAAGAGAAGATCAAGCAGTTGGAAGAACGACTAGAACAAGTCAGTAGCGGCGAGGGGAAAGAAGACGAAATTAAAGAGAAGACGAAGCAGTTGGAAGAACGACTAAGGCGAGTCAGTAGCGGCGAGACGAAGGAAGAAATAAAGGCGGTCGTTCAACAGAACTCGATATGCACTAATCGAGTGACGCCCCCAACGTTCGATGGAAAAATTCCGTGGGCCAGCTACAAGAAGCAGTTTGAGGCAGCAGCGGAAGCTAATGCTTGGTCCCCTCACGAGAAAGCTGTTTCCCTAACGGTAGCCTTACGTGGAGAGGCGTTGGAAGTTCTTCAGACGCTATCCACCGAGGAAGCCGGGAATTACACGGAGCTGCTGAGGCGACTGGAAATGCGGTTCGGCCAAACACATCTGGAGCAAGTCCATCAATCCCAGATGTCCAATCGCCGTCAGAGATCGAACGAGACCCTGCAGGAGTTCGAAGCGGACGTAGCCAGACTAGTGAGGTTGGCGTATCCCACGGCACCGGAACAGATGATGGAGTGCCTCGCAGTGCAGACGTTCGTGAGCGGGCTGCGGGACCAGGAACTGCAGATGGCCCTGAGGCTAGCTCGACCGAAAACAGTAATGAACGCGCTCGCCATCGCACTAGAACATGAGGCAGCAATGGAAGCCTCCCGCATTCACGGTTGTGCTCGAGCTGTTACCGAGGAGGTAGGCACAGAAAAACTCGTGGAGAAGGCCGTCCAGCAGATCATGGAGCTGCTGTCAGCACAGAAGACGCGGCCCAAAACAGCGGTGCTGGCAAAGGCCCCGGAAAAACTAATGAGGGTCGATAAAAGGGAGGGGACGTCGAGCCGTGGCAATAGGAACCCCAGGGCCAGTATAGCCTCGTTTTCCCACCAATTGGGGAGCGCGTACGTCGATGGCACTATCGACGGGAGATCCCACGCCATGCTTGTGGACACGGGAGCTACGAAGACGATCGTACGCTCGGAAGTTGTGAGGGACCGTAGGAAGATTAGGCCAAGTAAGTGGCAATTAAGAACTGCCACTGGGCAGAAGGCAGTAATACACGGTGAAGCGACGGTTAGCATGACGTTGGGACGAGTGAAGTTTGACCATCCTGTACTCATAGCCGAAATTGAGGAAGACGTCATACTGGGGATGGACGTCATGAGGAATCATGGATTCCAGTTGGATTTCGGACACCGAGTGTTGAGGATCGGTCAAGAAGAATTACTGCTACACAATTGTGACAACTTTGTGTTAGACGTAATAATGGCAGAAGATGTGATTCTCCCGGAACGAAGCGAAACGATCACCTCTACCTGTCTGAGGGGTGTTGTGGAAGAGGGAATTCCAGCCGTGATCGAACCAGAAAACGATGACAATCGACTGGCTCGGGGGGTACTAGTAGGAAAGGCGCTCGTTACTCTCTCAAGGGAAGTGCCTGTGCGGCTACTTAACATCAATCAGTACCTGGTCACCATCAAGAAGGGTACGAAGCTGGGCACATGTATAGCCGCATCAGCCATCGTCAGGGGCGTTAGTGAGGAAGAAAGGTCCAGACACACTCCGCAGGACTTGAAACAAATTCTTTCCCAGACCAGTGCGTTTCTCTCACCCATACAGAAACAGAAGGCCAATGGATTAATAAATAAGTACCAGGATATATTTACCACCGAGAATGGAAAGCTGGGAAAGACCAAGGTCGTGACACACAAAATTGACACGGGCGAGACACGACCGATTCGACAAACAGCAAGACGACTACCCTTGGCCAAACGGGAGGAAGCCGAGAAAATTATCAAGGACCTAGAGCGGGACGGGGTCATCGAGCCGTCAAGCAGTCCATGGGCCTCGCCGGTAGTACTGGTGAAGAAAAAGGATGGAACTACTCGATTCTGTGTAGACTACCGGCAGGTGAACAGTGTCACCAAAAAGGACAGCTACCCGCTACCACGTATCGACGACACACTCGATACTCTTGCTGGATCCACGATATTTTCGACCTTGGATTTAAAAAGCGGCTATTGGCAAGTCGAAATGGACCCTGCCGATAAGGAAAAGACGGCATTTACCTTCGGTAACGGCCTGTGGCATTTTACAGTCATGCCATTCGGACTTTGTAATGCCCCAGCGACGTTTGAGAGGCTGATGGAGAGCGTGCTAATGGGTCTGACGTGGAAAACGTGCCTAGTCTATTTGGACGATGTCATCGTGATGGGCAAGACCTTCGAAGGACATCTGAAAAACTTAGAGGACGTCTTCCAGAGACTGCGAGGTGCGGGGCTGAAACTGAACCCGAAGAAATGTCAACTCTTCAGAAGGAAGGTCTCGTACTTAGGGCACGTAGTGAGCAGAGAGGGCGTCGCCGTTGATCCGGACAAGACAAGTACGGTGAAGGAGTGGCCAATACCGGTAGATAAACACCAGTTGAGGAGTTTTCTGGGCCTCTGCACGTACTACCGACGATATGTCTGGATGTTCTCCGACGTCGCAAAGCCGTTGACAAGGCTCACGGAAGAAGGACGAAACTTCTGTTGGGATGAGGAATGCCAGTCTGCCTTCGACGAGCTGAAGAGGAAGTTGACCAGTGCCCCAGTGCTGAGTTTTCCTCTGCCAGAAGGACAGTTCATCCTGGACACCGACGCAAGCAATGTGGGAATTGGAAGTGTTCTGTCGCAGCGCCAGGAGGGACAAGAACGTGTCCTTGGATACTTCAGCAAGGTACTCTCCAAACCAGAAAGGAATTACTGCGTCACCCGACGTGAATTATTGGCCATCGTCAAGTCCATCGAGCACTTCCATAAATATTTATGTGGAAGGAGGTTTTTGATCCGGACCGATCATGCTGCTCTTAAATGGCTCCTCCAGTTTAAGAATCCCGAAGGACAAATCGCTCGCTGGATCGAGAGGCTCCAGGAGTATGACTTTGTTATAGAACATCGGCCAGGACAGAGTCATGGAAACGCAGACGCACTCTCGAGAAGACCATGCCCTGATGAATGTCCTCATTGTCATAGAGCTGAGGAAAAGTCCGAGAAAGTCTACCGAACCACCGTGGTCGCCGAGGAATGGACACCATCCTCGTTACGACAAGAGCAAGAAAAAGACCCGGTTCTCAAAGAAATCCTGGTTTGGAAGGAGGGAGGAGAGCGTCCTGAGTGGCAAAAGGTATCACCTGGCTCGCCAAAACTTAAGAGCTATTGGGCACAGTGGGACTCGCTAGTGGTTGAGGATGGGCTACTAAAACGCGTACTGGAGAGCCAAGACGGGACGGAGGAAAGACGGCAGTTGGTAATTCCCTCCAGTAAAATCCCGGAGGTCTTGCGGCACCTTCACGACGGATCGTCTGGTGGACATTTAGGGATCAAGAAAACGCTGCAGAAGGTACGGGAGCGCTTCTACTGGATCAATTGTTCAGACGACGTGAAGAACTGGTGCAAGAAATGTACTACATGCTTTGCAAGTAATGGGCCACAAAGACGACCGAAAGCTCCCATGAAACAATATAACGTCGGAAGCCCCTTCGAAAGGATCGCTATTGATATAGCAGGACCCTTCCCTGAGACCGAAAAGGGGAATAAATACATCTTGGTCGTGATGGACTACTTTACGAAGTGGGTAGAAGCGTACGCTCTCCCTAATCAGGAGGCAGAGACAGTGGCCGATGTGCTAGTGAAGGAGACGATCTGCCGGTTTGGAGTACCCATGGAATTACACTCGGATCAAGGAAGAAACTTTGAGAGTGGCCTATTCCGGAGGATCTGTGAGAAGTTTGGGGTACGAAAAACAAGAACCACGGCCCTTCACCCTCAGTCTGACGGCATGGTAGAACGAATGAATCGCACCCTCAACCGCTATCTAGCGAAAATGGTCTCGTCACATCAAAGAGACTGGGACGAACACGTGCCGTTCTTCCTGATGGCCTACCGCTCGGCCGTTCATGAGTCGACAGGACAAACTCCAGCCAAAGTCCTGTTCGGGCGAGAACTTAAACTACCCTGTGATCTAATCTTTGGCGCTAGACCGGACGAGGACGTTTCGGGGGAAGATTACGTTTCCCGGATGCGGCAAAGGATGAACGAAATTCACGATCAAGTCCGGTACCAACTAAATATCGCCAGTGATCGCATCAAAGAGCGTTACGACATCAACGCTAAAGAGGGTGGCTACCAAATGGGAGACCGAGTTTGGCTGTACAACCCACAGAAGAAACGTGGTTTGTCCCCTAAGTTACAGACCAATTGGGAAGGTCCCTATGTTGTGAAGAAACGAATCAATGACGTGGTCTACCGGGTAAGCAAACTACCAAACGGCAAGCCGAGAGTGGTGCACTTTAATCGGTTGGCACCCTATGAGGGGTCGCACGATGAGGCGGAGGTTCCCCGAGTAAGAAACACATTGGCGCAGAAGAACGAACTTTCCTTCGAAGAATTTATGAGCGCCTACGGGGGTACCGGAAAAGCACGGTATGGGGTAACCTGTGAAAAACAACAGGATTTGTTCAGCGTACCTGAAGAATACTCGTTGGCCCATTGTGTGTCCGCCGACCTGGTAATGTCACGAGGTATCGCCACGGTTTTCAAGAAGAAGTACGGGCGCTCGGAACAACTCGGAGAGCAACTCCCGGAAATTGGCAAGGTTCTGGAACTACGTGACAACGTAAGACACATCTTTTATCTGGTTACGAAGGAGATCGGGTCCCTTAAACCATGTTATCACGATGTATGGCGAACCTTGCATAGGCTACGAGACCGACTGCTGGAGCTCGACATCAGGAAGCTAGCTGTCCCCAAGTTAGGTGCTGGACGAGATCAGCTGGACTGGAGGGTTGTCCGGAACATGCTGGAAGTAGTGTTGAAGAATACCGGAGTGGAAGTTTTAGTCTGCTGTTTTGGGCCTGCACCATGTCGACTCGGGAAGACGGTCCCCTGTTATTTTGACGCCACGTCTCGCTGTAAGCGGGGGGCTAACTGCAGGTTCCTGCATGGGCCTACCAGGGATACGTTCCGAGACGAAACGTCTCTAAGGCGGGGGCAGTGTAATGCGAGAAGTAAACAAAGCGACACATGTTTACCCCTTCAAAAGAATAACTACGACGCGTAGGACAGGTGCATGAACATTTGCTGCGTAGGCTTCTAGAATGTACTAGAATGTTCTCGATCAGGGTTGGGGGTGTATATATAAGGGGGTTTGTGATCGAGGGAGTTAGTTAGAAGTAGAGAAGCAGAAGTGAACGCGACATACGATCCGAAAGCGGAGCAGTACAAATAAATTATGTAGTGTCTAGTCTAGTGAACAAGTACTATAGTGTGTTAAATAAATTAGTGTTAATTAATGTAAATAAATTATAAAATAAACGTTACAATATATCTTCAGTTCCGAATAGGTCTGGGCAAATCTGGAAACCTCGAATTTCCCTTATCGAGGGGATGAAATACAGCGACAGCATATTAACCCCTGATACAATTACCCCCCGGACATTTATCCCCACTCCGTACAATCATGCAGAAGAACTGCAAAGATACGGAAATAACGTTTAGTAGAAGAAAACAGAAAAAATACAAAAATTGAATTTGAAGTTTATTGAGAATTTAAAATAATTCTAAAAGATATATGTAAGATCTCTCCTTGTTCTTACCTTTGCACTATACAAAGAATGCGTGTATTGCAATCGGCATACTCTTTCCTTGTGTTTGTAGTGGATGTCTGGCTAATATGTATTTGGATGCAATGAACTTATTGTTCCCTTTGTAAAGACGAAACAAATTTATAGATGGTGGGACGACAACGGCCAACGTTCGACTGGAAGCTCCTGTGCCATCCTTCCACGGAGTTATGCGTTTTTGGCAATTCATCATTGGAACGTTGAAACATATTCCCACATGTTCTTGGGAAAAGTTGGTCGTCGTCGTCGACTATTTCGCTGTGGCCGTCCTAAGTAGGTATTTTCATAATAGTGAGCAACTGGCAAGCATTCAGGGAGTAACGTTTCGTATACTTTTTCAAAGGCATTATCTACTTCATCTACTGGTGCAAATGCCACTGCTGGTATCATTTGGAGATTAAATGTAAAGTCAGAATCTTCTTGGTACCTTTGCTATAATCTATTCTATTGTTGTTCTAAAATTGTTATATTATTTTTGAAAATTTCAGGGATTATCCAAATCCCTCCTTTAATACCATTCCTCCCTCTAATTTCGTTAGGAAAGTACCCACGAACTCTTCTTATATTGTGCAGAGGAGTTTCATATTTCAGGAACTGAAACGTGTAAATAATACTTAACATGACGCATCTATACTCTTTTTCCCAACAAGATAGACGCATATTAATGAGGTGATCCTGAAGATCATAGGCGTGCAGGTAACAATATCATTTAGGATAACGGAGTACCAATAATTACGGTATTTTTCGTTGAAATAAGGTTATTTAGGAGTAACGTTAATAGTAACGAGAATTATTACGACTGATAGGGGTACGCAGGCAATTTGCAACCTGGAAAAATACATGTAGAGGAAAAACGCCACTAACATCGCAATAGTGGCTCGCCGGATTTCTGCTTATCTCTTACCTTCTTCTCCTTCGGACCTTTTGTTCTGACACCACTAAACAGGATGGCCCCTTCAAAATTATACCAAAACAGGTAAAAATGAAAAAAGGTACCTACATGAAAAATCCCTCTATTGACTACGAGCTCATTAATATGCGTCTATCATGTTGGAAAAAACAGTATACATTTTCTGCAATAACACTTGAACTCGTTTTGTTTATATTTAGAGTCCTGTGAAAATTTATGTTCTCCGACCCCGCCGCCCCCTACACACCCCCCTCAGGATTCTCCTTCGAGGGAAATCGTCGCAAGTCAATCGAAACTCGTGAAAGGGAGATCGTCTTCGAGTCTGACTGTGGCGTCGTCCCAACGAGACCTGGAGGAAGAACAAAATTTGGCGTACAGGTATATGCTTATGCGATAACGAAGGGTGCGCGCGCATACCGTGGTCGGCCATTACGAAAACTGACAGCATACACACACCTCCGGAATACCTTACCACTAAAGTCGCTAGTTATTGGCGATCGGCCGTCATTTTGTGGGAGGATTCAAGGGAAGCACTATATATCTAGTGACCCCAGTTACCATCCCCTTACATTACAAGAAGTCGCTTCAGTTCCGTGAACCATCAGAACTCCATGTGGTTTGGGCACATCCACAACATGCGCGCGCACACGACACCTAAAGTCACCTCCCTCTCCCTTTGCGCAGGGTCGACTACTTCCTGACGGTGTCGCCCAGCGATTACATAAGGTTGGACAGGGAGAAGAGGAAGAGGGACGTTAGGTTGGAGTCGTGCTACGAATTGACGTATCTACTGGAGAAGGTCATCACGAAGTACGACGGGTCCGACAAGGACCTCTTGCCGAGGAAAGCCATAGAAAACAATTTCAATTCGATAAGGGAGAAGTTCAAGACGGAGATGAGTCGGTAAGGGTAAACGTCTGGTTGCGCAGATTGTCGATTTAGTTGTTTCTGTCAGGAGAAGTCGTTATGGTATAAACTAGCTAAAGGCTATGACAGTAATAAGGATAGAGTAAAATGAAGGATTTACGTGCATTAGTACCCAAGATAAGTCAAATTTCTCTAAGCGAAATCGACGGTAGTGACCACTTTAAGCCTTTCCAGCACTTTTTAAGCACTTCAAACGCAATGACACACGATAGTTCAACCTTTTGCTCGTTGATTTCCATAAATGTTATTTCTTAACTATTATAAACAATTCCATTTTCAACCATTCAATCATTTTGTAGATGTTTTCAAGACACACAAAATTTGTATAGACCATTTTGTTGTAAAATCCATTACTCTTGCTGTAACTCCAAAAAATCATTTACTTGCTAGTTAATTGCTTAATAACTCTTTTCTAAAATAATTTTCACAATAAGTCTTTACAGAGTTGTCAAGGTAATCTCTTGTCTACCGACGGTAGGTTATATTTCTTTTGTAATATTCTAATATTATCTACTAACACACCCACACAACGCCAGAGTGAGATTGACTTGTTCGGTCGGCCAAGCTATACTATACACTTGGTTGAGCTCATAATTCTGCATTAGGTATATATCCTTCTTTGCTTGGTAGATCGTGACGGCTTCTTAAATTGAGTTTGGATGGAGAGTGATGATGATACTGTTTTGTGGGCCACTGACTTTTGGATCATTTGGGCTTTGAAAGAATGTCGTATAATGTAATCAATCAGTACTGTCGAGTTACTCTTGACTATATCCGAAAGTTATTATTGTTTAAAAGGTTCTAGACGTGCATAACCATTAGCTAACATTTCAGACCCCATAACCTCAAAAAATCATTAAAACGTAATTTTTCGTTTTTTGACAATTTTTGGACGTTTTTAAGGTATCAACCTTAAAATACTTCTTCTTTTGAAATATAGCTTAATGAAAGTCAAGAACGAAACAGTTTTTGGAGTTTTTGGTTTTTAACATTATCATTGTTAAGTCTAATTATTATTAAAGCTAGTAATAGTGAAGGCACGTTAATTAATGAAGACATTATAAAAACCGGTTTTCCAGTAAACGGTGAAGTGTGATGAACTTTAAACGGTTTAAAAGTTTACTTCAAACCTAACTTCGAGAGAGTTGTTAGTTAGGAAAAGTTAATAAGCTAAATAGTTAAACAAACAATTTTTTAAAAGAATCAAATTTCAGTTAAACACAATGTAGCAGGGAGCAGAGAGTTAAAACACACAAAAGGTTAGCCATCTTTAGCAGTTCATTTATTGGTTTAACTGGATATTTTTTTAATTTCAAACATTTAAAAACACTCCGTCAAAGCTTAAATAGGAAATATTTCTGAAGTATTTTGGAAATGCTTGTTTCTAGCAGGGTCAAACTCAAGAGTCCCTAACTAATCCCAAAGCGATAGTTTCATAACTAGATAGTTCAAACTCGTACAACCATTTATCCCTAATTACAGTATAGTATGATTTTGTTCGAGATCGAGACACTTGAATTTTACCTTGTACAGAGCAAGTAAAACCAGGAAACACGTTCAGTTAACTACTCATATTTCACCACGCAACATCAGTTAATTTGGCGGCTAAATTAATGTTTTTCATAGTTTTAAAAATTACTCAAACAAAAGTTAGATTAGTTACCCCCTTTGGAGAGTTAATTTACTGATTTACTGAGTTTTTCTTCGTATTTTTAAAAACACACGAACATAGGTTAAATAGCAAATGTTTTTGAATCACTTTGTGAATTTTTGTCCCTAACTAATCTCAAACGCAATATTTTCATAACTATGCAGTTAATACTCACCCAAACCTTTGTCCTCCATTACAGTATAGTTTGATTTTGTTTAAGACCTTTAAATTTTAACTGGTGCAGATCGAGTTAATCCAAGAAACACGTTTTGTTAACTAATCATATATCTTCATCCAACCATCTGTTAATTTGGTGGCTAAATGAATTTTTTCTAATTTTTACAAATCATCCAAACAAAGTTTGCGTTAGGTTACCTCCTTTAGACAGTTAATGTCCTAATTAACTGAATATTTCTTCGTATTTGTAAAAACACTCGAGCAGAGGTTAAATAGGAAATGTTTTTATTTTTGTTTCTAAGTTCCCTTTGTACCTAACTTCCCTTTATCTCTAACTAATCTCAAACGCAATAGTTTCATAACTATGCAGTTAATACTCACCCAAACCTTTGTCCTTTATTACAAGTATAGTTTAATTCTGTTTAAGACTGTTCAATTTTAACTGGTGCAGATCGAATTAATCCAAGAAAGACGTTTAGTTAACAAATTATATATTTTCATCTAACCATCAGTTAATTTGGTGGCTAAATGGATATTTTTCTAATTTTTAAAAATCATCCAATTACCCCCTTTAGAGAGTTAATCTCCTAATTAACTGAATATTTCTTCGTATTTGTAAAAACGCTCAAGCAGAGGTTAAATAGGAAATGTTTTTGAAGTATTTGTCCTTAGTAGGGTAGGTACCTAACTAATACCTAACGCAATAATTTCCTAACTAGGCAGTTACAACTCATATAAACCTTTGTCCCTCATTACAGTATAATGTAATTTTGTTCAAAACATTCTAATTTGAACGTACAGAGTAACCAGTTAAACCAGATAGTAAGTTATCTAATCATATTTCTTCATCTAACCGTCAGTTAATATGGTGGATAAATCGATATGTTTATTCACCAATTTCAATTTATTCATTTTATAAAAATCACTGAAACAAAGGGTAGGGCAGGTTAGATTGGGTTACTAACTAACTTTAGAGAGTTAATTTACTGTTCAAATGAATAGTTCTGTCAAGTTTTTAAAAACACTTAAACAGGGGTTAAATGGGAAATGTTCTTAAAGCATGTTGGGAACATTTGTTTGTGCCGAGTCCCTAACTAATCCCAAACGCAACAGTTTCATAACTAGGCAGTTAAAACTTGTCCTTCATTACAGTATTGCTTGATTTTGCGCAAGATGCTTGAATGCAGACGGTACAACGCAAGTTAAATTAGTTAACTAATCATATTTTTCCATCTAACCATCAGTTAATTATGCGGCTAAATGAATATTGTATACATTTTCAAAAATCAGTTAAACCAAGGTTACATTGTATCATGAAGAATAGGGAATATATTTGAGATATTGTAGATCAAAATTGATTAAGTAATCATAAATCCAATAGTTTAACAGCTAGTCAGTAAAGAGTCATTAGAATGTCTTTTTGCTAAAATTTGCTTATTATTGCTTTGTTTATTTAGCTTATTACAAACTCGAGGGTTAATTAGTTAGGTACCTACCTTAAACTGCGCTAAATTTGTTAGAAACAATTGAAAGAACTGTTGAAAATTGAGCTGTGTTTACCAAAAACGGTAAACATTTCAATTTCTTTATTTTAAATTTTGATAACTAAAATTGAACTGTTCTGGAAGAATGTGGTACCCTTTTAGTAGTATAATATAAAGTAATAAAACGATGTAATGGAACTTTCAGGTGGAGTTAATGAAAGACAAACAAGGGAAACTGCGGTTTTCGACATTTTTAACTATGTTATATGAATGACCAAAAATTTAAATTTCGCGCCAAAACGTTTTAAAAAATGACACGTGGGCAATGTTTTTTTTTTTGAGGTTATGGAGATTTTTTATCGGTCATTTTCTTCATTTTCACCCTTTCCACGACACCTAGGCACGATCACTGTTACTAATCTTATTGACGACCATAAAAGGGCAATGAGTTCATTCAATTTCTGGTCAAAAACTAAATCTTACACGTGTCAAGGATGAATGGCAGCTACAGTAGTTTAGTTAATTGGATGTTTTAATCGAGTCAGTTAACTGAATTGAGGTTTTTAACCCACAAAACCTCCACAACACGTTTATTCTAGACCAGAAGAAAACACAAGGTCTTCGCCAACCAATGAACACGTTCTATAACCTTTCAGATTTCCATTTTCTTTATAAAATTCCAGAGCACTTCATTATCCAAAGAATTCGATTATAACATAAGTTTCCTGCCTTCACATCCCAATTCCAAACCTAACTTGCGCTTACCCATCTCCCGGTTCCCTTTTATCCCGCAGGAAGACCAGCCACACGGAATTCCAGACGAGCAGCATCCAGAGCCTGCTGATACCGATATTCAAGAACGGCACCGCGACGTTCCTACTCTCTTTCGACGACGACAACGCGACGGAAACGAGCGACAAAGCTGAGAACGGAAGCGATGAGAACGTCTGTAAGGAAAGGACGTCCTCGACGATTTTCACGAAGACGAGCATCGAGACCATCATAGATATCTCAAGCGTCCCTCGGAAGGTCTCTGGGAGATCCGTTCCTTGCAGATACGACATTTTTTAGCGAAACGGAAGTCTAAATTGTCAGTAACAAAGAGTCATCGTAAGTGGCGTTAAAAATTGTTCAGTTTTTCGGAAAGTTAAGAGGGGAGCTCCAAATTTGTAAGATTTGAAAATTATACCAGTCTTTTGCGTCGAATGTTTGGATTTACTTTTTTGATCATGAGTTGCTTGTGAATTGGGATCTATTATGATTAGTCGTCGGAGAGACGTGCTGTTTCTAGTTATGTAACTGATATATTCGTTACTTGATTGTTAACTAAATTTAGCTTCTAGACTATACTCTATTCAAAACAAATTCCGATGCACGTCGATTTGATGACGTCAGAATCATCCAATACTACCAACTTAATATAGTCACAGAACATCGCAATTTATGTGTTCCGTCTATATTTTAGGTTGACAATATATATGGTTATGTGTATTCTCAACCTAAAATATACACGGAACACATAAATTGCGATGTCCTGGGACTATATTAAGTTGGTAGTATTGGATTTTTGGTGACGTCATCAAAATCACGTGCATCGGGATTTGTTTTGAATAAAGTATAGCTAAAAAGTAATTAGAATTTCAATATTATTAACAAACAACCATTTGGACTTTAACGTAAACCTTATTACGTCATCACTTATCACTTATTCAAAACGGTCACCTTCTGGGCAATTTGTATTATAAGTTTGTTCCACTAGTTGCACTGATTTATGATAAGATACGTATTAGATCCCCGTACCTTCCATTTAGGTACTTTTTATAATCACACTGTATAATAGGGAGTTCAACAGAAACTCTAGATTTAACCATGTCAGTCCCATCCTAATTTCACTTTAAATTGTTCAACCACAGAACCAAACTCTATATTACTATAAGTAACCTTCACCTAAGTTTAGTTAAAATAAGTTAGATATCCGATATAGTGAGTCGATCTGGGTGAACCCAACTTCACTTTGAACTGTTCAAACTAAACTCTGAGGTTTTTAAGGTAAAGTATGCATCGTCTATTACTACATAGTTAGACCTGCTTTAGACTGTCTAGCTTATTCTAACTCAATACTGCCCGGAGAAACTTTAAATTATATAACTTGCAATCACTTTAGGAAACTCTAATAGGTTTAATTGAAGGATTAGGTCACCTAATCTAAGTATACGAATGAAAGTTTACGTTATACCACTTAACCTTCCTTTAAAATGCCCACCTTCACTTAACTCTTAGACTGTACAAAAGAAAGCTTAGATGTAAATCGAGATGGCCATAACCAAATTTTTCTTTGGATTGTTGAACCTAATCTAACTTTAGACTACTTGAGAAGAACTCTTCGTACACTTGTCTAACTGTTACAAAGTAAAAGACAGCTTCGCTTTAAACGGTCTAGCTTAACCCAACTCAATATTGTCAGGAGGAAACTCTAAGTTATGTAACTTGACCTAACTTTACATAATCTTTAGATTATATCACTTGAGCATACTTATTAACAGTCTAGATCTAGATCATCTAAAGGAAATTTTCATACACCTACTTAACTTTACTTTGGACTGTTGAAGACTAACTCCATAGAGGAACTCTATATCGTCTAATTGATATACAGTTGAACAGATGTGCTTTAGACTGTTTAGCTTAACTCAACTCGACAATTTTTTCAATGTGTCCACTTCCATTTTACTTCCATCCAACTTAAATTTTAGACTGTCTAACCTAACCTGAATTCAGTTTTTTTTAAGAAACTTCATATTATATCTATCTCTTAACTTTTTTAATGTGAAATTTCACCTAACTCTAGATTGTACATAGGAAACTCTATAGATTTATTCAATATAATTATATTTAATCTCTGTTAGATTAAAACTTATTTATTAATGTAATTAATAATTAGTAAGATTATTTTAATTTAATTTATTTTGATTTAATAATCAATTTAATTAATAATAGATTAATAATTAATATATTAGATAATCTATATAACTTCAGTTTGAACTGTTCAATCTAAGCTAATCCTAGACTGTCTGATTGATCTAACTATTCACATTGTTGCACAATTTTGCTGTAAACCGTCTAGACGAACCTAACTCAATACTGTTCGAAAAACTGTAGATTATTAAGACTTGACCTCAGTTTAGTGTGTCCAGAGGAAATTGTAGATTTTTCGACTATAACGTTAGATTTCCTAAGATAACCTGATTTCAGACTCCAAAAAAACTTCCTCTGCTGTATCACTTAACCGTATTTTAGAATACTCAACTTCACCTAACTCTAGAATGTCCAAAGGAAACTCTAAATGTAGGCAATGAGGTTAGATTTAAACTAATATCAGATTGAACCGTTCAGTTTAAATTAATCTTGGACTGTCTGAAGGACACAAAATATTTCATGTTACACATCACTTAACCTTACTTTAGACTCGTGTCCAAATTTACTTAAGTCTAGACTGAGTTGACATAGATTTAAGTTAATTTTAGGCTGAACTGTGGTATCTAATCTAATTCTAGACTGTCTGCATGGTATATCTGTTGAACTATATGTACAGTTTTGCTTTTAACTATCTCATTTAAATTGACATTACTCTATAGTTTCTCCAAAGAGGACTCGATATCATCTAACTGTGTTATAGTTAGAACTGTTTAATTTAACTCAATTCAGCTCAACTCAGTTCAGAGAAAACTCTAGATTTTTGTAACTTGACCTGACTTTACTGTGTCGAAAGAAAATTCTATCGTTTTCTACTTAAACTTAAGATTTTCTAAAGTAAACTGATTTCAAACTAACAAAAAAACTTTGTTATATCACTTAACCTTACCTTAGAGTGTTCAACTTCACCTAACTTTAGATTTTACCAAGAAAACTTCACATTTAAGATAATTTCAGTTTGAACAGTTCAATCTAACTTAATTCTTGCGTAATCTAACTTAATACTGTCTGAAGAAAATCCTAAAATCAAATGACCATGGGAACTAACTCTACAGTATCTAATTATATTACAGTTAGTTTCTCTTTAGACTATGTTACTATGAAACGTAATCTAAATTTACTTCACCTCAGTTTAGTTATTCCGAATGGAACTTCAGATTGGTAATCTAATGTTACCTCACTTCACTTTAGTTAATGCGAAGGGAACTCCAAATTGTTAGACTTAAGCTTTAGATTTTCTAAGTTATTACTGTAAAGAAATCTCTGTACGTCTGAAAGAAAACGTCTGTACGATTGAATCTTACTCTAGAAACTATATTTTTACTGAACTCTAGACATTCCAGATGACACTCTAAACATAACCTGGATACGCTTAAATATAACCTCAGCTTGAACTGTTTAACCTAACTTAGGTAATTCTAGATTGTAGGAAATTCTACAATGTCTAGTTGGACAGTTAAATTGTTTAACTTAACCTAACTCAATAAAATTCGAAGGAAACACATAATTTAATGTATCTTGATCTCACTTTAGTTAATCTGAAGGGCGCTGCAGATTATTAGACTATAGCACTATATTTTCTTAGTCATTTTAAGAAACTTTGAAGGAAACTAGATTAGATGATTGAATTTTATTCTAGAAACTGTATGTTTAACTCTACATATTCCAGGTGAAACTCTAAATTCAACCTGGATAGGCTTAAATATAACCTTACCTTGGAGTGTGCTACCTAACTTAATTCTACATTGCAGGAAACCATAGATCGTCTCGTTAGAGAGTCTTTTCTTCATATATCTTCTTAGATCGTTTAACTTAACCTAACTCAACACTGTTCGGAGAAAACACACTTTACTAATGCAACTTTATTTTACTTTAGTTGATCCGAAAGGAACTCCAGATTGTTCAACCTTAACCTAACTCAACACTATCCGAAGAAAACTACGTTATGTAACTTAACCTGTTCGGTGCATTCAAAACCTATTCTAGAATTGTTTACTTAAGTATCGTACTTAAGTCCAAGCCTAATTTCACTCTGAACTGTTCGACTTAACCTAACTGCGCATTACGTGGAGGAAAGTCTAGATCTAATTAAACCTAACTCAATGTTAGCAGAAGAATACTCTGCTGACTCATGAAATTTAACCTCACTTTAGTGGGTCCCAATAGGAAATTCTAGATTTTCCTTAGATTTCTTAGATTAACTTTGAGAGTTTCTAAGTTATTTCAATTTAACTCCACTTAACCTCACTTATAGACGCTCCAAAGGAAACAACTCCAGAGTTACGCAGTTCAGACTTCACGTCGGACTCTGAAAGGCAACGCTGAGTTTGAATTAAAATTTTACTTAAACGAACATCTACAGCATGACTTAAGTTTAAATTTCTCATTTAAACGACTGCTTCGTTCCCTGGAAGTCCACACACCCCCAGGCCTTCTATGGCGAACACGCAGCCTGCCAAGGGCTCCTCCTTGACTCCCTCTTCGTTTAAATGAAGCCTCGACGTCGTGACGTAAAGTACATCCAGCTTCATCCCACCGAAACAAGCGGACGTGACGTAAGTCGCGGGCATTTCAATCTTCCTGATTAACTCCCCGGAAGTCGGATCGATGCATATTATCTGAAAGTGATTGATTTTTAATGATACTTAACCATTAGTTTCCACCATTTTATTTTAGAAGCGAAAGTTCGGTATACACGGCCTGCTCGGGCTCCAGATTTGGAGGGTTTACTCCTTGGGCCTGGAGTAGTTTATACTCAGGGGAATGCATGAAAATGAAACACAGAAGAGTAGAGAAACGTGGGAATAATTACCAATTAAACTGTCAACTTATTGCCACCACAAGTCAACATGTCATTACATTACATCCAAAACACACATACTGTGGAGAACTCAATAAACCAATTTTAGCTATGTAGAGTTAACGGCAACTCCCGACGTTTAGTTCAATTATACCTGAAATTGGTTTCAAAGGGATTTTACAGTTCTACTTACAGATTTTCCGCCGAACAGCGCCACCCATAGATTCCCCTGATTATCAATCGTCATGCCGTCCGCGATGCCCTTAAGTTCCGAATGATCCGCCAGGTCGAATATTACTTTTGGATTAGCTGCAAATGGTACGACTTAATCAGAATTGAACCAAATCGAAATTGAAGAAAAAATTGGTTAATAGAGATGATAATTGCCAAATAGGTAAATTCATGTTTGTTACTTACTTATGTTTGCTGAATCACTATCGTAATCGTAAGCCATAATAGTTCTTGTCTGGCTGTCGATAAAATAGAACTTTGAGTCATCCGACGACCATGCCAATCCGTTACTTATGCTTGTATTGGTAATTTTCTCTTCTACGGTGGTTAAATTTTTACCGTGAAACAGGAATAAACTGCCACCAGAAGGGGGAACACTCAAATCCTCGTTTCTAGTCAATGTACCTTGAAAGCAATTAACGGTCAATACCAAGTATGACCATAAAATAATTAAGTAAACCAATATAAAATGTCCTTCAAAAGAATGAACATATCGTATTATTTTGAGTTATGTTGAATCCACCATCTCCATCTTATATTGAGGCTAATCTTAGATCGTTTGAGATAACTTAATTGCCTTATTTACTTGATTAAAAAAGCTGTCGATACACTAAATCGCTTTGGTAGTAGTGTCGAAAGGAGTCTTCTGGGACAAGAATCGGTCGAATTCGGTCATTGACCCCGACCCTGACGACTAACATAGTTGGAGTGGGGGGGTGGCGTTCATTGACCCCGACCGAAGCATGCCCCAGAACTCTCCTCTCGACACTACTTTCAATAACTTATACCTAACCACAACCGTCCCGAACTGTCAGCTTTGCCGTCATTGAAGTGATTCTTCGGCTTGCTCTCGTCGACTCGTACTAGTTTGCTCAGTACATGTTTGTCCTTCGTGATTGGCCAAAAGAATTTGTACAACTCCCTATCGGCTCCGACGATGTACTGATCGCTGGTATCTCTTACGGGGATGATTACGCCTATGTACTTGTTATGTTCTGTGGAAAGTTATGGATGTATAAGGAATGATGGTGGTAGTAGTTGAAAGTTTTGTTTTTCTCAGGAAATTTGATTTTATCAATTATTTTCACGATACCTCAGAACTGCTGTGAAGATATTTTCAAAATATTTCATAATGAACATCACATTTTGAATCATTCTATATTACTAGATTTTCCAGTTCCTACCAAGTTGTATTTTTACGAACCTAGTTTATGTGAGACGCACGATTTGCTGGAATAATCCCACCTGTAAACGGTACTCTGGAAAGTATCCACGAAGAGTAAACTTTTAGATTTGGAATGCCATGTTGGGCCTTCGGCGTGTTGAACTGGTTCGGTTATGGCGATGATTTTCATAGCGTCGAAGCTGAAAATGGAAAATGGAAAATGAATGGAAACGAATGGAAAGTTATTTAATGCCTGTTACCTGATAATACAATCTAAAGACAATTTGTTCATAATAACATTTAGTTGTAAATTCAAACTGAATGTTTCAAGAGGACATCTTGAATGTGGTTAGGGAAGATTGTTTGGTTATGTGTTTTTGAAGCGAAACTTCTATACTGGCGTTATATGATGTTTTCTCTATTCTCTAGACTAAAAGCGTCACGAAAATGTGTAATGCTATAGCTATATAGCATTACATGTATTGTATACATGCTCTGTATAATACAGACCGTTTCTACAGAGTCGCAGGATGCTATAAACATGAGCGCAAGAAAGGCCATATATTTCTCGTTGGCTAAACAGAGAACAAACTTTCGCTAGCTGGCGAAACATCACAGTCATCCGCTCCGCACACATCCGAAAGTGTAAAGCGATACGCGACCGCGATACGAGTTGACTTGGACTGCCTGCTCGGCCGGCAACGTTGCAAAACATCCTTCTCTGTCATACTAACGAACTACTATAAGTTTCTCTTTTGCTCTTGTTGATTTCGGAACAGGCGTGTTAATAGAAAAGCTCCGTATACGATTCCGAGCGTGAAGGGGATAGAATATGAGAGAATATAAGTTCTCCCACTCTCTCTCTCTCTCTCTCTCTCTCTCTCTCTCTCTCTGTCTTTCTCTCGTTTTCTGGGCACGACACGGTGATTCGACAGCCGGTTATCAGCCCTGAGCACGACGTTGTGCCGCCACCCATAGGTGGCGGCGTTAAAGACGTAAAGCTGTAAGATCGGTCGTAAAGAGGCGACGTTGCCGTTCTCGTGGGAAAGTTGTGAGAGTGTCGAATTGTGTTGAATGAATACCGAAGAATATGAAACGAAAATGCTACCTTCTAGGAAATTAAGAAAATACTTACTGTCCAGAGGACTTGGTCAAGAAGGTTAGGGTTTCGTTAGGTATTGCTCAAAATAAAGATATGATCATAGTTAGTGATCACACCCTGATATTATATTAAGATATGATCAAATGATCATATAGATAATGTATTATGAAGTACACAAGCTGACATTATGCACTTATGAAGACCGACAACATTTTCTATGACTATTCTTGCTACAGAGAGGTATTATGTTCATGTTTTGATTGAATATTATTGTATTTCTAGACAAGGAAAAACCATTGTAAAGGCTATGATAGAACCTAACCTAACGTAACCTTTTTATATTTCATATGAGGCACTGATATACGAGTATACGAGTACTGTAGTCGGGTCGAATTTGAATTTGAGTCTTGAATTTGAGATATTAGCATAGGGGACGTTTTAAGGTCCCCTAAGTAAAGAAAGAGTTTTTTTAAAAAAAAATGTCTAAATACCTATGTGTACGTGTGTGGGTCTTTGGTACGTATTTCTCAGAAAGTAAAAACCACAAACTGTTTCAATTATCAATTTGGATTTGGTCCTTTACTAGTACATCATAATGAGCTTTTCATTAAAATCGGCCAGGATAAGTGGGTAGTTTATTTCTGTCATTTTTCAGTTTTTCGAAATTCTCTTAAAAAGAGAAGTTTCGCCAAATTTGTAGGAGGATTTTTTTTAAATTGTATTATTTATTGCACTGTCGAATATGTATAATAAAGTTTAATGATATGTTTTTAGTTATCTATATCTTGAATAAAGGGCATTTTACACGGCACTTCAGTTTTTCGAATTTTTTTCAAAATCCACACGATTTTTTTTTTAAATTTTTTGGTTGGTATATATTGGCTATTAAGTGTGTATAATGAAGTTTAATAACATTTTTGAACAAATAATTTTTGAACGGCCCTTAATTCTCTTCTATTATTCTTTTTTCGAAATTTGCTTGAAAAATTCTTACTAAATTTCGAATATTCGTACTACGAATATCGAATATGCATATTAAAGTTTAATACTATTTTTATCTTAACCGTTTATGAAGGGCACTTTACACTTGTCACTTTTCGCTTTATCGAGATTTTTTCAAAATCCACATAATTTTGTTTTAAACTTTGAGTATATATTCAGCTATAAAGTGCGAATAATAAAGGTTAATAATATTTTTTACTAAATAATTTCTGAAGAGCACTTTACGCCTTTAGTTTTTCGATTTTTCGATTTTTTTCCCGAAATTCGCTTAAATGATTGTTTTTCAATTTTGGATATTTATTCTACTGTCAAATATACTCGAAATTCACCTGAGGACTTGTTTTTAGACATTAAATGTTTTGTTCTACTATCTTAGATTAATAAGAAAATATGAGAAAATAGTACGAATTTATAATTTATCGAACCAGATATAACTATTATCTTTACAAAATCCTCTTTAAAGTTAAAATCTTTATATAGCTTTTATCAATATCACCAATTACGTACTTAAGCGCCTTTTTATTTTCAAAAAGTTTTCTATTTGCGCTTGGATCGATTTAGTTTTAAAATAACTTGCCACGAGGTGCATGTAAAAATTAAGAGTAAATCCAATTTTAAATGGTTATGCACTTATGTCATAAAATGTGGGTAAGTTGAGTAATATAATTACTAATTACATTCAAATAGTTAAAACCTATTTACCATTTTGATGGAAAAACTGCTATAAATAACCTACAAATGACGCACATGACCGTCAACTTGAAAATGTTTCTATTGCGTATTTACTATTACAAGATCCTTATGAGATAATAGCAGTTGTGTTTCATAACTTACGATTATGGTTACGGTTGTGGTTTAATTTCAATACAACGTAATAACACCAACACCACGGATAAGAATTAGGCACTGCAGCATTACTCAAAGTAGGCATAGGAACTGGAACCGATGTAGTTACTATATTATTATTATATCCCGTTATATTGCCCAATTCGACAATAATAAACTTTATTATATTTACGAAAATAATACATTGCGACTATAAGTTGAAGCAATTTTGTTTCGAAATATCATTTTCGCTTTTAAATACCAGTGAATTATATTGTTAAATATGATACAGGTATTAACTTATATTACCATCCTCCTCCATAAACTCTCCTGGTGTGGTTCTTTTCTTTATGATTTGCTATAAATTTATATTTAGATAATCCACTACCTATTCGAATACGATGTTATATCTCATCGTAATTTAGATGAGACAACCTTTCACCTTTTCACCATTTTCGAGGTTTTGGTGTTCAAATTGGTGTATTTGACACCAACATACTTATTAATAATTGGTGACATTTTAGGGCACATACCTGGCAACACTGTTGGCGCGATCCTTCGTTGGGCCCTTAGAGCGCAGGAGTGGCGGGGATGCAAGTACACAGGGCGATCGTTTTTTCAGGAAAAATGATTTCTACCACCCACGATTAGCGACTTCGAGATAAACCCAGTTTTATGCTCTGATTTTAATCTTAAGCTCTCTCTGAAGCTCTCTGAGCCGTCCGATCAATAGATAGCCAAAGGATGAACTGGGTTAGCCAGTCGCTAGGTGGCAGTAGATATCTGGTTAGGAGGGAATTAAGGTGTTTAGGATCGAATTGTGGAGGAGTGCTATATATGTCTAGTAGCTTAATATAATGTATGGAAATTATGATTCGAAAAGTTACCATTGTGTAATAAATAGAGTCCTGGAGTGATAGAAGATATGTGCATATTTCCAAGAAATATAATTAATTTAAAATATTTGTGTAAAAAATATGCACCATATATCTAAAAGTCTGTACTCGCTTCTGATCTATTTTCATCAGTAAATACCTGAGAGGAATTAATAAAACAAACATTATTTCTACTAGAAATGACATAAACGCCTACTTTCCATTGAAAATCTATGTTTTCTATCACTTAAAATATACTTTTATAAGTAGAAAAACTCCTTTTTACAACTAAAACTGATGTTTAATATGGGCACATTTTACACAACAACATTCGAAATTCTCGTTTAAAACCTTTGCTATGATCACCACAATGTTTTCTTCTCAATGTTCACCATTTATTGATGAGTGAATTTATTGATGATGATATTGATTGTATAAATTTCTCCTTTCATTATTTCTCCTAGGAACTTCATCAACTCCTTTCCAAGAAGAATCCAAATATGTCTCGCATCTGTGCCATTAGGCTGAACGCTGAAGACTTTTGTCATTAAAAATATGCTCACGGGGATAAATAATTACCTATTGCAAAATTTCATAAAATATTAATAATCAAATCATGCTGAAATTTTGAATGCCCATTAAGGAGCACAAATGCTCCGTTTTCAAGACTTTTCAAACCCTCACACACCCTTTTTGAAATAATTGTGATGCATTGAAGAAAGTGTTTTTCACTGATTTTCCCTGATTTATCGTTAATTAATTGATCAATTTTGACATGGCACGGCACATTTTATGGATATTAAAAATAGCTGTATCTTTCATACAAAACTTTCTTTGCCTAGGCCTAGTTATCTTCGTAATCGCTGATCGATGCTAAATTAATTCTGTTGATGATCTTAATAACAATGAAACACTTTATCACTGATAATTTAATTGGTTTTAGCGAAATGTGTATTTTTGTGACGCTGACCGTTATCCTGCGTGCCCGCCTGCTGCCCTTTCGCGATGAGAGATGTTCCTGGTGAAGCGAGCCCTGTACCAGCTACCCCTCCAGGCCTCTTGGGAACTATTGTAAGCACATAGCTATACACCATTTTATTATTTTCCGTCCTCTTTTGTGTTTTGCCCTTTTAGTCATGTGTCACTTTGTTTTGCCCTTCTTTAACATGGACTCTCTCTCTCTCTCTCTCTCTCTCTCTCTCATTCTCAACTGTATTTTAGTGTTCAATAAACATTACTGATTTTGCCCATGTCTTTACCGTCTCTTCTTGAACTACCACCCTCAACCAGAACAACCCTCTGTGCACTAGGCCTTTAGGACCTGGACAATAGGTATTCTTTAACTTGTGTTGTAAATTTCATATTTAAATAAAAATACATAAAGAAGTAACGTTATCCGAAACAAGAACGACTATCTTTCCTTCCTTCCATGGTTCACTTCTTCAGAAGAGGGAAAATCGGGCGGGAGGTTCTTATACAGCCATAGAAATGTTTATTCATCACCTGAAAGACGAAGAATATTCTGAGACATCTATTGAATTATGTAATGAACAAGATTTTGAAGAGCATTTTAAAATGTTCTAAACTTGGCCAACCGTTATGACGAAAATATATAATTTTCCTCAAAAAGACACTGTTTTTCTACTTTTACTATCACTGAAAACTGTCGATTTTTGAGTGGTATGTAACGAAGAAATGTGCAAGTTTGGGGAATGTTTGTTGATTGCTTCGACACTTCACTTGTAACTTTGCACTTTGTTATAACAAATGTAAGTTTATTCTCAAACAACATATCAGGGGATGTTGTGCAAACACCAACCGCTGAAGAATAAAACGATACAAGATACATTAAAGTAGCAAAAAGTCGTGTTTTCGTTTTATATACAGTTCAGAACGAATAAATAATAAATATATAACGGGTTGCCTATCCATTAGGGAACATATAAATTCGGTTGTGGAAGTTTTGAAAATATAGCTGTTCTGTCGTTCTGTGTCATTTCTGGTGTTCCGTCAAGATCACAGATTAGTCAAGATAAAATGACATTTCACAAAAGATCAGGCGGCGATCAAGGCTATACATACATAAAGTGATATTTTCTTAAAAGTTCTATTTTTTAAAAAGTGAAGCAATAAAATGGCAGACGGAAACGCAATGTCCGATAAAATCCTTCGCACCGTAGCGAACATAATAAAACGCAACCAAGACCTGTAAGTTCACCATTAACTCCCTTACAACTCATTTACTACTGTCCCCCTTTTCTGTTTCCAGTCAGGAATTCACAATAATCCCAACAGAAGACAACTCTAAGAATAAGTCTCCGGTGATACACCAGCACAATGCGTTAGGGCTGGAATCGTGGTGCGTCAAACACATCTATCAGTACGCCTGCGGGATATTGTTAGGGAAGAGACGGGAGCTCAGGTTGAAGATGTTGACCTACAGCATGACGGAGGACCTGAACCATTTGTTGGTCGGTGCTCTACTTATCAACCCGGAAGTCACTACGTTCTGGAATATGAGGAGGACGCTCGTCGAGAGGGATATCGCCACAGTCGAGGAGGAGTTGCATTTCAGGTATAAGAGTAATTGAAAACTTCTTGGTCCAGTCGAATAGAGTAGTCTGGGAAATATCACATATCAGTATAGTACGAAAAGAAATGGTATACAATATATTTACCTTATTTGTGCCACTTATTCCCATTAATTTCTGCAGAATAGGGAAAAATGTAAGCATCTCCAGGACCCAACTTTTTCCATTGTTTATAGGTCTTTCCAATTTACTTTTAAAAATTAATGACAAGTTCTTAGAATTCAGCTTAATTAAGATTTCCGTGTAGTATTAATTTTCTGTAAATATTAAGGTTGGAAATGATTACCAGGTTGTTTTATTAAGCTTAATGTAGCAAGTGTTTTGCAACCTTAAATATGAAAATTGGCTACACTAAATATGTAGAACATTTCCGTGTATTAGCTTTCCATAAATTTAAGGATGTAGATTTTTACCAAGTGATCACTTTTAAGCTTACTGAAAATCATGTTATGTATAGTACACTTGCTTAACTAACAAGTGTAGCTTCATAGCAAGTTATTTAATATCTTACACATGTAAATTTACCAGAACAGTAAAATTTAGTCTTGCGAACTTTTATAAGTTGTCACGTTTAGTGGGAGTGAATTCATGGTTTACCTAATCGTACGTTACCATTCACCTGCCTCAGTGATTTGTACAGTTAAATCACACAATGGTATAATTGTTTTAAGAAAAGAGCAACAATTAACTAATCACCCTCCTTTCTTTCTCTCTTTTAGCAAAATCGTGTTGAGCCACAAGAGCAAGTCAAACGAGGCGTTCTCCTACAGGAGATGGTTGCTGAAGAAAGTTCTGGACAAAATGGCTGCCAATTATCTACAAGTGCCAATAAATTTCTTGCATAACGAGTTGCAGGTCGTTCACATGGCGTCGGAGAGGTCCCAAAATAATTACCACAGTTGGACTCATAGGATTTGGTAAGCAATTAATTAATTTCACTCTTTGATTAGGCTCAAAACAACAAAGTAGAGAGTTTGTTTGGATTCGTTCTGAGCCTCCGTTCTTTGCAAAATAGTGAATGTTGCCTCATTGCATTGAAGGTCGCCGTCGTTGAGTGACGGGAGCACAGTACTTACCTGAACCTCCTAAAAGAGCGTATTGTTCCTACAATTCGTAGGAGACTAGTGACGGATTCCATGACGTTAGGTTTGGAAGTCACATTTATCACTGGGAAATTTAGGCAGTCAGATCACTAAGTTATGTCAAAATGTGCTATGGTAATGACATGTAATGACAATTTTAATTGTAGATTACATACTACACTCTTGTTATGGCAACATAACTACAGATTCGCATTGTTAGTATGGGTGTGGGTTAATGATCATTTGGATTATTTCTTATGGCTCAGTGGATACGTATTTGTAGTTAATGAGTTGATTCATTATCGAAGGGTTATTATAAGTCATATTCAACTCAATAGACGTTTTGCAGTGATTTTCACAGTAATTTGAATAGAGTTGATTCTCAAATTAACCCACGACAAGTAACAGTTTTTTATAACTCCTTCATTATCGATTAATCAAAGTACAGATTATTCGGAATGACAGAATTAATTAGCAAATTTAAACGAGGAGACATTGCGGCCAAATTTGACGCCTTTTAAGGGATTTTACAGTCCTTAAATTATCTCGAAATTAATTGGGTTAGTTTTTTAAAAGTTGCTAAAATCTTGAAAGCTCTTAAAAGATTCAAATATTTTTGGAAAGATTCGTGAAAGTATTCAGAATGGTTAAAAGAATCCTGAAGAATTTTTGTAAGTTCCAAATAACAACAAAAACAAATTTTTGGAAACAACTATAATTTCTCCAGGAAATGTTCAAACATGTTGAAAGGATTATTTTACTAGATAATGCTGGATCTTAGAATATTTCTTGAAGGACTTACAATCAATTAAAAAAAAATCTTTAAAATCGTATAAACTACTAGAGGATTTCGAGGTCTTAATATCAAATTCTTAAATTATCTTAAATTAAATCTTACAGTAATTAAATAAATCTTAAATTAAATTTTAATATCATAGACTATCAAAAAGTTTTAATGGGTCTTCCAGACCCTGGAATGTTTCTTGAAGGATTCCTGATACTGACAATGTCTAGACATCCAGAAAAATGTTTGGATCATAGAACTGGTTCAATGTGAATTGTGGACAAGGTTCACAATGTATTCCAGGGTAAAGTTAATATTAGTTCAAAGGGAGAACTGCTTAAAAGGGAGTTATGGAAATATTCAAAGTATATCAGAGTCTGTTGAATTGATTCAACAGGGAACATACAAAAGATTCGAGGTAGATTTGATGCATTAGTATAGAAAAAAAAAGAAGTGTTTTAGTGACGAATTGGTTGAAATTGAACCACTGAAAAGATTCAAAATATATTCTATAGCAAATTAACTTTGTCTGTTGAACCTGTTAACTGATTCAAGAAGAGTTATGAACAGATTCAACTTGTACTGTGAGAAAGATTCAAAACATATTCGAGAGTAAAGTAACATTATAATAAATTGTTCAAGAGACGAACTAGTTCAAAAAGAGAAATATTCGATGTAAATCAGCTTAAATAGTGAACTGATTCAACAAGAATTATGCAAAAGATTCAAGGCGTGTAGAGGAATGTTTGTTCAAGTCTGTTTCAGTGGCGAACTGGTTCAACTTGAATCGTGGAAAAGGTTGAAAATTGATTCCACAGAAAAGGAATTTCTTGATTTGGCTCAAAGGGATAACTGATTCAAAAACAGTTATCGTATATCGTCCCAAATAGTGAACTGATTCAACAAGAATTATCCAAACGATTCAAGATTGATTCTATTATAGAAATGTTTTTCAAACTTATTCCAATGGAGAACTGGTTCAATTTAAATCATGGGAAGGGTTCAAAATATAATTGAGAGTAAACTAGCGTACTAGTTCAAGGGAAGAACTGATTTAAGAAGTCATTGAAATAAATCAGCTCAGATGGCGACCTGATTGAAGAATCAAGATAAATTCGAGGTATTGCTACAGAAATGTCCTTTTAAGTCTGTTTCAATGGCAAACTGGTTCAAATTGAATCATGAGTAATGTTCAAAACAGATTTCACAGAACAGTAACTTCATTGTTCTAATAGCCAACTGGTTCAAAACGAGTCATGGAAATGTCCAACTAACTCAAAAAGAATACGGAAAAAAGGCAAGACAAGTCTATTGCATTCTAAAAATTTCTATTTTCAGGTGTATCGAAAACCTGGCTCCAGACACCGCCGCCATAAACACCATAATATACTCCGAACTGACCTATTCGCAGCAATGGATAAACAGCCACGTCTCCGAACACTCCGGTTACCACTACAGGCAGTTCTTGATAAGATTCGTAAAAGAGCACAAAGAGATCGCCACGATATTCGATTCCTACTACAACTTCGTAGTGAAATCCCTATTGAATACGATAAACGACGGAGATTACGAAAATCTCCTCACCTACCTTTTAGGTAAACCCGCGCGACCTATGCTATTAGAGGAGACTTACTCTTTCATAAACTTCATATGCATATTGTTGTACGACCTGTTCGTTTTGATACAACAAGTCGACAGCTTGTACCCACACCACGAGTCACTGTACTATCATCGTAGGTTCTTGATCCATCACCTAATAAGGATACCGTACGAATACCACAGTTTAACTTACCAGAAAACTTACAGGATTTGCGAGAATAACTTGGATTTGAACAACAAAAACATCACCGAAAGTGATACGATCGTGAACGTGTGGGACGAGAGCGGCGATAACGTCTGGCCGAAGTTGTTCAAGATGTCCCCTAAGACGAATTATCAACTGTGTAAACTCGTCTCGGATTGCGAGAGGGAGTTCCTTTCGAACAATTTAAGTCCCTACTGTGCTAAGTACAAGAAATGGTTGACTCACGTCATCGGTTTTGAATGACCCTTACAATAGTGATAAGTATTCAATGAGGATTGTTTTATTGAATTTATATAAAGTACAAAAACGACGTCGAAAAGTATCTGTACGTGGATAATAATTGTAGTTTCTAATGCAAAGTGAATTTTATAAATTCATCGCAGTAGGTATAATTTGTTCAATGGTAACCTAACCTAAAGTGGAATTTGGGGGAGTGTTTAACTACAGTGATATTTACTTTATTAGATACGAGTTACCTATATTGATAAATAAATATTTAGAACAACGAAGAAGTTTTGTTATTTAAAATATTTGGATCAAAATGACAATTAGCATGACTTAACTGTAATAATTAGGTGGATAGGTGTATCTTCGACGCCTATTTAGTACAACAACTTCACTTATTTTGCCATATATTAGTTGCAAGAAAAGCCTTTATGATGATATGCATGTCCCATTAGCTGCCTCAGTGAATCATTTCAATTAAACATGGTTCGAAAGGAAGGACCAGTGATACAAATTCCACGTTGTTCACATTGTGCTTAAATTTATGAAACATTGGTCATATGACAATAAAAGCAAACAGAATATTGATTTATTGTAAATAAGTAAATTAAACCCATCATGTTCATTGTGGTAAAGCACCTTCATCCATTATATGATGTCATTCGACGTTATTTGTTCAATCAAGTACTGTGGAGAAGTGCCTCATTTAGTGTGTTCGTACAAAAACTTTAAAGTCTATAAAACTAATTTGCATCCACTGAACTGGTCCAGTTAAGGTGATTTGAAGTTTACAAAACTGGTTTTGCTCCAATGTTATAGCCTTTATTGTGGGTATTTGGTGGTCTAATTGACTACAAATCAGATGGTACTGTTAAAACTCATACAAAATGTTATCTCCTTTAGTCAGTTAATTATTGTACTGATTAACTTTTAAAAAGGTTAAATATAGATTTTTTGAAGCATTTTGGTAATATTCGTTCCTAGCAGAGCCAAGCTGAAGAGTCCCTACTAATCCTAAACGCATTAGTTTTATAAGGAGGCAGTTAAAACTCATTACCTCCTGCAGGTACGTCTTGATTACAACAAAGTTTAATTTTGTTCAACTCGTTCTTTATACAGTAGGAGGCACGTTTAGTTACCTAGCCATACATATCTATCTAATGATCAGTTAATTTGGCAGCTGATCGAATATTTTTCAAATTTTTAAAATCACCACAAAAGCTAAATTATGAAACATTAAACAGGATCAATTATTTTGAGAACTATTCATGGTAGGTAGATCATGACTACCGAAGTAATCATAAATTAAATAACCGTTAAGTCATAAGTCACAACAATTTAATGTCTAACTGAGGTACAAACATATATAGCACGTTTTAAGTTTCTTTTTTGTGTGCGAACACTTAGAAATCGAGTTTAGTTAACTATTTATAAACGCGAGAGTTAATTAGTTAGGCAGCCTAAATCGCCTCAAATTTTTAAACACATTTAAGAGTGTTCAGATTTAACTTGTTACTATGTTTGACTTCAATAGTTTCATAGCTGGGGTAGGTAGTTGACTAAAAGGAGATTGCCTAACTAATCATACATCCGATATAGTTTAACAGCCGAGAGTAATAAAAAAGTGTTTTAGTGGAGGGACAAGCTAAAGTTCTGATACAATATCATTTATAATTAGTTAGGTAGGTACTAGCTCAAATTGCGTCAAATTTTTAAATACATTTGAAGCATCAGTGTTCTGATTTTACTTTATATATTAATTTTGATTTCAATAATTTAATAGCTAGGCCAGATAGTTCACTTAAAGAAGATTGTCTAACTAATTATATAGTTTAAGAGCTAAGAGTAATAAAGGTGTGTTTTAGCCGACTGACAAGCTAAAGTTGTTACAATATGAATTATTGCAGCAAATTTTGTAACACACTCGAAGTATTCACATCTAACTTCAGTTAGTAAGTTTGATTTCAACAGTTTAATAGCTAGGCTAGATGCTCGAGTCAAAGAAATATCTCCAGCTTGATACAATGTGAATTATAATTAGTTAGGTAGCTCACTCTGCGTCAAATTTTTAAACGCACTTGAAACGGTGTTCAGATCAAACTTGGGTTACTAATTTTGATTCTAATAGTTTAATAGTTAGACTAGATATTTAACTAACAAAGGTATCCTCTAGCTAAAACTCTGATACAATATGAATTAATTCTAGTCGAAGTGAAGATAATAGTATACATGTTTCACATCTAACTACAGTTAGTAAGTTTGATTTCAACAGTTTAATAGCTACGCTAGATGCTCGAGTCAAAGAAATATCTCCAGCTTGATACAATGTGAATTATAATTAGTTAGGTAGCTCACTCTGCATCAAACTTTTAAACGCACCTGAAACAGTGTTCAGATCAAACTTTGGTTGCTAATTTTGATTCCAATAGTTTAATGTTATACTAGATATTTAACTAACAAAGGTATCCTCTAGCTAAAACTCTGATACAATATGAATTAATTCTAGTCGAAGTGAAGATAATACATAGTATACATGTATTCACATCTAACTTCAGTTAGTAAGTTTGATTCCAACAGTTTGATAGCTAGGCTAGATGCTCGAGTCAAAGAAATATCTCCAGCTCGATACAATGTGAATTAGGTATAATTAGTTAGATAGCTCTTTGCGTCAAATTTTTAAACGCACTTGAAACAGTGTTCAGATCAAACTTTGGTTGCTAATTTTGATTCCAATAGTTTAATGTTATACTAGATATTTAACTAACAAAGGTATGCTCTAGCTAAAACTCTGATACAATATGAATTAATTCTAGTCGAAGTAAAGATAATAGTATATACATGTATTTACATCTAACTTCAATTAGTAAGTTTGATTTCAACAGTTTAATAGCTAGGCTAGATGCTCGAGTCAAAGAAATATCTCCAGCTCGATACAATGTGAATTAGGTATAATTAGTTAGATAGCTCTCTGCGTCAAACTTTTAAACGCACCTGAAACAGTGTTCAGATCAAACTTTGGTTACTAATTTTGATTCCAATAGTTTAATAGCTAGACTAGATATTTAACTAACAAAGGTATCCTCTAGCTAAAACTCTGATACAATATGAATTAATTCTAGTCGAAGTGAAGATAATAGTATACATGTATTCACATCTAACTTCAGTTAGTAAGTTTCATTTCAACAGTTTAATAGCTAGGCTAGATGCTCGAGTCAAAGAAATATCTCCAGCTTGATATAATGTGAATTATAATTAGTTAGGTATCTCACTCTGCGTCAAACTTTTAAACGTACCTGAAACAGTGTTCAGATCAAACTTTGGTTGCTAATTTTGATTCCAATAGTTTAATGTTATACTAGATATTTAACTAACAAAGGTATCCTCTAGCTAAAACTCTGATACAATATGAATTAATTCTAGTCGAAGTGAAGATAATAGTATGTACATGTATTATTTACATCTAACTTCAGTTAGTAAGTTTGATTTCAACAGTTTAATAGCTAGGCTAGATGCTCGAGTCAAAGAAATATCTCCAGCTTGATATAATGTGAATTATAATAGTTAGATAGACTCTGCGTTAAATTTTTAAACGCACTTGAAACAGTGTTCAGATCAAACTTTGGTTACTAATTTTGATTCCAATAGTTTAATAGCTAGACTAGATATTTAACTAACAAAGGTATCCTTAGCTAAAACTCTGATACAATATGAATTAATTCTAGTCGAAGTGAAGATAATAGTATACATGTATTCACATCTAACTTCAGTTAGTAAGTTTGATTTCAACAGTTTAATAGCTAGGCTAGATGCTCGAGTCAAAGAAATATCTCCAGCTTGATAAAATGTGAATTAGGTATAATTAGTTAGATAGCTCTCTGCGTCAAATTTTTAAACGCACTTTGAAACAGTGTTCAGATCAAACTTTGGTTGCTAATTTTGATTCCAATAGTTTAATGTTATACTAGATATTTAACTAACAAAGGTATCCTCTAGCTAAAACTCTGATACAATATGAATTAATTCTAGTCGAAGTGAAGATAATAGTATATACATGTATTTACATCTAACTTCAGTTAGTAAGTTTGATTTCAACAGTTTAATAGCTAGGCTAGATGCTCGAGTCAAAGAAATATCTCCAGCTTGATACAATGTGAATTATAATAGTTAGATAGACTCTGCGTCAAATTTTTAAACGCACTTGAAACAGTGTTCAGATCAAACTTTGGTTACTAATTTTGATTCCAATAGTTTAATGTTATACTAGATATTTAACTAACAAAGGTATCCTCTAGCTAAAACTCTGATACAATATGAATTAATTCTAGTCGAAGTGAAGATAATACATAGTATACATGTATTCACATCTAACTTCAGTTAGTAAGTTTGATTCCAACAGTTTGATAGCTAGGCTAGATGCTCGAGTCAAAGAAATATCTCCAGCTCGATACAATGTGAATTAGGTATAATTAGTTAGATAGCTCTTTGCGTCAAATTTTTAAACGCACTTGAAACAGTGTTCAGATCAAACTTTGGTTGCTAATTTTGATTCCAATAGTTTAATGTTATACTAGATATTTAACTAACAAAGGTATGCTCTAGCTAAAACTCTGATACAATATGAATTAATTCTAGTCGAAGTAAAGATAATAGTATATACATGTATTTACATCTAACTTCAATTAGTAAGTTTGATTTCAACAGTTTAATAGCTAGGCTAGATGCTCGAGTCAAAGAAATATCTCCAGCTCGATACAATGTGAATTAGGTATAATTAGTTAGATAGCTCTCTGCGTCAAACTTTTAAACGCACCTGAAACAGTGTTCAGATCAAACTTTGGTTACTAATTTTGATTCCAATAGTTTAATAGCTAGACTAGATATTTAACTAACAAAGGTATCCTCTAGCTAAAACTCTGATACAATATGAATTAATTCTAGTCGAAGTGAAGATAATAGTATACATGTATTCACATCTAACTTCAGTTAGTAAGTTTCATTTCAACAGTTTAATAGCTAGGCTAGATGCTCGAGTCAAAGAAATATCTCCAGCTTGATATAATGTGAATTATAATTAGTTAGGTATCTCACTCTGCGTCAAACTTTTAAACGTACCTGAAACAGTGTTCAGATCAAACTTTGGTTGCTAATTTTGATTCCAATAGTTTAATGTTATACTAGATATTTAACTAACAAAGGTATCCTCTAGCTAAAACTCTGATACAATATGAATTAATTCTAGTCGAAGTGAAGATAATAGTATGTACATGTATTATTTACATCTAACTTCAGTTAGTAAGTTTGATTTCAACAGTTTAATAGCTAGGCTAGATGCTCGAGTCAAAGAAATATCTCCAGCTTGATATAATGTGAATTATAATAGTTAGATAGACTCTGCGTTAAATTTTTAAACGCACTTGAAACAGTGTTCAGATCAAACTTTGGTTACTAATTTTGATTCCAATAGTTTAATAGCTAGACTAGATATTTAACTAACAAAGGTATCCTCTAGCTAAAACTCTGATACAATATAAATTAATTCTAGTCGAAGTGAAGATAATAGTATACATGTATTCACATCTAACTTCAGTTAGTAAGTTTGATTTCAACAGTTTAATAGCTAGGCTAGATGCTCGAGTCAAAGAAATATCTCCAGCTCGATACAATGTGAATTAGGTATAATTAGTTAGATAGCTCTCTGCGTCAAATTTTTAAACGCACTTGAAACAGTGTTCAGATCAAACTTTGGTTGCTAATTTTGATTCCAATAGTTTAATGTTATACTAGATATTTAACTAACAAAGGTATCCTCTAGCTAAAACTCTGATACAATATGAATTAATTCTAGTCGAAGTGAAGATAATAGTATATACATGTATTTACATCTAACTTCAGTTAGTAAGTTTGATTTCAACAGTTTAATAGCTAGGCTAGATGCTCGAGTCAAAGAAATATCTCCAGCTTGATACAATGTGAATTATAATAGTTAGATAGACTCTGCGTCAAATTTTTAAACGCACTTGAAACAGTGTTCAGATCAAACTTTGGTTACTAATTTTGATTCCAATAGTTTAATAGTTAGACTAGATATTTAACTCACAAAGGTATCCTCTAGCTAAAACTCTGATACAATATGAATTAATTCTAGTCGAAGTGAAGATAATAGTATACATGTATTCACATCTAACTTCAGTTAGTAAGTTTCATTTCAACAGTTTAATAGCTAGGGTAGATGCTCGAGTCAAAGAAATATCTCCAGCTCGATACAATGTGAATTAGGTATAATTAGTTAGATAGCTCTCTGCGTCAAATTTTTAAACGCACTTGAAACAGTGTTCAGATCAAACTTTGGTTACTAATTTTGATTCCAATAGTTTAATAGCTAGACTAGATATTTAACTAACAAAGGTATCCTTAGCTAAAACTCTGATACAATATAAATTAATTCTAGTCGAAGTGAAGATAATAGTATACATGTATTCACATCTAACTTCAGTTAGTAAGTTTGATTTCAACAGTTTAATAGCTAGGCTAGATGCTCGAGTCAAAGAAATATCTCCAGCTTGATAAAATGTGAATTAGGTATAATTAGTTAGATAGCTCTCTGCGTCAAATTTTTAAACGCACTTGAAACAGTGTTCAGATCAAACTTTGGTTACTAATTTTGATTCCAATAGTTTAATAGTTAGACTAGATATTTAACTAACAAAGGTATCCTCTAGCTAAAACTCTGATACAATATGAATTAATTCTAGTCGAAGTGAAGATAATAGTATATACATGTATTTACATCTAACTTCAGTTAGTAAGTTTGATTTCAACAGTTTAATAGCTAGGCTAGATGCTCGAGTCAAAGAAATATCTCCAGCTTGATACAATGTGAATTATAATTAGTTAGGTAGCTCACTCTGCGTCAAACTTTTAAACGCACCTGAAACAGCGTTCAGATCAAACTTTGGTTGCTAATTTTGATTCCAATAGTTTAATAGCTAGACTAGATATTTAACTAACAAAGGTATCCTCTAGCTAAAACTCTGATACAATATGAATTAATTCTAGTCGAAGTGAAGATAATAGTATACATGTATTCACATCTAACTTCAGTTAGTAAGTTTGATTTCAACAGTTTAATAGCTAGGCTAGATGCTCGAGTCAAAGAAATATCTCCAGCTCGATACAATGTGAATTAGGTATAATTAGTTAGATAGCTCTCTGCGTCAAATTTTTAAACGCACTTGAAACAGTGTTCAGATCAAACTTTGGTTGCTAATTTTGATTCCAATAGTTTAATAGCTAGACTAGATATTTAACTAACAAAGGTATCCTCTAGCTAAAACTCTGATACAATATGAATTAATTCTAGTCGAAGTGAAGATAATAGTATATACATGTATTTACCAAATCCTGGAATATTTCTTGGATTCCTGAATTTCCAAGGCAGTGTTATGAGTTCCTAAACTGTCTGAAAGGATCACAGACGTTTCTTAACACTCCTGATTAACATAACCGATAAGTCCAGAATGGCCACAAAAATTGCAGGATCTCTGAACATTTCTTGGACTTAAATTGAGAAATTTTCCTTAAAATCTAGTAAATCTTTTCTAGGATTTCAAGGTCTACAAATATTTCCCCTTTGGTCATAATCAATTATTTCCCCTTTGGTCATAATCAATTATTTCTAATTACATACATGTATTTAATTTTGTTCAAGCCCTATTTGAATCTTATTTGGTGCAGAACAAGTTAAACCACGAGGCATGTTTAGTTAGGTAACTAATATATCTTTTTATCTATAGCCATCACTTATTTTGGAACTTAGCTACAAACTGACTTCGAATTTTTAAAATCTCTAGTTACATTCAAGCACCAAATGGGAAATATTTTCAAATTACTACTTACTCATAGTAGGTAGTCAAAAATAGTTGTCTATGAGCTATAATAGCTATAAGAGCGTTCAACTAATCATAAATGGTTTAACAGCTAGTCAGTTAAGAGTCAAAAATATCTTTTAGTTGAGGTTCAAATATGTAATAACATTTCAACTCATCTGTTTTTGTGTGCAAGAGTTAAAGTTAGAAACAAGGGTTTAGTTAACTATGCATGAATTTGCGAATAATTAGTTAGGTAGCTCCAAATTTGTCAACTTTTTAAACACCTGTGAATGTGTTTATAGTTAGTCTAGATACTTGGATCCAAGTATGTTTTAGCTAAAGTTCTAATACAATGTTAATTAACTTTAGCCGAGAGGTCAACATAATACGATGTTTCTATATAGTGTTATCACAGTTTAGTATCATAGACTGTGGTGTTATTATTTTTTTTTACCTAATTACCATGTTCATGCTTGCAATATTTGGCAGAATAGGGACAGATTTGTTTCCCATTGTTGGGACGAAAAATTGTTAATCTTGTCTAGTTAAATTGATCCTAAACTGTAGCTGCCCAGCTTTTTGGGTAATTTTGCAGAGTTTAATTACAATAAAAACACTGGTTGATAATAATAGTAATAAAACTACTAAAAACTATTTGGTCCTCGTAGCGCCTGAGCAATAGATTATAGTGATCAAGCACGGCTACTTTGAAACAACTTCAAGATAATGAGACTTCAAATTTGGATCATCAAAGTTCCAGTCGTAATAAGGTATTGGACTAGACATTATTCATACTCTTTAAAGCAATGATAATTTTAGTTCAATCTTAAATAGTATTTTACAATGATGTAAATTGCTTCCTCAGACACACACTGGGACTAATGGTCAATGGGAATCATGCTTTTTGAACATTTTGAGCAAAGTTGATTCTATTTCTTTCTCCCTTAAAGCAACAGTTCATTTATCACAAAAAATTCACTTTAAGTTATGTGAATCAATCCTCTCTTGTGTCGCATCAAATGATTCTTGGATAATGTATTCCAAAGTTTGACTTCTTGATACTACTAAATGGGGCATTACATTACAAATATTGCCCAATGTTTGGAAATGGGATGTTTCTTAATGCTCGTGAACATTGGGGAAAATGATTCTCAGCGCTTAAATTATAGTATGTATAGTCTTTCGAAAGATATATTGTTTATGACCTACCTTCCTTTGTTATCAGCGATGGGTAGTTCGAACTGCACCTTTAAGCTATTTAAAATTTAGCATCTTGGTATATATTTCTTAAATATTGGGAAAATATGTTATTATTAATCTTCATCAGTACTTAAAGTTTCTATGAGTAGTTCACAGTGAACACGATTAGGCATAGTTAAAAGGGTATTGGTAGCCCTTTCCTGGTATCAATAACATTTGAACAGAGTACTAAGCTAGGTATCCATTTTTTCCCACTAACGACCGAAGGTTGTCCAGCTTCTCTAAGTTGGCCATGACAATTTAACCAAAAGAAAACACCAAGTCTTAACCAACTGCTTTATTAAAGATGAGCGACCGGTTTCGGCTTCATAGAAGCCATCCTCAGGCTCGCACTACATGAATGAGGAGCATTAGAAAACAGAAGGTAAGTACCTTAAAAAGCAACACTCACAACAAGTTGTTTTTGTTTTAGGGCTCCTGTTGTTCGAAAAACATTTCAAACAACTTACTAGAAGGTACCTTCTGTTTTCTAATGCTCCTCATTCATGTAGTGCGAGCCTGAGGATGGCTTCTATGAAGCAGAAACCGGTCGCTCATCTTTAATAAAGCAGTTGGTTAAGACTTGGTGTTTTCCTTTGGTTAAATTTTCCCACTAAATATGGTTCCATTTGGAAAGTAACAATACATGTGCTACATGTCATTTTGTATCCCACATACTCACATTTGACAATAAGCCTTCTATCTAAACTCCATAAAGCTCATTAAAAATAAAAAGAGTACATAGATTGACTATACTTTTAATGTAATAATATATACATAAAAATACGGTAATCAACTCCACCTGTTGTTAATAAAGAACAAAATAAATTAAAATGTGCCTCACACATGAAGTTTTGTGTGTGTGTAAAATCTCTTTGAGTCGCAATGAGAACAAGGGGCGGTAAGATGAGGAGTAAAGCGGATTTAAAGGATGAGCTCGACGAAGGCGGTGTCCAGATCGTCGCCGATCTCCTTGTAGCGCTCCTTCTCGGCGACCAATTCGTCTGTAAGTTCAAATATTGTCGTTCATACGAGATGCATTAGGGGAGTTAGTTCGAAAATCTGGGTTCTCATCGATTTGGTAATTGAAATGTCTGTCTACCTACCTACTTCGTTTCGAGATTGATTCGGAGTCGTCGATGAAGAGGAGGCACCGAATATCGCACGAAGGAAACAGAATGGTTTAGTTGCATCGGCATACATGTGCTCAAAGGTTCGCACAGAAATCGGTTCATAACGTTTAGGATAATTTTATAATTGAGAGAATTAAAGCAAAACTTGTATCTTTTCAAATTCCTAATTTGGGAATGTAGTTCCTTGAAGCTCATTGTAGCTTTGAACCTAACTTATTTTGAACTTTTTAAGACAGTTCCCTTATAGCTTTTCATAAAAATCCCATTAATATCCAATTTTCAAATCTAATCTATACAAAATTTACATATTTAATCGATCTAAAGCAGAATTAAGCCCAACCACTTTAAGAGCAGGTCCGACTGTCGGGTTACGCACTCTTTGATTACCTTTTTAATATCCCATGGATAAGGCAGCTTAAAAGAACAATAATTCAGATAAATCTCGTTTTAAATCCATGTACCTGTCATTGCAATAGATGAAATTCGTTGTATTCAACCCAGATTTTCATTAATTAAGAAATTAGTCGCACTCGAAAAGCATGCAAAACGAAAAAAATAAAACGGTTAAGTAAATAAAAAACAAAAAACCTATATTAATTGTATGTATATATATAACTAAATAAAATACATCTTATTAGAATATAAACAGGCTTTTTTTTAGGCTAGAAATTTGATAACATATCCATCTATATATAAATCTTCAGTAAAGGACTCGTGGATAAAGAACCAAAATTAAAGAAAAATGTATAAGTAGCCATTTCACGCATAAAAATAATACCAAAATCCATAATCAATCTATTATTCCAAAAGAGGTCAATTTGTCAAATTTATGAGCGAAATAGCCACAAATTGTACTTATTGACACATACCGAAACCAGTGATTGATATTATACATAAATTAAATAGAAAAAAAATCCCTGTATAGATCCTTTACTAACAAGCTGTATGTATTACAAAACATTCCTATAAAATGTACAATATACAAATAGAAGATCCATACTAATTAGGCACCGCGTCCAGAAAGAGAAGCATTTCTTTTCCTGGACACTAACCAGCTCAATTTACTTATGGCAGTGTCACTTAAGTGAATAGTATATGTATGTATATTGCATTTAGTTGAGAGCCGATATATCTGCCATCGTTTCCCTTTTGAAAACTTAATAAATAAAATGCAAAAAAATTATAGTGTCTAATAGTAATACTATAGTTTTCACATTGTGCAAAAAAGTGAACAATTATATAATATTTATGGAATACGTAATATCAATAAAGCAAAAAGTGATCCGTCACTGGTGCACGCGCAATCGGAACGCCTGTGCACCAATAACAAATCCCCGTTTCAAGAAAATTTAATAATAATTAGCGAATTTGTCGACACTTCTCGTCTTTCGAAACAGAATGATTAAGCACCGAATTTGTTTTTGTTTGGCCCCGGATCGAATCTTAGTTTTAGGAATGCAAAAACAAAGAGAGGAATGTTATAGCTGGAGGGCTGGACTGTTTTTACATATTTTGGATATCATGCAATGTGGCCTCCATTTCGTCTGACAGCAATTTGTTTTTCTCTTTTTCTACCAAAAGGTCGTCTGGAAATTACATCGAGGGGTTATTAAAGCGAACACATTAAAACAACAACAAAAAAATTATATGATTCACGACCAATCAAGAAGATGGATAACATGTAAACAATTGAATTTGTTATTAATTTTAAGAAACTAATGGAAAAGTTACTATTTCTTGGAAACTCCTTCCAACTTTTAACTAAAGTACCTTTCGGAAGAGTTCTTCTGTGAAGTTCACGCTACATACATTCTCAAGAAACGCAACTCCAATTTAGTTGAAACTCCACACAAGCATTAACTGAAGTGTATTTAAGGAGTTTCGAACTATCCGACATATGAATGCATTATTTTTTAAAAAGTTCCTGTCTATTTTCAAAATTTGGAAAAACATACTGAAACTCCGCACTAATATCACCTGAAGTACATTCAATGAGTTCAGCAATATGAACGTACAATTTTCGAATAGCTTATTGTTGCTTTCAATAGTGAAAAAATATTGTAATTCAAATTTTAATGAAACTCCGCTGGAATGTTAACTAAGATTACATTTCAGTTAAATTCTAGGCAGTTAATTACAAAATATTACTGCATAATTTTGGAATAAGAACCAGTTTAGTACTCTCAAAAAGTTTCCCGCGAATTACTCGAAATCTATGCTTCATTCAGTATGAAAAATTCGTAACAAAAAATCTGCAACTCCTGTTCAGTTAAAACTTCACATTGACATTAACTGAAGAAGCTATTAGGTTAACTAAGTTTTCCGCGAAAAATTCGTAACAAAATAAAATTGTAACTCCTGTTTAGTTCAAACTTGACACTGATATTAACTGAAGACTCTATTAAGTTAAGTAAGTTTTCCGCGAAATACTCGAAAGCTATGCTCCATCCAATTTGAAAAATTCGTAACCAAAAAAACTGCAACTCCTGTATAGTTCAAACTTCACAATGACATTAACTGAAGGAGCTTTAAGGAGTTAAGTTAGTTTCAGCTCGTTATCTATCGAGCTTTTTTGAATATTAACGCACAATTTTCCAATAGGTACATGCTTCTAGTTAAGTTTGTAAAAAGATTATTGGAACTCTAATTTCAATGAACTCTGCACGGATATATTAAATAAATACATTCAGTCAGTTAAGTCAGTTTTAGCCTATTTATCTATGAAACTTTTCGAAATATGAATGGACATGTTGAAATTTGGTACCAGTCATTATCAAAAATTTATATAGAAATTAATGCAACTTTAATTTTATTGAAACTCCGCATGAAGAGTAAGTAAAGTACATTTAGTAAGTTAGGTAAGTTTTAACGCGCTAAAACTCTCTAACTTTCCGAAATATTAACGCACAATATTCCTGTTTTCTGACTGTTTTTAAGGATTCTTAAAAAAGATTTCTTTTTTAAATTTTAATTAAAAAAAATCTTTTTAAGAAAAATTAAAATTTTTAAGTTACTTCAGTTACATGTTAACTATCGAACTTTACAAAATATGACGGCATAATTTTCGGTAAGTACTTGTTTCAGTTGTTTTCAAAAATTTCATTGCAACTCTCATTTTACCCAAACTCCGTACGGATATTAACTAATGTACATTGGAGGAGTTAAGTAAGTTTCGGCACTTTAAATGTTCAACTTTACGAAATATAAAAGGACAATGTTTGAATAAGTAGTACCTATTTTCTGGTTATTTTTAGAAACTTATATAAAAAAAATGAACTCTAATTTTATTGAAACTCCACACGGATGTTCATTATAGTACATTTGATAAGTTAACTAAGTTTCGACCCATTAACTATCGAGTTTTACGAAATATAAATGCACAGTTTTTTAATATGTACGTTTTAGTTATTTTGAAAAATTTACAAAAAACATTAACGCACCTTTATATTTTTTTGAAACTTCGCACGGATATTAACTAAATTACATTTAAGAAGCTAAGCAAATTTTAGCCAGTTAACTGTCGAACTTTACGAAATATGAATGCACAATTTTCGAATAGGTAAATTCCCAAAAATTAATGCAACTTAACTTCACAGATCTTAACTAAAGTACATTTCATAAATTAAGCAAGTTTTAATCTATACCTATTAAACTTTTCCAAATATGAAAGCGCATATTTTTGCAATAATCTCGTATTTTCAAAAAATGAAATTATTGATGTTATTCATTATTGATTATTAATGAAATTAACTGGATTTCTCAAACTTAACTTTAATTTCAAATTTAATCAAACGCCATAAGGGTTGAACTAAAGTACATGAGTACAAGTTCCAACATTTGTCAAAGTGTCCTTATGGCTACCTTAATAAATTATTACGTTAACTGATTTATCAATTTAACTTCAACTTCAATCAAACGCTATAAGGGTATGAACTAAAGTACATTTAGGGCGTTAAGAGCTAAAGAACAAGTTCCAAAATTTGTCAAAGTGTCTTTTTGGCCACCTAGAAATTAACTGGATTTCTCAAATTTAACTTCAACTTAAATCAAACATCATAACAATATGAACTAAAGCACATTTAGGGGGTTAATTAAAAGTTAAAGAACAAGTTCCAAAATTTATCAGTGTCTTTTTGGCCACCTAAACATTAACTGGATTTCTCAAATTTAACTTCAACTTTAATCAAACGCCATAAGGGTATGAACTAAAGTACATTTAGGGCGTTAACTACTAGCTAAAGAAGAAGTTCTATAATTTGTCAGTGTCTTTTTGGCCACCTAACAATTAACTGGATTTCTCAAATTTAATTTAATTAATTAAATTAACTTCAACTTTAATCAAACGCCATAAGGGTATGAACTAAAGTACATTTAGGGCGTTAATTAGGAGCTAAAGAACAAGTTCCAAAATTTGTCAGTGTCTTTTTGGCCACCTAAACATTAACTGGATTTCTCAAATTTAACTTCAACTTTAATCAAACGCTATAAGGGTATGAACTAAAGTACATTTAGGGCGTTAATAACTAGATAAAGAAGAAGTCCCATAATTTGTCAAAGTGTCTTTTTTGGCCACCAAGTACATTTAGGACGTTAATTAAGACTTAAATAACAAGTTCCAAAATTTGTCAGTCGTTTTGGTCACTTAAAAATTAACTGCAACTCTCAAATTTAACTTTAACTTTAATAAAACGTCATAAGGGTATGAACTAAAGTACAGTTAGGGGGTTAATTAAGAGTTAAAGAAAAAGTTTTAAAATTTGTCAGTGTTTTATTGGCGACCTTAATATTAACTGGATTTTTCAAATTTAACTTCGACTTCAATCAAACGCCATAAGGGTATGAACTAAAGTACATTTAGGGCGTTAAGTAAGGGTTAAAGAACAAGTTCCAAATTTGTCAGTGTCTTTTTGGCCACCTAAAAATTAACTGGATTTCTCAAATTTAACTTCAACTTTAATCAAACGCCATAAGGGTATGAACTAAAGTACATTTAGGGGGTTAATTATGAGTTAAAGAACAAGTTTCAAAATTTGTCGAAGTTTCTTTTTGGCCACCTTAACATTAACTGATTTCTTAAATTTAACTTTAAATTTAATCAAACGCCATAAGGGTATGAACTAAAGTACATTTAGGACGTTAATTAAGACTTAAATAACAAGTACCAAAATTTGTCTGTCGTTTTGGCTACTTAAAAATTAACTGCAACTCTCAAATTTAACTTTAACTTTAATGAAACGTCATAAGGGTATGAACTAAAGTACAGTTAGGGGGTTAATTAAGAGTTAAAGAAAAAGTTTCAAAATTTGTCAGTGTTTTTTTGGCGACCTTAATATTAACTGGATTTTTCAAATTTAACTTCAACTTCAATTAAACGCCATAAGGGTATGAACTAAAGTACATTTAGGGCGTTAATTACGAGCTAAAGAACAAGTTCCAAAATTTGTCAGTGTCTTTTTGGCCACATGAAAATTAACTGGATTTCTCAAATTTAACTTCAACTTTAATCAAATGCCATAAGGGTACGAACTAAAGTACATTTAGGGGGTTAATTAAGAGTTAAAGAAAAAGTCCAAAATTTGTTAGTGTCTTTTTGGCCACCTAAACATTAACTGGATTTCTCAAAATTAACTTCAACTTTAATCAAACGCCATAAGGGTATGAACTAAAGTACATTTAGGGTGTTAATTAGGCGTTAAAGAACAAGTTCCACAATTTGTCAAAGTGTCTTTTTTGGCCACATGAAAATTAACTGGATTTCTCAAATTTAACTTCAACATCAATCAAACGCCATAAGGGTATGAACTAAAGTATATCTAGGGCGTTAATTACGAGATAAAGAACAAGTTCCAAAATTTGTCAGTGTTTTTTTGGCCACATGAAAATTAACTGGATTTCTCAAATTTAACTTTAACTTTAATCAAACGCCATAAGGGTATGAACTAAAGTACATTTAGGGGGTTAATTAAGAGTTAAAGAAAAAGTTTCAAAATTTGTCAGTGTGTTTTTGGCCACCTTAAAATTAACTGGATTTTTCAAATTTAACTTCAACTTCAATCAAACGCCATAAAGGTATAAACTAAGATACATTTAGGGGATTAATTAAGAGTTAAAAAACAAGTTGCAAAATTTGTCAGTCTTTTTGGACACCTTAGAATTAACTTATTTACCAAATTTAACTTCAACTTTTACTTTAATCAAACGCCATAAGGTATGAACTAAACTGCATTTAGGACGTTAATTAAGACTTAAATAACAAGTTCCAAAATTTGTCAGTCGTTTTGGCCACTTAAAAATTAACTGCAACTCTCAAATTTAACTTTAACTTTAATAAAACGTCATAAGGGTATGAACTAAAGTACAGTTAGGGGGTTAATTAAGAGTTAAAGAAAAAGTTTCAAAATTTGTCAGTGTTTTTTTGGCGACCTTAATATTAACTGGATTTTTCAAATTTAACTTCGACTTCAATCAAACGCCATAAGGGTATGAACTAAAGTACATTTAGGGCGTTAATTAAGAGTTAAAGAACAACTTCCAAATTTGTCACTGTCTTTTTGGCCACCTAATAATTAACTGGATTTCTCAAATTTAACTTCAACTTCAATCAAATGCCATAAGGGTATGAACTAAAGTACATTTAGGGCGTTAATTACGAGCTAAAGAACAAGTTCCAAAATTTATCAAAGTGTCTTTTTGGCCACCTAACAATTAACTGGTTTTCTCAAATTTCACAAAGTGTCTTTTTGGCCACCTAAAAATTAACTGGATTTCTCAAATTTAACTTCAACTTTAATCAAACGCCATAAAGGTATGAACTAAACTGCATTTAGGGCGTTAAGTAAAACTTAAATAGCAAGTTCCAAAATTTGTCAGTCATTTTGGCCACTTAGAACTGGAACTCTCCAAATTTAACTTTAACTTCAACTTTAATGAAACGCCATAAGGGTATAAACCAAAGTACATTTAGGGGGTTAATTAGGAGTTAAAGAAAAAGTTTCAAAATTTGTCAGTGTCTTTTTAGCCACCTTAAGATTAACTGGATTTCTCAAATTTCATTTCAACTTTAATCAAATGCCATAAAGGTATGAACTACAGTACAATTAGGGAGTTAATTACGAGTTAATGAGAGTTCTTTTGTCAGTGTCTTTTTGGCCACCTTGGAAATTAACTGGATTTCTCAAATTTCGTTTTGAACAAAATTCTATTTGACAAAATTAATCTACTCCAGTGTTGCCAATTTTAGGAAAATTTTCCTTTTTCAGGGAGTTTTGTACCAATTTAGGAACACTTTTTTTGTATTAAAGGTAATTTAACATGTCTCATTTCACTCTATTTTTATCTGAAAATGCATTATAACTAACAATGTTAGTTAGCCTTTAAAGTCGATAATCTGATCATAAGATGACTGGTGTTCCAATAATTTTAGGATACCTACACTGTTTCATTAATATAATAATATATATTGTAATGCTTATTTCTAATACTTCAAATTTTTTGGAAAGTTATAAAACTTAAATGTTGACAACACTGCTTTTCCGTTAACTAGCTTTGCTTCTTGATTGGTCGTTCGTGTAAAACTCGCAAGAACAGCGAAATTAAAAATAATAAAGAAACAACAAAACGGTTACTGTAAAATCGTCTTTTCGGAAAACATTAACATGCATACCTTCCAGTCTGTCGACCTCCTTTTGAAGCTTCTGTACAGAACGCTCGGCGAATTCGGCTCTTGCCTCGGCCTACACAATCGAAAAAGAGAATTAACAAAAAAACTCATTAAACAATCGACGAGACTTGATCAAATTAAGACATTTCGTGTGGAAAATGTCCAAGTTTGGTAAATCTCGAGGTTAGTAAAATTGAATGTGGATCACATTTCACAATTAATGTTTTGAAAAATGTGTAATTTTGTACATAAAGTACGTACATAAAAAGATTTTGTAATATTACATAGCTGTGAAATATGATGATCACAATGTGAACAACTCTCAACGTTCATATTTTGGCCCCAAACTCTACTTTCTTACTAAACTTCGGCTTTGAATCCCTAAATGGAGTTTTCGAAGTTTCGAAACATGAACGTTGAGGATTAAATCTCGCGTTAAATATTATAAAGCTAAATCGAATGAAACGGAAAGCTGCCAAAACTGTGTAAAGTGTAAACCAAAGCTAAAAATTAGTGAAAAGACATGCATATCACACGAAATTTGCACCGCTAAATGCGAGGAAAAGCATGCAAAAGCCACCTTTAGTCGTCGAATTTACTTACAAAAACCATTGCGAAGTGTTCGAGAACCCCCTACTCTACACTACTGGAAGTGATATTTACATACGTAACCAATACGAGTGATATAACGTGTGAGGAATGTGATATGAGATTAGACGTGAGAAATTCCTTTTTGGTGAAAAGTAAGCGTAAGGACTTCGTGGTGATGTTGATAAGAGGTGAAAATAAATTAGAGAAGTACTGCCGAAACACCGATACGTTATCGAAAATTGAGTGGGTATTTTAGATTTGTGTTTGTATTCGCGGTAATTTGTGTCATCTTTTGCTGCAAATAATTGTTTTGTGGTCCTCGAAAGGTAGAGCATTTTGAAAATTTCAAATTTATTAAATGTTTCAAAATGTTACGTTTGGTAACGTTACAAATGAAAGTGAAATATATATTTTTGGTATTATAATTTCTAATTTTTATTTTATATTATCGCACCTTTCAGTCAAATTTATAGAATCTGAAGCTTACAATTTTAGTTTCTTCCCCAAAAGTCTGATGAACTGGGGTCAATTATCCAGAAAGTTCATGTAGTATTTGTTCAAAAACAAACAATATTCTGGTCGATTTCTAGAAACTGAATCTGGGTTTTTAATTAAATATCATCGAAAAGTCTAACTGATTTTAGTGAACTTTCCTGAAGTTTACTCAAATTTAACACAACTGCCTTTTGAAGCAAATTCAGCGATAATTAAATGCAGTTATTAAAAAGGTAATGTTTATCCAGCATTCCATTTAAATTTTAATCAAAATTGGGAACTATGTACACAATTCAACAGTTTGCACACAACAAAATAATGTATTTTAGTTATTAAACTATTAAACAACTCCAGATAATTTTTGTCATATTAACTAACATGTTCCAGTCAATTTTTCAAAGACTTCTGTTTTACCAAACTACCCCATAAATGTGGATTTTTCCACCTTTATTATTTTTCCTAAAAATCACATGAATTCAAGTGAGTTATCAAGAAAAATTTCCATGGATTTCCAGGAAAATAATCTGGCCTATTTCTAGAAAAGTAATCTAGGGAAGTATTACCTGAAAAACTGATCCATGAATCAGAAATTTAAAATAAACGACAAAGAAAATCCAACAGTTTCCATAAAAAAAACATTAATGTATTCTAATTCGCCCTATTCAGAAATTAATAGTACCTATAACTTTAACTGATGTTTCAGTTAATTTTCCTGAAACTGAAAATTTACGTAAGTAACTGTTCAGTAAATCTTAATTTTTCGTTTTCAGTATTTTTTTATGAAATCAAAATTTATAAAGTCAAGTCAATTCTTCAGATATTGAGATTAGCTGACTGATTATTATGAATCTGAATTTTAAAATTATTCAGTGGTTTTCGCAGAAGCCTCTTAAAATGTAGTCAATTCTTCCAAAATCCACCCACATTAAATCAAATATCATCAAAATCTGAAGCCAAATTCAACAGATTTCCCAAAAATGTAATGAACTCTTTTTTGAGCTCAGAAATCAATTTCACTTTTAATCAAGTTACGACGTTTGTACCTAATTCAATAGTTTGCAGGAAACTAATGGATTCTTATTCAAAAATTTTCATAATTCCCTTCCTATTAACTAATGTTCCTAAAATCTCATTGAAGGCAAATTCAGCAGATTTTCCAAAAATGTAATAAACTCTTCTTTGGGCTCAGAAATCAATTTCACTTTTAATCAAGTTATGACGTTTGTACCTAATTCAATAGTTTGCAGGAAACTAATGGATTCTTATTAAAAAATTCTCATAATTTCCTTCCTATTAACTAATGTTCCCAAAATCTCATTGAAGCCTAGCTCAGCAGATTTTCCAAAAATGTAATTAACTCTTCTTTGAACTCAGAAATCAATTTCACTTTTAATCAAGTTACGACGTTTGTACCTAATTCAATAGTTTGCAGGAAACTAATGGATTCTTATTCAAAAATTCTCATAATTTCCTTCCATTAACTAATGTTCCTAGAATCTCATTGAAGCCAAATTCAGCAATTTCTCAAAAACGTACGAAATCTTCTTTGAGCTTAGAAATTAGTTTCACTTTAACTAACGAAATGATATAGGAGTCGGATTTTTCAACGAAATTCAGTATTTTCCGAAAAATGTGATGAATTCTGGCGAATTTTCCAGAAATCATGGAAACATGAACAAAAAAAAACTAATCCATAGACCTGCCTTTGGAATCAAACTCGTATTTTCAAAAAATCCAATGAACTCTTTTTGATTAATCAAAATTCAATTCAACATTGATCTAAAATTAAGACTTTTGCACTTAATTCAATGGCAAGCAGAAAACCCATTGTATTCTAGTCATTCCATTCAGAACTTTGGTTGTATTAACTAACGGGCCAGAGTTAAGTTTCCAGAGACTGAAGTTATATCCAAGCAAACTGTTTCAAAAATCAAAATTGTTTCATTTTTAGTATTATTTCCGAAAATCAAAGGGAATATCCAGGAAATCCAGACAGTTTTGTTTGAGAAATTAATTTTTATGAACTGTCCATAAATTTTGATTAACTCTAGCCAATTTTCCAAAAATCCAAAATATTGGCTATTGGTAACTTCTGTCCTATTAACTGATGTGTCAGTTAATTTTCTCGATGCTGAAGTTGTATCCGTTCAAAAAAAAACAAATTGTCATTTTTAGCATTTTTCTTGAAAATCGTGTAAATTATTCAGGCTTGGTTCAATAAACTAGTATTTAAATGGAAAATTTAACTGACACATGAATCTAGTTTTCTAAGTTAAATTTAGTAGCTTTCCTAAAAGTCTGATGAACTCTAGCTAATTTTCCAGTTACTAATTACTAATCCAATAATAATTGGCACAACTGAAATAGCTTTTGTGTAAAAAAAACTAATATATTCATTAAATAATTGATTCATATATCTGAGTAGCCATATAATATAATACTGAACCACGAATTCCATCAAATTAACAAATTTCTTAAAAATTCTGATGATTTCTAAGTAATTTTTTATAGAAACTACTTAAACTTTAAGCAATTTTTTTGCATCTGAATCAATGAAATTAATTAACTAATTACTTTCTGATTACAGTGAGAAATTTGGGAATTAATGCTTTCCTTATAATTGTAATTATTTATTATTATATTTTTATTTATGAATTTTGATTAAAAAAATAATATTTATTTAATATATTTTATTATCACGGTACATATATATTATTTTTATTTTTGTTATTATTTTGTAACTTTTAATGTAGTTTAAATATCCCACTTTGGTATGTTTATGGCACCCTATTGATTTTAGATCATGTTTATCAAAATTTTAAGTTGTATTTACTGTAACGTAAAATACAATTTTTGTTATTTTCTTTGGGACGCTGCAGCGCTATGGGAAGTCCTTTTTATTTCCCAAAGACAAACAAACTTCTGCTAAAATAGCAAAACGACACAAAACCGCAGCAAACACAAAACTCGCGATTTCCTTCGAAAAAAATTAAACAAAATTAAAATAAATAATTGTAAAAAAATCATAAAAATAATTATTATAAATAAATTTAATAAAATTAAAATTAATTTCCCGAAATTTCGACAGTAATTCCCAGATACGCGTTAATCCCGTCTGCGACCCGCCCGCCCTCCGCACAGACTTACTTCACGCAACTTATCAGAGATGACGCGGATTTTGTCTTCGCTATGTTCTCTTGTGACAGCCGCCTGTATGTAACATGGAAAAATAAAAGAGAGGAGAAAGACGTGTGGAGACATGCACAACACGTTACGGTAACCGTAAATAAAATAAACCAATACAAGAAGCGAACAGAGGTAACATAATTTACACTACTCCTCAAGAGACCGTGACGTAACAGGTTCGTTCGGGGGGCGCCGAACTGGTCCCGGCCAATCAGAAACCTCCTGAATTATAAGCTTGCTCGTACTTTGGTTCTCCTGCAGACCAGCGAATGGATCGTAGACGTTTTGGAATGATTTTAAAATGTCTGTCAGTAGTTTGATTGGTCGACGAAAATGTATGACGTTCTTAGGTTTCTTAAGACAGAAAAATGTCTGTCATTTTCATTTTACCATAATTACGTCATATTGCCATGTAAAAACCACAAAAAAGACTAAATGAATCGGGATTAATTTAAGAAAAAATGACATCTTAGAACGATTGTCAAATGTCTGCCACATTGCTTTTCACAATTATTACCTAACGTTTGTATGCAACAAACATTGGCCTTTTGAGCAAGTAAAGAAAAATCGCATGAAATCTATATATGTATTGTCACGCCTAAGACGCGTTTACTCAATGTAAAAAAATATGTTCAAAGTAAGGGTCAATCAACGAATATGAATCCTGTCACAGTAGTCCCATTTCTTACCTACTAACATCTATAAATCTTTTATGTCATATAATGTATTTAACAGGGTTACTATATATAATGAGAATTACGAGATATTTTAAGGACAGTTTTCATTCTTCAATTCTGATATGTGCACAGTAAATTTTTATGCTATTTAATTCGTCTTTATCAGCATTGAACCCGAAAAAAAAATTAAATTGTCATGTACTTATCATTTAATTAAGATTAAACTATCATTTTGGGATGCGTAAAAATAACAATTTTTTTGCCTATTTTGTGACAAACTATAGTCATTTCAATATTGTTACTAAGTACCTGAGATTTTTTGACATATGCTAGAGGGTTCTAGATTGGTTAAGTGTATGTCAATATGCTTGATCTTGTCATATTTTAAATTTTGACAGTCGTTTTAAGACAATAGATATTTTATTACTGGCCATGTCGGATTTGTAGTATGACGTAATTTAACAGACATTACTAGCTATGACAACACTTGAGACAACCCCCACCACTTTTTTAAGCCCTGCCCACTTTCCTCTTCCCCCCCACAACTCCAGTACACGAGTCATCGATCAAATTTGAACGAAACTCGTCTCATTCGTCCTCAAACCAGTTCAACCTGCTCAAAAGTGGTTTACAAACCTGTTGAAATACCAATTCAACATGTTGAACCTGTTCAAAAGTGGTTCACAAACATGTTGAAATACCAGTTCAACGTGTTTTGTGAGCCGCTTTGAACTGGTATTTGGACAGGTTTGTGAACCACTTTTGAACAGGTTGCACAGGTTTGAGGATGAATGACACGAATTTAGTTTAGGTTTGCCAGATGACTCGCATACTGGGGTTGTAGGGAGGAAGGGGGGTGGGTTGGGCTTAACCCACAACCCCAGTACGCGAGTCATCGATCAAACCTGAACTAAATTAGTCTCATTCGTCCTCAAACCAGTTGAACCTGTTCAAAAGTGGTTCACAAACCTGTTGAAATACCAGTTCAACATGTTGAACCTGTTCAAAAGTGGTTCACGAAGCTGTCGAAATACCAGTTCAACATGTTTTGTGAGCCTCTTTGAACTGGTATTTGAACAGGTTGGACAGGTTTGAGGGCGAATGACACGAATTTAGTTTAGGTTTGCCAGATGACTCGCATACTGGGGTTGTAGGGAGGAAGGGGGGTGGGTTGGGCTTAACCCACAACCCCAGTACGCGAGTCATCGATCAAACCTGAACCAAATTCGTCTCGTTCATCCTCAAACCAGTTGAACCTGTTCAAAAGTGGTTCACAAACCTGTTGAAATACCAGTTCAACATGTTGAACCTGTTCAAAAGTGGTTCACGAAGCTGTCGAAATACCAGTTCAACATGTTTTGTGAGCCTCTTTGAACTGGTATTTGAACAGGTTGGACAGGTTTGAGGGCGAATGACACGAATTTAGTTTAGGTTCGCCAGATGACTCGTATACTGGGGTTGTAGGGAGGAAGGGGGGTGGGTTGGGCTTAACCCACAACCCCAGTACGCGAGTCATCGATCAAACCTGAACCAAATTCGTCTCGTTCGTCCTCAAACTAGTTGGACCTGTTCAAAAGTGGTTCACAAACCTGTTGAAATACCAGTTCAACATGTTGAACCTGTTCAAAAGTGGTTCACGAAGCTGTCGAAATACCAGTTCAACATGTTTTGTGAGCCTCTTTGAACTGGTATTTGAACAGGTTGGACAGGTTTGAGGGCGAATGACACGAATTTAGTTTAGGTTCGCCAGATGACTCGTATACTGGGGTTGTAGGGAGGAAGGGGGGTGGGTTGGGCTTAACCCACAACCCCAGTACGCGAGTCATCGATCAAACCTGAACCAAATTTGTCTCGTTCGTCCTCAAACTAGTTGGACCTGTTCAAAAGTGGTTCACAAACCTGTTGAAATACCAGTTCAACATGTTGAACCTGTTTAAAAGTGGTTCACGAACCTGTCGAAATACCAGTTCAACATGTTTTGTGAGCCTCTTTGAACTGGTATTTGAACAGGTTTGTGAACCACTTTTGAACAGGTTGGACAGGTTTGAGGATGAATGACACGAATTTAGTTTAGGTTTGCCAGATGACTCGTATACTGGGGTTGTAGGGAGGAAGGGGAGTGGGTTGGGCTTAAAACAATGATGGGGTTTGTCTCAAATGCCGCCATATCTACTGACATTTAGCCGTTATTTTACTTGAAAATGCATGCATTTTCATAGACCAGTCGAGAGGTTGGACTTTCGTCTCAAACTAACCAGCAGAGATTTTAAAAGCACTCCAAAACACTCATTTTTAATAAGAGTTACACAGACGATAACTACCTACCAAATTCACATATTACATTGGCAGACATTTAGCCATAACATAATGGCCGGGACGTTCGGTTCGGAACTCCCGTCGGAACCCGAGCGTAATATATAATATACACTATGATGATTGTACGAGATATGTGTACAGCGAATGATGCGCATTCCCCCTAAATTAAACCGTTCAGATTTACCTCACGCAGCTGCTGTTCCATCTGTTTTAATGTTATCGAATATTCGTCTTCTTTGCGAGTAGCCTGCGGTTAGTTGTCAAGATAATAACAACGAAATAAAATGGTATTATTGAAAAATAAATAAAAAACAACACTTAACCCCCGGAACGGGGGTTTCCCGTTCCGGCGGCGAGAGAAGAGAAGCGAAATCGGCAAAGTTGGAAAACAAAACCAGTCAATTACGCTACGAACTACATGCCAGATAAATGACAAAAAACACGTTACGAGGTTAATTAGATAGCAATGTTAGCTTTGAACACTGCTTCTGTACCTCCTTTAGGCGAGTGGTCAGGTTCTTAATTTGATTTTTGTATTCTTCCTCGCGTTGGTTGGCCTAGTCAAATATCAACAGATTAATCCCACAAGCGAAACTTTAGGAAAAGTCATATCAACCAGTTAGTGAGAACGATTGGGTCAATGGAACAACATTAATCCACCAGTCTATTTTGCATATGTCGACTTCACTAGTTTTTGGTTTAAATTTCTCCCATTAACGTGACTGTAGATCCATCACTAGAACGCCTACATAGTTCACCAAAGGACAGGTGAAGCTGAAGTAGATCAGATGACTTATGGTCTTCTAAAGAATTTTGATTTGATCATGATGTGTAGTGTAAACCATTATAGAAATTAAAGAAAATAATCTTAAACCATTGGGTTCATCTCTGATTCAGCTATCACAAAAATGCTGATCGACGAATATGCTGAATAATGGTAAGTAAAAGAAGAAGAAAAGTCAGTTGTCCAATGATTCTCTAAAAATGGATAAGAGTGTAAAGTTCACAATGCACAATTTGGTAAAAGTATTACGAGAAACACGGTAATTGGCCACGTAATTTCCTAAAGACATATAATCGCAGCTTGAACTTCTCGTTGACGATATTGTTATCATTGAAGCAGGCTGGCGTCTTTTTGGGGAAGGTTGATTGGTTCAGAAGACTGAATCTACATTATTTTCTGATGAAAATGGAGGAGTTTTATCCAGACTTTGCTTTTTGGAAATGTTGAAACAAACCTTATTTCTCAAAAACAGTGAAATAAGCTTCATTTTGCGAAAAAAACTATGGTGAATATTGCAGCTGGTTCACAATTTTTATATAAATTGGGAAGGTCGAAAGAATCTGTGCCTATTGGGGAAGGTTGAAACTTCGTTTCAAAAGAAGAGTGAAGCTGTTTCTGGAGAAAAAGAAAAATTTTTCCCTATAAAAAGGTTAAAATGAACTCAATTTCTAGTTTCATTTTTTGAAAAAAATGTTTTAAGTCTTGGAAAAAATTGAGAAGATCAAAAGAAGCTGTGCCTTTTGGGGAGGTTGAAACTACGTCTCAGAAGAAGCTTGAAGGTATCTTGTTTCTGGAGAAAAAGGACAAGTTTTCCTTCTAATAATGTTAAAATGAACTTAATTTCTGGAAAAGATTAAAACGCATAATTTTTCGAAAAACTTATTTTAAGTCTTGGAAAAAATTGAGAAGATCAAAAGAAGCTGTGCCTTTTGGGGAAGGTTGAAACTTCGTTTCAGAAGAGTGAAGCTACCTTGTTTCTGGAGAAAAAGAAAAATTTTTCCTAGAAGGTTAAAATGAACTTACGGATTATTTTTTGAAAAAATTGTTTAGTCCTGGAAAAAAATTGAGATCAAAATAAGCTCTGCCTTTTGGGATGGTTGAAACTTCGTCTCTGAAGAAGATTGAAACTATTTTGTTTCTGGAGAAAATGGAAAAGTTTTTCTTCTAAGAAGGTTAAAATGAACTTAATTTCTGGAAAAGATTGAAACACAATTATGTTGTAAGTCCTGGGAAAAATTGAGAAGATCACATGAAGCTGTGCCTTTTGGGAAGGTTGAAACTTCGTCTCTGAAGAAGATTGAAGCTACCTTGTTTCTGGAGAAAAAGAAGAAGTTTTCCTTCTAAGAAGCTTAAAATAAACTTAATTTCTGGAAAAAAATGCATCATTTTTTTGAAAAAATTGTTTTAAGTTCTGGAAGAAATTGAGAAGATCAAAAGAAGCTGTGCCTTTTGGGGAGGTTGAAACTTCGTTTCAGAAGAAGACTGAAGCTAGCTTGTTTCTGGAGAAAAAGAAAATGTTTTCCTTCTAAGAAGGTTAAAATGAACTTAATTTCTGGAAAATTCAAGATCAAAGCTACCTTGTTTCTGGAGAAAAAGAAAAAGTTTTCCTTTTAAGAAGGTTAAAATGAACTTAATTGCTAGAAAAGATTAAAACGCATCATTTTTTCAAAAAATTGTATAACTCCTGGAAAAACGAGATCAAAAGAAGCTGTGGTTTTGGAAGATAGTTTCACTTTTCTCCCAGAAGAGGAATGAAGCTATCTTGTATTCTGGAAAAAATAAATCCAAGTTTCTTTCTGAAAACGTTGAAATGAACTTTATTTCCGGAAAAGATTGAAATGAGCTTGGTTTTATGAAAACCAATGGCAAATATTGAAGTTGCTTCGAATCCAGGAAAAAACTGAGAGATTGAAAGAAGCTGTGCTTTTTAGGAAAGTTTAACCTTTGTTCTGGAGCCATCTTGTTTTCTGGAGAAAATTCAGACAATTTAAAATGGTCCTGCTTTCCGAAAAGGTTGAAACGAACTTTATTTCTGGGAAAAAATTAAAATCAGCGTTTTTTCACAATGACAAATATTGAAACTCGTTTTAAATTATGAAAAAAAAAAATTAGAGAAGACAAGTTTTTGGGAGTAGGTTGAACCTCTTTCCAGATAAAGACTGAAGCTACCATGTTGTCTGGAGAAAAAGGAAAATTCTGAATTAGGATTTACTTTTTGAAAAGATTGAAATGAACTTCATTCTTTTGGGACAGATAGAAACGTTGTTACAGAGTAAAGTGGTGTTGTCCTATGGCGACAAAGGAGAGAAATTTGGAATCTGAGAGGAAAATCTAGAAAAGGTTGAAACCAAATGTCATTCTGGAGAGGATTGAAATTAGATTGGTTTTGTGGAAAACAAAGGTAACATTTAGAAAATTTGGGACAGATACAAAGTACAGACCAATTAATTTGGTCTCATAATACTGAGGAAACGGAGATAAAAATGATAGCATTGCATTAATAAATTAATTGCGACAATACATATTGAAAAGTAATTGCAATAATTCATTGTAATGACAATGAATTCAATCAATGTTGCAAAAACGCCCCCCCTCCCCTGCTAACGATTATTTAAATCATGCAGAGATATTTTGTCACTACTGTTACGATTAAGCTAATGTAACTTTTTGTTACATATTACTTATTTCATTTCAGACACGATGGACAACAATGGGATACACTATTGATCAATAATAGACTGAGGGATTAAATGTCACGTTTTACTTGATAACAAAGCAATTACTTAACTAAAGAGTACTTATAGTTGCCTCTTATCATTGAAGGGTCAATTTGACACAACGTTCCCACTGATTATTCATATTCCCGATGCCCGGTTGAGATAGATTAAATGCTCTTGCCCTAAAATATTCAAATAAATATGATAATACAATTCGACTGCAAGCATGAAACTATTCGAGACCAACTGGACCTGGCGATTTGCCTTATAAGGCTAGTAAGGCACGATAAACGAACAATGAATAAAACTCATATGATTTGATCATTTTTTGTCCATGATGCCGCTAATTACTTTCATTGAAACTAATTTAAAATTTTCAAACAATTTTCGTTGAAGAGAAAGAGATTTCTCTGTTCAGGACAGTCGATCATTTGACCATCTTTGACCAACGATTACCTTTTGTAACAAATTTATAAAAAGATTATTCATAACAATTGTTGTTTTGTAATATTATTAAAATGTTGTCCAGCAATTGCTATAAACAAATCCTGTATCTCTTAGAAAAAGGAGACAATGTCAACCATGGCAAAATGGTTGTCTATATAAAAATGGCTTCGTAACCTTAAGTAATGACGTATACTCTTTTCAAAACAAATCCCGATGCACGTCATTTTGGTGACGTCAGAATCATCCAATACTACCAACTTAATATAGTCACAGGACATCGCAATTTATGTGTCCCGTGTATATTTTAGGTTGACAGTATATATGGTTATGTGTATTCTCAACCTAAAATATACACGGAACATACAAATTGCGATGTCCTGGGACTACATTAAGTTGGTAGTATTGGATGTTTGGTGACGTCATCAAAATGACGTGCATCGGGATTTGTTTTGAATAGAGTATATGTCTCTTTTGTCGTTTTCAAGACATTTTTATATTTTTATATTATATTATAATATATAATAATATATAATATAATAATAAAATATTATTATATATTTTTATATTTTTACAAAATCGGTTTTTAGATTGTGATGCATCACTGTGATTAATGATAAAGGTGATAGCACCATCGGATTCTATGGTAAAAAATGCATGGATAACGCATATCAGATGTACAGTTTATCGCGAGAAGCGACGTTTCATAAGAGAATTTCATGATGATTATTAGCCAAAAACTATTACTTTATAACTTGGTAATTAAATTTTTATCCCAATTACTTTGGACGTTTTTAATTTATTTTTTATCAAATTTCTACAAAAAAATAATACAATTTTTGTATACAAACGGTGTTTAATCCTGCAAGGCCATACAATTTATAGCAGTTTTGAGGAATTTTTTAATTCTACAAAAACGTAATTTTTCTCAAAATGGCAGAGAAAACATTTTTTTCCTAAAAATAACGTTTTTTTAATATAATATGGCGACATATCCAGTTGGTCTCAAAATTTTCATTTTCACAGCAGGATCGGACTACCAAACTTATTCAGATTTTTCAAAAAGTGGCACTTCCGCCATCCTTCAAAAACAGAACTTTTCTACCTAATTGATCGCAAAAATCACTGAATGTAATATCAGAGAAAATAATATTTTACCATCCTAAATATCAGCCCACGGAATCTGAAATATCGTACACCCATTGTAATGCTGGACCAATACTTGCAGAATAATAAATAAACACTACTGCTTCAAATTTGAGGTTTGATACACCAATCCTTAAAAAATGAAACGAACCTTAAGGCCGCACTTCCTTTAGTTTACAATAGGACAAGTTTCGAGTTGCCACAACCCACCATCAGCAAACTCTTCTTGAGAGATGTATTTTTTAGAGTTGTGTTTGTTGTAACATTCTACACCACAATCGTATTGGTTATAATATCCCAATATTTGCAATGTGGTTTCATGGGTATGCAATACACAATACACCTACAGTTGTGGGCAGGATACGAATTATTAATTTTGCCTTAACTATTGTAACTCAAATGTGGGGCAAAATCGAAATATTGTCAAAACTATGTACCAATTAAGCTGTATGTGTATTGTGTATTGCGTAAAGCCGAAAACCCAAGAATGAGTAGGTTATCTTAGATATAAAGGTGTGGTTAAGTAATGGTGCAGTTTTAAGAAATGTACGATACTCTTATAAACATTTTTGAAATATTTAATTGCGTGGGAGAGTGTGATGCACTGGTTAAATTTGTTATTTGTCATTATGAAGAAATTTAATTCGAGACGAATTAATTAAATTATGATTAATAATTAGGTGTAGATTTTGAGCACAAAAATAAATTGTTCCCACGGCCTGGCCCAGCATTACCTCCACAAACAGAGCTTCATTAACCTCAGGGGTTAAAATATTCTTGTCCCCACCCTCCTCCGTCCCATTAATTACTTTCCTGATAATTAAACCAACTTATCTGCGATCAAAATAATGTTAATTCTCGAATATTATTGTAATTAATCCTCGGGCTCGACGTTTCCACATAAAATAATTATGATGTTTTAAAAGTGAGTCACTTTTGTACATAAAAGTGAACCCACACGTACATCACGTTTTCTTTTACGGATAATTCACCGTTTAAGCCTACATAACATAGAGATTAGATTACGAATCTTTTTTTTTTACTAAAAAGTTGTGGGTTCAAAAATTTTAATTGGCAGTTGGCCAGAAATAGAAGTGACATTATAGTCCAGTCGATAAAGGATAATTGTATGAAGCGTGAGTGGTGGAAGTCCCTTTATTCAGTTTCTCGTAAATACCTCGAAAACTGTGCATCCCAGGAAACGGTTAATCTGGACAAAGTCTATGTAAAAAGTTTTCTACAAAAAAGGGTTTCCCTAAATGCGATACTTACTTAGTGTGCCTTGAAATAAACTTTATTTCTAGAAGAGAAGTTAAAATTTGTTTTAAATTCTAGAAAATCTGACGGGGATTGAGAAAAGCTGTGCATTTTGGTGAGAAAAGCTGTCTTTTTTTGTGAAAGTCGAAACTTTGTTTCCGAAGAAAACTGAAGCTTTCTGGAAAAAACTTTGGAGTAGGCTTTGCTTTCTGAAAGATATTGAAATGAACTTTATTTCTGGAAGAAACGGAAATCAGGTGCGTTTCCTGGAGAATAGTGGAAAAGATGGAAATTTTACCTGATTTTTGGAAAATTTGGAGCAGGTTTAAAAAAGCTGTGCTGAAAGCTGTGAAACTTTGTTTCAGGAGAGCCTGATAAAATATTTTGATATCGTATTCAATTTGGCGTTGCTTTTTGGAAAAGGTTGAAATGTGAACTTCATTCCGAAAAAGGATTGAAACAAGGTTCCATTTCAGGAGAAAAATTGCAAAGATTGATACATGTTTCGTATTCTGGACAATTTAGGGAAAATTGAATAGAAGCTGTGCTTTTTGGGGAAATTTCAAACTGTGTTTCATGAAACGACAGAAATTATCTTGTTTTCTGAAAAAAAGCGAAAGGGGAAGCTTAAGTTAGGCTTCGCTTACAAGAGAAAGCTGCAACGAACTTTTATTATGGCATAATTGAAATCAACTTCCTTTTCAGGAGTACAAAGGCAAGATATGAAACTTATTTTGAATTCAGGACAATTTGGGACAGATTAAAGAAGCTGTGCTTTTTGTTGTAGTTTTCTGGAACGAATTTTGATTTAGGAAATTTAACTTGCATTATGAAGAAAAGTAGTTTCAACTGGGCGTGTCTTTTTGGAAAAAGAGTTTCATTAAGCTTTTACTGGAAACTTAAGATGAACTTTATTTCTGGAAGAAACGGATATCATGTGAGTCTCCGGGAGAATAGTGGAAAAGATTGAAATTTTCCCTGATTTTTGGAAAATAAAGCTATGAAACTTTGTTTCGGGAAGAGCCAGAAACATTCGGCTTAAACACCTAAAATATTTTGATGTCTGATTAAAAAAAGAATTTTAAATTTGGCGTAGCTTTTTGGAAAAGTTTGAAATGTGAACTTTATTCCAAAAAAGAATTGAAACAAGGTTCCATTTCAGGAGAAAAATTGCAAAGATTGATATTTGTTTCGTATTCTCGACAATTTAGGGAAGATTGAATAAAAGCTGTGCTTTTTGGGGAAAATTCAAACTGTGTTTCATGAAACGACAGAAGTTATCTTGTTTTCTGAAAAAAAAAGTGAAAGGAAAAGCTTAAGTTAGGCGTTGCTTACAGGAAAAAGCTGCAATGAACTTTTATTATAGCACAATTGAATTCAGGACCACAAAGGCAAGATATGAAACTTATTTTGAATTCACGACAATTTGGGACAGATTAAAGAAGCTGAGCTTTTTGTTGTAGTTTTCTGGAACGAATTTTGATTTAGGAAATTAATTTGCATTATGAAGAAAAGTAGTTTCCACTGGGCGTGTCTTTCTGGAAAGAGTTTCATTAAGCTTTTCCTGAAAACTGTTAAGATGAAGTTTATTTCTGGAAGGAACGGATATCATGTGAGTCTCCTGGAGAATAGTGGAAAAGATTGAAATTTTCCCTGATTTTTGGAAAATAAAACTGTGAAACTTTGTTTCAGGAAGAGCCTGAAACATTTGGCTTAATCACTTAAAATACTTTGATGTCTGATTAAAAAAAAGAATTTTAAATTAGGCGTTGCTTTTTGGAAAAGGTTGAAATATGAACTTTATTCCAAAAAAGAATTGAAACAAGGTTCCATTTCAGGAGAAAAATTGCAAAGATTGATACTTGTTTCGTATTCTGGACAATTTAGGGAAGATTGAATAAAAGCTGTGCTTTTTGGGGAAATTTCAAACTGTGTTTCATGAAACGACAGAAGTTATCTTGTTTTCTGAAAAAAAAGCGAAAGGAGAAACTTAAGTTAGACTTTGCTTTCAGAAAAAAAGCAGTAGCAGTGCTTTTGGGGAAGGTTAAAACTTCAAGAAAGACTTCAGTCTTTTTGAAGAAGAATACTGAAGCTATATTGTTTACTGGAGAAAAGGGAAAAGTCTGTACCAGGCCTTGTTTCCTGGAAAAGGTTGAAATGAGCTTTATTTCAGGGAAAGCTTGAAATCAGCATCGTTTTTTGAAAAACAAACGTTTGAGACAGTTTAAAAGAAGCTGTGCTTTTTGCAGTAGTTTTTTGGAGCGAAGTTTGAGTTAGGAAATGAGGGAAATTATCTTGTTTTGCGAAGAAAGAAAGTTTGAATTGGGCGTTGCTTTCTGGAAAAAGGTGAAATTTCATTAGGCTTTTCTGGAGAAGGTTAAAACTAACTTTATTCCTTGAAAATATTGAAGCAAGGTCAAGGTCTTAGAAAACAATGCAAAGAATTTGAATTGGGCTTTTTCTGGAAAACCATAAAATGAACTTTTGGAAAAAAATTAAATGAGATTTGATTTCTCAAGAACAATGGCCAACAATGAAACGTAATTTGAGTTTCAAAAAATTTGGGGCAGATTAAAAGCCTTCCTGCGAGAACTTGAAAATTAGTTTTAGGAAAAGTTGAAGGTTTTTTTTTGAAAAAAAAATAGTTTGTATTTGCTCCTTGGGAAAGCACGAAATGAACCTTATTTCTGTTCTTTTTTTTTTGAGAACAATGTTGAAACTTGTTTTGAATTCTGGAAAATCTGGGATAAATTGAAAAAGTTACGCTTTTTGGGTAAGCTTGAAAGTTGGTAACAGGTAAAGACTAAAGTTGCCGACAAATATGCGTTATTTTGAGTAAGCCTGAAACTTCGTTTCAGGAAAAGACTAAAGTTACCGAGTCTGCTGGAGAAACAAGAGTTTGAATTAAGCTTTTGACGCTAAATTAGTCAAAAAAATGAAATTTGTTTCTATTTTCAGAAGATTGAGGCAGATTGAAACTGCACTCAGTGGGGCGAATTTTGCTTCAGGAAAAGACTGCAATCATCGCGATTTCAGGAGAAAAGAAGAAGTTTAAAGTAGACTTTGCTTTCTAAGAAAAGTTGAAATGAACTTTATTTCTGGAAAAGACTAAAGTTGCCTAGTTTTCTGGAAAAAAGACAAGCTTAAATTAGACTTTGTCGTTTGAACACGATCGAAATGAATTTTACCAGACGATTGAACAAAGGTTCGTTTTCTGAAGAACAACGCAAAGATGTAAATCTAGGTGAAAAGATGAAGTAGCGAGAAATAAAACTACCTCCAAACTAGAGGATGTAAGAAGAGTTTTACACGAAGAAGCTTTATATAAAGTAACTGCGAAAAATTTGGAAAAATGTTGTAAAGCATGTAATACAGGAGGAAGAAAATTTATTGAAATTACATCACATTATTGATGAATAGTAATAGTAATAGAGTCTATTATCATTACACCAAATGATGAAACTTCAGTTTCAGGAGGCATGTTATTTTTTATTATAAAATTATTATCTAAATGAATATTTCTAATTGAAAAATGCTCGCAATTCTCTTTTTTTTCTTGAACCAGCCTACAACGTTTGGGCACATTTTCGAATTTAAAATTAAGTGGTGATATCAACCCCATTCAGACACTCCCTTCCCTCAACCATTTTTTTGTTTCCCCCTGTACTTGTGTTAAGCGCAAATCAACGCACATTCTCTTAAGATACTTCTCCCTTCTCCGTAGGCGTGACAATATTAAATCTTTCTTAATAAATGACAGTTCAATGATGGGAATAAATAATTATAAATGTACGTTTCTTTTGCTTAATTGCAAGTACGATTTGATTTTACTAATAAGACACAAATAAATTTTCAAAAATGGGTTTTTAATTTCACACCCCTTCTCCACCTCCGTAAGATGGCCAAAAACTCTTCTCCCCCAAAGAGATAAGAAATTTCATGTAATTTTGTACAGGATGACTTCTTCGTTAGGAGGTAGAGTTTTCAAGATTTCAGGAAATGCTACCAAGTTTTTTCAGATTTTGTTGCTTTTCCACCCCTACACCCTTCAAAGTATTGCACGTATGGGAAATATGAATAGTACCACTTTTGAGGGAAAGTTAGTTTCCTTTTCCTTAGGACGCATACCTTTCGAGATATTTGAAAAAAGGGACCTTTTCACCCCACAAGTCAGGACATTTAGTAGTAGTAGACGTTTAGGTCTACATCGACTGGACTATTTTGCAGTAATTGAGGCATTCACCTGAACCGCATTGTATCTTTGTAGACACTTTGTAAATTAAATTAAATAACCTGGAAACAGTAGATACATTAAATGGGAGGTTGAATATAAAGTAGTTATTGTATTGTAAGATAAAATTTGATCTTTCTCTTCTTCGGACAAAATAGCTACAACTGCATTGGTAGGTATTTATTATTCAACCTCTGAACAAGATAATTGAACGTTATCAAAAAGTATTTAACCATAATCTAATAACTAATTACTGTTTAATACTTTAAAATAACCAAACAAAAAAATTAATCAAGTACTAATAAATATTAAGAGACATTTGCTAATTACCTTCTCTTCTGAGACTTCAAGGGATTTAAGATTGTTGCCTACGACGCGGAGCTCCTCCTCCAGTTCTACGATCTTGCTGTAAAATCACGAAAATGTAAGTTACAAGGTCGAAATTTGTGCGATTACGCTATTTCTTTAAATCAAAAATTCTTAAAAACTAAGTGAACTAACGAAACAAATTAAGAGAATTTTTGAAAATGGAATTTGTAGCCGGGATTTGAACCCGGGTCTCCCAATTTCGCGTCGGGTATTCTTACCACTAAACTACCTGGATACGTACCAATTTCACTTTCGATATTCATATTAGAAGTTTCAAAAATTCTCTTACATTTGTTCATATACACCTTTACCATGAATTAATTTCGAGAACATATTCCATCTAAGTGACGTGACGTTTTGAAAAATATTTTCGAGAAAAAAAAAGCGTTTGCACCCCACCTGTCACTCTGTTCGGCTCTCTCTTCGGCCCTTTCGAGATCCTGCTCCATCAGCACCAGCTTCCGGGCCACCTACAGCAACATCGCAATCATGCAGCAAGCAATTGTTAGGATCAATAGAAAAATCACAAACAAAAAAAACCGACTCACATACGCCATATAAAGCTCGTGAGACATCGTCCCATGGCCGAATCATCGTAATTAATCGGATAGAGGTTTTAACCCAAATATAATCGAACATAACGATAACGCTTTATATGGCATATAATCGATCGAGCAGAACCATATGGTTAATAATAAACGAGCTGCGATTGGAAACTTAAAAAAAATAATAAAGAACACCGATGTCCGAAGGTCGACGTCCGTATATGGGGCACGAAGCGAAAAAAAAAAAAAGAAAAACTGCATGCCGAATGGGACAACAAACAGCGGAACACTCTGTATATGGAAAAATGGACACGTACGATTCGCCGGCCTCAGCACGTTCTTCGGCGCGCTCCAGATCCGCCTCGACCATGGCCAGCTTACGGGCTACCTACATTCGTAAAAAGGGCTGTTTAACATTCGAACGCTCAATCGGGGTGTAACGAAGTCGTTTTTCGAGACGTCGATTGCGTTGATTTCACCTCAAAACTCGAGTAACGAAAAATTGCAAACAACTAAGTAAAAAGTCGATGTAATCACATTTACCTATTGCCATTTTGGCCACTCGACGTTTATTTTCAAATTCCAACAATTCTCAAATAATTCTTTTTCAATTTTTCCTAATTCAAAAATTTTTTTTTACTTCATTCAAAGTTTAGTTGAAGATCAAGTTAATAAGTATTATTAACGATAATAAATTTAATATATATTACTGAATTAAATTAATAATATTCATAAAGTAATTATTACCTACTGCCAGTTTGGCCACTCGAGGTTTATATTCAAATTTCAAGGATTCTCAAATAATTCTTTATCAATTTTTCTTAATTCAAAATTTTTTTTTACTTTATTCAAAGTTTAGTTGAAGATCAAGTTAATATGTATTATTAATGATAATAAATTTAATATATATTACTGAAAAAAATTTAATATCATAAAGTAATAATTATTACCAACTGCTACTTTGGCCACTCGAGGTTTATTTTCAAATTTCAACAATTATCAAATAATTCTTTTTCAATTTTTCCTAATTCAATAATTTTTTTCACTTCATTCAAAGTTTAACTGAAGATCAAGTTAATAAGTATTATTAATGATAATAAATTTAATATAAATTACTGGATTATAGGAAGGCTCGCGATAAATGAATTTTATGACCTTCTCCTCTTCTTCGAGGTACTTAATCTTTAGATTTATTACCAGGCTATTAGGACTATTATTTTTGCAGTTTGGACGCGACCCAACAATGGGCAGTACCTCATTTACCTTTTTCTCGAAGAGCTGTCCGAAATTCGGCGGCAAAATACCTACAATAAAAGCATTAAGACACAATAGACCCTTAACTTCTTGCGGTAAGCCGGTGCGTCATAAAATTCATTTATCGCGAGCCTTCCTATAAATTAATAATATGCATAAAACAATTATTACCTACTGCCACTTTGGCCAATAGAGGTTTATTTTCAAATTTCAACGATTCTCAAATAATTCTTTTTCAATTTTTCTCAACTCAAAAATTTTTTTTTCACTTAATTTAAATTTTAACTGAAGATCAAGCTAATAGGCGTTAATAATGATAATAAATTCAATACATATTACTGAATTAAATTAATAATATCCATAGAATAATTAAAGTTAAAATTAATTCAAAGGTTAAACGAATGAATAAGGGCAAAATTACCGTTATCCTCATCTTTTAATGATATTCTTCAATTATTTTTCATCAGACATTATTGATCTATGTCCTTCGCATTACCTTCGAAGTAAAATAAATTGCTTGTCGAATCGGGGAATGCGTTCCAATAAAATAATCAATCAAGCAAAACCTATTACGGATCTTAGAATGTTGCAAGAGGCAAATAGTTATGGTATGTGTCGCTGACGATCACTTTATGTAACCTACAATGTCCTCTTTTGCTTAAGAATGGAAGCAGTTTTACATTAATTAGACATTTGGCATATGATGACACCAAAATTTTATGGAAATTTAAAAATGAGACTTCCTTCAATAATTTTCAAAAATTCTAAAACAAACGCTGCAACTTCAATTCAGTTCAAACTGTACATAAACGTTAACTGAAGTACATTTATGAAATTAACAAAGTTCCAATCCGTTGGCTATTAAATTTTGAGTAATATGAATTTCCATTTTTCGTTCGATAAGTATCAAGTTTCTCATTTTTCAAAAATGCTGTAATAAATGACTGCAACTCTAACTTCAATGCTGAAGTTTCTTGTAATTTTTAAAAATTTATCAAAAAAGTTTACATCTTTGAAAGGCCTTCCAACAGGACTTTTCATTACATTTCAGAAGTTCAATAACTAATAAGTTTCAGATTATTGCCTCATAAGCTTTCTGAATGACACGTATTTCGTAAATATGTTAAGGTGTCAAACATATGATAAAAATGTTATGACCTAAATTTCATGATCATACAAATAGTTAAAAATCACATTCAAAATTATTTGAAAAACACTGAAATTTGCTATACAAAATTTCTCAAAAATGTTTATTTTCTTTAAAACGCCGTCCAATTGAGAATTGAAGTACACTTCAGAAGGTCAGTAAGTTTCAACTCCTCACTTCACAAACCTTCTGAATAAGAAATGTGTTTCACCATGAACGACTCAAAAATTTAAGCTTCTCTGTTTCAAAAATTCAAAAATATTTCTGCAACTCTAATTTTGCAGACATTTTTTATTTGTCTTGTTGGAAATTTTCAAAAATTCGTAAAAATGTAACGATGTCAATCACATGATGAATGTTACAACCAACAGTTCATGATCATAAAATCTGTTAAAAATCGCATTCAAAATTATTTGAAAAACACTGAAATTTGTTATACAAAATTACTCAAAAATTTATTTCTTTGGAACGCCTTCCATTTGAGAATTGAAGTACATTTCGGAAGTTCAGTAAGTTTCAACTCATTACTTGACAAACCTTCTGAATAAGACGTGTGTTTCACCATGAACGACTCTAAATTTATACTTCCCTAAGTTTCAAAGACTCAAAAATATTACTACAACTCTAATTTTGCAAACAGTTTTTATTTTGCTTGTTGGGGATTTTCAAAAATTCGTAAAAATGTTACGATGTCAATCACACGATGAATGTTACAACCAACAGTTCATGATCATAACATCTGTTAAAAATCGCATTTAAAATTATTTGAAAAACACTGAAATCTGTTATACAAAATTACTCAAAAATCTTATATCTTTGGAACGCCTTCCAATTGAGAATTAAAGTACATTTCAGAAGTTCAGTAAGTTTCAACTCTTCACTTCACAAACTTTCTGAATAAGACATGTGTTTCACCATTGACGACTCTATATTAATGATTTTCTAAGTTTCAAAAACTTTAAAATATTAGTGCGACTCTAATTTTGCAAACATTTTTTATTTTGCTTGTTGGAAATTTTCAAAAATTCGTAAAAATGTAACGATGTCAATCACATGATGAATGTTACAACCAACAGTTCATGATCATAAAATCTGTTAAAAATCGCATCCAAAATTATTTGAAAAACACTGAAATTTGTTATACAAAACTACTCAAAAGTTTATTTCTTTGGAACGCCTTCCATTTGAGAATTGAAGTACATTTCGGAAGTTCAGTAAGTTTCAACTCATTACTTCACAAACCTTCTGAATAAGACGTGTGTTTCACCATGAACGACTCTAAATTTATACTTCCCCAGGTTTCAAAGACTCAAAAATATTACTACAACTCTAATTTTGCAAACAGTTTTTATTTTGCTTGTTGGGGATTTTCAAAAATTCGTAAAATGTTACGATGTCAATCACACGATGAATGTTACAACCAACAGTTCATGATCATAAAATCTGTTAAAAATCGCATTTAAAATTATTTGAAAAACACTGAAATCTGTTATACAAAATTACTCAAAAATCTTATATCTTTGGAACGCCTTCCAATTGAGAATTAAAGTACATTTCAGAAGTTCAGTAAGTTTCAACTCCTCACTTCACAAACTTTCTGAATAAGACATGTGTTTCACCATTGACGACTCTATATTAATGATTTTCTAAGTTTCAAAACTTAAAAATTTCACTGCAACTCTAATTTTGCAAATATTTTTTATTTTGCTTGTTGGAAATTTTCAAAAATTCGTAAAAATGTAACGATGTCATTCACATGATGAATGTTACCACCAATAGTTCATGATCATAAAATATGTTAAAAATCACATTCAAAATTATTTGAAAAACACTGAAATTTGTTATACAAAATTACTCAAAAGTTTATTTCTTTGGAACGCCTTCCAAATGAGAATTGAAGTACATTTCAGAAGTTCAGTAAGTTTCAACTCATTACTTCATAAACCTTCTGAATAAGACACATGTTTCACCATTGACGACTCTATATTAATGATTTTCTAAGTTTCAAAAACTTTAAAATATTAGTGCGACTCTAATTTTGCAAACATTTTTTATTTTGCTTGTTGGGGATTTTCAAAAATTCGTAAAAATGTTACGATGTCAATCACATGATGAATGTTACAACCCATAGTTCATGATCATAAAATCTGTTAAAAATCATATTCAAAATTATTCGAAAAACACTGAAATTTGTTATACAAAATTACTCAAATGTTTATTTCTTTGGAACGCCTTCCATTTGAGAATTGAAGTACATTTCGGAAGTTCAGTAAGTTTCAACTCATTACTTCACAAACCTTCTGAGTAAGACACGTGTTTCACCATTGACGACTCTAAATTAATGATTTTCTAAGTTTCAAAAACTTAAAAATATGACTGCAACTCTAATTTTGCAAACATTTTTTATTTTGCTTGTTGGAAATTTTCAAAAATTCGTAAAAATGTTGTCAATCACATGATGAATGTCACAACCAATAGTTCATGACCATACAAACTGTTAAAAATCGCATTCAAAATTATTTGAAAAACACTGAAATCTGTTATACAAAATTACTCAAAAATCTTATATCTTTGGAACGCCTTCCAATTGAGAATTAAAGTACATTTCAAAAGTGCAGTAAGTTTCAACTCAATATTTCACAAACCTTCTGAATAAGACATGTGTTTCACCATGAACGACTCAAAAATTTATCCTTCCCTAAGTTTCAAAAACTCAAAAATATTACTGCAACTTTAATTTTGCAAACATTTCTTATTTTGCTTGTTGGAAATTTTCAAAAATTCGTAAAAATGTAACGATGTCAATCACATGATGAATGTTACAACCAATAGGTCATGATCATAAAATCTTTTAAAAATCACATTCAAAATTACTCGAAAAACACTGAAATTTGTTGTATATACCTCCAATAGCAATACCCCAAATACCAATATATTTATTATATGTGTATACGTATATTATTATATACATAGACTAAAATTTTCTAAAATTTGAAAACCTCGACAGATTTTGAGCTGTTGTAATTATTTTTCAATACTAGTGACGGTTTGCAGGTGAAATTAACGCAGTGACATACTCTACCAAATGTAATGGGATTATTCCAATTTTTAATTGCATCCTGGAAAATGGAAGGAAATCGCAATCGATAATTCAACAATAAATATTTTTAAATGCTTAATCATCACATTTAGCTAATCATTATTGTATAAAGACCAGTTGAAATGAACTGGAATTATCAAATAAGCAAATGAAAATATTTATGCAATGTGACATAACGAAAATGTTTAGTACACTCCGATCAGAGATATAGCCAAATTATGACCCCAATTAAGATTTTTATCACTACAAATTAAACTATGCTCAATCAAATTAACGAACAGTCTCATAAATGCGCCATACTTCTGAGCGGAGTTGCTGCACAATTTTCTTGACCGTAATAAAGTCTAAAGACTTTTATTTCGACTTCTGAACGAGTAATTAACTCGTAAACGTTATCACTATCGTACTATTCATTAAAACAAAAGGCAATTACGTTAGAAATAGTTAATGACGCAGTACAAAGTCTTTCTCGAATTTAACGCTGGTAGGTATACGTCGCAACGAAGCCAATTTTGTTAATTCAGGAATGATATTCAAGACTTAATTTAAAATTGAAAACATATCAAAAGCTTCAACTTCAACAAATTTAAGGGGAAAGTGACGGTTCGGTGTATTTATTTTATTGGTATTTAACGTAATTTTAATAATAATTAATAAAAGTAATTTAAGACGTTTTTAAATAAAACGTTATTGGTGTGAGTTAAGTTTTTTAAAATAAAAAATTAACTCCCCAAGATCAAATTTTAAACAAAACTTACTAAATCTACCTTCAGAGTTGAAACTCCGATGCAAGTATACCAACAACTGTTTAAACAGCGACTCAAAAAATGGCAACAGCTGGTTCCACAAGAAACTTAAGCAACTGTACTTTTAAAGCCAACTTTGGCATCACTGCTTAACTTCCTTATGAAACTGCTTCGTATTGTCACGCTGAGGGCTGCTTAACTCCCTGAAACAGCGTCGTATTGTCACGCTTAGGGCCGCTTAACCAAAAATCGAAGGATTCGAGAAAGCGATTGTAGCGCCCCGGTAACACGCAAACTCCCTCGGGGAAAGCTCGGGGGAAATAGCTCCTCCCAGCTTCGGAAAATCTGTTAGATATTCGGAAAATATCGTGGAACATACTCATCATATTCGTAGCCTCCGGCCAAGCGGATTTTCCCCTTGTGCCACGACGAGGAGCTCTCCTTGGGTTTCATAAGTTCGACAATTCGAGTTATACACACTTCACAATAATAATTATTGTAGATACATATATATACACATATCGACAGTGTTACAAAAATATTTATCCGTTAACAACAACAATAAAATGTACACATACCTACTATACTTCCTCTGGTAATCAAAATATTTCAAAGTATATACATACAGATATGAAATTTAACGCAAGTACATATAACATTCCGTGAGATATCGTGTTTGGCTGCCTTCCTTGGCAGAATGGATCAAAGCGGGAAAATTGTATCAAACACCTCTGCAGTAACCAGATATTTTAAAATTAATTAATAGTAACAAAATACACCACCATACTAAGTTTAAAAAGCTGCCTACAGCAGTGGATCCCTATTTATTCGATATAGTGACATAATTTTACCACCGACTTCCCACCCTTAAAATAAATATTACCATCGATTTCCCACCCTTAAAATAATTTGAACTACCTAATATCAATTTAATCAGATTGATTTTATTAAGATATCTAATCTATAAAGACAAGTAATTGGTTAGGTGTATTAATTTGTTATTTCTATAAAAAAAAATTGATAGTACATATTAATCATATCAAAATTATTGTTTTTTTTTTGTAAATTAGTTTCTAACAACATATTAGCAACAGTGTTTCTGTTTTTTTTTTCAAATCATCATTTGGACAATTCTATAAAATGATATGATTTAATTGGTCTTATTTTAAACAATCTTATTGGATTAATATAATTTTTTTTTAAATAAAAGATATAGCTTTGCAAACTCCCATAACATCCATATATAAAAAGCTCTTTAAAAAATTATTAACGTTGTAATTGGGACAAATATATATTCTTTAATTAATTCAGAGAAAATTTCAAAAAATCTCTCGAATAAAAACATACTACTTTTAATATCTTTTCATAATCAAAAATTAGTTTTTAGGGTATAAACAATTATAGATATAATACAACGTAATCATAATTTACGTTAACAATACGTATAGTGAACTCAATACACATAAGGAGAGTTTTACGAAATAGTAAACAGTTTTAACAGTGACACGTCCTCAAATGCCAAAGCTGATTTTAATATTACAGTACATTCAAAAATAACAACACTTCTAAAGTTTACCATCAAAAATATTCTTTTTTTAAATATTTCAGAAACTGATATTTAATGAAACCAACGTTAAAATTTATAGAACAAAAATGGGTATTCAACTACCAAATCTATAAATCTAATGGTAGCAACCCATATTTCTTTCGAAAATGTTGTATTTTGTAATCAAAATTCCAGTAACTTCTCAAGTTTTTGTAATTTCAAAAGAAAGTTATTGGAAGCTTCAAATTTTCCGGAATTTCCCAAATCAAATGAAGCTTCATACTTCGAATTTCTCCAATTTGTTGAAACTGACAATTTTTGGGAAAATCTGGTACTTCTTAAAAACTCTTCATGGAAGTTATAACTCTGGAATACTTAGAACCCTTTCAAAATCCCTTGGGAAATCTTTCCTAAGGTTTTTCAAAATTTATAGAAACTTTGGGAATTTTTGAAAAACTTATAGTCACAAACTTCATATTCCGACATTCTCAAATTTGCCAAAGAATCTTTGGGACAGTCTGGGGTTTTATGAGAACTCTTCAGAGATGGTTGAAACTGTGGAATATTTTTTGAAAACGCTTTAAGCACTAAGACTTTAATATTTCAAATTTCCTGGAGATTCTTGAATGGTTTTCAAACTACATATGTTGAGATTTTCGGTTTAATTGAAGTTTTTGGAATTTTTGGGCAAGTAACATCCTCAAAGAAAGTCGCAGGAATAATGATTTCAAATTTTTGTTTTCTATTTTAAAAGACAGGGGTTGCTACCCTTAGAATAAGTGTTGTAGTTTCATAGGCTTCCTCATCCATATTTTTACACGTTCCTGAAATATTATTGGGAGTAAACTTTAGGGGTGTACATTATCCTCCAAGTGTTATATTCACATGAAGTGTATTTAACACCTATCAAAATTTGAATCGATCAAGCAGAGACGTAGCTTCGCTGTTCTTTAGTGGTCGCATTTTTCACACATCCTAAAACTACCCTTGTAAGTACTGAGTTCACTATACCCCATCGAGATTCACTGGAACGCCTTTTTACCCCATCCCAGTACGTTGAATACTTTGATCCATCCGTTTAACCAGAAGTACCCTTTTATAATTACAAGTAAATGAGGCACGTTAACAATCAAAAAGTACCGCGTAACAATTGATCCGAGATGCGAACACACATGACCTTATTTGGTCATTTCTTACACGGCGCATGCTCGAAACACCACCAGAGATCGACACCACCCCCATTTCCCGCCAGAACCGGACCGCACTGAAAGGCACTTCACTGATTGGCCCCGCTCGACACTTCGAACACTTCCGATGATGGTACGTTCCAAGATATTTTACAACTTCTTAAGTTAGTAGCACCAATAACGACAACAACAACAACAAAAAACGGGAAAAAGTAAGAAGTGATTCGGGCATTAGTAATTTCGGGCGCGATTCAGCGATACCAAAACAAAAAAAAAAGTAAGAAAAGCACAAAGGAACACACTAAGTCGTGTAAATCTTATAGACCTCGTCGTATTTTTTGTCTGCTTCCTCGGCTAGGAACCTGGCCTCTTTCAATTGGTTCTCGAGGGCGTCCATGCGCTCCTCATCGGCCAAGGAGCGATTCTCGAGAATTTTGCGTTGCCTGGGGTGTCAATAAGAACTTTAAACTAACTGGCTAACTGACGGTGGTGGGGAGAGAGGGTGGAGAGGGGAAGGGCCGATTTGAAGCATCCGCATAAATTTGACGGTGCGACAGAGACGACATCGAAACAGACGGTAAAAGGTGTATTACAACACGTTTCGAACGACTTGCGTCCATCATAAGTCGATGTGGAAAGTTAGCTTCGTGTAGCTTCGCCCTAAGCCAGCGTTCGATTGGTTTTGTATCACAGACGACTAATATATCTAGACCAGCCTATTCACAAAATATATTGCATAGATAATAGCACATTCTAAACATTTTTGCGTGAATTCTTGCCTGCATTTGACGAATTTTCTCTTACGATTTAAGAGTAAATTTTGTTGTGCATAAATCCGCAACAATACAGACTTTTGATAGAAGTGGCAACGTCGATTCGTATGCTTTCGACGTGACATGTGTTTGTTTACATTGTATCTTAGATATAATTCAAAAAAGGCGCAATGATTAATAGGTGCATGAAGTGCAGAGTGACTAACAGTAAAGACAAGTCGTTTGGATTATACTTTCATAGGTAACTATGACAAATTAATAAGGAAATTTAAAGAGATTACATATCGTCTCAGTGGCGTTCTATCGGCTGTCTTGGATTTTCAATTTGGGACTTAATGAAATTAACAGAATAACAAACATATATCTGCCCTAACCATTTTAAAGAAAGTGAATGAGTGTAAAGTGGGGGCAGTCAAATTAAAAAAATATAAACATAGTTTTCTACTTAAAATTAATTTTCACAAAATGTATTAATATGACCGTAAAACAGCTCTAATAAATCATTTGGATCAAGTCTTAAATCTGTTAAAATAATAATAAAAAAAGTTAGTAAATACAGACTTTCGATAGAAGTGGCAACACTGATTCGTATGCTTTCAACGTGATATGTGTTTGTTTACTTACTGTAGGCTGACTAATATACTATTGCCAACCTAAAATATACACGGAACACAGAAATTGCGATGTGCTGGGACTCTATTAAGTTGGTAGTATTGGATGATTCTGACGTCATCAAAATGACATGCATCGGGATTTGTTTTGAAAAGAGTGTATATTGGTATGTAAACAAATATTTTACGTTTCTAGTTACATTAATCGTCTGTGTAATCGAAAATACGATTTTTTGTTTTTCCATAATTAATATAAAGCGTCAAGTTGATCGCACATAAGGTACACTCACAAGTACAGGAATGGCTAATTTGCCACATCGGCTGATGATGGACGTACGTCGTTTAATACTCATTTCTCAACTTTCATCCATTGACCGCAAGCACACTTGTTACAATTGTTTCATCGGTCGTGAGTAATCGTCATTTCTGTCGCACAGTTGTAATTTTTAAATACTGATCATTCACAATGAATATCATATGCAAACAGCGTTTCAAATCGGTTCACAACGTTGAGGAAGTAGAAATCTAATTATTTATTATTGTCTCGAGCTAGACATTGAATACCACAATATAGTCTAACTGTATTAATTTAAATAATATCAAGTCCTTCGAGGTTAATTGATATATGGATCGCATCAAAAAAAGTAATTCAAATTTTGAGTAATGGTGTCGATGTGTGACTTCATATTTTATGAGAGAACAGCAAACTACAAACTCAATAATCGTTTATTAGGAAATTGTAATGCTTCACTTCAGAATTTTCAAATATTTACATATTTGGAAACTTCTTTAAAAAGATTCATTTTATTTCTATAACAGTTTGAAATTTTGGGAATTTTAAAGAAACTTTGACGTTTCTAGTGAAATTCTTTTCCAACTGAACCCCCTTTGAACTAGTTGTCAGATATGCTTCAAACTTTCCTGTGTTTCTCAAGTGGATTAAAAATTCATCTTTCTTAACTGTTTAAGACTTTTTTGGGAAACTCTAATGCTCCTTAAGAACTCGCCTGAAGTTATAAGAATTGTGTAAATTTTGTATATTTTTTAGGATTTTTTTTAATAAATTTAATTTTTTTTAAGCAAATCATAGTTCAGATATTTTCTTGAAACTCCCTTAAATGTTCCCAATTCTTTGGAATCGTTTCGTATTCCCATTCAAATCAAATTGACCGAAGATTTGTAGCTTTTTGAGAAACTGATGCTTCTACAGAACCCTCAAGAGGTAGTTGAAATGATAGAATGTTTAGAATTTGAATTCCGTATAAATTCTATAAAATTTTGGGGACTTCTTTGATAGTCTCAAAGTTCACATTTTGACATTTTCAAATTTATAAGTTTAATTTTTTTTGGGAAATTTTGATATTTTTTGGGTGGCCTCTAAAGGAATGCACATACCTGAAATATTTAGAATTCTTTGGAATATTAAACACACTTAAAAATTTCTTGTCGTTTCTCAAACGAACTCAAAGTGCATATATGAAATTCATAAATTTATAGAAATTTTAGATATTTTTGGTAAATTCTATGATGCTTTTGGAGCTCTGCAGCAGAGGTTAGAATTTTGTAACAGTTCCAATTATTGAAAGCTCTAAATAATGTAATATAAAATCTTATAACATCAGGAAGCTTGTTTTGAAATTCTCAAATTTCAAGAAACTAGTAATTTTAAACAAATTCTAATATTTCTTTTGGGAACTTTACAAAAATAATTAAACTTTTAAATATAAACCTCCAATTATATATGAGACCTCCTCAAATGGTCTCAAACGCCATCTTTAGAAAAAGTTTATTGGGAACTCTTCAGGAGTCAGAATTCTGAAATATTTATAATATTCTGAATCTTCTAAGCATTATGTATGAATTTAAAATTGAGCCTCTTGAAGGGTCTCACACTACGAACTTTGACATTTTTAAATTTATAGAGGTTTTAAAGACTTTTGGTACTAGTAATAACCCTTTACCCCCCCCACCCCCAAGGGAGTGACAAGAAAAATACCCTCCAAATTTTTGGAAAAGTAATGCTTTTGGAGGTTAGAAATTTTGAGGCTTATTTATAAACACATTTAAATAGCTTAAAGTCGTTTTCAATATACTGGAGTTCTTTGAGTGACTCAAAGCATATATTTTGAAACCCTCAAATTAAAAAAAAAGAGAATTTCAAAAACCCTTTTGCGTCTTTTTCAAAATTTCAGTAAAAAATTTTCAAAAAAAGTTCCAAATTTCCTGGAGCTTCCGAATTGATCTGAACCCTGAATTTTTGTAAAATTACTCTTCTTAAGAACTCCCCTTGACTAAATCCTAACTCTGGAGTTTTATAAACTATTTTGAAACCCTTTTAAAAATTCAGAAAGTCTTTGCAAACCATTCCATACTCTCCGTCCTACGAGCTTTACAAATGGTCGTATCTTGAAATTCTTAAATTTATGAAATTTGACTATTTTTATTATAATTTATAACATTTCATACAATTTCAATTTTTTCGGGAATTTTTGAGAAATTGATGCGAACTCCTCAAAGGAGGAGCGGAATACGTAGAATTTTTGAAATGGTCAAAGTTACTGGAAGTTATATAATTTAAAATTCTTCCTGAATTTTCGAAAAATTGATACTACCCAAAAGTAGTCGGAGGGAAGTATACAGAATTTTTGAAATATTTTTAAATGCTCCAAAAGTCATGGCACTAGTCTCAAATTTCCTACAATTTTCATATTTTGAAATTCTCAAAATTTATAAAAACAAAAAACCAATAAAACTAAAGCGAACTTCTCAAAGGAGGAGCGGAATACGTAGAATTTCTGAAATGTTCAAAGTCACTGGAAGTTATATAATTTAAAATTCTTCCTGAATTTTCGAAAAATTGATACTACCCAAAAGTAGTCGGAGGGGAGTATACAGAATTTTTGAAATATTTTTAAATGCTCCAAAAGTCATGGCAATAGTCTCAAATTTCCTGCAATTTCCATATTTTGAAATTCTCAAAATTTATAAAAACAAAAAACCAATAAAACTAAAGCGAACTTCTCAAAGGAGGAGCGGAATACGTAGAATTTCTGAAATGCTCAAAGTCACTGGAGGTTATGAAATTTAAAATTCTTCCTGAATTTTCGAAAAACTGATTCTCCCAAAGGTAGTCGGAGGGGAGTATATAGAATTTTTGAAATATTTTTAAATGCTCCAAAAGTCATGGCAATAGTCTCAAATTTCCTGCAATTCCCATATTTTGAAATTCTCAAAATTTATAAAAACAAAAAAACCAATAAAACTAAATTTTCCTAACAAAGGAATAACAGTTCGGAGTATATTGCTTGCGTTTCGCCTCTCAAAAAATTTCACAGTCTTAACAAAACGTTTTATTAAATTCGAATTACTCCATTTACCTCATAAGAATACAAGTATACGTATACACTTAATAGTCTTCGTCTTTCTACTTCCTCAACATAAAAGACTCAAATAGTACTATAACTAATGACACAAAACAGTATGAAATCTACACATTAAAAGCTCGCTAGAACGCGATACATGCAGTTTTCAAGGGAGGGACAAAATATCGACCATATGGAACTTTTAACTCAAAAACATCGTTTAAGAGATATCTCAATTGCACGGTATAACAGTAAGGTTCGTTGAAGTCCTTCGTCACGGACCTTCGTCCAAATACGACTTTCGAAGTTAAATCTGGAAGTTAAACCCGACACGTCCGCGACGAGGAACCTCAACGAACGTCTCGTTACAAGAGGTTGTCTCAACAATACCTCTTCGTATTTTTTGTCCGCCTCTTCGGCTATGAGCTTCGCTTGGGCGAGCTGCTGTTCCAACAGCGAAACTCTATCGTCTTCCATATTCGTCCTGTTTTCTAAGGCTTTGCGTATCCTGTGTTAAAGGGCGATTAGTGCAATTCAACGAACACACGAGTTATGAAGTTAGTTCTCGGGGGGAAAGTTATCGACTACCCAACAAATCTGGAAAATGTATCTATCGATCATCGGCTAACTGAATACAATAGTCATGGTAATTTAAGGAATAATTTGCATTCTCTTCCAATTCCCACTTGGGACAGCTAAAAACAGTTAATAGCCACTTAAGTCGACATAAACGAAGTCACAGTGCACGTGAATGTCGTAAATGCGCTCGTTAAAGTTTTACGGCTATAACTCCGGTAAAGGTAAGGAACTTTTTGAATGCGCCCCGTATATTGATATATTGTATTATGCCCCACGTAATATTGAAAAGACCATACAAGCACATTCATGCTTGATTCGTTAACCAGGTCGTGATTTAAACTAAGTTTAAACTGCGCACGTACCATGAAAGTGCGAAAAATGGTTTCGCTTTGCGCATATCGTTACAAAAGTTGAACGTTGCATTCAAATTCTTATGAAAAATTAATCGTTCGTTAAGTTTAAAATGAACAATTGAATCAAGCAAGGTTTGGCACAGCATTTGATCTCTGAACGTCTATTCTTTGCGATGATTACAGTTTGGTAAATTTTTGTTTTGTGTCCCAAGTGATACTGTAAAGACCACATATGCATACTTCTAGATTGATTTAGTCGCGTAACGAGTTGTGATGGTTCAAACTGTTCAATAAACTGTGTTTAGTTAAACTAAGAAGCACTTTTTGAATGCGCCCTGTATATTGATATTTTGTATTACGCCCTACGTAATATTAAAAAGACCACACAAGCACAGTTCAAATTGGTCTAATCTTTAAACAGGTCGTGATTGGTTCACAACTATTCAAAACTAAGTTTAAACTGCGCACGTACCATAAAAGTGCGGAAAATGGTTTCGCTTTGCGCATACCGTTACAAAAATTGGACGTTACATTTAACTGTTTGTCTTTTGGAAATTTGATCGTTCGACAAGTTCAAAATGAACAATTGAATCAAGGTACGATTTGGCACAGCATTTGATCTCTGAACGTCTATTCTTTGCGATGATTACAGTTTGGTAAATTTTTGTTTTGTGTCCCAAGTGATATTGTAAAGACCATATAAGCATACTTCAAGATTGATTTAGTCGCGTTACGAGTTGTGATGGTTCAAACTGTTCAATAAACTGTGTTTAGTTAATCTAAGAAGCACTTTTTGAATGCGCCCTGTATATTGATATTTTGTATTACGTCCTACGTAATATTTAAAAGACCATACAAGCACAGTTCAAGATTGATATAAATTGGTATAATCGTTAAACAGGTCGTGATTGGTTCACAACTATTCAAACTAAGTTTAAACTGCGCACGTACCATAAAAGTGCGGAAAATGGTTTCGCTTTGCGCATACCGTTACAAAAATTGGACGTTACATTCAACTGTTTTTCTTTTGGAAATTTGATCGTTCGACAAGTTCAAAATGAACAATTGAATCAAGGTAAGATTTGGCACAGCATTTGATGCCTGAACGTCTATTCTTTGCGATAATTACCGTTTGGTAAATTTTTGTTTCGTGTCCCAAGTGATATTGTAAAGACCATAATATGCACACTAGAAGATTGATTTAGTCGCGTACCAAGTTGTGATGGTTCAAACTGTTCAATAAACCGTGTTGAGTTAAACTAAGAAGCACTCTTTGAATGCGCCCCGTATATCGATATTATGTATCATGCCCCACGTAATATTTAAAAGACCATACAAGCACAGTTTAAGATTGATATAAACTGGTATAATCGTTAAACAAGTCGTGATTGGTTCACAACTATTCAAACTAAGTTTAAACTGCGCACGTACCATGAAAGTGCGAAAAATAGTTTCGCTTTGCGCATACCGTTACAAAAGTTGGGACGTTGCATCCGACTGTGTTTTTCTTATGGAAAATTCATCATGCGACAAGTTCAAAATGAACAATTGAATCAAGGTAAGATTTGGCACAGCATTTGATGTCTGAACGTCTATTCTTTGCGATAATTACAGTTTGGTAAATTTTTGTTTTGTGTCCCAAGTGATATTGTAAAGACCATATAAGCATACTTCAAGATTGATTTAGTCGCGTAACGAGTTGTGATGGTTCACACTGTTCAATAAACTGCGCTTAGTTAAACTAAGCACAAACTGCGCATAACGGGACCTGAAAGTGCGAATAATGGTTTTGCTTTGCGCATACAGTTACAAAAGTTGGGAGTTGCGTTTTTGAAAATTGATTAATCTACCCGTTCAATACAAATAAAAAACCGGATCAATGTGAAATTTGGCACATTATTTCATCTCTGAGAGTATTTTCTTTGCTTGGTAACTTGTTTTGTGTCCCAAGTCATGTTGTAAAGACTGGACACGCACAGTGCAACATTGATTTAATTACTAAACGAGTCGCGATTGGCAGACACTTCGATAAACTGCGTTTAGTTAAACTAAGTACAGCCTGCGCACAACGGGACCTGAAAGTGCGAAACACTGTTTTGCTTTGCGCATACAGTTACAAAAGTTGGGAGTTAAATTTGAAGAGGTCACTTTTTGGTAAACTGATTAATCGACACGTTCATTACAAATGAAAAATTTTATCAATTTGAAGTTTGGCATAGTATTGATCTCTTAGTGTATTTTATTTGCAATGATTATTACTTGGTGTGTGATTAGGTTTTTTTTTGGAAAATCAAAAAAATCTACACATTCATTACAAATAAAAAACTGAATTTAGATTACGAATCAAACACTTGGACCTTGTACATAGTGAAATATTTTCAGTCACGCTAGAGGGGTGAGTTATACACAAGGGATGTTTAGGGTGGTTTCATGACCACAGTACCTAGACCCTCCGCTAAGTCTCCATTTGATCTGAAGCTACTGCTAAGGTAGAGATGCGCAGTAAATCCACCGAAAACATGCGCAATAGCGGTCAATCTCTGATAGGTGTAAATCCTTTGGTTCGCGCCGCAGTATGCGTTAATCAGACTGCGCATGGACCATTTGATTGCGGGAAAGGCTGCTGCAATATTTATTTGGCGTAATTAGCAATAAACTGATTAAAATCTGAGACGAACAATTCCTCAAAAGCGTTTTCCCTGAAACTGTAGGCGCTTTGAAATTCCTCGAGTTTCCGTTGAAACCATAGCGTTCATTAATTCTGTCCACGTACAATATGTACTTATAAAACTGCCGACGGACAATCATGTCTAGCTTATGACGTAAGCGTTAATTTCATGTCTTTTGCTTTCTAAAGTGCGAGGTCGCCGTCGAAAAATCGAATCACTTTTACGAACCGAAACGTGATATTTATACAGAATTTGATATCTAAAAAAAAATTATTTTTCACGTGTGGGCTAAATTTGTAATTTCCGAATTATGTTAAATTATGAAATTCTGTCTCAATCTAAAATTTTTAAAAATGTAATGATAAAACAGTGATAATTATTATAAAAAATCAAAAAATATAAATACATATTTTGTTTTAAATATGGCGGACCTTCCTTGCAACTGAATTAAAATTATTTTGTAAGTACCAAATATTTGAAAAACGAGTAGTTAATGTGTAAGACCCATTTTATTTATCTATTACTTTCTACCTATTTTTCTTCCATTCTTTCTGCTTTTCAAATTTTTATAAAAGATAATGGGAAACGTTATGATTTTCAAAAGGCTTGCCTGTGTGTAATATTTAAAACTGAGTAATAATCGTAGTTGTCTCTATTTGGTATTCCAAACCTCAGTTAGTCACTGTTAGTACAGTGCCGTCTTATATCTCAGGGCAGGGTACTTCGCGCGTCACATCCCTTAGAACTCATTGTACGTTCTTGGGGTAGGTACCTAATTGCCACTAGTATATACCTAGGGGTATCTACCTGTATTATGTATCATTATCAATGATATCAATCAATCAAACAATATCAATTATGTATTATGTACTATGTATCTTAGCCCAGTGCTAGTTTGAACTAGTACTAAGTATGCTAGTACTAGCCTTCTCTTTTCTATAGGTACTCTTTTTACTAGTTACTATAATAGTTACTAGTTCGAACTAGTAGTACTAAGTGTACTAGTACTAGCCTTCTCTTTTCTATAGTTACCATTTTTTAAACAGTAATTAAATAACTTTTTCCCATTATTTTGATCGAGTACTAATCGCTTAACATTAAGTCTGTCTACACCAATCATTCCAAAAAATGTGATTCACCTATATTCACGCGAATATGACATACAAAGTCATGATAATTATTCATGTGCAAGACTATCCTAATAATAATTTATTGGTACATTAAACGCAGATTCAAGCTATTTGCCGTAATCGCATAAACATTCCATAAACTTCAAGCTCGTAATTACTTATTTATAATTAAAGTGAATATAAGGAAATCACAGATCGATATGGCACTTAAGTGTTTTATTTTATTGGATAACTATCTAATGTAACGGGTTTCGCATGGAATTTCTATCATTACGTTGTTTGACTATTAAAACGGAAATCCAGCTGTTAAAAGTAAACACTTGATGGGTAGTCGATAACTCATACTTATTACAACACAAATTCAATTATATGGAAATTATGACACATATCCTTTTACGAAATACCTACTCACATTGTAAAAAATGGTGTGAAAGTGTGAAAAAACTTTAAAAAAAAAGAAAGTAATAATCCAATTCTAAATGATTAATGCACTTAAATAGTAGATTCATAACGAACCGAATAATTTCTAGATTTTGGTAGATACCGTTGTGCCTAATCCATTCTAAACTGCGAACTGGACTAGAACTAGATTACAATATGCCTAGAATACAGAATAGATGTTTGGATTTTGGTACTCTCTATATTTAATTTAATGATCTCAGAACTAATTCTAGAATTAGGTACTTTATACATTTAATTCTTATGTACTGGATTTAGAAACCATAACTAAGTTTGAAGGAGGTCGGAATTTCCAGAATATAGATAAGATTAGAAGACTCCGAAATGATAAGAAATCTGGAGAGTTCTAAATTAGCTGATAGATTCTAGAATCAATTTTTATCAGATATTAAAACAGTCTAAATGTCGGAATTCCATAAAGCTAACCTGGAATTAGTACAGCATAAGATTAATATATTATAGAGAACTCAATATTTCTAAAGTAACGTACCAAAATAGTATTTTCTAAATTTAACTTTTACGAAGTAAATAAATACTTAAGGATTCAAAAAACAACTTTCTAAATTGAGTGTTTATGAACTAATTTGATGTAATATAAAGAAGTCTAAACGGCGTATGGATTTCCAAAATCTATACTAAAGCCTGTACATTAGAAGATTTTAATCTATGGAGAACTCCTTAATTCTAGAATTAGGTACCAAAGTACTTTCTGCATTTAATTTCCAAAATCTATACTACAGCGGGTACATTAGAAGATTTAACCTATCGAGAAACTCAATTCTAGAATTAGGTACCTAAGTACTTTCTGCATTTAATCTTTATGAACTGAATATCGACATTATATTTTTAAATCTGAACGAGCTTAAAATTCCCAAATCTTAAACTGGAAATGTGAACTATCTAAATTATAGAGAATTGGATTCTAGAATTAGGTAGGTACTTTCTAAACTCAATTGTTATGAACTGAACTTTATAGAACTTTAAAGAATCGTAAATGTAGTTGGAATTTCAAAAATATCACCTGCAACTATTGCAGTACAGTACAATATTCTACATTATAGAGGAATGAAAAATTCCAGAATTAGGTTTTCAGGAATTCTAACCTGAAACCAATACAGTCCAGTACATTAGATTTACTTAATCGAGAACTGCTCAATTCTAGAATTAGGTACCTAAGTACGTTTAAATTTAATTTTTATGAACTGAACATAGATGCTATAATAACCTGAAAGAGTTTGGAATTTCCAAAATCTAGACTGGAAATGTGAAATTTCTTAATTACAGAGTTGTAGATAATTCTAGAATTATGTAGGTACTTTCTAAACTCAATTTTTAAAGGTTTAAAGAATGTAGTAGGAATTTCAAAAATATAACCTGCAACTAGTGCAGTAAAACGTTACTATATTACAGAGGACTGAACAATTCTAGAATTAGGTTTCAAGGAATTCTAACCTGAAAGCAGTACATTAGAAGATTTAGTTAATCGAGAACTGCTCAATTCTAGAACTAGCTACCAGAGTACTTTCTAAATTTAGTTTTTATGACCTGAATATAGATGTTATAACAAAATCTGAAAGGGTTTAGAACTCCCAAAATTTAGGACTAGAAATGCGAAATATTTAAATCATAGAGTGGATAATTCTAGAATTAGGTAGGTACTTTCTAAACTCAATTTTTACGAATCGACTTTAGATAATTTAAAGCATCGTAAATGTAGTTGGAGTTCCAAAAATCTAACCTGTAATTAATAAATGTCAGCATTATTATGTTAGAGATAACTGAAGAATTCTAGAATTGGGTCCCTTGGTACTCTCTGTATTTAATCCTCATGTACTGAATTTAGACACTTTCAACTACAAAAGTATAATAGTACTACATTATAGAGAACTGAACAATTCTAGAATTAGGTATCACGGTAGCATTTTTTAAATTTAATTTTTATTCCATTAGATATTTTACAGAATTCTAAATGACGTTGGAATTGCCGAAATCTAGACTGTGCCTAGTTAACTAGAAGATTCTTATAATATAGATAACCGAACAATTCGAGAATTAGATCCCTTGGTACTATCTGTATTTAATTCTCATGTACTAAATTCAGATACTTTCAAGTGGTAAAGTACAATATTACTACATTATATAGAACTGAACAATTCTAGAATTAAATCCCTTGGTACTCCCTGAATTTAATTTTTACATACTGAATTTAGACACTTTCAACTAGTAAACTACAATATTACTATATTATAGCGACCTGAACAATTCTAGAATTAGGTAGCATTTTCCAAATTTAATTTTCATACACATTTAAATATTTAAAAAAATTAATTGACGTTGAAATTGCCAAATTCTAGACTGGGTCTAAACTTGGAGACTCCTACAATATAGACAACTGAACAATTCTAGAATTAGGTCCTTCGGTACACTTTGAATTTAATTTTTATGTACTGATTTTAGACACTTTCAGCTACTTATTATAGAGAACTGAACAATTCTAGAATTAGGTGCCCAGGTAGCATTTTCGAAATTTAATTTTTATACACAAATTAAATATTTAAAAAAAAATTAATGACGTTGGAATTGCCAAATTCTAGACTGGGCCTAAACTTGAAGATTCCTAGAAAATAGATAACTGAACAATTCTAGAATTAGGTCCCTTGGCACTCTCTGAAATTAATTGTCACATACCGAATTTAGACACTGTCAAATAGGAAACTCCAATATTACTATATTATAGTGAACTGAACAATCCTAGAATTAGGTACCCTGGTAGCATTTTCTAAATTCAATTTTTATACACCAATTAAATAAATTAAATAATTTTAAATTGGAATTGCCAAAATCTAGATTGGGCCTAGTTAAGTAGAAGATTCCAATAATATAGATAACTGAACAATTCTAGAATTAGGTCCCTTGGTACTACTCTCTGCATTTAACTTGTACATACTGAATTTAGACACTTTCAACTAGTACAGTATAATATTACTATATTATAGAAAACTGAACAATTCTAGAATAAGGTACCCAGGTAGCATTTTTTAAATGACATTTTTAGACACCAATTAAATATTAAAAAAAATTAAATGAAGTTGGAATTACCAAATTCTAGACTGGGTCTAAACTTGAAAATTCCTACAATATAGATAACTGAACAATTCACAATTAGGTTCCTTGGTCCCTCTGAATTTAATTTTTACGTACTGCGTTTAGACACTTTCAATTAAGTACAATATTACTGTATTATACAGAACTAAACAATTCTAGAATTAGGTGCCTTGGCATTCTCTGTAATTAATTTTTATGTACTGAATTTAGACACTTTCAACTAGCAAGGTACAATATTACTATATTATATAGAACTGAACAATTCTAGAATAAGGTACCCAGGTAGCATTTTTTAAATTAAAGTTTTATGCACCAATCAAATATTTAATAAAAATTGAATGACGCTGGAATTGGCAAATTCTAGACAGGGTCTAAACTTGAAGATTAACGTACTGAATTTAGATAGTACTTTGAACTTAGTCGCCATGAAGATAGTAAATTACTGAATTTCGATACAGATGACATCTTAGATCAACTTTGGAAAGATTCTAGATCCACAATCTATAAACCCCCCATCAATCTCTATTAATCTATCATTCCTTTGGACCCCAACATAGAAAACGACGATGTGCCATAATTTCCATAACACTTTTAAAAAAAAAACAACAAAAATCGTGGATTCGAAGAGGGGGAAGGGAGGGAGATGGGACACCTCCGAAGCTTCGGAGGGGGACAAACCTTTCGCTCTCGTCGGCGGCAGCCGAAGCTTCCGCGAGCTTAGCTGTGGCCGTGGCCAAGCGTTCTTCTGATCTCTCGAGGTCCTCCTCCAGCAACTGGATACGACGGTTAAGGGCGGCGACTTCGGACTCCGCCTGCAACAAGAGGGCGAGGATCAGCAAATTTTCATTTGGGAAAAACGTTTCAACCGTTGAAAATTGAAGGCAGGAGCTACAAAACTCTCCAATAAAAGAAGCTTCCAAAACGTCTCAGTTACGTCCGTTTGAAAGGTACTTCCAAACTCAAATCTTAAATTGAGTTCAGGTCAAAAAACATTCCCCAATTAATCAACAAATATTTCACGAATACAATAACAAAATTTAGTTATTAAGTAGGTTCGTAACCTTGAGCTAGATAATTGCGAATTTACATCAAACGAAATTCTAGGTTCTATGGGTATAACATATTTTTGGCCAATGCCATAGCGAAAATTATAAAGTCACGTATTTGTTCAGTTATGAAATAATTAATACGAAATTATTTTCCTTTTATGACCAATTACGATTCTTTCAAGAGATCAATCACACTTGAACCTCATAAATTAATATTATTGGTGCCGCACGTTTTATAGTTTCTTTCCATCAAAAGCATTCGAAAGTAGATAGATGGCGTTATTTTGAGTCCATCTGAATCGAATTTGAAGAGCTATTTTGATTTTCGATTTGTTGTATTAGTAGGTAACACACTTTTTGAAAATGGACTATATTTACCTATATAGATCTGATTATACATGGATTGCGTTACACTTCTGTATAGAGAGCAGTGTGTCAACATCTGAAGTAATAGGTTTGGTCCAACCAAGAATATAATGAAAACCTTACCATGCCTATAACGATGTTACACCCATAATCATAAAGAAATATTCCGGTCCGACCATGCGTACTGTGGATGTTTTGAGAGTTTAGCAGCCATATTGATGTTGTTTTGTTTAAAGTAAATTTTTAACACAAACTGCTCTATATACTCTACGTTATTGATTTTTATACCTAGATATTTAAAGACAACTTCTATGTATATATGTTAGCTTTAGTTGTCAATTTGGGGTTTCTACCCCAAATTAAACTTAGGAAAACGTACTATTACTTTTACTGACACGACTCTCTTCAATACATGACATTGAGCGAGTATCGACTTGCGCTCTTGTAAGCTGCTCCTGCTCCATCATTTCCTTGGTCATGCGTACTAGCTTACCAATGGCATCGCGACTTATGTACAAGGGATGTTGGCATATTACGTGTACGAGGGATGTTGGCAGATTACGCTAACACGGCCATCCTGCACTTGGAGCGTCCCTGGGTCAGCCATTTTACTGCGACTTACACTTAAATTTTAGTCTCTCAGAAGTACTCTTTCACATACTTAGTCCACGCAAGCAATCCCACTTCTGATGTTAGCTTTAGTTGTCAATTTGGGGTTTCTACCCCAAATTAAAGTCGGGAAAACGTACTATTACTTTTACTGACACGACTCTCTTCAATACATGACATTGAGCGAGTATCGACTTGCGCTCTTGTAAGCTGCTCCTGCTCCATAATCTTCTCGGTCATGCGTACTAGCTCACTAATGGCATCGCGACTTATGTACCAGGGATGTTGGCATATTACGTGTACGAGGGATGTTGGCAGATTACGCTAACACGGCCATCCTGCACTTGGAGCGTCCCTGGGTCAGCCATTTTACTTCGACTTACACTTAAATTTTAGTCTCTCAGAAGTACTCTTTCACATACTTAGTCCACGCAAGCAATCCCACTTCTGATGTTAGCTTTAGTTGTCAATTTGGGGTTTCTACCCCAAATTAAACTCAGGAAAACGTACTATTACTTTTACTGACACGACTCTCTTCAATACATAACATTGAGCGAGTATCGACTTGCGCTCTTGTAAGCTGCTCCTGCTCCATCATTTCCTTGGTCATGCGTACTAGCTCACCAATGGCATCGCGACTTATGTACAAGGGATGTTGGCAGATTACGCTAACACGGCCATCCTGCACTTGGAGCGTCCCTGCGTCAGCCATTTTACTTCGACTTACACTTAAATTTTAGTCTCAGAAGTACTCTTTCACATACTTAGCCCACGCAAGCAATCCCACTTCTGATGTTGGCTTTAGTTGTCAATTTGGGGTTTCTACCCCAAATTAAACTTAGGAAAACGTACTATTACTTTTATTGACACGACTCTCATCAATACATGACATTGAGCGAGTATCGACTTGCGCTCTTGTAAGCTGCTCCTGCTCCATCATTTTCTCGGTCATGCGTACTCGCTCACTAATGGCATCGCGACTTATGTACGAGGGATGTTGGCATATTACGTGTAGAAGGGATGTTGGCAGATTACGCTAACATATATACTTATTAGTCTTATTACTCTTATTAGTTATAAGCAATGACGCGTTTTATGTTACTTCAAAATCGAACATTTTTTTAATGATTAATATTTAATATTAAGAATAATAATAAATAACACGTAATAAGTATGACCCAGATCTTTTTTTTTAATTTACTATAAATGCTTAATATTAAGCGTTAATTCAAAGTTTTGAGAAGAGAAGATTGACTCTTATTTTGAATTCTGGAAAATTTGGAACGGATTTAATGAAATGATGGTTTTCGGGAAAGCTTGAAACTTTGTTTCAGGACAAGACTACAATTACCTTGTTGTCTGGAGAAGAAGGGAGTATTACTTAGGCTTCTTTATTTTTAAATTCTTCTTAAATAACTCAATTCTTGGCTTGTGTATCTAATCACAGCCAAGAATTATCTCGTTTCTTACAATACACTACCAGATATTGTTTTTGTAACTTTACAAAAGTAGTAGCTTAAGATAACACCTCCTAAAATTCATGTAATTCCATAATATACTAAAATCGTGTGCATTTAATAAATTTTGTGTAGAATTACAAAAATACCCTGGAAAAATGTGCTTTGAAAATCATACGAGTATATCAAATGCCTTTAATAAAATAACAAAATTCGTTCTGTGGAATTCTTAGTCTAATTTGACAATAATAAAATATTCTTTTGGGAACCTTTTGAAAGAACTAAGCTTAGTGACTTTTAGTTAATTTACAAAAGCTTTGTGCCTCTGAATTGCTTCATAATATCAAACGGTCCTGTATAATTTCTGGACACCAATTTAAAAAAAAAATATTGAAAAATTTTAATATTCGTGAAGAGATACAAGGGAACCGCCGACCCGAGAGAAGCAGTCATAAACAAACAACTGTGAGCTATAAATTAAGTAATGAGTGTTCGTACTTAGTGTAAATAAATTAGTTAGGACACTTCGCATACTGTAAATTATTTTGAACCTGAAAAATGTTACAATAGGATGTTGTGAAAAGACACCAATTTCATTTGTAAAATCAAAATTCACTAAAATCTGTTTTTGTGAAACAAAGAGAAGCGTCATATTTACTATGCTTCATCATTAAACCATCAAAAATTTGGACAGAACATTTTGAAACTGAAAAACTGTTCATAACAAAATTTTATTACATTAGCGACTACCCAAAACACGAAAATTCGCCGAGATAACGTGATTCAACGTACACGCTTTGTGCCTCTGAATTGCTTCATAATATTAAATGGTCCTGCGTAATTTCTGGAAATATTTCTTTTAAAGAAGTATTGAAAAAATTCAATATTCCCGAAGGGATATGCGGCAGAGATAAGAGGGAGCCACCGACCCGAGAGAAGCACTCATGAACAGCGGAACGTGTCGACTACCTGACCTGAGCGGCCGTGCACGGAATATAAATTAAGTAATGAGTGTTAGCTCATAGTGTAAATAAATTAGTTAAGACACTTCGCGTAGTGTAAGTTATTATGAATCTGAAAAACGTTACCTACAATAGGATGTTGTGAAACAACACCAATTGCATTTGTAAAAACTAAAGTCACTAAAATCTGTTTTGAGGAAAAAACGTCATATTTATTATGCTCAAGCATTGAACAATAAAAAATTTGGACAGAACTTTTCAAAACTGAAAAACTGTTCATAACAAAATTTTATTACATTTGCTACTACCCAAAACATGAAAATCCGGGGAGATAACGTGATTCAACGTAGACACATCGACAAAGACATATGTTATTTTGATTATTTATCCTTGAGGGAATGGCAAATATGTTTTATCAACAAGATTAAATACAGTTCGATTACTCTTGTAATAGCACATACATAAAGCAATTACTGTTTTTACGACATTTTTTATCTACTCTCCGAACGAGTAAAACTTGCAAATTTCTTATCTGGAAAGTATGTCGTCTCGTTTTGTATCCAGAACTAAACGATATTGTAGAAAAGTATGTACTTAGTACTATAAGAGTACTACCACTAAGTAAAGTGGATGGATGAGAGTCCTAACAGGTCCTAATTAAATTACACTATTACTTCCCGACGATGTAACATGCGACTTTTCACGTGAGATAATCGTCTAACTGTGAATAATGTCATTTACCATAATTACGCTCATAACAACAAGGTCCACCGTTCATGGGTAGGAACGATATAACAACGAGTTCTCTTCAACTCTTACTACCAGTTTTACTACATGCAACAATTAACCTTTTTACGTAACGACCGACTCCCTTTTGTTACGGGAAAATTTACGTTTTTCACCCAAAACGGAAGGAAGTAAGCTCGAATTACGATACTAGCGTGGAAATACACGTGTGTGTGTGAGAGAAAGATAGAGAGATGAGTTGTTGTAGGCCCACCCTTTTTTTCTTGTAAAAGCGCACGTGACGTCATTGTTTACAACGAATTACCTTATTTGGTCATGATGAGACGTATCGCGCCGGGTAAAACGCTCGCGACGATTTAATCGATTTATTCAGTTTACGTTACGACGGTTTTATCGGTTTTAGAAACGTAAATATCGCTGCAAATGGCCTAATTCCTAAGCGGCGATGCCTACGAAGATCGCGACAAAATTACGCAATGTAATTTTTAAGCAGTTAGCTGTGGCAATTTAGCTAGTTGGCAGTTACAACTGTTGGTCACGAGATCTACTAAGAGCGACCTTATAGCTACCACATGTTGCGCTGATGACCAAGACTGTAACGTAGAACTGGCTAACTGATTAGTTATTGCAGGTATGGCTAACGTAACGTAAACGAAAAATAACGTAACACCTTCAGTGGATATGGTTTCGTTTCTAGAGCAGCCAGGAACGGTCACGGAACCCTCAAGGATATGCAGCTGAGCAGTGTTGCTAGATTTACAGGCAAGTGGTGCATGCGCAGTAGCGGAAGAGTAACGGCCCGCTTCGATTGGTCGGATCGCGGTATAAATCCGAAGAGTTCAGGTTCGCGCCACAGTTTTCGCCAATCGAAAACCGGCCCCTTTTCTATAACTACTGCGCATGCACAACTTGCGTGTAAATCTAGCAACAATGCAGCTGTTCGTCATAATTTACAATTTGTTATTGATGCAGTCTTTTTTTAACAATCCATCAGGATAAAAGTTTTTATATCTCCCGTTTACCCATTTCATATAGTCGTAAAATCACCAACAAAAAATTTCAAGTGGTTAAAAATATACCTAAATATGGTGTAAGGGGTGGTTTTTAAGAGTTCAAACATTGCAATAAGTACGTTGCAAAGAATACATATTCGAATAAAGATCACGGATTATATATAACACGAGAACAGTGAATTTTTATGTAACTGACGCTGTTTAAAATATGCAATTAAAAAAATATTAAAAAAAATGATATTGCAAAATTAAGACACACTAGGAAACTATTAAAATTACTTATAAAAATAATACATTATTGTTCTTTTTCCCTTTAAGTACATGTTTATACATGAAAGACTCCCTTTCTCTTCAACGGAAGGGTCATTTCCAAACTGGTCCAGATTTCAGGATCTGTCATTGGAATCAAAAACATTTCTTGTTTCCATTTCTTGCAAAAACGTTTTTAAAGTTTTCTTAAAATCTCAAAGAACATTTTACTCTTTTTAAGAACATTATTTTCATACTTTTATGCCTTCAAAAAGTGACCAATTAGACGATTCGGACTGAATTATGAATAACACTTAACAAATGGACACTACTGTTAGGAAACTTGTTTTTCTACTACCTATTCAGCTTACAGGTTTAAGCAAATGTTAAGACGAATTCAGTATTCTTTAACAGCCAAGAGAGCACTATGATGAAATAAAGTATGCATCTCTAATAAAGAGAAATAAACGTTATTCGAAAAGTATGTTTCCCTGTTTTTAATGCATTATATGTAAGTTTTGGGTAAAATATGACAAGGATTTTAAACTTGACATTGATCATATTGATCAGTACATGCAGAAAATTTCATGCCTGTTCCAGAGACATTAGCCCAATCACAAGATGCGACTCCAATAGATGTGGCCAATCCCGTCATAGGACAAATAAGATCATAGAAGATAATATGAGAGCAAAATGGGAGCTCTAGTGTAATTTTATATTTGATAGTTCAAATTTCTTGACTTGACTCGACTCAAACTCAAAAAAAAAACCACAATATGGTTTGTTTAGATTTATTCCTGGACCAATCAGAAGTGATTCCCGAACATCCAGAAGCTGCTCTAGAGATACCTAAACCCAGAAAAAACAAAGACCCCAGGCTAGGTTTGTCTTAGCCCGCATTCAGAATAGTCTTGAAATGGTCCTGGAATAGTCAGGAATTGTTCTATAAAGTTAGAATGTATGTCACTGCAATCATGTTCAATAACATTAGAACACAATGAGTGAAAATGCAAGTTTCAACCGTATAATGACAAACCACCGATTAATGCAATTCTCAACCACTTCGGAAGGTAGCAGATTGCAACGCTAATATTTTAGGAATTGTAGAATTTAATAATAAATACTGGAAAACCATACTAGTTCTCTATATGAGAGTTAAACATAGAATTATAGAGATTTTTCTAAAGTTAGTCCATAGGGCCAACGTCAATAAGGTAATTTATGTGAAAAGTAGTGTCATTTCCTAGCATTCTTCTTCTTCTCAGCTGCTAGCCTATCGGCTTGATAAAATTGAAAGCAACACACTGCCAGGGCTTTTGACTTTACAGCTACTCGTATTACGAAAAGTGGAAGGAATTGTCAAAGTTAGATAGAAGAGAGGTTCATGGATCTATCGTTTAACATCAACTGTCTGAAGTCTGTACACTTGTGGATTTGGCTTCGAAATATTATTTTACTGAAGATACGTTTACTCAGAATCAAAACCAATGAGCCAGCGGAATTTACTCAGCTTAGAGCTTGCCCTTTAGAGCAAAGCAAAGGTACCTTTGAGCATGGCCATTAAAATCACAGGTTATAACGAAAGGTGAATAGGGGCATTTCTGCCCTCGGCCAATAATCAAAAAATCGATTCTTAGCCTTGACCCAAAAATTGGTTTAGCTTGTACTTAAGAGCTGCTCTTAGAGTAAATCCAAGGCACTTTTGGTCACGGCCAATAAGATCACAGGTTACAATGTGAGAAAGAAAGGCAAGTTTACCTTCAGCCAATGATCCAAAAAAGGAGACTTAGTTTTAATCCAAAAATTGGTTTAGCTTGTACTTTAGAGCTGCTCTTAGAGTAAACCCAAGACACTTTTGGCCACAGCCAATAAGATCACAGATTATAACATCAGAGCGAAAGGTGAGTTGTGACAAGTTTGCCTTCGGGCTATAATCCAAAAAAGGAGACTTAGTCCTAACCCAAAAATTGGTTCAGCTTGTACTTAAGAGCTGCTCTTAGGGTAAACCCAAGGCACTTTTGGCCACAGTCAATAAAATCACAGGTTATAACATGGAGCGAAAGGTGAGTTGTGGCAAGTTTGCCATCGGCCAGTAATTCAAAAAAGGAGACTTCGTCTTAACCCAAAAATTGGTTTAGCTTGTACTTTAGAGCTGCTTTTAGAGTGAACCCAAGTCACTTTTTACCACGGCCAATAAGATCACAGGTTTACAACATGAGGGCGAAAGGTGAGTTGTGACATGTTTGCCTTCGGGCTATAATTCAAAAATGGAGTCTTAGTCTTAACCCAAAAATTGATTTAGCTAGAAGTTAATAGCTGCTCTTCGGGTAAACCCAAGGCACTTTTGGCCACGGCCGATAAGATCACATGTTATAATGCGAGAAAGAAAGGTGAATCGTGGCAAGTTTACCTCCAGCCAATAACCCAAAAAAGAAGTCTTAGTCCTAACCCAAAAATTGGCTTAGCTTGTACTTTAGAGCTGCTCTTACAGTAAACCCAAGGCACTTTTGATCAAGGCCAATAAGATCACAGGTTACTACATGAGGACGAAAGGTGAGTTGTGACATGTTTGCCTTCGGCTATTCAAAAAAGGAGTCTTAGTCGTAACCCAAAAATTGGTTTAGCTTGTACTTTAGGGCTGCTCTTAGAGTAAACCCAAGGCACTCTTGGTCACAGCCAATAAAATTACAGGTTACTACATGAGAGCGAAAGGCGAGTTGTGATATGTTTGTGTCCGGCTTATCCAAAAAAAGGAGTTTACCCAAAAATTGGATTAAGTTGCCTTCTAAAGCAGTTCCTAGAGTAGAGCTAAAGCATGTTATAACGTGAGACCGAAAGGAGAGTTTGCCTTCGGCCAATATCCCAAAAACACAGTTAACCAAAAATCTGCTTATAACTAACTGAAGTGGCCTATTTGGTGTGCCGTTTTGTAGACTAACCATACCAAACCTAACCAATGTCGAGCAAGTTAAACTTTTACATAACCACAATACCGTACCACAGCTAGTACTTTGGCATATGAATCTATTGATAACAAGCCACACTTTTAAACAACTATATCTCGATTTCGATTATCTCTGATAATATTGATAAACGCGAAAAGGTAAAAAGCACACTCTCTACGTGTCCGGGTAGATATGCCGTTAAGCAATTTCAGAACGTGTTGCGAAGAATTGTTCAAAAGTAGATAACGTGAGTAATGATCGATTAACTAACGGGTATCGAAGCCGCCACCTTTGATATGCAGCAGTAGCAGGTACTTATCTCAAAGAATCGATACAAAGGGCAACGCACTGGACAGAAAAAGATACACACGCACGGAGAACGAAGGAGGAAGACAAGTGGATAAACGTTAGGGGAGGAACCGGCCCCCTCGTCGAGGGGGCGACCGGGGTCGGCTCGTACCTCTTCTCGCCTCATGATCTCCACCTGCAGCCTCTTATTGAACTCCTCGCACTCGTCCTTGTACCGTTCCATCTCCTCCTTCGTCTGCCTCATCTTCTTCTTGAGCACGTCCAAGAGGGACCCCTGCTGGATGTTCGCGGTCATCTTCTCGATGGATCGGAATACGTACGGGATAAGGGGGCACGAGGAGCGGTTCGCACAAACACGATGGACACGACGGAAGAAAAATCCAACGAGACCGTACGCGACAAGCGGTTGTGAATCAACTGGGCGAGTCACCGGCCAAGATGGCGGGCGCGCGTGCGCCGCCGACACCTGCTGGATTCCGGGCTTTGTTGGTTGCCGGACACGCCGACCAATCACCGACTACGTACGCATCGAGCGTGTTCGCAGCGGTGGTTCCGAACCGGTTCGCAACTCGCTATAAAATCGTACGAACTCGTTTGGAACATTTACCGCAATCGACCGCCATGTTGGTACTTAACGGCGCGAAACTTCAATTACAAACTCAATTTCTTCATTAACAGTACCAGAGCAGACGATTACAGGCTGTTAAGCAAAAGGTTCCCCGTCAATCCCATTAGATATCGAAATCTACTAATTACCGTTCAAATTTCATTCAATTGAACAATAATTCTCATTTAACTCAATGAAACACACCAATTATGAAACTCGCCGTACTTTCGAACCCGCATGTACGTACGCAACTAATTATGTAATTGATCGCAATAATGGACAATAAATCGATGAAATTGAAAACCTCGTTTGCCGCTTAACGGGAGACAATATGGAAACACGAAAAATAATCCACATGTAAAGTAATTCCATAATATGTATTAAAAAGGTAAGATTTAAGACGGCTTAAAATAAAGTTTGAAGAGTGCAAGTGTGATAACGAGGATAAATATTGACAGAAGCGAAAGATAACATTTTTGTAGAGATTTAAATACGTGAATCACTGAACCATCAATTAAGTGGAAAAATGGTACGTCAGAAAGTTAAAAATTTAATCAGCACGTTAATTACCACAAGGTATAAATGAAATAAGAAATTACGTGCAATCTTCTATCTGAACTAAACTTACTCCCAACGATTGACATTAACATAAATTGTTGTGATTGAACCACAACAACTGAAACGTCTTAAACCGTATAACACAACTACCTTCACATCAATTGAATTGAAATGAGCTAATTACTCGATTTAAATCCATATTGGAAGCGTCACTCCATCACAATTTGAATTGCATCATAACAATCATATGCTATAAACACATTGAAACGCTTCTATTGATAGGCAAATATAACAATTTGGAATGTCCAAAACTGAACTTTGTAGTGACATTTTCATATCAATTGTGGTGAAATAAGGTAATTAAAACGAAAACGTAATAAAGAAGGTGAGCAATAACGATTGGAAGATATATATCAACCGAAGATCATTAAATTGATTTGTTAGTTACACATCAATTGAATTGAAATGAGCTAATTATTAGGTTCAAATCTCTTTTGAAATCATCACACCATAACAATTGTTCACAAATCAAATAATCTGTACTAGCATATAACACTTCTATGCTGTACACGAATTGATGTCTAAAATTCTAATAAACGTCTAAAATTGAACTCTGTAACAAAATATGTACTTTCATATCAACTGGATTGAACTAGTATAACAATTTGATGTATACCAATAAAATGATATATATCAACTGAAGATCATCAAATTGGTTTGTTTGTTACACATCAATTGAATTGAAATGAGCTAATTACTCGATTCCAATATATTTTGGAAGCATGACTCCACAATACTTGTTTACAATTAACTGTACTCTGCAACCACATATTTTCGTATCAATTATATTGAAATGAAGTAACGATTTGATTTACTATACCAAAAACCATTGGTTGATATCAATTGAAGGTAACCAGATTGATTTGTTTGTTACACATCAATTGAATGAAATGAGCTAATTACTCGATTTAAATCTATTCTGGAAGCATCACTCCATAAGAATTGTTCACAATTAAAGATATCTGATAGAAAAGATAGAAAGATATACTAATTGGAACGCTTCTATTGATTATCAACTGAAACAATCGGAAAGTGTAAAATTGTACTATGTAACCACATACTTCCATATCAATTGCATTGAAATGAGGTAACGATTTGATTTATATCGATACTAATTGGTATGTATTAATTGCAGAAAACCCAATTGTTACACATCAATTATAACAAATTTAATACAGGTGAAATATGTGACAGAGTGTTTTTCTCGCCATTTCCTTGTCTATAAATTGTCTTAACACAAACACGACTCAAATTAAATTGCATTGAAATGAGACAAGTGACCCGATTTATATCAATAACAATTGCTATACATCAATTGAAGATGGGAATCAAACCATTAACTCAGTTCTATACAATTGATCAATAATTCGACCAATTGTATTGAAATGAGGCAAAGAACTGATTTATATCAACAACAATTGATAAGAAGATAACCAGATAGACAGGGTTGTATCAATCATAGCAATTTCAATACAGATGACATATAATTGGGTGGTGTAATGTATTTCTTATGTTTTCTTTCTTGCCCGGCACTTGTTTCACTACAAACAATAATTGTATGTATGAAATGAAATAACGATTTGATTTATAACAATTGTTGGATTTCAATTGAAGACAAATAGATCGATACAATTGTTACTCATTAATTTAGATACAAAATACATATGATTGGATGGTGTAACGTTTTACTAATCCCTACTACCTTGTCTGGCAATTGTAATACTACAAACAATTGAACCAATTGTATTGAAACGATAACTTTGATTTATAGCAATTGCTCAATATCTCATGAAGATAACCAGATTGATATGGTTGTTACGCATCAAACATAGCAATTCGGATACAGAGTCTGTCAATTGTCTCACTACAAACGATTCAATTGTATTTTAATAAGGTAACTAGTTGACATATCAGTAACGATTGCTATATATCAATTGAAGACGACAAGATTGACACGGTTGTTACGCACCAATCATAACAATTTGAATACAGAACATATACTCAAAAGTGGGACTCCAACTCCACCAATCGATCTGACACAAGCTCAGAAAAAGAAATCACGTGTGAACGAGCAGTGAATGGATATGAGATATGAGGCGACATTGTCTCGCCGAGGAAGTGGCCAATCTTTCTTCATTAAACAAGCATTTTCTGTAACACACCCGTAAAACAACGGTGCATAAAAATTCTTCGCATGAGCGAACTAGGAACAAAGTTAAACTGAGGCGATTCATTAAACTCATTAGGGAACGCATTGCGATAAATGTAACACGTTCATTATGTTAATATGAAAAATGTTGGCGTGCACGAAATGGCCCTTCAATCTACCAATTACGATAACAGTCATTAAACAACTTGTCCGTAACAGGCGAGATCATACAAAATATGTAGAATCGTAAACAGATTCTGTTCGTGCGCGATAATCTCTTTGAAACGATAAACAAAATGGAAAATGTGCTACTTTTCTATTGCCTCCGTACATGTGCGTTTGTTTGAATTATTGGTTCCGCCATCTCGCGGCGAAAACAGAACGTTAAAGCGGACGAGCTATTTGACAGCTCTTTTCCGTAGTGACGCCATCTAGCGGCGAAAACATGGCGTTACAACAATACAACTATTGAGAAAACCACGACGATGATTAGACTTGACTAATCACTTGAGATAAGACGAGGATTAAAATTACATTAAATTACCACAAAAATATTTATTTAATCCAACGACTTGTCCGATTTAAAATGTGAGCGAATCAAAATCAGAATTATCGAAATGTTTCGATATCAAAGCGAGACAACCTGGAAAGTGGAACGTGTCAACAAGGATCGAATCTGGCTATCGTGAATTAATATACAGCGTGTCTTACACGCGCGTTCCTTTTAAAATCATACCGTGTTTATTGTCTTAGGGTCCCGGATGGGAAACACGTGGCACTACCACTATTTATAGGAGAGACTAAAAATAATCGATTTGACTGTGACGGTGCGGTTTATTAAGGTTTTTCAAACAAGGGATATGTACTGAGTTAACCTTGGAACATGCCCAAAACCGAAAAAGAAATCGCAATAAGAGGCTAACACCTAGATAACAATATATATAATCATTGAGAAGCACATACCAGGCACTTTACCCGTGAATCTACCGTTAAAATAAAGTATTTAATACATATGACAGTTCGAATTATAGGTTATATTCTGTGCGCATTTACCATGCATTTACAACGCGCACAGAACGTATTGCGCATAACCAAGCAGGGTTGGTCACACCGAGATTCTCACAGAGAATATAATGAACTCATTTGGCAATTCCAATTAAAAGAAAGACCTGTCAATGATACAAGATCTTCACAAGAAACAAGTCGATTTTCGCATCATAACGAAAGCGAAAAGACAAAGATCTTAGACGATAGACAACTAAGTCTGGTGCGCGCGCATCATGTGGACATCTCGAGGAACACAGTTAAAAATTTGACAGTTCGCACTTCGCAGCTCACGGCTCTGTGATTTCTTAGGCAATGTTACCAATCATTTTTAAAGTTTCTGAGCTTTCCTAAAATTGTTTTTGAAGTTTTTGGAACTCTTTTGGTTATCTGGCATACACCAGTATTTATGTACCTACTTTAGCAATTTTGGATTTATCCTATTTAAGTTAATTAGTCCTACTTAAGGCTCTTTTTGACTTTTATGTTTCTGCAGGTATCCAACAGACGAATTAAAGTCCTTGAGCTCTCTGGAACATGTTTAAAGTTTTAAAAACTTTGGAAAACACTTGAGATAAGTGTCTCAAATATCCTTTGGGGTACTTCGAGATTTTGAAAGTTTGTTTTGACATTAATTTTGAAAAACCCTAATGTGTTTTAATAGTCAGCGCTGGTAGGTACTTCAGAATTGGATCATTCTGTAATATTCAGAACTCGTTTGATCGTTTCGCAGATGTTTTTGAGACTCTTATGAGCTTTTGAAAACTTCTAAAATACCTATACCTCAATGATTTTTACGCTTTCTGGGATTTTTTGAAAGTTTGTATGTACTGTCTTTTAAAGGTGTTCCAATAGAATGAAATATTTTAGTTTCTCAATAGACAACACACAAGTTCTTGGATAATAAACAGTCAAAAATACGATACATCCAAAAAGATCACAATATTATTAGATATATTGTTAAAACTTAAGAATCACAGGTAAAGGTTACGTGAGCGAACAATTTTTAAACAATTTTAATAGAAATTTGATTCTACAGTTTGATCTTTAGTTTATAGTTTTATACAGTTAAGGTTTTTAGCCTTATTAAAGTTATCTGGATAATTTTATCTGAATATTTAGAGTATGCTGAAGGTAAAAGTGTATTTATTACAACACCGGCTTGCATACCCATACCTTTGGACGATGGTAAGTTGCACCGAAAACCATTACCGACTTATCAGATTACCTACCTAATAGATAAACTACCTAAACAAGTAACAATTAAATCACGAGGTGGAAAAGTAATTATCGAACTCTTAAATGAATGTTAGATTAACTAGAAAAATTTAATAAAAAGGATATAGTATTCAGCAATATCGGCTTTTTGAGCACTTCAATCTGATATTTCAAAGGGCAAGGTTCAGAATTTAATATTAAATAAATGAGATGTAATGTTCTAATCTCACTTTAAAAATAAAGTAAGTTGTGCAATATCCAAATATAAATTTGTGCTAGTTTTCATTGTGTTATTACTCGAAATTTAGTACCTATGTACTAAATTTAAGTCTAAGTTTAGTACCTAAACTTTAACCAAAAGAAGATTTTATCTATACTTTCTAGTCTTACACAAGTAACGCTATTCCAAAGATTGAAATTAAATTGAATCGAATAAATTAAATACATATTAAATTTAATGTTAAAGGTAACAACATCCCTTAAAATCTGAGCATATCATTACTAGATCGGACATCCTTCTTGTTTGTACAAACAAGAAGACTCTCCTTGGCTGATTGTGTCACTATAATAATTAGCAAATACTATTGAAATGTAACTAACAAAAATTGAAAGTTGCTGCACATCATCACGGAAGACGGTGACATATAGAAATTAAATTCATACTAACTTCAATTTTAAAGGTAACAAAACCCCTTAAAACCTGAACATGACAATACCAGATCTCATTTGTAAAAAAGACTCTCCTTGGCTGAATAAGTCACTTATAATAATCAGCAAACGATCAGCAAGTACTACTTAAGTTAAACTAATAAAAAGTAAAGATCATAAACCAAGAGGTTGCTGCACATCGTCGTCGAAGGCAACCGACGTAAGAAATTCAATGCATATTAACTTTACTTTCAAACATAACAAAACCCCATAAAACCTGAACATGTCATCACTAGATCCGACATACTTCTCGTTTGTATGAATAGAAAGACTTTCCTTGGCTGATTAAGTCACTATAATAATCAGCAAATACTACTCAAGTTAAACTAACAAAAATGTAAGATCGCAATACAAGAGGTTGCAGTACATCATCGCTGAAGGCACTGACATAGGAACTGAATATATATTAACTCCGGTGTTTGTTTAAATTTCACCTCATAGTAGGCTGTGGATACTGTTTGTGAATGCGCCTTACTAAAAATGTCAAAATTGACATAACCTCACTTTTTTAATAAAAATTGAAACTGCTCCAATCAGTTACTAGTGTCTTGAAAAAGACAGCTTGGCTCTAGTAATTAGGCGTTGATGAGTGAGCTGTCTTTTTCAAGACACTATTAACCGATTGGAGCAGTTTCAAATTTTATTAAAAAAGTGAGGTTACGTCAATTTTTACATTTTTTAGTAAGGCGCATTCACAAACACTATCCACAGCCTACTATGAGGTGAAATTTAAAAAAAAACACCCGATATAATTTTAAATATAACACAACCCCTGCTCACTTTTTACTAATTTCAGATTATCGGCCTAGTTGATAAACAGTCTCATAAAATGAAGTTTACTCAATAGTACTAATTTCCTACACTATAACACTTTTTGGCAAAACTAGTAGGTTATAAAACAACTGTAATCAGATTCGTTCCGTTCATAGAATATGCAGTAACTTGTCAAGGTATGGCAAGGGAATAATGACACGAGTAATAATAATGCGTTAATAAAAATACAACTATTACTAGGCCTGTATTGGTTAATCATCGCCTTTTTCCCACATTCCCGAACGAGTGTGTTACCCCCATAGGATTACTCGCCGCCCTGGAAGAGAACCCATACCTACCCTCTTCAACTGGGTATTCATGATATTGTGCAGTTCGTTCCGGATGATGGAGAACTTCATGATCGTGTCCGAGCTGAAGATCGAACTGGCGAACGCCAAACCCGGATAATCGGCGCACCTCCTGTTCCGACGCTTCTCCCTCTCGGCTACCACTTCGGTCATTTCAGACGTACAGCGGAGCTTCGATAACTCTTCCGTCTCCGGATCGAGGTTCGACTCCTCGACGAACTCCTGATCGCTGAGGCTGGAGCCCTCGGCCTCCGGACGGAAGACTGACGACATGTCCTCGACGTCGAGTTTGTTGTCGTTGATCGAGGGAGAGCTGGTGGTGTTGTTGTTGTTGTTTCGTTTGTCGGTGTTCGATCGGTGCCTGGGTGGTTTGGTCGCCTTCGGGTTGGTGTCATCTTTGGGTACTTTCGAGGGGTGTTTGGTGGGTTTTTTCGAACCGGGTAGGTGTTGTTGTCTACTATCACTAGGGGGTACTACTTCGTCATCACAATTAGTTAGATCTATCACCTCGTTATTATCACATATGTTTCGATTTAGCTGCTTTGTACTGGCGTGTGGGAAGACGGTGTTGTTGTTGTCCGGCGTTGTTGTTATGACGTGTGTTGTCGTCGTTGTCCTCGGCTGGTACGTGGTCGTCAGGACATTGTTGTTGCTGTACTCGCTGAGGGGCGCGTTGTCATTCGCCCTGCCGCCGAGCGCGAGCCTCCTCCTCGCGCCCTCGTTGCGGGGGTGGTGCTGGTGGCCCCTTTTCTTCGCGCCTCCCGCCGCCCTCGCTGTCGACATCTTCTACGGGACCTCAACGCGTGCGACTCGCTCCCGCCATCTTGGTGCCACTACTGCGCGGCGAGGGGGGCGCGCCTCGCGGCCGGCCGCCGAACCGTGCGGCTCGGGCGCGTTCCGCCAGGGGGCGCAGCGAGCGCCTCGGCCCGCTCCGGCCAATGGGACGTCCGGGATCGAGTCCGGGGTGGCTCGTGGTGGGTTTCCGATCATTTCCTGTTGGGAATTCGCCTCCCGTTCTTGGTACTTTCGTGACCCAATTCGTGACGGTGACGTCACAGGAGTTATCCCGAAGGCGTCTCTCGGTCCATATTTGGCGCGCGATCGAGTTCTGGCGTGTATATTTTTAGAACGCGTGTCGCGCTTGGGGAAGTAACACAAACAACGGCACGAGCGATCGGCTGACATCGGAATTAATGTGGAATTCACGGCGAATTTCATTGAACAACGGAAACCAGATCGACGGTTCTAATGAATTTTAGCTGTCAGCTAGCCTCTACCTTTAATTTGCTATATCTAATGTTCGGATTTTATGCGCAATCAACTTTACAATTTTTAAAGGCCTCGTAAAATTGAGGTTGTAACGACCAAAAACTTTCTCAGTCTATTAAGGCATCTTTGTTTAGTAAATTAAGAATTTCAGTAACTTTTTTATGGATTTTGAACTAAGGCGAATTTCATTAAACAACGAAAGCCAAATCGGCGGTGCTCATCAATTTTAGCTGTCAACTAGCCTCTAACTTTAATTTTCTATAACTAATGCTCGGATTTTATGCGCTATCAACTTTACCATTTTTAAAGGCCTCGTAAAATTGCGGTTGTAACGACCAGTAACTTTCTCAGTATATTGAGGCATCTTTACTTAGTAAATTCAGATTTTCAGTATTTTTCTACGGATTTTGAACCATTTCCGACGATATAAACGTTTCCAAGTCCCATTACAACTCAGACAGATGCTTACATTTCATAAATTAATTCAAGTAAAGATTACCTGGAATCTCCTGCTTGAGCTTCCTGAAACTACCTCAATAAATAACACAAGCCAATTTTATCACAAATTTTTTTGGCAAAAATTGTATAATTTTTTGGGGCAATACAAGCATCCAAATTTCGCTAGAATCAACCAAAGTGATCGGAATATGTCACAAACTCAAAATTTTTAATTTTTTCGATATAATTTTAGTCAATGATTTCAAAAAATGTCACTAACGTAAGAATGTAGGTAACGTTTCCATAATTTTTTTGAAATTCATGACAGTATAAAACAAGTTTCGAAGTATAAGTCCGCAAGAAGATATATCTTGCAGATTTAATCTAATCTAACTTTCTATATCTACTGAAGCATTTCTGCTTAGTAAGTTCAGAATTTCATTTTTTTCATGGATTTTGAACCATTTCCGACGATATAAACGTTTCCAAGTCCCATCACAACTCAGACAGATGGTTACATCTCATAAATTAATTCAAGTGAAAATTACCTGTAATCTCCTTGAGCTTCCTGAAACTACCTCAATGTGTAACACAAGCTAATTTTATTACAGTTTTTTTGGCAAGAATTGTATAATTTTTTGGGGCAATGCACGCACCCAAATTTCGCTAGAATCAACCAAACTGATCGGAATATGTAACAAACTCTAAGTTTTTAAGTTTTTCGATATAACTTTAGCAAATGATTTTGAAAAAATGTCACTAACCTAAGAATGTAGGTAACGTTTCCATAGTTTTTTTTTTGGAATTTATGACAAGTTTCCAAGTATAAGTCCGCTGGAAACTTGCAGATTTAATGCAATTTAACTTTTTAAACCTACTGAAGTATCTTTGCTAAGTAAATTCAATATTTCAGTAAATTTTAGTAATGGATTTTGAACAATTTTCGACGATATAACGTTTGCAAATCCCATTACAACTCAGGCAGAAGCTTATGTCTCATAAATTAATTAAAGTAAGGAGTACCTATAACCTCCCTGAACGTTTTGAAACTAGCTTAATAAATAATACATACAAATTTAATCATTTTTTTAGCACTAGTTTTGCTATTTCTTGTGACAAATATATAACAAAAATTATAACCAACTGCACCTTTTTAAATTTTGCAACTTATTTTTAGTTGATATTTATAAACAATTTCACAAACCTTAGAATGTAGGTTACATTTTCACATTTTTTTAGAAATTTGGGGCAGTATAATACAAGTTCCCAATTACAAGTCTGCAGGAAGTTGCTGATATGTTAGAAACTTGATGATTTTTAACTTTCTGAGTCAACTGAGATATCTTTCCTAAGTTAATGGCGTTTCAGAGTTTATAAAGTTTCTAATTCCAAAGTTTCAGTATTTTTATGACGAATTTTTAAAAATTTGCAGCTATAGAAACGTAAAAGTTCAATCAAACCCCAGAAAACGCATATATCTCAGAAATGAATGGAAGTACACACTGATTTGCTTGACACAATCTCAATACAAGCCAATTGGAGACAAAATCACAAAAATTTGTTTAGCTTGGTGAATCAATGTTAAAACTTCCAACTGGAAACTTCCAGACTGGAGATTTTACGTTAGATCAACTTCCTTACGCCAAAAATGTATCAATATGCATAAACAATAAAGTTTAATAAAATGCATTTTCCTGACCATGAGTCGTGTTAGTCACATCAGTGATGAGTCAAACATGAAAAGACCAACGTATATATTTTCTTATGAGGCACATATGTATCAGAAGTATTATAATAGAGTCGATTGTTAGATTTTGAGTTATTAGACTAGACATTTTAACGTCCCCTAAATCCAAAAAGTATATTTTTGAATAAATCTCAAATCACAATCGGTTTCAACTTTGAAGTCGGAGTTTGTCATCTACCAGGACCTCCCAATAAACTTTTAAATAAAATTGGCCAGGGTAAAGGAGTAGTTCATTTTTGTAATTTTTAGATTTTTTGGAAAATTTCTCAAAATTTGCTATAGGATTTTTTTAGACTTTTAGTATTTGTTCTACATCGAATACATATAATAAAGTTTAATAACATTTTTGGCTAAATCTTCTGTAAAGCGCACTTTACACTTTACACTTCTTGTCGCTTTTCGGTTTTTGGAAGTTTCCTCAAAATTCACTAGAACCTTTGTTTCTAAACTTGAAGTATATATTCTATTATCCAATGTGTATAATAAAGTTTAACAACATTTTGGGCTAAATCGTTTCTAATGGGCACTTCATTCTTGTCGTTTTTCGGTTTTTCGAAATTTCCTCGAAATCTGCCTGAGGAATTTTTTCTGAATTTTAAATATTTATTCTACTCTGAAACTTGCGCAATAAAGTTTGATAACATATTTGGCTAAATCGTTCCTGAAGGGCACTTTATTCTTGTCGTTTTTCGGTTTTTCAAAATTTTCTCGAAATCCACCTGCAATATTTTCTTCAAATCTTTGAAAGTTTATTCTACTATTAAATATATAAGTATGATAAACTTTAATGATATTTTTGGCTAAATCGCATCTGAAAGGTACTTTAGACTAAGCATAAGAACGGGTAGTAAACATTAAAAATTTTATCCAACACATGATAGTTATGACTGTCATTATTAATGTCATTTTAGACAAGTAAACTATCAAATAACTCACGTTCATATTTAAAGTAGTATTCTACTTATTTATTACTATTACAAGCAAAATTCACATTGATATTGAAATTAAAGGAAAACGCTAACGGTTTATTCGAATTTGAAGTAACTGTTAAATCCATTGTAATTAATTTTTTTGGTTTATAATTAATTATACTTTAAAAAAAATGTAAAAAAGTCACTGTCAAGTCATTCTGACATTTATAGTGTACTGAGACGCAAGTAGCTTTGATTTGATCACAAAGCTTATTAATTATTATCTGATAAAAAAAAACGAATTCTTCCACTTGTTGGATAAAACATTGTATGCCACTAGCGTGTTATGTTTCCTAAGTCACTTGAGAATTTATAAATCTTCTTGAGTGACTTATTTTCAACATAACACACTAGTACCATAAATAACTATTATCCACTATCGAATGTTTGTAATTAAATATGAAACGGTAGTCATATGGACTTTTATCGCCATTTAATTTTTTGGTAATACTCTCCTCCGACCTTCACGCGAACCTCGTCTCGATCAAAACCGAAGACTTTGCCCTTTTAAAGCTCTCTTTTTGAACGGGTCGAGGTCGCGGACTCCGAATCCGAAATGCAGAGAAACCGAAAGACTTGAAAACTGCATCAAATCAGTAAAGTATCGACCTACATTGTAAACGTATTCCGGCCGAACACTCACTCCATTTCACTCGTTGTTATCCGACGCGTTCCACATTTTACCTGCGTGACTTATTCTGGTATTTATCTATTTATTCATTTCGCGAGCTGCTGATTCGTTTTAAATTTCAATTGAAGCCGGTTTCTTTTATTCATGACATGCGACGGCATAAGGTTCTATTCGGGTAATCGGGTTTTGGTCTGATTCGAAAATCTCGATTCTCGCTCTAATTGGACCTCGATCGGCTTCTTCGTGCCACAAAGCAAATTAGCAAATTGGAAGTGTCAGCAAGTTTTTCAAAAAATCTTGTATCATCCAGAGAAGTCTTCCAGAAAATTCTGGCCGAAAATCTTAATGCAATTATCCACAATAGTAGGTAACACAACTTTAACCCCACAATCCACAATCACAAATTAAGGTTTACATTTACAAAATAATTTACCTTGAAACAGGTTAATTTTTAATTCCATCACTGTAATCAGCGCACTAAATTTAATATTACACCTCCATTCCACTAAAAACTTCTTTTGAAGATAATTAAAAACCGGATTATTCTTTCCAAATAGCTTAACGCAATCTAAACGTTAAATGTTCACTAAGACTATTCTGCACTCTTACAATTCTACAATTCCTACAAATCTCCTTAAGTTTGTGGTATTTGTGTTTTAACACCCTGTATATAGAAGTATTTTAATCGGGCCAATTTTTCAAATATGAGTTATTAGCTTAACCAAAGGAAGACACCAAGTCTTAACCAACTGCTTTTATTGAGCGACCGGTTTCGGCTTCATAGAAGCCATCTTCAGGCTCGCAAACAAGTCGGTTTTGTTTTAGGGCTCCTGTTGTTCGAAGTGTGCGGCGTCACACATACAAAACAAATACGTTGACATACACAGTTAAAATAAATAAAACTTAGAAATTAACACACATCGAACAAGATTAACTTCATAAAGTTCTTTTAGGACATGGATCAAGCCCTAAAAGCGTGAGCTTCCTCATTCGTGAGAGGTTGGGAAGTAACTTCCCAGGAGCCCTAAATCTTTAATAAAAGCAGTTGGTTAAGACTTGGTGTTTTCCTTTGGTTAAATTACCATGGCCAACTTTGAGAAGCTGGATAACCTTCGGTCGATGAGTTATTAGCATTTATAGACGTTAGTATGTATGGTGACACTTGGGATACCCCCCCCACTTTTTTAAAGCCACGCTTACCTTCCCCTCCCCACCCCCCACAACTCCAGTACGCAAGTCCATCTGTCAAACCTAAACTAAATTCACGTCACATATCTTCAAACCTGTTGAACCTGTTCAAAAGTGGTTCACAAACCCGTTCAAACAACAGTTCCAAGCGGTTCAAAAAACCTGTTAAACTGGTATTCGAACAGGTCCAACATCAGCGCTTTGAGCTGGTATTTGAACAGGTTTGTGAACCACTTTTGAACAGGGTTGAGAGCCGCTTTGAACTGGTATTTAAACAGGTTTAACAGACTTTTTGACCCGCTTTGAATAGGTGTGTGAACCACTTTTGAACAAGTTCAAAACAGGTTTGAGGGTGAATGTCATGAATTTAGTTTAGGTTCGACTGATGACTCGCGTAGTGGGCTCGTAAGGGGAAGGGGAAAGTGGGCGAGGGGTAAAAAAGTGGTGGGGGTTGTCTCAAGTGCCGTCATACCTATTGACATTATAAGATTCCCCCAGTACCTTCTAATAAGATTTTTATAAAAAATAGACCCCAATAAGGTTTGTTTGTAAACTTAACTAACAATTTACTATAAAGTTTTTGAAATTTTCTCGAAACCCGCTTCAATAGTTTCAAAAATTAGAATATTATTTTTCGCTAAATATGCTTTAAAGGGCACTTCACACTCTTGAAGCGGGTAGATATGCATAGTTTAAGTTCAAAAGGAAGTTATTCGAAACAGGTAGGAATTTTGAGTTTCAAACTGTACGCTTTTCGAAAAAATAATTAGAATATTTCTCAATGTAAACACTTCAAATTTGGAACAGTTTTAGATGTTCTCAGAATTTTTTTGTCGACTTAGGTTTCTCAAAAATTGATAACTCAAAAGAAAGTTCTCCTTATTTTTGAAATTTTTCTCAAGTGCAAGAAATTTAAACTTGCAATACCTAATTTTACTTTTAAGCAAATGAAATAACTTCTATTTATATCATTTTGGAAAATAACAGCTTAACAGTACTGTGCCTTTTTTAACCAATTTAAGATTTTATTTCAGGCTCTACATAATTACAAATAAAACGCATTTACATAAATCAGAATTATAAAATTATTGTGCAAAACTGTCAAAAATTTTGAGTTTTATTCGAAATATATGTATTTTGAAGATTTTTTAAAATCCTCTCAAAAATTCAAACACGAAAAATAGTACTATCCAATTTCGAAATTCATACCAAAGTACAGGAAACTTAGTTTTCTCAGAAAATATCAGTTTTTCAAAATTTTGAGTAATTTGTATTAGGTTTTCTTACGAAAGTGGCACTTTAATGAATGTTGTCTTTCGTTTCAATTCCTCCAATAATGTTTATTTCGAAGAAAAATATTTCCATTTAAATGTTGATACATATTGGTATTTAATTTTGGGATATATGAACTTTTTCGAAATAGAAACTTTAAAGTTTTATAGATATGCTCAATAATTTTCGAGATATTTCGAAAATTCAATTTATTGAGACAGATATTTGAAATTTCGAGCTGTTTTCGAATGTGTATGTTGAGGACTGCTCATATATTTTTTTGTACTTAACTAATTTTTGAAATTCCTCAAAAATTAGGTTAATCAAAATTATTGTAAATTTTTTTTAATTTTGACTATATTTGTAGATAACACGAGAAAGTGGTGTTTTAGAGAATTCTCTTTCGTTTAAATTATTTCAAAAATGTTTATTTAGTTGTTAATATATATTGATATTTAATTTTGGGATTTTTCAACTTTTTCGAAATAGAAACTTTAAAGTTCTATAGATATGCTCAATAATTTTCGAGATATTTCGAAAAATCAATTTATTGAGACAAATATTTGAAATTTGAACCTGTTTTCAAATGTGTATGTTGAGGACTGCTCATATATTTTTTTGTACTTAACTAATTTTTGAAATTCCTCAAAAATTAGGTACGTCAAAAATTACTGTCGTAAATTTTTTAAATTTTGACTATATTTGTAGATAACTCGAGGTTTCCTGAGAAAGTGGTGTTTTAGAGAATTCTCTCTCGTTTCAATTATTTCAAAAATGTTTGTTTAGAAAGCTATTTGCTTTGATACGTTGACAGGTATTACATAGTATTTAATTTAAGGGAATTTAAATTTTTCGGAATAAAAACTTAAAAATTTTATCGAAATTTTCTCTAATTTTCGAGATAATTTGAGAAAAGTGAAGAAAGCTTCAATTTATGGAGACACACATTCGAAATTTCAAACTGCTTTCGAAATATGTATGTTGAGAACTAATCATACAATTTTTTGTACTAATCTACTTTTTGAAATTCGTCAAAAATTATAACTCAAAAAATATTTCTATGCATATTTGAAATTCAAATTGTAGGAAATTTAGTTTTCTCGAAAAATGGCATTACCAACTTTTTAAAATTTTTACTGTATTCGGAGATAACCTACTATGTACTACATTTTTTACTAAATTTTGGGATTCGTCAAAAATTGGTAAGCAAAAAAAAAACAAATTTCTCCTTTTTTGAAAGTTATACTAAAGTGCAAATAATTTTGTTTCCTCAGAAAATGTCAGTTTTTTAAAATTTTTGAATATATTCATATTAATTTTTGGGGATATTTACTGTACTAACTAATAGTACTGTTACAACTTCAATTTACCGTTACAAATATTTGAAATTTCAAACTGCCTTCGAGATATTTTGAGGAATGTTTTTACTAATTAATGCTGGGCGCTTGACTTTTGTTCTTTCAAAAATTAGTTTTTCTAAAAATACGATAACCTAAATGAAAATCTCGAAATTTTGACATATATACCAAACTGTAGGAGATTTCGGTTTTCTGAAATTTTCTCTAAATCCGCTTAAACATTTTTTAAAACTATAAATAGATTTCTAGATCCGAATATTCATAATGAACTTAACATAATGCACCCATTTCATCAGATAACTTGTTAATTGTTCATTTCAGAGAAAATATCAAAAGAAAAAAAAGTTTTCTAATTAAATTATATATCAAATATCACCAATTCCCGTTCATAAATTTAAAAAAAAATGCTTTTTGGGATTTCTTTAGCATTTACATATCTCCTCTCAGAGGTGTATAAATCAACTTGCCAAGTTTAAATAAAATTACTGGAACAGTTTTCTGCAATAATTGTGCAAACAAATTTTTTTTCAAAACATGATTTTTTGAGTGAAATAAAGTTTCTAGATATTTGAAAATTTAATCACACATAATCAAACTTTTAAATTAATTAAGGTAATAGGTAAATTAAGAAAAAATAAACGATAATTTTGGTTTTAAACAAATTGTATGACTTTTTACTAAATTAATTTTGAAAAACACATCTTAAAATTACTATACTTTCTTAAAACAAAAAAGTTCCACAATTTCCAAAAAGGACATTTTAAGAAAAATCTGAATTGCTTAATTGGTGCAGGAACTGTCACATCGGTTTTATTGAAATTTGAAATGTTACAAGTATCCAAAAAAATGTATTTTCACTTATTACTACTTTTGGAAAGTATTTGTAGTTTTGGAACCAATGGTATTGTGTGCAAAATTTAATCAAAAAGCTGTCTTTCGCTTACAATCTTTTCCCTAAAATTGACATTTATATAGGGAAATACGTGAAAAATGGATATGTATGGCAATTCTTAGGTAATTGGATTGATTATAATTTAAACAGACTTTTCCTATTAAAGCAAGAGAAAGATCTAACCCAAGATATACGATACTAATGTTTTATGTTTCAGGTGCTCTTCACATCTCTCTAATCTCTCCTGATCTCATTTTTCATACATTATGTACATACTGTTATAAACCTAACCCACAAATTAGCATAACAAGCTGCTTTAGGCACGTCTTTAGCTTGACAGTTTGCAGGGCCGGGTGTCCTGGATCCGTCCCTGGTTAAAATCCGTCGGGTATTTCGTAATTGTTTACAATTCCGAAAGAAAAGTCCATACATTGAGGACGTTGTAAACTGTCAATTAAACGTTATGTTATTGACGTAATTTTTCCCGTTTTGAAAGTTGAAATCAACAAATCACTGCGGAATTTTTCTATCAGTACGCATTAATCCATTATTGGGCATATAAAGGCCGCCGGGTTTTAGCCACCGTTTCAATTAACCTGATTTTTGAAGCTGAATCGAGTAATTGAATTTGTGTAAAGATTCACTACGTACGTATAATAAATAAAGTGACTCACGTTTTGAAGGGCCTTCTCCTTCTCCTCCAGTTTTCCATTGACCTGGGTGAGTTGTTCCTGGGTCTGGTCGAGTTCGTTCTCAATGGTCTGGATCTTCTTCTGGAGGGAGCGGGCCTCCTCTTCGCCCTATTAAACGATAATTAAGAAATTACATTTAAAATTTTTAATAATATATATTATATATGAATCTTCAAATTAGACATTACCAAAGGGCGGATAAAATGCAAAATGCATTTTTTGCATTATTTGCATTTTCTTCGTTTTTTTCTTCAAATTTGCATTTTTTTTTTCAATCGTGCATATTTTGCATTTTTCTTTACAATCTGCTGGATATTTAGAAAAACAATGTACTGATGAGTGACAAATCAACTTATTGACAATATAAGTTATAACTGGAACTGTAATCAAGTACCTTTACTATCTGGCAGTGGTTCATTTTCATAAGGGTTGTTTTTACCTGTGTAGTCTAATAGGAGGAGGATGTGCTTAATGACATATTATACTCAAAATTCGTAGAAAGGCTTATTTTGATAGCGGGGCAGGGTTAGCTGTTAGTGTGTTTCTTAATCCTCTCCGACCATTGTACCGGTTTTAGGACCAGGTTGATGTTCTGCCAATTTGTCACTACCTTTAGAGAAGTTAAATTCAACGGTTGTTCTGTAAAGTTAAAAATGCCCAAGACAAATTTAATTGAAGTGTGGATTAAACCTTATAGTGAGCTGAAGTGGGATGGTGACAAATTATTTTGCACAGCATGTTCGAAAATAGTAAGTACATAGAAAGCAATAACTACCTAGATTAATTTAACTGAATTAATACTGAATAACTTAGTATCTTTATAACTTAATTTAATTAACTGAATTAGTAATTCATTTACTTGCTTACAATATTCCAATTATGGCAATTATTTTGAGTGGATATCTACGTAGATATCAATTAATGTGGCCATTCATAAATTACCTGACGCATTTTTGCACTTTTTACTTTATCAAAGAATTGTGAATGGCCCCTATATAAGTCAAAGCTGCTGAATTTATTTTACTTTCAATTTTAAGTCCTATTCTTCTTTTAAAATTAAGAAACAAAACATATTTTAACAGTACCTTCTTCATATTTAGATCCATGCTGCAAAAAAATTCATCGTGGAGCAACATGTGAAGAGTGGAAAGCATATCGCAAGTTTGAATAAATCGAAACAAGGCGCTAAACAACATCAAACTCTAACGTCCTGTTTACAGAAAAAGTTAAAAAATGATCCACAGAAGCAGTTCAATGAAAAACTTTGCAAGGCTATGGTGGCGGCCAATATTCCATTGAAAAAATTAAATAATTTTCATCTAAAATCATTTCTGAAAGAATTTTGTTCATTTAATATTCCGGATGAATCTACTTTAAGGAAATCGAGTGTTGATGCAATCTACACCGACACGATAGCGACTATAAAAAATATTATATGCGAGAATTACTTCTATGTTATTGTTGATGAAACGATTGATTGGACTGGAAGATATATTGCACATTTATTAATAGGAGTTTTAGAAGAAAACACCATCCAAATCATTTTTAATTTCTTCCAAACCACTTGACAAAACAAGTAACTTAACAATCACCAGATTTGTTCAAGATTCTTTGAGTAATTTTTTTTTACCAAATACTGTTCCATTTGAGAAACTCATTTTGTTTTTATCTGATGCTGCCCCATATATGACTAAGGCTGGTAAAAATTTAAAAATTTTTTACCCAAATCTAATTCACGTTACTTGTTTAGCCCATGCCATTAACAGAGTCGCAGAATTAATAAGAAACCAATTTTCTATTGTTAACGACTTGATAGGTTATATGAAGAAAGTATTTATTAAGTGTCCATCGCGAATTCAGTTTTATAGAGAAAGACTTCCGGGAGTTCAACTGCCGCCAAGACCTGTCATAACTAGATGGGGAACATGGCTTGATGCAGCAATGTTTTATGCCGAACACTACGATGAAATAAAGGAAGTTATTACAGATTTGCATGATTCCTCTTCTGCGGCTCTTTTAAAATGTCAAGAAATATTTAAAAATTCGACTCTCCACAATAAACTGTTATTTATAAAAACTAATTATTCTTTTGTTTCTAAAACTATGGTTCAATTGCAAAATACATGTATGACTCTGGTTCAAGCAGTTCAATTATTAAATGTTTTTGAAGCGGAATGTAAAAAGGTACATGGAAACATTGGAAAGTTAGTTTTGTCCAAATTTTCCAGTACTATACAAGCTAACGAAGGATTTTCTGTGTTAAAAACTGTTGCAATAATGTTTACGGGCGACTTTAATTGTATAATTGATGTAAAACCATATTGTACATACATTAAAATACGCTCCTCTTACGTCAGTAGATGTAGAACGAACTTTTTCTATTTTCAAACATATGTTTACTGATAGAAGACAATCTTTTCTTATTGAAAACTTTGAAAAACATAATTATAAATGCATTTTGTGCCAGCATTAATGAATGAAAAATGAATTATTATTTTATAGTCTGTTTTTTTCCTATTTCTTTTGTATATCTATGTACCTATACATAATATAATATAATATGTAGTATTGAAATTAAATTGTGGTTTGTAATAAAATCAGATACATTTTAAACAAGAGTATTCTTTTTCCTTAATCCAGGATGATCCAAACGAAAAAAAAAAAAAACGTTTTTTAAACATTTACATTTTTTACCAAATTTTATCCATTCCTTGCATTATTTTGAAATTTTCGTGCATTTTTTTGAAATTTTCGTGCATTTTAATGCGCATTTTTTTAAACTATTTACGTGCATTTTTTCCGCCCCTTGGACATTACATACAAATTTTACAAATTTCCCTTTACATAAGTTATCGATAGAATTTCATATTCGACATTTATACAATACGACTCACGTCAATAGACAAAAAGGGAGTCATGTGTGTGGTTGACGTCCATAGTAGTACATTTCTTGTTATTTTCAAAAATTCATGGATAAGTTACTACAATTTGGATTTGTTTGAAATTACTAACAATTACCAATTGAAGTACCCAAAGCAAGTTTCAGTTCAGTACCTGGCCAAATTTCTGAAATACACAAGATTTTATCACAAATAAGTCTGAAGTCATGTATTAGAAATTTTCAAAAATTCATTGTTCAAATTCTGCAAGTCCCATTTAGTTGAAACTCCTCAAGCATATTAACTGAAGTACATCAAGGGAGTTAAGTAAGTTTTTAACATTTATCTATCGAAATTTTCGAAACAAGGTTGCTTATTATTGATTTCGGTAGTCAATCCCAAAAAATAATAAGAAAATTCCTGCAACTCTATTGAAGCTCAGCACTAATATTAACTAAAGTACATTTAAGACGAGTGGTAAGTTACAGCTTACTATTGTACAAGAATTACGAAATGCGATCGACCATCTTTCGTTTTAGATCCTCATTGTACCATGTCATTTTCAAAAACTATTAAAAAAATTACTGCAACTCCGACTTTTTTGAAACTTTTACCGATTTTAAGGTGAAGCACATTTGTCATACTCAACAAATTTCAGGTCATTACCTAACAAACTTTTTGAGATAAGACGTGTTTTACTACGATTAACTCTAAATTTCAAAAATTTGTAAAATCTATACTGCAACTTCAATTTAGTTGAAACTTCAAATGTGCATTAAATGGATTGTATTTAAGGAATTGAGTAAGTTTCAGCTCACTATATATCGTAGGAAATACGAATATGTATTTGTTTGATTAATTAGGTTTTCCGTGATTTTCAAAAATTTATAAAAAAATTAGTTCAATTCAAATTTTATTTAACTGAGGTAGTTAATTACCTGATGAAGTTAAGTAAAATTCAGGCCATCACCTGCTGAATTTTCGGGGTAATGAATGCGTACTTTCGGCCTCGGTATCTAAGGTATCTTCCTGGTATTTTCAAAAATTCTTAAAAGCGCTCATTGCAACATTGATTTTTTGAAACTTTTACCTATTGTTAAATATAGCAAATTTACGATATACAGCAAGTTTCAGCTGATTACCTAGCAAATTTTTTGAATCAAGACGTGTTTCACTATGATTAACTCGAAATTCACGACTAACACATTTTCAAAAATTCTTAAAACAGATGCTACAACTCCAATTTAGATGAAACTCTACACAAGCATTAACCAAAGTACATTTAAGAAATTCAGCCAGTTTCAACTCATTACCTAGAAAATTTTTTGAATCAAGAAGTGTTTCACTACGACTAACTCGAAAATCATGAATAACACAGTTTCAAAAATTCGTAAAACAGATGTTACAACTCGAATTTAGATGAAACTCTACACAAGCATTAACTAAAGTGCATTTAAAGAGATTTAGCAAGTTTCAACTCATTACCTAACAATCTTTTTGAAATAAAACGTCTTTTACTACGACACTACGATTAACTCGAAATTCATGACTAACACAGTTTCAAAAATTCGTAAAATATACTATACTCCAATTTAGATGAAACTCTACAAAGCCATTAACTAAAGTGCATTTAAGAGATTCAGCATGTTTCAACATATTATGTACCTAACTATCATTTTGAAATAAGACGTGTTTCACTACGACTAACTCGAAATTCACTACTAACACAGTTTAAAAAATTCGTAAAACAGATACTACAACTCCAATTTAGATGAAACTCTAGACAAGCATTAACTAAAGCACATTTAAGAGATTTAGGAAGCTTCAACTCATTATCTAACAATCTTTTTGAAATAAGACGTGTTTCACTACGATTAACTCGAAATTCATGACTAACACGTTTTCAAAAATTCGTAAAACATATGCTGCAACTCCAATTTAGTGAAACTCTACACAAGCATTAACTAAATTGCATTTAAGAGATTTAGCAAGTTTCAGCTCATTACCTAACAAACTTTTTGAAATAAATCGTGTTTCACTACGACTAACTCGAAATTTATGACTAACACAGTTTCGAAAATTCGTAAAACACATTCTGCAACTCAAATTTAGATGAAACTCTACACAAGCATTAACTAAAGTACATTTAGGAGATTCAGTAAGTGTCAATTCAATACCCAACAATCTTTTTGAATCAAGACGTGTTTCACTACGATTAACTCGAAATTCACGACTAACACATTTTCAAAAATTCTTAAAACAGATGCTACAACTCCAATTTAGATGAAACTCTACACAAGCATTATTCAAAGTACATTTATCAGCCAGTTTCAACTCATTACCTAGAAAATTTTTTGAATCAAGAAGTGTTTCACTACGACTAACTCGAAAATCATGAATAGCACAGTTTCAAAAATTCGTAAAACAGATGTTACGACTCCAATTTAGATGAAACTCTACACAAGCATTAACTAAAGCGCAATTAAAAGATTTAGCAAGTTTCAACTCATTATCTAACAATCTTTTTGAAATAAGACGTGTTTCATTATGATTAACTCGAAATTCATGACTAACACAATTTCAAAAATTCGTAAAACACATGCTGCAACTCCAATTTAGATGAAACTCTACATAAGCACTAACTAAAGTACATTTAAGAAATTCAGCAAGTTACAACTCATTATCTAACAATCTTTTTGAAATAAGACGTGTTTCACTACGATTAACTCGCAATTCATGAGTAACACAACTTCAAAAATTCGTAAAACAGATGCTACAACTCCAATTTCGATGAAACTCTACACAAGCACTAACTAAAGTACATTTAAGAAATTCAGCAAGTTACAACTCATTATTTAACAATCTTTTAGAAATAAGACGTTTTTCACTACGATTAACTCGCAATTCATGAGTAACACAGCTTCAAAAATTCGTAAAACAGATGCTACAACTCCAATTTAGATGAAACTCTACACAAGCATTAACTAAAGTGCATTTAAGAAATTTAGCAAGTTTCAACTCATTACCTATAAATTTTTTGTATCAAGACGTGTTTCACTACGATTAACTCGTAATTCATGACTAACACAACTTCAAAAATTCGTAAAACATATGCTGCATCTCCAATTTAGATGAAACTCTACACAAGCATTAACAAAAGCGCAATTAAAAGATTTAGTAAATTTCAACTCATTACCTAACAATCTTTTTGAAATAAGACGTGTTTCACAATGATAAACTCGAAATTCATGACTAACACAATTTCAAAAATTCGTAAAACACATGCTGCAACTCCAATTTAGATGAAACTCTACACAAGCACTAACTAAAGTACATTTAAGAAATTCAGCAAGTTACAACTCATTATCTAACAATCTTTTTGAAATAAGACGTGTTTTACTACGATCAACTCGAAATTCATGACTAACACAGTTTCAAAAATTCATAAAACAGATACTACAACTCCAGTTTAGATGAAACTCCACGTGGACATTAAATGAAGAAGATTTAAGAAGTTAAGTAAGTTTCAGCTCATTATCTATTGAAAGCTGCGAAATACTAAATGCGAAAAATGAACATTTTTTTTGTGAAATTCAAAAATTTATAAAAAAATTACTACAACTCCAAATTTATTGAAACTGCACCAGAATATTACTCAAAGTCGATTTAAGAACTTGAGTACGTGTCAACTCATTACTTTTCAAAATTACAGAAATACCAATTCCGTTTGTGTGTACTTATCTATCTTTTTATATTCAAAAATTCCTAAAGACGATTACTACGTTTCGATTCTTTTCAAACTTCTTACAATTGTTAACTGGCGTACATTTATGGCGAATAGTAAGTTTCAGCTTATTACTGAGTAAACTTTTTGAAATAAGATGTGCTTCATCACAAATGACTCGAAACTCATGCTTCACAACGTTTCAAAAATTAGTCAAACAGATACTGCAACTCAAATTTACTTGAAACTCCACATAGACATCAAATATAGTATACTTCAAAAGTTACCGAAGTTTGAGTTAATTATGTAAATAACCTCAAAATATGAATACGCATTTTCGCACCTGTTTCATGTGATTTTCAAAAACTTCTAAAAGCGGTTATTGCATATTCGATTTTTTTGAAATTTCTCATAATTGTTAATTAAGGTATATATTCAATTTAATGTAAGTTTTAACTCATTACCTATCGAAAGGTGTGAAATATGAATGAGAATTTTATGATTCGGTATCTACGTTTCTTGTAATTTTCAAAAAATTATAAAAAGCATCTCTAACTGTGTTGAAACTAGGTACGAGTATTAACTAATGTACATTAAACATGTCTAGCACATTTCAACTACAATTACTTGCCAAAATTCTCGAAATACAATTGTTCATCTATCGTTTCGACGCATATGCTGTATTGTCATTTTCAAAAATTCGTAAAAATGGCTACTGCAACTCGAATGTCTTTGAAACTTCTTGCAATTGTTAACTGACGTACATTTATAATGTTAAGTAAGTGGGAGCTGATTACCGAGAAAACTTTTTTAAATAAGACGTATTTAACCACTAATAACCCAAAAACCCACCTTTCACTCATATTCAAAAATTTCTAAAAACCATTTTGTAACTTCAATTTAGTTACACAAGTGAGTATCTCAAAGTCTCAATTTAGTTAAAACTCCACACAGTGATTTAATAATGTACAACTAAGGAGTTAATGGAGTTTCAGTCTATTATCTATGGAACTTTCCAAATAATGAATGCCTATTTTTAGTATTGGTATCTCCATTTTCGGGTATTTTCAAAATTTCGTAAAAAAACGGTTGGTTCAACACATTTTTGAAAATTCCTTCTTCCTTCCTTTTTAAGGAAAATTTTGTTGGTGGACCATAAAAAGTAATTGACAATAATTCCAAAACTTGCCGAAGTGTCTATCAACGTGAGCTGTAGTGTATAATTTCCCAAAAACTTTGTTATATTGATAAAAACTTCTTGTTTATGACGGTTAACATATTTTGAATATAGATTTTCTATAGACAGTCAAATGTGTATAGTTGTATAATATAATACAAGCAAATCAATTTAGATTAATTTTTAGACGATTTTTTAGGAGGTCTTGTGAAATTTTAACAAAATTTTTGAAACTTACCAAATTCAAAATATTTACTTATTTAACAATAAAATTATGAATCTATTTGAACTAATGTAACAACTCCTTATTAGTTCTGAAAAATAACTTGTTTGTGAAACAAAAATAACTTAATTTTGACTCTGATTTCCAAAACTACCAAGCAGTCTTTCAATTGTTCGTAAAGTTAGTATTTCATTTTTTCGATCATTTTTGGCCATTTTTCACAAACTTGACCAACTATATCAAATTTGATTAGTTTAAATAGGATGTTCCCTAACAGACTTGAAAGTGTAAACTGAGTGTAAAGCAAAAGTAGGTCAACTAAAGGATAATACAAATAACCTTTAGATATTTAAAATAACGTAAAATTGCTCCCCATTTTGATTTTTCGGGGAAGACATCCTTCTGAAACTTTAAACCCTTTGACCATAACCTCAAATTTACAAAATCGACTTACCTTTTCAGCGCGCAGGTTGGCGTCTTTGGCGAGTTGTTCCATGTGGGCCGCGCGGTCTAAGGCGTTGTCCTTCTCAAGCTTCATCGCTTGCATCTTCTTCTTGATCGCGTCCATGGCGGCGGTTTGTTGGTTTCGCGTTTACCGAAAAGAACTGGAAAGAGAAGAGGACGATATTAAAATCTTGAAAACGTATTGTAACGCGAAATGTAAACATCAGCGTGAAGCGTGCTTCTTATCTGACGCAGGTGGCGCATTTCAAACCGAGGTCCATAAAAACCTTTCGAGAATTATCGGGAACGTCCAATTAGAGAAAGAATAATCCAGTAGTATCTGGAAGACGTTATTGGGGCTGTAAATTACGAACGGTGCGGTCGCAGTGATAGTAGTCAAGGAGTCGTCGTGAATGAAAAGTGCGATAAGACGACTAGCGATATTTGTACAAATAAATTAGCGCGTTAAGTGTATATGATAAGTTGATTAGTTAAGGAAGAGACTCAATAAATGAAGTAGTATTAAGAATACTGTAAATAAATTAGAATAAACGTTGCATCTAATATGGCTAACACGTGACAGGTAAAAGAATCTCTTAATTAATGTGACATGTTCTGTAACTTCTTTAAAAATGTTGTTGGCAAGCTACACTTGTGATAAGAAACTAGATGCCAACTCTACATCAACAAGTACGTTTTGAACTTCATGCTGTTCTTGAAACAACTACAACAACTTTAAAAGCGTCATCAGTTCATTACGAATTTTTATTCTTTAGAAACTTCAATCACAATTTCTTTAAAAACGTTATAAATTTTGTCAGATTTTTCTTAAACATTTGCAACTTTTCCTCAGCTTTCTTTTAAGACAATTTCGATTACTTTTGAAATTCAATCAGTTTTTGAGTCGATTTTTACTTCTTCATATAAAGTGCTCATATTTGAGAAGTAATGTAATTGGTCGATTTTTCGAATTTGAGTTATTAGCATTTCTGGACGTTTTAACCCAGTAAGTACAGTACGTCCTATGTACGTAGATAATTGGTCATTATTACGCCAGTACGTACAGGACATAAAAGGGACGTCTTTAGTACGTACAAAGACTGGCATCAAATGTACGTATTTTTTGGTACGCATTATGTACGTACAGAGTACATAAGAAAAGTACGTACTATAGATGTTAGTATATGTACGTACTAAAGACGTACATTTTAGGTCCTTTTTACTACAGTACGTACGCCAAGTAAAAGGTACGTCTTTAGTACGTACTACTGGGACTGGCGTCAAATGAACGTATTTTTCAGTACGTATTCCGTACGTACATAGTACACAATAAAAGTACGTACTGTAGACGTTAGGTTTTGTACGTACTAAAGACGTACATTTTATGTCCTTTTTACTAGAGTACGTACGCCAAGTAAAAGGTACGTCTTCAGTACGTACTGGGACTGGCGTCAAATGAACGTATTTTTCAGTACGTATTCCGTACGTACATAATGCACAATAAAAGTACGTATTGGAGACGTTAGGTTTTGTACGTACTAAAGACGTACATTTTAGGTCCTTTTTACTACAGTACCTACGCCAAGTAAAAGGTACGTCTTCAGTACGTACTACTGGGACTGGCGTCAAACGTACGTATTTTTCAGTACGTATTAGGTACGTGCATAGTACACAATAAAAGTACGTATTGGAGACGTTAGGTTTTGTACGTACTAAAGACGTACATTTTAGGTCCTTTTTACTACAGTACGTACGCCAAGTAACAGGTACGTCTTCAGTACGTACTACTGGGACTGGCGTCAAACGTACATATTTTTCAGTACGTATTACGTACGTACATAGTACACAATAAAAGTACGTACTGTAGACGTTAGTACTATATGGAAAACAATTGTCATATATGATCATTTAAACATAAATTCTAATGTAAGGATAATTTAAGAGGAAGCCAAATTCAAGCAAAAATTTTGTAATATAACAAGTAGCAATTTGGAGAGTTCGTACATTTGTAATACGTTGCATGAGGTCCGCTGAATCCAAAAAACATGTTTTTGAAAAAAAAGGGCTATGTAAATGTGTCTGTGGTACGCTGTTCTTCGAAAGCAAAAATAGGAACAAGTTTCAACTATGAATTTAGACTTTGTGCTACACCAATAAGCTTCTCATTGAAATCGGCCTAGAGAAAGGGGTACTTCATTATTGTCATTTTTCGGTTTTTGGAAATTTTCTCAAAATTACTCCACTATAGATTACATATACTGAAGTTTAATAAAATTTTTTGCTAAATCACAGGACACTTTACACTTGTAACTTTTAGGTTTTTGGAACTTTTCTCAAAATTCTCTAGAACGATTTTTTCCAAACTTTATATATTCTATTATCGAATGTGTATAATAAAGTGTAATAACATTTTGGGCTAAATCGTTTCTGAGGGGCACTTTTAGGTCCTTCAACATTTAGGTTATAGGTTTTTAAAAATTTTCTCAAAATCCACCAGAAGAATTGCTTTCAAATTTGGAATATTTATTCTACTGTCGAAAGTGAATAATAAAGTTTAATAACAATTTCGTCTAAATCATTTCTGAAGGGAACTCTATTCTTGTTAAGTTATTTTCTATTTTTCTCTAAAGGTCAGTTTGCACTTTTTATTTTTCGGTATCTGGAAATTTTCTCGATATCCGCCTGAAGAATTGTTTTCTAATTTTCAATTTTTATTCTACCATTAAATGTGTATAATAAAGTTATAAATAATTTCGGTTAAATCGTCTCTGAAAGGTACTATCGAATATTTATAATAAAATATGAGACAGTAGTGCCATTTTTTAAAATGTTACTTTAATCAAAACAATGTTTAGGTGTAACATTTATTTAAACTATTTTCAAACATTTTTTTTTGTAAAACTGAAAGACATTTCATTTTAAAACGTCTATTTACTGTTGTATAGAATCATTAAGCAAAAAATTTGAAAAAAGAGATTTATGCATAATATTAAAGGGCAAATTTTGAAAATATTTCGTAAATATTTGAACATGCCTATGTAGAACTTAATATTGCTGTATTCATAAATATTCGATAGTAGAATAAATATTTAATATTTAAAAAAATTCCTGGATGGCATTTCAAGAAAATTTAAGAAGAAACTTAAAAACAGTAAACTGCCCTTCAGGGCATGTTTAGCCAAAAGTGTTATTAAACTTTAGGAAATATTAAAAAAATCCAAAAACCCAAAAATAACAAGGGTAAAGTGCCCTTCAGAGAAGATTTAAAGAAAAATGTTATAAAACTTTTTTATACACATTCAATAATATAACAAATATTGGAAGTTTAGAAAAAAAATATTATAGTGGATTGTGAGAAAATTCTCAAAAACTGAAAATATATTAAAGTGCGCTTTAGAGAAGGTTTTGCAAAAAATGTTATTAAATTTTTCATTTTTCAGCATATATTCGACAGTGGAATAAATATTAGATGTTTAAAGAAAATTTTGAAAAACTACAAAAACCGAAAAATGGCAATATATGTATATAACATACACACACATAAATCCAGACATGTTTTCAAAAACAAGTTTTTTAGACACATTGGATCTTAAAACTAATAACTCAAACTCGAAAAATGGAGCTGATTAATATACTCATATATGTGCCTCATATGAGAAAGTAGTGACAACCATATTCAAAAAAAATTTTATAATTGATTTCCAACATGATATAAATTACTTCCAATCGGTTAAGACCGAACTTTGACCCGTTAATCATTGTTATTACAATAGAAAGTGTTCAAACAACAAACGACACTTAATTACTAAAGGATGTCCATATTGTTATGATTCCTTAATGTCACGTTTCAGAAAACATTTCAATATCAACAAATTGACAATTAATTAATTCATTAATTCATTGTTATACCATAATGTAAAAGGTGAAAGGTTATCTATATAATTACCGTTTCGGGTAAAAGTTACATGGATGAAAGGTGTACGTTAGTACAAAAGAATATATTAAAAATTGTTCTGTTCCCGAGGTAATTAGGTGCCACTAAAATCACCAGTTACAGTTAGAAAGCATGGAAATGAAATTGTTAATTACACATTACTTGCTATTAATAACAATGTTTAAGGAAACAAATTTTTCTTAATTTATTCATATTTATAAATCGATCAAAAAGTAGTTATTCAGTTTTAATATTTACATCTTTTTTGCTAAAAAAAGCAATAAGTAATATCATTAGTTTTAGAGTAATGACGTGATCGTGTATATTTTTAAAATTCTCAATATAGAGTTATCGTCAAAATGTCGAAAAATTTCGAAATACTACAAGAGAAATATTTATAAAAATAGACACTGCGTGACAGTAAATTAAGAACTTGGTATTTACTAAAATTTAGTTGTCAAAGTGACACCACGTCATTCTCATTCTTATTGCTCATTCAACAAGTAGTGGGATACCTAACTTCACATTTTAATGACTATTATTGTAATAACTTATTCTTTGTGACATACGAAATGATCATACATTTATCAAATTCTTAATGTTGTAAACTCCAATACTTTCTCCTTAAAATGCTTTGAAAAAATTAAATCCTGTAGCAATCCATTAAAATTGTAATAAAATATTTAAAAATCTGATGTTTCTAAACTGCTTTAATATCGCCTTTATAGAAACTATTGATTTCCTTGGAAATTTTAGAACTTGTTTAAAAGCAATACATTCCACGTATTTCTTAAGATAAATGCGATCCCCTTATAAATTATGTATGATTGTTACACCTGTAACAATTAACGTAAAAGTTATTGAACAAACTTCAAAAGTAGAGCTCCTTAGTTTCAGATGTCACGCTCTTCTTAAGACAATTGCAACTCTTTTAAAAACCCCATTAAATAGAAATTATAATTTTTTTGAAACTATAAAGTTTACGTCAAACTGTAATTGTTATAAATAACTTAAAAACTTCTTAACTCTACTACAACAGAGGGATTTTGATATTTCTAGATTTCCTAATAGATACATATTTAATAACGTTGCTACAAATTATATTTCATACTTTACTCTTAACTAGATTTAGTAGTTTTTTCAATTTTTTACAAATTATTCATTGCTAAAAAAGTTTTAAGAAAACAGTAAATCTAGCTTACACAGCTCAAAGTGGCTAAATTTTATGTAAAAAATTAATTCAATTTTTGCGAGGGGTACAATTACCTTAAAACAATATTCAATGATAAAGTAATATTTCTTAGCAAATTTAACAAAGTTGCAACTACTTTACTCTTAACTAGATTTAGTACTTTTTTGGAAGTTTTTCACAAAAGTTTTAGCACTAAAAAGTTTTAAGAAGGCACAACTTCTAGTTAAGTCTTAACTTGACTATTTTGAGGTTAAAGCGTGGTTTAACTGAATTTATTTAGATATTAGCGATATCGGTCGGCAAATTATCCGAATTCAGTTAAAGCTCTATCGAAGGGCTAAAAAGCACTTAACGCTTATTTAATGTATTATTTTAATTATTTTCACTAGTTAAAATAATAATGAAAAATTTAATAGCTTATTATTTAATGTAACTCTTGGTATTCCTTGGACCTCCATCGAAGAGTTAAAAAGCACTTAATACTCATTTAATCTATTATTTTTATTAGTTAAAATGATATTAAAAAACTGAATAATTTATTATTTAATGTTAGTCTTGGTATTGTAAAATGACCATAAAAGTTTTCAGATTAAAGTTAACTGATGGGATTGAGATTAGTTAGACGAAAAGCACTTAACACTAGCTGTTTTTGACTTAACTATCGGTGGTGTAACGTGAACCCAAAATTTTTAGATTGATTGGAGTTAGCTGAGAATGACGTCACATTCGTCAGTTAGTGACGAATTAGTAGAAAAGTAATTGTCCCATATCCCCCAAACGATCCCAGAACTCTTTATTCTAAAGTTATTTTGAGCTTGAGAAGAGGTTTAACTGATCTGATTTAGACATTGGCCATGTTGGTCGCTAACTAGTAACTATCGAGATTGTAACGTGAATGCAAGAGTTTTCAGTTGAAGTTAGCTGATGAAATTGAATAGCTTATATATGTGCGAACGTCAAACATGAGGTCACATTAGTTAATAACGAATTAGTAGAAAAGTAATCCGACATCTCTCAAACGAGCCGAGAATATTCTACAAGAAAGTTATTTTGAGCTTAAAGCGTGGTTTAACTGAACCTATTTAGACATTAGCAAATTATCCGAATTTAGGTAAACCTCCATCGAAGGGCCAAAAAGCACTTAACGCTTATATATGGTATTATTTTAATTACTTTAATTAGTTAAAATATTGATAAAAAAGTTAATACTTCATTATTTTAATGTAACCCTTGATATTGTAACATGAACATAAAAGTTTTCATGTTAGAGTTAACTGATGGGATTGAGATTAGTTAGATCTCCATCGAAGGGACGAAAAGCACTTAACACTAACTGTTTTTGATGTAACTATCAGTGGTGTAAGATGAACCTAAAATTTTTAGATTGGAGTTAGCTGAGAATAATTGACGTCACATTCGTCAGTTAGTTGACGAGTTAGAATAAAAGTAACCCCACATCCCCCCAACGATCCCAGAACTCTTTATTCTAAAGTTATTTTGAGCTTGAGAAGAGGTTTAACTGATCTGATTTAGGCATTGGCCATATTGGTCGCTAACTAGTAACTATTGAGATTGTAACGTGAATGCAAGAGTTTTCAGTTGGAGTTAGCTGATGAAATTGAATAGCCTAGATATGCCCGAACGTCAAACATGAGGTCACGTTAGTTAATAACGAATTAGTAGAAAAGTAATCCGACATCTCCCAAACGAGCCGAGAATATTCTATATAAGAAAGTTATTTTGAGCTTAAAGCATGGTTTAACTGAACCTATTTAGACATTAGCAAATTATCCGAATTTAGATAAACCTCCATCGAAGGGCCAAAAAGCACTTAACGCTTATATAATGTATTATTTTAATTACTTTAATTAGTTAAAATATTGATAAAAAAGTTAATACTTCATTATTTTAATGTAACCCTTGATATTGTAACATGAACATAAAAGTTTTCATGTTAGAGTTAACTGATGGGATTGAGATTAGTTAGATCTCCATTGAAGGGACGAAAAGCACTTAACACTAACTGTTTTAATGTAACTATCGGTGGTGAAACATAAACCTAAAATTTTTAGATTGGAGTTAGCTGAGAATAATTGACGTCACATTCGTCAGTTAGTTGACGAGTTAGAATAAAAGTAACCCCACATCCCCCCAACGATCCCAGAACTCTTTATTCTAAAGTTATTTTGAGCTTGAGAAGAGGTTTAACTGATCTGATTTAGGCATTGGCCATATTGGTCGCTAACTAGTAACTATTGAGATTGTAACGTGAATGCAAGAGTTTTCAGTTGGAGTTAGCTGATGAAATTGAATAGCCTAGATATGCCCGAACGTCAAACATGAGGTCACGTTAGTTAATAACGAATTAGTAGAAAAGTAATCCGACATCTCCCAAACGAGCCGAGAATATTCTATATAAGAAAGTTATTTTGAGCTTAAAGCATGGTTTAACTGAACCTATTTAGACATTAGCAAATTATCCGAATTTAGATAAACCTCCATCGAAGGGCCAAAAAGCACTTAACGCTTATATAATGTATTATTTTAATTACTTTAATTAGTTAAAATATTGATAAAAAAGTTAATACTTCATTATTTTAATGCAACCTTTGATATTGTAACATGAACACAAAAGTTTCATTTTATAGTTAACTGATGGGATTGAGATTAGTTAGATCTCCATCGAAGGGACGAAAAGCACTTAACATTAACTGTTTTTGATGTAACTATCGGTGGTGTAAGATAAACCCAAAATTTTTATATTGGAGTTAGCTGAGAATAAATGAGGTCACATTCGTCAGTTAGAGACGAATTAGTAGCAAACTAATCCTACATCCCCTAATCGGTCTGAGGACCTTTCATTCGAAAGTTATTTTGAACTTAAGGCGAAGTTTAACTGATCTTATTTAGACATTGGCCATATTGGTTGCTAACTAATCCGAGTTTAGTTAAACCACCATCTGAAACACTTAACACTAACTCTTTTAACGTAACTATTGACATTGTAACGTGAATGCAAGAGTTTTCAGTTGGAGTTAGCTGATGGAATTGAATACCTTTGACACGCCTAAACGTCAAACCTGACGTCATATTCGTTAGTTAGTGACGAATTAGTAGAAAAGTAATCCGAAATCTCCCAAATGAGCCAAGGACTTTCCATAAGAAAGTTATTTTGAGCTTAAGGCGTGGTTTAACTGAACTTATTTAGACATTAACAAATTATACGAATTTAGGTAAACCTCCATCGAAGGGTCAAAAAGCACTTAACACTTATATAATGTATTATTTTAATTAGTTTAATTAGTCAAAATAATAAGAAAAAAAATAGTTTATTATTTTAATGTATCTCTTGGTATTGTAAAATGAACACAAACATTTTCAGACTAAAGTTAACTGGTGGGATTGAGATTAGTTAGAGCTCCATCGAAGGGCCGAAAAGCACTTTCCACTAACTGTTTTAATGTAACTATCGGTAGTGTAACATGAACCCAAAATTTTTAGATTGGAGTTAGCTGAGGATAAATGACGTCACATTCGTCAGTTAGTGACGAGTTAGTATAAAAGTAATTCCACATCGCCCATACGATCCGAGGACCTTTCATTCCAAAGTTATTTTGAGCTTCAGGCGTGGTTTAACTGAACTTATTTAGATATGAGTGATGTCGGTTGGCAACTAATCCGAGTTTAGTTAAACTTCTATCGAAAGTACTTAACACTAACTGTTTTAATGTAACTATCGGTAATGTCAAACGTGACGTCACGTTCGTCAGTTAGTGACGAATTAATAGAAAAGTAATCCCACATCCCCCTAACGAACCGAGGACCTTTCATTCGAAAGTTATTTTGAGCTTAAGGCGTGGTTTAACTGAACTTATTTAGACATTAGCGATATCGGTCTGCGACTAATCCGAGTTTAGTTAAACCTCGATCGAAGGGACGAGAAGCACTCTTAACACTTAACACTCGAAGGAACGTAAAATGGTGTGGGAATTGTCGCGTGTCTTACCTGATAGAATGCGAGCGAGTAACCCCCTTCAGGTGTATGTAAGACGCAAGCTGACACGGTCTCGGAGCGACTAAGCTGCACTTGCCCGACGGAGGTGCTATCAGCTTACGTCGCGCTCCATAGCGGGTGCTCCGCGTGGGCCCCACCCCACCACCGACGCCGCCTCCCGGAATAGACGAGGAGCGTCCCCTCCGTCGCGACGCCCGCTAAGGCGTCGGCGGCACCCAAAATGTTCCGCGGCGCCCGAGAGGAAGTTACATCTAATTCCACAAATTTTTCAAAAAAAAATCTAACCTATCAAGTATTGATTTGATTTGATATTGATTATTAATTATTTCAATTATTCAATTATATTGAAGTAAAAAGAGCTAACAGTGTTAGATTGGCAATATACATAACTATATATATATTGCCAACCTAAAATATACACGGAACACATAAATTGCGATGTGCTGGAACTATATCAAGTTGGTAGTATTGGATGATTCTGACGTCATCAAAATGACGTGCATCGGGATTTGTTGTAAATAGAGTATATATACCTATTATTAGATATACATATAACATATATTGGTGGTGTTCGTGGCACCTATTAGATTAACTTAATACCTACGTCATCTAGCGAAAATGTGACCTAATAGGTGAAACATGGTGATCACATATTTCACCAATTTGTTACCAGCAAGTAGACTACAACATGTAGGTGATATAAGTTATGATATCACGAGCGCTATTCTACCTACTTGGTAATTATGTTTTTTAGAATATTTAACAAGGTTGCAATAAGTTATATCCCATATTTTGTTATTAATTAGATATGGAATTTTTTCATGTTTCACGCTTTGATTAATTCTATTACAAACTACTATATTTTAAATTCTACTACAAAGTTAAAATATAACTTTTAAACAAATTTGAGTCAATTTTGAACCAATGAATTTTATAACTTTTTTTATTTTATCAATTGAACCCTATATCCATAATATTTAATAATTGAATCCTTATCCTCGAAGTATTTAATAATTTAATAGTAATTTCGCTGTGTGTATCATCAAGATGAAAGCCAATGTTTGGCGACAACTTTTCTTATTAAAAGTAACATCTATAGTAATAAATTCGCGTAATTACTATTATTATCTAATTAAACATGAATTATTAAGGTGCACTTTTACTGTGAATAACTAAAAAATTAATGATTTATTTTGAAGAATTGTAAATATATATTACTTTTTTACCTATCTTTTAGACTTTTGCATTATGTATATACTATAATGCGGGAATGTCATTAACTATTTGTTTTCTTTTTAAAAATTTACACTGTATTCTACATCACAACTATAATTTATGAACTTTATTAAAAATTTATAACATAATCCTATAGTTTTTTTAAGAAAAAAAAGTGTACAGCTGGATTTCATCAAATCTAACCATTCTGCTCCAGGACTGAATTTAATTGTATTTAGTTTATTGGAGCGTTATTAAATATTCGATTACTCAAGCAGATTTTACGTGTTTCTTGAAATTACAGCTACAAATTACAATTACAACTGCTAGAAGAGCGTAAAATAAATAAATAAACGGACAAATCAGTGACGTCACTAAATTTAGTAAACCTCACTATAGTTCTTATTTAATTTGATTCAAATTTGAAGTTGTGATGCTTTATGTAAAGAAATGACACAATTGAACGAGCGTCCTTGCAATTCTCGCTTTATACATTCTTAATTTTTGTATTAAAACTCAAATTTCGCTAAAATTTACTATAAATATTTAGTGAAGTGTCCTAGTGAAATTTAGTGAGTTTCAACCCCTGTCAAGGAAGAATTTTGGAAGATGTTAGTGTCTATTTAACAACCTGACACTGACAATTAAGTTGTAATTTGCAAAAATATTTAAAATTCACTAAAAAATTATTCTAACTTAGACTATTGTATAATTCTCTAACAGTTATTTATTGAAATGCCATTTAGGAAGTTCCTTACGTTTTAGTACTTTTTAGATAGGAGTTTTGAAGTTGTGAAACTTTTTTGAAAAAATTTACACAACTCAACGCGAGTAGTTATAATTTACCACAATTTCTAGTTTCAAAGATTCATAATTTATGTATTCAAAATCAGATTTGGGTGAAATTTACTAGATTTATTTACTGTAGTGTCCTAGCGAAGTTTAGTGAGTTTCAACTCTTTCAGTGAAGAAGTTTTGAAGTTGTTAGTGTCCCTTTAACAATCTCACAATGATTGAATCAATTTGCAATTAATTTAAAAATTCATAAAAAAATTATTCTAACTTCAATTATTGTATAATTTACTAACAGTTATTTATTAGAGTGTTTTTTAGGAAGTTTCTTACGTTTTAGTACTTTTTAGATAGGAGTTTTGAAGTTGTGATGCTTTTTGGAGAAAATTGACACGGCTGAACGAGAGTAGTTACAATTTGCCACAATTTCTAATTTCAAAGATTCATAATTTATGTATTCAAAATCAGATTTTGGTGAAATTTACTACATTTATTCACTGTAGTGTCCTAGCGAAGTTTAGTGAGTTTCAACTCTTTCAGTGAAGAAGTTTTGAAGTTGTTAGTGTCCCTTTAACAATCTGACAATGATTGAATCAATTTGCAATTTTCAGGTATTTTAAAAATTCATAAAAAAGTTATTCTAACTTCAATTATTGTATAATTTACTAACAGTTATTTATTAGAGTGTTTTTTAGGAAGTTCCTTACGTTTTAGTACTTTTTAGATAGATGTTTTGAAGTTGTGATGCATTTTGGAGAAAATTGACATAACTGAACGAGAGTAGTTACAATTTGTTACAATTTCTAAATTCAAAGATTCATAATTTATGTTTTGAAAATCAGATTTTGGTAAAATTTACTACCTTTATTCACTGTAGTATCCTAGTGAAGTTTATTGAGTCTCAACTCTTTCAATGAAGAATTTTTGAAGTTGTTAGTGTCCATTTAATAACCTGACAATTATTGAATTAATTTGCAATTTTCAAGGATTTTAAAAATCCATAAAAAATGATTCTAACTTAGATTATTGTATAGCTCAGTAACAGTTCTTTAGTAGAGTGTTTTTTAGGAAGTTCCTTACGTTTTAGTACTTTTTAGATAGACGTTTTGAAGTTGTGATGCTTTTTGGAGAAAATTGACACAGCTGAACGAGAGTAGTTACAATTTGCTACAATTTCTAGTTTAAAAGCTTTATAATTTATGTATTCAAAATCAGATTTAGGTGAAATTTACTACATTTATTCACTGTAGTGTCCTAGCGAAGTTTAGTGAGTTTCAACTCTTTCAGTGAAGAAGTTTTGAAGTTGTTAGTGTCCATTTAATAACCTGACAATGATTTAACCGATTTGCAATTTGCAAGGATATTAAAAATTCATAAAAAAAATTCAAACTGCAATTATTGTATAATTTACTAACAGTTATTTATTGGAATGTTTTTTAGGAAGTTCCTTGTGTTTTAGTACCTTTAAGATAGGAGTTTTGAAGTTGTGATGCTTTTTAGAAACAAATTGACACAACTCAACGAGAGTAGTTATAATTTACCACAATTTCTAGTTTCAAAGGTTCATAATTTATGTATTCAAAATCAGATTTTGGTGAAATTTACTACATTTATTCACTATAGTGTCCTAGCGAAGTGTAGTGAGTTTCAACTCTTTCAGTGAAGAAGTTTTGAAGTTGTTATTGTCCCTTTAACAATCTCACAATTATTGAATCAATTTGTAATTTGCAAGGATTTTAAAAATCCATAAAAAATGATTCTAACTTAGATTATTGTTTAATTCACTAACAGTTCTTTATTAGAGTGTTTTTTAGGAAGTTCCTTACGTTTTAGTACTTTTTAGATAGGAGTTTTGAAGTTGTGATGCTTTTTGGAGAAAATTGACACAGCTGAACGAGAATGAGTAGTTACAATTTGCCACAATTTCTAGTTTCAAAGATTCATAATTTATTTGTTCAAAATCAGATTTTGGTGAAATTTACAACATTGATTCACTGTAGTGTCCTAGCGAAGTTTAGTGAGTTTCAACTCTTTCAGTGAAGAAGTTTTGAAGTTGTTAGTGTCCATTTAACAACCTGACACTCACTGAATTAATTGGCAATTTGCAAAAATATTTAAAATGAACTAAAAAATTATTCTAACTTAGACTATTGTATAATTCTCTAACAGTTATTTATTGGAATGTCTTTTAGTAAGTTCCTTACGGTCTAGTACTTTTTAGATAGGTGTTTTGAAGTTGTGATGCTTTTTGGAGAAAATTGACACAGCTGAACGAGAGTAGTTACAATTTGCTACAATTTCTAGTTTCAAAGATTCATAATTTATGTATTCAGAATCAGATTTTGGTGAAATTTACTACATTTATTCACTGTAGTGTCCTAGCGAAGTTTAGTGAGTTTCAACTCTTTCAATGAAGAAGTTTTGAAGTTGTTAGTGTCCATTTAACAACCTGACAATGATTGAATCAATTTGCAATTTTCAGGTATTTTCAAAATTCATAAAAAAAATTATTCTAACTTCAATTATTGTATAATTTACTAACAGTTATTTATTAGAGTGTTTTTTAGGAAGTTCCTTACGTTTTAGTACTTTTTAGATAGGAGTTTTGAAGTTGTGATGCTTTTTGGAAAAAAATTGACACAACTCAACGAGAGTAGTTACAATTTGCCACAATTTCTAGTTTCAAAGATTCATAATTTATGTATTCAAAATCAGATTTTGGTGAAATTTACTACATTTATTCACTGTAGCGTCCTAGTGAAGTTTAGTGACTTTCAACTCTTTCAGTGAAGAAGTTTTGAAGTTGTTAGTGTCCCTTTAACAATCTGACAATTATTGAATCAATTTGCTATTTGCAAGGATTATAAAAATTTAGTTTAACTTTAATTATTATAAAATTCAGTAATAGTTATTTATTGGGGTATTTTTTAAGAAGTTTGGTAAGTTCCAGTACTTATTATATAGGTGTTTTAAAGTTGTAATGCTTTATACAAAATAATTTACACAATTTAACAAGTGCAAACACTGCAATGATAGTAACCCGGCCAATTATCTTGTTTCTTATACCAAACACATTTGTTAAGTGTGTGAAAGAGAAGGTATTACAAGATATGTATATAAATTGCCTTTTAAACTAAAAGAAGTTCAAAAGTTCCCTGCCAACTTAAGACAGTAACACCACAATACATGATGTGTTAAACGTATGACGATTTTCGAAAAAACAACTTTATTACCGTCACAATTAACATGTCAAACATAATTACCATCTCTAATCTTAAGATTTTAAGCACAGTACAGTCATAATTTATTGTTATTACAATTAACGTGATTATCCGACGTGATATCTTTCAGTTCATTCGAGAGTTCGTTCCTAAAAAGAAGTTTGCTTAAGAGATTATGGACAACATTACGAATGGAGATAGAAGGTAAATAAATATAATTTATACAACCAACCAATAAATGTCACTTCGTAAATTCGTTTAATGTGATGTGTAAAGTACAGAAATTCAGGTAATAAATAGAAGGAAATCTAACTGCAGCTATTACTTGTGACAAGTTAAAAAAAAAAGAATTTATGAAAGAGGAAAGAAGCTAAGGAGCGTTCAATCGAAAAATATTTCAGTAATTTCTAAGTTAAAATCTGTTCAACATTCAATATGAGGAGTTTCAATAAAATTAGAGTTTCAGTAATTTTTTGGCATAATTTTGTACACCACAAGACATGTAGATATTTACTCGCAAAATGGTCATTCATAATTGCCAGCATTAGATCGTTCACAGGCTGAAACTTGCTTAATTTCTCAAATATACTTCAATTAGTATTTATGTGAAGTCTTAACTAAATTGGAGTTGTATTACCTGTTTTAAGAATTTTCGAAACTGTGTTAGTGATGGATTGAGAGTTAATCGTAGTGAAACACGTCTTATTTCAAAAAGATTGTTAGGTACTGAATTGAAACTTGCTGAATTTGTTAAATGTACCTTAGTTAATGTTTGTGTAGAGTTTCACCTAAATTGGAGTTGCAGCATCTGTTTTGCGAATTTTTGTAACTGCGATAAGCTTGAATTTCGAGCAAATCATAGTGAAATAGGTCTTATTTCAAAAAGTTTGCTAGTTAATCAGCTGAAACTTGCTGAATATCGTAAATGTGCTTCATTTAACGATAGGTAAATGTCTCAAATAAATCAATGTTGCAATAAGAGCTTTTAAGAATTTTTAAAAATACCAAGAAACATAGATACCGAAGCTGAAACTTACTTAACTTCTTCATTTCAGTAACTACTTCAGTTAAGTAAAATTAGAGTTGGAGTGATTTTTTTTATAAATTATTGAGAATCACGAGAAACCAATACTGAACCGAGAAATACCAATTCAAATTTCCCACGATAAGTAGTGAACTCAAACTTACTCAATTTCTTAAATATAGTCCAAGTAACGCATATTTGAAGTTTCAACTAAATTGTAGGTGAAGTATATATTTTACGAATTTTTGAAATTTCGGCAGTAGAGACAGCTTTTTTTTACACAAAATCAAACAAAATTTAAGTTGAAAACAATATCAGATATAATTTTCTTATTATAATATTATTATTTTTATTACGTTTTATTATTTTTTCAGTATTTTATATACTATTTATATAATTTATACTTTTAATATATTTATATATATTTTATTATTTATGTATTATTTTATTATTATATTTTTAATTACATTTAATTATAATATTATTATTATTTCTTATAACAATAAGAAAAACTGGAATTTGTTTTAAAAAAATGTATAAAAAAGCTTATAAACTCAATTACGTATGAAAATAATTTATTATTAAAAGTATACATGGCCTATTTCTATCATTGAAATAAAAATAGAACGAGAAAATTGTTTTTTTAGCAAAAAAAATTTTGAAACTATTTAACCAAATTACATTGTTAATTTAAAAATTAATTTATAAACAAATTGTATATTTGTAACTTAAGATAAAACTTTGGATCTTCAACTTTAAAATGCCTCTAATGTAGTTTCTTAGTCGTTATAAACAAATTAGCTGAGATTTTTGAAAAAACTAACTTTGTACCAGATTGTTCCCAGATTGCTCCCTAAAGGGCACTTTACTCCTGAACATTCTCAGTTTCTCAAATTTTTCCTTCAAAAAAGCTTTGAGTGTTGTCACTATGCTTTATATTTGAATTAACATAATGAATGCATACAATTTTTATTTCAAATATTTTTTCCTAAAACATTCCCAAAGGGCATTTTACTCTTAATTTATTTTGTTGTACAATTTTCTGTAAATCGATTTTGGTGATTTATATAAAATTTAAAAACTTAAGTTAGCTGTTTAATGCCTATACTTTTTATTTGAAACATTTTTATCATAAATTGTCATCTAACAAACAACGCCATTTTTACAATTCAGCAAGAATTTAACGATTCACTAATAGTAGTTTTTGAAGACATTTAGTAAGTTTTGTCACATTTTATATTTAGTTTCAAAATTCCATTATTTTTTTATTGAAACTCAGATTTTGGTGAAATTCAATGAAACTGTTTATTGAAGTATGTTCTTTTTTTAGTGATGGAGTTTTGGAGTTATGACACTTTATGCAAAAAATTGCACAGTTGTACCAGTATAATTTATATTTGACAGCATCTCTAGTTCACAAATTCATAATTTTTGTATTAAAATTTATATTATCAAGAAACTCACTAAAATTGTTTATTGAAATGTCTTTTGTGAGTTTAGTGAGTGTATACTGTTTTGGTAAATGATTTTTGAAGATGGCGGTGTCTATTTGATATCGTCGTTGGAAAAAGTGGCAATGCGCATTGTTTTCAAAAATTCATAAAAAAATATTTAAATTCAGATTATGATAAAACTCAGTAAAGTTGGTAATTTTATTAGAGTATTCGAGTATGGTTGTAGTTTGCTACGATTTGTAGTTTAAAAAATTCATAAGTTTCGTATTGGAACTTAGATTTTTGTAAAATTAACTAAAATTGTTTACTTAAGTATTTTTGTACATTTGGAAATAGTTTTGGTAAGTTTCAATACGTTCATAAAGGAGTTGTGAAGTCGTGGCATTTGATGTAAAAAAATGAGCTAACTCTTCGAGGGTGGTTGCAATATTACTCGATTTCTAGTTTCAAAAATTCATAATTTTTATATTGAAATTCAGCTTTTGGTGAAACTCACTAGAGTTGTTTACTAAAGTGTCTTTTATTATTTTTTTATATTCATTTTATTATATCTCTCTATTTTATTAAATTTCCACATCTTCAGTGAAGTGGTTTCGAAGTTGTAGGTGTACATTTAAAGTGGAATAAAGTGGAAATTTGCAACCTCCTCATAAATTCATAAAATAATATATAAACTCAGTTTTGTCACAAGAATTACCTAAGTTATTGATCTAACTTCCCTTGGGGAGTTTAGTGAGCTACAACTCCTTTTATGAAGGAGTTTTGAAGTTATAAGTGCCCATTTACCAAATTGACAGTGGCAGGATCAAGTGAAAGTTTGCAATGAATTTAAAAATTCATAAACAATACTTAAACTAAGTTTTACCATAATTGTTAATAATTATTAATTATTATGCTTACTAATTAGGAAGCAGCGCAAACTCCCTTTTTACATAATATGGCTTAGGTTAGAAATTCCAAAAAATTAATTAGTGGTTTTGCAAAGTAGCAATAAACAAAAAAAATCGGCCCAAAAAAGTGGTTTCTTAATTTATTATTTTAGACACTTTAAAATAGAGTTAGGACTTCCATATCACAGGTACAAAAACCTGAAGTTGTAATAAAAGAATTCTGTAAATCTCGTTTCGATCGGTTTATTAGATTTTGCACAATAATTTTGCAATCCAGAAAAATTGAAAAATATACAAAATTTTCAAAATTGTTTAAATATTTTTTCCACTACTCGATTTTAACAAAACTGGCTCAGCATATATAAGAGGGAACAAGCTATCATGTGCTTTTTTTTCAGAATTGAAAAATATTTATTAGAACGGTCACAGTCATTGTTTAAAGTTGGTGTCAAAATAAATTTGTCAAAATTCGAAACCAGAAATTTTTTTTAATGTAAATTTCAATTTTTTTTAATATAAATTTCAACAAAAATATTATACTGGTTACTACGAGAAACAAATAATTCTCAAGATATGAGAAAAAATAGTAATTTTATTAACCATTATTAACCATTTTATTAAACGCTAATCAACTTTGAGGAGTTATATCTCAGAAACTAATGAACAAAATAGCAACTTGTTAGACATAAAAAGAAGAGTCTTTGTCCGAGTACTTTCAGGATATGTTTTCAGAATTTCATTTAACAAAAAATTCGTTGAGATAATCTATTTGTTTATAAGCAACAAAAAAATACACCAACTTTAAACAATTACTGTTACCGTTCTAATAAATATTTTTTTAATTCTGAAAAAAGCACAGGAAAGCTTGTTCACTCTTATATAAGCTCAGCTAGTTTTGTTAAAATCGAATCTTGGAAAAACAACTGAAACAATTTTGAAAATTTTCGATATTTTTCGATTTTTCTGAATTGCAAAATTATTGTGCAAAATCTAATAAACCGATCGAATCGAAATTAACATGATGCTTTTATTATAACTTCAAAATTTTCTACCTGTGATATGGAAGTCCTAACTCTATCGTAAAGTGTCTAAAATAATCCACTAGTGGTGGACACGAGACGGGACGAAAAACGACATGGTCTCGTCTCGTCTCGAAAAATTCCCAAAAATTATGTCTCGCCTCGTCTCGATCTGGTACAGGTCTCGTCTCGTCTCGTCTCGTCTCGTCTCGTCTCGTGTCTCGAAAAGTCTCGAAACAAATAGACGTATATAAATGGTACTTTTATAAATGTATACTTTTTTGATAACATTTACTGATTTTCTTGAAGTAGCTATACAGGTGTGGTAAAGATGAATGTACAGTAGCATTTTATTGATGTTATGTTTTGATAAAGAATATTTCATTTTTAGGAAATACTGAATTAAAGAAATTTGATTATAGAGAACAATTACAAAATCGAAAATAAATATTATTAATAAATAGACTTCTTAGGATACTACCTATAAAACAAAGTTATTAAATAAACTTATAAAATAAACTATATATCTTTATAAGGACAAATAAGAAATTAATATCATCTGTATATTATATATTATATGTGAAATTGGTATTATTTGATAGAATTATCAAATTTTAAAAGTAAAATTACCTACCATAATTTTAGAAAAATTTTCTGGTAATGGTATACATACTTTTCATTTTAGGAAATTCTTAAATTGCAATTTCTTAAAAAGAAATCGAGACTTCTAGACTTATCGAGACGAGACGCAATTATGTCTCGTCTCGTCTCGTCTCGAACCAGTACTGGTCTCGTCTCGTGTCCACCACTAGAAACCACTTTTTTGTTTATTGCTATTTTGTAAAACCGCTAATAAATTTCTGGATTTTTATGTAAAAAACGATTCTGCAACTTTTTCTCTGTTCAACTTTCTTCTAAATTCAATAGGTACTTAAAAAGTTAGAAGCAAAATAATTTGAAAAAACGCGTTTTCTCAATTTCTTTTTTAAATTGTTGCATTCTAAAAAATGTTCCCGACCTCAATCCTTATTCTCGGCGTTATTTCCGAGGTATTCATCTAAAAACATTGCGGTTACGTCTTACGTCCATCTAAAGCAAATTTCTGAAAGATGAGTCTTGGACTATAGTCTAAAAACCCAGTTTTTCATATTAAAAAAATCTCTTCACACCGTCCGGAATAGAAACGAAACCCGTCGTCACTTCTCCGATTAATCTCAAGTTCAAGTCCCAATTATTCAGACCTTTAAGCGAAATCAGATGAAAAGCGAAAGTGTACGTTATACGTACACCGTACGTTCGTACTTATCTCTATGGCATTGTAAAAGACGTACTCGTCCCACTGACCCGGACAAGATATATCCCGCAAATGTGAGGAATCCGACGGTTTTCCCGAAGACGAGAGGAGATCCGGGGAGTCCCGCTCCGGGAAACTTGTCCGGGAGACAGGGAACGGTCGAGGGGGGGTGGTTTTTCCGGGATTGGGGAGTTTTCCGGGAGCGACCCTGTGCCGAGCTCTGTATATGGAAGAAATGTTACGAGGTGCCGCAAGGTCGTGTGGGAGATCACTCGCGACGCCAGACTCGCCTACATACAGGGTGTCCGGCAAGTACAAGGCTGAATTGTCGGCGGTGTACAGGGGACGTCCAAATAGTCACTAACTGTTTCATATAAAAAATTACCTTTTTGCGCAACCCGGTTAAAAATGTGTCATTTCTATATACCTGTACCTCGCGGAAAGCGACGAATTGCCGGCCGACCAGCTCCGAACGTACTTTTCCGCCCTAGGGCGTAAAAGTGCACATTTCCGCCCGGCATAGAAATGCGCCGGATGCGCGGCGTAGAGATGAGCGAAATATCACGAACTGTGATTGGTGAAAACGATTGCTCTATGGTCGCAACACATAATACACATGTCAGATGTCAGAACAAAGCATTATCATAGGACAAGTATTTTAATATTAAAATTGATTAAGTTTCTCGTTATTTGCTTATTAGCGGGTTGCGCAAAAAGTACTGTGTTCACCACGGGCGGAAACGAAATTTCAACTCGTGCGGAAGTGGCCCTCGTTGAAATTTTCGTTTTTCTGCCCTTGGTAAACAATATACTATTTCACTTATAACCTTTCAAACTTGTCATGGTAAAATCGTTAAGAATATCTAAACTGAATACATGATTTTAATAACATTTGGTGTAGATACATAACATACTATGATCTTTATTTTTTGGTTCTTATTACATTTACAATCTTCATTGAAAGTCAACATTCGAGATCTTAACTGGATTGACAGTTATGGTATGACAAGTGGCAGCAATAAGTTCCTCACACGAATTACTGACGAAGAGGTACTAGATAGAGTTAACGATTTAGGAGATAATTTGATTTACTTATCGCACCTAAGTTGTAAGCGCCTTCGCCATTTCCGAGAGTTTCCTTGATATGAGATCAAAGAGCTAGGGACCACACTGAGCCAATTTTGTGAAAACGCCTAAAACGTTAAAACAAGCACAAAATTTCTTGTCTTTTATATATATATATATATATATATATTAATTTATGTTTAAATAGTACCTAAGTAATTATTTTTAAAAATACGTCTCAAAGTTACTAAACCTCCAAAGAAGTTTATGGCGTCCAGATTCAGTCTTCTTGGGCATCTGTTCAAAATGTGGTTCTTGTATTTCAGTACTTTTTGCCGGCTGTACTTGAACTTGATTCACATTTTAATAAAATTTACTTTATTTGTATATTAATTTATTTCTCGAAATAATTGTTACTGTCTTTGTAAAATGTCTGTTTTTACTGTCTGACTACCTTTTTGTAGCATACCGTCTTTCCATTATAGTACGATTCTAGTGTTTTCTAGTAGTGTTTCTGTCCCGTTATTCATCCCCTGTTTTAGCTTAGCTCCCTATTTCAATTCTTCAGAAAATTTTGCCATATGATTGCCCACTTTGTTTAATTTTGTTTTTAAAAGTTTTAGTAGCATTCAGAAGGTAACATTAATTTTTCCTTGAAATTAGTTTAATATAATATCTTTCAGTTCGGCCTTAATCGATTATTATACAATTTCCCTTTTTAAAAATGTAGTACAAATGTGGTTTCAATCTCAAATAAAGGCCAATTTCTCTGAAACCAATATGGAAAAAAGTAAGTTTTATGATAAAACTTAGTTTAAGTATTGTTTATGAATTTTTACCTTCATTGCAAACTTCCACTTCATCCTGCCATTGTCAGGGTGTTAAATGGGCCCCTACAACTTCAAAACTCCTTCATCAAAAGAGTTGTAACTCACTAAACTCCTCAAGGCAGCTAGATCAAAAACTTAGGTAGATTTTGTGACAAAACTGAGTTTATACATATTATTTTATGAATTTATGAGTTGGTTGCAAATTTCTACTTTATTCAACCACTATGTCAAGATGTTAGATGTACACCTACAACTTCGAAACTACTTCACTGAAGATGTTGAAATTTAATAAAATACAGTGATATAATGAAATAAATATAAAAAAATAATAAAAGAAAAGACACTTTAATAAACAACTCTAGTGAATTTTACCAAAAGCTGAATTTCAATATAAAAATCATGAATTTTTGAAACTAGAAATCGAGTAATATTGCAACCACCCTCGAAGAGTTAGGTCATTTTTTTACATCAAATGCCATCACTTCACAACTTCTTTATGAAAGTATTGAAACTTACCAAACCTCTTTAAAGTGTCAATACTTAAGCTAACAATGTTAGTTAATTTGACAAAAATCTGAGTTTCAATTCGAAACTTATGAATTTTGTAAACTACAAATCGTAGCAAACTGCAACCATACTCGGATACTCTAATAAAATTAACAACTTTAGTGAGTTTTACCGTAATACTTAGTTTAAATATTTTTTTTAATTTTTGAAAACAATGCACATTGCCACTTTTTTCAACGACGTTATCAAATAGACACCGCCAACTTCAAAACTCCTTTTCCAAAACAGTATAAACTCACTAAACTCCCAAAAGACATTTCAATAAACAATTTTAGCGAGTTTTGTGATAATAGAAATTTCGATACAAAAATTATTAATTTGTGAACTAGAGATCCACTATACCGGTACAATTGTGTCAATTTTTTGCATAAAGTGTCATAACTTTAAAACTCCTTCACTAAAAAGAGAACATACTTCAATAAACAGTTTCATTGAATTTCTCCTAAATCTGAGTTACAATGTTAAAATAATGGAATTTTGAAACTAAATCCACATATTCGTTTAATTATATTAATTTTTTTATTAAAAAAATGTCTTTAAAACTATTATTAGTGAATCGTAAAATTCTTGCTGAATTGTAAAAATGGCGATGTGTAACATCGTAAGACTTTCTCATATAGCCGGACAAAAATTCATGGCAACATTATCACCGTTTTATAAAATAAATTTAGTATTGAATATTAACATTTTCTCTTATTAGTAAATATTTCTCTTGGTCGTTTATTAGATGACAAAGGTTTATGAAAAATGTTTTTGACTACAACTAACTATCGAAACGATAAAAAATGAGTTCATCATGAGTTCAAAATGAGTAAATCACTAAAACCATTTTAAAGAAAATTTTACAACAAAATAAAAATTCTTAAAAGTAAAGTGCACTAAGTAAAGAACACTACTACATAAAGTTTAATGATTATTATTTAAATTATTATTTAAAATCATTAATTAACAAGTACTAACTATTTGATCAATTAAATATGATTAAATGTATGATTAAACCTGCATTTCGATAAGGAAAGGTGATTTGGAAATTATATGACATAACATGGTCTTATCGGTAGGGTCTGATATACGTTCAGTCTGTTACATAGGTAGGTACTTATTAAATAAATAATATCGAGAAACGAATATACCTATACTTAAAAACATTAAGAGGACAATATTAACAAAATCAGGAGTAATTTCGTTTAATGGGGCCCCACTAAAATTTGCCAGAAGAGAGACATTAAGTCAGAAAGAGAAAAATTAGGTTAAAATCTCGCAAGGTTTCCATAGCCACCCAGGGGGTACTTGCTCAGCTCGTTACCTTTTTTGTTTTAAGTGGTCGGTTCGCCTCTAACGAAATCAACCTGGGAAGTCCCATTTGAAATCGATGGAAGCCCTATTAATCCACTTTTCTCTTGTGGCTTGATTTTTAATGGGGCCCCGTTATTTGTTTTACATTCATCACGTAAAACACAAAAAGGTGAGAATGGATACGAAACAATTATAAGGTGTGTGTACCTCTAAAAGTACCTGAAGAGGAAGAGATACATAACAAATACAATGAAAAAGAGTACCTACCTTGAGATATACCTGAAAGTAAAAAGAGCAGTATGCCTGAAAAGAAAACAATGCTAAGTACCTTAAATTATCTGAAACAGGAAAAAAGGATAAAAGGTAACATTACAATTTAAAATTAGCTAAAAGTGTCTAAAAAAAAGTTGCCTGAAAATGAGACGTACCTACCTGAAAGTAAAAAAAATATCTGAAAAAAAGTTAAGTACCTAAAATTATCTGAAACAAAGAAAAAAGGGATAAAAGGTAACATTACAATTTAAAATAAGCTAAAAGTGTCTAAAAAAAAGTTGCCTGAAAATGTAAAACAAATTAAATACACCTTGATACATACCTGAAAGTAAAAAGAGCAATAAATCTGAAACAGAACCACGTTAAGTACCTTAAATTATCTAAAACACAAAGTAACAAAACAATTAAAAAATTATTAAAAGTGCATGAAAAGAAAAAGATGTACCTGAGTGGACATAACAAATACAGTGAAAAAGAATACCATAAGAAATACCTGAATGCCAAAATAGCAGTAGGTATACCTGAAAAAAAGGAAGTGTAATACCTGAAATTACCTAAAACAGACGACAAATGGATTTAAAACATTTAAAAAATGGATAAAAGTGCTTGAGACAAATACCTGAAAATGCAAAACAAATACACCTTAAGACATACCTGAAAGTAAGAAATTGCACTGTTAAAAAAATTACAAGTACCTGAAATTCAAAAAAATTGCATAAAATACCTTACTCAAACATAAAAGATTTAGGTACCTACCTATAAAAAAAAGAATGAGTGTTACTGAAAATAAAACAAATATTTATGTATAACATACGTACTTACCTGAAAACCAAAAAATATAAAACTCGCTCGCAAAACACTAAAAGCACCACGATCCACGAAAACATTTCCGATTTTTCCAAAGAAAACAATATCCGGCAATGGCCAGACTACATTCGAAACGTCAAACGATGATATAACAGTAAAGGCGCGTCCATAAGGAAATGTGCACCTACCTGAAAATAAAGAAAAAAGTCTATTAGCGTTGAAATTAAAGAAAATTTGAGTTCATTATACCTTAAGACCCTTAAAACTCTCTTCCATCTCGGTTGTGTGCGAAGGCGCTCTCCGATGATCATTTTCTGTAAAGATGAAAAACCGAATTAAAGAATGGACATTTAAACGACTCATTTTTGTAAAATAGACAAGTTTAAAATTACTAAATAACAAAATTTCCGTTATAGAAGTGACAATGATTATATTGTAATGCGAAAAGTAAACAGCGCGAGACGTGTTTACTCATATTAGACCTGAGCGGCTACTTCAAAAGAAATTGCCGCGACGCTTAATTGAATTCTATAAAAAAAGACAGCTCCATGAATACTTCGGGATTATTATTTAAGGAAAGTGATTTATGACACTCTGGAGCTTTCTACATAATAAAAGATATTTCGAGTAATTACACGAATACGCGAGAAGGTTCCCGACTACAATTGAGATGTATATTAGGAGTATTAGTAGACGGAAGCCGCGACAGTAAATAGCGAAATAGCGAGAGCGTTTGAAGTGAAATAAATTAACGATTAAGAGTGGTGATATAAATTAATTAGTTAAGTGTGTTATATAAATTAGTTTAGTAATAGTGTAAATAAATTAAGTAGTGTCTAGTATTAGTATTAGTGTAAATAAATTAGAAAATAAACGTTATAATATAATCAGATAACAAAAACATTTCTTCATTATTTGCAATTGAATTTTAAATATCTGATCATTTCTTATTGTTCTAAGTAAATTCTACCTTACTATGTGAAATTGAAACAAATTTAACAATCTCATCTAAATGTAACAGACCCCACAAACCCAGATTAACTACACAATCTCATATACAATACAATAGAAAGGCACAATTATTTAGTTAGTTGTGTAAAATTTATAACATTCATTTATAATGATCGAAATTAATAAGATTTCAATGTAACTTGTGAATATTTCTTTGGCGGGATACTTACCACTTACCCAAGGATTCCCAAGGCCCGAATCTCATCTCTCCTCTCATGTGTGGATCCTGGAGGCACGTCTTCTTTTTCCTCGCCATCCCAAAGACGTCAACACTCTAGGACTCCTTTAAGTGATCAAAAATTAACCATAACAATCGAAGCATTGAACTGACGTTCTAGTGTAAATTTGAATGCCACCCAGAATCAATGTAGTAATTTGGAAAAGACTTATGTACTTCCAAAATTATATCTAGGAGCCTTTAAGAAATCCTAGAGCGCAGACGTCAGTGGTGGGAAGTGTTTTATTCACCGAATTCACTTTCACAATCACAAAGGACTCGGATTAAAGGACTTTTGTTAACGAATAATTTATAACATCCGTTCGCGACCGATTCTTAGCCGAAACTAACCCTCTGAGAGAATTACACAATTAATCATCTCGACACCTCATAATGCTTATCTTAACGATGATTTTATTTTAACGAGCCTTTTTGCACACTTATCGTTCTCGAAAATCCGTTAGTACGTAATATAAGATTTTTGCTTCTAATAGCACTTATACAACAGATTATTTTTGCTTGTTAATTATTCTCGAAAGTTTTCTATTCGTTGAATATTTCTAACAGTGAATTTTATTAAATTAGGGCTACAGAAAAATGGAAAAAATAAAAACAATAAATAATAATATTGGTTTACCTAGACGAAAATGTCATGCATATAACTTATTACTCTACCAACCGATGCATTTAAGGAAGTGCCTTTTAGGGTAATTTTAGACAAAAATGTTTCAAATAAAAAGTATAGGCATTAAACAGCTAAATAAAGTGGAGATTTGGTATAAATCACTAAAACCGTTTTAAAGAAAATTTTACAACAAAACAAAAATTGTTAAGAATAAAATGCATTTAATAATATTTTCAGAAGAAAATATTTCGAATAAAAATTGTATACCTTTAATATGTTAATTCAGATATAAAGTTTAATAAAGCCTTTTTGAATTTTTTTTGAGAAAGTGGAAATTTTCAATACTGCCCTTTAGGGAGGTATTACAAAAAAAATGTTTCAAATAGAAGTTGTAGCCATTGATTAGGTCAAGTCAAATCTAAAATTTAGTATGAATTGGTAAAGCTGTTTTAGGGAAAATTTAGAAAAACTGAAAAATCACAAAAGTAAAAGGCCCTTCACTAAACTCCGTCACTAAAAGAATTGAAACTTACTGAGCTCCCCAAAGACATTTCCATAAACAAGTTGAGTAAGTTATACTGTAATTTGATCTTAACTATTTTTATGACTTTTTAAAACACAATGCCCTCTCAGGTTGTTAAATAACCATTTTCTTCACTAAACGAATTGAAGCACACTAAACTCCCAAGGGACACTTAAACAAAGAATTTTAATTAGTTCCACCAAAATCTAAGTTTCAAATACAAAATTATGATTTTTTGAAACTGGAAATCGTAGTAAATTGCAACTATACTCATCCAATTTTCTCATATTTTACACAAAGCTTCACAACTTTATGATTCCTTTAAAAAAAGTGCTGAAACTCACTTGTTCAAAGCACTTCAATTAAAGTGAGTTTTACTACGATTTGAGTTTGAATATTTTTTATAAATTTGAAAATCTTTGATAATAATTGCAACTTCATTCAATTAGTGTCATGTAGTTAAATGGACATCGATATCTAGAAAACTCGTTTACTGAAAGTATTGAAACGCACTAAACATTCCAAGGACTCTTTAATAAAGAAGTGCAGTGAGTTTCATTTCATCCAATAAACACTAAACTCCCAAGGGACACTTGAACAAACAATTTTGATTAGTTTCACCGAAATCTGCTGTTTCAAATACAAAATTATGATTTTTTGAAACTGGAAATCGTAGTATATTGCAACTATACTCATCCAATTTTCTCACTTTTTACACAAAGCGTCACAACTTTAAGATTCCTTTAAAAAAAGTGCTGAAACTCACTTGTTCAAAGCACTTCAATTAAAGTGAGTTTTACTACGATTTGAGTTTGAATATCTATTATAAACAAGGCGTACTAGATGACCCGGTGAACGTTGTATTACCTATATATATTTTGAAAAATATGGTGAAAACTTAATACAAAATTTTTATCTACATTAAATTAAATGCAACACATTTATACAAATAATTAATTTAAGGCTTTCTGATGTACTATATATTTTGGCTTTCTTTGCGATTCGTAAGTATATAAAGATCATGGTTTTACGACTCGCAAACACGCGATGTATAATTGCCCATGCGCGAAACAGGGAAACTCCAAGTTGATTCCGGAAACTGTCCTTGTATACCCTTCCAAAAATTATTTGCAATTTATGACTTAAGTCTCACGACGGGGGCTCGAGTATTAACGCAGCAGGGTGCACCGTAAAACTTCTGTAAGAAGCCGATTGAGAGGAAGGTAACAGAGTAGTACTCCAGCGATTTTTAGGAATTTAGATTTCGTATTAGCATTAATAATAATTTTTCTATGTTCCGGCTCCGGCACTAAAATGACAGCTATTTTATCACTAAAATAGTGATATTTTACAGTGCTTTAATGAGGCTTATTAAAGCATCGATTTTGGTAATTTTTTTTGTTGGGTTGGTAACAAGATACTATTTAAATCCATTAAATTAAATTTGAAAATGGGGTGAAAATTGACAGCAGCAATACCAACTCAAACGTCATGGTAAAAAAAATCCCCAGATAAGAAATTTTAAATTATTTAAACATAAATAAAAATGAAATGGAAGCCGGAACATAGAAAATGTTGTAAAGTACTCGTTGCAGAAACTATATTTAAAAAGTTGTATTAAAGTGGCACATTTTGAGTCAAAGTATACAGTAGGTACCTATACTTATATTAACGAGAAGGCAGTTGGTATATGAAGTAGTGGTTTCAGAAGGTTTATAAGAAAATGGCAAATTTTAATGTCCTTTGTCCCTTGCCCTTAATGCCCTTAATACTTTTGCGGTTTCAAATTGATACATATACTATATTAAAATGAATAGTGCTTATCGTATAACAAAGCTACTCCGTTCGGACATAGTGGAAAAAATAAAATTGATAGAAAAAAAAATCACAGAACTGCCAGAAGAAAAAATTAATCAGCTAGAATTAAAATAATAAAAATACTTTAAAAACCATTTGGGTTTTGAAACACTAAGAATTACTCATTAAATTTATTAGTACGGACCATTCCCAGTTCTTAGGTGTTTATCTCAGGCGGTATTCCGACGAAACCGCAAATCAGTAGTTTACTACCTGTTAATTGCACTCCCCGTCGCTAAGGGTAGGATCGTAAATTGCAAATAAATATTGGACGGGTATATCTGCAATTTTGTATATTATTTTTTTTTAATTTTTAATAAACAATTTATTAAAAATTACCTTGAAAGTGGGCATGAAATTTTCCTGTACAGTATGCGTTGCACCAAACGACGTCATTTGAAAGCAATTATTATATTTTTGGATGTTGGCCAAGAAATTTTTAGTCATTTCCCACCCCAGAAACTAATGAGCATAATGGATCTGATGGTGGGAACAATTTTGCTTTACCACCAGCACAACATAATCCAGTAGATCCACATGTGTATTTTAACGATTTACAATATTGACTAATGATTGTCATTTCTCCAATCGTTACGGATTGGTCGGCACAATAATCTATTTCCGGGTCGTAGTGGAATGCTACTCGTTCTACGTTTACAGGAACACTACGTTTGCGGTATCGCTCTATTTCATTGTGTCGTGCTCGCTGCTGTTGTATTTGATGTGCCCTAAGTAATTCAATTCTAAGCATATCTACTTCATAATTATTCACTGTTGAACGCAATTCTGTCATACCAATACGAATGTTATCATTATATCTGTCTCTCGCTGGTCGTCAGTGCGATTTGAACGTGGGGTAGCTCGTCGCACATTTGATTGACTTCGACGACGTAAGTCAGGTCGTCTTCTCCTTGGCATCTTAAAATTAATAAAGTTTTCGCGCACTGGCAAACTGATGATAGATTTTAATAATCGTCTTGATATTTATTTATTTGACAACCAACTGACAACTACATTTTCATTTGTTTGATTATAAATGTCAAATTACAAAACGTACCTTTTTTAGTATTTACGTTACTTGTTGTTTATGTTTCTCACCACTTAAACCTTCCCTTAACTTCCACAAATATTTCAAGATCAAAATTAGCAAAATCGGTCCAGCCATTCTCGAGTTTAAGCAAGACAAATGATCAGAAATTCATTTTTATATATACAGAGATTTGAAAATCCTTGAAAATTGCAGGTTCATCAATTTTTGATCATATCTTGGTGGCTCACCAAATATTTTTCAAATTTGATAATGACATGAAAACTGTAAACTGTGTGGCACTATTTGGAGGTTAAGTAATTAAAAAAAAAAGGTGTTTATATAGACTTACCATTATGAATTTTTCAACATTTTTGGATGGCAATGCGAATAAAATAAAGTGTAAAAAACCACTTCTATGGCATTTTTTCGGTTTTAATAGTTATCTAGAGTTTAACCCAAAATTTAACCTTCCTACCACCTTTCGACCATTATAATCCAATCTAAGGATCCTGACAGGCCATTTTGACTAATATTACCCAACCAGAACCTTTTTCGTATCTGAATCGATACGTGTAAATGAAAAACATTTCAATTTTCACCAGATCCGCTATGTAGATTACTCTATCGAGACCCTACTTATCCGAGCTCCAACGGCCGACATTTTCGGGACCGCTGGCATGAACTTAAGCGGGACCTGCGCGTCCCGACGGGAATAGGAGAGGCGTCCGGAGTGGTGGGAAAGGCGCTTTTGGGGCCGTCGCGACGCTTGTAGCTTTTAGGACTGCGTCAACCTCCGATCGTCCTCAGGCACAGGTAGGTGAAGTGTTTTCGAAAACGCGTCTCTCTCTCTCTCTCCCCATTGAAAATTCATTGCGATATCGAATAAGAATTAAGTCCTATTGCGGTCTGCGCAGACACAGTGTTTTAGTACCGGGGGTGGCGCACCCTTACATCCCCCACCACCATCACAATTTGTAACAGAAAAAAAATTAATAACTAGTGAGGTGATAAACTGTGGATTAAACGTACAAAACCGGTAAGTGGACAATTTTGTTATTAACACGCGACGCGCGCAAGTGACACCGTTATGTAAAAAAAATAGACCTGTCACTAGGCCAAAATTGAGGTTTGCTCGCTCTCGATTCTTAAAATAGTCGTGTAATTCAATACTAACGACTGGTGGAATTTCGCGAAAACCAAATAGAACGTTTTGGGCTATTTTTAAATTATCTTTCGGCACTCGAGAGGGATACAATGTTAACTCACAGCGAAATTTTGATCTAACCTTAGGATTACCTTCCATAATGGACACTGAGGGTATTGATAGAGAAGTGAAATAGGCCCTTTTGATTTAACTCTGCTTTAATATGAAATAAATTTAATAGTTCTCACGGGCAATACTAATGAAAACCCAACATTTTACAACTAACTTGACCCATAAAGTACCATGTTTAGAACTTAATTAGGAGTGATTTAAATTATAACGTTAATGATTTTTAATTCTTCAATTAAATCCTTATAAATTAATTTTATAAAATAGTTAATCAAATCATGTTATAACCTAATCAGGAGTGATTTAAATTATGAGGTTTATATGTTCAATTCAGTTCTTACAAAATAATTTTATAAAATAGTTAATCAAATCATGTTATAATTTAGTTAGGAGTGATTTAAAATATAAGGTACTAATTGATTTTTAATTGTACTATTTAATTCTTATAAAATAATTTAATAAAATAGTTAATCAAATTCATTTTTCACGTTGTATCCAAAAAATATGTCAAGGTCATCGTTTTAAAATCTAAATTGTGTTAATGCCCCCAATTGCAAGGATAAAACAAATTATCCTTTTAATAACATCGTTGCAATTCATCACTTCAAGTCCTTTTCAGAATTCATAAAATCATAAAAAAATTATGAACGAACTTTAATAGTAATTATGTTTTCCACAAACAGTTTCGTAACGTTTGCAATTTCATCCTCAGATGCTCGATAATTTTTCCAAAATTTGCAGCTCCTTATAAGGTTATATAGGATGCATTCATTTGTTAAAAATAGGAATTTTGGTTCATTTTGTTTTTCTGAAATTTCTGTCAAAATCGCCTTAAATTGCCTTTTCATTGTGTGAAAACATATGGAACCCAAGAGGAGGGGGTGACGATATTACATAACTGACAGTTGGCTCTAATTTGCATTAAACTACGTCATAAGAATAGGAAGTGCGCCTGGGTTGGAGGTGGCTAAAATGACTGCAATGACGTAGACGTTAAGTTATAACAATTTTCTTCCCACTCTCGATTAATCCCGTTCCAACTTTTCACTATCTTTTGAAAACTAGTGAAAGCGCCGACGGTAAAATTATTATTTAAGGTGTCAAAATTACACGCTCTCGCCGCCTGCGAGTCGGACCGTCAAATTCCCGTGATATCATCGCGTCTAAACTAGGAGCGAGTTAAATTTAAACTCCGCCATGGAATGTCCTCAGACAGCAGCGTCCGCGAGGAACTTTTATTGGCGATTATTCGTATCGAAACCGTCGTCCCGAAATTAAAATGTAAAGTCCCGCGGGTCCGTGCGTTTACCGACGTCTCGATCTCGGAGTTCGGCTAATTTCGACGGGGGAGTCGGGGGTTATTTAAAACTCCCGCGGGATATAAATAATGTTTAAAAATATCGCCTCCCTCTCTCTCTCTCCCTCTCTGGGTGTTTCGCTCTCATCGTCTTGGTTTATTTGCGCACGACACGCCGGGAAATCCACGAAAATAGACGAAATCTATGAAAAATTTTAATGGTCGCCCGTAGGACGGGATATGGGGAATTTCGATGTTTACCGAATGGACGGGCTATTTTCGATTTCGGCCGTAGGTTATGAGTGGGTGTCTGTATTATGTTTCAGAATCCTCTAGCGGGATGCGTGGTTGGACGGAGAATTGGTGTTCAAAATGCCCATTTCTGAACTTACATATACAATCTTTGTTAATATAAGTTTCTAAATCCGATTCTGGATAATATGTGGGTAACATCTAAATTTTTTTCTTCTCAGAATCTCTCAATTTTGGCTTATAAATCATTATCTCTGCCTCTGCTTTCAAACAACATTACTCTTAAATATATATTATGTTATCCTCCACCTTATCCTGTTTCTCCAATACTCTTCTTCCAGATCTCTCTTTTTCCATAGCATTTCTTATTTCTTTTAGACATTATGATCTGGATCTTCCTCTTTTTCTTCGTCGTACAGGTGGCCATTCAAAAGCTTTTTTGGTATTCCATTGCTACTCTTAAATTAAGACAAAACGTGGATAGAAACATTATATCGCATCAATAATACCACAAATTGAAGGTCGTATTATCAAAACTACATAGTCCTTTTGTAGTTCGATTAGATACCATTCCATTCAAAAAATCAAACAAGTTTACCTACCATATCTGACACCAAAGGATTTTTTAACATATTCTTTCTATCGTCACAAATATCACATCACTCACTTATGCCATTTCGCTTGTTTGTTACAAGAATTTGCCATTCACTTTACCTCCATAAGACACATATCCTAATAATGAACTTACGTTTGGTTATAAAACCTATTTCTAAAGCGATCCACCCTCAAACATCCCTTAATTACTCTTACTAACATACGACATTTTCTGCACCTATTTCATCTATAATCGGTACTAACGCACTATAGCGAAATAAAAAAAACTTTAGATATGTGATTTCTTGAGGAAGTAATTAGTACTAGAGCTAGATACTAAAGATATTAGAATACCCTGGATAATTGGATATGCTAGGATCCAGGGCAATTCTTATTCAGGACAAAACAGTAGTAGCGTTTGGTAACTTTTCTAGATTGCAGTAAGTAATACCCAATCTAAACCTGTTCATATTCTAGGCACCTATGAATTCCAGATTCAAGCACACTCTAGATCCCTCTACGACACGTCTTTAATTCTCTAGAATAACACGATTTTAACCGTGGTGTAGGTTGTTATCTAGCACGTTACTTATATACTAGATGCTCCATATTAATTATGAAGTGTACTGTGGTGTTAAAGTTAGGTTCTAGCTTATTCCAAGCTTTGGGAAATTCTACATGCTAGCATCTTTCACCACAAGACAGTTGTAGCGTTTGGGCACTATCTAGATTTCAGCAAGTACTACCCAATCAGAACCTGTTCATATTCTAGGCACCTATGAATTCCAGATTCAAGCACACTCTATATCATTCTACGACATGTCTCCAATTCTCTAGAATAACATCATTCTAGCCGTAGTGTAGGTTATTATGAATCCATAATAGTAATAGCACTTATATAGTTACTTATATCCTAAATGCTTCATGTTAATTATTATACACTGTGGTGCACTGTGTATTGTGGTGTTAAAGTTAGGTTCTAGCTTATTCCAAGCTTTGGGAAATTCTACATGCTAGCACCTTTCACCACAAGACAGTTCTAGCGTTTGGGCACTTTCTAGATTGCAGCAAGTATTACCCAATCAGAACCTGTTCATATTCTAGGCACCTATGAATTCCAGATTCAAGCACACTCTACATCCCTCTACTACACGTCTCCAATTCTCTAGAATAACACCATTCTAGCCGTGGTGTAGGTTGTTATCTAGCACGTTATTTATATACTAGATGCTCCATATTAATCATGAAGTGTACTGTGGTGTTAAAGTTAGGTTCTAGCTTATTCCAAGCTTTGGGAAATTCTACATGCTAGCACCTTTCACCACAAGACAGTTGTAGCGTTTGGGGGCTTTTCTAGATTGCAATAAGTAATACCCAATCAGAACTTGTTCATATTCTAGGCTCCCATGAATTCCAGATTCAAGCATACTCTATATCACTCTACGACATGTCTCCAATTCTCTAGAATAACACCATTCTAACCGTAGTGTAGGTTATTATCTAGCACGTTACTTATATCCTAAATGCTCCATGTTAATTGTACAGTGTACTGTGGTGTCAAAGTTCGGTTCTAGCTTATTCTAAGCTTTGGGAAATTCTACATGCTAGCACCTTTCACCACAGGACAGTTGTAGCGTTTGGGCACTTTTCTAGATTGCAGCAAGTACTACCCTTTGACGTAGAAATTGCATTATTAATTCCCCATCAGAACCTGTTGATATTCTAGGCACCTATCAATTCCAGATTTAAGCACACTCTACATCCCTCTACTACACGTCTCCAATTCTCTAGAACAACACAATTCTAACCGTAGTGTAGGTTATTATCTAGCACGTTACTTATGTACTAGATGCTCCATGTTAATTACACCGTGTACTGTGGTGTTAAAGTTAGGTTCTAGCTTATTCCAAGCTTTGGGAAATTCTACATGCTAGCACCTTTCACCACAAGACAGTTGTAGCCTTTGGGCACTTTTCTAGATTGCAGTGAGTAATACCCAATATAAACCTGTTTATATTCTAGGCACCTATGAATTCCAGATTCAAGCACAATCTAGATCCCTCTACGACACGTCTCCATTCCTCTAGAATAACACCATTCTAATCGTAGTGTAGGTAATAATCTAGCACGTTATTTATATACCAGGTGCTTCATGTTAATTATACAGTGTACTGTGGTGTTAAAGTTAGGTTCTAGCTTATTTCAGGCTTTGGTGAATTTTACATGCTAGCACTTTTAAGTACAAGACAGTTGTTATAGTGTTTGGGTACTTTTCTAGATTGCAATAAGTATAACCCAATCAGAACCTGTTCATATTCTAGGCACCTATGAATTCCAAATTCAAGCACACTCTAGATCCCACTACGACACGCCTCCAATTCTCTAGAATAGCACAATTCTAACCGTGGTGTAGGTTGCTATCTAGCACGTTATTTATATACTAGATGCTCCATATTAATCATGAAGTGTACTGTGGTGTTAAAGTTAGGTTCTAGCTTATTCCAAGCTTTGGGAAATTCTACATGCTAGCACCTTTCACCACAAGACAGTTGTAACGTTTGGGGGCTTTTCTAGATTGCAATAAGTAATACCCAATCAGAACCTGTTCATATTCTAGGCACCCATGAATTCCAGATTCAAGCATACTCTATATCACTCTACGACATGTCTCCAATTCTCTAGAATAACACCATTCTAACCGTAGTGTAGGTTATTATCTAGCACGTTACTTATGTACTAGATGCTCCATGTTAATTACACCGTGTACTGTGGTGTTAAAGTTAGGTTCTAGCTCATTCCAAGCTTTGGGAAATTCTACATGCTAGCACCTTTCACCACAAGACAGTTGTAGCCTTTGGGCACTTTTCTAGATTGCAGTGAGTAATACCCAATATAAACCTGTTTATATTCTAGGCACCTATGAATTCCAGATTCAAGCACAATCTAGATCCCTCTACGACACGTCTCCATTCCTCTAGAATAACACCATTCTAATCGTAGTGTAGGTAATAATCTAGCACGTTATTTATATACCAGGTGCTTCATGTTAATTATACAGTGTACTGTGGTGTTAAAGTTAGGTTCTAGCTTATTTCAGGCTTTGGTGAATTTTACATGCTAGCATTTTTAAGTACAAGACAGTTGTTATAGTGTTTGGGTACTTTTCTAGATTGCAATAAGTATAACCCAATCAGAACCTGTTCATATTCTAGGCACCTATGAATTCCAAATTCAAGCACACTCTAGATCCCACTACGACACGCCTCCAATTCTCTAGAATAACACCATTCTAGCCGTGGTGTAGGTTGTTATCTAGCACGTTATTTATATACTAGATGCTCCATATTAATCATGAAGTGTACTGTGGTGTTAAAGTTAGGTTCTAGCTTATTCCAAGCTTTGGGAAATTCTACATGCTAGCACCTTTCACCACAAGACAGTTGTAGCGTTTGGGGGCTTTTCTAGATTGCAATAAGTAATACCCAATCAGAAACTGTTCATATTCTAGGCACCCATGAATTCCAGATTCAAGCATACCCTATATCACTCTACGACATGTCTCCAATTCTCTAGAATAACACCATTCTAACCGTAGTGTAGGTTATTATCTAGCACGTTACTTATATCCTAAATGCTCCATGTTAATTGTACAGTGTACTGTGGTGTCAAAGATCGGTTCTAGCTTATTCTAAGCTTTGGGAAATTCTACATGCTAGCACCTTTCACCACAGGACAGTTGTAGCGTTTGGGCACTTTTCTAGATTGCAGCAAGTACTACCCTTTGACGTAGAAATTGCATTATTAATTCCCCATCAGAACCTGTTCATATTCTAGGCACCTATGAATTCCAGATTTAAGCACACTCTACATCCCTCTACTACACGTCTCCAATTCTCTAGAACAACACAATTCTAACCGTAGTGTAAGTTATTATCTAGCACGTTACTTATGTACTAGATGCTCCATGTTAATTACACCGTGTACTGTGGTGTTAAAGTTAGGTTCTAGCTTATTCCAAGCTTTGGGACATTCTACATGCTAGCACCTTTCACCACAAGACAGTTGTAGCGTTTGGGCACTTTCTAGATTGCAGCAAGTACTACCCAATCAGAACCTGTTCATATTCTAGGCACCTATGAATTCCAAATTCAAGCACACTCTAGATCCCACTACGACACGCCTCCAATTCTCTAGAATAGCACAATTCTAACCGTGGTGTAGGTTGCTATCTAGCACGTTATTTATATACTAGATGCTCCATATTAATCATGAAGTGTACTGTGGTGTTAAAGTTAGGTTCTAGCTTATTCCAAGCTTTGGGAAATTCTACATGCTACCACCTTTCACCACAAGACAGTTGTAGCGTTTGGGCACATTCTAGATTGCAGCAAGTACTACCCAATCAAAACCTGTTCATATTCTAGGCACCTATGAATTCCAGATTCAAGCACACTCTACATTCCTCTACTACACGTCTCCAATTCTCTAGAATAGCACAATTCTAACCGTGGTGTAGGTTGTTATCTAGCACGTAATTTATATACTAGATGCTCCATATTAATCATGAGGTATACTGTGGTGTTAAAGTTAGGTTCTAGCTTATTCCAAGCTTTGGGAAATTCTACATGCTAGCACCTTTCACCACAAGACAGTTGTAGCGTTTGGGGGCTTTTCTAGATTGCAATAAGTAATACCCAATCAGAACTTGTTCATATTCTAGGCACCCATGAATTCCAGATTCAAGCATACTCTATATCACTCTACGACATGTCTCCAATTCTCTAGAGTAACACCATTCTAACCGTAGTGTAGGTTATTATCTAGCACGTTACTTATATCCTAAATGCTCCATGTTAATTGTACAGTGTACTGTGGTGTCAAAGTTCGGTTCTAGCTTATTCCAAGCTTTGGGAAATTCTACATGCTAGCACCTTTCACCACAGGACACTTGTAGCGTTTGGGCACTTTTCTAGATTGCAGCAAGTACTACCCTTTGACATAGAAATTGCATTATTAATTCCCCATCAGAACCTGTTCATATTCTAGGCACCTATGAATTCCAGATTTAAGCACACTCTACATCCCTCTACTACACGTCTCCAATTCTCTAGAACAACACAATTCTAACCGTAGTGTAGGTTATTATCTAGCACGTTACTTATGTACTAGATGCTCCATGTTAATTACACCGTGTACTGTGGTGTTAAAGTTAGGTTCTAGCTCATTCCAAGCTTTGGGAAATTCTACATGCTAGCACCTTTCACCACAAGACAGTTGTAGCCTTTGGGCACTTTTCTAGATTGCAGTGAGTAATACCCAATATAAACCTGTTTATATTCTAGGCACCTATGAATTCCAGATTCAAGCACAATCTAGATCCCTCTACGACACGTCTCCATTCCTCTAGAATAACACCATTCTAATCGTAGTGTAGGTAATAATCTAGCACGTTATTTATATACCAGGTGCTTCATGTTAATTATACAGTGTACTGTGGTGTTAAAGTTAGGTTCTAGCTTATTTCAGGCTTTGGTGAATTTTACATGCTAGCACTTTTAAGTACAAGACAGTTGTTATAGTGTTTGGGTACTTTTCTAGATTGCAATAAGTATAACCCAATCAGAACCTGTTCATATTCTAGGCACCTATGAATTCCAAATTCAAGCACACTCTAGATCCCACTACGACACGCCTCCAATTCTCTAGAATAACACCATTCTAGCCGTGGTGTAGGTTGTTATCTAGCACGTTACTTATATACTAGATGCTCCATGTTAATTACACAGGGTACTGTGTTGATAAAGTTGGGTTCTAGCTTATTCCAAGCTTTGGGAAATTCTACATGCTAGCACCTTTCATCACAAGTCAGTTGTAGCGTTTGGGCACTTTTCTACATTGCAGTAGGTAATACCCAATCGAAACCTGTTCATATTCTAGGCACCTATGAATTCCAGATTCAAGCACACTCTATATCCCTCTACCACTCGCCTCCAATTCTCTGGAATAACACCATTCTAACCGTAGTGTAGGTTATTATATAGCACGTTACTTGTTTACCAGGTGCTTCATGTTAACTATACATTGTACTGTAGTGGTAAAGTTAGGTTCTAGCTTATTCCATGCTCTACATAATTCTATATACTAGAATTCCAGAATATTCGACAGCTTATATCTCGAAATATGTATAATTTCTGACAAGAGTAGCATCTGATCTTTCTTCTAAATTACTGTACCCCTTGCTGTACCTTTAGACTTAGCATATTCCAGATATTGAATTCCGGATTCTACCATATTCTAGATATCACCTTTTGCCTAGATGCTTCTATAACCCTTATCGATATTCTACTAAAACATAATTCTAACCTTAGTGTACTGTGAAAGTTAGGTCTTAGCATATTACTCCTCCTCCTAAGTAATTCTACTTTAGTTACTTACTATAGGCCAGATTTTTCATTGGAACATTCCAGAATATACAATAGTTCACATATATCTCCTCTAGATTCTGTAGCCTGTAGAGTTTCGTTAAAACGACCATTTTCCAGACACATATGAATCCCAGGTTTTAGCAGACTCTAGCTAACAAGTATCTATGGCCTTCTAAGTCTCTTGTTATTATAGAATTAACTTCAGTGTCTCCTAGTATCTAGTATGATATTTGAAAGATGTTTCCTGTTAACAAGTAATTAATTCAATTTATTTGGTTTAAATTGAATTCCAAGCAATTCTATCAAGTTCAGCAATTAATGAGTTCCTAGATCCTTCCAAATCCCTCTCGGTTGTCTAGAATTAGATCATTCTACTTGGTGTAATCTTGTATCTAGTGCGGTCTTATCAGAACTAGCATATTTATGTTAGATATTATTTGCAGATTGTAGCACAATCTATCAATTACTACTAATTAGTGTCATTAACATGAATCTTAATCTAGTGTAACCTAGTATCGAGCATGTTGCATGTCTGATACATGTTCCAGGTTATATAGCACTGTACTGTCAAAATTAGATTCCAGCATATTTATGGCCTCAGTGAATTTTATATCCTTGAACATTATAAATACTAACAATCACAATGTTCAAGTCTAGTCTAATTCTACAAGCGTAGCATCTGAGCTCTCTTTTGGATTGTTATACTCATGAAGTCTCACCAGAACTAGCATGTTCAAGGCAGATATTGATTTTAGATTTTGGAACATTCTAGCAGTTACTACTAACTAGTGTCTATATCTTCCTAAGATTCCAATCGGAGTTCTATTATTAGGTAATTCTAAGCTTACTATAAGCAAAGTATTTAACACGTCCCATATCCGATTGATGTGCCAGGTTATTTAGTATTGTACTTCCAAAATTAAATTGTAGCATATTCCATGCCCCAGGAAATTTAATATCCTAGCACATTCTAATTACCAACTATACTCTACTTGATTTTACTGGAATATACCAGAATATAAGGCAGTATATATTGAAATGTGCCTAATTTCTAGGAAATGTAGTATCTAATCTCTCTTTTCGTGTAATTTGTAGTGTCACGTCAAAACCAGCATAATCAAGGCACATATTAGTTTCGAACTCTAGCACATTACTGCTACTATTACTACTAACTAGGAATCTATATATTTCTAAGACCATTCTCGAACTTCTAGATGAGCATGAGTCTAACCTTACCTAGTGTACGCAAGTAACTGTTACGTTGGTTTATGATGAATGTTTCAGATTATATACTCTGAAAATTAGGTTCTAGCATTCCAGGTCCTAGTAATATTTAATCCGGCCCATCAATCAAGCAATCAAGTCCTAGTACCTTCTATTTACCGGCTGTACCTCAGATTCTTCTATTGGGGTATTCTAGAATTTATAAATGGATTCCAGATTACTCTAGATCCTTCCGCAAAGTCGTTCTAAGATAACAAGAGTCTAATCTTGCTGGACGTTTAGCACTTACTATATTTGATAGTTGTTACTGGTTTTATAATATTATTTTGTCAATGATCCAGCATTTCTAAGCCCAAGTAACTTTCGCATTCTAGCACATTCCAATTATCTACCATAATCTAGATTCTTCTACTAGGATATTCTAGAATATAGGTTAGTTCATATCCTAAGAAATGCTAAATTTCTTTTAAGTATAGCATCAGAGGCCATTTCTAGATTTCAGTACTGTCAGTCAGAACTAGAGTAGGCAGTCTAGCACACTGCCAATATAGCTGTTAACTAGTATCTAGATCCTTCTTCTTCTACATTACATGATTCTAACTGTATATATAATATAGACAGTATATATAGTACATACACAGTATATACTATATATAGTATAAAGCATATACACTGTGTATGTACTATATATCAAACACTTTAGATATCTAATTTCAGGTATAGTACTGAACGATCAAAGTTAGGTACTGGCATATTCCTGAAACTATATAGCATAGCATATTTTCTAAAAATCCTTGCACCAGAATATTCAAGAATATACCTAGTTTCTAATAAGTATTGCACCTGAGCTCTTTGGAAATTTTAATACTATCCCGTTAGAACCAGAAAAATCCAGACACATATCAGTTCTAGATCACAGCACTCCCTAGTTACTAACTAGTGACTATATTTCTCCATAAGATATTGTAGAATAATAAGATTTTAATCTTGGTATAATTGCGTTAGATATCTGATACTTTCCATGTTGCATAGCACTGACCTGTCAAAATTATTTACCTAGATATTTCAGCCCGTTTGAATTTTACATCATAGTACAGTTCAGTTTCCCAGGATATTCTAGAACAGAGGATATTTGACATCTTAAGTATACCTAGTTCCTATTAACTGCAATATGATTGCATTACTGTTCAGTCAGACTAGTATATAAAGTTTCTTGATTCTAGCATACTCCGCTTACTAAGTAATACATAGACTGTTCTACTGAGACATTTTAGGAAAATAGGATTCTAAGGTTAATAGAAACTAGTAGTTAGTACCCTTTAGGTCTGTTGGATATGCCAAGGTATATAGTATTGAGTAGTAAAACTAACACCTTTCTGGCCCACAATAGTTTTCCAAACGGAGCTCTTCGTAAGCTGGTAAACGCTATTCTGTAAAACGTTAGATATTTTGGAAACTTTAAATTCAGTTTGGAGACTTCTTCATGCCAGTGCTAGAACGGCAATAGTTATACTACTTACAACGACTACCGTGATCTCACAACACTAGAACAGGATCACGAGATCCCCTTAAATCGACTTCGAACGGAGTATTCACGTCTTGTATTGTTTCCAGGCCCGCAGTTTTCTGATCTTCTCATCTTAACCGGAAGCAGCCAGCACCACCAGCACCACCATGGACGCGATCAAGAAGAAAATGCAAGCGATGAAGCTGGAGAAGGACAACGCGACCGACAAGGCGGACGCGATGGAGGGCCAGTACAAGGACGCGAGCGCCCGCGTCGACAAGATCAACGAGGAGGTTCGCGACCTCCAGAAGAAGCTCGCCCAGGTCGAGAACGACCTCGTCACCAACAAGCAGGCGCTCGAGAACGCCAACAAGGACCTGGAGAACAAGGAGAAACAACTCACCCAGGTAAGGAGATGGATTCCTGTAGTCGTCACTCTAATTCAGATTCTTGGATAAATCATTATTTGGACGTTTTAGATCCGATGAAATTTCTCTAATGACTAGCTTCCCTTTAGCGGTCACCCCACAAATGGAAATAATTATAAACTAGCTCTAACATACTATATATAGCTCTTATTATGGTTGTTCTTCAGGTAGGCGTATCGCCTGTTTATTTCCGGGTTCTTTGTATTGGTAATTCTTGTGAAGTTGATTGCCAACTGTATCGCCATCGTTTTGGTGATCGTCCTGTAGGTTTTCTTTCGTATAGTGTGTTGGCTATGCTGTCGCTATTCATTCGGTGGACATGTTGTTTCCATTTTCTTCTTTGCTTTCTTATCCACCTCACAACATCGTCTCTTCCACACTTCTCTCTCATGTGATGTCTTATTATTTAATGCGTATCCTGTTATCTTCTTAGGGTCTTCATTTCAGTTGTTCCAAGAACAACTTTGTCACTGATGTTTGGGCTTTTGTTTCCGCACCATTTGTCATGACTGGTCGTATGCATGTTTTGTATATTCTCGACTTGCAATCTGTACTTAGTTGTGTATTGCAGCAGTTTTGTTGTATTGCAGCAGGTTGTTCGAAAGATTCTAACGTTGTGCAGATTGAAAACACTTCTTAAGAAGTTTTGATGTTTCTAATGGTGTTACCCACTCCATTTCTTAACGATTTCAACACTTTGTAACCTTCTTGGCTAGATATCAATTTTTAGAATCACTGAAGGACATTTTTTAGATGGCAATTTGCTGGTTACGTTTTTATCAAAATTTGAATAAGCTGGTGACGTTAGCTTTTAGAACATTTGGATTGGAAGTAAGAAATTTTGGGTTTTTCTCCATTTTGTATAAGTTAATCTTCAGCAGAGGTATTTCAAGATTGTCAAGATTAACATGGCTTTTATAGAAAGCTTTGACATCTTGAATGGTATTGCACTATGCATGTTTTTTAAGGATCTTAACACATTCGAAATGTTGGAAACCTTCTTGGCTATAAACCAATTTTTAGGAACACCTAAAGGTACTCTTTGGTTTTTTATGATAATTGGCTGGTCAGGTTTTTAAAACAATGTGGATCTTAACTTTAAGTACCTACCTTTGGATTGGGGGTAAGGGATTTTAGGTTTTCGCACAATTTTTTGAAAAGTCCATAATTCCTAGTGACGTTTCAATATTGTCAATATTGACAAAATTTTTTTGGATGCTTTGGTGTCTTTAATAACATTACTCGTCATGCTCACTATCGTTCCAAAAGATCTTAACATATTTGAAATGGGCTGGGCACCTTCTTGGTTATAAACCAATTTTTGGAAACACCAAAGGCGTTCTATGATTTCAAAACAGATATTATTTAGATGGTAATTGGCTGAAAACTTATCAATTTTTGGTTTAAACCTTAAACACTTTTGGATTAAAATTAAGGAATTTTCACCTTTTTTCATGATTTTTGGAAAGTCCATCATTCTAAGTGATATTTCAAGACTGTCAAGGTTGATAAGATTTTTTAGGAAAATTTGGTATCTTTAACGGCATTTCTCAGTATGGTTCCAAAAGATCTCGACGCATTTGAAATAGGCTGGACACCTTCTTGGTTATAAACCAATTTTTGAAAACAAGCAAGGTATTTTATAGTTTTTAAATAGACACCTCTTAGAGAGTAATGGGTCAGTTACATTTTTGTTAAATTTTGGAATCATTGAAGTAGGATTAGGAAATTTTGAGATTTTTCCAGTTTGAAAAGGTAATCTCTTATTGACGTTTAAAGAGAATCAAGATTGACAAGACTATTTAGGATGTTTTAACATTTTCAGTGGTATTACCCATTATACTTCTAGAAACCACTTTGGCTATAAACCAATATTTAGGATTAATGAAGGTATTCTGTCATTTTAAAATAGATAGGTTTATCAAATTTTAGCCAAATTTTTAATGTCTAGCGGCATTTCCCAATAAGTGTCTTGAAGTAGTATTTGATTGGAGCTTTACATTTTCAAAAAAAACTATTGAAACAAAACAAAAATCAAGCCGTCAAATGATGTGCTTCGCACATCCAATATAAACAACGATTCGACAATTCCATAATTAATGCATTAAAATGAAACTTCACTGCAGATGCATTTTAAGCGTTATAATGTCTGAAACTATAAATAATTAATGAGATATTACGACACTAATTCCACAAATAGAAATCAACTCTACGTTGTATTTAATGCAAATTGAAAGTACAAGCGCATGAAAACCAAGAAAGCTCAAAATATCTCCAAATTTGTCCAAAATTCCAAAATTTAGAAAGCAGGTATCCACTCTGTAGAACGCAGATCTATAACATCGCCTTTCCCTTCTACGTATCGGTACCAGAGCATCTCCGAGAGTAACAAGAACACGGCCATCACAAGCCCCACGACGAATATGACGTAAATCAGAAACAATGGATTAATACCGACGGATGGCACCTTGTGACTGTCGAAACAGGTCGGCTTGTGCGGTACCCAAACCTTGTGGATCCTGTGGAGGATCCCGCTGGTTATCATCTTGATGAAACTGGAAAAGGCAAAACGGTTTGAGTGTGTGAGTGTATCTGCCTTTTAGGTTTTGAGTTGTCAAAAATTGAACTTATATCTGTCTGTCTATCTATCTATCTGTATGTCTATCTATGTCTCGATATGTAGTGTAAAGCTCCGTCATTCGAGAAATATTATGCAATATGAACGCGACTTCCTACCCCGTTAAGCTCCATCTCTCTGTCTATTTTCCCGTTCTGCGCAGACCCCTGCGCCGTACCTTATCTTGAACACCTCCGAGTACTGCGAATGCTTCTGCGCGTACATCGCGCACGGCCCCGGCTCGAGGAACTCGATCTCGGTCAGCTCGCAGATCTGCTCCTGCTCGAACAGCCTGTCCATGATCGGATAGGCGGTGTTCGTCTCCGTGTGGTACGCGAACCCGCCGCCCTTCACCTTCGAGAGGCCCTCGATGGGCGTGAGGAAGTTTGGACGACCCTCCCTGTATATCTTCGACTCGTTCAGCCTCTGCACCCACACGTTGTCCTTGTGCTGGATGATGTAGGCTATCGCGTACGCCATGTTCTCCAGCCCGACCCTGTAGTCGCTCTCGTAGAGGTCCCGCAGCGAGTTGATCAGCTGGACGGGTCTCATGCTGAGCAACGTCGAGAACAGGCTCGAGGTGTACGCGTTGTAGATCAGCAGGGAGAAGATCAGTAGGTTCCAGTAGAGGATCCTCCCGCCGATGTAGTTACCGGGGTAAATGGCAGAGGCTGTATAAATGATAAATCGAGGAAGTGTTACGTCAAATTAAAATTCCAATCCTCACCTTGTTGGGATAGTATCGAGACCATTATCAGGATCGACGTGAACAAGCTGTAGTTGACCTCCTTGTAATATCTATGTTCTATCCAGTAGACCAGTTTAATTATCATCCCGATTATGATGCCAATCACGATGATGGAGCACCAGACTACGTACGAGAAAGGTTTCAATATGCCCGCCCCCGGTTTCACCTTTCCAGAGTTTACCAAGAAGAAGCAAGACCTAAAACAGATGACTGCCATTTATTCAGAGTTTGATACTCTTTAAAACGTAATATATACAATACAGTAAACCAAGAGGGTAGTCATGGCTGATTAATCTAACATAAAACTTTTGAATATATCGGGGCTGCAACCTGAAATACTGGAAAAGGAATACTTTTTCTCGTGAAACGTTTCAATTACGTTCTAATCTTCAGTCACTCGAATGTAAGTTTGTTTCATAAAATTCTATGCATCTATTCGGAGTTTACACTTTCTTGTTTTGGTGTAAACCTCAGGTGACACTCATATGACCACAAATGATTTTTTTTTGCTTAATTGATCAACTTTGAAACTCAGAAATCACCAATCAATAACGTCAATAATAAGTATTAACAATCAATCAAATCGTAATGTTGCATCGTTAAGGATTTTTTTACAACTTAATTAGTACCTAGATCTGCAAGCATCGTACTTTACCTGAATCTGTAATACGGTACCAAGAAGTCGTAGTAAGGGATCCTGGCGTACTTCAACATGGCACCAACAGAAACCAAATCTATCTTATCCTCACACAGCAATTGAGCCAGACCACCGTCTGTGCCTTCGGTGGTGTTTCCGAACCAAGCGGCTCGAATGGACAGATTAGAACTGTAAAATAACCTCTCTAGAAGGATTTTCAAGGAAAAAGGTCTATATGAAAGATTAGAATGACAGGAAATTACAATATTCTTTCTGGAACAGAAGAAAAGAGGAGGTAAATCTCTACAAAACAACATTTTCACTCAATTTGATTTGGTTGAGTTTGATGAAACTTATCTCATTATTTCCGTATAATTCAAATTTTACGTTTTTATGTTACGTTTAATATACCTAAATCCGTGGATCTCCCGCAGATGTACGTACGCCTGTTGATGGAATTTAACGATGGCCTCGAATTCACGATGCCTCAAAGCCTCTAAGTAGATTTCTGGATCGTCGAAATTATAATCAATCTAAAAAATTGAGAAAAGAATTTAAGCCTTCATACTGAGCTCGCTAAAATTTGAATCATCCTAATAAACTATAAATTTTGGAAAACTGGTTGAAAACTGATGATGAACGTCTCACGACGTTCTTATTTAAGGAGATAACGTAGTAGAACCATCAAAACTACCTGTTGGATGGTAACCATCTCTGAAATTTTCGAAAGTTTTAGAGTGATGGAAAAGGAAAATTGAACTTACAGGAGGTGTGTCAAATGATTCAATGAATGATTCAAGAAACCAACCTAATCCTAGAATACCGAACACAGAACCCTGAGCTTCAAGAAACCGGGTTAGAAGTAATTGATAGGTTTCCACAATATTCCACAAGCTAACACATAAGCCTTATGATCCCGGATTGTACGACAAAATGAATTGAGGCATTCTGGGAATGACCGAGAGGTTAAGCATAGCTTTATATATTATATATATGATGTTATATATGATATAATGATATACGTATTTCAATAGTTCTTCTTCTTAGTGCGCCTTCTCTTTCCGGAGGTTGGCGATCCAAATGGCAATTGTAGTTTTGGAAACTGCAGCACGGAATATTTCTGTAGATGAGCGGTCAAACCATCTCCTCAGGTCCTTCAGCCATGAATTCTGGCGTCTTCCTACTGATCTTTTACCCTGTATTTTGCCTTCTATTATGAGTCGAAGTAGCTCATATTTTTCACCCCTCAGTACATGACCCAAGCATTGAATTTTTCTTTCTTTGATGGTGTTTTTCAATAGCTACTAATGACATATCCGGCTCATTCGTTATTTCGATACTAATACCTCTCACCGATCCAACCCGCAATCGCCACCCTTGGAGCAGGCAACCGGCAATACCTACGATTGTAACACGAGTTGCCACTAAACAGACATTGAAAACTGAAGATAAGATCCAAAGATCCAAAGACGTTTTAAGGAGATAACCTGATAGGACTCGCAAAATTACCCGAAAAATGATAATGATCTCCAAAGCACTAATACAAAATATTGAATCCCAGTCTTAAAAAAATGGTTTTCCATTACAACTTAGTCAGTTTCGGTGACAGGAAGCTCTTGTTTTAACAAGACGTTATTTTGCGCTCCAACACCGGATTCTGATGGTAGAAAATTGACGCAAATTCTTAAATCATGAGATTTTTAATTCAGGGAAAACTAGTGACATTTCATTTATGTGAGTTACGAATGAAAAAGAACTGAATTTAATTAAATTAACTTGTATCCAAAGTGTCTCGAGATATTCTGCGAGTTTGGTAACTTGTGAATATTACATTTCACTTATACAACACCTTTCTCATTTACTACTCTACTTCGTATTAACGAATACTCGCCCTGTTTCCGAGCCGTACGAGCACCCCGGTCAGATTACGCCGACTCTCGTAATACCTATACCGTTTATAACTTAACGTGCCATTCCTGTAACTCCCGATCCTGTTAACGACGCCTTCCACCCCGATCCCCCTTTTGTAGGTCTCGTAGATCTCGTAGGCTCCTTCCCCTGTCCTCTTGGCGATCTTCACCTTCAGGTCCAACCTGAGTTTGACCAACCTACCCAAATTGTAGAGCGACAGGTCCAAGGACCCGTCGGTTATCAGAAACCAGCTGTACTTCGCTATGAACATTTTGGGTGGGATTCGACTCAACCTGTCGGTGTAGTTGACGCAGGTTAAGTCCACCACGAAGCTGATTGCTTCGTAGTTATCGTCGTTTAGGTCGGGAAAGGGACCGTCCTTCAGGAACGTCGTTCTGATGTCCGTTCGGTTTTCGATCAGCTTCTGAAAGGAGACTTTGTCTGGAACAGATCCATTGAAATTGGGGTGCGTCAGTCTTTGAAGCTGACTGACCTGGAACGTTCCAACAGACGATGAAGAAGCAGAAATTCGCCCTGATATCCCTCAATTCCTGTAAAATTAAATCTTTCCCGGAATGGCTCAAGGCGTTGATATTATTGAATAACACCACGAGACTAAACGTTTTCGCTAAAAACATGATTGCAGCTGTTGTGGGGTAGCGTGATTTATCGCGTTATATACCAACTGTTCCTCGTACCCATGAAGATTTAATGAAGTAATGCAGTTCGCTATGATTGATCCCTTTGTGAATAGTAAATTAGAAAAGCAGAAGTCGGGAAGTTCTGAAAGAATATTAAGCTTATCGAAGACAAGGAAATTTTCTGATTAAAAAAATTGAAGCTATACCTAACGCTTTGGAATACAACGTTCCTATAAATCACAAATCCATAAAATTCTCACTCTAACCTGACACATCTATTCCATATATTTTCTAATCACTTTCCGCTTTCCACCCTTTCCAGGCTGAATCAGAAGTGGCAGCTCTTAACCGCAAAGTGCAACTGATTGAGGAGGACCTGGAACGCTCTGAGGAACGTCTGGCCACAGCTACCAGCAAACTGGCAGAAGCTTCCGCCGCCGCTGATGAAAGCTTCCGGTAAGTTTGCAGAAGTTCTGGAAGAGTGTTGTGATGCTCCCGGTAACTTCAGTACTCTTGGAATTTGTTTAGGACGCAGTATCCACGTAATTGGTACATTGTGGAAACTCATGGAAGTGTTGAATAGAGTTTCGTAGGTACCTTTCTTTGAAATCTCTCCATACAAAAACTGTAGTTTTCAGGAAGTTGTAGATTCCTTGGAATGTTTCCATATTTTCCTTTATGGAGCTTCATATATTACTCTCGACAGGACTTTGGAGACAGTTCTGAAATTATAGAGGAAGTTCAAGACCGATATGGTTTTCCAAAATTTCCACAGAAAAACATATGGATCTTGTTGAAAGGGAGTTTAGGAACTTTCTAACTTTCTAGAAAGATTTAGTACTTCCACTTCTGACTGAGAAATCGTCCCAAAAAACAATGAAAAAGACGAAGTCTGGAATCTGGAAAAGTTTTCTTACTTTACAGGATTTGCAAATACATCTAAATTGTATGTAAAATCTTCCTAGCAGAACAATCGGAAAACCCTACGAGTTCTAGATGAATTTCATGGCAGATTTTGTCTAGAAGATATCTATAGAAAACTGTAGAGGTTGTAGAAAAGTTCTAGCAGAGACTTGATAGATCTAAAAATTCTTTGAAATGTCCACAATAAAATTATCTGGATATTATGGATGTTATAAAACAGTTTCAAGACTTTTTAGGAAGTTTTATTATTTCCAAATTCGGGTCTAAGTCTTTGTATCACAACAAGTACGAAGATCCAAAGCTAACAATGCATTTTGTGATATTTACATGTTGTTCTTAATCAATTTGTCGGTTTATGGTTTATCCAGAAGACTTCTATGGATGTTTCTCATAGAAGACAGAAAAATCCTGAAGTTTCAGAAAAGCTCTAGAACAATTTTACGACATGAAAGAAAGTTTCATCTCGGCCATGGTTTTCTGAAATTTTCCCAAAAAATCCATCTAGAATTTATTAAAGTGTCTAGGAGTTTTCTAGAAAGATTTGGTAATTCCAACTTCTGGCTTTAATCTTCCTAAGAAAACAATTGAAAATTCTTAATGGGTTGCATAGGAAGTTTCATACAGTCCAAAATGTTGTGATAACTGATAACTTTTTAACATAACAATCTATACCTTGCAAAATCTAGCATCTTACCTTCTAGGAAATGTAATTATATCCAAATTTGGTGTAATCTTCCTAGCAGAACTATTGGGAAATTCTACATGTCCTGAATAATTTCATGAAAATTCATGAGAAAACTACAGAAATTATCGCAATAATATCATTTGGACCTAAAAGAAAATACAGAGGAGTAGTTCGAAATTCTTGTAGAAATTTATCAAATTTTCCAATCTCTTCATATTCCCACTTTGCTCTTAATATCTTTGTCAGCTCATAGTTTTCCAGAAGTCTTAAAATTCTAAATGTGTTTCACCACATGATAGGAATAATAATTTAGTAATTAGTGAAATTGCCTGAATCAGCTGAAACTTATGGAGGTTATTGAAGATTTTCAGAACTTTCTAGGAGTTACAGTAATGCCAATATTCTGATTAAAATCTTTTTAACAGAACATTCAGGAAGATCAAAAATTCCTGGATTGCTTTTAATATCCTTTTTTGATTTCATGGTTTGTCTAGGCGATTTTTATGGATATTTCCCTCAAAAGAAACAGAAAAATCCAGAAAAGTTATAGAAGAATTCCACGACTTAGGAAGTTTCAAGATTATATAAAATTTCCACAAAAGAATTATATTTACTTTATGGAAGTTATAGAATATTTTCAGGATTTTCGAGAAAGTATTTACTTTTCCAACGTTTTGTGGTTGAAGTCTATCTAGCAGAATATTCAACATCTAAAATTTCTAAAAAAGTACGTTCTTAACATATTTGCCGATTCACGGTTTGTCCAGAAGACTTCTAAGGATATTTTATAAGAAACATAAAAATCTAGAGGTTCTAGAAAAGTTTTAAGTGTTTCAGCATTTGAAAGGAACTTTCATGACTGGTAAAATTTTCTGAAATTCCCTCGAAAGAATCATCTGGAACTTATGGAGGTTATAGAAGAATTTCAGGAAATTACAATAATTCCATACTCTGATTAATGTTTTTTAAACGGAATTACGTAAAACTCCGAAATTTCTAAATATGTATTTTTGTTACTACCTACTATTTTGCTCTTTATATAATTTTTGAGTTCATGGTTTGTCTAGATGATTTCTATAGATACTTCTATTAAAGGAAACAGAAAAATTCAGAATTCCAGAAAAGTTGTAGAAGGGTTCTAGGACTTGACATCATAATATCAATATGATAAGATGAATTTCCCATTGAAATTCTATGTAACTAATTTAAGTTCTAGAACAGGTTCAGGATTTTCTGTTAAAAAAAAACTGTTAAGTGAAAAATGTTGTAAAATTTCCCCAATAAAATGACCTTATCATCGTCATCAATCATAAAATAGTCTTATAAACAACTTATGGAAGTTGTATAGGAGTTTCATGGTCTTCTAAGAAGTTTCACTATATCCTAATTCTGGTTGAAGCATTTTCATCAGAATATTCAGAAAGTTGGTGTCTTTGTTAGTTGATGATTTACCTTTGTTCAAATTTCGATCTTTTCCAAGACTCTCTGGGAACTACATGATACATTGACTATTCACGAGCCTTAATCGCTACAATGAATTGGTTAGAAATTAGTTAAAAACCAGCTCCTTTAGTATTACTTGATTCTGGTTGACGCATTTCCATCAGAACCATCCAGAGAGCTGATGTCTGTTAGTTGCTGATTTGGCTGATCTGTGTCCAAATTTCTACTTTTTTCAAGACTTCCTGGAAACTAAAAGTGGCATTCATACGTTCCATCCAATGGAATGTGTCGTTTCCATTGCCTACTCACATGACTTAATGCCTACATTGATTGGTCAGAACAGAATTACCACCTTGTCCTGTTAGTATGTCGTATGTCCTAACTCTGGCTGAAGCATTTCCTTGGAACATTCAGAGAATTGGTATCCTTCTCAGGTGATGATTTATTTAGGCCCAAATTTGTACCTTCTCCAAGATTTCCTGGGAGCTAAAAGTGGCAATCATACTTTCCATCCAATGGAGTGTGTCGTGTTCATTGACTACACATGTGCCTTAATGCCTACATTGAACTGGTCCGGACTGATTTAGAAACCAGCTCTTTCACTGTGTCATGATTCTGGATAAACCATTTCCATCAGAACAATCAGAGAGCTGATGTTTTTGTCAGTTGATGATATACCTTTCCCCAAATTTCTATATTTTCTGAGAATCAAAAGCTGCATACAAACGTTCCATCCAATAGAGTGTGTCGGTTCCATTGAATACTCAGGTGACTGACTAATGCTTACATTGAGTCAGCCAGAACTGAATTAGAACCCTGCACTGTCTTCCTAATTGTGGTTGAAGCATTTTCGTCAAGTTCATGCCTTTGTCAGTTGATGACCATCTTTGTTCAAATTTATATCTTCTCCAAGACTCCCTGGCAACTAAAACGGACTTTCATACGTTCCATGGAGTGTTTCGTTTCCATTAACTACTTATGTAACCTAAGGCCTGCATTGAATTGAGCAGAACTGATGTAGAACTCTGCCCTTTTGGTATGTCCTAATTCTGGCTGAGTCATTTCCATCAGAACATTTTGGGAGTTGATGCCTTGTTCAGTTGATTAGTGTCTTTGTCCAAATTTCTATCTTTTCCGAGACTTCTCGCGAACTAAAAGAGACTTTCTTACGTTCCACCAATAGAGTGCTCACGTAGTGTCCATTGACTACTCACGTGGTTTAACGCCTACATTGAGTTGGTCAGAAATGATGTCATGTCATGTCAGAAAATCCCTTCTCTCTGACAACCGCCTCGACGAACGTCACTCGAGGGCATGCGTTGTCACTTCACCAGATCATGGAGCCGATCCAAAGGTTCGTACGACGTCATACCTTTGGATCGGTCATCCGTACCGACCCACCCATAATCACCACTCTTCTTCGTTCTCTTCCAGTATGTGCAAGGTGCTGGAGAACCGCTCGCAGCAGGACGAGGAGCGCATGGACCAGCTGACGAACCAGCTGAAGGAGGCGAGGCTGCTCGCCGAGGACGCGGACAACAAGTCGGACGAGGTGTCCCGCAAGCTCGCCTTCGTTGAGGACGAGCTCGAGGTCGCCGAGGACCGAGTGAAGGGCGGCGACGCAAAGATCATGGAGCTCGAGGAGGAGCTGAAGGTGGTCGGTAACTCGCTCAAGTCGCTCGAGGTGTCCGAGGAGAAGGCGAACCAGAGGGTCGAGGAGTTCAAGAAGCAGCTGAAGAGCCTCACCGTCAAGCTGAAGGAGGCGGAGGCGCGCGCCGAGTACGCCGAGAAGACCGTCAAGAAGCTGCAGAAGGAGGTCGACAGACTGGAAGGTGAGGGATCTCATTTTGTGTGCGGTAGAGTCGATGCTTATAGCGAGATGTTTAGGGGCCGCTAAAATTAGCACAGTTGCAATACAAATCAATTTCAATTATGGTGACTATCCACTAATTAAATAATCTAATCTACTGTAGTTTTATCGCCAATATGGAGTTTCAGTAAATCTTCCACAAACTTATGTCTGTAGTTTCGAAAATTTGGTCTGACCTACAAGTAGGTGAATTCTTCATTGGCTTGTAAATTAATAAATTGAACTTCTGACAGTCATTTATTGAGATGATACTTTATACAAATTTCTTGTCAGTTTGTAGCAAAGAAGGAGTTTCATTCAACTTTTTATCAATTAACAAGTTTGATCTCCATAATTTTACTTAACTCCATGTATCTCTATATCAAACATCAGAATCAACGAAGGTTACGAAGGCCTGATTTTGAGAAAATAAAAGATCCATAATTCTGCAGAGAAATATCACAACAACTAAATAACGCAATTAACCAAACAACACTGCACCAAGAGATTGAAGAATCATGGCATTCCTTACTGCACACAATTGATCAAATACAAAAAGGAAAACTTAACAAAGGGTTAACAGCAGGATAGAAACCATGGATGAATAACAACATTTTAGATCTAATAGAAACTCTAAGGAAATATCCAGAAGTTATAGAAGAAGTTAAGATATCCAGAAGAAACAGTCCAGAAATTAATCAAACATGCAGAAGACAAATAGATGCAAGAACAATGCCAAGAACCAAGAACCAGAAGAACTGCAGGAAAAACGCCGTCAGATTAATACATAGGAAAAGTTAAGGAAATTACAGGGCCAAAGAGGAAATTACTGAAGAGCAATTTACTTTTATCAGGAGATAACGAAATAATTGCAGGCCAAGAAGAAATAAAAGATGGGTAGTTAAGATATACACGTGAACGACCAGATAGGCAACATGTGAAACGACGCAAAACAAGATATGTAGTACATGTATACAGAGGAACAAAATACCAACTTTTTAGATTGTTCATGGAAGGAAAGGTAAAGAGCCGATGGGGTCCAGGAAGACAAAAATGTTCATGGCTTAGAAATCACACACTATTTTGAGAACCGCAATAAATAGAGAGGAGTTTGCTGACAATGTTGCCAACCTTCGGTAATGAAGAGGGAAGTATACCCAGTCCAGCCCCAACTGGAACGGCAACAAAAACGCTTAATGGCTTTTTAAGTAGTGAAGAGCGATGCCGTCTTGTCCTCCATGGGCGTATCATGACGGATAATAACTCTAACAATGAATTCACTTCCAAATCGCACAAACAACACACATTCACACACCACTGCTTTCTCGAGTATAAGTGCGGAAGAAGACATCACAAGGAAAGCACACGTGGCCGCTGTGTTATGGTCCAGTGGACCATCCAGTATCTGTAGAGTCTCGCGTACTTCCTCGTACACGATTTCACTGATCGATTGTACACCTGTACCTTAGAAGAAGAAGAAGAAGATACAAACGAAGTGACGCTGTCGTAAAAAAATTCTGAAGTCCAGCGGACCCTCTAGTTCTTCATCTGTACATATCCATACATTCACATATATGATTTCACTTGGGCAACTGAACACCTGCATTTTAAAAATACCAGTGCGTTTCTAAATAAGCAAAAAGGTAAGTCCCATGGTTTTGTATAGAGACAACGGGCTCTTTTCGAATGTCCTACGTAAAATCAGATTTTATTCAGTGTTCCAATTGCTACTGGTTAGAGCCGTTAGAATATACCTAAGAAGAATCTCTATGTTCTGAAAGTTCGTTAATTTAAACTTTCTTCAATGTTTTTGTGAAATGAGTTAATACTTTAAAACTTTGTAAGACATGTGATACTCCATTTATTAGAGTAGTAACAAAAATTTGTCTGTCGTGTTGTTAGAACTTACACAATACTCTGTATGTATTACTTCAACCGTTGTTGATATATTATTGAGACTTCAAGGTTAGCCCATGAGAAATTTTAGTCGATTTGGAGTTATCTATATAGATTCTTTACCAAAATGATTGAATGAATAAATTACAAAATTTTATTTGTGCTGAAATAAGTGTATAAATTTAAATTGTGTAGGTCACTAAATGGGACTCCATTAGTCGAAGTTTTAACTACATTGAGTTTCACTGAATATTTAATAGATCTTTGAAACTGATCATTAATTACCCTAGTTGCCTAACATGTTAGAAAATTTATTAGGAGTTAGTACTTTTTAAAGTTGCCATTAGCTTGATACTACTATTATCAATTGTGTATTGAGTTGTAAAAAAACTAAGGTCTCTGTGAATTATGTTTAAATTTTTAATTTTACTAGTTTAAGATTGTAAATTTCGTGTGACATGAAGTAGGCCATATCTCCAAAAGTTATTAATTAATGATCTAGATCTTTGTCAATCACTTACTGAGAGTCTATTTATTGGTTTTGTGGTTTTACAGCATAATTAGAGTTTAAGGGAATTTTGTACAAATATTGAAACTTATTTGTACAGTTTCGAGTACCTATCACCTAATGTAGGTGATATCTCCCAAAGTTTATTAATTAAGGAATTGAATTTTGGTGAATCAATTACTGATACTTTACCCAATGACTTTATATATTTATAGTAAAATTGATAAAGCAGTGAATTTTCTGGAAATTTATAAACTTATTCAAATTGAAGTGAAAATTTTGTTATACATACAAGAGGTCATATCTACAAAAATCTATTAGTTAATTAATTACATTTTCGTGGGTCGCTTACTGAAACTGCAAATTGTTTTGAAAATTTATAGCTGAATTGAGATATCAGTGAATTCGTTTGTAAATACCTAAAATTGGTCATATCTCCAAAATTTTATCAACTAATTAATTGAATTATGTTCAGTCGCTAATTTAGACCCCATTTAATATTTTTGTAGTTTTATAGCAAAATTGAGATATGAATGAATTTTTTGTAATTTTTTAATCTTATTCATATAGGTTCAACCATTTGGTTTAACTTACAATAGGTCAAATCTCCTAAAGTTTATTAATCAATGAATTGAATTTTAGTTATTCGCTTACTGAGATTCCATTTAATGGTTTTTGTCTATTTATAGCAAAATTGAGTTATCACTGAATTTTCTGGAAATTTTTAGATATTATTTGATTACGTTTGAATACCTGATTCAAATTTAATGCAGGTCATATTTCCAAAATTTTAATAACTAATGATTTGAATTTTTTTTTTGTTTTTTTGAATTTATAAAAACGAAATTGATTAATTAATGAATTTTCTGTAAATTTTTCAACATATTGGTGTAAATTCGAAAATTTGGTTCATCCTAAAATAAGTTGTAACTCCAAAATTCTATTAACTAATTATTTGAATTTCTGAACTGAATTGAACTAACAGTGAATTTTCTGTAAATTGTTAAACTTATTCGTATAGGTCCGAATATGTGGTTCAACATATCATATGGATCATATCTCGAAAAGTTCATAAACTAATGAACTGAATTTCGGTTAGTCGCGTACTTAAATTCATTCTAATGGATTTATACTTTAATATCAAATTTGAGATATTAGAATGAATTTTCTGTGTATTTTTAAAATTTCTAAAACAAATTCGAAAATATGGTTCAAATTAAAATAGGTCATATCTCAAAAAGTTTATGAATTAATGAATTGAATTTTAGTCAGTCGTTTACTTAAATTCAATTTAATACTTCTATACTTTAATCTCAAAATTGAGTTATTAGTGACTTTTCTGTAAATTTTCGAAACGATTCGAGTAGGACATTGAATAACTGGTTTAACTAGAATTTAGTCATGTCTCCAAAAGCATAGATTAAATCTTTGGCACACGCTTATAAAACTCTATGTAATAGCTATTTACTTAACTACTGCCATTTAGTTATAAATAACGACTCTTGCAACACGTCAAGTAATGTAAAGTTTTGTAATGTAAAATCTCGCAAAATTTTTAACTGCCTCATAAAAATGTCTTTAATGTCTTTATAAAATTTGACTGAAATGTATTTACATTCCCTTTCCAAATCCCAATTTAATGGGGAATTGGTACCGACATTTATCAATATATCTTCTTTATGATGAGCTATATGAGTATCACAATACGAGAGTGGGATCGTGACAAGTTGACTCGACTTTCAAAACTGGAAGTCCCATTTCAACAGACGATTAAAAAAAATAACAAAAAAGTTTTAAATTTAAGAACCGTAAAACATATTGACTTTGACGTAATGACAATTTCAAAAAAAGACAACGAAAAAAGTCAAAAAGTTTTAGACTTAACAAACGTAAAAAAACATATTGACATTGATGTATTGGCAACTTTTCCATTTCAAATTCGTCGTAATCGTCTAGGAAACACGTAATTTTTCCAAAAAAATCTCCCATGAAATTCCCCTCTGAATATTGTCCCGCTATTTTTAGGTACTTAGACAGCTTTACGCCTATTAACTCCTCTTCGCTTTCTCTCTTTTCGCTTTTTACAGATTTCGTCCTGCGAGAAAAGAACCGATACATCGGCATGGTAACCGACATCGACAAAACGTTTGTCGAGATGTCTTCCCTCGGACAAAAGAAATAAACTCACCCACGATCCGTAACAAAGATTTAGTAATAAAGATGGAATAAAATAAGTTTATTTAAGATTAAATTAAAACACGAAAATAAATGAATTTAAAATAAGTACAACTGAGGGTGGGAGCAAGTCAATTGGTCCTAGGTTGCGTAATTTACATTTTTATTACTAATATTTTTGTATTTGTGTTGTATTACAAAAGCAATTTCGCCACTTGTAAATTCCATCATTTATTCTTGTTATACGTTGTACCTCCAGTTTGAAATTATTTGTAAATATGTAGTCTTACTCGCTTTGTAAATACGTAGCAGTGTATCTTGCCTTTCGCTTGCCTATGCAATTTAATTTTTTTTTATTTTCATTGATAGTAAGTAGGTGCTTCATATCATTTGCTTCACTAACTATTATTTCCTGCCGCTGCTGCTTTCCCGCCGCTTCAGCCCTGAAAATGGTAAGTCAAACAGTACCTTAAGCGCTTAAATTGTCTTGTATTCAGTACTAACCATTTTCAATACTTTTTTGATTGGATGTTAATTACCTGAATTACCTTCGATTAATGGGTTTCTTGATGTTTCCTTTCAGACGAACTCGGCATCAACAAAGACAGGTACAAATCGCTCGCCGACGAAATGGACTCCACCTTCGCTGAATTGGCCGGCTATTAAATTTCTATCACCACCAAATCAAAAAAAAAAAGAAATATTACAATTATATTTTTTTCACATCGTATACATGTAACATCATAATAAATCTTTTTTGTTATATTTGTGAATAAACCTGTATGTTATGTAATACGAGTAGAGTACGTTGTATTTCAGACGGTTGACAAAATGCTTTATTTGGAAGTGTCATATCATTCGCAATTATTGTGGATTTGTTGTGCCCGGTTTATTTTTTAATCTAGTCTATGGTGTTTTTGTGCGCTTCTGGAGAAGGTCGTTCAGTTAATAATAATTATAAACAAACTCACGTTGTTTTATGTTCTGTATTAAGGCGCTTTGATCCCCGCACTTCCAGTCAAAGTCAAAACCTCACGTAAAACGTCTTCACTTCCTATTTTATAACAATAACACACCACAACCTGTAAGTATGTTACGGTACATATATGTATGTATCTTTATGTGAAATAAAAATGAAAGGATGTTTACTTGTGATTTTGACTTTGTGCGTCGTTTTAGAGAATTACCGGAGTAATTGAGTGAAACTCTGGGATGGAGCGGAATCACAAAAAAATTTAAAGTGTGCGATGTGATTGTAGCTACTATAAGTTGAAGCAAGCAGAAGAATTGGGAGATCGACCCAAGCTCATCCCTTACTTCCATCCCCTAGAAACTGAAATTTCGGATAAACCAAATCTCATGCCCTGAACTATCTGCGACCCCAATCTATAACCGTACTAATCGTACTATTTGGTAACTATTGCACAATCTTCACCTCCTTTTCCACCCCCTAAGTAAGTGCAGTTAAGGGTTTTTAAATTTTCATGTCACTTTGGGGTTCTAAGTTAGAATCATACTAAGTTTATACGTTTTAACAGGCCAAAAAACCCTTATAATAAAACCCAAAAAAATGTTCTTCCCTAATTTCCCATCTCAGACTCCTTATAGTGAGGTATTCCTGCTTCTTTTAGTATCTGAAATAAGAAGTGTCATTTGACTTTATCGATAGCTTTGTGAAAATCTATAGAGCAGATGTATAGTGGGATATTGGTTTCTCTAGATTTCTAGATTATTTATCTCATAGTCAAAAGGTGTTCTCAAGTACTTACCTCTACCCTTAGCGGATCCGGCCTGTTCTTACAGTATTTCCTTTTGTAAAAAAGTCGTCTTTAATCTCTCATTGATAACATAATTATAGCATTACCTTACTGGCATGCAAGATAAGGGAAATAGTTCTATAGTTGTCGTATTTGTGCAGACTACCCTTTCTTGGTATTCTTCTAATTGTAGTTTGAGTGTAGTCATTAGGCCATTGCGCAGAATGCCATATTTTATTACAGAGGAGGTAGAGTAATTATTTTATTGCCGTTACTTCTGTCAAACAATCAATCAAGCTGCCTGTCCACTCAGTGGATGTTGGCGAGCACATGTTGGAAATAATCCCTGTCTCTGGCTGCGCTGACAAGCTCTTCTATCGTTCTTAATCCGGTCCAATGTCTAATATTTCTTGTCCATGACATCTGTTTTCTTCCAATTCCTCTTCTGCCGTCTATTTTCCCTTCCAAAATTATTTGCAGCAAGTGGTATCTGTCGTGTCTAAAAATGTGACCAAGGTAAGCCGTTTTTCTTCGTTTAATGGTTGTCAACAATTCACAGTTCTTATGGACTCTTCTTAATATTTCTTCATTGGTTACCCTATCTGTCCAAGGTAAGTCCACATTTCGAAAGCCTCTAATTTATTGATCATGTTTGCTTTCATAGTCCACGACTCCACTCCATACAGAAGTACTGACCAGACATAACATTTTGCATATCGGATTCGTAGCGTTATATTCAGGTCTCGATTTCTAAGAATTTTCTCATATCTCATGAACGCTGTACGTGCCATATCAATTCTGCATCTAATGTCTTTCTCCGAGTTCCAATCTGTGTGTAGCCAACTTCCCAGATATTTATATTGTACTACTCTTGCTACATTTTGATTATCAATCTTAATTTCGGCGTTTGCATATAATCGTTTTTTCCTGCTGATTATCATAAATTTAGTCTTGTTGGCGTTTATGTTTATCACGTACTGGTTGCTGTTTTCACTTAAACGGGTACACATCTGTTGGAGTTCTTCAATAGTATTGGCAATAAGGACAGTGTCATCTGCATATCGGATATTTGAGATTGGTACTCCGTTCACTTTTACTCCCATTTCCTGATGTTGAAAAGTTTCAATAAATATAGCCTCGGAGTACAGATTAAACAGCAGCGGAAACAAGACGCACGCCTCTACGAATTTCGATATCTTCAGTAGTGATATTTTGCGTTTTAATATTTGCTGACTGATACCAGTACAAGTTCTCAATGCATCTTATATCTTTGTCGTCGATGTCAGTTTTCCTTAAAATTTGCATGAGTTTTGAATGTCGAACTGTGTCTGTGTCTTATTTTGAGAAAAATCTTTAAGGAGTGGTTCATCAGGCTTATCAGTCTATTGTCTTTGCATTTTCGTGCGTTGTTCTCCTTTGGTCATCAACCAGCCCTTATCGTCCACTGCTGGACATAGGCCTCCCTCATGGCTTGCCATCCGCGTATATCTTGACCTGCGTGGATCCAGTTGTTTGCAACTCTTTTCAGGTCATCAGTCCAACGTGTAGGTGGTCTTCCTCTATTTCGCTTGTCTGTGCGTGGCCTCCATTCCAACAACCTCTTTGTCCACCTATCATCACTCATTCTGGCCACGCGCGTCCTGCCCAATTCCATTTTAAAGTGGTTATTCGTTCGACGCTATCTTTCACACCGGTTTCTCGCCGCAGGTCCTGGTTTGTGACGTGGTCCCTCAAACTCAATCCAAGCATTGACCTTTCCATTTTGCGATGTGCTACTTTGAGTTTTCTTGCTGATGTCATCGTTAAGGTGAGTGTTTCCGCGCCATATGTGAGCACTGGCAGAACGCACTGGTCGAACACTTTTCTTTTTTGACAGATAGGGAGTTCGCTCTTAAAGACGTGTCTTAACTTTCTATAGGCCGCCCATCCGTGGTTGATCCTTCTGTGCAACTCGCATGTCTGATTGTCTCTAGATATTCTAATTTCGTGGCCCAGGTATGTATATTTTTCTACCATTTCAATTTCGGTGTTGTCGATGTTTATACCTTCGCTCATGACAAGGTTTGTCATGATCTTCGGTTTAGAAAAGTTCATTTTTAGACCAACCCCGGAGCATGCATCTTCTAATTCGTGGAGCATTTGTTTTGTCTCTCCCAAGTCACCCGTTGTTAAGACAATGTCGTCCGCGAAGCGGAGGTGGCTAAATTTCTGACCATCTATGTTTATTCCCCTTTTATCCCAGTTAAGCTTTTTGAAGGCATGTTCTAAAACAGTGATAAATATTTTAGGAGACATAGTGTCCCCTTGCGTCACACCTCTTCCGATTTCAATGCGGTTGCTGGCTCTATGTAGTCTAACTGACATAGTAGCGTTTTTGTATATATTATAGATGAGTTTTGAGTATCTATAGTCAACACATTCTTTCAAGGCGTCTAGTATAGCTTTCAACTCGATCGTGTCAAAAGCCTTGTGGAAATCTATAAACAGGAGGACTAGAGGTCTATTGTATTCAATGGTTTTCTCGATGAGAGTCTTAATACTCTGCAAGTGATCATTAGTCCCAAAACCGGATCGAAAACCCGCTTGTTCCCTTGGCTGGTAGAGCTCGAGTTTATTATCCAGCCTTGATGTTATGATTCTGGTAAACAGTTTGTATAGATGGCTGAGGAGAGTTATTGGTCGGTAATTTTCCAGGCTTGTTTTGTCTCCCTTTTTATGGAGTAGTATGGTGGTCGCTTCCGGGATTCTCCTTTGGTAATGGTATAAAATTGGATTTTAGCCAGCTTCGAGGGAAGTGTCCTGTATCATAGATATGATTGAATACCTTGTGTAAGACGGCGATGTTTTCATCATTGATCAGTTTCAAGACCTCTGCCGGTATTCCGTCTGGTCCCTGATCTCTTGCTTCCATTAAAGCTATCCTTATTTCTTCCTTCAATATTGGTGGTCCAGATAATGCTGCGTTTAAATGGTTATCCGTTAGTTCCTCGCGAGAGTCATCCGCGAATAGATGTGTAATATATTTTTCCCACAGTTGATTTTTATCTGTTGCTTCTATTATGAATTTATTCGTGTCATCAGTAAATATTGTTGGAGGTCTCTTTTTATACATGCCCGACGCTTCTTTTATTTTTTTGTGCTCTTCACGAGTATTACGAGTCTGTTGTAGGTATTCAATGCCCTCACACTCCTCTTCTAACCACTGCCTCTTGGCCTTTCTAATTTCAGATCTCACTAGTGAATTTAGTCTCTTGTATTCATCGTGATTAATATTCTTGTGTTGCCTACGTTTGTCCATCAGTTGTAAAATTTCGCCGGTCATCCACTTCTTTTTGTTACGTCTTTTCTGATACCCCAACTTCTCAGTCGCAATATTTCTTATGTAAGTTTCTACCGTTTCCCATAATTCTAGTGGGTGTTGATCTATTGTGCTATAATTTATACGTCCCAGTTCTTTGTTTAGTTCGCTTCTGAGATCGGACTTGATATCTTCCAGGTGAAGTTTGCTGGTGTCCAGTTTTTTAAGTTGGCTTTGGTTGATCTTTGTCAAGGCTATCTTCAGTTTTAGAGTTACTTCTGTAGCTTTGATTATTTCTGTTGTCAATAAATCTGGACCTGGTGCCGTGTTAAGTTTACTAATCGCCAGTCTAATTCCGCTTCCTAGTATATCCGGATCTATTTCTATTGCAGTAAACTTTGGTGTATATATTCAAGGCGCTTCTTCTTCTTCTTCTTATTCAGCCGTCTCCATCAATAAAGGTTGGCAACTGGTCGCACTTGCCTATGGACTGCTCGCACTTCTTGAAAATTCTGTTGTGTTAAGTAGTACTTTTAAGGCGTGACTCATAAGGCTTATCAGTCTCAAATCTGTACAGTGTCGGGCATTATGTTTCTTCGGACGGGAAATGAGTCCAACCCTTCATACGGTAGGAGTAAATTTTTGAATGACTTCTACCATGGCAGAATTCTAAGATATCGCCCACGCCTTTCCCAAATCTCTTTTTCCGGCAGTCAAAATTTCTTGTAGCTAACGATGGAACTGCAGATATTACACCAAAATTGGAAATGTCTGAATCTTAATCTATTATTTGGCGAATACCGAACTTCGATCCGAGCCCAACTTTCCAAATTACCCCTCCCCCCACCCTCTATCGGCCGATCTGTATGCATGAAATCCTCCCTGTTCCCCGAACTGTCTCCTCTAATCCTCCGCCTAATATCCACCCGACTCTTTGATCCGTAAGGAAAAATCGCGGATAAATAAGTAAATACACGAAATCCCGATTTATACGTGAAGACGACAACGACGACGTCGACGACGAGGACGAATCCGCGGAAACGTCGCCGAGATGAAAGAGGGGCGTCGCGACGTCGTCGCCTGAAAAGAAAACTTTTCGGCGCTGTCAAACAAACGGACGCAAATCCCGTCAAAAGGATCATGTTTATTCATCGAGTAATATTCGAATACTCTTGATAATAGAGGATTCCCGCAGGAGACGGACGCCGCCACATCGGGAGGACACGGTATAAAAGGAGGATTTGCCTGTGGGAGAGCCACAGGTCGTGTTGCGATAGTGGCCGAGACGGGAAGGCTTTCAGATAGCTGGGACGATATGAGGAACGATAGGTGAGTCCGTCGATTTCAGGTATCAAGTTGCTTTAATGAATCGTTATGAAACGTGATTTTTAGTTTATTCTAATTTAAGTTTAAAGCAAGTTATCTCTGTACCAAGTTGCATCCCTTTAGAGTTAGGGAGTTACAAAGTGGGGCATCAAGTATTGAAAAATATTGTAGGTATACCTACTACAATTTACATACAATACATATATAAATTTACATACATACAATTAATGTATCCCAACTTTAATTTAATACAAGTTTCCTCTACACCAAGTTGCTTCCTTTTAGAGTTTGGGAGTTACAAATTGAGGCACCAAATTTAGAATAATATTTTAGGTATACCACAATTTAAATACAGTCACAAAGTTACATATATTCAACTAATACATAACTTACAAAGTATGAGGTGAGGTACCAAAATTTAAAAAATATTATAAGCAAACTACAATTTACATAGGTACAATACATGTACAACTTTACACACATACAATTAATGTATTCTAGATTTAATTTACTACAATTCTCCTCTATACCAAGTTGCATTCCTTTAGAGTTACGGAGTTACAATATGTGGCATCACATTTTGAAAACTATTGTAGGTATACTACAATTTGTGTTCTCCACTATATGACCGTTATGGAAACTATTGTTTCATTGTGAAACAAGAATTTCTATGAAGTTCTTAAAACTCAATACGTGGGTTTCGTAGAAACGTTTTATTACATTACAGTAACTTCATGAATTTCAGGATAATAGTATGTAATAATCTTCCAAAATTGGCCTGTAACGTTATTTTTTAAATGGTTCAAATCGTATGAAACCCCGGCGATTTTCTGTAAATTTAAAGTTTCACGGCAATTTTCCTGGAAAAAATGGTTATGGGAATTTTTCTTATCTTCTAATTATTCCAGGAAACCCAACTTTGCTTTCTGTAGAAAAATTTAACGATTCAATATATTACATGAACTTCAGGATTTTTCAGGAAAGTGTTATGGATTTTCCAAACTAGTCTGGAACTGTAATTTTCTCATTTTTTAAATGTTTGAAATGTTCTGAACTTTCTGACATTTCATTTTCCTCGGCAATTTTGTCTGAAAAGTTATTCCTTTTGAACATAACATTTTTTCTTTAAATCTCTGTAAATATCCAAATCCATTTTAGAAATTGTTTTCATCTTCTTATTTCCCGAAAAAAGTTAGTGAAACCCAATTTAGATTCTGTAGAAACATTCAATGATTCAATCTATTACATGAACTTCAGGAATTTCATGAAAGTTATATTGATTTTTCAAAATGTGTATGAAGCTATATTTTTGTGAGTTTTTATGGTTTTTGAGTCTTGTGAAAACCCTGCGAATTTCTGACATTTATCCTGAAAAAAGTCCTGAAAAATTTATCAACTAACTATGTAGGATCGATGGAAATCCTTATTACTTTAAAATTTTGGAAATATCCATATCCGTCTTGAAAAGTATTTTATCTGTCAATTTTCTAGGAAAATTTCGAGAAACCCAATTTAGGATCTGTAGAAACATTCTTCCTGAAATTCTTCAGTAATTTTAGGAAGATTGTATTAATTAATCAAAATTGGTCTGAAATTCTGTCTCATTTTTTTTGAAATAGTTCAGGGCTTATGAATATCCCGAGAATTCCTGAAATTTTATTTTCCTTGGAAACTTTCCTGAAAAAATTAATAAAGAGGTATTTCGGATCAATGTAAATCTTTGAATATCAAGTTATCCCTTTAAATTTTTGTAATTATCCAAATCTCTTTTGGAAGTTATTTTCATCATTCCCTGAGAGTACCCGAAACACTTTTTGGGTTACGCAGAAATATCCACCATTTTCCATTAATTTCCATTAATTTTCCATTAATTTCAAAAAATGCACTGATCAACCCGTTTACTTAGAAATTATATTGGATCTCCATGTGCATATTGTCACGCCCAAGGGGAGGGTGAGGGCGCCATGAGGGTACGCTTATGGGATAACTCTAAGAGGAGAACAGAAGGAGTTTAGAAAAATGTGAGTTTATTCTCGTGTCAATATCGAGTACAATTAAATACAAAATACGGAAATATATAATGAGTGTGTACGGTTCTTACATGATTTCCAAGGAGACGAGAATGACTGTCATGACAGGGTGGTGATTACCATTAAGGCAACATATATAATACGATGATGATAATATAATAATTAATAACATAACACAAATATTATATCAACAATATTAATATATAATACAATAATGATAATTTCTTGAATTGATCACCTATTTTTGTACATAATGTATATCGCAGATTCGGCGATTTTGTTCGACTAGTGTCAATTGCGGAATTGCGATATACACTTAGCAACACATGAACTTGTGCTGATTAGTTGTATCGAAAGTTTTTGAACTGATTTCTTTGTAGGACGATACGATTACAAGCCTATTTCGCCATCTTCATGATACTGACGTCATGGCTATGTATTTACGGGAGCGGCGCCCAAGTGACCTTCTCGAAGAACTGGAGTCCAGGGAAAAGGACGCACGACGAGGACAAACAGTTCAAGATTTTGGCGAAGACTTTCTGTCGATTTTTATTGGTAAAGGTCCTTTAAATTAAAGAGTCTTTTAATTTGCTTTTGCTCAATAGTCCAAAATTTGAGCTCAGGCCCAGATTAAACTTTAGATTGATGAGTCATAGTGGGAATGTTCATTAAATACAATTTAAATTTGAATGAAATTTGGATAGTAATTGTTATAACAGTTACTTTTCCAGATATTCTTATAGCGATGATATCTATTCCAAAAGTTGCTTAAGCTTTATGAAAGTGATTTGGCAAAGTAAGCCTTGGAATTACCAAAGAACACTCTGAAGTAGTTTTGTAAATGCTATAACTCCTTGCTTTTAATTACTTTCTTAGTATATTTCCTTTTTGGTACTACTTTAAGTGTATTCTTCTTTCAGAATCATGTATGCACTATGAGCACCTGTCATAGTTCAAGGGAGGAAGATCAGGTCGAAGACATAATGGAAGATCTAAGATAAAATGACATTTAATTGAACTTGAGGAAAGAGTTTCATCATCTATTGTTATTCATGTGTTTAATGTTATCAATGGCGAGATTAATAATGTATTAATTGTGCGGTATGTATCAATGAAATAAAGGCATGCAGATTATTTATGTACATTTGACTGTTTTTAAATTCGATTTTGACATATCATGTGTCATTGTATCCTCTTGTCCTAATAAGAAAAAACAAAATTCGTAAAAATTGGGTTGGTCCGTTGGGACGAACCTTTTGCCATTTTTTAAATTACTAATACTTTTGACTATCAAAAAGCCTTTGATACAGTAGAACATTGGTCAATCATGAGATCATTGAATAATATTAGAATAGACCACCGCTATATATTATTGTTGGAAAATATCTATAAAAAGGCTACATCTACCATCCAGTTACACGAAAATACCAAACCAATTCGTATAAAAAGAGGTATCCGTCAAGGTGATACCTTGTCACCAAAGTTATTTACGGCTGCTTTGGAGGATGTCTTCAGGCAGCTTAAATGGCGGGATGACAAGGGCATCGATATTAATGGAAGGAGATTAAACAACCTGAGGTTCGCGGATGATATCGTTCTCATAGCAGAAACACCAGAACAACTCCAAACTATGATCTCCGAATTAGAAGATGCATCATCAAGAATTGGATTGAAAATGAATCTAGATAAGACCAAAGTTATCTGTACCAAGCGACCAAATCTCAAAGTAAAGGTAAAAAATAACGAAATAGAAGTGGTAGTTGACTATATATATCTGGGACATAAAATAACCTTAGGCAGAGACAATCAAACAGCTGAAATTTATAGAAGAAGAAGATTGGCATGGGCTGCGTTCAGCAAATTGAGTAATACGCTAAAGAACAAAAAAATACCAATATACCTCCGCTCTCGAGTGTTCGATCAGTGTGTTTTGCCGGTTTTGACATATGGATCACAAACATGGACATTAACTAGACAGTCCATGAACAAACTCAAAACCACTCAAAGAGCCATGGAGCGCCAGATGTTGGGTATATCATTGAAAGATCATGTAAAGAACGAACGGGTCAGAAGCACAACGAAAGTGAAAGATGTTGCGGAAGCAGTAGCCGAACTGAAGTGGGACTATGCGGGCCACGTTGCCAGATATACAGATGATAGATGGACATCGACAGTAATAAAGTGGAGACCCTATTTGGGGAAAAGATCAAGAGGTCGCCCACCAATGCGCTGGACGGACGACATAAAAGGAAGCGCAGGACTGATGTGGCATCGTAGAGCACAGAACCGAGCCGAATGTAAGAGTATGAGGGAGGCCTATGTTCAAAAATGGACCGAAAATGGCTAATGAGATGAGATGAGAATACTTTTTTAAATGTGGTGTAGCGTTTTTCTGACTTATTTATTATAAACAATTTGAAAATAGGTTGGTTCCAACGAACCCTAGAATTGCGTGTGCGAAGCGAACACCCTTCACGGCTTGTTTAATTAATAGCAAAGTAGCAACTGTCCCGACTTAGATGTATTAAAAAATTTATATTAAAACTTGTAATAGAACTGATGGACGGTTTCGTCGTGGCACGCCATCCTCAGATTTGTAGGTCGTTTAAATTAAAACATGGGTCAAGACAATAAATTACAGTATACCAACCTGCTAAGGGTTAAATGGAAAAAACAATAATTTGACGAATCACAAACAGTTTCTCCTAGAAAATTAACGGTTGAGAACCTCTCTTCCTCTTTAATGTGGTAAAAAGTTTATGTAGAATCGATCAATAAAAATCAACGTATAAAATACACTTAAATATCAAATTAGAAACGATAAAGTGCACCCCTAGCGACAATCGGTTCAATCGATAGACCGTAATAAATGGTTCTTTATTACCAATTTACCGCATTTAATTTGAAATCGAAGAGAATTTTATTTTTTGTTTGATACTGATTGATTCTACATAACCTTTTTACTCTAACAACGAGGAGGAGAGTTGCTCAACCTTTTATTTTCTAAGGTGGAACTATCTGTGATTCGTCTAATTATTCTCTCTTCCATTTAACAGTTAGTAGGTCAGTATACTGTATATTATTGTAACGTTTTTTAACTACACGAGAATTACTATACGACACGAGTTGTCTTACTTAATTTATTTTGACCACTTACACTCTAATTTATTTGTACGCTTACACTTACACTTATCTGCTAACACTTAATCTAATTTATATTATCACACTTACATCTAATTTATATAAATCTCATTTATTTATCTTATGACCGGCCTGGCCGACATCTGTCGACCAGTCTACCGGCGACTGTTTACGACTACTGGCGACTGTTTTTGTATCGCCCTCCATCTGCTATTTATTCAGCCTGATCGGAATTCCAGAAAGATCGTGGCGTTTCTTGTCCTCTCGCGAACCTTTTTTAGAGTTCTGGAATATTTTGCGGCTTTCCGAGAATTCCACCAGTTCCCCGAATCTATCCGTTAAGAATTTCTTTGAAGAGACTTATTCCGACTGGCGTTTATCTTTATGGCAGGCTATTTCGTTACACTATGTTTGTTTCTTGATCCTTGTTGTGATCAATGATCAATGATAATCATCATTGGTGATCAGTGTTGATGAGGAATTCACTGTTATTGAGGAATTGCTTGCTTTACAGCCGCTAAAGGGAACCACTAGAGAGACATTTTTAATGAAGTTCAGAAGGTATTTACAAGTTTTGACTTGCCATGCTCAAAATTAGTTGGAGTATGTGTGGACCTTCTGTGGTCGGCTTACGTAAAGGTTTCATCGGAATTTTATATGAAAAAGCAAGTGAATTAAACGTGCAAAAAGATGATTTGATAGTCCTTCATTGCATTATCCACAAACAGAACTTGTGTTCTAAGTCAATTCGACTCCAGAATGTTATGAAAGTGGTAATAAAAACCATCAATTTTCCCATCCCATCCCGAGGGCTTAACCATCATCAGTTCAAAGCGTTTTTGAATAAAATATCAGACGAATATGACGACGTAACATATTATTGTGAAGTCAGATGGCTAAGAAAAGGGAAAATGCTGAAACGGCTTTAGAAGCTTAGAAATGAGATAGGAGATTTGATGCAAATAAAATATAAACCATTATCTGAATTGAGTGACCCAAAATGGATATGTGACTTAGCTTTTTTGGTCGACCTTACAGGCTATTTGAATGATTTGAATTTGAAACTTTAAAAACAAGGACAGTTAGTGAATGATTTGTACAGCCATTTGAAAGCATTCCGGAACAAAATCCCCTTGTGGGAGGCACAGATGCTGTCTGGTAACAGTTACCATTTCACCACGCTCTCTGCGTATGAAAATATTGCTTAAGCTCAATATGCTGAAGAACTCAAGTTACTGTCGGAGCAATTTTCGAACAAATTTAGCTATTTCAAAAACTTGGAAGACTGTTTCAATTTATTTGCTACTCCAACAAAAAGTAATACATGTACAAAATGGTTCAAATGGAATTGACCGAAGTTCACTGCTAAAATCTAAATTTGAAGACGTGGAGTTGAACGATTTTTACAAAAAATATATCGAAGAAGACCATCTTCTGTAGTTTAGAAAATTCCCAAGAAGACTGATTTGTGCGTTTGGCAGTACTTATAAATGCGAACAGTTCTTTTCAATGATGAAAGTCAATAAAGAAAAATATCGTACGAGGCTGACTGACGATAATTTGGAAAATTCTTTACGTCTTTGTATTAATGGAATTCATCCAAACATCGATGGATTAGTTTCCCAAATTCAAGCTCAAGTGTCTCATTGATTTCGGTGTCGCTACTTAATTTTCGTAGTTTGTAATAATTCCAAATTTCACGATTTAATTATAATTTGTACCTTTTTGTTTCATTTCATTTTGTTGTTTTAATAAATGGTATTATAATAACATTGTCGCTAAAAATTAGTGTTTCCTACGAGACGAGACGAGACTTTGAAAAATCTCGCCTTGTCTTGCAAAAAAAGTGGAAAGACTTGTCTCGAGTCTCATCTCGCAATAAAAGTCTCGTCTCGTCTCATGTCTAGCACGAGAGTCTCGCACTTGCCGTTGATGATAGCGAAGTCTCTCACACTCACTCTCTTGGTCCAACCTTAATATCACACGGACCAATTAACTCACGATTAGTAATTATCTCGGACCGGCACTCGAATCCAACGCACACATTTATCGTCGACTCAAATTGAACAATTGGGCCCCTCAAATTTTGGGGTTCACTAGTCAAAAGTTTGTCAAAAAGAAAACCGTCTGCCCGTGATCAAAGTCTGTGACCAACTCCTCGCTCTCAACGTTCACCTTCCCAAATTTTCCTTTCCAACTTAACCGGAAGTGACGCATCACCAATAACTGAGTCTCAACTCTCCTAAGCTCTAGACTTCGGACCTATCCGAACCGTCTAAATTCCCCACTTAGCAACTATCAATCTTCCACTACATGATGACGTAGGTTAAACAATGGGGCGCATATCGACTGCCGTCGCGGTCAACGTGACCCTTTAGGATTAGCGAGGTCGACTAATCCCTCGGTTCAACTGCCATCCGAGAATCGGGACCTCCGGGCATCGGGATTTCCAGCCCATCCCTTATTGCCTTTTTATATATATATATATATGCTCGCGAGAGGGCAAGGATAATACACGTCCAGAAAAATACACGTCAGAAATTTGTACAAGTTTTGAAAATGGCTCCAGGTCTATTTGTTTATAAAAAAAATCACCACCTTTTTTAAAGCGATAAATAAGGGGTTGATAATTGTTTTTATCATATTTTCTTAACGGAATATGAAAATTTGGTTATTTATGAAGAGAATAAGCCTTTGTGCACCTCGAAATGTTTATCCAAAAAGCCGTAACAGCAATGAACATTATGCTTCTTGGGATAAACAAATAGCAATATCTCAGCAACAAATTAACCAATTCACATTTATAAAAGCTGTATAGGTTTGGAATTTTAAAAGCTAGCTTTTAGAGTTGTAAAAACCTAAATCATATTATTTTTGCAATAAATAATCAATATATAAAAAATGACCATTTTCAGTGGTTTTTTGGCATTTTTGCAATAAATATTTATCAAAATTAATCGTGCTGCACCTCAAATTGTAGGTTATTAAATTCTCTAGAACTTATATTTGACACTTTTCTCGCCAAAAAACATACTTTCGCTTGTAGAATCAAAAAACTTGTTTTTGCTAACTTTGGACCCCTCCCATTTGTTAATACACACTTGTTGAATGTTTAAAACTACATAGGCATGATCAACTAATCAGAGCCTACAACATTTGACCACTCCCGTTCGGTTATGAATTAATGTCGTAAAACGTCAAAAAATGACTACGTTGACTGGATTAGAGGGTAAGTACAACCTATAGCCTAATTTTGGTGCGAATCGGTGCAGTTTCAGAGAATTATTCTACAGTTATGCCATATTTTAGCTTCAAGGAACGGACTATATCACGGATGATCCGGCCTCGGCCTTGATCGCGCCAGGCAGTGGCGGGAAGCGACCGCGACGATCGCGCCCTTGCTCGTCGGACGCCGCCGCCGCCGCCGCCCTGCGTCCCGACGCCGCCTACTGCGGCGAACGGACCCCTCGTCGACGCCGCCGTACGCGTGCGATTTTCGGCACCGATCGAAACGCACGCACGCACCGCCGCCGCCAGTTCCAGGGAGAAGCGGGACGCCGCCGTCGCCTCCTCCTCCTCCTCCGGAAAATCCGCTCCGGGAGATCGGGATCGCCTCCGGGGGTGGACGACGGACGCCACCATCGCCGCTTCCGACGCTCAGGCCGTACGTGTCGCGGTTATTAGTGTCTTAGTGTCTTAGGGCTCCTCCGCCGGATCACATCGAGGTAATTTGCGGGATTCATCTTAGCTCCCTGATTTCCCGTTCGATTCGGATGAATGGGCGACGTGACGTCGTCGCGCGTCGTCAGATATATCAGCCCGATGGGACATGTTCGCCCATTCATGCGTTAACCGGACGGTCCTCGTGAATAGACACTAACGTGTAACTACACATCATTATTTTAATCTAATTTGTACACCTCGTCCGCGATGCGAGTTGCACGGCTTCCATGCATCGAATTAGGTACATACCTATTCCTAGCGGCATGTACGCGGTATTACTAACGTAGTGAATTATGTGAGTGAGAACGGTGAGAAAAAACCATTGCAGTCATATCCTTACCTAATTACACATTACGCGGGGTGTTTCATAACTGAACGTCTACATCGGAGAAGGTTCATGTGTCCATGATTTTAACACAAAACGTCCATATCAACACACAGGTCCGTTCTCGCTTTATTTTCATTACGCTGCATGTTACATTTTTGTTTAAATCTATGTTTTAACCATTTCCCAACTGGATTATAGTTATTTATGATACTAGTGTGTTATGTTGAAAATAAGTCATGCGAGAAGATTTATACAACGAGGCCGTCAGGCCTCGTGGTATAAATTCTCAAGTGACATAGGAAACATAACACGCGAGTGGAATACAATGTTTTATCCAACAAGTGGCAGAAATCGTTTTTTATGAGATAATAATTAATAAGCTTTGTGATCAAATTAAAGCTACTTGCGTCTCAGTAGCTACCCTATAAATGTAAGAATGACTTGACAGTGACTTTTTCTACATTTTGGTTAAAGTAGGTTGTTTGTTTGGTTGCCACGGGCAATAAATAAATAGAATACTAATTTATATATGAACGTGAGATATAATCCATAACTCACGAGTAAGTTATGGATTATAACACACTAGTCTGTTATTTCATAGTTTACTTGTCTAAAATGACATTAATAATGACAGCCATAACTGTCATATGTTGGATAAAATAATTTTATAAAATTCGGTAGGTGTAGACAACACGTCCGTGAAGTTGGCATACAAAGTATGCACAAAAAATAGTATATTATTCTTCTTTTGCACTTCAAGGACTAGGCTTGCAGCCTGTTCCGTCTTCATTCTAGCCATCTTCTTCTGGGTCTACCAATGTCTCTTCTTCAGTGTGGTCTATAGTTTACCACTTGTTTGACCAATCTGTCTTCGTTCATTCTTTCAATGTGATGTCTCCATTTTAATGAGTTTTGGTGTATTCTGTCGTTCATTGAAAATATGTTCAATTCGGTCCTTATATTGTCGCGATGCGGCCCCAATTAGCGAAAATAGGTCGCCGTCTAAGCTTATTAAGCACCGAGGCGACCTAAAACCGAAGGACGATACGACTCTCGGACAGGTACGACATCACGTTCATAAACATATCCCGCTTGTATTTATACAGCTCGATCATAACGATCGGGGAGTCAGTCAGTCACCTAGTATCACGTCACGCTGCCCGTCTGAGAGCCCGTCCTTTCGGCATGCCGCTAATTGGAGGAGCCTTGCGCCTGCTGCCCTTCGTCATCCGACAGTAAGCAACCTCCTCCCTTTGCCATTTTTCTCACTTCTTGCCATTTGCTCATTTGCCTCAACTTTGTTTTATGATGTTCTCTCCCCTGTATTTAATGCTCCAATAAATATTGTCTGTTTCACCATGTCTTCTTTTTAGTCTCCACCGAGCTACATCCCCAACCCGAGCACCCCCTTTGGACCCTAGGTGTCCTCAGGCGTGTGACAATATCTTCGTTTCTTATATGGTCCCTCAGTATGCAACCTTTTGTCATTCTTAGAAATTTCATTTCGGCAGACTGTATTCGTTGTCTATCTTGTTTTCGAAGTGCCCAGGTTTCGCTTCCATATGTTAATATAGGTGTTGTCATCACTTTATAGAATTTTATTTTTGTTTCTTTGTTTGTCTTGTTTTGTAGTGTTCTCTGTGTGGTGCCACACATCATTTGGTATATATGTAGTTTGTTTGTAACATCTTTGTCATATTCGTAGCTTATATCGCATCCAAAGACATTGAAGTGTGATACTTGTTCTATGGGTATTTCGTTTATGAGTATTTTGGAACGAACAGGTTGTTTTCCTCGAAAAGCCATAACTTTCATCATTTTTTCTGATATTTTTAAGTTGTAATTTTTACATATCTGATTCAAGCGGTAGACTGCGTATTGTAGGTCGTCTTCTGTTTTCTGTAAAATTATTTGATCATCGGCAAACAGTACTGTGTTTATACATTTATTGGCGGATGTTAGTCTTATTCCGAAGTTGATTTCTTGTTTCCATTGTCGTACAGCGTCGTCAATAGGTATATTAAACAGGGTTGGCGACAGACAGCATCCCTGTATTACGCCTCTGTTGATTGTTATTGGTCCTGTTCTGTCTTTTCCGGTGTTTATTATTATTTCTGTGTTACTGTATAGTTCTCTTATCACCTCTATCAGATGTCTGGGGTAACCCCGTCTTTCCATAATTTTCCATAGTATATCTCTGTTTACCCTGTCGAAGGCCTTTTCGTAGTCGATAAACCCAATATGGGTTTCTAAGTTATATTCTCTACGTTTTTCGATTAACTGTCGTATTATGGTGATATTGTCGTTGCAGGATCTTCTACTTTGTTCTTCTAGTAGTAGCACATCAGCTATGCTTTTATTGTTTACAATCCGGGCATATAGCTTGTATGTAGCGTTTTATAAACTTATTCCTCTATAATTGCCACAGGAGCTTCGATCTCCTTTTTTATACAGTGATATCACTTCCGCCGTTTACCATTCGTCCGGTACTTTTCTCTGTTTCCAGCATTCATTTAATAAATGTAGTATTCTCAGTTCCAACAGCAATCCTCCATATTTTAGTAGTTCTATGGTTATGGTCACATTAATTTTAGTCCGACCTTATGGGAAGCAGAGTTTATCTGATGTAGCATGTTCATAGCATGGTCGAGGCGATCTGATATTAGAACTATGTCATCTGCAAATCTCAAATGTGTCAGGCTTTCACCGTTTATGTTTACTCCTAGATTTTCTAGCTTCAGCGATTTAAACATATACTCAATCAGGTTCGTAAACAGTTTCGGCGAAATAGTGTCCCCCTGCCGGACTCCTCTATTTATTTTGAATTCATTTGTTGTTTCCTGCAGTTTTACGTTAGCTGTAGCATTTTTATATATAGACTCTATTACTAGGGTATATCGATGGTCTATTCTACAGTCAGAGAGTGACTTTAACATCTGATACTGGTTTATAGTGTCAAAGGCTTTTTCGTAATCCACGAATATCAGGACAAGTGGTCTGTTGTATTCAATGGATTTTTCTGTAAGATTCTTCAGGACTTGGAGATGATCATTCGTACCATAGCCTGGTCGAAACCCAGCCTGCTCTCTTGGCTGATAGAAGTCTAGTTTTGCTTTTAATCTATTTGCGATGATTCGAGTGAATAGCTTGTAGACGTGAGAGAGCAGACTGATAGGACGGTAATTTGCAAGATTGGTTATGTCACCTTTCTTATGTATTAAGGTAATGGTTGCATTGTTCCATTGTTGTGGTGTTTTGCCTTGTATAAGACGCTCATTAAACAGAACTTTGAGACTCTGCAATAGCTTTTCGCCACCCAGTTTAAGGGCTTCAATGACCACTCCATCTTCTCCGGGGGATTTGTTGTTTTTCATTTCAAAAATCGACTTTTGTATCTCATAAAGTGTGATTTCTGGGATTTCCTCTGAGCCCTGATTCAGGATCTTGGGAATCGAATCGCGGATAATTTCCGTTTCATCTGTGGCGTATAGCTCTTTATAGAATTCCTCTACTATTTTCAGAATTTCTTTTTTATCAGTTGTAATTCGGTCTTCTTTATTTCGTAGTTTACAAATTTCTTTCTTTCCTTTGGAGAGTCTCTGCCTAAGCACTTTCAAGCTTTTATTTTCTTCGATTGTTTTGGTAACCATTTCATTGTTGAATGTTCTGATATCTTTACGAATAGCTTTAGTTATATCCTTGTTAAGTTGCTTCAGTTTTAGGAAGTTTACGTCGTATTTATTCTGCAATTCTCTTCTCTCCTTCATCAAATTTTTGGTTCTATCACTTACTATTCTATTTTTTTGGTTAGTCCTAACACAATTCGCTTGTTCTGCTTGTTTTATAGCATCTACTATGCCCTCGTTCAGCTCGTCAATATCCACATGTAACGCTGGTGCAGTTCTTTGATTTGTTAGGTGTTCGTCGATGTCGTTTCGAAAGGTGTCTGCGTTATTGGGTGGGGTCCATTTCATGTTATTTGTCTTTCTCATCATCTTCATTCGTTCTCCTTTAATGTTGATGGATATTTTTGATCTTACCAGCCTGTGGTCGCTGCCTATGGAAAAGTTGTTTAAGGCTGTTACATCATGGACTATTTCTTTTTTGTTGGAGATAATAAAATCTATCTCGTTTTTTGTATTCCCATCTGGGCTGATCCATGTCCATTTTTGTTGTGATTTTTTATTAAAGAACGAACTCATAGAATAGAAACCATTTTCTTGTAGGAAACTGAGAAGTCTACCACCCCTTTCGTTTCTCTCCCCATATCCGAAATTCCCTAGGGGATTTTCCGACTCGTCTTGTCTTCTTCCAAGTTTGGCATTAAAATCGCCTATTAGTAAGGTGTAATGGGTAGGACATATGTTTAAGGCTTCATTTAAGTTATCGTAGAAGACCTCCAATTCATCTTCTTCGGAGGCTGACGTGGGAGCGTAGGCTTGCATAATTTTCATTTTGTATCTTGCATTTAGCTTCAAAATGAGGCAGATCACCCTGGTGCTTATACTTTTAATCTCTATTATCTGTTGAGTGTGCTTTCTGTGTATAATAAATCCTACACCGCCTTCGGATTTATGTGTTTCTCCTACATAATGGAAAATGTGTCCAGATTTAAGTGTTATTTGGTCTTCTCCTCTAATTCTAACTTCACTAAGGCCAACGATGTCCCACTTTATTTTCTTAAGCTCCTCCTCTAGCTCGACTAGTTTTTGGTCCGATGAAAGCGTTCTTACATTAACCGAGGCAATTTGCATTTGTCGTCTCCGATGGTGGCCTGGTCCTCTCCGGGGGTTCTTAGCACCCTCTGCTGTCGTTCCGGTCTGACCGCCACCTTCCAGTGGAATTCATGCGGCCGGAGACCCATGGTTGATCCTGTGCAAGCATGTTTGGGGTTTGTTTAGCCGTATGCGTCCTACCACGCTGGCCATTGCGGGTTGGTAGGGAAAAAGTTATTTACAGGTGATTTAGTCCTGTATATGCGTCGTATGGTTATACCGCCAATATTCGGTCGCCAGAGCCTCGTCCGTTATCTAGCAGGGTGTGCCGGGTGACCGAGATCACCTCTCGTGCAGGTGAGGTTGACTTTTGGGTAACTTTGATGTTTGGTTAGTTTTAGCGTTACCCCTTACACCCCTTAAAAAAATTAATGTGACAAAAACCCAACTAATGACCAACCTTGTACTCGGCGAAGGAGTATACATAGATGGCATCCAAGTGGAAGAAACTACCTCATACAAGTATCTTGGCCACGAAATCCGTATAAACAGAGATAATCAAACCTGCGAATTGCTTAGGCGAATAGGATTAACTTGGGCCGCATTTGGGAACTTAAGACACATATTAAAGTCAGACTTACCAATTTGTCTGAAGAGAAAGGTCTTCAACCAATGTGTCCTGCCTGTCCTAACTTATGGTGCTGAGACCTTAACATTAACAAAAAAGGCTGTACAGAAAATCAAAGTGGCACAACATGCAATGGAAAGGTCAATGCTGGGATTGACCCTCAGAGATCACATCACAAACGCTGAGCTACGTAGAAGAACCAGAGTGATTGATGCAGTAGAAAGAATAGCAATCCTAAAGTGGAATTGGGCGGGACACATTGCGAGAATGCAGGACAACAGATGGACCAAGAGGATCATAGAGTGGAGGCCTAGACAGGATGCATACAGAAGCAAGGGACGACCACCAACTAGATGGTCCGATGATATTAAACGTATCCACACAAACTGGATACAAGAGGCACAAAATAGGACGATGTGGAGGCAATCAAGGGAGGCCTATGTCCAGCAGTGGACGAATATGGGCTGAATGATGATGATGATGATGATGGTTATGGTGTCGGGTCCGGCTGCTTTCCGGTTTTTCATTTCTTTTAAGGCATCTTGTAATTCATCCAGCGTTATTTCATCTCATGTGTACGGTGTTTCATTATAGTCTGAGTGTGTTGTTAAGTTCAGTTTTTGATGTTCATTCCCCTGTCTTACGAAATTTTCTTCCTTTTCTGTCCAACGTTCTCGATAATGTTCTATCGATGTATCTTTATCTATAATGTGTAAGTGTGCGGTGTCCTTTTCTTGTTTGTTAAGTTGTCGCATAATTTTATAAGCTACCTCTTGTCGTCCGTGAATGTCGTTTTCTATATCAGATATGAATTTATCCCATGATTCTTGATGTGCCCTTCTGACAATTTGTTTTGCTTTATTACGTTTTTCTATGTAATTTTGTCTAGCTTCTTCTGTGTTGTTGCACAGAGTATTCAAGTATGCTTCATGTTTTTCTCTTATTGCGTTCTCTATATCTTCTGTCCAAATTCTCAGGCCGTTCTTTCTTCTAAACTTTCTCTTTTTTCCAATGGCTTCGTTTGCGGCTTTTATAATGCTCTCCTTTATGTTGTTCCACTCTTGGTTAATATCGTTCTCTGTGGTGTACATCTGTAAGTTTTGTTGCAACCGTTGTTGGTAGAGATATTTTATTCCGGTTTCCTGTAAAAGTTACACTTTATACACTTCGTCTACTGATTTTCGTTTGTTTGTTGTTTGTTTTTTTACATTTGGCCAGTAAGATTATTTTGGATATGACTAGGAAATGGTCCGAACTTATATAACTTCCTCCATGGACCCTCACGTCTTCTACCAGTTTACTCATTTTTATTATATTATTATACTAGTTTAATAAGACGGAGTATTGTCGCACGAGTGTTTTAAAGCACGACGAGCGAAGCGAAGAGTGCTTTAATAGAATGAGTGTGACAATACGTCTTATTAAACGGGCGTAATATACTATTTTATCTACTTTGCTTTATTAATTCATTAAATTTTGGCTGTTCAAGTTTTCGTATTACACTAGGGAGTTTTGCGTGGATTGGTTACACTGACGTCACTGACATTGACGTTTCGTATTTGAATTTGAAAATCTAGTAGTTCTAGGACAAATTCAATAACTAATTACTTACTTTTGCGCAAAGTGGAAGACAAAGATGTAGAATTGACCTGTACATCCTCAGAAATACGCAAAACCGCTCAAGACACGTCTCCATGACAGGCTGACGTACCAATCTAACAAAACTAATAGTTACCAATAGTAGTGCAGTAATATTATTACACTACTTTCGCTGTAATAATGAGATCATTAGTAACGCAAAGTAGATAAAATATTTTTTCTTGGAGTTCTAATATATTGTTCTAGAGTTCCTAACAAGTATAGGAATAGTTCTACTAATTAAGGTTAAAAAAAGTGTAATCCAATTTTTGTATGCCAATTTCACGTGGTATACAATTTGTTTAAAATGAATGAGTTCTGGGCAGTTCTGGCATCATTTCGATGAACTCTAGAGTTCTATAAGAAATTTGAACAGAGTTCCTTTAATTAGCGGACACTAATAACCAAAAAATTTACCAAACTCTTATAGCACTATGACGAACTGAATCACATGAGTTCTGGGGAGTTCTGCATACTACTACAATAGTTCTATGGTTCTCTACCAAAAATAATCTCATTCTGATCGAGTAGGCGGAGATAATTGATGTCGTTAATTACCAGGTGTAGGTATGAGTATGGATAAAAAATTCATCTGGTAATTAACGACATCAATTATCTCCGCCTACTCGATCAGAATGAGATTATTTTTGATAGAGGACCATAGAACTGTTGCTGTATGACGCAGAACTCTCCAGAACTCATGTGATTCAGTTCATCATAGTGCTATAATAGTTTGGTAAATCTTTCGATTTTTAATTACAATTTCGTCATTACTGTCCTCTAGATAAAGGAACTTTGTTTAAATTTTTTATAGAACTCTAGAACTCATCGAAATGATGCCAAAACTGCCCAGAACTCATTCATTTTAAACAACTTGTATGCCGCGTGAAGTTGGCATCCGAAAATTGGACTTTAATTTTTTACCCTTAATTGGCAGAACTATTTCTATACTTGTTGAGAACTCTAGAACTATATCAGAACTTCACAAAAAAAAACTTTTTTGGTTTTTCTGCATATTTTGTATGTCAACTTCACGGACGTGTAGACGACGTATAAGTAATCATGATACTTCGATCCTCTTTCCGACAAGGAGACTTTTTTAATTAATGGCGCGCAATATAAGAAAATGAATATTTTTGCACTTATATTAAAACTTGACTCATGGCTTCTGTAAAAACATTCCAAAATCCATCAAGCATAAGTAATTGAACAAATTGGGATCAAAAATTTTTTTTTACTATTTTAAGTACATTTTGTTAATAGCTCTATATTCTGTTTTTCAGGATCAGGCACCTTCCAAGTGAAAAACAATTACCGCTGGAACATGATCACGAACTGGAAAGTTTAAAACCGCACATCGATCCCGCGCTCCTTAATGTGTAAGTACCTACAAGTTTTTAGTATTAATAATTAATTAACATCAAATTACACGTCAGGTCTGATTAAGCAGTCCTTTTTTTTATTCACTTAAATAAAGTTTGCTGCATGTGCCGAAGGCGATTAACAACTTCCTTTGCTTGTTCGTGTAATAGCATATTATTACTTCGACTCATTACGAACGCACGGTTTGCATTTGGTTGTTATATAATTTTATATTATTTTAAGTGTTGATCACAGTTGTTCATACAATATTCGTTTGTGATAAAAATGCGAAAGGTTCAATTGTGTGTGCCTTTTTTCGATATGAGGACACCCCAAAACTTTATTAATTATCAAGAAACGGTTCAATTTTGTGTTTCGTTGATTATATAAAAGGTACATTAAAACTCTAAAAACTAAAGAAATTTTGTGAAAAATTACCCCCTTACAATCACTATTATTATTTTTTAAGTGAAACTTCTATACAGGCCTTATATTATGTTTTGTGTAGAGAAAAATGCTGGAGCGAGCGTCACGAAAATGTGTAACGCTGTGTAACGCATACTAGTATACATGCCGTGTATATACCAGATATACCTATAATGTATTACATAGGATTACATAGCATTCCGAGCGTGGAGGGGAGAGGATATAAGTCCCCCCCTCTCTCACTCGTTTTTTGGGTATGTCACGTTGATTCGACAGCCGATTATCAGCTCCTTGTTGACCCCGGCACGACGTTGCCGCCATGTGTTTCACAGTGTTGCCGCACTGTTCTACAGTACTGACTACTGTACCGTTTTTCTTTAAATCTCTTTCTATTTTTTGAACTTACCTAAAGGATTATATAGAGGACTCCAGTTCTTCTTAAAGACTGGATTATGTATATATAACTCTAAATTAATCTAATTGTCCCCATTTTGTAATCAGAGTGAGCGAGAGAGCTCTTCAGATAACAGATTGTTTGCTACATATTACATAGATAATTATAATTGGTCTCGTGTGTAATTAATCACGATCAATTTTTCAATTTTTCTTCGTTTGATTAACCTCTTGCCCCGCAATATCGAAAGTTATAGATTAAATCTTTGAACGTCATCGAAAAATCGGTTTATCATTTGTATGTGTGCTTTAATGGATGTAAACAACAAGCAGGAAATTAGATTAATTCAAGAAAACATATCAAAATACACAAATGACGTTTCTATAAAATTACAGTGTTGCTATATCTCCTCTAATAACCACACCACCACACATAAAGTAACTATATATATTTACTTGCCTTGCCATTATTTATGATGATAAGTGAGTATGGTGTATAAGTTATGGACATAAATAAAACTCGGTAACTATTTTTTTGACGACTGATGACTGATGAGTGATGAGTGACGACTCTTAACTGATGACGAAAGACGAATGACGGATGATGGATGACGCATGACGGATGACTGGCGACTGATGATTAATGACTAATGACGGATTATTAAAAAGGGGAATCAAAAATTTAAAATGGATTACAGTAAAAATACAAAATATCTCAGAAGATTATCGGTCAGAACGCGACCTATAATTTCAAAAATTGAAAAAATATACAAAAACAGTATAACATTTTATGAATTTAACTGAAACACAAATTGGAGATATTTAGGGAAGAATATATCTCAGAATGCCTTTACTGGTTAAATTTCAACCATAGCGCTATTACAGAAAGTTAAAAAATTACACGAATCAAATTTAAGAAAGTTTTTTAGTAATTAGCTTTAAATCTATGCAATCTTACGAAATATTAAAAATGGAAGGGACCCAAATTCAAGATATTTAAGGAAAGTAGAATATATATTGTAACGTTTTTACTATTTACTAAAACTAAAACACTACACTATTTATCCTAATTAATTTATTACTAACTCTTAACACTTATAATTCATTTCACTCAGAGATGTTTATTTATTTTAACGCGCGCGGTCTCTCGCCCGAATGTTTACACACCGGTTCTTCAACTGTCCTGCCTCGTGTCCGACATTCCCTTTTTATGGCAGGTAGAAGGCTCTAGACGCTTGCCGGAATATTCCCGAAGTTCTGAAGATCATTCTAGAATTCGCGGAACTTGTTATCGCATCGAAGCTTCTCGACTAGCCATCGGCTTCGTTGCGTCCTTCCCGGTATCGCAATTCAGCGAACTTGTGTAGCTCCCGGCGTGTTTATCGCGGCGAGCCGTTTCGTTACAATATCAAAATATCTTTACTGATAAAGAATATAATGACCATGACGCTATTACAGAAAATTACAAATTTACTCTTCTTCTTCTTCTGCCTATCCACTAATGGATGTTAGCGACCACTTTTTCCATAGCTTCTCTATCTCTTGCCGTGTGGATCAATGTTTGTATGTCACCAATGTCGGTCCACTGTCTCACGTTCCTCAGCCATGACATTCTCTTTCGTCCTATTCCTCTTTTACCCTCGATCTTGCCTTCGATAATCAATTTCAGGAGTCGATATTTACGGTTGCGCACTATGTGACCCAAGTATGCAGTCTTCCTCTTTTTTATAATGGTGTAGAGTTCGCGTTCCTTGTTAATACGTCTGAGAACGTCTTCGTTCCTTATTCTGGCTGTCCATGGAATCTTGAGAATTTTACGGTATATCCACATTTCAAATGCTTCTAATTTGTTTATAGCCTTTACTTTTAGAGTCCAGTCTTCCACGCCATACAGTAGTATGGACCAAACGTAGCACTCAACAAATCTCAATCGGAGACCAAGATCCAAGTCACTACAAGTAAACACTCTTTGGAGTTTCAGGAATGCGCCTCGAGCTTGTTCGATTCTGCTTTCAATTTCTTTGTCTGATGACCATTCTTCATGAAGCCATGTTCCTAAATACTTAAATCTTTCTACTCGTTCTAATAGTTTTCCATAGTACGTTAAGCTGGCATCTCTAAATGCATCCTTCTTCTTCGTGACAACCATGAATTTAGTTTTTTTTGTGTTCATGTTTAATCCCATTCCCTGACTATAATCTCCCACTACATTAATCAGCTGTTGTAGATCATCCATGTTGTCCGCTATCAGCACTGTGTCGTCGGCGTAGCGTATGTTATTTATCCATACTCCATTGACTTTGATTCCAATTTCCTTATCTTCAAGCGACTCTTGGAAAATGGCTCCTGAATATAGATTAAACAAAAGCGGCGACAGTATACACCCTTGTCTCACTCCTCTACGAATCTTGATTTGATTTGTTAAACCGTTAGCCACTTTGACTTGTGCTGATTGGTACCAGTATAGGTTTTTAATGCACCGAATGTCTTTTTGGTCCAGATCAAGTCTTCTGAGAAGCTGCATAAGTGTATGGTGCCGGACTCTATCAAATGCCTTTTCATAGTCTATAAAGGATAAACATACGTTTTTTTGCTGGTCATAGCAGTTCTGTATTAAGACTTGTGTCGCAACTAGTGCCTCTCTTGCGCCAAGCCCCTGTCTGAAACCAAACTGCGAGTCGCTTATGGCGTTATCACATTTGTTGTATATTCGTTGATGTATTATTCTAAGGAATATTTTTAGGGAATGGCTCATGAGACTGATAAGTCTATGTTCTTCGCATTTCCTTGCGCTTGCTTTCTTTGGCACAGGAATAAAAGTTGAAGATAACCACTGTTCCGGGTATTGGCCAGTGTCATATATTTGGTTGAATAACTTGTGGAATATTGCGATCCCTCTCTCGTCTAAAAGATTAAGTATTTCTGAAGGTATTTCATCTGGTCCAGCTGCCTTATTATTTTTAGAAATTTGTATAGCCTTTCTTATTTCGTCTTTAGTAATGGAGGGTCCACTAAGATCGTTTCCTACTATGAGTTCCTTAGTCGATCTGGTGTCGTGAAAAAGATTTTCTACATAATCCTCCCATATATTGCATTTTTCGGTATTGCTTAGAACTAACTGGTTATTTCCATTGACTAATATGCCTAAGCTCCGTTTTTTAAATATTCCAGCTGTTTCTTTTAGTCTTTTATGAAGGTTAAAATTACATGTTTGTGTTGTAGCTGTTCTATTTCGCTACATTCTCTTTTAAGCCATTCATTTTTGCTATCCCGATTTCTGCTCTTATTCGTTTTTGCAGATTTCTGTACCTTTCTTTGTCATTTTGGATTTCCTGCGTTCTTCCATGAGTAGCAGAATTTCGTCCGTCATCCATTTTTGTTTTTTACTTTTAGATCTGCATCCTAGAACATTTTGTGAGGTGTTTTTTAGGACATTTGCTATTTTTCCCCATGCCCGAGTCATGTCAGCTTCGTCGAGTTTTGGAGTTAATGTTTGTATTTGCGCCTTTAACTGATTTGTTAATTCGTTTTTAATGGCTGGATCCTGTAGCTTATCTAATGCCATTGGACGCCTTGGTGCTTCTTTTTAGGTTGTGAGAGTGATATTTTCAGTACTGCCATTAGTAATATATGATCGCTATATATATCAGCGCCAGGATATGTACGCGCCGTTTTTATGGAAGGCGCAAATCTAGAATTTATAAGGATGTAATCTATTTGGTTACGAATTATATTCCCTGTCTGGTCTTTTGGTGATTTCCAGGTATACAAGCGGCGAGAATTAGGAACCACGTATTAGTAACTACCATGTTTTCTTCTTGACAGAACTGTAGGAGTCTGTCGCCTCTGTCATTTCTTGTTCCTAGACCAAAGGGTCCAATGATGTTTTCGAATCTATTTTTTCCTAGTTTACCATTCAGGCCTCCCATTATTATATTAACTTCATGTTTCTTAGTTAATCTCAGTAGCTCTTTTACATCGCTGTAAAACTGTTCTACATCTTGGTCCAATGCGTCCGCTGTAGGTGCATATACCTGGATTATATTTAGATCAACTGGTTTAGCCTTAATTTTTATCATGGCAGTACGATCTGAATAAGGAACGAAATCCACCACTGATTTCATCAGGTTCTTCGAGATCAACAGTCCCACACCATCTCTATGATTTCTGTCCTGATTTCCGGAGTAGTAAAAACAAGTTCCTGAATCTGGCAATCTCGTTTCTGCGACTCCCAGAATGTCCAGTTTGAGTCTGCTCATTTCTTGGTCAAGATTTGTTAGTTTTCCAGCTTGGAATAGGCTTCGTGTGTTCCAGGTTCCAATCCTTATAGGTTTACGGATGCTACATCTTTTTTCTGAAAGATTCAAATCAGTCCCCCCCGGAGATCCGATCGGGGGACTATTTATACTTCCGGAAAATTTTGAGTTGAACGTGTTCATGTTTCATGTGGTTCTCTTGGGAAAGGTAAACTAGGTGGTTTCCCGTTGCCTTCCTATTTACAGAAATTTACAGAAACTCAAATTTGAGGTACTTCGGTAATTACTATCAAATTATAGTGTTACAAAATTTAGTTTAGGCCGCAGGAGACAGAAGAGAGTAAAGGAAAAATGTTGTCATAAGAAATCATTAGAAATGGACTATCATAGAAAATTTTACAAAATCCTGCATGAATTTTGAAAAAATTTAGAGCACAAGTAATTTTTGTCTTTCCATTTTGAGAACTGTTTCAAAACGTTTATGATCTTCACCTGAAGCGCATTCTTCCGGTTCTGTGAAATTCTGGAAGTTATGAGTATTCAAACGCAAAACTTTTTCAAAAATTAACTCAAATTACCAAACATGCAGAAACAAATTTGAGCGATTCTAACCCAATTGGTCCCAGTGGGTTGGAAAGAACCTAACCTCAAAATCGTTCAAAAATTGAATCTCCTTATAATATTAATAATGTTTTGTAATAATTAATTGGTGTAGCAGCAAAATTAGGTATGTGTCAAACTTTTACCTTGATATCATTCCCAATAGATCGTGTATTTACCTTTCTCGCGATGAACGATTAATCGCGAAAAAAAATAAGACAAACACCAAAACAAGGTTACCTTTAAACTGTACATTATAAGGAAAATTTCGTCGCTTGACGTAGTCCCCTTGACAAATATACATACATAATAACTCGTAGTAGATATACGAATATTCACGTACTTATACCACGTAAACATACGGAATATTTGAAATCTCCTCACTTGAACTCCGAGATAAAGTCCGCATGCACACACACACACGTTTTAAACAATCGTTCTTATCTCGTTTGAAGCTCGCACAAAAGTATGTAGTTTGAATGAAAATCGTGAGCCGCGCGCGTCGCGAGATGGCATTTCCGGAAAACCGTGGGGAAAATCTGAAAAGTGTTACGTAATGGAGTTTACCGCGTCGACGGCGTTAACGGCGCGGGATCGAAGGATCCGACGCGTTACGTAATGGTGTTTACGTGATTAGGTTATGCCGGGCGATTCTGTTACTGTGGCGAAAGGTGAGCGGTTAGTCTGGTCCAAAGGGCACGAGCGCTTAGACGCGAAATTGGAATTAGTACTGCATTGCGGACTTTCAACGAAAATACGATAAATTTTGTCGATAAATGAAAATACGTTGAAGTCCTGGAATAAAATCTTCACCAGAAATATTTGGAAAAGTTCTAACCCTTCAATTCTCGAAATATGAAAATATTTCATCCTTATACATTTAGTGTATTTACTTTTTTCCCAATTTATTTCCACTTTAGTCCATACTTTTATACTACAATCAAATTAATAGGCTCTCATTTAACATCTTCTAGAGACAATAGGCATTTAAACAAATGGAACCTATGATATCAAATTATAAAGCGAGATTCAATATGGAATTCGATACTGTTGCCAATGAGAACTTTGTAATGCGAAGTCAGCATTGTGAACTTACTCTCCATATCGTTTTTGTAACGATACTACGCATTTTGGGATTTTGGGAAAGATACGATGAATTCGAGTTTCTCCCAAACTGTATTTTAAATTTCTAAAGCGAGATTCAATATAAAGTTCAACATTGTTGTCCTTGAGAACTTTGTAATGTGAACATGGCATCATATATTTACTCTCCATATCGTTTTTGTAATGATCCAAAAGTTTTTAAGACGTTGGGAAAGATGAGGTATATTCGAGTTTCTTCCAAGCTATACTTTTCTAAAGTTTTTTTAAAGTTTTTCTTAAAGTTTTTTTTTTAAATTTCTAAAGTGAGATTCAATATGAAATTTAACACTGTTGCTCTTAAGAATTTTGTAATACAAACTTGGCATCATCTACATTTTGTCTTTGTCGTTTTTATAATGATTCTACACATTTATGGATTTTGGGAAAGATGAGATGAATTAGAATTTCGTCCCAACTATATTTCAAATTTTTAACGCAATAGTCAATATGGAATTTGACATTATTTTTATTGAGACATTTGTTATGCAAACTTGGGCATTATCAACTTACTGTCCATGTCGTTTTTGTAACGATACTACGCATTTTGTGATTTTCGGGAAAACGAGATGAATTCGAGTTTCTTCCAAGTTATACTTAAAATTTCTAAAGCGATATTCAATATGAAATTCAACACTGTTATCCTTAAGGACTTTGTAATGCAAGCTTGGTTTCAGGTATTTACTCTCTATGTTGTTTTTGAGACGATTCAGAACATTTTGTGGTTTTGGAAAAGATGAGATGAATTGGAGTTTTTTCTCAGCTATATTTCAGATTTCTAAAACGAGATTCAACATGGAATTCAACACTGTTGTCCTAAAGGACTTTGTAACGCAAGCTTGGTATCAGGTACTTACTCTCTATGTAGGTTTTGTAACGACTCAAAACATGTTGCGGTTTTGAGAAAGATGAGATGAATTGGAGTTCCTTCTCAGCTATATTTCAAATTTCTAAAGCTAGATTCAAAATAAAATTAGATACTATTGTCTTTGAGCACTTTGTAATGTAAACTTAGCATCATCTACCTTTTGTTCGTGTTGGTTTTGTAACGATTCTACACATTTTTGGATTTTGGGAAAGATGAGATGAATTAGAATTTCATCCAAGCTATATTTCAAACTTCTAAAGCGAAATTTAATACGACTTTCGATCTTCTTGATGTTGAGAACTTTGTAACGCAAACTTGGCATTATGAACTTACTCTCCATATGGTTTTTGTAACGATTCAAAACCTTTTAGGATTATGGGACAGGCGAGATATATTCAAATTTATTCCAAGCTGTTTTTCAAATTTCTAAAGCGAGACTCAATATGAAATTCAACATTGTTCTCCTTAAGGAACTTTGTTTTTCAAGCTTGACATCAGGTACTTACTCTCTATGCCGTTTTTGTAACGATTCAAAACATTTTGAAGTTTTGGGAAAGATGAGATTAATTGTAGTTTCTTCTGTTATATTTAGAATTTCTAAAGCTAGATTCAGAATGGAATTCGATACCATTGTACTTGAGAACTTAAGTTATGCAACCTTGGCATCATCTAACTTTGTCCATGTCATTTTTGTAACGATTTTACACATTTTTGAAGTTTGGGAAAGATGAGGTGAATTAGAATTGCATCCAAGCTATATTTCAACTTTATAAAGCGAAATTCAATATGACATTCGATCTTATCGTCGTTGTGAACATTGTAATGCAAACTGGTCAGAGGAAACTTACTTTTCATGTCGTTTTTGTAACAATACTACGCCTTTTGGGATTTTGGGAGAAAGATGCGATGGATTCGAGTCTTTTCCAAGCTACATTTCAAATTTCTATAGCGAGATTTTGTATGAAATTTTAACCTGTAGCCATTATAAACTTTACAATGCCAATCTGACATCATTTTCTCATTTACCATATAATTTTTGGTATATTTAAAAACACTTTTGGATTTGGAGAAAGATGTGATGCATTTGGCATTCACTCAAGCTTTAGTATACATTTCTAAAGCAAGACTTTATACGAAATTCGATCTTATTATCTTCGAGAACTTTGTAATGTAAACTTGGCATAATGAACCTATAGCCTGTATCATTTTTGTAACTATTCAAAACTTTTTAGAACTTTGCGGAATAAGAAATTGATTCGAGTTTCTTCCCAGTTACATTTCAAATTTGTAAAGCAAAATAATATGAAAGTCGATCCCGTGGTCCTTGATAACTTCGTAATGCGAAGTTGGCATCATAAACTTATTCTCTATGTCATTTTTGTATAAATTCTACACATTTTGGCATTTTTGGGAAAGATGACATGAATTTGAATTTTGCCCAAGCTACATTTAAAATTTCTAAAGCTAAATTCAATATGCGATTCTATTCTGTTGTCCTTGAGACACTTTGAAATTCGCACTTAGCATCATGTACTTACTTTCGAAGTCTTTTTTGTAACGATTCCAAACATTTTGGAATTTGGGAAAGATGAGATAAATTAGAGCTTCTTCTAGCTATATTTCAAGTTTCTAAAGTTAAATTCAATATTAAATTTTATTCTGATGTCATTGAGACACTTTGTAAGGCAAACTTAGCACCCATGTACTTACTTTCTAAGTCTTTTTTGTAACGATTTCAAACATTTTGGGACTGTGGGAAAGATGACATGAATTTGTATTTCGTCCTAGATACATTTCAAATTTCTAAAGCTAAATTCAACATGAAATTCTATTCTGTTGTCCTTGACACACTTTGTAATGCAAACTTAGCATCATGTACTTATTTTTTAAGTCTTTTTTGTAACGATTTCAAACATTTTGGGACTGTGGGAAAGATGACATGAATTTGTATTTCGTCCGAGCTACATTTAAAATTTCTAAAGCTAAATTCAATATGAAATTCTATTTTGTTGTCCTTAACACACTTTGTAATGCAAACTTAACGTCAAGTACTTACTTTCGAAGTCGTTTTTGTAACGATTCAAAACATTTTGTGACTTTGGGAAATATGATATGAATTTGTATTTCGTCCAAGCTACATTTAAAATTTCTAAAGTTAAATTCAATATGAAATTCTATCCTGTTGTCCTTGAGACACATTGTAATTCAAAGTTAGCATCATATACTTACTTTCGAAGTCGTTCTTGTAACGATTACAAACATTTTGGGACTTTGGGAAATATGACATGAATGTGTATTCCGTCCAAGCAACATTTCAAATTTCTAAAACTAAATTCAATATGAAATTCTATTCTGTTGTCCTTGAGACACTTTGTAATTCAAACTTTGCATCGCGTACTTACTTTCGAAGCCTTTTTGTGACGATTCCAAACATTTTGGGACTTTGGGAAAGATGACTTGAATTTGTATTTCGTCTAAGCTACATTTCAAATTTTTAAAGCTAAATTCAATATGAAATTCTATTATGTTGTCCTTGAGACACTTTGCAGTGCAAACTTAGCATCGTATACTTACTTTCGAAGTTTTTTTTGTAACGATTCCAAACATTGTGGGACTTTGGGAAAGATGACATGAATTTGTATTTCGTCCAAGCTACATTGAAAATTTCTAAAGCTAAATTCAATATGAAATTCTATTCTGTTGTCCTTGAGACACTTTGTAATGCAAACTTAGCATACTTACTTTCGAAGTCCTTTTTGTAACGATTCCAAACATTTTGGGAATTTCGGAAAGATGATATGAATTTGTATTTCGTCCAAGCTACATTTCAAATTTCTAAAGCTAAATTTAATATGAAATTCTATTCGGTTGTCCTTGAGACACTTTGTTGTTCAAACTTAGCATCATGTACTTACTTTCGAAGTCTTTTTTGTAACGATTCCAAACATTTTGGGGAAGGTGACATGAATTTGTATTTCGTCCAAGCTACATTTCCATACTCTAAAGCTACATTCATTATGAAATTCTATTCTGTTGTCCTTGATACACTTTGTAATGCAATCTTAGCATGATGTACTTACTTTCGAAGTCGTTTTTGTAACGATTCAAAACATTTTGGGATTTTGGGAAAGATGATATGAATTTGTATTTCGTCCAAGCTATATTTCAAATTTCTAAAGCTAAATTCAATATCAAATTCTATTCTGTTGTCCTTGACACACTTTGTAATGCAAACTTAGCATCATGTACTTACTTTAGAAGTAATTTTTGTAACGATTCCAAACATTTTGGGACTTTGGAAAAGATGACATGAATTTGAATTTTGCCCAAGCTACATTTCAAATTTCTAAAGCTAAATTCAATATGAAATTCTATTCTGTAGTCCTTGAGACACTTTGTACTTCAAAATTAGCATCATGTACTTACTTTCAAAGTCGTTTTTGTAACGATTCCAAACATTTTGGGAGTTTGGGAAAGATGACATGAATTTGTATTTCGTCCAAGCTACATTTCAAATTTCTATAGCTAAATTCAATATGAAATTCTATTCTGTTGTCTTTGAGACACGTTGTAATTCAAACTTAGCATCGTGAACTCACTTTCAAAGTCTTTTTTGTAACGATTCCAAACATTTTGGGACTTTGGGAAAGATGACATGAATTTGTATTTCGTCCGAGCTACATTCCAAATTTCTATAGCTAAATTCAATATGAAATTCTATTCTGTTGTCCTTGAGACACGTTGTAATTCAAACTTAGCATCATGAACTCACTTTCAAAGTCTTTTTTGTAACGATTCCAAACATTTTGGGACTTTGGAAAAGATGACATGAATTTGAATTTTGCCCAAGCTACATTTCAAATTTCTAAAGCTAAATTCAATATGAAATTATATTTTGTTGTCCTTAACACACTTTGTAATGCAAACTTAGCATCATGTACTTACTATCGAAGTGTTTTTTGTAACGATTCCAAACATTTTGCGAGTTTGGGAAAGATGACATGAATTTGTATTTCGTCCCAGCTACATTTAAAGTTTCTAAAGCTAAATTCAATAAGAAATTCTATTCTGTAGTCCTTGAGACACTTTGTACTTCAAAATTAGCATCATGTACTTACTTTCAAAGTCGTTTTTGTAACGATTCCAAACATTTTGGGAGTTTGGGAAAGATGACATGAATTTGTATTTCGTCCAAGCTACATTTCAAATTTCTATAGCTAAATTCAATATGAAATTCTATTCTGTTGTCTTTGAGACACGTTGTAATTCAAACTTAGCATCATGAACTCACTTTCAAAGTCTTTTTTGTAACGATTCCAAACATTTTGGGACTTTGGGAAAGATGACATGAATTTGAATTTTGCCCAAGCTACATTTAAAATTTCTAAAGCTAAATTCAATATGCGATTCTATTCTGTTGTCCTTGAGACACTTTGAAATTCGCACTTAGCATCATGTACTTACTTTCGAAGTCTTTTTTGTAACGATTCCAAACATTTTGGAATTTGGGAAAGATGAGATAAATTAGAGCTTCTTCTAGCTATATTTCAAGTTTCTAAAGTTAAATTCAATATTAAATTTTATTCTGATGTCATTGAGACACTTTGTAAGGCAAACTTAGCACCCATGTACTTACTTTCTAAGTCTTTTTTGTAACGATTTCAAACATTTTGGGACTGTGGGAAAGATGACATGAATTTGTATTTCGTCCTAGATACATTTCAAATTTCTAAAGCTAAATTCAACATGAAATTCTATTCTGTTGTCCTTGACACACTTTGTAATGCAAACTTAGCATCATGTACTTATTTTTTAAGTCTTTTTTGTAACGATTTCAAACATTTTGGGACTGTGGGAAAGATGACATGAATTTGTATTTCGTCCGAGCTACATTTAAAATTTCTAAAGCTAAATTCAATATGAAATTCTATTTTGTTGTCCTTAACACACTTTGTAATGCAAACTTAACGTCAAGTACTTACTTTCGAAGTCGTTTTTGTAACGATTCAAAACATTTTGTGACTTTGGGAAATATGATATGAATTTGTATTTCGTCCAAGCTACATTTAAAATTTCTAAAGTTAAATTCAATATGAAATTCTATCCTGTTGTCCTTGAGACACATTGTAATTCAAAGTTAGCATCATATACTTACTTTCGAAGTCGTTCTTGTAACGATTACAAACATTTTGGGACTTTGGGAAATATGACATGAATGTGTATTCCGTCCAAGCAACATTTCAAATTTCTAAAACTAAATTCAATATGAAATTCTATTCTGTTGTCCTTGAGACACTTTGTAATTCAAACTTTGCATCGCGTACTTACTTTCGAAGCCTTTTTGTGACGATTCCAAACATTTTGGGACTTTGGGAAAGATGACTTGAATTTGTATTTCGTCTAAGCTACATTTCAAATTTTTAAAGCTAAATTCAATATGAAATTCTATTATGTTGTCCTTGAGACACTTTGCAGTGCAAACTTAGCATCGTATACTTACTTTCGAAGTTTTTTTTGTAACGATTCCAAACATTGTGGGACTTTGGGAAAGATGACATGAATTTGTATTTCGTCCAAGCTACATTGAAAATTTCTAAAGCTAAATTCAATATGAAATTCTATTCTGTTGTCCTTGAGACACTTTGTAATGCAAACTTAGCATACTTACTTTCGAAGTCCTTTTTGTAACGATTCCAAACATTTTGGGAATTTCGGAAAGATGATATGAATTTGTATTTCGTCCAAGCTACATTTCAAATTTCTAAAGCTAAATTTAATATGAAATTCTATTCGGTTGTCCTTGAGACACTTTGTTGTTCAAACTTAGCATCATGTACTTACTTTCGAAGTCTTTTTTGTAACGATTCCAAACATTTTGGGGAAGGTGACATGAATTTGTATTTCGTCCAAGCTACATTTCCATACTCTAAAGCTACATTCATTATGAAATTCTATTCTGTTGTCCTTGATACACTTTGTAATGCAATCTTAGCATGATGTACTTACTTTCGAAGTCGTTTTTGTAACGATTCAAAACATTTTGGGATTTTGGGAAAGATGATATGAATTTGTATTTCGTCCAAGCTATATTTCAAATTTCTAAAGCTAAATTCAATATCAAATTCTATTCTGTTGTCCTTGACACACTTTGTAATGCAAACTTAGCATCATGTACTTACTTTAGAAGTAATTTTTGTAACGATTCCAAACATTTTGGGACTTTGGAAAAGATGACATGAATTTGAATTTTGCCCAAGCTACATTTCAAATTTCTAAAGCTAAATTCAATATGAAATTCTATTCTGTAGTCCTTGAGACACTTTGTACTTCAAAATTAGCATCATGTACTTACTTTCAAAGTCGTTTTTGTAACGATTCCAAACATTTTGGGAGTTTGGGAAAGATGACATGAATTTGTATTTCGTCCAAGCTACATTTCAAATTTCTATAGCTAAATTCAATATGAAATTCTATTCTGTTGTCTTTGAGACACGTTGTAATTCAAACTTAGCATCGTGAACTCACTTTCAAAGTCTTTTTTGTAACGATTCCAAACATTTTGGGACTTTGGGAAAGATGACATGAATTTGTATTTCGTCCGAGCTACATTCCAAATTTCTATAGCTAAATTCAATATGAAATTCTATTCTGTTGTCCTTGAGACACGTTGTAATTCAAACTTAGCATCATGAACTCACTTTCAAAGTCTTTTTTGTAACGATTCCAAACATTTTGGGACTTTGGAAAAGATGACATGAATTTGAATTTTGCCCAAGCTACATTTCAAATTTCTAAAGCTAAATTCAATATGAAATTATATTTTGTTGTCCTTAACACACTTTGTAATGCAAACTTAGCATCATGTACTTACTATCGAAGTGTTTTTTGTAACGATTCCAAACATTTTGCGAGTTTGGGAAAGATGACATGAATTTGTATTTCGTCCCAGCTACATTTAAAGTTTCTAAAGCTAAATTCAATATGAAATTCTATTCTGTAGTCCTTGAGACACTTTGTACTTCAAAATTAGCATCATGTACTTACTTTCAAAGTCGTTTTTGTAACGATTCCAAACATTTTGGGAGTTTGGGAAAGATGACATGAATTTGTATTTCGTCCAAGCTACATTTCAAATTTCTATAGCTAAATTCAATATGAAATTCTATTCTGTTGTCTTTGAGACACGTTGTAATTCAAACTTAGCATCATGAACTCACTTTCAAAGTCTTTTTTGTAACGATTCCAAACATTTTGGGACTTTGGGAAAGATGACATGAATTTGTATTTCGTCCAAGCTACATTTCAAATTTCTATAGCTAAATTCAATATGAAATTCTATTCTGTTGTCTTTGAGACACGTTGTAATTCAAACTTAGCATCATGAACTCACTTTCAAAGTCTTTTTTGTAACGATTCCAAACATTTTGGGACTTTGGGAAAGATGACATGAATTTGTATTTCGTCCAAGCTACATTTCAAATTTCTATAGCTAAATTCAATATGAAATTCTATTCTGTTGTCTTTGAGACACGTTGTAATTCAAACTTAGCATCATGAACTCACTTTCAAAGTCTTTTTTGTAACGATTCCAAACATTTTGGGACTTTGGGAAAGATGACATGAATTTGTATTTCGTCCAAGCTACATTTCAAATTTCTATAGCTAAATTCAATATGAAATTCTATTCTGTTGTCTTTGAGACACGTTGTAATTCAAACTTAGCATCATGAACTCACTTTCAAAGTCTTTTTTGTAACGATTCCAAACATTTTGGGACTTTGGGAAAGATGACATGAATTTGTATTTCGTCCAAGCTACATTTCAAATTTCTATAGCTAAATTCAATATGAAATTCTATTCTGTTGTCTTTGAGACACGTTGTAATTCAAACTTAGCATCATGAACTCACTTTCAAAGTCTTTTTTGTAACGATTCCAAACATTTTGGGACTTTGGGAAAGATGACATGAATTTGTATTTCGTCCAAGCTACATTTCAAATTTCTATAGCTAAATTCAATATGAAATTCTATTCTGTTGTCTTTGAGACACGTTGTAATTCAAACTTAGCATCATGAACTCACTTTCAAAGTCTTTTTTGTAACGATTCCAAACATTTTGGGACTTTGGGAAAGATGACATGAATTTGTATTTCGTCCAAGCTACATTTCAAATTTCTATAGCTAAATTCAATATGAAATTCTATTCTGTTGTCTTTGAGACACGTTGTAATTCAAACTTAGCATCATGAACTCACTTTCAAAGTCTTTTTTGTAACGATTCCAAACACTTTGGGACTTTGGGAAAGATGACATGAATTTGTATTTCGTCCAAGCTACATTTCAAATTTCTATAGCTAAATTCAATATGAAATTCTATTCTGTTGTCTTTGAGACACGTTGTAATTCAAACTTAGCATCATGAACTCACTTTCAAAGTCTTTTTTGTAACGATTCCAAACATTTTGGGACTTTGGGAAAGATGACATGAATTTGAATTTTGCCCAAGCTACATTTCAAATTTCTAAAGCTAAATTCAATATGAAATTATATTTTGTTGTCCTTAACACACTTTGTAATGCAAACTTAGCATCATGTACTTACTATCGAAGTGTTTTTTGTAACGATTCCAAACATTTTGCGAGTTTGGGAAAGATGACATGAATTTGTATTTCGTCCAAGCTACATTTCAAATTTCTATAGCTAAATTCAATATGAAATTCTATTCTGTTGTCTTTGAGACACGTTGTAATTCAAACTTAGCATCATGAACTCACTTTCAAAGTCTTTTTTGTAACGATTCCAAACATTTTGGGACTTTGGGAAAGATGACATGAATTTGTATTTCGTCCAAGCTACATTTCAAATTTCTATAGCTAAATTCAATATGAAATTCTATTCTGTTGTCTTTGAGACACGTTGTAATTCAAACTTAGCATCATGAACTCACTTTCAAAGTCTTTTTTGTAACGATTCCAAACATTTTGGGACTTTGGGAAAGATGACATGAATTTGTATTTCGTCCAAGCTACATTTCAAATTTCTATAGCTAAATTCAATATGAAATTCTATTCTGTTGTCTTTGAGACACGTTGTAATTCAAACTTAGCATCATGAACTCACTTTCAAAGTCTTTTTTGTAACGATTCCAAACATTTTGGGACTTTGGGAAAGATGACATGAATTTGTATTTCGTCCAAGCTACATTTCAAATTTCTATAGCTAAATTCAATATGAAATTCTATTCTGTTGTCTTTGAGACACGTTGTAATTCAAACTTAGCATCATGAACTCACTTTCAAAGTCTTTTTTGTAACGATTCCAAACATTTTGGGACTTTGGGAAAGATGACATGAATTTGAATTTTGCCCAAGCTACATTTCAAATTTCTAAAGCTAAATTCAATATGAAATTATATTTTGTTGTCCTTAACACACTTTGTAATGCAAACTTAGCATCATGTACTTACTATCGAAGTGTTTTTTGTAACGATTCCAAACATTTTGCGAGTTTGGGAAAGATGACATGAATTTGTATTTCGTCCCAGCTACATTTCAAATTTCTATAGCTAAATTCAATATGAAATTCTATTCTGTAGTCCTTGAGACACTTTGTACTTCAAAATTAGCATCATGTACTTACTTTCAAAGTCGTTTTTGTAACGATTCCAAACATTTTGGGAGTTTGGGAAAGATGACATGAATTTGTATTTCGTCCAAGCTACATTTCAAATTTCTATAGCTAAATTCAATATGAAATTCTATTCTGTTGTCTTTGAGACACGTTGTAATTCAAACTTAGCATCATGAACTCACTTTCAAAGTCTTTTTTGTAACGATTCCAAACATTTTGGGACTTTGGGAAAGATGACATGAATTTGTATTTCGTCCAAGCTACATTTCAAATTTCTATAGCTAAATTCAATATGAAATTCTATTCTGTTGTCTTTGAGACACGTTGTATGTCAAACTTAGCATCATGAACTCACTTTCAAAGTCTTTTTTGTAACGATTCCAAACATTTTGGGACTTTGGGAAAGATGACATGAATTTGTATTTCGTCCAAGCTACATTTCAAATTTCTATAGCTAAATTCAATATGAAATTCTATTCTGTTGTCTTTGAGACACGTTGTAATTCAAACTTAGCATCATGAACTCACTTTCAAAGTCTTTTTTGTAACGATTCCAAACATTTTGGGACTTTGGGAAAGATGACATGAATTTGAATTTTGCCCAAGCTACATTTCAAATTTCTAAAGCTAAATTCAATATGAAATTATATTTTGTTGTCCTTAACACACTTTGTAATGCAAACTTAGCATCATGTACTTACTATCGAAGTGTTTTTTGTAACGATTCCAAACATTTTGCGAGTTTGGGAAAGATGACATGAATTTGTATTTCGTCCCAGCTACATTTCAAATTTCTATAGCTAAATTCAATATGAAATTCTATTCTGTAGTCCTTGAGACACTTTGTACTTCAAAATTAGCATCATGTACTTACTTTCAAAGTCGTTTTTGTAACGATTCCAAACATTTTGGGAGTTTGGGAAAGATGACATGAATTTGTATTTCGTCCAAGCTACATTTCAAATTTCTATAGCTAAATGCAATATGAAATTCTATTCTGTTGTCTTTGAGACACGTTGTAATTCAAACTTAGCATCATGAACTCACTTTCAAAGTCTTTTTTGTAACGATTCCAAACATTTTGGGACTTTGGGAAAGATGACATGAATTTGTATTTCGTCCAAGCTACATTTCAAATTTCTATAGCTAAATTCAATATGAAATTCTATTCTGTTGTCTTTGAGACACGTTGTATGTCAAACTTAGCATCATGAACTCACTTTCAAAGTCTTTTTTGTAACGATTCCAAACATTTTGGGACTTTGGGAAAGATGACATGAATTTGTATTTCGTCCAAGCTACATTTCAAATTTCTATAGCTAAATTCAATATGAAATTCTATTCTGATGTCTTTGAGACACGTTGTAATTCAAACTTAGCATCATGAACTCACTTTCAAAGTCTTTTTTGTAACGATTCCAAACATTTTGAGACTTTGGGAAAGATGACATGAATTTGTATTTCGTCCAAGCTACATTTCAAATTTCTATAGCTAAATTCAATATGAAATTCTATTCTGTTGTCTTTGAGACACTTTGTACTTCAAAATTAGCATCATGTACTTACTTTCAAAGTCGTTTTTGTAACGATTCCAAACATTTTGGGAGTTTGGGAAAGATGACATGAATTTGTATTTCGTCCAAGCTACATTTCAAATTTCTATAGCTAAATTCAATATGAAATTCTATTCTGTTGTCTTTGAGACACGTTGTAATTCAAACTTAGCATCATGAACTCACTTTCAAAGTCTTTTTTGTAACGATTCCAAACATTTTGGGACTTTGGGAAAGATGACATGAATTTGTATTTCGTCCAAGCTACATTTCAAATTTCTATAGCTAAATTCAATATGAAATTCTATTCTGATGTCTTTGAGACACGTTGTAATTCAAACTTAGCATCATGAACTCACTTTCAAAGTCTTTTTTGTAACGATTCCAAACATTTTGGGACTTTGGGAAAGATGACATGAATTTGTATTTCGTCCAAGCTACATTTCAAATTTCTATAGCTAAATTCAATATGAAATTCTATTCTGTTGTCTTTGAGACACGTTGTAATTCAAACTTAGCATCATGAACTCACTTTCAAAGTCTTTTTTGTAACGATTCCAAACATTTTGGGACTTTGGGAAAGATGACATGAATTTGTATTTCGTCCGAGCTACATTCCAAATTTCTATAGCTAAATTCAATATGAAATTCTATTCCGTTGTCCTTGAGACACGTTGTAATTCAAACTTAGCATCATGAACTCACTTTCAAAGTCTTTTTGTAACGATTCCAAACATTTTGGGACTTTGGGAAAGATGACATGAATTTGAATTTTGCCCAAGCTACATTTCAAATTTCTAAAGCTAAATTCAATATGAAATTATATTTTGTTGTCCTTAACACACTTTGTAATGCAAACTTAGCATCATGTACTTACTATCGAAGTGTTTTTTGTAACGATTCCAAACATTTTGCGAGTTTGGGAAAGATGACATGAATTTGTATTTCGTCCCAGCTACATTTAAAGTTTCTAAAGCTAAATTCAATATGAAATTCTATTCTGTAGTCCTTGAGACACTTTGTACTTCAAAATTAGCATCATGTACTTACTTTCAAAGTCGTTTTTGTAACGATTCCAAACATTTTGGGAGTTTGGGAAAGATGACATGAATTTGTATTTCGTCCAAGCTACATTTCAAATTTCTATAGCTAAATTCAATATGAAATTCTATTCTGTTGTCTTTGAGACACGTTGTAATTCAAACTTAGCATCATGAACTCACTTTCAAAGTCTTTTTTGTAACGATTCCAAACATTTTGGGACTTTGGGAAAGATGACATGAATTTGTATTTCGTCCAAGCTACATTTCAAATTTCTATAGCTAAATTCAATATGAAATTCTATTCTGATGTCTTTGAGACACGTTGTAATTCAAACTTAGCATCATGAACTCACTTTCAAAGTCTTTTTTGTAACGATTCCAAACATTTTGGGACTTTGGGAAAGATGACATGAATTTGTATTTCGTCCAAGCTACATTTCAAATTTCTATAGCTAAATTCAATATGAAATTCTATTCTGTTGTCTTTGAGACACGTTGTAATTCAAACTTAGCATCATGAACTCACTTTCAAAGTCTTTTTTGTAACGATTCCAAACATTTTGGGACTTTGGGAAAGATGACATGAATTTGTATTTCGTCCAAGCTACATTTCAAATTTCTATAGCTAAATTCAATATGAAATTCTATTCTGATGTCTTTGAGACACGTTGTAATTCAAACTTAGCATCATGAACTCACTTTCAAAGTCTTTTTTGTAACGATTCCAAACATTTTGGGACTTTGGGAAAGATGACATGAATTTGTATTTCGTCCAAGCTACATTTCAAATTTCTATAGCTAAATTCAATATGAAATTCTATTCTGTTGTCTTTGAGACACTTTGTACTTCAAAATTAGCATCATGTACTTACTTTCAAAGTCGTTTTTGTAACGATTCCAAACATTTTGGGAGTTTGGGAAAGATGACATGAATTTGTATTTCGTCCAAGCTACATTTCAAATTTCTATAGCTAAATTCAATATGAAATTCTATTCTGATGTCTTTGAGACACGTTGTAATTCAAACTTAGCATCATGAACTCACTTTCAAAGTCTTTTTTGTAACGATTCCAAACATTTTGGGACTTTGGGAAAGATGACATGAATTTGTATTTCGTCCAAGCTACATTTCAAATTTCTATAGCTAAATTCAATATGAAATTCTATTCTGTTGTCTTTGAGACACGTTGTAATTCAAACTTAGCATCATGAACTCACTTTCAAAGTCTTTTTTGTAACGATTCCAAACATTTTGGGACTTTGGGAAAGATGACATGAATTTGTATTTCGTCCGAGCTACATTCCAAATTTCTATAGCTAAATTCAATATGAAATTCTATTCCGTTGTCCTTGAGACACGTTGTAATTCAAACTTAGCATCATGAACTCACTTTCAAAGTCTTTTTGTAACGATTCCAAACATTTTGGGACTTTGGGAAAGATGACATGAATTTGAATTTTGCCCAAGCTACATTTCAAATTTCTAAAGCTAAATTCAATATGAAATTATATTTTGTTGTCCTTAACACACTTTGTAATGCAAACTTAGCATCATGTACTTACTATCGAAGTGTTTTTTGTAACGATTCCAAACATTTTGCGAGTTTGGGAAAGATGACATGAATTTGTATTTCGTCCCAGCTACATTTAAAGTTTCTAAAGCTAAATTCAATATGAAATTCTATTCTGTAGTCCTTGAGACACTTTGTACTTCAAAATTAGCATCATGTACTTACTTTCAAAGTCGTTTTTGTAACGATTCCAAACATTTTGGGAGTTTGGGAAAGATGACATGAATTTGTATTTCGTCCAAGCTACATTTCAAATTTCTATAGCTAAATTCAATATGAAATTCTATTCTGTTGTCTTTGAGACACGTTGTAATTCAAACTTAGCATCATGAACTCACTTTCAAAGTCTTTTTTGTAACGATTCCAAACATTTTGGGACTTTGGGAAAGATGACATGAATTTGTATTTCGTCCAAGCTACATTTCAAATTTCTATAGCTAAATTCAATATGAAATTCTATTCTGTAGTCCTTGAGACACTTTGTACTTCAAAATTAGCATCATGTACTTACTTTCAAAGTCGTTTTTGTAACGATTCCAAACATTTTGGGAGTTTGGGAAAGATGACATGAATTTGTATTTCGTCCAAGCTACATTTCAAATTTCTATAGCTAAATTCAATATGAAATTCTATTCTGTTGTCTTTGAGACACGTTGTAATTCAAACTTAGCATCGTGAACTCACTTTCAAAGTCTTTTTTGTAACGATTCCAAACATTTTGGGACTTTGGGAAAGATGACATGAATTTGAATTTTGCCCAAGCTACATTTCAAATTTCTAAAGCTAAATTCAATATGAAATTATATTTTGTTGTCCTTAACACACTTTGTAATGCAAACTTAGCATCATGTACTTACTATCGAAGTGTTTTTTGTAACGATTCCAAACATTTTGCGAGTTTGGGAAAGATGACATGAATTTGTATTTCGTCCCAGCTACATTTAAAGTTTCTAAAGCTAAATTCAATATGAAATTCTATTCTGTAGTCCTTGAGACACTTTGTACTTCAAAATTAGCATCATGTACTTACTTTCAAAGTCGTTTTTGTAACGATTCCAAACATTTTGGGAGTTTGGGAAAGATGACATGAATTTGTATTTCGTCCAAGCTACATTTCAAATTTCTATAGCTAAATTCAATATGAAATTCTATTCTGTTGTCTTTGAGACACGTTGTAATTCAAACTTAGCATCATGAACTCACTTTCAAAGTCTTTTTTGTAACGATTCCAAACATTTTGGGACTTTGGGAAAGATGACATGAATTTGTATTTCGTCCAAGCTACATTTCAAATTTCTATAGCTAAATTCAATATGAAATTCTATTCTGTTGTCTTTGAGACACGTTGTATGTCAAACTTAGCATCATGAACTCACTTTCAAAGTCTTTTTTGTAACGATTCCAAACATTTTGGGACTTTGGGAAAGATGACATGAATTTGTATTTCGTCCAAGCTACATTTCAAATTTCTATAGCTAAATTCAATATGAAATTCTATTCTGATGTCTTTGAGACACGTTGTAATTCAAACTTAGCATCATGAACTCACTTTCAAAGTCTTTTTTGTAACGATTCCAAACATTTTGAGACTTTGGGAAAGATGACATGAATTTGTATTTCGTCCAAGCTACATTTCAAATTTCTATAGCTAAATTCAATATGAAATTCTATTCTGTTGTCTTTGAGACACTTTGTACTTCAAAATTAGCATCATGTACTTACTTTCAAAGTCGTTTTTGTAACGATTCCAAACATTTTGGGAGTTTGGGAAAGATGACATGAATTTGTATTTCGTCCAAGCTACATTTCAAATTTCTATAGCTAAATTCAATATGAAATTCTATTCTGTTGTCTTTGAGACACGTTGTAATTCAAACTTAGCATCATGAACTCACTTTCAAAGTCCTTTTTGTAACGATTCCAAACATTTTGGGACTTTGGGAAAGATGACATGAATTTGTATTTCGTCCAAGCTACATTTCAAATTTCTATAGCTAAATTCAATATGAAATTCTATTCTGATGTCTTTGAGACACGTTGTAATTCAAACTTAGCATCATGAACTCACTTTCAAAGTCTTTTTTGTAACGATTCCAAACATTTTGGGACTTTGGGAAAGATGACATGAATTTGTATTTCGTCCAAGCTACATTTCAAATTTCTATAGCTAAATTCAATATGAAATTCTATTCTGTTGTCTTTGAGACACGTTGTAATTCAAACTTAGCATCATGAACTCACTTTCAAAGTCTTTTTTGTAACGATTCCAAACATTTTGGGACTTTGGGAAAGATGACATGAATTTGTATTTCGTCCGAGCTACATTCCAAATTTCTATAGCTAAATTCAATATGAAATTCTATTCCGTTGTCCTTGAGACACGTTGTAATTCAAACTTAGCATCATGAACTCACTTTCAAAGTCTTTTTGTAACGATTCCAAACATTTTGGGACTTTGGGAAAGATGACATAGATTTGTATTTCGTCCAAGCTACATTTCAAATTTCTATAGCTAAATTCAATATGCAATTCTATTCTGTTGTCCTTGACACACTTTGTAATGCAAACTTAGCATGATGTACTTACTTTCGAAGTTATTTTTGTAACGATTGCAAACATTTTGGGACTTTGGAAAAGATGACATGAATTTGAATTTTGCCCAAGCTACATTTAAAATATCTAAAGCTAGATTCAGTACGAAATTCTATTCCGTTGTCCTTGAGAAACTTTGTAATGTAAACTTAACGTTATGTACTTACTTTCGGAGTCATTTTTGTAACGATTGAAAACATTTTGGGATTTTGGGAAAGATGACATGAATTTGTATTTCATCCAAGCTACATTTAAAATTTCTAAAGCTAGATTCAATATCAAATTCTATTCTGCTGTCCTTGAGAAATTTTGTAAGGCAAACTTAATATCAAGTACTTACTTTCGAAGTGTTTTTTGTAACGATTCCAAACATTTTTGGATTTTGGGAAAGATGATATGAATTTGTATTTCGTCCAAGCTACATTTCAAATTTCTATAGCTAAATTCAATATGCAATTCTATTCTGTTGTCCTTGAGACACTTTGTAATGCAAACTTAGCAGCATGTACTTACCTTGGAAGTCTTTTTGGCAACGAAACCAAACATTTTGGGACTTTGGGGAAGATGACATGAATTTGTATTTCTTTTTGGGATTTAGAAGAAATGAGGATAACTAAACTGGATTTTGTATAAATACATAATTCCAAGTTACTGTGCTACATGCAACCTCGATAACATATCGAATTTCACAATTTATCTCACATTCATTTAAAAAGCAGGCCCCGGCTCTATCTCTCGGACAGCTCGGAAAAACACGTTTAACTATTGCAATTAACAGAATAATCGCGTTAACGATTACAGTTCAATACGCGCACGTTAATGCCGTCGTAGTTTGACCGGATTTTCGCATATAACACAACCACCAAAACACCGACAATGGCGGACGAGGAGGACGAGATGAAATTAGCGAAGGTGCCCGTCGTGCGCGTCGTGACGCTGATAGAACGAAGGAAACCCTCGTTCAGGGGAAGCTTCAGGAGGCTCAGCTTACCGATGCAGAGGGTGCTCACCAGGAAGTCGTCGATGTTGAAAACTCAGACTTGGTAAGGTTGAAAAGCTATTTAAATGCGGTGTTTATTTTTATTACCGAGTTACCACGAAGTCAATGCAATAAAATGTAACTAACAGTATATGAGATGACAGCAAAGAATATATAGCAAAGCAAAGATATAGAATTTTTAAAATTGTCAATTTACGTGAACGAACGGTAATAGTAAGTAAGAGCAATGTTAAAGCAAAAGAACAAGTTTGATTTACTTATCTCCAGCAACCTTCAGAGATGATAATCACGTTTCCCCCTTAGATAGATCAGACACAAATTTTCCCTTATATTTAGTTTCATTCTATATTGCTTTATACAAAATAGACCTATTAATCTTGCCAGAATTTTACTCAACAACCTGAACTATCTTTTCCTTCGAATTCCGTATTCTCAACTTGAGCTATCTCAACACGTATGGGACAGTCACCAAATTTCATCACATCACTGTAAAATAGCCTACACCATAATCACCATCTCATCTTATCATATCAGTCTAAGATTGCATATAACATACCTTTTATTGTAACGTACAGTAACTGGTCCTCAGAGATCAAAACCTAGCTTTAAAGTAATGTGTGAGGGCATCAAATCGACAGATCTAGTAGACCCAACACACCATTAGTAATGTTAGTATTGCAGAGACACAAAACCGATTTTGGACCCCATGTCCTAGTTGGACGTTACATCGACATCGAAAACACCAAATCACCATGATAGGTTGGTAGTTTGGAAACACCAAATGATCGTAGGACACCTGGTCTGGTAGATCTGGACGTTACTAATGGTATTTCAAATCACAGTCTAGAAATCATTTTGGAAAAGCCAAATCGGCATGACTGACCGGTACCTTGAAGATACCAAATGGTCTACGGAGACCAGATACATACGTTACATTAGTAACACAATATCACCATGATGGATTGGTGGTTTGGAGACACCAAACGGTCGTAGGAGACCATGTCTCTGGGTGTTATTATTGGAATTACAAGTCATAGTCTTTAAATCACTTTGGAGACTCCAAATCGCCATGACAGACCGGTACCTTGAAGACAGCAAATGGTGTACCGAGACCAGGTCCTAATATTAACGTACTTTTGAAACTACTATACCATCTACTACACTTGGCATATTCTAGTCTGTGAAGACGCCCATGTAGATTTAGTAAGTACTTCATAGTCACTAGATTCATTTTGAACTCTATATCCCTGTTGGACGTTACATCGGAAACACCAAATCACCATGATAGATTGGTAGTTTGGAAGCACCCAATGATCTTAGGAGACCAGGTCTGGTAGTTCTGTACGTTACTATTGGGATTTCTAGTCCCAGTCTGGAAATCACTTTGGAGACGCGAAATCGGCATGACTGACTGGTACCTTGAAGATACCAAATGGTCTACCGAGAGCAGATACGTAAGTTACGTTAGTAACAGCAAATCGCCAAGATGGATTGGTGGTTTGGAGACACCAAATGGTCGTAGGAGACCATGTCTCTGGATGTTACTATTGGTATTTCAAGTGACAGTCTGGAAATCACTTTGGAGACGCCAAATCGCCATGACTGACCGGTACCTTGGGGATACCAAATGGTCTACCGAGACCAATTCCTGATAATAACGTACTTTTGAAACTAATATGCCATCATCTTATCTGAGCACATCACTCTAAAATTTAGTTAAACATTCCTATTATCGTGATATGTCGCAAATGGCCTCAGAGCACAACACCTTTATCCTGTGGCCTTTGAAGGCACGAAGTCGACAACCACACTTGGTGCATGCTAGTCTGTGAAGACACCAATCTGGAGATGTAGTAAGTACATCGTAGTCCCTAGATTCATTTCGAACTCCATATTCCGGATGGACGTTACATCGGAAAAACCAAATAGCCATGATGGATTGGTGGTTTGGAGATACCAAATAGTCGTAGGAGACCATATTTCTGGATGTTACCATTAAGATTACAGGTCATAGTCTAGAAATCACTTTGACTGATCACCAAGTCTGAGTTGTAACGTGGAGATACCAAATGGTCTACCGAGACCAGGTTCACACGTTACATCGGTAACACCACATCACCATAGTGGATTCGTGGTTTGGAGACACCAAATGACCGTAGGAGACCAAGTCTCTAGACAGTACTATTGAGATTCCAGGTCACAGTCTAGAAATCACTTTAGCTGATCGCCAGATCTTGGGGATACCAAATGGTCTACCGAGACCAGGTCCTGACGTGAAAGGACTTTTGAAACTAATACACGTTCACCTTATCTGAGCATATCACTCTAAAATTGAGTTAAACATTCCTAGCGCCGTAATATGTAGCAAATGGCCTCAGAGCACCAAACCTTCATCCTGTAGACTTTGGTTTCATCAAACCGACATTCACAATTGGCATATGCTAGTCTGTAAAGACATCAATGGTGGTCTCCTCAGTAGTAAGTACAATTTTGAACTCAATATCCCGTTATATGAACGTTATATTGGGGACACCAAATCGCCATGATGGATTGGTAGTTTGGAGACACCAAATCGTAGGAGACGTTGATCTGGACTCTACTATTCAAGTCCTCAGAGCACGTAACCTTGATCTTGTACCTTTGATAGTACCAAATCGAGCGCCACCGTTGGCATACACTAATCTGTGATGACACCAATGGGGATGTAGTCACTTAGTCACTAGATTCATTTTGAAGTCCATATCTCGGTTGGACGTTGGACGTTACATTGGGAACACCAAATTGCCTTGACGGATTGGTAGTTTGGAGACACCAAATAATCGTAGAAGACGTTGATCTTGATATTAATATTGGAATTCCCAGTCCCAACCTAGTACTCACTTTGTTTCATTGCCAAGACTGACTTATACCTTTGAAACACCAAATGGTCTACCGAGACCAGGTCCTGGTGTGAAGGTACTTTTGGAACTAATCTACGTTCATCTTATCTGAGCATATCACTCTAAATTGAGTTAGACATTCCTATCATTGTAATAATGGGCCTCAAAGCACAAAACCTTTATCTTGTTGCCTTGATAATACCAAATCGACAGCCACAATTGGCAATATAACTAATTTGTCAAGACATCAATGGTGATGTAGTACATAAGTACTTCATACTCACTAGATTCGTTTTGAACTCCATATCCAGGTTGGACCTTACATCGGGAACACCAAATCGCCATGATGGATTGGCAGTTTGGAGACACCAAATGGTTTTCCTGGTCGACAAAATGAAAACTTTATTATTAGCATTTCAAACCCCTATGATTGGCAAGTGATAACTATAGAGGTTCCAAATCGTATTTGGAGGCTTTAACCTATTGGCAATGTTCCTTTGGGGATATCAAATCGCCATGATTGACTTGCCCTTGGAAAAAAATTTGATAGACAAAGAAATAAATCCAATTTTATATAGACCTATGGGCCAGATGATACCCTTGCTTATGTACTTTAGCGACTTTCCGCACTCTTCGAAAAGATTACATTAAAAGTAATTCACTGAATATATCAAGGAATATACTAAGAATAACTTTATATGCTTCTGCTACGGCCTCTGGAGGAATTTTGTCTGAACCTGGAACTCGTCGGAATTTTGTATTTCGGACTGCTCCAACTAGTTCTTTTCTAGTGATCAGGGAACACCTACTATAAGTTGTTAGTTCCTAGTTCATTGGGAACAATGTAGTTGTTTTCTTCTTATTTTTAAAAATAACTTGCTGAAACATTATGAAAAGTGGTTAATTTTCGACACATTTTGCAGTTTTTGTATTTTTCCTTCAAAACTTACTTATGTCCTAAACTTACCATTATATTTTCCAACATAATGATAATGTCCCTTTTCAATAAACTAAAGTTTCCTTTAAATTGGCCTGGTCCTATAAGACGAACCCTTACTTGTTACTCGATTACTTCTTAGTACTTTACTAACTCAAAACTATTTTTATTTAAGACAGTTATTAGCGACTTTGATATAATCCGTCACTCAAACACAGCGGGGGCCCTATACGGGGACCAAATTACCAAATTCTGACATTGATTTCTGATCAAGACTCATAAATCGCCAAAATACATTGTTTTCACGGAAATTTTTTGGTGATGGTATTATTCTATTATAAATGGTATGTTCACCAAAATTTCCGACTGAGACTTTGGCGGCGGCGCCCATCAGCTGTCTCCACGTCACGTCGGTTACGTGAAGAGTGCGTGAGAGAGTCATAGTCCAGGCGTTGGGGGTCGTTTTGTGGGAAGTAAAACTGAAACGAGAAAAAGTAGTGTTTTATAATTTGTTTTGACCTTAAAGTATATGTAAAAAGGAAGATTTTGGCCACTTCCAAATATTAAAAAAAAAAAACATGAAACGTGTCGCGGGACACGCATTAGGAACTTTAGTTCCATTTAATTAATAACCAATTTTTTTTAAATTATTCCTTAATAAAACTTTGTAATATTTAACGTGAAACAGCGACAGTAAGACTGGCATATAATACACAGCATTGGCTCTATAAGTAAGGCAATGGAATATCGTTCTCAATGTGTTGAATCAATAAATAAATACAAACATATAAATATAAAAATTTATTTTACTTTGGATGAAACTTCATTTAACAAAAACATACAATAGTATTAATTATAAAAATCTTATCATTACGTTGATTGGTATGAACTACATATTAAGTATTCAGATCTAGTCAGTGCAATCGATCTTTAGGTTTGTTGCAACGAGCACTTTGAGAACCGTTCCGATTCTAGTAATGAATTTTGTAATGCGCATGTGCCAACAAAGTATTAGTTCCAGAATCAGTTCTGAAGTTCTGTTGGAACATAAAACGCGTTCTATTATTAAAGAAGAAGAACAATTCCTCTTCCTCGCTTGATTCTGAGGCCAAATAGTCGTTTTCATCCAAATCACTATCGCCCATTTCGCCCATTTCGCGCTTCAGTTAGTTTGTTTTTACGATTTTTAAAATATATAACTTCAAACTTCACAGAAACCGTTGATGGTGGGAGAGTCCCTATTCTCGTTCTTGTCAAAACCAAGAACTGATTTCACCGTCCCTGAACCGATTCCGAATTCGTTCGTCGTGCGTTGGAACACATGTAGAACCAGTGGAACCAGTCCTGGGATCAGTTCAACGTTTGTTGGAACACCAAAACGCTTCAGAACTAATTCCGGTACTTGTTGGAACAAACCTATTGAAACAAAGACAGCGAACGACTCAACGAGAGAGAGGGAGAAAGAGAGTGTGTGTGTGTGTGTGTGTGAGAGAGAGAGAGAGAGAGAGAGAGAGAGAGAGAGAAACAGAGATAGCGAGCGGCTCGGCTCGGTAACGCATTCCGGTAACGCATTCCATTTAACGGTCAGATTTTTTGCTGCGCGACCACCCTCGCTCCCCAACACCTGGCGTAAGGAACTAAAGTTCCAAAAAATATATTTTTTATATGTCGTACTTTGGAAAAAATCGATCTTTTTTAATTTCTCGCTCGGGGGAGCATCCAATCCCAATTCTAAGGCCCGGAATGGATTTCTGGGAAGATTTTACATTGATTCACTATTTTCAGAATTTGTTTAAACTCAAATTCTCAATCTCTCTTGACAAATTCAAAATTTTGTCATGGCCGCAAAAAAATGGAAAAAAAAAACACAAAATTGGTCACAAATCCAAAATGGCGCAAAATTAGAGGCCGAAAATGTAAAAGACGGCTAGATACTTCCGGTAGCGATTTTCAATCCCTGATCAGTTGACATGAAATCTCCCGTATATGTCGTTTTTAAATATTCCGGGTTCGGTGAGAAAAAATTCAGCTCCAAATTCATCCAGTACTACTATAGGTAAAAAGTCTGCCACTGATTGTGTGATGTTCTTAGCTTCAGAAACCTTCATAAAACTGTTTTTCTCCTGTCTCCCCAAAAACGATCCATAACGAATGGACTATGAGAGCTAGAGCCGGATTTTGAACGAAAGAGATAGAGAGAGGGCCGCGTTCGCCAAATCGCCGAGCGTATAATATAATGTAAATGTGTTTTTCGATAAGTAGCAGTCGCGCGCCGCGATCAATAAACTCCGGCCGGCCCGTCAGAACCGTTCTTTTCGTACCAGAGAGCGAAGGAGCGAGAGAGAGAGAGAAAGGCGAAGAAAGACACGCGAAAAGAACGGAGAGCTCCATCTCTCTCTCACTCCCTCTCTCTTCCTTTTTCTCGCGATGCGCGCGTCCCGCGTCCTCCCGTAGAGTCCCGAGAGAGCGAGCGGGACACGTGGACCGCGTGCCGCCGGCCTATTTAATAAGCCGCAGTCGCCGGGAGCGGTTCGCCTCGTCCTGCTGCGCTGTAGTACTTAAGCGCACGTCGTACCCGCGCAGCAGTACCTTTCCGGGGTACCGCGGTACTCGCGTCAAGATTGATCCGGGCGCGCGGCATGCCGCCAGGAACCGCTTCCTGCGGTCGAGGGAGGAGTACCACAGCGCGTCCTGCATGGCGGAATCGGTGATGTTGTGTTTCGTGCAGGGATTCGAGGACAAGCTGTCGGGGAAGGAGCAGCGCCTGCAGACGGTTAAGGACAAGATCCTGCGGAAATCTAGGTAAGGTCGTTCACTTCTCGACGACATGTGCGCGCGTGTATGGTATTGCCACATATTGCTTTAACTTGACGGCGCGAGAGGTGCGGTATCATAATATCTGCGTAATCTACGTACGATCTACCAGTATCTTTCGCTTACTGGACAACTATAAACCAAATGATCGATTATGTTGTGCACTGCGGAGCATCATCGGGAATATACACTTTCGTCCGATTTACCTGGTTTGGAAATTTACATGAATAATGAAATAAGAGATGTATACAAAGTTGGCGGAACACCCTCCTCAGGCCGGCAAAACAAAATAGTGGAGATTTTGTGTCTTTTTTGTAGCGAGATATAGTAGCGATCTTAAAAATCATTTGGCATTGAAAACCTTCTGTTAATTGTCCGAAAAAGCGGGCAAAAATTGCCAGAAATGGCCAAAAACTCGAAAATTACTTATTTCAGCCAAAACATGGGAAATCCTGTATATACGTCGACAGGTCGAACATGTGGTACGCAAAGAGCTCAGAAAAGCTAGCAGGGGGTCAATAAAAAATACCCAGAAATGGCCAAAAATTCTAAAGTGACTTATTTCGGCCAAAACGTGCTAAATCCTGTATATACCTGAATTGTTCGAAAATGTGGACCATGGGCATTCCAGCAACAATGTGGAGGATTTAGGAGACTCTGTTAGACACTAAAAGTCACTTTGCACAGCGGGCCTGTGGAGCTACAAATTCTAAAAGGACTTATTTCGGCGAAAACGTGATAACTCCTGTATATACTTCGACAGTTCTAAAATGTGCGCCCCGGAATTTTCAGACACACTATCGAAGGATCTAATGGCTCCTTCTAGCCACTGGAATTCACCTGAAACTGCCGACCTGTGGAGCTACAAATTCTAAAATTGCTAATTTCGGCCCAAACGTGATAAATCCTGTAGTGTGTCTGAAAATTCCGAGACCCACGTTTTCGAACTGTGGAAGTATATACAGGATTTATCACGTTTTGGCCGAAATTAGTAATTTTAGAATTTGTAGCTCCACAGGCCCGCCGTTTCAGGTGTATTCCAGTGGCTAGAAGGATCCATTTGATCCTTCGATAGTGTGTCTGAAAATTGCGGGGCGCACATTTTAGAACTGTCGAAGTATATACAGGAGTTATCACGTTTTGGCCGAAATTAGTAATTTTAGAATTTGTAGCTCCACAGACCAGCAGGCTCGGGGGAATTCCAGTGGCTAGAAGGATCCATTAGATTCTTCGACAGTGTGTCTGAAAATTCCGGGACCCACATTTTCGAACTGTTGAAGTATATACAGCATTTAGCACGTTTTATCCGAAATAAGTCCTTTTAGAATTTGTAGCTCCACAGGCCCGCTGTGCAAAGTGACTTTTAGTGTCTGACAGAGTCTCCTAAATCCTTCACATTGTTGCTGGAAATCCCATGGCCCGCATTTTCGAACAATTCAGGTATATACAGGATTTAGCACGTTTTGGCCGAAATAAGTCATTTTAGAATCTTTGGCCATTTCTGGGTATTTTTTATTGACCCCCTGCTATCTTTTCTGAGCTCTCTGCGTACCACATGTTCGACCTGTCTACGTATATACAGGATTTTCCATGTTTTGGCTGAAATAAGTAATTTTCGAATTTTTGGCCATTTCTGGCAATTTTTGCCCGCTTTTTTGGCCAATTAACAGAAGGTTTTCAATGCCAAATGATTTTTAAGATCGCTACTATATCATGAAATTGAACCGTGAGTGATGATTGAACATCTTGTCATTTTTGGTCAAAATTGGCCAAATGTGGCCAAAAACTTTTTTGACCCAGTGACTTTCAAGTACTTCTAAAGACACAAATTCCTGGGCAAACCAGAGCATCCTGAGTATGAGTTATAGCGGTGGCCGCTAACTTAATATTAAGTTAGCCCACCTTTTGTAGCTCCGGCTATTCAGAAGCTACAAAATTCGTTTTCTCGCTACAAAAAAGACACAAAATCTCCACTATTTTGTTTTGCCGGCCTGAGGAGGGTTGTCCGCCAACTTTATATACATAAATAAGAGTATACTGTTAAGTTGGTCGTGGGCATACACTTTCATCCGCCCGCATAACTTAACTATAAAATTGGTATTAAGACATTGAAATGGTTGGAAATGGTGAAATAATAAGGAAACAAAAGAAGTCTCGAAACGCAAGAGGGCAAGGATCAAACATGTATTCACTGAGCCTGATAGGCATCATCAGAATCTGCTGTAGACTTTGAAATTTTGTATTGTAATTGCGTGGAATGTGTTTTCCAAATTAGGGTTGAGACTACCTGTACTACCATCGGACGAATGTGTATAGTTGAAAATTAAGACGCCGGACGAAGGTGTGTTACAAAATTTGTTCAAAAAGGGATTACGGACGAAACTGTATTTACCGTCAGCGACGGCTTTATAGAGTAGGTACTCTCTCACAGCGACTAACAATTGACTGTTAACAATTGAACTGTTACTGAGAGACTAACTACTAACAATTGACAATTATTTAACTGGTACTCATGCAAACGCAAACTTATTTCGGTGAACGTTTACTTAGACCACTTCTGGGCACAGGGTTAATCCTTGCCCTCTTGCGTTAACAACGCCTTTTCGAGTTACTCCCCTTGGTGCCTTGGTTATTTGTTCGGGAAATATCTGTATATCGTTACTTATTACTACCTTCAGAGAAGATGCAATATGTAGGCGAAGTGGCTTAAGTAAACATTTACCCTTATTTTGGTTGTAGTCCATTCCTGTACGGTTTTCGCTCAGAATTTCAAAGCACCGCTTCGATTGACCTGAAATTTGAAATATACATAGGAAAACACGGGTGTGAAGCTGGCCACATCCACAAATCCTGTAGTCCGTTAAAATAGATACTGTTTTTTAGTCTCAAAATTTGTGCTAAAACCGTCCTAGGAGAGACTGTTTATTACTAATGAAATGTATCCGATACGATTTACCACCCTTGCTTTCGTTTGGGGTAGATTTTGATAGATGGTGTAAATGTACAAAAAATCGAAACAAAAAATATTTTAACCACCCCAACCAATTTTTACACTGAAAATGTTTATCAGAAAGTATTCATTTTTACATAAAGTATCCCCCTGAAATAGTTTCAAGTCGAAAATCAGGGGATGCAACAGTCATTCGAGGGGCTAATAGCTTCTATATGGAAAAAAACACATTTGTTGTCTCTAAAATTTGTATCTGGAAATATTCGTCTATACGTTAGCTATCCCCTAGTAACAGTTTCAAGTCGAAAATCAGGGGATGCGATAGTCATTCGGGGGTTGATAAGACACTTACTTAGAAATTTCGAACTTCTACGTATGGCAATTGTTTTAAGTATCTAAAATAAATTTTACTTCAAAAATATTTATCTGGAAATCTTCCTTGATATATAGACTACCCCTCAGAAATAGTTTCTAGTCCAAAATCAGGGGATGCATTGGTCATTCGGGGGTTGATAGGAGCCTTTACCTTGAAACTTCGTAGTCTCACGTATTTAAAAAATTATTTAACTATGTAAACCTATTTTTACTTCGAAAATTTTGATCTGGAAATATTGCTTTATGCATAAACATGACAGTTTCTTGAGACAGTTTCAAGTCCAAAATTAGGGGATGCCATAGTGAACAGGGGGTTCTTAAGACACTTACTTAGAAATGTGAAACTCTTACGTATGGTAATTTTTGTAAGTATCTAAACCAACTTTTACATCGAAAATTTTTACCTGGAAATATTCCTTTATACACAGACTACCCCACCGAAACAGTTCCAAGTCGAAAATCAGGATGCAATGGTCATTCGGGGGTTTATATGACACTTACCAAGAAATTTCGTACAATTAAAAAACAGCACCTATTTTACCGGACTACGGGATTTGTGGATGTGGCCAGCTTCACACCCGTAGGAAAACTGCCAAATAAAAAAGTTATATAGTTCCGATGTGTGCTTTTACCTGTGCCACCCCTTCTCGTGGGTGAAAATATTTAACCTCAAAATAACCCCGGAAATCGAGTGTTCAATTTCAAGCAAAAAATGGTATATGTATAAACTTTTCTCGGTAAGTTAATATTTTCCGAGTTATTCACGATTAGAATTGTTGATTTTGTACCTAAAAAATGCACGTTTTTGAGTGGTTTTTCAAAAATAACTAGAAAACAGTAAATTTAAAAAAAAAAGTTAATGAGAATAACCTAGAAGTCGAACCTAGAATAGAACGTTTTATCACCAAATACCGAAAAAGGAGTGGTTTTTCAAAAAAGCTGCTTAGAGCATTTTGCAAAGGTCTTAATGATGACTTTCAAATGAGCTAAGGTGAAAGTGATTTGTATGGAAAATAACCTAGTTATTACAAAAACAAAACGATTATGTCATTAAAAAAAATCAATGAATTTATCCACAAAAATGAAACCCAAAAAAACTCTTAATATACCAATGTATAATTAGCTTTTTTTATGTACTAACAACTTGTCCTAAAATTTTAACCAGTTTGAAATGCTTACATTTGAAAACAACTTCAATTTAGTAGGTATTCAATTATTTTTTGAAATTCTTTAAAAATTTTCAATTTTTTTGGAACTTTAGTTCCATTTGCCAGGGATTGGGGAGCGAGGGTGGTCGCGCAGCAAAAAATCTGACCGTTAAATGGAATGCGTTACCGGAAAGCGTTACCTCGGCAGCGTTCGTAGCGGCTCGGAGGCGTTCGTAGTGGCTCGGTGGGGGGGGGGGGGAAAGAGGGAGAGTGGGAAAGAGTGGAGGGGTGAGGGAGAGAGTGGGAGGGGGGTGAGGGAGAGAGTGGGAGAGAGCGACAGAGAGTGGGGGAGAGAGAGAGAGAGAGAGAGAGACCACGCGCCACGCGTTTGACGCACCGAGGAACGATATTCCATTGCCTTACTTATAGAACCAATGCTGTGTATTATATACAATGCCCGTCTTACTGTCGCTGTTTCACGTTACATTACAAAGTTTTATTAAGAGATAATTAAAAAAAAATTGGTCATTAATTAAAAGGAACTAAAGCTCCTAACGCGTGTCCCGCGACACGTTTCAGGATTTTTTTTCAAAATTACTCGAAAACTAAAAGAGATATGAAAAATATGCACGAATACTAAAATGTAGTATTTTCTTGCTGGAAGTTTTCCATTTTTTAAAATTTTTCTACGTTGAAAACTAATTGAGATATTAACATTTGAAATTTGCATATAAGTGTGAGAAGTACCTTTTTGAAGCTCATTAAATCGCATCCTTTAAAAGTGAAGGACTTTAAAAAAGTCCAACTTCACAAATTTTATAACCCTCCAATTTCCCTACAAAATAAGCTTTTGACCAATTAAATATCTTTAAAACTATATAAATTATCGTTAAAATACCATTTAAGCTTTCCTGTCATTTTTTTCTGAGCGTACAAATATCTCCAGTTTCAGTAATTTTTTTAACTAAATATGAATTTTTTAAATTTTTTCTAATATTTTAAAAAGTTTTTCTACAATATTTTCTAAGAAGGGGTAATTTTTGGGATTTTAAACAGCGAAATATTTGAGAAATAATGTTAAAAATAATAAGGAGATTATATTTAATTGCACTCACAACATTGACAAATTTGAAATTATAGTTACCTAAACAATTTTTATACATTAGTTACCCTATAAAGGGTGCTTTTTAATGGTTGAATAAATGTATTATATCACAAAGCAGAATTATAAATGGTAAAATAAATGTAATGTATCATAAATAGTCCATTTAAAATTTTGAGATATCGAAAAAAAAATGTTTTTATTAAATTTCATTGTTGTTTATAAAGGTTGAAACTACTTAATAGTTAAGAAATTAGACTATGAATATTAAGTATATTCTAATTCACTATAAAATGCATCATTAAATAATTTAGTTATAAAAATTATTTCTTTGCAAAATTTCACCTAACGGGTAGTTTTTAAGGGTTGAAAAATAGTTATGTATTATAAAATGCATTCCCATACGAGAAACAGATCTTTATTTAACATACTTCAACATTATTAAGATTGAAATAACGCGTAAATATGCAATTTTTCATTTTTGTTAAAAAGGGGTAGTTTTCACCCCTTAAAAACAAAAGGCACACATTTTAATCATACAGCTTTCGATAGTAAGAGGATGGTAAGACAAACTCACTTGCAAAATTTCAATATCTCAATATCAATAAACTTTATTGCTCATATTCGATAGTATATTAAATATACCAAATTTCAAAAGTTAATAGCATTGATATCTCAATATCAATGAACTTTATTGCTCATATTATTTTGATAGTACATTCTTATAGTAAAAATTCTTGTAGCAAATTTTGTGAAAATTTCTATAAACCGAAAAATGTCAAGGGTAATCGCAAAATATTCGGACAAATTTGTTATTAAACTTTATTATACATATTTAATAGTGAGGTAAACATCCAAAATTTCAAAACAAATCTTAAGTTTCGAAAGAAGTTTTAAAAAAACCAAAAATGACAAGTGTAAATATTATTATACTTCAGAGCCAATTTAGACAAGGGTTATTAAACTTTATTGTACATATCCGAAAATTTGAAACAATTTTTGAAACGTGTTTCGAAACCCAAAAAAAGTCAAGCGTAAATTGCCCTTCAGAAAATATTTAGCTAAAAATGTTATTAAACTTTATTATACAATTCTAGGGTATATACATCCAACATTTAGATCAATTTTTGGAACGAGTTTCGAAAATATATCAAAAAACTAAAAAATATAATGTAAACTGCCCTTCAGAAAATATTTATACAAAAATGATATAAAAGTTTATTGTTCGAGACTAGAATAAATATTTAAAGTTTGAAATTGCGATAAAGGGGTTTTATTATTTCAATGTTTATTGGGCTTCTAATGGTGATAAAACAAATAGTGCTATTAGAGTGAGGGGTGTATTTTTAGAACCAATATGAAACGGATAATTTTACTTTTTTTTTCAATATGTATCTCAAAAACTAAGTGGAGTTGGGCAATAATATTATAATATTTTTTGTAGAAAATTGAATTTGATATATAATAACAGGTTAGTTTGAATATAGGAAAATCTTGTTTTTCATAAAATATAAACCAAACACTGATGAAAAAAAAAACAGAAATTATTGTTCTCTCACAAATAAACAACCTTTCTCCTACTAATTATTATTCTTCCAGTGAATCACTATTATGTTAGTATCGGTATTAGGTATCAGGTATCGGTAATATCAGTATCAGTGTTAGTATTCTTTTAAAAAATTGATGAAATGGTCATTTATTCAAAAACATTTCATTTACACAGCTTTTTACATAGTAACTCTCAATTTTTGGAAAATTCCGATATAACTAAACAACTGTTTTATAAATCTGCTTTTTAAGGTTGTTTCAGCAGATTTCCCAAAAATCTAACTAATTCTGAAATTCAGAAACCAACTTAAAAATTTAACCAAAATTGTGACTTGTGCTTCTTATTTTGTAATTTGCAGAAAAATGTGGTCACTTTCGAAAATTCACATAACTGTTAAGTTAAGTGATAACACTTAATCCATATTAGTAATATGGATTTGAAAAATTTGAGTCGTTTATCTAGAAATACTCACGTCGCTTTTGTCCAAAAAATTAATATTCTAGTTAATTCCCAAAAATTAAGATATAACTAAAAAATTGACCTATAAATCTTACGAGCTTAGTCGATTATCCCAAAATTTTGTGTTATGTGCTGCAGATCTAGTCACTCTCTTAAAAATCCCCATAGATTTTATCCTTTTAACTAAATTTTCCGGAAAAGCTATTAATCTGGATTTGACCAATTTCAGCATTTGTCAAAAAAATTAGATGAAAAGACTTTCTCATCAGTTTTGCCCTACAAACTAATGTTTTATTATAGTCAATTTCCAGAAACTAATAATTTACTGAATCTTGAATAGCACCTTTTTGAATCATCCATCAGCCAACAAAAGTCAATTTTCCAGAAATCTACTTAACTTTTAAATATTAATTTAATCCGTGAATTCAGCAAATTTTCCGAAAATTCGTCGATTATTCAGAAATTACAAATTACAAAAAATCACAATTGTGACAAAATTTTTTCGAGAAACTGACGTTTCAGCTAAGCAACTAATACAATAAATTGTGTAGTTTCCGGCAAAAACCTGATGAAAGTCTATCTAAGTGATTTCTCAAGTAATTCACCCTAATTTCAAGCAAAAATATGATCCATAAATCTGTCGTTTGGACATAATTAGAACAAAAGAAGTGTTAATTGATAATTAATTTCTCTTTTGAGGATATTAAGTAACTATGTCTTAATTGGTATTGTAACGGAATGTCTGGCCTTAATAAACACAAGTCGGGAAGTTTAAATATAAGTCGGGAAATATAAATTAGTAATAAGTGTTAGTTATTAGTGTTAAATAAATTAGTTAAGAAGTATTACTAAGTAGAGTGTAGTTATTTTGAATACGTAAAACGTTACAGTATGATATTGTATTCATCATAATTCTCTACAACTTTTAAATATCTTTTAAAATACTTCATTTTAAGCGCAGAGTAAGGAACAATTGTTTAAAATTTACTCAATTCAACCTAACAAAAGTTCAATTACTGAAACTATTCATATTACATTACCTGGCCTCATTTTAAACGGTTTCCATCGGTTAAAGCTGCAGTTACGTAGGTTGGTTTCGTGAGAGAATAGTAAATCAAGTAATGCGTTAAATTAGTAATAAGACAGTTCGTTAAAATCGTACTCGTGCATATGGAAACAATGGAACAATTAAGTTGTTCGAAGACTGACACAAGTGTAATGAAGAAAATTCGTGTTAATTAAGTAACGAGACTTTATAAGAAGTTTGAAGGTTTTTAAATTTGCAATAAAGTTTAAAAAGAAATTTTATTTCAGAAATTTCTTTATTAAAGTCTTTGATACTTGGTCGGGTTAATAAGACAACTTTGGGAAGTAATCGTATTTATTTTGAATAAAATTAGACTTCTAGTGATTTTTTTATACAATTTCCAACCGATGGGCACTTTAAGTAATGACATGTCTCTAGGGTTTTGACCGTATTTCGTAAATATCTTCTTCTTCTTATTTTAAGACAAAGTCTTGTTTTTTCAAAACTGTAGCCTAAGTTGTGACTCCGATGACCAGCTTTCGTACCATCGTTTGGGGGGTCTTCCTGGAGGTCTACGGTTGGTCGGTTTCTCCTCTTTTGCGATTTTGGGTAGCCGATTATCAGTCATTCTGTCGACGTGGTCTCTCCATGCTCGTCTTCTTATTCTGGACCATCTTACAATGTCTAGGATGTCACATTGGGTTCTTATATCGCTGCTTCTCACTCTGTCTCTAAGCGTTTTGCCCGTGATTGATCTTAGCGTCTTCATTTCAGTTGTTCTTAGCAGTTGTTTAGTAGCGGCTGTTTCTGCTCGTGTTTCTGTGGCGTAATAGGTCTTACGCACGTCTTGTAAATTCGTGTTTTGCCTTCAATACTCATGTGTTTGTTTCTCCATATTACGTCCCGTAGGTATCCTGATACCCTAGCTGCCGCTATCGTTTGTGTTCGGACTTCTTCTTTAAGGTTTCTGTTACTTGTGATATTAAGGCCTAGGTATCTAAATGACATGACCTGTTCTACGCTTTTATTTTAGATCGCTAATTTACACCTTCTCGGTTCTCTCGATATTGTCAGAGACTTCGTTTTCTGTACAGAGATCAGCATGTTTAATTCCTTTGCTACTGTTTCGAATCTATAAAGTAGTTTCTGCAGATTGTCCTCATCTTCCGATATTATCACCGCGTCGTCAGCATAGCAGATTATTTTAAATTCTTCCTTGCCCAGTTTATATCCTTTCCCTGCAGATTTTACTTTTACGATGATCTTGTCCATTAAAAGATTGAAGAGTATTGGGCTAAGACTATCCCCTTGCCTGATTCCTTTTGAGACTGGTATCTTATTGGAAAGCTTATTATTTGCTTTTATAAAGGTGCTATTTCCGATGTTCATTTCTTTAATGATATCAATTGTTTTGGGATTCAAGTTCCTCTCCTTTAATAATTTCAGGACATCGCAGAGTCTAACCCTATCAAAGGCTTGCGTGAGGTCAATAAAGCACATAAAGGCAATTTTGTTATACTCAATGGCTTTTTCTACTATTTGTCTTAAAATGAATATTGCATCTATGGTGGATCTATTTTGTCGAAACCCCTGTTGTTTCTCACTGATGCCAGTCTGTATTATTTCTTCTGCTAGGATTTTTGTGAATACCTTTGAAGGTGCGCTTAACAGACTGATACCTCTATAATTTTGTGGATCCATTTTTTCACCTTTTTTGAAAATTGGGATTGTGATGCTTTGTTTCCACTGTTCTGGCACGTTTGTCCTATCGTATATTTATTTTACGATATTTTATTTCGTAAATATCTGCAATAAAATCTTCGAAACTGTGACAGATCATTGAGAAAATTTTACTAAGTTGCCAGATTAAGTTTCAACGAAATTAGAGTTTCAGTTATTTTTTTTATCAATTTACTAACTCACATGGTTGTTAGTTCTGACTCGTCTCAAAGATTTGCCACCTTTTTCCATAACTTCTTTACTAAAGTCATTAAATGTGTGTCAGATTATTAAGACAACTCTAGGTGGAGCTTCAATAAATGTGAAGTTTCACAATAAAATGTTTGAAGTTTTCAAGCGATCAACAGGTTAATTTCTGACTCGTGGCAAGGATTTTTGGCCGCATTTCCGAAATCGCTTTATTAAAATCTTTGAAATGTTGCCAGAGTATTAAGACAACTTTAGGCACTAATTAGACGCAGTTTAAATGAAATTAGAATTTTAGTGATTTTTCGTGAAATTTTCATATGATCGACACTTTTAGTTTAGACATGTCTGAAGGGTTTTTGGCAGTATTTTTGAATTTTTTTTACTAATGTTTTTAAAGTTATGTCAGATTGTTAAGACAATTCCAGAAAGTTTTTATGTGGAGTTTCAATAAATTTAGAGTTTCAGAATAAAATTTATGAAATTTTTACCGTTGCACAGCTTCCGACTCATTTTCAAGTATATTGGGCCGTATCTCTGAAATTTCTTTTTTGAAACTTATACCAAAGTATTAAATAACTTTAGACAGTAATCTAATACAGTTTAAATAAAATTAAGGTTTCAGTGATTTTTTTAAGAAATTTTCATACGATCGACACTTTTAGTTTAGACATGTCTGAAGGGTTTTTGACAGTATTTTTGAAATTATTTTACTACTGTTTTTAAAGTTATGTCAGATTGTTAAGACAATTCCAGAAACTTATTAAGTGGAGTTTCAATAAATTTAGAGTTTCAGAATAAAATTTATGAAATTTATACTGTTTGACAGCTTCCGACTCATTTTCAAGAAACTTGGTCCTTATCTCCGAAATTTCTTTTTTGGAACTTTTACCAAAGTATTAAATAACTTTAGACAGTAATCTAATACAGTTTAAATAACTTTGAGGTTTCAGTGATTTTTTAAGAAATTTTCATACGACCGACACTTAGTTTAAACATGTCTGAAGCGTTTTTGACGGTATTTTTAAATTGTTTTTACTAATGTTTTTAAAGTTATGTCAGAATATTATGACAACTCCAGAAAGTTATTAAGTGGAGTTTCAATAAATTTAGAGGTTCAGAATAAAATTTATGAGTTTTTTCCCGTTGGACAGCTTCCGACTCATTTTCAAGAATCTTGGGCCTTATCTCCTAAATTTCTTTTTTGGAACTTTTACCAAAGTATTAAATAACTTTAGACAGTACCCCAATACAGTTTAAATAAAATTAGGGTTTCAGTGATTTTTTAAGAAATTTTCATACGATCGACACTTTTAGTTTAGACATGTCTGAAAGGTTTTTGACAGTATTTTTGAATTGTTTTTACTAATGTTTTTAAAGTTATCTCAGATTGTAAAGACAACTCCAGAAACTTATTAAGTGGAGTTTCAATAAATTTAGAGTTTCAGAATAAAAGTTATGAAATTTTTACCGTTGGACAGCTTCTGACTCATTTCAAAAATTTTGAATTTTGTGCCGTATTTTCGAAATTTCTTTATAACAATGTTTGAACTTTTGCCAGAGTATTAAGACAACTTTTGATGGTAATCAGATGTAGTTTAAATTAAATTAGAGTTTTAGTGATTTTTTCATGAAATTTTCATACGATCGACACTTTCAGTTTAGACACGTCTGAAACTTTTTTGACAGTATTTTTAATTTTTTTTACTAATGTTTTTAAAGTTATGTCAGATTGTTAAGACAACTCCAGAAAGTTATTAAGTGGAGTTTCAATAAATTTAGAGTTTCAGAATAAAAGTTATGAAATTTTTACCGTTGGACAGCTTCCGACTCATTTTCAAGAATCTTGGGCCTTATCTCAGAAATTTCTTTTTTGGAACTTTTACCAAAGTATTAAATAACTTTAGACAGTAATCTAATACAGTTTAAATAAAATTAGGGTTTCAGAGATTTATTAAGAAATTTTCATACGATCGACATTTTTAGTTTAGACATGTCTGAAGAGTTTTTGACAGTATTTTCGAAATTTTTTTACTAATGTTTTTACACTTAAGTCGAATTGTTAAGACAACTCCAAAAAGTCATCAAGTGAAGTTTCAATAAAATTGGAGTTTCAGCATAAAATTTATGAAATTTTTACCGTTGGACAGCTTCCGACTCATTTTCAAGAATCTTGGGCCTTATCTCCTAAATTTCTTTTTTGGACTTTTACCAAAGTATTAAATAACTTTAGACAGTAACCTAATACAGTTTAAATAAAATTAGGGTTTCAGTGATTTTTTTAAGAAATTCTCATACGATCGACACTTTTAGTTTAGACATGTCTGAAGGGTTTTTGACAGTATTTTAGAATTGTTTTTACTAATGTTTTTAAAGTTATCTCAGATTGTTAAGACAACTCCAGAAAGTTATTAAGTGGAGTTTCAATACATTTAGAGTTTCAGAATAAAATTTATGACATTTTTACCGTTGTGCAGCTTCTTACTCATTTTCAAGAATCTTGGGCCTTATCTCCGAAATTGCTTTTTTGGAACTTTTACCAAAGTATTAAATAACTTTAGACAGTAATCTAATACAGTGTAAATAAAATTAGGGTTTCAGTGAATTTTTAAGAAGTTTTCATACGATCGACACTTTTAGTTTAGACATGTCTGAAGCATTTTGGACAGTATTTTTGAAATTTTTTTACTAATGTTTTGACGTTTGACGGTATGTTCGAAATTTTTTTAATAAAGATGTTACACTTATGTCGAATTGTTAAGACAACTCCAAAAAGTTATTAAGTGAAGTTTCAATAAAATTGGAGTTTCAGAATAAAATTTATGAAGTTTTCAACCGATGGACAGCTTCCGACTCATTTCAAAAATTTTGAATTTTGGGCCGTATCTCCAAAATTACTTTATAACAATCTTTGAACTATTGCCAGATTATTAAGACAAGTTTGAATAGTAATCAGATGAAGTTTAAATAAAATTAGAGTTTTAGTGACTTTTTCATTAAATTTTCATATGATCGACACTTTTAGTTTAGACATGTCTGAAGGGTTTTTGACAGTATTTTAGAAATTTATTGACTAATGTTTTTACACGTATGTCAAATTGTTAAGACAACTCCAAATAGTTATAAAGTGGAGTTTTAATAAAATTAGAGTTTCAGAATGAAATTTATGAAATTTTTACCGTTGGACAGCTTCCGACTCATTTTCAAGAATCTTGAGCCTTATCTCCGAAATTTCTTTTTTGGAACTTTTACCAAAGTATTAAATAACTTTAGACAGTAATCTAATACAGTTTAAATAAAATTTGGGTTTCAGTGATTTTTTAAGGAATTCTCATATGATCGACACTTTTAGTTTAGACATGTCTAAAGGGTTTTTGACAGTATTTTCGAAATTTTTTACTAATGTTTTTAAAGTTATGTGAGATTGTTAATATAAGTCCAGAAAGTTATTAAGTAGAGTTTCAATAAATTTAGAGTTTCAGAATAAAATTTATGAAACTTTTACCGTTGGACAGCTTCCGACTCATTTTCAAGAATCTTGGGCCTTATCTCAGAAATTTCTTTTTTGGAACTTTTACCAAAGTATTAAATAACTTTAGACAGTAATCTAATACAGTTTAAATAAAATTAGGGTTTCAGAGATTTATTAAGAAATTTTCATACGATCGACATTTTTAGTTTAGACATGTCTGAAGACTTTTTGACAGTATTTTCGAAATTTTTTTACTAATGTTTTTACACTTAAGTCGAATTGTTAAGACAACTCCAAAAAGTCATGAAGTGAAGTTTCAATAAAATTGGAGTTTCAGCATAAAATTTATGAAATTTTTACCGTTGGACAGCTTTTCAAGAATTTTCAAGAATCTTGGGCCTTATCTCTGCAATTTCTTTTTTGCAACTTTTACCAAAGTATTAAATAACTTTAGACAGTAATCTAATACAGTTGAAATAAAATGAGGGTTTCAGTGATTTTTTAAAAAATTTTCATACGATCGACACTTTTAGTTTAGTCATGTCTGAAGGGTTTTCGACAGTATTTTCCAAATTTTTTTACTAATGTTTTTACACTTATGTCAAATTGTTAAAACAACTCCAGAACAATAATCATGTGGAGTTTCAATAAAATTGGAGTTTCATAATAAAATTCATGAAGTTTTTCCCGATTTTCAGTTTAATTGACTCGTGGTAAGAATTTTGGGCAGTATCTCCAAAATGTCTGTATAACAATCTTTGACCTTTGCCAAAGTATTAAGACAACTTTAGACAGCAATCAGATATGGTTTGAATAAAATCGAAATTTGAGTGATTTTTCTGACGATCGACATTTTCAGTTTTGACGTTTCTTAAGTGTTTTTGACCGTTTTTTGAAAATTTCTCTACTGAAATCATTGAAACTGTGTCAGATCGTCTGTGACTATTTTGGAATATTCTTCAATTGATATTCAACAAAATTACAGTTTCAGTAATGTTTTGATGAGTTTGACTCAAAATTATGAAAATGAAGTTTTATGTTTGCTGCTTTATTGTTTGTTATACTTGTAATCTTGTAAAAAGGTATAATATAACAATTCCGATTATTATTAATTTAATAACGAAAGTGACACATATTTGAGTGACAAAAATGGGAATGGCGGTAGAATTCAGTTTTATTTTTTTTAATATTCATTTTTGGTTATTTATTTGTTACAATAATAACACGGTGTAATTATTTTATGAATTTAATCAATTTTCTTGTTATTCAGGTATTTAATATGTAAATTTGTTTTTTAAGAAATACACAAAACAATTTTTTTTATTGAATGCACTTGGAAATTGTTAAAGCATGTATTTTATTTTTATAAGGTACATTTTGTAATTTTACTAAACTCGTTTGGTAATATTCAAGCACAATTGTAATTTAAAAAAGTGCATTTTGTAATTCCACAAAATTGTAATTCTAAAAAATCCTCTTTGTGAAATCAATAGATTACATGAATTTAAGTTTCTTTATACGCAAAATCTACGCAATGCAACAATCTTCAAAGAATTTTAATTGCAAAGTCCTAAATTATAGAAATTAAATGAGTAAGACTGATCCACACTACATCGAAACGTTTTTAAATTTTATCAACACTTTCTTAAATATTTTATCTTCCTGTTATCACTGGAATGCTCAAATCCATACCTCTTTTCACAATTCTGGGGGTGTCAGTCTTTTATCTGCCCTCTGTAGGCCAATAAATTTCTTAATACATTGCTTAATTGGTAGATAATACGTAAGTCCAAAACAACTATTAAGATATCACTAATCACTCACTGAATTGAGTTATTTTTAACGAGGCTTGCGTGCCAACTTTCCACGGTGACATACTGTCTGGTACCGTTGATAACAACACGTGGGTGGAGTATTGGGAGTTTCATATACAAAATATCAATTAAGGTTGATTTATTATTAAAATATTGATATTGCAATCGACCGACAATATGATATTTAAGTTCGTGTTAATTACGATTGAAGTGATGGATTAATAAACATTTTTCTACTTAGTGATAATGTGTGGTTTAGGCTATAAACCAAACTAATCATTTTTTAGTAATTTAATATTGTGTTTTTGATTAAAATTTTGATATCGTAAATATTTATTAATAAATATCGATAAATGAATTTTACCAGTATATTGCATTTATTATTTTCATTATATAACTAGAAAAATGATTAATTTTTTGGACATGAAACAATTATACAAGAAAATATATAAAATAAGATCGAATTATGTCAAGAACGAAAAAAGTGATAAAAAAATCGAAAAAAGAGCAAATTTTAAATGCCTGTACCTCGGTAAATTTTCGTCGAAAAAGATTTTTCCGTTAGTCATTTTCCACCCATAAATCCACCCAGAAAAAAGTTACTGGCAAAACTGTAAAAATGTTTAATTTTTCGTTTTTTTGTGTAATTGTTTTTGGATGTATTTTTATGAAAAAACGAGTTTTTTGACTTAAAACAGTACCACTTCGATAAGAAATTTAATTCTCTACAAAAAATATTCTATCTGATAAATGCTAAAACTGGACTTTTTAATCTTCTACGAAGGGCCCTTTACTCTTGTGAATTTTCAGTTTTTCTCAATTTTCTCAAAAACGGCTTTACCTATTCATACCAAATTTTAGATTTCAACTGATCTTACTAATGGCTACAACTTTTACTTGAAACATTTTTTTTCTAAAATTCCCGTAAAAGATAATGTTGCCATGAATATGAGAGTCTTACCTACGAGAAGCATTACCTATACCTAAATCTACTCACAAAAAATTTACTGGAAGAACTGTAAAAATTTTTCATTTTTCGTTATTTTTGTAATTGTTTTTGGATGTATTTTTTTGAAAAAATGAGTTTTTTGACTTAAAAAATTACTAATTCGATAAGAAATTTAATTCTCTACAAAAAATATTCTTTCTGATAAATGCTAAAAATTAAGTTTTTGATCTTCTACGAAGGGTCCTTTACTCTTGTGAATTTTCAGTTTTTCTCAATTTTCTCAAAAACGGCTTTACCTATTCATGCCAAATTTTAGATTTCAACTAATCTTACTAATGGCTACAACTTTTATTTGAAACATTATTTTCTAAAATTCCCGTAAAAGATAATGTTGCCATGAATATGAGAGTCTTACGATGTTACGATAAGCATTACCTATACCTAAATCTACTCACAAAAAAGTTACTGGCAGAACTGTAAAAATGTTTAATTTTTCGTTTTTTTTTTGTAATCGTTTTTGGATGTATTTTTTTGGAAAAATCAGTTTTTGACTTAAAAAAGGACCACTTCTATAATTCTCTACAAAAAATATTCTTTCTGATAAATGCTAAAAATTGAGTTTTTGATCTTCTACGAAGGGCCCTTTACTCTTGTGAATTTTCAGTTTTTCTCAATTTTCTCAAAAACGGCTTTACCTATTCATACCAAATTTTAGATTTCAACTGATCTTACTAATGGCTACAACTTTTATTTGAACCATTTTTTTCTAAAATTCCCGTAAAAGATAATGTTGCCATGAATATGAGAGTCTTACGATGTTACGAGAAGCATTACCTATACCTAAATCTACTCACAAAAAAGTTACTGGCAGAACTGTAAAAATTTTTCGTTTTTCGTTATTATTGTAATTGTTTTTGGATGTATTTTTTTGAAAAAATGAGTTTTTTGACTTAAAAAAGTACCACTTCGATAAGAAATTTAATTCTCTACAAAAAATATTCTTTCTGATAAATGCTAAAAATGGAGTTTTTGATCTTCTACGAAGGGCCCTTTACTCTTGTGAATTTTCAGTTTTTCTCAATTTTCTCCAAAACGGCTGTACTGATTCTTACCAAATTTTAGATTAGAACTTATCTAACTAATAGCTACAACTTTTATTTGAAATATTTTTTTTCTAAAACTTCCGTAAAAGATAATGCTGCCATGAATATGAGAGTCTACCTACGAGAAGCATTACCTATACCTAAATCTACCCACAAAAAAGTTACTGGCAGAACTGTAAAAATTTTTCATTTTTCGTTATTTTTGTAATTGTTTTTGGATGTACTTTTTGGAAAAATGAGTTTTTGACTTAAAATAGTACCACTGATAATTCTCTACAAAAAATATTCTTTCTGATAAATGCTAAAAATGGAGTTTTTGATCTTCTACGAAGGGCCCTTTACTCTTGTGAATTTTCAGTTTTTCTCAATTTTCTCCAAAACGGCTTTACTGATTCTTACCACATTTTAGATTCGAACTAATCTAACTAATAGCTACAACTTTTATTAGAGACATTTTTTTCTAAAATTTCCGTTAAAGATAATGTTGCCATGAATATTTGGTCCGGCCATAAGAGAGTCTTACCATGTTACACATCGCCATTTTTTTTAATTTTGCAAAAATTACAGGTTTCCTAAAGTTAATATTCATTTTCCCAGTATACTAATAATGTCCTCTTTCACTAAGAAAAAATTCATCAAAATCGACTGTGTCAAATAAGACGAACCTTTACCTATATTACTTCCTTTTAAGATTCTTAGCTCCTCAACTGATATTAGGCACTTCCCACTTCCTGCCTCGATGCAGATCCGATGAAAGCCCGCATATTTAATAATAATCCCGATGTGTATAAAATCTATTTTCCAGGTATATATATTTATGTTAGTCACCTGGAGGCTTGCCAAGATCCAAGTGAAGTTCTTTGAATTCCTCTAGTTGCCGTATTTTGGTCTGTTTGTCATTTGGGATCAAAATTAGAGGCTTCCGCTTGTCTGGTTTTGACCGCCTGCGAAAGTGATTAGTGCTTATTCGACAAAAATGGGACTCGTTATGTTTCAGAATGGAGTAGGTGTTATTATACGCATTAGTCATCATATAAAGTTGCTGGCTGTTTCGGGGGAAATATTTCAAGGAATTTTTCTCGTGTGTGATAAAACAAACTTTGGAGAGACGAAAGTTTGATAAAGTTCGACGAAGAAAATTTATAATTAGTATAAGAGTAAACCAGTGGTACTATTTAACTAAAAATCAGGAGTAACTTTCGATAACATGTTATTACAATTTTAATTGGACCAACTTTTGCTGCAGCAAAATTTTCTTCATAAACCAACGCATTTATCTGTCTAAATGTAATCAATCCGTCGATATTAAGTAGGTATTTCACACACAACTTTTGAGAACCAGTTTTCGATTTATGCCACGTTAAATTCGTGTTATACGAACCCAATGAATTGTAATATTTCCACTTGGACCGTTTGACTTATCAGGCGCACCGAATGCGTGTGCTTTCTCTTTTAAGATCGTCAATCTATTTCAGAGTAGATTTATAGCTTTGTACGTTATGTGTTCCTAAAAATGGTGTTCTCTGGGTTTTAAACAGTTTCTTTATTAGCTGATTACGCGTTGCCCGAGTGTTTATTTTATTTGGTAAAAATGTTACGCTATTACGCCACTGGGAAACATTCCATTTTAATGATTTATATCTAGATGAAATGATTCCACAAACTTTCAAAAATACAGTTTTATATTTTCCGATTGTAGTACATACTCCCCCTTTTAATTAATTTGTAGAGCATAATAGTATATTAAAGTATGAGTGGATTATTGAGCTCTTTCAAACACGACGGCGTAGCCGGAGTGCTCGAAATAGAGCAAGTGTTTGAAAGAGCAGTTATCCACGAATACTTTACGCTATTTTTTTTTATTGGTACCATTTTTTATACCAAAACCAAGTGCATACCCAATATGATTAATTTGAACGACACTCGTGACACTTCGTGACGGTCCGTCGCCCGTCGTGCGACCAATAGGCTCGTCCCGCTACGGCCCAAGACGCTCTGTTATTGGTTGAGATGGCCGTTTTTAATACGTTTCCATGGCGACTTTAAAACACGCGCGTGCGATAAAGCCCGATTTACGTACGCCAAAGCATGTTTTAAATAGGCAAAATAGCGTACCAATAAAAAAAAATTATGATAATAGTAATAATCCCAATTCTGATTAAATTGTATTATATGATCCCACTTTTAATTAATTGGTAGTATAATAATATATAATAACCTATATAAATTATAATATTGATAATAATAATAATATAATAGTAAATGAAGTATAGACACTTGACTTGTTTAATAAAAAATGTCTGTGTGGGCCAGATAGTGAGGGGTATTAGGTTCGAGACGACTGCATTTCTGGAACAAAGAAATAAAAACGACTTTGAGCAACTCATTCTCTCTGTTAATTTATAGACAATAATAAATTCTATTACTTTAGACTTGGTGAAATTGTAGAATCAAATAGTCAGGACAAATATAAATCAGACAGTATAATAGTTCATCGTTTTTCTCTCTATTTTCGTCTGGCTTGTGCAATGGGTATTAGGGGAGTAACGCGCAAAATACCCACCAGACCTCAAACACACTAGTACTGGGCGTGCAGGGGGTACTAAGGGAGAAACGCGCGAAGTACCCGCCCCAGCTACTAGGAAACACCAATATCATAAACATCTAGGGCCGAGTGTGCAATGGTACTAAGGGAGAGACGCGCGAAGTACCACCCGAGATCCTAGGAAAACGCAATACACTAGTACTGATCGTGCAATGGTACCAGGGGAGGGACGCGCAAGGTACCCGTCACCTACTAGTGGCAATTACCCCAAGAACGTGCACTGAGTACTAAGGGAGAGACGCGCGAAGTACCCTGCCTTGAGATAAAGGCGACACCGTGCTAACAGTGACTGACTATAATGTTTGGAATACCAAATAGAGACAACTACGAATATTTCTCATTTCTAAATATCGACGGTTAATTAATTAAAGAGTTATTTAGTTAATCAACAGTAGAATAATGAATGGCTCAGTGATAAACTCACCAATTAGTGGCTTCTTCCAATTACTCTGCTCAATACTAATGTATTTTTCACAGTTAAATAAATATGTATCACGAAACAACACCACCTCTCATGAACGAAGATATACGACTAACACGTCTTTTTAAAACTGTAACGTAGGTACTCATAATATTCCCTTTTCCCGTTCTTAGGGATGGGCGAAGCACTTGAGTTGTTTAGATAAAATTCCACTCGAAGAGCGGAACGTCGAGCTTAGCTCATATAAGGCGAACCACGTGTTACAATTTATATATTTTTAGAGTGTTGTTTCTTCAGGCAAAATATAAATGGAAAATTTGAAAAGCAGGGAGAATGGAAGTAAAAGAGGACGAAAGTAATAGATAAATAAAATCAGTCTTACACGATAAACGATGATTTTTCATATTCAAAAGAATAATTCAGATAGAGGAACTAGATAACATTGAATAGCAATAAATATTAGTATTCGTTTAGTCAAAGAGTGGTAAGTTGTTCCCAAAGATTCCTGAGTCTGCAAGTCTTCACACCACAAGGCCTGGATGAGATCACTTTTTTCCTTACAGTGCCAGGACATCAACTTAAATACTATTATTGGTTACATTGTATTGTTTTGACAAGAAAAGTCTGTTTCACTTGAAATAAATACATACTTTAAAAATTTAAGACAAATATATTTAGCAGCCAAAACAATTTCAAAATCAAATTTCTCCTCAGCTACCTTCAGCTCATTTTTGTTCCACAAGTACAAAATAATTTCCTTCCGTCTGGAAACTTCCACGTTCTATGATAGAGAAAATTTTGGGCTTTCTAATTTTGACTTTCAGTTTTTAGACCATCTAGATCTAGATTCTTCTATATTATCCCATGGAGATACTTGTCTTCTCAATTTTATCGAAAACTTCAAGATGGTTTCAGTCCATCTAGCTCTTTCTGTATTATTCTTTCGAGACATTTTGAGCTTATCAATTTTGTCGCAGAAGTACGAAATACTTTCACAATGTATGGATCCTTCTATATTCTATGATGAGAAACAGTTTTGAGTTTTTCATTATATATGGGTGCTTCTATATTCTTCTATTGAGCCACTGTGAACTTTTTGAATCTACCACAAAAATGAAGAAAAAATCAAATCTCTCTTCAGCTCAATTTTATTCCACAAGTACAAAATAATTTCATTCCGTCTGGATCCTTCCACGTTGTATGATGGAGAAATTTTTGGGTTTCTCAATTTTGACTCAATTTTTGGACCATCTGGATTCTTCTATATTATTCTGTGGAGACACTTTTCTTCTCAATTTTATCGAAAATTCCAAAATGGTTTCAGTCCATCTAGCTCTTTCTATATTATTCTGTCGAGACATCTTGAGTTTTTCAATTTTGTCGCAGAAGTACGAAATACTCTCACAATGTATGGATCATTCTATATTCTATGATGAGAAAGAGTTTGGAGTTTTTCATTATATGTCGGAGCTTCTATATTCTTCTATTGAGCCCCTTTCAACTTTTTGAATCTACCACAAAAATGAAGAAAAAATCAAATCTCTCTTCAGCTCAATTTTGTTCCACAAGTACAAAATACTTTCATTCCGTCTGGATCCTTCCACGTTGTATGATGGAGAAAATTTTGAGTTTTTCAATTTTGACTTTCAATTTTTAGGCCTTCTAGATTCTTCTATATTAGTCTATGGAGACACTTTTCTTCTCAATTTTATCGAAAATTTCAAAATGGTTACAGTCCATCTAGCTCTTTCTATATTATTCTTTCGGGACATTTTGAGCTTTTCAATATTGTCGCAGAAGTACGAAATACTTTCACAATGTATGGATCCTTCTATATTCTATAATGAGAAAGAGTTTGAAGTTTTTCATTATATGTCGGAGCTTCTATATTCTTCTATTGAGCCACTTTGAACTTTTTGAATCTACCACAAAAATGAAGAAAAAATCAAATCTCTCTTCAGCTCAATTTTGTTCCGCAAGTACAAAATACTTTCATTACGTCTGGATGCTTCCACGTTGTATGATGGAGAAATTTTTGGATTGTTCAATTTTGACTTCCAATTTTTAGACCATCTAGATTCTTCTATATTATTCTACGGAGACACTTTTCTTCTCAATATTATCGAAAATTTCAAAATGGTTACAGTCCATCTAGCTCTTTCTGTATTATTCTTTCGAGACATTTTGAGCTTATCAATTTTGTCGCAGAAGTACGAAATACTTTCACAATGTATGGATCCTTCTATATTCTATGATGAGAAACAGTTTTGAGTTTTTCATTATATATGGGTGCTTCTATATTCTTCTATTGAGCCACTGTGAACTTTTTGAATCTACCACAAAAATAAAGAAAAAATCAAATCTCTCTTCAGCTCAATTTTATTCCACAAGTACAAAATACTTTCATTCCGTCTGGATCCTTCCACGTTGTATGATGGAGAAAATTTTGGCTTTTTCAATTTTGACTCAATTTTTAGACCATCTGGATTCTTCTATATTATTCTATGGAGACACTATTCTTCTCAATTTTATCGAAAATTTCAAAATGGTTTCAGTCCATCTAGCTCTTTCTATATTATTCTTTCGAGACATTTTGAGCTTTTCAATTTTGTCGCAGATAGTGATGCCCACGATATTCTCGTTTGCGAGAATCTCGTCTCGTCTCGTCTCGTTTTCGAGACGAGACTCGAAACGATACTTTAAATTTTCCTTGCGAGACAAGACGAGACTTTTGAAAGTCTCGTTTCGAATCTCGCACGAGAGTCTCGCAGCAGTCTCGAAATATCGCAGATAAAAATGGCGAATATTAATTAATTATTCTAAATATCGCCAATGTTATTGAAACATTTTTTTAAAGCCGCACAATACGGAGCAGCCTGTGTTATCGCAATAAGTTGACAAACATTTTTTAAAATAAGATCATAATTTATTCATTTTCCTATTTCCCAACATACAATAATTATTACCACCGAAGTTTGAGAAAAGAATCGTATTATTAATAACTGAGATATTAGGGCGATATTATACTGTTTTTATACACTGATTATGTTTTTTTTCTCGGTATTTTGTTTTTGTTCGTTGAAATCAAAATTAGAAGTGATTTTATTATTTTTTGTATTTCATGTATCTATGATCGATTTTCGATTTTTTTTTCTATTTATCTTGTTAGAATACTATCTTTTTGTTCTTTAAAATAAAAATAAAAATGTATTAATTTTATTTAGATAGGGAACATAAAAAATTTGCGATACTTGCGAGACTTTTGCGAGATTCTCGCGCGAGACATGAGACGAGACGAGACTTTTATTGCGAGACGAGACTCGAGACGAGACTTTCCACTTTCTTTGCGAGACAAGACGAGATTTTTCAAAGTCTCGTCTCGTCTCGTCTCGTGGGCAACACTAGTCGCAGAAGTACGAAATACTCTCACAATGTATGAATCCTTCTATATTCTATGATGAGAAAGAGTTTTGAGTTTTTCATTATGTATGGGTGCTTCTATATTCTTCTATTGAGCCACTTTGAACTTTTTGAATCTACCACAAAAATAAAGAAAAAAAATGTAAGCCGACTAGATCCTTCTATATAATTCTATCGGGACACTTTATGTTCCTCCGTTTTCACTTTGGTCAATCTAGATCTTTCTATATTCTGTCAAAATATTTCAACGTCACAATTTCGTCCCAAAAGTACCCACAAAATTCTTTCATTCCATCTGAATCCTCCTACATGATTTGATAAAAAATAAAATTGACTTTTGAAGCGAAGCTTCTATACTGCCGTCATTATTAGATTTTTTTTTATTTTGTACCAAACTATAGAATATTCTCGATCCATATAGATTCTTCTAAATTCTTCTATGGAGACACTTTGAACTTTTCATATTTATCACAACAGTGCACAACATTTTCAAATCGTCTAGATTCCTTTATATTATTCTATTAAGACATTATTTTATGCTTTACAATTTTGTCCAAAATTTCAAAATAATTTGAAACCGTCTAGAGTCTAGATCTTTGTAAGTATATTCTTCTGGCGAGACATTTTGAACGTTTTGTCTTAAAAGTACAAAAATTAGGAATTCATATGGATTCTTCTATATTCTTCTATTGAGCCACTTTAAATTTATCACAACAGTATACAACATTTTCAGACCATCTAGGTTCTTCTCTATTTTTCTATTGAAACACTGTTTTTCAATTTTGTCCAAAACTTCAAAATAATTTTAGTCCTTCTGGATCTTCCTAAGAACACACTTCTGTCGATACACTTTGTACTATTCATTTTTTACAAAAGTACAAAATATTGTAAATCTCTATGGGTTCTTCTGTACTCTTCTATGGAGCAGCATTGAACTTTTCGAATCTATCACAAAAATATAAATCACTGGAACCGCCTAGATTTATCTATGTTAATCTATCGAGACACTTTATACTTAGTTTTCTCCAAAACTTCAAAATATTTTCCAACCATCTAGATCTGTCTAAGTATATTGTTCTGTCGAGATACTTTCGAAGTCTAAACTTGTCCCAAAAGTACAAAATATTGTAAGCCATATGGATTCTTCTATATTATTCTATTGAGGCACTTTGAATTTTCGAATCTATCACAGAAATGCAATACACTTTAAAGATCCTTCTAGGAGGCACTTTATATTTCTAAATTTTGTCCAAAACTTCAAATAAATTTTAATTCATCTGTGGAAATACTTTGATCTCCTTAAGTTTGCCCCAAAAGCAGTAAATATTCTCAGTTCCTCTGTATTCTTCTATTCTTTGAGTTTCTCAGTTAGGCCCCAAACTCAGAAATCTTCTATCTAGATCTAGATCTCTCTCGATAGTCTTCTATCGAGACACTTTGAACTATTCAAATATATCTCAAAGTTACAAAATGTTTTTGGCCGTCTAGATCATTCTATATCATTCGAGACACTTTATATTTCTCTAATTTGTCCAAAACTTTAAAATAATTTTAGTCCAACTAGAACTTTCTATATTCTTCTGTGGAAACACTTTCAGTCACTTAATTTTGTCCCAAAAGCACAAAATATTTTCAGTCCGTCTGCATCCTTCTACATTCTTTGATTGAGGAAATTTTATAAGTTTTATAGTTAGGCCCCAAACCACAAATTATTTTGCATTAATGTGAAATAAATTATTCTACATTCTTCTATGTAGACAATTTAAACATTTCAAGTCTATCGCAAAAGTACACAATATGTTCTAACTGTCTAGATTCATCTATATTATTTTATCGAGACACTTCATATTTCTCAATTTTGTTCAAAATTTCGAACTATCTTCTATCTTGATATTTCTATACTCTGCTAATGTCCCAAACTACAAGTTAGTTTACATTAATATGAAATAAATTATCCTATAGTCTTCTATCGAGACACTTTAAACATTTTAAATCTATCACAAAAGTACTTAATATTTTAAGACCATTTAGATTCTTCTCTATTATTTTATCAAGACATTTCATATTTCTCAATTTTGTTCAAAACTTCGAACTATCTTCTATCTAGATCTTTCTATAGTCTGCTAATGTCCCAAACTAAAAATTATTTTATTTTACATTAATATGAAATAAATTATCCTATAGTCTTCTATCGAGACACTTTAAATATTTCAAATCTATCACAAAAGTACTTAATATTTTCAGACAATCTAGATTCTTCTCTATTATTTTATCGAGACACTTCATATTTCTCAATTTTGTTCAAACCTTCGAACTATCTTCTATCTAGATCTTTCTACACTCTGCTAATGTCCCAAACTACAAATTATTTTACATTAATACGAAATAAATTATCCTACAGTCTTCTATCGAGACACTTTAAACATTTCAAATCTATCACAAAAGTACTTAATATTTTGAGACCATCTAGATTCTTCTGTATTATTTTATCGAGACACTTCATATTTCTCAATTTTGTTCAAAACTTCGAACTATCTTCTATCTAGATCTTTCTATACTCTGCTAATGTCCTAAACTACAAGTTAGTTTACATTAATATGAAATAAATTATCCTATAGTCTTCTATCGAGACACTTTAAACATTTTAAATCTATCACAAAAGTACTTAATATTTTCAGACCATCTAGATTCTTCTATATTATTTTATCGAGACACTTCATATTTCTCAATTTTGTTCGAAACAACTATCTTCTATCTAGATCTTTCTATAGTCTGATGATGTCCCAAACTACAAATTATTTTATTTTACATTAATATGAAATAAATTATCATATAGTCTTCTATCGAGACACTTTAAACAGTTGAAATCTATCACAAAAGTACTTAATATTTTCAGACCATCTAGATTCTTCTATATTATTTTATCGAGACACTTCATATTTCTCAATTTTGTTCAAAACTTCTAACTATCTTCTATCTAGATCTTTCTATACTCTGCTAATGTCCCAAACTACAAGTTAGTTTACATTAATATGAAATAAATTATCCTATAGTCTTCTATCGAGACACACTTTAAATATTTTAAATCTATCACAAAAGTACTTAATATTTTGAGACCATCTAGATTCTTCTGTATTATTTTATCGAGACACTTCATATTTCTCAATTTTGTTCAAAATTTCGAACTGTATTCTATCTAGATCTTTCTATAATAGTCTTCTATCGAGACACTTTGGACTTCTCAAATTTGTTTCAAAAGTACAAAAAGCTTTCAGGCCTTCTAGATAATTCTGTATCATTCCAGACACTGAATTTTATCCCAAATTTGAAAAATCATTCCATGTTGTTCCGTTGGGGCACTTTGGACTGCTTAATTTTGAATATATTTGAAGTTTTTGAAAATTATAGAAATGAAAAGAAGCTTTTTGGAAGATTCTGCAGCGGAACAGTTTTTTTTAAATTTTCTATGGAATATTGTGGAAGGTCAAAGTAATTAATTACAACGGATGGAAACCTGACGAAACGTCAAAAATTTTTATAAAAATTATGTGAAACATTCTAGAAGATTTTGGTAATGGTTAGTACCTAAAACTCAGTTTTTGAATTTTGTATAGTCAATTACCTATAACATTGTCTAAAATCACTACCGAAACATTAGCCATTCTAGATTTTTTTTCTAGAATAACGTTATACAAGACTAGCGAAAACTGGTGAAATAATTAATTAATTAAGAAAATAGTTGTTTTGTGACCTTTGGGGATGAGAGAACAGTCTCATATTTTTAAATAAATGTAAGTGTTATGTAAGATGGCTGGTTGCCAAAGAACCTACACTAAACCAAGATTGAGGGAAATTTGGAAGATACAAAAGTGGAATTCCACTAAGCTAAACCGCGGAAATTCCCATGGATCCGATTATAACATTTCTTTAAATAGTGAAAACCCATTAGTAATAAAAACTGTAGAAGCTTTTATAAAAATTTCACACCTACTAGATTTTTTTAATTGGTATATATGTAAGTGCTTTATGTACTCACATATTAACTCACTAATTAATGGCCAAAAAATTATAAGCACATAACACGTAATATTTACTTTTGTGACGCAGTACCTAAGACTACTTTTAATAAATCCGGGCACCTCCGTTTCGAAACCGGTAATTCGTTTCTTCTCAAATTACTCTGTAAACATTTAACGGCACACCATCAAACTGTAAATTTCAATTAGAGACGCGCCCTCATACAAACAACTTAAGAGGCGTGAACTTGACGTCATGTGACAATTACACTTATCTTATCTGAAAACATTAACGTATTTCCACAGTCGCTTGAAGTCTAATTAACGATAATTACGATCGAAAATATTTTGATGATTAATGTCGAACGTCGATTTTTTTGCAATGAGAGAGACAAATTTAAATAACTACGTGCGCGTTTTAATTGGCCCAATTATTATGTCACGTTGATAATAATTAGCGAGCGACTTACAGCGCTTTCTACGCTTAGAGTATTTCGAGCTTTGGTGATTCGCGGCGATGTTGTGAACTCAATATGGAAGTTCAAGTCGGTGATTTAAGTTTCGAGGGGATCAGTGAGAATATATTCGTATCCGGGTAAGAAGATCAGTGTTGTTAATACTTACTGTAACTGGTGAGAGTCTTAGAAATCGTCAATTTTCTATGCTACGATTCCGCCAATAAAACATGGACTTCTTGTATGCGTTACAAACAACAAGTCTATTGTACCTATTTATTCCTGGACTATTTCCTGTTAAGACATTTCAAATGTTACCACTAAGTACAGTTAACTTACAAGAGTACAAGTATTTCTCAATATTCATAGAATACAAAATTACATGTAAAAGCGAGATTTTTGGTCTAAGTAATGTTCAATTTAGGTTTAGTTGTCTTGTCACGTGGCTACGCACGTGTCTTAATATCGACTTTCTGATGATTAATAAAATTATTTTCTTTTTGGACATTGTAACGTTGGAAAATTTAATTAGATAGTTTGGAACATTTTCATAACTTTTCTTGGTACAAACCTAAATACAAGTTGCTTTAAACTTTAAATCGAGCATAGAACTAGGAGACAGTAGACAGTTTGTATTTCAATGAAAATTAAATTTGTTGTCCAGAAAGGCGTTTGGACAAATTTTTGAACTTTTTTCTAATTGGTTATCAGGGCCAACTAGCAATACTTAAGGAGAATAAAAAGGAGTTTTTGAAAATGATAAGAAACTTACGAATTACGTAGTAAATATTTGTTCACGGATTGAATAAAATTAGAGTTGAAGTATATTTTTTTAGAAATTTTCGAAAATAATCAATAATTTTTCTGACAGTGGAATAGCTTACTTAACTTCCTAAATATAGTTTGGATAATGCCTGTGTAGAGTTTGAGCTGAATTAAAGTTGCATTAATTTTACTAACTTTTGAGAATCAGTAAATAGCATGAGATATCTTGATATTAAATATCTGTATTTGATAAATTTTCTTGGTTACCAGTTAAAACTTATTGAACTTTTAAAATACACTTCAGTTAACAACTGGAAGGAGTTTCAAAAAAAATCAAAGTTGCTGCAACCTTTTTTTACAAATTTTTAAACACTAGAGACATAACCATTAAAATGAAGGATGAAGTTCCTATTTAGAAAATTTTAAAAAGTATCAGGCTGAAATGTACTAAACCCATGAAATGAAGTTTAGTTAATATCCTTCCGGAGTTTCAATAATATTAGAGTTGTAGTAATTTTTTATGAACTTTTGAAAATAACGGGGAATATGGAAACCAAAATGGAAATCACGTTGAAACTTACTTAACTCCTTACAAGTACTTCTATTAATACTGGAATGAAGTTTCACCTGAATTGGAGTTGAAGTATTTATTTTTTTACCAATTTTTCAAAATGAGAAGCAATAGTAGTTCGTGATGAAACACACGCCTTATTTGAGAAGGCTTGCTAAATAATGAGCTGAGACTTACTCAACTTCGTAAATGTACTTCAGTTAACAGTTGAAAGGAGTTTCAGAGAAATCGAAGATGTAGTAACGGTTCTTACGAATTGTTGAAAATGTATCGAAACGAAAGATTAACTTTCTTATTTCGGAAATTTCAAAAAATATTCAAAAATACTTCGGTTACTACTCATGTAGAGTTTCAATAAAGTTGAAGTTGGGGTAATTTTTTTATGGTTTTTCGAAAACGATAGGCAACATATAGCTGCCCAAAACCATTCATATTTCGTTAAGTTTCATTAATATTCAACGGTGTTACACTTATCTTATTGAGAGTACTTTACTATGAAGATTGAACTAAATTGAAACTGCAGCAATTTTTATCAATTTTTGGACTGAAGCATAGCTTCTATATTTCATAAAGTTTGGGTAACAAGTTAAAACTTACTGATATTCTAAGGTGTACTTCAGCTGAGAGTTGAAAAGAGTTTCAAAAAAATCGAAGTTGCAGGGAACTTTTTTTTGAATTTTTAATAATGGCTACAAATATAACAATTGAATTTTGAAAATAATTATCGGAAAAGTTTCAAACTTCTGAAATTTCATATCCTCTTGGAGTTTCAGTATAATTAGTTATGAATTTTTTGAAGTAATAAGAAACATGGATATTGAAATGAAAAATGCCCATTTATATTTCGAAAATTTGAAACAAAATTTTTTTTGAAACTTATATAACTTCTTAAATGTACTTCGGTTAGTTCTTGTATGAAGTTTCAATTAAATTGGAGTTGCAGTATTTATTACACGAATGTTTGAATGTACTTTAGTTAAAATTGCAGAGAGTTTCAAAGAAATTGAAGTTGGAGTAACAGTTCTCATGAATTTTTGAAAATGCCAAGAATGGTACGTATATAATGAAAGACCATCCTTCGTATTTCGAAAATTTCGTAAATTCATGAGCTAAAGCTTACTATATGTAATTTGAATATACTTTGGTTATTTGGTTAATATTTCAATAAAGTTGGAGTTGCGGGAATTTTTTTATGACTTTTTTGAAAACGATAAGCAACATTTCAACAGAAATATAAATGCCCATTAATGCCTAGTAATGTTTTCTAAATAGATAACAGTCTAAATCTTACCTTATTAACAGAATTTTAAAGTGGAATTTCGAACTAATTTGAATTTTTAGCATTTTTTGCAAATTTTTGACTGTATCACGATTACTCCATAGTGGTGAAACACACGTCTATATTTCTTAAAATTTCCTGGTTAGTCAGTTAAAACTTACTCAACTTGTCAAGTGTGCTTCATTTAACTATTGGAAGGAGTTTCAAAAAAATCGAAGTTCCAGTACTTTTTTTAGGAATTTTTAAACATTACTAGCAACACGCGTTAAAATGAAAAGTGAATGTTCAAATTTCGGGAATTTTAACAAGACGTTACCTCAAACTTACGACACGTCTTAAATGTACTTTAATTAATATCCTTGCGAAGTTTCAGTACAATTGAAGTTGTAGTAATTTTTTTTTATTTTTGATAATGACAAGAAGCATAGGTACATTACATAGTGAAAAATGCACATTCTTATTCAGCAAACTCAAAAAGTAACAGATTAAACCTTACTTAACTACTTAAATGTACTTCAGTTAATTCTTATGCGAAGTTTTAACTGAATTGAAAGTTTAGTTAAAATGTAACTTTTTTTACGTTTTGACGCGATTTTAAATTTAAGAATGCCTATCGAAATTCTAAAATGCAATGTAAGATTTATGGAGCTAATAGTTTTTTTGAAACAAACAAATGTATGTTGAAAGCGTGATAATACTATCACATTGAGTTTTTCAATATTTTTGTTTATTTCTATTAGTATTTATTTTGCAAGGTTATACCGCATTTTTCCAACTATGTAATAATGTCTATAACATAATGTCTCAGGAAAATTGTCTTTAGAAATTTTGTGAAGAAAAAACTGGTTTTACTATTAAAAAAGGCCGAAAAATGAAACAAAAATAGTCAAAACCCTAATTTGTTCTCGTTTTTAACACAACTTGAAAAAAGTCGTGGTGATAGTCCTAATACATCTTCATCACACTTTTTTGAGCAAATTATTAGCTTTCAAAATTATTAATTACAGTTTAAAGTTTTCAAATGTTTCCCAAAATTTAATATTCGCGCCAAATAATGTTTTCATCAAAACTGAGTTAAGGGGCGCAAGTAGACCCACCTTCCATTGAAAACAGAAAGAAGTACTAGCGACCAAAAATCGAGTTTTGCGTTTCAATTTAGGTTTTACAAATTTTGAAAATAATCAGTTTTGATGCCGAACGTACCCTGAGAAAATTTGACCTACGCTTGTTGGGTAAAAGTGTTTGAAAAGTCTGCTTCTTCTTGATTTTACGTCATTATTCTTGCAAAGTGATGAAAACTGGCTTTTTCTCAAAAAATCGGCATATTACTTTACCTTCCCCTGCCATTAGTAGTGTGTAAATTTGGATCCTTGGAAAGGTACTTAGACCTCTTTATCAATGTACAAAGGAACCATTTACAAAGTGAAAGGTATTTGAAAAAGGCATAATAAACGGTATTTGGATTCCAGGGGATGATATATGGTAACAGTCTGGTCTGGTCTACTCTGGTCTGGTCTGATCTGCTCTGGTCTGCTCTGGTCTTGTCTGGTCTGGTCTGGTCTGGTCTGCTCTGGTCTGCTCTGGTCTTGTCTGGTCTGGTCTGGTCTGATATGCTCTGGCGTGGTCTGGTCAGTTATGCTGGTCGGTTCTGGTCTGGTATGCTGGTCTGCTCTGTTTTGGTATGGTCTGGTCTGTTCTGGTCTGCTCTGGTCTGCTCTAGTCTTGTCTTGTCTGGTCTGATCTGGTCTGATCTGGTCTGATATACTCTGACGTAGTCTGCTCTGTTCTAGTCTGGTATACTGATCTGCTCTGGTCTGGCATGCTAGTGTGCTCTGGTCTGGTATGCTGGTCTGCCCTAATTTGGCATGCTCTGGTCTAGTCTAGTCTGGTATGCTCTGGCCTGCTCTGGCCTGGTCTGCTCTGGTCTTGTCTGGTCTGATATACTTTGACGTAGTCTGCCCTGTTCTAGTTTGGTATGCTGATCTGCCCTGGTCTGGAATGCTGGTCTGCTCTGGTCTGGTATGCTGGTCTGCCCTAGTTGGACATGCTCTGGTCTAGTCTAGTCTGGTATGCTCTGGCCTGGTCTGGTCTGGTATGCAAAGTAGTACTTTAGAACGTAATTGTGATAATAATACATGGGCTTCAAATTTATGAAATTGCTTTTATCGAGCTTTTCCATTGTAAAACCGCCCGTTCCAAAAATATCCTAACAAGAGACGATCCATACGATCCGATGAAACATAGATGCACAGAGTGATTTATAAAAATTTTCGTAGTTATAAAGGGACGAGCAAGAGGGCCCGTTAAACGAGATTTATCGCGAATTTACGAGTGCTTTATATCTGTTCGTCAACCGGCCGTTTATCTTCGCTTGCTCGGCCCAACGTTAAGTAACGTTCGTCCTAATTTTAGATACAAAAGTATACTTACTACGTGTCGCAGAACTGGGGCTTATTAAAGCGGGACGACTTGTTCCACGATGGCTTCCATGTAACCTAGAAAGGGCTTTGCTCGCTATTAAGTTACTTCTATCGACCCGTCTCGCCGAACCTAGAATTTATAAGGAATTAGATGTCCACTCACGCACATGATTCATATTGTTATGTGAATAATACTTAAATAAGAGAATTAAATAATAGAGTATTATTTGTTTACATGATAACGTAGGTGCAAAGGGGGAAGCCAATGTGGCCGCCGTTGACGAATTGTGATAGGCAACGAAACAGTTATGTCCATAGGCGTATCAGTGACAAGGGTCAAAACGAAGTAAAATTGAGAAACTAGGAAATTCTTTTCTATTTATTACGAGACAAAAATGTTGTTGCCATTTGCCATTTCATGTATAATTCGGTATAATTTAATCGTGAAATATATTTTATTTTAAATTAACTTCATGATTAAGATAGTGTCAACTGTCAACAGCTGTCAACAGGACCATCATCCATAAAATGTTCAAAAAGGTTAAACACATCACAAGTGAACGTACTGGTACTTGAGATATTGAACCCTGAAAGTTCTTGAAACCAACAATATTGTTAACATTTCTATAAAAAATACTAATAAAAATTCAAATAAAAAGTGTATTTTCATTAAAACATAAAGTATTTCTCATCCATTTTATATATTATATTATATCTGATCTAAAACATTGACATTATTTTTAACAAAATTGCCGTTATCTACCTAAGCTGTCACGCCTTATAATCTACTGCCTTCTTCTAATTAAACCATAATAATAACTTAATTTATGAATTTAATCTTTTTGAGACAATGATTTTGTTATAAATTATAAATAATTATAATTATAAATTATTTATTTAAATTTTTGGAAAATTATTAAATACTGTTTCTACTAAGTCAACAAAAAGAGAATTTAACCGTTTTGAATTTTTTTAAATTGTTTTTAATAAATTTAAATCAAAGTTGTTCTTCAACAGTAATTCAGAATGGTCAAGAGTGATCAGGCATTTAAACTAATTCAAAACTGTCTTTTAAAAGAACAAAAATCCTTGAAAACGTGGGCATTTAAATTATTCTTTAATCACTTAAATCAATCACTTAACTCAATCACATAATTTGTGCAATAAATTATTTACTTACAAAATAATTATTTTTATTTTAAGAGATTTAAGATATGATTTAAATGATAATTGTGAAAGTTAATTACCTTATAGTATTTTTTAGTTGAAAAATGTTATGTATACGGTATTTTTTTAATATTTGGCTGCACCAACTTACACTCAAAATCACTTACAAATATTTAGAGCAGGTTTTGTTATTTTATTAGCTTCATTAAGTCCCAAAACTGATATCCAAATATTTATTTTAAGGGGATCTGCTAGAAACCTAAAATAAGAAAGCCGATAGAATGTCACTGACACGATACATAACCTTTATAAATCTCCTTATCAATCTGTTATATTTAGCTATCAAAGAATAATCCAAACGCCTTTTCTTCAGTGCAATAGATTTTGCACATTATGCACCTATTAACCATATGGGTGTTATGGATTTGACTGCCTTTATTTTAACAGGCGATAGTATTCACCAAAATAAACAAAAAACCTTATATAACAGCGGTCCTAAAACAAACTGTTTTCGAGAAAAAAAATTAGCAAACTTCTAATTTCAAGGTGTAAAAATTTAGTTTTATTAAAGAATCTCACGTAATTTTCTACATATAATGACCATAAGATGTATTCTTTTAATGTATTTATATTTAATTTTTAACAAAACTTTTTTTTTTTTAAAGAATAAAAAAAAATCCAATCAATACAACTCGATAAAATGGCTATGATGTGGTGTGGCAACACCGCGAATTTATCACACACTTCATGAAACATTAACCCCGCACAGCTGTTTACATGTATACATATCATTTCTTGTCGGTGTTGCCAAGTTGTGGTGAAATGCCTTGATAAAATAACGTAACTTTTCTCGAAAACGGTTGGTTTTAGGACCCCCGTTATATAAGGTTTTTTGTTTGTTTTGATGAATACTATCACCTATTAAAATAAAGGCAGTCAAACCCCTAACACCCTGTATATTATATATAAAGGAAGGAATCTTAGCGTAGCGCGTCAGCGTCGTTCAGGGTCATTCGGGTCGTTATGGTCGTTCGCTTTTTCGGCGTTCGTACCTCTCAGCGAACGAGACCAGCTATAAGAAAGCTATGCTTTCAAAAACGTTTAGAATGACATGTGCTGCTACCTTCGCAATGTCTAGATCTATTCTGTAGGATTCTATTCTATAGACATTTTTCCCATTTTTTCCAGGTCATCTGGCAATTTCGGGAGCGCGGGGGCCCGTTCAGCGCCGAGCACGCCAAACGAATCGCTATGTCCTCCATCGCCAGCGGAGCCGATCTCTCAGCCGAGCACCCCCGGCTGCACCATCGCCAACGTCCAGAACAGTCCGAATCATTCCTCTGTCTTCTCTAAATGTGACAAGTAAGTACTCCTCTTATGTCTATTAAGCCACATCATCCACTTCATAAGTCTATAGGCTCATATTTTATTGCTAATTTACGACTGACGATGGGGACTAGTAGGGCAATCCCAGAACCACCCCTGAAATATCAGAAAAAAATGTATGTTCGTTAAATAGAGTTTGGGCTCTTTATTGCTATTTAATTTCTCAACTTTCAAGCAAAGTACGATTTTATTGCTCCACCTCTTAGAGAGAAAAAGGGGATAAGTGACTTAAGACTTAAGTCGCATCATCCACAGCTGTATCTCCGGAACCGCAGGAGATATATACATAAACCAAGCGGCATATTTTATTGCTAATTTTTTGCTGACCATAGGGACTAGTAGGGCAATCCCAGAACCACCCCTTCAACCCTTAGTAATATACTCACCCCTGAAATATCAGAAAGACTGAAAAAATGTGTATGTCCGTTAAATACAGTCTGGGCTATTTATTGCTGGGAAGAATACGAATGGGAGGAATTAGACAGTAATAAAGAGCACAGGCTGTCTTTGACGTTGATGATGATGATAATGTGGAAACATCAAATTGGTGACCTGGTTTTATACCCATCTGGTCTATTACAGAGACAGCATGCTTTTCAGTTCCATTAAATAGCTTCACCAGATGTTCACCAATAGTATCCAGTCTATATATTGTAAAATACAACTATAGCATGACGTACAATAACTTTAGTTTTCCTTGACAATTGAGAATTCTACTTAGACATATAGATTTTAGTCATACCTTTAAATTCAACAAACTAATAATGTCTTCCAAGATGCCTCACTGAAGTTTTAGAGGTCGAGGACGATGCTGGAGTGTACAAATGCTCGTATATGGAAGGTTCTGCCTTCTAATTTCGTTATATCCTTTGGTTCCACAAGCTAAATATAATCAAGATTGGTTTAGAGCAAATCCAGAAGGTCCAAATTGTTGCAACTACGTTTCTCGGGATTTAAAATATAGAATTTCTATGATTTTGCAAGTTGAGAAGGTTTTAACTGGATCCGGAAGGCTTTTGGAAGGGTTAGGAGACATCCCAAATGCCCAGCAAATTACAGAAATGATTTCGAGGAAACCTAGAAGACCCAAATTATTTCAACTACCCTCACCAAGATTTGTAACATAAAATTTTAATGATTTCGCAGGTTAAGAAAGTTTAATTGGACCCAAAAGACTTTTTGAAAGGTTAGAAGAAAACCACAAAAGCCAAGAGAGTTTAAAAATTGTTTCCTAGGAAATCCAGAAGCCCCAAATACTTGCAACTACGTTGCTCAGGATTTTCAATATAGACTTTCAATGATTTCGCACTTGGCAAGGTTTAAACAAATCCAGAAGGCTTTTATAAAGTGTAGAAAAACTCGCAAAAGCCCAGCAGGTTATTAAATTGATTCCATGAAAATTCTAAAGGAAGAAAATATTCCGACCAAGCCCCCCCCCCAGAATTTAAAAAATGCAATATCCATGATTTCGTTGGGTTGGAAGGTTTTAATTGAATCCAGAAGGCGTTTGAAAGGATTAGGAGAAAACCCAAATGCCTGGCAAATTACGGAAATGATTTCGAGGAAACCTAGAAGACCCAAATTATTTCAACTACTTTCACCAAGATTTGTAACATCAAATTTTAATGATTTCGCTAGTTACTGAGGTTTAATTAGATCACTTTGGGTAGGGTTAGGAAAAAACCCCAAATGCCCACCAAGTTGTAAAATTGGTTTAGAGAAAAATCCAGAAGGCGTAATTTCTTATAACTCCATTCTCCCAGAATTTGGAATATAGAATTGCAATGATTTCGCAGGTTGAGAAGGTTTAACTGGATCCAAATGGTTTTTGGAGGGAATAGTCGATAACCTTAAAAGCCCAGAAAGTTGCAAAACTGGTTTAGAGGAAATAAGGAAAGCCCAAAATATTGCAAATACCTACGTCCCCCAGAATTTCTAGATGTTAGGCCTCTTGGAAGGATTCGACCCAGAAAGTTGTAAAATTGATTCCGAGAAAATCCAAACAGGACAAAATATTCCAACTACGTTCCTAATGATCCACAATACAGCACTTCAAAGATTTTCGGTCGTTGAGGTAACCTATGAGTTAATAATCTGGATACCTACTCTGCTTTCAAGACTCTAATGGTTATGTACGTTGTCCTAATTCTAGAGTCAACCTCCCAGGTTCTAGACAATCTAAAATATGACAAAAATTCAGTCTTGTACGCACACGGAAAGTTTTTTTGACGCTAATAGGCATATGGAAACTATGTAAGGTTATGTATCAGTGCTTATGTCTATGGTGCTGACAGTATTTCCTTGCGTGGTCAACATTTTAATTCCATTGAATAAACTTACCTGAATCCCAATTTCATCAGTTGGTCTGACATAACCTAAAATCTCTTGACAGTACTAGTAGGTTCAAAAGTATATAATTTACATGGGTAACTCATTGGTACTTAGATGTAAATAATGTACAGTCGCACTAATCCACCATTTGTCTTATTCCAAGTAATTTTAGTACTTAGTGGCTGCCCAAGTTGGCTACTTCAATTTATGTTGGGTTTATGTACTTTTTATTTTCCTGATATGTCATGGTACATGGTATAAATGCATGGTAATACGCATCAACCTATACGCATAAACTTGAAAATGAGTATGTATGCACTGTAGGTACTCTACTATTAGTAGTATTTCGTACTACTACTGCTGTAGAGTAAGTACTAAATTTGAATCGTAAGAAATTAAAGATATTGCGCAGGAAACTAAAATCGAAAATGAACGTAATAGGGTGGGTATGGATAAATCGTATCATTTTAATAAAATATTTCTCCTTGAGTATTTTAGTGTCCTTCTTAAAAATTTAAAGGGACATTAATATTTCCTGTCGCCTTTAACGGAATTTCCATCATTTTCGCGAAAGCATCGGTTCTGTGTATCGAATCGATATCCGACCTTAATTCTCATTGTACCCCATCAATACATAATAACAATAATGAATCGGAAGGTAAATAAATGTTGGGAATTATGATTCTCTATCGACTTGGCAATGGCAATGGGATGGTTTTTGTTATAAATGTCGGATGTATCGATTAGATTCAATGACATTGCGGCGGATTGCCGTTTGCGGTTTACCATCCCATTTGTTGTACGTAAATGAAATCCGCCATGATCGCTTATCTTGTATCCTTTCAAATGATCGTTTTACCAGTAGTAATCGGAAGTAATCGAATCTGGATACCTAATCTACTTACATCCAGATTTGACCCTAATTTAAACTATGTATATCTAAATTTAATTAGGCAAATGGAGGAATATTATTCAACAAGACAACAATCACTAGATAACAAGCAACTAGCTATATTAATTGAAATATGTAAAGCTCTACTTCCAAATCAATTGAGTTAAGATGAACTAGGCGCACCATAAGAATTGTTATAAACAATTAAATTGCAAATGATAAACAACAACGAAATTGAACAGATTTGGAATGACGCAATGCCACAAAATTCATACTCTAAATAAATTGTTATGCTTGTATTCATTGATACGTGCCGATCATAACAATTCAAAAATATAAAGCTGTACTTTGCAACTATGTACTTTCATACCAATTGAATTGAAATGAACGAATGAACGAGACACACCATAATATTGTTAAAAACAATCGTATTATTAACAACAACACAATTGAATAGCTCTATATTGACATTATATTACAGTAATCATATTCTATAGGTGAATTGTTACACGCTTGTATTGATAGATACATGGTAACCATAACAACTGAAATATGTAAAGCTGTACTTTGTAACTATATTCAAATCAATCGAGTCTAAACGTATCAGACATATAAGAATAGTTATAAACAATTAAATAACAACAGAACTGAAGTTATCTGAATTGAAACACAACAGTCATATTTCATAAATGAATTGTTATGCTAGTATTGATTGATACGTGCCGACCATAACATTTGAAAGATATAAAGCTGTACTTTGTAAATACATACTTCGTATCAATTGAGTTGAAATGAACGAGACACATCATAATAATTGTTATAAACAGTTGAATTATTAACAACAACACAAATAAATAGTTCTAACTTGGCACAATATCACAACAGTCATATTGTATAAGTGAATTGTTACACGCTTGTATTGATTGATACCTACATAGTAACCATAACAATTAAAATATGTAGAACTGTACTTTGTAACTACTTGCATATCAGTTGAGAACAAGACATAAGAATAGTTATAAACAATTAAATGACAAGAGAACCGATGTTATCTGGATTGACGCAACAATCATATTTCATAAATGAATTGTTATGCTAGTATTGATTGATACGTGCCGACCATAACAATTGCAACGCTGTGCTTTGCAACTACTTTCATGTCGATTGAATTGAAATGAACGAGATACATCATAAGAATTGTTATAAATAGTTCAATAATAAACAATATAATTAAATACACCTGAATTGACACAGTGTCACAACAATCATATTGTATAATTGCACTGTTACATTGCAATGTATTGATTGTATAATTGAAATGTCACAAGCATGTATTGAGTCATACGTGTTAACCATAACAATTGAGATATGTAAAGCTGTGCTTTTTAACTATTTTCAAATCAGTTAAGTCGAAACAGGCAAGATATACAATAATTGTTATGAAAACTCGAACAATAACTAACAACCAACAATAGAACTTAATTGATCTGAATTAACACAATGTCATAACTCATAACAATCATATTGTATAAATGAATTGTTAATTGTTATGCTTGTATTGATTGATACGAGCATGCCATAACAATTTAAATACGTAAATTTGTACTTTGCAGCTACTTCCAAATCAAATGAGTTGGAATAAACTACACAGATCATAACAATTGTTATAAACAATTAAATAACAAATAATAAACAAAAACGAAATTGACCAGATTTAGATTGACGCAATGTCACAAAAATCGTACTCTGTTAATAAATTGTTATGCTTATATTGATTGATTCTTATCGATCATGACAATTGGAAGATATAAAGCTGTACTTTATGACTACTTTTATATCAATTGAATTGAAATGAACGAAACATAGCGTATGAATTGTTATAAATAATTATAATAAACAATATAATTGAATACTGAAACTGAATTGACACCCTTTTACAACAATCATATTGTATAAGTGAATTGTTATACTTATGTATTGATTGATACGTGCCAACCATAACAATTGACATATGTAAAGCTGTACTTTGTAATTATTTCCAAATCAGTTGAGTCAAAATGAACAAGACACATCATAGGAATTGTTAAAAACTATTGAGTAATTATCAATAAACAACAACGCAATTGAATAGATCACAAAATCACAGCAATTAGATTCTCACAGTGAATCGTTATGTATGTATTGACTAATACGTGACAATCATAACAATTGAGCTATGAGGAACTGTATTTACATAGCAATTAAGCTGAAATAAACTATCAATTTGATTCAGGTATATTGTGTAAGTAACACATCATAACAATTGTTTATGGATAAACACAATCAGAAAAAGATCTGGTTGGACATTGATTGATACGTGCGGACCATAACAATTGAAATACGTTACGCTGTACTTCATAACTATTGGCAAATCAATTGAATCGAAATGAACAAGACACATCATAAGAATTGTTTAAAACAATCGACTAATTATCAATAAACAACAACGCAATTGAATATATTACAAAATCACAGCAATTAGATTATTGCAGTGAATTGTTATGTATCTATGTATTGACTAACACGTGACAATCATAACAACTGAGCTATGAGGAACTGTATTTACATAGCAATTAAGCTGAAATAAACTATCAATTTGATTCAGGTATATTGTGCAAGTAACACATCATTACAATTGTTTGTAGATAAACACAATCAGAGAAAGATCTGGTTGGACATTGATTGATACGTGCGGACCATAACAACTGAAATACGTTACGCTGTACTTCATAACTATTGTCAAATCAATTGAATCGAAATGAACAAGACACATCATAAGAATTGTTTAAAACTATTGACTAGTTATCAATAAACAACAACGCAATTGAATAGATCACAAAATCACAGCAATTAGTTTCTTGCAGTGAATTGATATGTACCTATGTATTGACTAACACGTGACAATCATAACAATTGATCTATGAGGAACTGTATTTACATAGCAATTAAGCTGAAATGAACAATCAATTTGATTCAGGTATATTGTGTGAGTATCGCATCATAACAATTGTTTATAGATAAACACAATCAGAAAAAGATCCGGTTGGACATTGATTGATACGTGCGGACCATAACAACTGAAATACGTTACGCTGTACTTCATAACTATTGTCAAATCAATTGAATCGAAATGAACAAGACACATCATAAGAATTGTTTAAAACTATTGACTAGTTATCAGTAAACAACAACGCAATTGAATAGATCACAAAATCACAGCAATTAGTTTCTTGCAGTGAATTGATATGTACCTATGTATTGACTAACACGTGACAATCATAACAATTGATCTATGAGGAACTGTATTTACATAGCAATTAAGCTGAAATGAACAATCAATTTGATTCAGGTATATTGTGTGAGTATCGCATCATAACAATTGTTTATAGATAAACACAATCAGAAAAAGATCTGGTTGGACATTTTTGATACGTGCGGACCATAACAACTGAAATACGTTACGCTGTACTTCATAACTATTGTCAAATCAATTGAATCGAAATGAACAAGACACATCATAAAAATTGTTAAAAACTATTCACTAATTATCAATAAACAACACCACAATTGAATAGATCACAAAATCACAGCAATTGGATTCTTGCAGTGAATTGTTATGTACGTATTGACTAATACGTGACAATCATAACAATTGATCTATGGGGAACTGTATTTACATAGCAATTAAGCTGAAATGAACAATCAATTTGATTCAGGTATATTGTGTGAGTATCGCATCATAACAATTGTTTATAGATAAACACAATCAGAAAAAGATCCGGTTGGACATTGATTGATACGTGCGGACCATAACAACTGAAATACGTTACGCTGTACTTCATAACTATTGTCAAATCAATTGAATCGAAATGAACAAGACACATCATAAGAATTGTTTAAAACTATTGACTAGTTATCAGTAAACAACAACGCAATTGAATAGATCACAAAATCACAGCAATTAGTTTCTTGCAGTGAATTGATATGTACCTATGTATTGACTAACACGTGACAATCATAACAATTGATCTATGAGGAACTGTATTTACATAGCAATTAAGCTGAAATGAACAATCAATTTGATTCAGGTATATTGTGTGAGTATCGCATCATAACAATTGTTTATAGATAAACACAATCAGAAAAAGATCTGGTTGGACATTTTTGATACGTGCGGACCATAACAACTGAAATACGTTACGCTGTACTTCATAACTATTGTCAAATCAATTGAATCGAAATGAACAAGACACATCATAAAAATTGTTAAAAACTATTCACTAATTATCAATAAACAACACCACAATTGAATAGATCACAAAATCACAGCAATTGGATTCTTGCAGTGAATTGTTATGTACGTATTGACTAATACGTGACAATCATAACAATTGATCTATGGGGAACTGTATTTACATAGCAATTAAGCTGAAATGAACTATCAATTTGATTCAGGTATATTGTGTGAGTAACGCACCATAACAATTGTTTATAGATAAACACAATCAGAGATAGATCTGGTTGGACATTGATTGATACGTGCGGACCATAACAACTGAAATACGTTACGCTGTACTTCATAACTATTGTCGAATCAATTGAATCGAAATGAACAAGACACATCATAAAAATTGTTAAAAACTATTGACTAATTATCAATAAACAACACCACAATTGAATAGATCACAAAATCACAGCAATTGGATTCTTGCAGTGAATTGTTATGTACGTATTGACTAATACGTGACAATCATAACAATTGATCTATGAGGAACTGTATTTACATAGCAATTAAGCTGAAATAAACTATCAATTTGATCCACGTATATTTGTGCAAGTAACAATTGTTTGTAGATAAACACAAGCATAGAAAGATCTGGTCTTACGCTTGTTTTGATTGTTACATAACAACCGTAACGTAATCACTTTGTTGAGCAAGACTACTGAATTATCCTGAGTCATATCAATCATAGCAATTCGCTTGCAGAGTAGACCTGAACGTCTCCACAAACGTTAAAAGAAGTCATAAGGGCGATTACCTCCTGATTGAAAACTTCACTCTTCTAACTTTCTCCCTTTACTTAGGGCACGTGTCCCAATTCCGTTTTTCTCTTAACACTTCCTCGTTAGCGGCACCCGGATGATGATGATGTTCCACCGGTCGGATTAATAACTCCCACATTTGCATCAAGGCCGGCGAATTAACTGCTGCTAAATTTATCCCTACGCCGCAGTTAGTACTTAGTTAGTAGTAATAGTAGTAGTCGTAGTAGTAGTGCATTTCATTATCGGGATCGAGGCGGCTAATTAAGAGGCAGAATTCCCAGGTAGATTTCGACTTATAGTGATGTATTAGGTTAGGTTAATTAATTTTTAGTTGTGAAGCTTAATTCTGGGTTCCTGTTGTTTACGTCATAGACGTTTACGTTGGCAGGTTATCTTTTTGTTTGTTTTTATCCTCGAATATTAATTTTGGTTTCATTTACATCGATGTAGTATCGATGATATGTGATTTTCCAGATAAGCGACAATATTGCAATTACCGGAGGATCTAATGAGCTAACAATTACTGTATTTACGAATTATTGGGAAATTTAATAAGCAACTTCTCATATAATAGAGCCTTGATAATTATAGAGACATCACTACATTTCCAGTCAGTCCATACATATATCACATAAGGTGTGCATTGAATTGTTATTAAATTGAAAAACTTGGAATCTATATTTTGTGACGTTTGGTCAAAATTACAACAAAAGTGTCAATTGCTTCCTTTTTTTCCCGACAGAAATAAAAGAATTTTCAAGTTTTAAACAAATTTCACACGTTAGATCGTTGGGAGGATTTCCAGGTATGTGGCTAAATTTTAATAGGCTAGCTCCAATAATTTCTAAAAAAAGTTATTGGGGTTTTTTTGGGGAAACTAAAAATCGATTTTTCAAATATCTTGGAAACTACAAGTTTACGAAGAAATTCAATTTGTCTTTTCTAATTAGAGTATCGTTTATCATCTAATACCAGAATTTTTGAAATCCAACGAAGTTTAAAAAATTCTACGTTTTCTCAAATTTCATATTTCAGAAAATATACCGTTGTACATAGGGAACTTTAGTACTTTTTGGTGGTTTCCCACCAAAATTTGAAATATAATTTTTTGACGTTTTATATAAATCATAAAAGTGTTAAATGTCTCCCTTTTTTCCCGCCAAAAATTGAATATTCGAATTTTAAACCAAATTTACAATAAGCTTATAGTGAAACCTCTATATAGCGGACAGTCACGGAAACTAAAATTATCTCCGTTATAAGGAGGTGTCCGCTATTAAGAGGAAAGGATTAAGTAAAAAAAAATATTGATATGTGCACAAATGTAATTTAATAATAATAAATTTAAGAGACTTAAAGGATTTATGGATGCAATTATGAAAGGTGTCCGTTATTTAAACTGCTTAGTAAAACGGATTCCAGGAGATGATGATTAGAATTTGAATTCCTATTTAAGAGGTATATTTCTTACACATCTGATTTCAAAAGATATTGTCCGTTGTTAAGAGGTAATTTTATTAACAGTTATATAGGAAATGGTAGTTATTAACTGTCCGTGCCCGTTATTTGGAGGGCCCGCTATTGGGAGGTGCTGATATGTATAAATGCCTATTAAGAAATTCGGGAAATCTAAAACTGTCCGTTATGTAGAGGAGTCCGCTATTGGGAGCTGTCCGTTATTAGAGGTTTTACTGTAAATATATTGAATACCTTTGTTCTATTGATATATAAAATTATAAATAAATATATTATAAATATAGTGGTTAATGTATCTATCTCTACTCTACAACTCTTAATGTACAAAAGTTTTGATAGAAATTGTATGCCAACGCACTATATAAACGCCTATTTTAATTTTGTTGCTTTTAATATTCAAATTTTAATGCACAGATATTATTTATAAGTAACGAAATACAAATTCCGTTTTTTGCGATACATAAATTCTCTACATGATACAAAATCACAGTTACGATTCTAAATTTTATTAGACATTTATTTATTTATTCAAAAAAGTCTAAATTCTAAATATTTATATTATTTTATTTATGTGTAATAATTGTGTTACTGTTAAACGTTAAAAAAACAATTTTTGTATATACCTAGAATATACGCAATTTTTTTTTATTAATTGGAATTACTCAATTTATGAAGAATAATGTATTTTTTATGATTAGTTTAATAAACAACATTTGTTTATTACTCTATTAAACATATTTTAATTTATATAACGCTTTTATTTACTTGTCAAAGTAAATGATAAAAAAATATTATTTTTCAAAAAGTAGTGTAAAGAAATTAAACAAATTACCTGATAAATTTACAAATTTAATGAAAAACCTATTGCATATTCGTATTATGCCCACAAAGCTAGTACAATTCAAAAAGACATGATTTGTGTTAATTAGTTTTCGAGATATATCAAACATCATGAATTAAATGAATTTAAATATGTAATTTCACTTTTTTTGAGCTTTAAAATCATAGTTCCCCCACCACTTTTTCAGCTGCTTACTCAAAAACTCCTCGTGTTTCGAAGCTTTGAAGTAAAGTTTGTTTAAAAAATTCAATTTTTGGCGGAAAAAAAGGAAGATATTAAAACTTTTACAATTATAATGAAATGGTAATAAATATATAAGTATTCAAAATTTCTGTGACAAACGAAAGGGCACCATTTCCAAATACTAAAAGTGGTATAATTGTCTTATATGGTATATTTGGTATATTGTGGTGATATATTCAGTATACAAACATGTAGTAGTAGTTATTATTATTATTATATATATTATGTTATATTATTATTAGTATTCAGTATTCAGTATACATATACAGATCGTTTCTACAGAGTCGCAGGATGGGATAAACGTAAGAGCGAGAGAAAAGCCATATATTTCTCGTTGGCTAAATAGAGAAAGAACTTTTGCAATGTTGCTAGCTCGCGAAACATCACATTCATCTGTTCCGCACACATCCGAAACTGTAAAGCGATACGCGACCGCGATACGCGTTGACTTGGACTGCCTGCTCGGCCGGCAACGTTGCAAAACATCCTTCTCTGTCATACTAACGAACTACTGTTAGTTTCTCGTTTGCTCTTGTTGATTTCCCACCATGAGTTTCGATAGAAAAGCTCCGTATACAAATATACATACTGTATACTATGCACTGTATGCTATGTAGTACTGTATACATATTTTCTGAAATATGAATTTAAGGATGAGAATTCTTTGGTAACTCATGTAGTTTACCAGATTTCCAAATTTGATTTGTTAAAATATCGTTTTTGATTTTCCCAAAAAAATCTCTGTAGCTCAGAAATTATTGGAGCTGACGTAGTACAACTTAACCACATGGCTTAGAATTGTATTCCCACATGAAAGTTTCGAAATTCAAAATTTCAATATTTTGGCGGGAAAATGGAAATATTAACATTCGTTGGGATTTTTATAAAATGACTCAAAATGTATATTAAAAATTGTGGTGGCAAAGGAAAGGGTACAAAAGTGGTAAAATTTGGCTTGTATATGGTCTCCTTTTCGAGATATGTATTTTGGAAAACTCAGTCCTGAAATGCCAGTAACTGATCGGAGGAGCTGACCTATTAAAATTTAGCCAGATAACTTAAAAGCCTACTGTCGACCTATCGTGCGAGTTCATATTTTTAAATTCGAAAATTCAATATTTTGCCGAGAAAAGGCTAATTTTTAGCAAATATCTCAAAATACCAAAAGGGATAAAATGTATTTAAAAAATATATAGGCAACTCTTAATGTCAATGCAATAAAATTATTCAATTTATATTATAAGCTAAAACATACTACACTGTTGCAACAAACTGTTACGTTTGTCCAAATGAAATTTTATATCATTTAGCAGTTTAAATAACGCTGCTGTTTGGAGTTATTCCAACTTTATTATTACGTGACTTACGCTGTTGCAAAATTAAGGGGCTTGGGATAAACAAATTTAATTTAGCAACAACTACTCCATGAATCACTTTGAAATTTTTATCGCATATTGCACACCAGAAAAGCTTACTTTCTACTCTAAACGAAAGATTTACAGTTAATAAATTAATTATAATAGTTATAGTTATAATTTTAATAATAATAATAATTATGACTATAATTTATAGTCACAAAATTAATTTAAACTCATTTTAGATTATATTTAGTAACAAATACACGAAATAGTTTTTATCAGAGCTTATTTTGAATGTCTTTTTTAAAGCCATACAAGGTGGTTTATTCAGTTTTGTTGAACAGGTAGACCAATTTTACTTTTAGACAAAAATGAGCATTTTATCTTGAAGTAAACTTTCTACAAGTGCAGTTATAGTATCAAAATGACTCGTTAAGTGCAGTGCCATTTGGACTTTAGAATGGATTCCTTTACATAACATGAGATGGTAAAATTTTGAACAAAGGTAGTTTTTTCTAAATTATAACATTCAGTTTGAATTTTTGAGCTAAAAGCTATTTCAAATTTTAAGTTCAAGTTAACTATATTAAATATTTCACATTTTGGTCTCCTGAGAAATATTGGGAAAAATACTTGCCAAACGCACTTATTTTAGAACGTGACTGTTGTATGAATTCAGTTATATTATAATCATCTTTGCTGAAGTTGTGTTTAAAATTTTTGAGCAAACATGCTTTTTGAAATTTAATGTTCAAACTAACGTCCTATAGACAGTTGTACATAGAATCATACATAAAATATATAAAATGTATGATATAAAATCATACATTTTTTACCTTTAACTGACTATGAATATAAAAATACAAAGGATTTATGTATGACATATGACTTTTCCTCCTCTAAATCTAAAGTACCAAAAATAATCGGTAAGGTCTACGTCACAGCCACAGTCTCCAACTTTTGCTCATTTTCCAGTATTTACCCTTAAATCTTCCTTTTCTTCCTTTCCTAAATTAACCCTTCATGCGCGGACATTTGCGTCTTTATCGGCCGTCCTCTCATTAACGATACGATCTGTGATACATCCTCGCCAACTGAGCAAATACACTCAAAACATTCGCCCCTTATCTCCTGTCGATCGGTCTAATCTCAGATAATGGAAATCGATCCGAATTACACTCGCTGCCGCTCGATGGCTCGAGCATTCGACGAAATCCTCTCGGTAAGGACGGGCGACGGGGACGATGTTCAAGAAGAGAAGCAAGGTCCAGGATTCCGGAAAGGAGTCCTCGTCCGAAAGCGACAATGTATCCAGGCGTAGCAACGACGGCTCAGAGTGAGTACCGAAACGTGAAGGGTCACTTGAAAGTCCTGAAGATACGTGAGAGATCTTCGGACTGCTTGAAATTTCGGAAAGCTTTTCATGTGTCGTTGTTGCTCGTAAACATGTCTCAAAGATATTCTGATCTACCTCAGCTCAGGTTGCTTAGAAGACTCCATCAGGTTCAACTCGTTCTGAAAATACCTCAGAGTTGATGAAGTCTTTCAGTGGCGTTTGAATCTGTTCTAAAGAAGTTGTCATGTTGCATCTCCAGTGTTGATTTTACTTGAAAGTCCTGAAATTGCATGGCCAACCAGGCTGCTTGATATTTCACAAAGTCCTTCACGTGTCATTGTTGCTTGAAAACCTGTCTTAATGGTATGCTGATCTACTTAAACTCAGGTTGCTTAGAAGGCTACATTAGGTTCAGTTGATCCTGAAAATACCCCAGAGTTGATAAAAGTCTTTCATTGGCGTCAAGACGTTAACAGTTTGCGTGACATACCTCCATAGTGTTTAAGGCTTGAAGAGGCTTCGTTAGGTTTCGTTTATCATTACTTCTGATTCTGAAGTCTTTCTGAGATGTTAGTTGAATGTCCTGAAAATACATGGCCAACCAGGTTGCATGAAATTGCACAAAGTCCTTCAGCAGGTGTTTTTGTTGCTTGAAAACCTGCCTTAAAGATATTCTGATCTGCATTAGCTCAGGTTGCTTAGAAGGTTCCATCAGGTTCAACTGGTTCTGAAATTACTTCAAAGTTAATAAAAGTCTTTCAGTGGCGTTTGGATTTTGTCTAAAGAAGTTGTCAGGTTGCATGACACACCTCCACAGTGTTTGCAGCTTGAAGAGGCTTTGTTAGGTCGCTTTTATCATTACTTCTGATTCTAAAGGCTTTCTGTAATGTTACTTGAACATCTTGAAAATACATAGCCAACCAGGCAGCTTGAAATTTCAGAAAGCTCTTCTTGTAGCTTGTAAAGCTGTCTCAAAGATATTCTGATCTACTTTAGCTCAGGTTGCTTAGAAGGCTCCATCGGGTTCAACTGGTCCTGAAAATACCTCAGACTTGATAAAAGTCTTTCAGTGGCGTTTAGATCTTTTCTAAAGAAGTTGTCCGGTTGCATGACGTGCCTCCACAGTGTTTAAGACTTAAAGAGGATTCGTAAGGTTTCATTTATCAATACCTCTGATTCTGAAACCTTTCTGTGATGTTACTTGAAAGTCCGGAGAATGCATGGCCAACCAGGTTGCTCTGAAAGTACTTCAGGTGTCATTGTTGCTTGAAAACCTTTACCTGGATCTACTATAGCTCAGGTTGCTAGAAAACTCCATTGGGTTTAATCGGTCCTGAAGATACCTCAGAGTTGCTAAATGCTTTTAATGGTGTATGGATCTTTTCTAAAGAAGCTATCAGGTTGCGTGTAATACTTCCACGGTGTTTAAGAGTTGAAGTGCCTTCGTTAACTTTCGTTTATCATTACTTCTGATTCTGAAGCCTTTCTGTGATGTTAGTTGAAAGTCCTGAAAATACATGGCCAACCATATACTTTAGATCAGGTTGCTTAGAAGACTCCATCAGGTTTAACTGGTCCTGAAAATACCTCAGAGTTGATAAAGGTCCTTCAGTGGCGTTTGTATATTTTGTAGGGAAGTTGCCAGGTTGCATGACATACCTCCACAATGTTTAAGGCTTGAAGAGTCTTCGTTAGGTTTCGTTTATTTTTATTTGTGATTCTGAAGCCTTTCTGTGATGTTACTTGAAAGTCCCAGGAAATGCATGGCCAACCAGGCTGCTTGATATTTCAGAAAGCCCTCTTGGTCTCGTTATTGATTAAAAACCTGCCTCAAAGATATTCTGATATACTTTAGATCAGGTTGCTTAGAAGGCTCCATCAGGTTCAACTGGTTCTGAAATTACCTGAGTTAATAAAAGTCTTTCAGTGGCGTTTGGATTTTGTCTAAAAAAGTTGTCAGGTTGCATGACACACCTCCACAGTGTTTACAGCTTGAAGAGGCTTTGTTAAGTATCTTTTATCATTACTTCTGATTCTAAAGTCTTTCTGTAATGTTACTTGAAAATCCTGAAAATACATAGCCAACCAGGCTGCCTGAAATTGCACAAAGCCCTTCATGTGTTGTTGTTGCTTGTAAACCTGTCTCAAAGATATTCTGATCTACTTTAACTCAGGTTGCTTAGAAGGCTCCATCAGGTTCAATTGGTACCGAAAATACCTCAGAATTGATAAAAGTTTTTCAGTGGCGTTTGGATCTTTTCTAAGGAAGTTGTCATTAGTTCTGATTCTGAAACCTTTCTGTTATGGTCTAACGTTTCCTAAAAGAGGTTATAAGATGCTAGGAATAGCTACACAGTAATTAAGGCTTGCTAGAACTTCTTCAGGTTTGGTTTATATATTCCGGTGATTCTGAAAACACCTTAGAGTTGTAGGTCAGTGATATTCAGTTTTTTTTTCTATAGAGCTTAGGTTGCACGAAATAGTAGGTACTTTCAAAGTGTTTAGACTTTCAAAGATTTCATCAGGCTTCGTTCTACTAACTCTGGAGAAGCCACAGAATTAGTAAATTGAAGCATATTTTTGCTACAAATCTTCAGATTGAAATATATCCGAAAAATTCCATATTTTCTAATATTCAAGTAGGCGATGTACAAAACAAAATTCTCGACTTTTCCCTTTTTTTTGTTTTCCACCAAAATTTCAAATACCTATTGTTTGGAATTAGTGATAAAAATCACAAAAAAAAATAATTTTTTTCGCGCCAAAAAAATAATAATGAAATTCCGTGTTTCAAAACAACACTAGTATAATTAATACGTCGATAGTATGGTTTTAAGCCCTGTAGCTAAGTTTTATTAGGACAGCTTCAATAATCTCTAAGCAACCGGGACTTTTTTGGAAAAACAAAATCGAGTTTTTAAAAATTTATATTTTGGAAAGTATAAGTTTTTCGAAGAAATTTAATTTAACTTCTCTCTTCTTTTTACCTCATATAATCTGTCACACCAATTTTTGAAATCTAAAAGCGAATAGGCCATCTCCAATAATTTTTGAGTTATTAGAATTTTTTGGGAAAAACGAAATCTTTCGAAAATTTCAATCTTGGAGATTACAAGTTTTACGAACAAATTTAATTTAGATTTTCTCTTCAGAATGTTATTTCCTATCGTTACACAAGAATTTTTAAGATTTGACGACGTTCACATTTCCAAAAAATTACAGATTTTCCAAAATTCATATCTCGGAAAGTACACGAAGGAATTGGTATCCGACAGTTTCGTTTCTCCACCAAAATTTTGAATATAGATTTGGTTAAATCTTAGTAGCCCAGCTCCAATAATTCCTGAATTTCTGGGATTTTTCTGGAGAAAACAAAAAACAATTTTTGAAAAATCTTGGAAATATTGGAAAGTACAAGATTTACGAAGAAATTTAATTTACCTTTTCTTTTTAGGACGTCATTTTCTATCATCCGACGTGAGAATTTCTTAAATCCGACAAAATTCACATTTCCCAAAAATTACCAAAATTTTTTCAAAATCGTATCTTGACAAATTCTACAAGAGAGATTATATCAATTTCGATATGTTGAAGTGTCCCCTTTTTGGTTTTCACAAAAATTTTAAATATACTTTTCTTTTTTGGATGTTATTTTTTTCCCGCCAAAAAACAGAATTTTCGAATTTACAATCAAAACTCGCATGGTAGGTCGATAGTATGACTTTGGGCCGTGTGGCCAAGTTTTAATAGGCTATCTGCAACAATTTCAGAGTTATTGGGACCTTTTAAGAAAAACAAAGCCTATATTTCAAACACTTATATCTTGAAAACTAGTAATTCTATTCCACTTTCCTCATCAAAATGTCATTTAGTAACAGAGTTTTTTTTAAATCGGACAAGGTTAACGTTTTAATGAGATTCCAAAGTGCCACTCATATTTAACACCGGTATAATTTCCTGGATAAATAATTTTTCCGTTTCTAATACTTACATTGCGTTTCGATTAGTCCAAATGTATAAACGACGGTTTTTATTCGATTCCATCACGCAACAAAACAATTTCGTACTTATTGCGTAAAACGCGATATTTCCTAGATAAAACGGTTCGTTTATCGCACAAAATATAACGACATAAATAACATACATAACTTTAGTAATACTACTATTTTTTTTTGATAAATTAAAACGTTTCATAAATGAAATCGTAGTTATGTTGATATTGTACTTCAGTGCAATTTTCCTATGATGATATCTTTATTAGTATACTAGCTTAATTATGGCTAATAAATAAGGAATATAAATAGGGAATACAAAATCTGGAAAAAATAGATACAATTTTGTGAAAAAAGTTTAACAACATTTTGACACCTTTGCCATATAGACCAAGGTCGATAATTTTTAAGACCAAAAAAAATTATAGTAGGATGAAACCCATTGGAAAAGGTAGAGAATATAACAAAAATGAAAGGAAAAATAAATTACGGGCGATCTGAGGTCGGGAAGGGGGCGGGGGTGAGTATTTAAGGGTAAAAAACGGTTTAGCTCGATTTCCGGCAAAACTGCAAGCCCTATGAAAAAAAGTTAAATGGCGGAGTTGTAGGTAATAGAAAGGTCTACAACTTTTGTATCAACACTTTTTTCACATAACCTCGAAATTGTTGTGAAAAATTCAAATAACCAAGTTTTTGGTTTTTTATTTTTAGCTTTTGCAATTTTTTTTATTTTTTCACGAAATTTGGTGAAAACTTCCCTTTTTATGTCCCAAATATACAGTAATTTTTTTGATTTTAAATATTCAGTATTTCACCTTATTTTGACTTTATATCGAAAAAGCACTCTAATTTTCAATCGAAAATTCTCACGTCAAAATATCTGCTTTTTTAAAAAAGTCTGTGTGTTTTTTGTTCGTTGAAATCTCTACTTTCTGATGGTAAAAAAAAATTATACATTACTATGGAAAATGTTCTCAGAAAATGCAAATAATGAAAAAAACTCGAATCCAAAAATTTTTTTTAATCATTATGTATAACTTTGAGCTATTTATTAAAATTTATACTTTAATTACTCGAAAAACGTGAGATGCTAATTGCTAATCGAAATATACTACTATAATTAACAACCAATTAACATTAACCAATTAACCATATACAATATTTTGAGAAAGTTTTAGAATCTTCTTTAAATTATATGCGTATATACCTATTAATTGCTATTTTAAGATTACTTATATACCTGAGTGACCGGAAAATTTTAGCCCTTCAAAAGGTAGCTGCAGCCGAGGTGCGTCCCGCGGTCAAAACAGCCGGGCATACGACAACTGAGCCCCGCGGTCAGAAAATTCCATATATGGAAAATTCCAACGGTAACGCTAATCCCACCCTACGATTGAGCCCCGGTATACCCCAAGGCCAAATGACAACTGAGCCCAGGATTAAAATTCCGAGTCCAGGATAAAAATAGTTAGATAAGGGAGTAAGAAAATTACGGGAAATCCCATTTTTTTCACGATAACATTAAGGGCAAGAGGGCAAGGAAAATCAGTCAAGGAACAAATATTATGCCTTCCTTTTTTTGAACCGCCGGAAATGTGGCTGCCGAAAACATGGTTTAAAATGCACAAATTTATGCTCAAATTGTCATGGTTCTGAAACATGCTCCAATGTGGAAGAAGAAACCTACGAGAAAGTTGATGACTCAGATGAAATTGTGGATGAAGAACCAATGCAGACCGGAAATAATTTTGAAGACGAAGACGGTGATGGTCTTAAAGATTTTGAAGATCCACTAGAATCGGGAAGGTTTGTCGAATCTAACAATGAAGTAATGCCATCAAAGAGACAAAAAGTAATGAAGAAGTGATTAGAATGCAATATAAGGTATTTATAAATAAGTAGAGTATTGTATTTAAAAATATAATGAATAACGTAATCAGTATAAAGTATTTAAATTTAATAGTACGATTTACACGTATATTTATATATTATGAGATTTTCTATGACATAAATGTAATGACAATTTAACAAATCAACTTTATTACTGAAAAAATTTGCAGCAGTGACATTTTTTAGATGAAATCCCCTTTAAATCCTATTTTTAATATTTAGAACAACTATTTTCGCATGTTTTTGCAATCTTGATGTTTCATGGATTTGTAATTTTTTTGTTTATCAATGTAACATGACATCTCACGTTTTTCGAGTAATTAAAGTGTAAATTTTAATAAATAGCTCAAAGTTATACATAATGATTAAAAAAAATTTTGGATTCGAGTTTTTTTCATTATTTGCATTTTCTGAGAACATTTTCCATAGTAATGTATAATTTTTTTTACCATCAGAAAGTAGAGATTTCAACGAACAAAAAACACACAGACTTTTTTAAAAAAGCAGATATTTTGACGTGAGAATTTTCGATTGAAAATTAGAGTGCTTTTTCGATATAAAGTCAAAATAAGGTGAAATACTGAATATTTAAAAAAAAAATTACTGTATATTTGGGACATAAAAAGGGAAGTTTTCACCAAATTTCGTGAAAAAATAAAAAAAATTGCAAAAGCTAAAAATAAAAAACCAAAAACTTGGTTATTTGAATTTTTCACAACAATTTCGAGGTTATGTGAAAAAAGTGTTGATACAAAAGTTGTAGACCTTTCTATTACCTACAACTCTGCCATTTAACTTTTTTTCATAGGGCTTGCAGTTTTGCCGGAAATCGAGCTAAACCGTTTTTTACCCTTAAATACTCACCCCAGCCCCCTTCCCGACCTCAGATCGTCCGTAATTTATTCTTCCTCTCATTTTTGTTGTATTCTCTACCTTTTCCGATGGGTTTCATCCTACTATAATTTTTTTTTTCACTTTTTACCGTTTTCAAAATTATCGACGCTGGTCTAATATGATGCTGCTAATTTTGCGTCTGGATAAATGAACAATATTGGTGGAAATTTCGATTTTTCGCTTGTAAGATATTCCGCTCTAATTATATGTAATCGGGAAATTTTACAGGCAAAAAAACTGTATTTTTCTCTTATAAACATTATTAATTTATCCAGAACGCAAAATTAAGTGTACATTTTGATGCAGTTAACTTCATTTAAATTCCTCCATTACATGTTAACTTTGTTTAAGTTTTTTTGTTATAATAAAGAAATTTGTCATATTTGATTTCTATGACAACGTATTTACGTTTTATTTTAAATATAAAATCGTCTATTTATCGAAACACTTTCGTATTACAATTATATTTTTTAGTACATATGTTGACTTAGTGTTGTAAACAAAATTTCCATTATTCGAACAAAATTAACAAACATAATTGTAAACAAAACGTTATCCACTATTGTTCCCTTATCTGTTTTCAAAACGCCTTTTCTTTGTTGAAAATCCTTCAGAACTTTATCGAAATTTATCACAGACTTGTGGATCAAGCAATAGTCGCAATATTTTAAAAAAAATAAATATTCAGACCAACTCGAAAATAATATAATTTTGTAATGTTTCCCATGTTTGGGTTAAATCATGAATCATGACGTTCCTCACAATCATTATATCAAAATGGCATTATGAGAGGAAATAACGTTTTGATCGTTGGGTCCATCGTGTAATTGTACATAATATTCTCGTTAATTAATATACTATTACTTGACAGTGTATAAAGTTAACGCCGTCGATTACCATACTAAACTTTTTAGGAGTACATTACGACGTCACGTACAAAATGTTAATTCTTATTTGGACATGGCCGGAATAATTGTTTTGTATTAATTCATCTATACCGGTGATCAGATAATAAGTAATTTTGAAAATTAATCTATTTATTTAATTACTTATTACAAAGTTCGTTAGAAAAGGAAAGGAGATCTGTTTCTTTCATACATATGTACATCATTAACTTTAATCTCTCTTTTTGATAGTAATTATATAACAACGTAATCAATCAAAGTACGTAGTATTTTTCCTTATCACTTATCATTAGGCAGAAAATTTGTATATTTTGTATTTGTGCGTTTCTCTCTCTCTCCAAACACTAACACCATCCTTGTTTATCCGTTCAAAGAGATTTGATAAGGACACTTTACAAACAACCTGATCAGATTAGCTTACCTAAAAGTATTAATTAGAAAGACATCGAGAGATCTGCGATAAGTAGGTATTCTCAGAATTTTTTCGGTTGAAACGTGAAATGTGAATCCACAATTAATCATCACCAAACAGGTGTGTTGATGATGTGATCAACCTGAACACTTCGTTGTCGCATCTCATTGGTTCGTACCTGCAATAATGATGGTTCAAAATGTTTCCCGCGCTTTTTGACAAATCATATTGGAACGATGATCGATCGTTATTCATCTGATTGCAATAAATGCGATCAACTGCAATTACCATTTTGAATACGTAACGATAATTACGAAGATCCTAAATTGTAATAAAATATATGTGTTTTTGTTGTAAAAAAGGAACGTTCATTTTGAAATACAATCGATTAATTGATTATTATCCCATAGCTAATTAACTGTGAATAACCGTTCGAGTGAGGGAATATCAAGATTTACATCCTCATCCAGTGAGATAAACAATTTTTAAAAAGTACACTAATTGCTAATTGACATTAATGATATGTATTGGTAAACATTTTAATCGAGCGTCTGGACAACACGTGTTGACAGATAATAATCACAATAAAACAGTTTTAATGGGGCACTTCAGACCAAATACAGTTCTTAGCTGTCGTGTGAAAAGAACACAATTAAGTGTGATCTAAGTTTGTGGTAGTGCGTGAAACAAAATTTGGTAAATACTTGGTAAGTGAAATTCGAGGAATTTTCAAGTTTTTGTCTAAGCTGTAACGGTACAAAGTTTAAAGTTTCAAACTACTCGAAAAATAAAACTTAAAAAAAATCACCCCTACTTTTCACCCCTCAGAAGGGAAAATTCGAGGTTTATTTAGACAAAGAAATCATAACTTTCATATTGTTTATTGAAGTTTCCTTGAGGAGTTTGGGAAGTTCAAACACCTCTAGTGAAGGAGTTTTAAAGTTATCGGTCTCCATTTCACGAAATCTGACATGAAGTGGCAATTATCATTTTTTTAGTATGATAAAACTCACAAAAGTTGTGAATTGAACTCTTAGAGACACTTAAGTGAGTTATAACTCCTTTTGTGGGAGAATTTTGAAGTTGGAAGTGTTTATTCAACAACCTGACGGTGTTTAGATGAAGTTGCAATATGCAAGGGTAATAAAAATTCATAAAAAATATTCAAACTTTAAAGGCACTTAGTGAGTTTCCACACTTTGTATAAAGAAGTTTTGAAGTTGTGATGCTTTCGATAGAAAATTGACATACTTGAACGGGTGTAGTTGTGATCTTTAAGTACAACAATTGATAATGTATGTATTGAATCTCAAAATTTGGTAAAACTCGCTAATGATGTTTATTGAAATGTCCTTGGGGGAGTTCAGTACGTTTCAGCTCTGTTACTAAAGTGGTTTTAAAGTTGTCGGTATCCATTTACCAACTTTGCAATCGGTGAATAAAGTGGCAGTTTGCAATGATTTTAAAAACTCATAAAGAAAAATAAGTTATACTCCGATTGTGATGAAACTCACTATAAGTTGTTGATCGAAGTGTCCTTGGGAAGTTTAGTGAGTTTCAACTGGTTTTGTGAACGAATTTTGAGGTTAGAAATATTTATTTAACAAGCTAACAGTGATTGGATGAAGTTGCAATTTGTATAGTTTTTAAAAGTTCATAAAAAATATCTAAACTCAAATTAGTATATAATATACTAATGGTGTTTTATGGAAGTATTTATAGGAAGTTCTGTGAGAATCACTTTTTATAAAGGAGTTTTGAAGTTGTTATGTTTTGGGTGTAAAGTTGAAACAATTAAACGATTGTAGTTGCAATTTTGAGTTTCAAAAATTTACAGTTTTTGTAGTGAGACTTAAAATTTAGTAAAATCATTTATAATTGTTTAGGGAAGTGTCCTTGGGGAGTTCAGTAAGTTTCAACTCTTTTAGTGAAGTGGTTTTAAAGTTGTCCGCGTCAATTTACCAACTTGACAGGTTGTTATATGAAGTGGTAGTTTGTAATGAATGAGTACAAAAATTCATGTAAAACTTAGTTACACTCAAGTTGTGGTTAAACTCACTAAATTTGTCGATCGAAGTGTCCTTAAAAAGTTTAGTGAGTTTAAACTATTTTTATGAAATAGTTTTGAAGTTGGAAATATTTATTTAATAACCTGACAGTGATTGAATAAATTTGCATTTTACAAGGAATTTAACGATTCAAAAAAAATATTCAAACTAATATCATTGTGGAATTCACTAATGACTAATGGTTCTTTGGTGAAGATTTTAAAGGCGCTTAGTGAGTTTCCACACTTTTCCTAAAGAAGTTTTGAAGTTGTGATATTTTGCCTATAAAATTTACACAGTTAAACGAGTGTAGTTGCAATTTTAAGGTTCAAAAATTGATAATTTTTGTATTGAAACTCGAAATTTGGTGAAACTCATTAGAAATGTTTCTTGAAATGTCCCTAGGCAGTTCAATAAGTTAAAGGTCTCTTACTGGAAAAGTTTTAATGTTGTCAGTGTCCATTTACCTAATTGACGTGGATGAAGTGGCAGTTTGCAATGGTTTTAAAAATTCATAAAAAAAATTAGTTAAACTCGAATTGTCATGAAACTCACTAAAGTTGTTGATCGAAATGTCCTAGGGAAGTTTAGTGAGTTTCAACTGGTTTTGTGAACGAATTTTGAGGTTACAAATATTTATTTAACAAGCTAACAGTGATTAAATAAAGTTGCAATTTGTAAGAATTTTAAAAGTTCATGAAAAATATTTAAACTCAAATTATTATATAATATAGTAATGGTTTTTTATTGAAGAATTTTTAGGAAGTTTTGTGAGATTCAGCACTTTTTATCAAGGAGTTTTGAAGTTGTTATGCTTTGGGTGTAAAATTGATAAAATTAAACGATTGTAGTTGCAATTTCGAATTTTAAAAATTTACAATTTTTGTATTGAAACATTAAATTTAGTAAAATCACATATAATTGTTTAGTGAAGTGTCCTTGGGGAGTTCAGTAAGTTTCAACTCTTTTAGTGAAGAGGTATTAAAGTTGTCCTCGTCAATTTACCAACTTGACAGGTTGTTGTATTAAGTGGTAGTTTGTAATGAATGAGTACAAAAATTCATGAAAAACTTATTTAAACTCAAGTTGTCGTGAAACTCACTAAATTTGTTGATCGAAGTGTCCTTAAAAAGTTTGGTGAGTTTAAATTCTTTTGTGAAATAGTTTTGAAGTTGGAAATATTTATTTAATAACCTGACAGTGATTGAATGAATTTGCACTTTACAAGGAATTTAACAATTCAAAAAAAATATTTAAACTAATCTCATTGTAGAATTCACTAATGACTAGTGGTCCTTTGGTGAAGATTTTAAAGGCGCTTAGTGAGTTTTCACACTTTTCTAAAGAAGTTTTGAAGTTGTGATATTTCGTCTATAAAATTTACACAGTTAAACGAGCGTAGTTGCAATGTTAAAGTTCAAAAATTGATAATCTTTGTATTGAAATTCAAAATTTCGTAAAATGTTTCTTGAAATGTCCCTGGGAAGTTCAGTAAGTTAAAGCTCTTTTACTGGAAAAGTTTTAAAATTGTCAGTGTCCTTTTAGGAACTTGACGTGGATGAAGTGGCAGTTTGCAATGGTTTTAAAAATTAATAAAAAAATTAGTTAAACTCGAATTGTCATGAAACTCACTACAGTTGTTGGTCGAAGTGTCCTATTGAGATTTAGTGAGTTTCAACTCTTTTTGTGAACTGATTTTGAGATTAGAAATATTTATTTAACAAGCTGACAGTGACTGAATGAAGTTGCAATTAGTAAGGATTTTAAAAATTCGAAAAGAAAATATTCAAACTCCAATGATTGTAAAATTTACTAATGGTTGTCTACTGTAGTATTTTTAAGAAGTTCAGTGAGATTCGGCACTTTTTATGAAGAAGTTTTGAAGTTGTGATGCTTTGGGTATAAAATTTACACAATTGAACGAGTTTAATTAGAATTTCTATTTCAAAAATTCATAAATTTTTGTATTGAAACTTACTAGAATTATTTATTGAAGTGTCCTTAGGGAATTTAGTGACTCTCAATACCTTTAGTGAAGGAGTTTTGAAATTGTCGGTGTCCTTTAACAACCTGACATAATGATTTTTAAGTGTTTTTTTTTTTTAAAATGTTCAAATTTATCTTTGATTTTGCAGTATTACGCTTCTATTGATGGCCTTTACCTTTATATTACCTTTACTTTTACATTACCTTTAATAATTCGTTTTACATATTGATAACTCACCCTGTACAAGGACACTTTGCCTTATGTACAGGATGAGTTTAAAATAGGTAACCCTAATTGTCATAATTATACGTACACTATAATGTAAAGTATTTTTCCTATAACTTTTTTGGCAAAACGGCTTACAGCTCGAGCTAATCGAGAATAACCATCAAAGGAAACCCTGAATTATATGAAATATAATTTAGTTGCAGCCTTACTATTTTTTTTTACAAGAAAATCCCTCGAAAAGGTCGATTTTAGTTTTTAAAATTACATGTTTTCTGCTCAAAAAGCAATGTGACGTTATTAGATTTCGAGGAATAAGTTTTTTGTATGTATTGTGGAAACTGTCATTTTTCCCTTAATTTAGATTGACCATCAGATTAATCGAAAATTAATTGGTTATTAAAAAGTTTAAAAAGTATACTTTAAAATTTACCAAACATGCTCACTGAAAACAAAGAAAAAATTGGCTGAATAAATGGGTTTATATGTTTAAGATTTTTTTAAAGTTTAAATTTATATCTCTTGATATTTTGTTCAGTTAATTTCTTTGTATTGTTCAAGTGAAATTTTAATATTAACCCATAAATGAATAATCAAAGTTCATTACTGCCAAAAAATTCATAAAACTGAATGAAATTTAAACTACCTATTTTCCAGATTTAATATTATTTTCCCAATATACTAATGGAGGCATCTTTCACTAAAAAAAAAAATAGTCGTTTCATAAAACCAAAGTTACCCAGATCTGTATTTCACTTTTTCTAGTCGTACTTTTGAACTTTGGCTTTATTTCAGACTCATCCTGTATATTTTGGATTAATAGTTTTATTTGTTCTTGCAATTTAACAGATTCAAAATTAATTTAAGGGCACTTCAGTGTTCGTTACTTTTATTTAAAGGGCTGCAACATAATTTCAATATAATACATATAATAATTCATCTTGATATGCCTGAATTAATTGTTTTTTAAAATTGTATGATTTTTTATAAAATTGATAATTAATCTTAGAATCTTTTTTCCATTTCTATCAAATGGACCACCATTTATTCAGCAGGAAGGTATCAAAATTGAAATATACAGGGGGTCCCAAAATGAAACACGTATCATATGAATGAAAATAAGTCCCTATAAACATGTTAATATACAGTGTGTCCTGAAACGCGCTATTTTGGAACTACAGGGTGTCGAAATTTTGCCATTTCAAAACATGAATAGTTCATTATTAATCAGGTTGCCAACGAACCCAAAAACTATCAAAAATTCACAAACTCAATTTTCGTTCCAGAGTCTCTTTGAAGCACCTGTCGACCTCGACGCCCGTGATGACGGCGCAGGCGCAACTGACCGAACCGCCGAGCCCGAAGACGACCAAGGACCCCAAAGTGCACACGACGTCGAAGGCCAGGCAGAAAAAGTTCCTCAGGCATTTCCCGCACGTCGACGACGACGAGAAGGTGCTCAATCACTACTCATGCGCACTGGTCGGCGACATCTTGCTCCAGGGCCACCTCTACATCACCAAGAACTACTTCGCCTTCTACTCGAACGTCTTCGGCTACGTCACCAAGGTAGGCCTTTTTGGTAAATTTAATCCCACTCTGGTGTTGTGAAATGTCACGAAGGTAGGCCTTGAGACCCGGATCCCACTCTCGTGTTGTGAAACGTCGTGACGTTCATTTGTTCGGCTCAGAAACAATACGTGTTTCCTAAAATAGGATTTGCGATTGAATTTTAAGTATCCATAAAACTTGCGCTTAGTTACCTATCTCGTTTCTGGGAAGTTGGAACGTTTCCAATAAGTGTCGATAGATTCTAAAATCCTTGTTATTGTCTTGAACTTCTCGGGCATTCTACGATCTGGTGAGTTGATATAGCGTTTCTCCAAACATGTTTGCGAACAGCTTTGGAAAGACTAAAGAACTTTAGAACAGTTTTGGAAGAGGTGGCCCAAGTGATGCTATTATTTTGCTTTAGAAGATCAGAAATAGTTTCCAAACCAGTTGAAATAGTGTTTGGATAGCTTAATGACTTTTCACGATTTTTGTCGAACAATTCTGAAGTTGAAGATACTTATTTAACGAGATGGCATAGCGGTTGGATGAAGTGGCAGGTTGCAGTGATTTTAAAAATTCATAAAAAAATTACTTAAACACGAATTGTCATGAAACTCACTAAAATTGTTGATCGAAGTGTCCTTGGGAAGTTTAGTGAGTTTCAACTATTTTTGTGAACGAATTTTGAAGTTAGAAATATTAATTCTTAGTATTATCACGCTTAGTGAGTTTCCACGCTTTTTCTAAAGAAGTTTTGAAGTTGTGATATTTTGCCTATAAAATTTACACAGTTAAACGAGCGTAGTTGCAATTTTAAGGTTCAAAAATCGATAATTTTTTTATTGAAACTCAAAATTTGGTGAAACTCATTAGAAATGTTTCTTGAAATGTCTTCTACTGGAAAAGTTTTAAAGTTGTCAGTGTCCATTTACCAACTTGACGTGGATGAAGTGGCAGTTTGCAATGGTTCTAAAAATTCATAAAAAAAGATTAGTTAAACTCGAATTGTCATGAAACTCACTAAAGTTGTTGATCGAAGTGTTCCTGGGAAGTTTAGTGAGTTTCAACTGTTTTTGTGAACGAATTTTGAAGTTAGAAATATTAATTCTTAGTATTATCACGCTTAGTGAGTTTCCACGCTTTTTCTAAAGAAGTTTTGAAGTTGTGATATTTTGCCTATAAAATTTACACAGTTAAACGAGCGTAGTTGCAATTTTAAGGTTCAAAAATCGATAATTTTTGTATTGAAACTCAAAATTTGGTGAAACTCATTAGAAATGTTTCTTGAAATGTCTTCTACTGGAAAAGTTTTAAAGTTGTCAGTGTCCATTTACCAACTTGACGTGGTTGAAGTGGCAGTTTTCAATGGTTCTAAAAATTCATAAAAAAAGATTAGTTAAACTCGAATTGTCATGAAACTCACTAAAGTTGTTGATCGAAGTGTTCCTGGGAAGTTTAGTGAGTTTCAACTGTTTTTGTAAACGAATTTTGAGGTTAGAAATATTTATTTAACAAACTAACAGTGATTGAATGAAGTTGCAATTTGTAGGGATTTTAAAAGTTCATAAAAAATATTTAAACTCAAATTGTTATATAATATAGTAATGGTTTTTTATTGAAGTATTTTTAGGCAGTTTTGTGAGTTTCAGCACTTATTATAATGGAGTTTTGGAGTTGTTATGCTTTGGGGGTAAAATTGAAACGACTAAACGATTATAGTTGCAATTTCGAGTTTCAAAAATTAACAATTTTTGTATTGAAACTCAAAATTTGATGAAATCACTTGTAATTGTTTAGTGAAGTGTCCTAGGGGAGGTCAGTAAGTTTCAACTCTTTTGGTGAAGAGGTTTTAAAGTTGTCCGCGTCAATTCACCAACTTAACAGTTTGTTGTATGAAGTGGTAGTTTGTAATGAGTATAAAAATTCATAAAAAACTTAGTTAAACTCAAGTTGTGGTGAAACTCACTAAATTTGTTGACCGAAGTGCCCTTAAAAAGTTTAGTGAGTTTAAACTCTTTTTATGAAATAGTTTTGAAGTTGGAAATATTTATTTAATAACCTGACAGTGATTGGATGAATTTGCAATTTATAAGAAATTTAACAATTCGAAATAATATTCAAACTCAAATAATTGTAGAATTCACTAATTACTAATGGTCCTTTAGTGAAGTTTTTTGAAGGCGTTTAGTGAGTTTCCACACTTTTTCTAAAGGAGTTTTAAAGTTTTGATATTTTGACTATAAAATTTACACAGTTAAACGAGTCTAGTTGCAATTTTAAAATTCAAAAATTGATAATTTGTGTATTGAAACTCAAAATTTGGTAAAACTCATTAGAAATGTTTATTGAAATGTCCCTGGGAAGTTCAGTAAGTTAAAGTTCTTTTACTGGAAAAATTTTAAAGTTGTGAGTGTCCATTTACCAACTTGACTTGGATGAAGTTGCAATTTGCAATGGTTTTAAAAATTCATAAAAAAATAGTTAAACTCCAATTGCCATGAAACTCACTAAAGTTGTTGATCGAAGTGTCTTAGGGAGGTTTAGTGAGTTTCAACTCTTTTGTGAACGAATTTTGAGAATAGAAATATTTATTTAACAAGCTGACTGTGATTGAATGAAGTTGCAATTTATAAGGATTTTGAAACTTCATAAAAAATATTTAAACTCAAATTATTGTAAAATTCACTAGTGAAGTGTTTTAAAAATGTCTACTGAGTTTCAACACTTTTTATGTTGTAATTTTGAAGTTATACCACTTTATCTCAAAAATCAACACAAATGAACGATTGTAGTTGCAATTGGCTACAATTACTAGTTTCAAAAATTCATAATTTTGTGTTAATTAAGTAGTAACTCTAATCTCGATAAAGCTTACTGGAATTATTGATTAAAATGTTCTTGGGGAATTTGGTGAGTTTCAACTCTTTTAGTGAAGGAATTTGAAATTGCAGGTGTTCATTTAACAACTTGGCAGTGTTTGGGTGAAATTGCAACTTAAAACGATTTACAAAATTCCCAAAAAGATATTAAAACTCAAATAATTATAAAACTCACTACTTATTGTTTATTACACTGTTCTTAAAAAGTTTAGTGAGTTCAACACTTTTTATATAGGAGTTATACCGCTTTATGTCATAAAATTATCACAACTGAACACTTTAGTTGCAAGTTGCTACGATTTTTATTTTCAAAAATTCATAACTTTTGTATTAAAACTATGATTTCGATAACACGTACTAGGGTTATTTTTTAAAATGTCCTTGGGGAGTTTAGTGAGTTTCAACTCTTTTAGTGAAGAAATTTTGAAGTTCTCTGTCTCCATTTAGTAACTTGACAGTGATTCGACGAAGTGGCAGTTTGCAATTATTTACAAATACATACAAAATTATTTAAACTTAATGTTTGGTAAAATTCACCGAAGTTGTTGACGAAAGGTCTTTGGAACATATGGTGAGTTTCAACTCCTTTGTAAGGAATTGAAACTTGCAGGTGATTGGATGAAGTTGCAACTTAACAATCTTAAAACTTCACCAAAAAAATCACTACTGGTTCGTTGTTATTTTTTTTTAAGTTTAGTGAGTTTCACTTCGTATCAAGAAATTTTAAAATTGTGGCGCTTTGTGTGAAAAATTGAGGCAATTTAACAACTGTAATTGCAATTTGTCAAGATTTCTAGTTTAAATCAATTTTGTATTGAAGCCTAGATTTCGCTGAAACTTCTAGAAGCATTTACTGGAGTATTCTTGGGAAGTTTAGTAAGTTTCAACCATTTTAGTAGAAGAATTTTGCAGTTGCAGGTGCTCATTTAACAACCTCACAGTGATTGCATAAAGTTGCAATTTTCAAAATTCATAAAAAAATATTCACTCATATTATTGTAAAATTCACTAATGGTTGTTCATTGAAGTGTTAATGATTTTTTAATTTGTGACAATTTATGTAAAAAAAAATGTCACAATTGAACTAGTGTGGTTTCAATTTACCAAGATTTCTAGTTTCAAAAATTTATAATATTCGTATTGAAACTCAAATTTCGGTAAAACTTACTAGAATTGTTTACTGAAATGTCCTTGAGAGGTTTAGTGAAGTTCAACGCTCTCAGTGAAGTAATTTTGAAATTGTAAGTGTTCAATAAATAACCTGACACTGATTGGATGATGTTTCAAATTTCAACAAAAATTCAAAGAACTTAACTAATGTGAAATTCCCCATTGGTTCTTTATGGAAGTGTTTTTACGACATTTAATGAGTTTCAGCACGTTTTATTAAAAAGTTATGAAATTATGGTAAAAAATTGAGAGAATTTAACAAATACAGTTGCAATTTGCCAACTTTTCCAGTTTAAAAAATTTATAGTTTTTGTATCGAAACTCAGATATCGATAAATCTTAGAGTTGTTTGTTAAAGTGTCCTTGGGAAATGTATAGAAGTTCAACTCTATTAGTGAAGAAATTTTGAAGTTGCAGTTGTTAATTTAACAACCTAATTGGATGAAGGTGTAATTTACAACAATTTTAAAGATTCATAAAAAAAATGTTTAAACTAAAATTATTATACAATTGACGGTTGTTTATTGAAGTGATCTGAAGACGATTAGTCAGTTTCAGAACTTTCTATAAAGAAGTTTAAGAATTATAGCGCTTTATGTACAATACTAACACAGTCGAACGAGTGTAGTTACAATTTGCCAAGATTTCTAGTTTAAAATATTCAAAATTTTGGTATTGAAACTTCTATTTCCGTATAACTTACTGGAGTTGTTTATTAGTGTTCTTGGAATGTTTAGTGAGTTTCTACGCGTTTAGTGAATAATTTTGAAGTTGCAGGTATTGGTTTAACAACATGACAGTGATTGGATGGAGTTCCAACTTACAACTACTTTAAAAGTTCCTAAAGAAATATTCAAACTCAAATTGTTGTAAAATTCACTAATGGTTGTTCACTGAAGTGTTTTCAAAAAGTTTAGTGAGTTTCAGCTCTTTTTCATGAAGGAGTTTTGAACTTGTGACACTTTCTTTGAAAAATTGACACTATCAAACAAGTGTAGTTGTAATTTGCTATGATTTCTAGTTTCAAAAATTGATAATTTTCGTATTGAAACTTATATTTCTGTAAAACGTGCTGGAATTTTTTACTAAAGTATCATTAGGAAAGTTTAGTGAGTTTCAACTCTTTTAGTAAAAGAATGTTGAAGTTGCAGGTGTTCATTTAACATTCTGACAGTGATTGGGTGAAGTTTCAAGTTGCAAAAATTTTAAAAATTCATTAAAAGAATTTCAAATTCAAATATAATTTACTGATAGTTTATATGAGAGTGTTTTTAAAAGTTTAGTGAGTTGCAGTACTTTTGTAAAGAAGTTCTGAAATTATGGCACTTTATATGACTTTATTGTGTTTCGATATGTTTTGACATGTTTCGTATTTATTTGTAATTCATAATTTTTGTATCAAAACTATTATCAAAGGAATTGAACGAGTGTCTGCCACGAGTTTTAATTTCGAAGATTCATAAATTCTGTAGTGATACTCAGATTTCAGCAAAACTCACTAGAATTGCTTACTGAAGTGTCCAGGGGAAGTGTAGTGAGTCACAACTCTTTTAGTGAAGAAATCTTGAAGTTGCAGGTGTTAATTCAACAACCTGACATAGTGGTTGGATGAATTGAGAGTTTGCAATGATTTTTAAGCTCAGATTATGATAGAACTCACTAAAATGGTTATTTAGAATATCCTTGGTGAGCTTCAGTAAGTTTCAACTCTTTTTGTGAAAGAGTTGTGATGTTGCAGGTATATATCTAACGTGTTTATAGTTATATTCCATTCGGAAAATCGAGAGAGTAATAAAATGTCATTATAAATGCAAATCCTCAAAAACTGTAGTACTGGCGAGATATGTATAAACATTGCATTTAGTTATACGTCTCTGTACTGTTCCTAGGAACTATTACATTGAAAAGCACCCGGATCAAATTTCTACCTGCGTTCGGGTCAAAGGATATAATCCGTCTTTATCTTTCTTATGAAGAATTGAATGCTCTTTCTCTATTACTCCAATTCGGTTATTTCGCACTGTTTTCGTTTACTTGAAATCGTCACATCAGAGTCACGCCATGGGGTTTTTTATTTAAAGAAAAAAAGTAATCATAAGCAATATTTGTTTATTTAGAATTTATGGAACCTATATATAAATAATAAATTTATACCGTGAGGTCGAAATGAAACTATAATTAATTCACTTTTACTCAAAGAACTGAACTTTTCCTAATATTATACCTAACACTGGCATATGCCTTAAGGGATAGAAATATACATCAATCCAAATTAATTACTTACTAAATTAATATATCAAAAGCACAAAGTATACATAACATCACTTTTGTCCGAGCTTATAAGAAACAAAAAAATTTTAAAACGAGGAACGTGGCACAATTTCACAAATTATACAAAAGAAGTAACTAAATGGCTTAAAATAATAATATATTTATTGGAAATAAACGTTTTTTTACAAGAATAACAAATCTTGTTTAAACAGTTCAAAACGGTTTAAATCTTACGTTAATAATAATATAGGTAACTATAAGTATACCTAAATCGATTTTCAGAAATCTCATTTTCTCGTACAAGAATCCGTTCAGGTATACAAAAGGTACACGTTCAAAAGAAAAAGGAGTAATCGTGAGGTTTTGGAAAGACGCAATGTTCAGGAATGTTTTCAAGTTGAAATTAATTAATATTCAGAATCATCTGAAGAACTCTCTTCATTGATATCCTGTGCAGTAATGATTAAGGGTTCCACGGCGTTATCAATCATAAAATCTAACTCCCAAAATTTTTCTTCTTCTTTTATAACATGATTTATGACTTTTTGCCAATTTTCAGAGGTGGTTCTGCGAATGGATTCTTCCAGAAGAATTTTAACATCTTTTAATTTAAATGTTTTATTTTCCCGAGCAACATAGCCTTTTACCTGAGCCCATATTAATTCTATGGGATTGAGTTCGCAGTGATAGGGCGGAAGACGAAGCACAGTTATTTGGCGATTTTGTGCCATTTCATCAACTGCATACCTTTTACGAAAGTTGCAGGTCTTTACAATTGATATCAATTCCGATTTGACCATGTCCTCCTTATACGGAATATTTTTTCTTATCAGCCAATTTAAAATTTCAGCCTTCCGCCAAGAAATTACCGGGGATTTATCGACCAGTCTGGAATGATAGCTCGCATTATCCATGACAATTACGGAACCAGGTGGGATGAGATAGAGCATTTGAACGAAGTACTCCTCGAAAACGTCCGCGTTCATGTCTTCATGATAATCTCCCGTCTTCTTCGATTCAAAAAGAAGTAAGCCGCCATCCACAAAGCCACTAGTACTGCCGATGTGGGTAACAATAAGTCGTTTACCTTTTCCAGCCGGTGCTTTTAGTCCTGTTGATAAACCTTCTAAAAAGGCTTGTCGCGGATTCACCACACTTTTGTCCTGCCACACTTTTCCCACGGTATATCCTTGGTTTACCCAGGTTTCATCCAGATAAAAAATAGCCCTTCCTTCTTGTCGAAATTTTTTAATATCTCTGAGGTAGCTTCTTCGCCAGCAAATAATTTCATCGGATTCCCGAAGAGGAGAAGTTTTAATTCGCTTATCCCAACAAATACCTAGTTCCTTCAGAATCGTCCACAACTTGGTCCTTTTCAATGTCATACAGTCTTCTGGCAGTTCATGTAACATTTTATCCAATGTTGGGATTTCACGTTTGAAAAAAAAGGAATGAAGCGTTCGACGAATGAGTCTCTTGCTATCCTCATCAACAAGCATTTGAGGTCTTCCTGGTGCAGATTTTGGAGCCTTCACCTCTCCACTCCTCTCTTCCCTTTTCACGCGATATATCGTTGATTTTCCATATCCCGTCATTTTGTGACACATTTCAACTAGGTCATCTACGCTGGATTTAGGATGTAGATGTTTCAATCCGTTAAATACATTTAAAACAACCACTTTTTCACGACACGATAACGCCTGCTTATTCGGTAACTTACACGGGGTAAAGTTCATAAGACTTGACATATTTAATTCTTGATAGTAAGACTATTAGAATAAGAATAACCGAAATTCAGGTATTTCCCTTTTATACCTCCTTCAACGGAGGGAGAACTTTCGACCCCATTTCCAGGGAATTCTTAATCCTACAGGTAAATCTCTGGTAACAGTTAACTAAGTAGTTTAGTGGAAGAGTAAAGGTGCCTGAACAAATTATTAAGTGTCCACATTAAAAAAGACCCTTTCCAAAATGGTCTCCGAGTTGACGAATTGTCTAAAAGTATTCAATATTTACAAGTAATATCATTCATTGATATATTTCGTTAACGGCACCGATTAAATTGGTAATTATATGAATTCATTCCTTTTAGGTTCAATCCTTAATCACTATATGTACGATACAACTTCAAGAAATTTTAAAATGGAAACAGTTCCATGGGTGAATTTAATTTATATTTAAAAATCAGGGAAATAAGGATGGTACGCCCTTTGTTACAACCCTAACCTCCGATTTTGAGTTATTTATTACTCTCTCCCTATTTCGAATGGAGTATAGTTACTTTATTTAGTAATATTCTGGAAACTTTTGTCTCTACATATAGACTTCTACAAATTCTTCAGTGGTTGCAATAACGCATTGCATCCCAATACATTTCTAACATTGGTAGATCCTGATTGGTAGTACTTTGCAATAATTTTCAGTTGTGTGCCAACATCTGGAGTAGTTCCTCGAATGATGTAATTCCAAAAATTCTTGCTCGCCTGGATAGCTTAATATTTTTCAAATTTCAAATGAATTTATGACGAACCATCTCAGTTACGGAAAAACAAAATACTAATAAGTGTGAGTAATGCACTAAAATTTCCGGTTGCTTTGCAAAAATTACCTGTTACATCCATTATCTTATCGATTTAATTCGGTCATCGCCTCTACTCGAAGTTACAGTATTACAACATTTTACAAAACACTAAAGTACGCAAGGACGTACAATATTTCGAATTATAATCATATACATGACAGTTTGTATAATTAGCACGAGTCGAAGTCGTTCAGCCAAAATAGTATGACGTAGCTCCCAGACGGGTAGACCGGATGGCAGACTATGCACGTGCGATTGATTACGTCAGGTGCATTTGCGTTATTTATAGATTAAAAGGCATGTGACATTCCGTAGAAAAGTAAAAGGAGACCGATTTTAGAAAGTTTGATAATCTCTGTATTGATCTCATTTCTAACTTGTTTCAGCTTTTAATCCCGATTCTCACTGTGGAGAACATAACTAAGGAGAAGACAGCGAGGATCATCCCGAACGCCATTGGGATATGCACGTCAGAAGATAAGCACGTCTTCGGTAGCTTAATGTCCAGGGACAGCACTTTGGCTTATATGAGGACAGTATGGGAAAAGGCAAAAAGTGCATCTCCAGTTATTCTCGAGCCAGAGATAGAGGTAAGACAGTAATAGCATTTTTTATTTATTACTTTGATTAACAAGGCTCTTTTGGAACTTATCTTCTACGTAAATGTAATAAATAACAAATCAAATCCGTATATAACAAATGTGGCAGTACAAGTGTGGTGGAAGGAGGTTGAACAACGCCACCCCCATCTATCGGTCACTAGAGATACTAGGTACAAAAGCTATACAACAGGTTTCTATCTAAGAGCACATGGATTGCGCGTTGCCTATACTTCTTCATGGAGAGCTGTGTGCTAACATCTGGAGTAGTTCCTTGGACCAACCAAGAACGTATTCGACGGATTGCACTCCGAAATCGTCCGACCAGTGTCCAGGAACGTAGTTAGAGGGTTTTAAAATATGAATACTTACAGTTTTATACTGTACAAACTTAATAAAAACCTTACGATTCTCGTAATGATGTTGCACCCAAAGCTGTAAGGAAATATTTCAGTCCGACGCTGCATACTCTTTACGTTTTGAGAACTTGGCATATTGATGTTAGTTTGTTTGCAGTAAATAAACTGTGATACATATTGGATTATATAGTGATTTCTGTATTTAGATACTGTCACACAACTTGCATATACTACTTATTAGTTTTGATCCATTGGTCCAAGCAATTGCCTCAGATGTTGGCACAGCCGTAAACCATCCATGTGCTATCAGATCCAAGGTGGTTCATTTGAAAATTTAGATTCGCTCCAATCAGAGACCGATTGTTACTGCACATGCGCAACTCCGTTGCATATCAGTTCCTTTCATATCATTCCATTCAGTAGCCTTTATGGCTTCAATTGAGTAGCATGTATAAATGGTACAAATCACACTTTGATATTGTTACGTTCTATAATTAATTATATTGTATACACCTACTCGTATTGAATCCTAATTTAATCATTTATGTCTCTCTGGTATTCGACCGGATACCAGAGATAAATCGAACGAGTTGCTAAATATTTATAGGTACTCCAAATATCTTTTCAGGATGTTGTGTCTAGATGACTCTAGAAAAACGTTTTGTATGTCGTTAAGATAGATTTTTGTGGACTATTGTGTCTCTCTTTTTCAGGAACCAGATCTGGATTCAAGCGATTCGGTATATAACGAAAGCGGAAGGGATTCACCCTCGCCCGATATAAATCCGCAGTTTTCACTTATGAAAACTTTGAAAAAAGAAACCAGCCTCAATCAACCGGAAGGTGAGTCGTTCGAGAAGTTTTGAAACTTTGAGATCCTTTCAAAAAGTTTAAACATTTTTCAAAAAAAAGTTTCCGAAATATTCGAATTCGAAGAAGTTAGAGTTGCAGAAGTTAGAACTTTCATAAGAATTTCATTGGTGCGTTTCCAATAACAGCTAACCAGTGGCCGTTTTACGGAGGTTATGAGTGACCGTTATTAAGAAGTTAAAATTAATAGGTACATTTTGAATTGTGAAATCTCCAAAATTTTACTTAACGTTTGGGTGACCGTGGACGTTTCACGGGTTAGGCCGTTATTTAGAAGTGAATTTTCACGGGTGTGTTTCCAATAGTTGCTAACAAATTCAGAAAACAGCGGCCGTTTTAGGGAGGTAGCCGTTAATAAAAAGGGACGCTCCTATGACCCGTTGGGATCTTCACGCAGACCGTTGAGAGGAGGTAACCGTTTGTGGAAAACTGCAATAGAATTTTTTGTATGGGTGACCGGTATTGAGAGGTGAATTTTCATGGGTACGTTTCCAATAGTTACTAAAATATTCAGAAAACAGTGGCCGTTTTACGGAGGTTGTCATTAATACTAAACAGGGACATTTTCAATCTGAAACATTAACTCTGGTGATTAATGGGATGTATGCCTATTATTGAAGGAAGTAAGAAATAGTTGGAATACTTTCATAAATACTATTACCGTTATTATTAAGAGATGAATTTTCATAAGTACGTTTCAAATGAGGAATTAAAAATCATATAATGACATTAGGGTGACTAAGGACATTTCACAGGAATGGCCGTTATTGGGAAGTCGGCGTATTTCCAATAGTAAATGACATACATTCGAGGAGCAGTGATCGTTTTACGGAGGTGACCGTTATTAAAAATAGTCGTTCTATAGGTACTTTTCCAATCCTGAAGTAACAATTTGCTAAAATACCTATGTAGTTTCATAGGAACGGCCGTAAGTGAGAGGTGAAAATTCGCTGGTGTGTTTCAAATAAGGAATTTTAAAAAAATTATTCGTTATTCAGGTGACCTTTCACAAGGAAGGCCGTTAATAAGAGTTAACCGTTTGTGTGATACTACAATAACAATGGGTAGCGAAAATATGTGGTTATAGAGTGGTGGCCCTTATTGAGAGGTGAATTTTTAATGGCGTGTTTCTAACCGTATTCAAAATTTTCGGAGATCAGTGGCCGCCTTACGGAGGCTAATCAATAAAAACAAGGGAGTTCTAGAAGTTCTTTTTTTATAGGGAAGTATTTCAATCGTGAAACTTTAACACTGGTCGTTAATAAGAAGTAGGCATTAAGTTGGAATTACTTGCGTAAACGTGGTCGTTATCAAGAGGTGGAATATAGATGCGTTTCAAAGAAAATATTTTAGAAAATTCACTTACCAACGTTTGAATAACCATGGACCGTTATTAAGAAGCGAATTTTCGTAAGAGTATTTCCAATCGTATATCGGGGAACCGTGGTTGTTTTACGAAGGTTGCCATTATTAAATAGGTTCTTTCAAATAAGTACCTACATTTAGAATAATGAAATTTTTACTAGGGGGTGTAACAATTTAAAAATGCCGAAATGTTATCACATGGTTAGTTGGTATTGAGAAATGAAATTTCATAGGGTTCAGTACGTAACCAGTGGCCGTTTTACGGAGGTGAATTACAGAGGGACGTTTCACGGTTACAGACGGAATCAATTTCCGTTGAAATGACGATAGGTGTAGAAATATTAGATAAATATGCCTACTAGAAGGCATGATTATTGAATTCAAGGAAATCAAAAATAACTAGTTTTACTCTAAAATAAAACAGAAATAAGAATGAATGACATCTTAAAACCGAAATGAATTTTAGTAAGACTTCCATTGGTTAGTATGTTATGATTTTCAAATATTCTCCTTTTCATAATGAGCTGTTGATCAACGCTTTCTTCTTCGAGAGGAAAGATCTATTTTTTTAGTTTCGAAGCTACTTTATTATGAAAATGAATTACCTATTGAATATTATGGAAATGAATAATTTATTGGTTCAGTAGAACTAATAAGGTATTAATCATCCCTTACGACACGTTGTACCCTATCCAAATAGGAAAGCTTTGCGAAGGGCGTGGCTGTATTATTTAAATAAAAAATATTCCTACTCATTTTATACCATAAAGCACTTTAGTTAGGTCTTAAATACCCAAATCTCTGATAAAATGTTAATAAGCATTCATAATAAGCCTTAACAACTTAATTCATACATTTTTGCTCTTATATCTGCTAACAATGTTTCTTTGAATGATTGAAACTTTTTATTTTCTAAAAACTTTGATATATTTTATCAACATTGCAGTAATAATGTCAATTTCATTGATGATTTTTTTCTATTACATCACGAGCCTTCCTTTAGTAAAGTAATAATTTTAATTACAACAATGGTTCATCTTTATAACTATCTTAATAAAGTGACACACTGTACTATACTGTAATAACCCTATAATAGTTAAATTCGTTATTTTTTAATTTTTCCATAAAAAGTTATTCTTTACAAAAAGTTTTGCTAAGGTGTCATTTAACAAATTTGTTTGAAAATGTGATAACTGTGTTAGTGTGTCTCTTTTAAGTTTGATTCGTTAATAATACTAATTAATTCCAATTAACGACCGAAGGTTGTCCAGCTTCTCAAAGTTAGCCATGGCAATTTAACCAAAGGAAAACACCAAGTCTTAACCAACTGCTGAATTTATTGAAGATGAGCGACCGGTTTCGGCTTCCTAGAAGCCATCTTCAGGCTCGCAAACAAGTTGTTTTGTTTTAGGGCTCCTGTTGTTCGAAGTGTGAGGCGTCACACATACAAAACAAATACGTTGACATACACAGTTAAAATAAATAAAACTTAGATATTAACACACATCGAACAAGATTAACTACATAAAGTTCTTTTAGGACATGGATCAAGCCCTAAAGGCGTGAGCTTCCTCATATTTGAGAGGTCGGGAAGTAACTACCGACTACTAATATCTAAGTTTTATCCATTTTAACTGAGTATGTCATGAGCCTTCCTATAGTAAATTAACAATTTTAAATAAAACAATGGTTCATTTTTGTAACAAGTTGAATTATCTTAATACAGTTCCTTTATTACAGTTCCTACAGAATTAAAATTCCTTATTTTTATTGTTCATATTTTATTACTCCCCAAATGGGCCAAACGCTAAATAGCAAAAATGAAAAGATTACTCCCCATAGGCAAATGTTACTTCAATCACAACAATAAATCTATATCGAAATACTTTTTTGCAGCGATGAACAAAAAGGGCTTGACCAAGACCGTAAAAGACGTCATAATAGAGTTCCGGAGGTTGCCCAGGCAAAGCCTTATACTGTACGCGACGACTCTGCTCCTCGTCCTGTTGTTTTTCTCCGCCGGCATCCTCCTGTACAGGATAAGCAGGATACAAAACAGGTACGCCCTAGTCCTGCAAGATAACATGATCAAAGGCTCGAAGGACGTCTACAGCGACCTGCTGCAGTGGCACAGCCAGTTACACTCCAAATCGGCCGGGGCCGTCAACAGTTATCTGAATTCGAATCTGGACCTCATAGCGCAGGTGAGCGAATTATAATTAGTGGCATTAGTGGTAGCACTTCAATGGACTCCGATTGAGTTCAGAATTGTGTTTCCCGCCTGTATAAAAAAAATTACAGTGGCGCACTCTACCGTAGACGTTACTTCGTGTATTGTTGGTTGCATAAACTGATAGGCTCCCCTTTGGAGTGATAAGACGAATTTTTATTTGGTGAAGACCTTCGACCGTATATTATGTACTATGCACCACCCAAATATAATAAACTCTCGAATGCCAATCAGATCTGAATAACCTGGCACTCCATAGGGCAAATTGACCTACTTCTGAGTTTGCGCTATAAATAGTGTATTGAGCGGGATATGTCGTCCCGTCATCAGAGCAGAATTAAGGGTTTTTCACTTCTCTTTATGATAAGTTGTCTATTTAAACATTTGCTTGAGCTGACTTCTTGAAAATGGAAATTTGGAGCTCATACAGAAAAATCAGTCCACATAATAGTTTGACTTCTCAAAAAAAGAAGATTGTTCATGTGCTGTTTTCACTCTAAATATATCTGACTATACAGGCTACAAAGTGCCCAGCAATTATAAAACAACTCTTTGCGTTTCTGCTTCTTCAAGGCAATGGAAAGGAGACAGTACAATGTGTTTCAAAATGATTGTCATCTAGTTGGCGTTGGAATTTCTGTGCATGTAATTTTTGATGTGCCGCGCTCTATCGATTTGAACCTATCTAATTCTGACAACAAGTGACACTTGGAATATTTATTGTGAAACTGGCAAGCAGTACTGCTGGTAATTAACGGCCATTTTCAGAGCCAAAACAAATACTACAAATAGACAAATACTCAGAATTCGGTTTCTTTTGACAGAGAAAAACCAGAAGTTAAAAGAGGTTAAGTAGGTTATTTTGAGGTTATGTATAGCTAGTAGAAACTCATATTTTCGCAAGGCGGTTTTTTATACTTTACATGGGAATTTCACAGCCGACTAGATGACGATCATTTTGAAACACATTGTATATGTACTTCATTACATTGAAGTTTGACACAGCGGCATGCCAATCGGAGGATCGCGATTTCATAAGCAAGTTCCATTGATACGATCGCATCAAATTGGAGTACTTAAACTTAGAAAAAATGTTATGTAATGGTTAATTTTTTTTTGAAATATTATTGAAAATGTTCTGTGGATGTATTGATAAATGCAATTTTAAGTATTGTGGTTGTGCCGGTTACGAAGGTTCCTGTAATTGTCGGTAGCTTGTGGTGCACTGTGGAGTGAAAGGGAGGGAACGACGTGCCACGAGCACGTCGTCCCGTAACGCTCAAATGTACTACTCAACGCGCCAAAAAATATTTTCACACCAAAAAATGTTTGTCCATCGGTCTCACGCTTTAACAACTGAGCCATCGTTCATATACGAAATAAACTAACTTCAAACATTAACTCTGAACGCTTGGAACAAATGGTTTTCTCAAATTCAGAGATGGAGTGGCGTCGGATCTCAATCTGAGTTTATTGTTAACCACAAACTTATCTTCCTGCCTGAAGTGTACATCACGGAAACCATTTTCGCCGCTCAAAATCCTCTTTGGTGCTCTCCTTCTTAGAGCTCTCATCCAAGATGAGTTGTGTCTTCTTGAAGTGAGCCCAAAGAAAATAATACCGTTACTGTTTCTGAATCAATCAATACCTTCCCGCTACTCAAAATCATCTTTAATGGGATCTCTCCCTAGAGCTCTCATCCAAGATGAGTTGTGTCTTCTTGAAGTGAGCCCAAAGAAAATAATACCGTTGCTGTTTCAGAATCAATCAATTTTTCATACATATTTGATCACAACTCGGATTATAATTGGGAGTGTTATATCATCTTGGTAATTGAAGATATCTCCCTTCATAAGCACTAATTTTGAATTCCAATGTGTACTTTAATTCAGTTCTGCTGTAACGTTTTACTTAGACTACACTTAAAATAGGTCACGCCTGGAATTTTTCCTATATTTTCACAACAAATAGCCGTGCACTTCATTTTTTCCTAAATTTAAGTACGAAAGTACACTCACAATACACAGTAAAAGTTAATTTTAGAAATACATAATGTTCATAAAAACAATGAGAAACCACAGGAAACAGAGCACAAATGACAAGCGATTTTCTAACAAATTAAAAAACATGACAGCAAACAGGAATCAAAAACTCCTAACAGCCGACTCCGTTCTTTTTATAACGTGCAATATGCTTGTTATTGTCAATGTGTTGCGAAATTTACTGGATTTTCTCCAATTACGTGCCCTAAGTCGCATATGATCTGTTCCGAATTTCATTTGAAAAATAACAACAAAATTTGCAAGTATGGTAAGGAAAGACGACCTGCGCATGTACAAGTAGTACTTAGGTGTTTATTCGCTATGTGTAATCACTCAATTGAGTACCGGACGTACCTACTGACATCCTAGAGTTTATTACAAAGGCCTCTCTGTGTACGTAAGTACATAATATATAGTGAAAGGTGTGAAGACAGCACACTAAAGCGACGTATCACCATTTTCAATCTGTATACAGACCGTTTCTAGAGAGTCGCAGTATGGTATAAACATAAGAGCGAAATAAATGCCATATATTTCTCGTTGGCTAAACAGAAAGAACTTTTGCGACGTTGCTGGCGGATCATTCGCTGTATAGCCTCCGACGGGAATATTTGGAATGGGTTACGGACCGGCCGGCCGGCAACGTTGCAAAACTTCCTTCTCTGTCATACTAACGAACTACTATTAGTTTCTCTTTCGCTTTTGTTGATTTCGGGACATGCGTTTCAATAGAAAAGCTCCGTATGTAAGTGGTTTTCTAGTTTGTGCTACCATCCCCACCACTGCTTCGAACAAATTTTGTAGCCACAATGGCACCCACAGGAAGCTAATATAACTAGACCCAGAGTTCTCATAAGAAAGTATTATTTAACTTCCATCATAGGTGATGCAACAATGTAAAAACTCGCTTAGAAAGTTTTGCTCCGTAGTATTGCTCAAAAAGTAGGTAATATATTGCTTTGTAAATAAACCGGTCTAGATATATTTATTCATCTGTGATGGTACCTGAACATGACGACGAGTTTAGGTACCTGCACATGTACTCCTCTGAACTCAATCGAAGTCTACTCATTGTCACGAGACCTGCCCACATTGACTTTTGACCTTAATGTTTTAGGTGAAGCAATCGCTGGAAGCGCTGTCTTCCCTGCTGGTGGTGAATAACAATAACAACAACAACCAGAACCCTTCAGCTCAAGGATCGAATCGGAGACCCCTAGAAACAGCCAAAGATAACAGTTAGCGAATACAGTTTAGTCGTTACAAAAGTATTCTCTTACTTGTACTTTACACACTTAAGTATCCCTGAAATACCCGATCAGTATTTAATAAGTTTATAGTGCCGAATAGCAAGTTTTGGCATCACGTTGCTGTTGCTCAGACAAGTGCAAGTTTTCATTAGACAATCGATTCTGTTTCGTTTCGGATTTATTCTTATCGCAAATGAAGCTCACGTAAATGCAATTACTATTACCGAGTGATAATAGTCGGAGTAAATTCTAGTGTTATACCATTGTTTGACCAGTTTATATTTAGTACAAATTATTTATTTATTAGTTTAGGAATATTCAAATTGATCTATTTAGGAATTGGACATTCTTTTAGATAAGTAGGATTTAATGAGGCCTCAGGTGACGTAAAAAGACGTTGTGGTGCATTTAACGAGTGACCAATTTACTTTTTTAATTTTATTGTGGGGAAGGGGGAAAACGAACAGGGTAAGGAAGGTCACCTGACATCAACAAATTTAACGCTAGGTTTAATGGACTTATGATAAATTCTCTTCGTGCACCAACACAACTTGTCGGAAACTCCTTCGGTAACGATTTAGGGAAACGAAGCGAAAATTGAAAGAAAGCGACGAAGGCTATCCTGTAACGTAGCGCTCAGGTCATAGGTACCCACGGAGGTATGACGCAATCAAAAATAGGTAAATCCTTAAATTTGTATTAATAATAATTTTTGCTGCCCACTCGGAAGTATCGCAAAATCTTCAAACCACTCATTTCCAAATTCCGGGCCAATCGTTATGTAGGAAATTCACTGGGCTGATCTCGACTCAAAGTTCGGTTCAAGATTCATGCTATCGTCGAACCGTTTGCTCATTTTGAGGTCTTTTCCCCTAAAATCAGTCTTACGACCTCAAGCCGATTGAGGATGTCAAGAGGTTTGTGGGTACCAAATCGAGTCGAGTACTTTTACCCATACAACATACGGAACTCATGCTGCGATACTTAACGTTTCGACGTACTCCAAATCCCATGTTGTTACGAGGCATTTCCCTTTTGCTCAAACTGTTGTGGGCAGCGATTGTTTAGGGAGTGTTTTAGGCTCCTGATTAGACATATTATAGACTATATTAAAATTTGCTGATTTGTGGTCTGTGGCTGAGGATTAAAACTTTCGCTTATTACACTTAAGGTCATATTGTGAATATCACACCAGCTGATCCCATCTGATGATTCCGTGACATATCAGAAAACTCAAGTCAGAAGCAATTATTGCGGCAGAAAGTATTGCACAAAGGCGAGAAAAGAAGCTTATCAAATTACAAGCCTGACAACTGTCGAACTTGTTGGGTAATTCGTTTGTTTGACCGGAGATGTACTCTCTTTTTCTGTCCCATTCAAAATTAGAAAGGGAATACTTACAATTTGCACGGGTCCTCTTCAAGCTGCTTTTGAAGCTTTCTTAATTTTGTTGAAGTTCGTTGTCAGGCCGCTGTCAGTCAGTTTTGGAAGACTTATTCGTTGTGGCCAACATGAAGTCTTGAAAATTTCAGATCAGTATCGAACCGCCTTTCCAGGCTCGACCTAGGCGTAGCGTATAATACCATCCATAATTTTTAATGTACTGTATTCGTAGGGTTGAACAAATCACACTGTTAATTTCGTACTTACTGTTTTGGATTATTTTGGACATGTTACAGATTCGCTGGGATCTTGTTTCTTTGGGTAATTTTCTGGTAGAACGATTTCCAGTGTAGTCGTCACCTTTGGTTGACCAAAGTAGATTGTACTTTTGTTTTCGTTCGTAATCGGTTTTTCGATTTTAGCACCTTTACCCGTTTCGAGACTATTGAAATTAAAAAATTTTCGCTGATTGATGTATGTGTTACATTAATAGTTGTATATTTTTATATCTATCGTGATGAAGATATCATTTTTTTGATTTTATTTAATTTTTTAACCTATTATAGGGGAGTGTTAGATGTTCCTTGTTGAAAAAGTGGTTGTTTTTAGAACTTTTGTTTGTTTAATTTAGTGAGTTTATCGTATTTATTATTACGTTTCTTAAGGGGAGGTTTTCAAGTATGTTCCGAACAACTTCGTTTTGTAGTAGTGAAATTAAGGTAAAGAACTGGAATTGCGGTTACATATTTGAGAGGTCCCCTTAATCGTTCCTAATATAGATAACCTGTGATATATTTGTTTTGCTTTTTCCATTTAATAAATAATGTTTCACTAAACGTGACTTTTCTTTAAACCAACGCAATATAATAGAAAAATATTACATATTTTGTAAATACAGTCGTCAATAAGAAAACAATATATACTTCACTTATTAACTCTCTCCTCTCTAAACTTATTTCCTAATATTTGCATCACCTGGGCGTGTGGCACGCCGGGACTCCTGTAAGTGGCATAGTTCTCCTTGACGAATAAAGCGAAGCCTGTTACTGGCTTTTTTGGAGTCGGTGTAACTGGCACAACTGCCACTTCTCCGTTTTTGTCTTTCTTGTTGATATAAAGCTCGTACTTTCCGCTGCACCGGCGGCAATGTTGCGTCTCGACGTTAATAGACTTGCTGTACCTACCGATTCTAAAATACAAAAGTCACTTAACAAGGTTACGTCGAACGTGAAAGGCGATTCTATGGACGTTCATGTAAATTTTCAGCTTAATGGGAGTTTATACAAGTGTCTATTATTTTCTGTTTAATAAAAGTTGTTTCTTGAAAATGAGCCGTTAAGTTTGAAAGTGGCATAACCCCATTGGTAGTTTGCTGTTATTTCAATACAAATTGTAGATTTAACAAGCAGAGTGACATGAGTATTTCATACATATGTTTTTAATTTGTAAACATCTATACATGGAATTAAGCCATTTCCAAAATAACCATTTCAAGCAAAGAATTCCACTTACCTATGACCACAGTCTTCACACTGGTAATAGTATTTATGATTCAAATTATAATTATGACATCGTTTGATCGGAGGCAATTCTTTGAAAGCCGTCATCGCTTTAAAAGTCCTGAAAAATCATCAAAGTGATTAACAAGGCGAGAAATTAACTGCTAAGAATTTTTCCTTTATTTCTGAGGAAAACAGTACAGAGAATTGTGACATTTCTCTTTAGTGCCAACATCAATAAATTGTAATCTTCGAAGTTTCAAATTTGGACTCCAATAACTTCCTAAGTAATCACTATATAAACTTCAAATCACACAGACAAACACAGAGCGAGAACCCACAGCGAAAAATTAATTGCTAAGAATTTGCCATTTGTTTCTGAGGTAAACATTCCAGAGGATTGTGACGTTTCTCTGTTGTACCAACGTAAATTTTAATCTCTGAAGTTTGTAATTTGGTCTCCAATAACTTCCTAAGTGATCACCATATAAACTTTAAATCAACCACAAATACAGAACGGAAGACAGTACGAAGCCCAGATTACTATTATAGATGAAAATGGTGAAAACCTCACCAGAATCAAAACTGTAAAACCAACAGTGCGATATAAATCTTCTTCCCAGCCAGGAAAGTCCGACGTAACTTACCATGCCTTCCAATAATTCCCGTGATTACAGATCACCTTGTCGATGATCCAAGTCGCAGCGTGACACATCTCGTGGATCAGAGTGTCACGCAACCTCTCCGGCGAATCTATCACTTTCTCTGCTAATATTATCGTCACGCCGGTGAGTTGATGTGCCGTCGTATACCTGCACGAGCCTGCGGTGTTACGGTAATTAGTACTCCATACGTATTTGACGTCGGTCAGTTTGTCGTCGAACACTTTCTCGTTGTACAGGACGTGAAGCCTACGCGTCAGCTCGTCCTTGTGGGCTTTGAAGTTGCCTCTGAATATTCTGGCAGACGGATCGCATTCGTACAGAGGAACGGAGGCTAATGGAGTAAATGGATTATTAGTAACAGTGCACGACGATGAAGATGAAGTTGTATTGTAATGAAATCTAGTCTGTACCGTTAATGACTGAGTGTGATTACAAATCACCAAATAAAGCTCAAATATGTACGCAATGATCCTATTTTTTCTTTAATACCATATTTCTGTGCCCTAGTGGCAGACAAACGCAACTCATTTTTTGTGTAAAATGGGCTTACAGAAGCTTCCTATTATACAAATTCCGTTTAATTATGTGGCAGGAGATGGTAACTCCAAGTTTCGCGGTTAAAGATTACCCTAGTACGACTGGTATCTATAATGTTGTTTGTGTTAAACAGTCGTAAAGCACTTTAGATTAAAGGGATTGACCATTCCACGGCAATGTCATAACACATCCGCCATATTTGCTGAGGGGTAAACAATAAACAATTTATAACCATGTTATAGAAGCATTCCTGAATACTGAATTTTTACTTTTTGTCTTACACTGATAATAGTCATTACAAAAGTAAAAAAATTATAGTGATTTTTCTATTTTGTTATATCAACTTTATAATTTATATACTGTCTTAAAAAAGCATTTAATTAACCAGGAGAAATAAGGAATATGAAGTAGATATATAAGTTATAGTAAGTATAAGTAGATGAAGCAAAAAATAAAAGCAAACCAGTTAAACGCACAACAAACAATATAAATACATTAGTCACACTATTACCACACTGGTCAAAATCAGGTGACCTGGAATAGTCAAATAGATTAAAGAAGTTAGGTTAGGTTCTGCAGAGTCTACTTCAATTGTAGGGGAATTATGATATAAGAGAAAATGAATACAACACTTTCTTGATATTCTAGAGCAAATACCAAAATTGTCTCCTTGAAAGACTAGAGACGATATGAGTTACGCACTAATATTGGGAAAGCATATGGAGCATCAATTCTACAGGTGAAAATCACTGCAAGTGGTCTTCATGGTTCAGCAGTTTGAACTGTGGATCACTTCAAGGACCATAACTTTGCACCTTCTGAAGTAGATATCTAATCCAAATAAGAAACAGAACGTGGATCTAAAGAGTGAAGCACCAGACCACATACAAATTGATGTAACTAAAGTTAAGATGATTTCTACAACTGAAATAAATTGTGGTTCATCATACACCCCTTTAGAGATGGGCTAATTGAACAAACCCTCAAAAAGTAACCAATTATGACAATTATGGGACTGGCAGCAACTCATAGGGCCCTCTGGAACTACACTTTACAAGAAGAAGCAAGTAATGTCATTCGATGACATTATTACAATGGGTTTCTCTTCAATTTCATGATTATTACCGTAATATACCCATTAGAGGGCGTAAAGGAGGAAATGATCAAGATGAATAATGCTGTGTTTCTAAAATGATGACTGGACAATTTCCTCTACTTTCCTTCCTCACTTCAGTTTCATCAATATCATTTATGTTCTTTTTGATCCATTCAAAAGTGTGTAAAATAAATTTTTAGTTCAATTAGAATCCTTTAAGATATGTCCTACTTGTTCTTTTTTGTAGAGATAAACAATTTAAGTACCAAAAACTTACAACAGGTAGTTTATATAACAAAGGTTTTTGCCTACTCTACAGGGGTACCATCTTAGGTATGAGCTTAAACATAAGATTCGTTGCATTTGTACTTTCTTTCCTCACTTCAGTTTTATCATTATTATTCATTTATGATCTTTTCGATCCACCAAAAGTTTGTAAAATAAAGTTTTCATCCAATTAAGATCCCTTAAGACACATTCCACCTGTTCTTTCTTGTAGAGGTAAACAATCATAAGTACCAAAAACTTACCACACGTAGTAAGGTTTTTACATACTCTAAACATAACTCTTAAACATAAGATTTGTTGCATTTGTCTTTGACAAGTGATAATTTACTTTCGCATTCAAAATTGATCTAATTTTGCAATTTCTTTAAAATCTAATTACTCAGATATACGACTGTGTAAAATGTTCGACGTCACCTGACAAAGATTCCAGAAAAGTGTAACTTTTCTTCGTTGGAGTACGTTTGAACGTAGCCTCGGCAGTTCCGATATCCGATTCCGTAAACTGTGGGCCACGAAGCACGGGAGTATCGAATAATTTCCTGCGAACCTCCTGCTGGTGAGGGCTTTTCACGGTTTCCTTAGAAATGTGCTTCCTAAAAGTGGTCGAAAAATGAGCGATCTGAGGTAACCGCGACGTAACGCTGACCTTTCTGAGCAGATCGGGTCATTTGGTAACTTGTAACGATTTCTCGGCTTGGGTTCCGTTCTCGGCAAGATCTGATCCCTGTTCTTCCTCCATGCTTCGCCGTACGCTTCGTCGAGGATAGATTCCATTGCAGCAATGTCCGGATCTGGGTGAAAAATGGAAAATCGTGAGATTAGACACCGAAATCATTGATCAAATAATTAAAAGGTGATCGAGATTATATGTTCGAACACCCACTAATGCTGAAACCTCCAAACCAGCGTTTCGTTATTCATTTAATGGTAAGGAAGTAATGGATAATAAAGCCCTAAGAAAATGAAATGACACTGTTTCATACAGAATTTTGATTTTCCAAAATTCACAAGAGTACTCTACCCTTATGAACCATTTTACAATAAATAATTCAAGTATCAAAGAAATACATTATTAAAGCAATAAGATACAAGGTTTACAAGCACTCTATATGAATCTGACCCAGAAACATAAAATGTTATCGTTACCATTACCATTCTAAGTTCTAATGATATTCTATCTTAGTAAGAATAGAAAAGGGTTAGTTGCCCCATTTTAGAAGAATTTGTCAATGAGTCAAAAGAGTTCTTGTTTCCGAGATATGCGAACTACTTTTGATACAACAAAACAAGTTTTCTACAACAAACACCATGATATCAAAAATAATTATCTTGGTCAAGGTTTGCTATGGATTGTAAAACGGTTGTCTTAGCTCAAATCATCCTTTTGGAATAATTCTGTTATTGCCAAGCTACACTGACATTATTAATAACTTACAAATGTGTTACCTACTTATTTAATCTGTAAAATAGTAATGCACTACAAGTTATGAAATACTAATAACGTTTTTATTAACAAGAAAAACTAAATTGCAGTAGGATTAGAAAACTTTAACGCAATGACTTAGACAGATTTTGACACCCAAAAAATGACTGACATAAATGTAGAATGGAAGCTACCATAATTATTTTAAAATCCATGACCATCCTTGGCCAAGTTAATTTTTGATATTATGGTACACCTAATGGAAAGTAAACTTTGTAGGAAGCAATAGACTTCATATTTTGAACAAAAGGAGTGAACAGGAGAATGTTGCGAACCCCAAGGAACCCTTACCCTTAGGGTAATTACCGAAACCCGGAAGAAATCGACGGGAAATCAAATAACTCCCAAGTCATTTACTTATCTGAAAAATAATTTAATTCGTTCTGGAATACGTACATGAGAGTTACCTGCGTACACTACCTGCCTAAAGTAATGCTCACTAAACGACTATCGTTTCCTAATAAATTGTGGGAAACAAACCATAGTAACATTAATAACAATTGAAAACTCGGTTGCTATGGAATATATACAGTGCGAGCCGGAAATCACCTGAATCCCGTCAAGAGGCAATCACATACCGTCAATAGATGCGCAATACGGCAAAATAGGAGTTAAATTGAAGTAAGAGAATGTTTTAAAAAATGTACGCGGAAAATCTGAAATACGGATCTGTTGTTATACCCAGAAAACTTAAGGTAGGTATCTCTTCCCGATTGCCCGGAAACCTGGCACTTTGCATGCTTATAGGTTTCGTTCCCAAAAATCTGAAAACCCCGAATTTTGCTTTCCAATGGGGTGAAAAATAGGGGTGACACTCATTTCTGTCGGTTGTGTCCAACATGCATTCTAGAGAAGACGTTAGAAAATAGTTTACAGGGATTACATCATTGCAAATTGCGCTTGATCCGACCACTATACGTCAGATTGTTTAATGGTCACTCTACAAACTCCTTCGCTAAACTCCACAAGGACTCTAAAATAGACAGTTTAACTAAATTTTTCCGAAATCTGAGTTTCAATACAAACTAGATATCCTGGCCAATTGCATACCCTCGATCAATTTTGTCAATTTTCTATATAAAGCGTCACAACTTCAAAACTTCTTTATAAAAAGTTCTAAAACCCACGATTATTTTTAAAAATACTTCAATGAACAATCAACAACAATAATATGAGTTCTAATGTGTTTAATTAATTATTTAAACTTTACAAATTGCAACTTCATCCAATCAGTCAGATTATTAATAAACACTTATAACTTCAAAACCCCTTCATAAAAAGAGTTGAAACTCACTATGTTTCCTAAGAACCCTTATCAACAAGCTCAATGAGTTATATAATGTAATGAGTTAATTTTCTTTCATAAATTTCTAAAATTATTGGAAACTGCCAGTTCATCCGACTACTAGGTCAGATTGTTTAATGAACACCGACAACTTCAAAATTCCTTCACTAAAAGAGCTGAAACTCGCTAAATTTCCCAAGTACACTTCAATAAACAACTTTAATGAGTTTCACAGAAATCTGAGATTCTATACAAAAATTATGAATTTTTGAAACTAGAAGTTAAAGTAAGTGGCAACTACACTCGTTCAATTGTCAATTTTTACATAAAGCGTCTCAACTTCAAAACTTCTTTATAAAAAAAAACTTGATAAGAACACTTCAATAAACAGTTAACGACAATAAATTGAGTTTAAATATGATTTAAGAGTTTTTAATCTTTGCAAATTAATTACACCCGATCAGTCAGATTGTTAAATAAACAACTGCAACTTCAAAACTCACTCAGAAAAAGGATTGAACTCACCAAGCTAGACACTTCAATAAAGAACTCCAGTGAGTTTTAATCAGTTCAGTGAAATAACAAAATAGCAAATAAATTAGTTAAAAAAAACAAAAAAAACACGCTTTAATGGAAAATCAAACTGAAAAGGTAAAAATATGTTTTTTTAGAAATAAGAATAGTATAACGAGAAAATAGATATTATTGTAATAAAGCATGGGGTGCTTCTTGTACAATAATTTTATACTAATCGTACTGATAAAATATTTTTAATAGTAGCATATATCAAGCACCCCACGCTTTATTACAATAATATCTATTTTCTCGTTAATTATGCTCATCTTACTTCTAAAGAAAATACTTTTAGCTTTTTAGTTTGATTCACCATTAAAGCTTGTTTTTTAGTCTTTTTTAAATCATAATTTATTTTTCTACTTCACTATCACCCTGTTAACTTTGAGCAATCAAGTTCATAATAAGCTTGTCTAGCAGCAAGCAATCGAGTGCCTAGATAAAATTATGATGTGGTTATTAAATTATTGTACTGTCATTAGTTCTTAATAAGTATGTGAAGTTTCGAATTAGTCTAACGTTGCTAACATTTTTAACTCAGTTGTGAATTACATTATAAATGAAGGTAAGTTTTCGAAAAATAACATAACGGCAACATAGTAAAGTGTAGAAAGTTACTCTAGCTTAAGGCATGATTCCTGCCCAATCGACGATAACGTGGAAGTTCTCGTAAGTTGATGAAGTTTCTGTATATTTTCCTTCCAGTACTAATAATGTGTGTTCGAATTGACTCGCGACATTCCTAAACTCAAAATTAATATCTAGAATGGGTTAGATCAAGATGATGAAAAAACAAAAAAAGAAGGCAACAGCACGTGGTGTTCCCAAGCGGTCACCCATCCAAGTACTAACCACGCCCGACATTGCTTAGCTTCAGTGATCGGACGAGAACAGGCGTATTCAATGTGGTATGGCCGTTGCCAACAATTATAGTTTATCCCTGGATTTTCTACAATTAAATGTGTCATTAAATATATCCAAAATAAACTACAAAATAATGATTTGGTTATTTAATTATAGTACTACTGTCATTAGTTCTTAATCAGTATGGGAAATTTAGAATTAATCTAACGTTTGAAAGTAAGGAGCGACAACCTAGCAGTGAAATAGGCAAAAAAATAGATGTACATATTGAAAAATACAGTCACCCTAAGCTTAGTTGTGAATTACCCTTATAAACGAACGTAAATTTTTGAAAAATAACATAAAGGCAACATAGTAAAGTGTAGAAAGTTACTCTAGCTTTAGGCATGATTCCTGCCCAATCGACGATAACGTGGAAGTTCTCGTAAGTTGATGAAGTTTCTGTATATTTTCCTTCAAGTGGTAATAATGTATGTTCGAATTGACTCGCGACATTCCTAAACTCAAAATTAATATCTAGAATGGGTTAGATCAAGATGATGAAAAACAAAAAAAGAAGGCAACAGCACGTGGTGTTCCCAAGCGGTCACCCATCCAAGTACTAACCACGCCCGACATTGCTTAGCTTCAGTGATCGGACGAGAACAGGCGTATTCAATGTGGTATGGCCGTTGCCAACAACTATAGTTTATCCCTGGCTTTTCTACAATTAAATGTGTCATTAAATATATCCAAAATAGACTACAAAATAATGATTTGGTTATTTAATTATAGTACTACTGTCATTAGTTCTTAATCAGTATGGGAAATTTAGAATTAATCTAACGTTTGAAAGTAAGGAGCGACAACCTAGCAGTGAAATAGGCAAAAAAATAGATGTACATATTGAAAAATACAGTCACCCTAAGCTTAGTTGTGAATTACCCTTATAAACGAACGTAAATTTTTGAAAAATAACATAAAGGCAACATAGTAAAGTGTAGAAAGTTACTCTAGCTTTAGGCATGATTCCTGCCCAATCGACGATAACGTGGAAGTTCTCGTAAGTTGATGAAGTTTCTGTATATTTTCCTTCAAGTGGTAATAATGTGTGTTCGAATTGACTCGCGACATTCCTAAACTCAAAATTAATATCTAGAATGGGTTAGATCAAGATGATGAAAAAACAAAAAAAGAAGGCAACAGCACGTGGTGTTCCCAAGCGGTCACCCATCCAAGTACTAACCACGCCCGACATTGCTTAGCTTCAGTGATCGGACGAGAACACTTTTTTACTTTTTTTTTTTACTTTTATATTTTTATTATGCTATTTACAAATGGTGGTAATTGTCCTATTGTTTCTAAATATATGTACATTGTATTTACAGTTTGGGAGTGGTCCCTGTCTAAAACTGGCCGAAAACGGTGCTTACGCAGCGCTGCGTATTCGGTCAGTGTGGCCGGTGGGATGGCCAATTGCCGGCGAGTGACAATTTTTCGGTTGCGCGGGTGCTTCCATTTCCTCGCATGCGTTGCGAGATTATGGAAGGTTTCTGTTTGTGGTACTGTCGTACGCCTCGAGGGCTGGTTTTTCGGTTTTGATGGGTCTTAATTACTCAGCAGTTCAGTAGGGCAGGGAGGTGAATACCTTACTTTTAGGTATGGATTTGCATATATTGATCTATTATCTCGTGAACAGGGTAAGGGCCTGATGGATGAAGCCGTGTTTGAAGTTAATGGCTGTTTGCCGGTTTATATTTTGGATGTTCGTAGTTAGGGGATTTGTGATTATTTGCTGCCTGTAGAATTTCTCTGCTTTTTGCAGGATATAAGGTTTGATCATTGGCATGTGTGCTCTTTCGTGAATGAGATGTATGGGAGTGTATCTGTTACTATTTGTGATGATGCGTAAGATTTTATTTTGAATGACTTGTATTCTATGAATGAGTGTAGTTGATGCGGAACAAAAGACGTTGCTGCCGTATGTTAATACGGGTCGTATCATTGTTTTGTATACTAACAGTTTTGTTTTAAGAGATGCCCTGCTTTTTTTTGTTAATTAGGGGGTATAAATTTTTGACAATTGTGTTAGTTTTGTCGGTTAAGTATTTTATGTGGTGTCGCCATGCCAATCTCTTATGGAGTACGATACCTAAGTACTTTACTTTATCTGCTTCCTGTATAGATGTTCCGTGGATTTTTAATTTTTTGAAGATTTTTGTGTCATTTTTTTTAATGGCAAAATTTACCTGTTCTGTTTTGGTGGGATTTATGTCTACTTTTAGTGATTTTAACAATGGGGTGACTTTTAGGTCGATGTGGTACTGTAGCTGTCTATTTGCTACCTCTGACGAAAATGAGGAGGCGAATAGACAGACATCATCGGCGTATAGTGCGGTATCCACATGCGGTGATTTTGGAAACTCTCTAGTGTAAAGTGAGTATAAAGTTGGGGAGAGGGGCGATCCTTGCGGTACTCCTCTTTCCATTTCCTTTATCTGGGATAGGCTGTCATTTATTCTCACTTTAAACTTTCGTTTTGATAGAAATGAGTGAATTAGTTTAGTAAAATACTTAGGTACATTGGTGTTCAGTAGATTATTTATTAGGCCGGGGGTCCACATTGTATCGAAGGCCCGTTGCGTGTCCAGGAATATTGCCACAGTATTTTTATGTTTTTTGAAGTTTTCTTTTATTGAATGGGCAATACGGATCACCTGTGCTTCTGTTGAGCACCCCGGTCGAAAGCCATACTGTTCATTCGGTATTAGTCTGTATTCGGAAACGAAATACTGTAGTCTGGATAGTATAAGACTGTCCAGTATTTTTCCGAGTATGGGGAGTAGTGATATCGGTCGATAACTGGAGACGGTATTTGGTTCTTTGTTTGGTTTTAGAATGGGTACTATTACTGCTGTCTTAAGGGCATCGGGGTAGTACTGGTTTTTAAAACAGGAATTGTATAAGTAGTTAAGTTTTATTATAGCTTTCTGTGTTAAATTTTTGATGATTCTATTTTCGATGCCATCAATACCTGGTGCTTTATTGTTTGGGAGTACTTTAATGATCCTTTTTATTTCTGTCGGAGAGACTAACATGTCTACGATTTGTTTTTGTGATAAGCGAAACTTTTTATTTGTGAATTGGTCCACCCTGTATTGTATGTGGTTGTGTTCCAGTTGGTTGGGAGTATTTGTGTGTAGAGATTTCCAATAGTTTGCAAAACCTTGTGCTTTTTCTCCATCCGACAGAAGATCTCTATTGCCAATTTTTAGTGGGGGGACGCTATGGAATTTGCTTTTGAGTTTTTTTGTCAGATTCCAGATCGAGTTGTTTTGCACGGAGGCCGACCTGACTTTGTCGTCCCATAGTCGTTTGCGAAATCTTTTGATGTTTTGTCTCGAATCTCGTTTTAATTGCAAGTATCTGACTCTATCTTGCTCTCTGCCGTGCTTATGCCAAAGTTTTCTGTAACGTGCCTTCTCCTTCATTTGGAGATTAATGAGCTGAGGGAAATTATCCCTGAATATGTCTATTTTTATTTTTTCAGTATGTTTCTTTGCTAGGGTTTGGAGAATTTTAGTAATATTTTGGAATTCCATTTCCAATTCGCGTTCTGTAAAATTTCTTTTATTGATGTTGATTTTCTGATTTAATTCATTTTTAAAGTTTTCCCAGTTAGTATTTTTATATGAGGTGATGTGTCGTATTTGCGATTTGTTATGTTGGACATTGATGTTAGCTACGATTGCGTTGTGATCTGAAGACACCGCGAACATGGAGATGGGTCTAGTAACTTTATTTATATTTTTATAAATCATTAGATCTATAGTGGAAGGGGTGTTGTTTCTGTTGTAGGGATATAAAGTGGGTTTTTTGGGGAATGCTATTAGGAAACCGTTATTATCTGTGAATAGTTTGAGTGTATTGCCATTTGGATTGTTTCTAGAGCATTTCCATTCTTCATGCTTACAGTTTAGATCTCCAATAATTAGAAGTTTATTACCTAGTTGAGTTAAGTTATTTAAATCGTGCATACTAAGAATGTTTCGAGGATTGTTGTAAGCCCCCACTATGATCGTACCGTCTTGTAGCTTTATTGCTAAATTTTCGATTGTAGTGTCTACTCTACTTCCTAGTGAAACGTGAGGAATGGTGTTTTTGATTGCTATTGCGACGCCTCCCCCTCTGTTTATGCTATGTCTGTCTTGTCTGTAAATATTATACCCCCTAATTTGAAGTTTATGATTAGTATTTAGTTTTGTTTCAGTGATTACCAGCAAGTCCAGCTTGTTATAGTATATGAAGTATAAAAGCTCGCTGTACTTTTTGTTTATCCCGTCTACGTTAATAGTCGCTATTTTAAGATTATTAGTGAGCATTTCTTAATATTTTGTATGTTTCCGCATCTAATTTGAACTGCTGCATAATCAAGACTACATCAAAGCCACTTACCGCTTGACTTATTCTGTTGTTTAAGTCCTGTAAGCAACAGCACGTGGTGTTCCCAAGCGGTCACCCATCCAAGTACTAACCACGCCCGACATTGCTTAGCTTCAGTGATCGGACGAGAACAGGCGTATTCAATGTGGTATGGCCGTTGCCAACAATTATAGTTTATCCCTGGATTTTCTACAATTAAATGTGTCATTAAATATATCCAAAATAAACTACAAAATAATGATTTGGTTATTTAATTATAGTACTACTGTCATTAGTTCTTAATCAGTATGGGAAATTTAGAATTAATCTAACGTTTGAAAGTAAGGAGCGACAACCTAGCAGTGAAATAGGCAAAAAAATAGATGTACATATTGAAAAATACAGTCACCCTAAGCTTAGTTGTGAATTACCCTTATAAACGAACGTAAATTTTTGAAAAATAACATAAAGGCAACATAGTAAAGTGTAGAAAGTTACTCTAGCTTTAGGCATGATTCCTGCCCAATCGACGATAACGTGGAAGTTCTCGTAAGTTGATGAAGTTTCTGTATATTTTCCTTCAAGTGGTAATAATGTGTGTTCGAATTGACTCGCGACATTCCTAAACTCAAAATTAATATCTAGAATGGGTTAGATCAAGATGATGAAAAAACAAAAAAAGAAGGCAACAGCACGTGGTGTTCCCAAGCGGTCACCCATCCAAGTACTAACCACGCCCGACATTGCTTAGCTTCAGTGATCGGACGAGAACAGGCGTATTCAATGTGGTATGGCCGTTGCCAACAATTATAGTTTATCCCTGGATTTTCTACAATTAAATGTGTCATTAAATATATCCAAAATAAACTACAAAATAATGATTTGGTTATTTAATTATAGTACTACTGTCATTAGTTCTTAATCAGTATGGGAAATTTAGAATTAATCTAACGTTTGAAAGTAAGGAGCGACAACCTAGCAGTGAAATAGGCAAAAAAATAGATGTACATATTGAAAAATACAGTCACCCTAAGCTTAGTTGTGAATTACCCTTATAAACGAACGTAAATTTTTGAAAAATAACATAAAAGCAACATAGTAAAGTGTAGGAAGTTACTCTAGCTTTAGGCATGATTCCTGCCGAATCGACGATAACGTGGAAGTTCTCGTAAATTGATGAAGTTTCTGTATATTTTCATTCCAGTACTAATAATGTGTGTTCGAATTGACTCGCGACATTCCTAAACTCAAAATTAATATCTAGAATGGGTTAGATCAAGATGATGAAAAAACAAAAAAAGAAGGCAACAGCACGTGGCGTTCCCAAGCGGTCACCCATCCAAGTACTAACCACGCCCGACATTGCTTAGCTTCAGTGATCGGACGAGAACAGGCGTATTCAATGTGGTATGGCCGTTGCCAACGATTAGAGTTTATCCCTGGCTTTTCTACAATTATATGTGTCATTATTAAATATATACAAAATAATGATTTGGTTATTTAATTATTATTGTACTGTCATTACGTCATTAGTAATCAGTATGCGAAGTTACGAATTAATCTAACGTTTAAAAGTGTGTAAAAACCGAGTTCAGAAGTGTCGGTTACAAATAACAAACAAACATACTAGTGAAGCTAATATAAAGCGTGTAAATTTCAAGACATAAAATCGATTTGTTCGAGTGATTTGCTAATAAGACATTTAGTAACGTTCCAATAATACTATATCCAATAAAATTCAGGTCCGGCGCAGAAATTTAGATTCGATGAACTAGAGTTTATGCTAATTTTTGGATAATTTTGCTTTTTGATCTGGAGACATTCCAGAGAATGATATCTACACTTATTATACAAATATTTATTCAGATTCTATTGCAATTTCCGCCTAACAAATTTACTGCATTGATTAATTTTTGGTCTATGTTTTTCCAAGGTTGTATTAAGAGCATATTCTGCCAATCCTGAATTTCATCTTTTAGTTTATACATTAAATTATCATTTTACTGAAGTGGTACCAGTTTCAGAAATACACCCAAAATTACATTTAATGAGAACAATTTTGTTATTTCCAAATTGCATTTGTTTATGCATGAATAGTGAATAAAAGTGGAAGTGTGTTTTGATCACCCTCGATACGCCCTCATCTACGCCATTATGACGTGGAAAACCCAAAATGTTCAAGAAAACTTTATTGAACATACTAAATAAATTACGCGAATATGCATTCTGCATACTGCAATATACTTATAAATATAAGTGTTTCGTAACTTTATAATTACATCATCGAGTGGTGATCTACAATTTATGAAAACACCATCTTTAAGTAAACTATTCCTAATGAAGATATTCCAGCAAAACTACACCTGAACATTATAAAAAAAAAATCATTACTTAACGTCATTAAAAATCAAAACTAGTAAAAACAAAATTTTTATTCCAATGCTCAAACAAACTTGAGCTCGGATGGTTTGATAAAATTTGCATTGTCTGCTCTCCATTATCCTTTTGTAAAAAGCAACTCACCTTGTACGGGTTCTGAGATTTTTCCATCATCCGAAGATTCACTATCGGAAAACGAATCAGCCTTGTTCAGTTCGGTGTCACTGTTAGCTGATCCAGAATCTGAGTCCGAATCACATAACTTCTTAATTGCACTAACGAAGGGGGATTCTTGAACCAAATTAGTGCTAGTCTTGAACAAATTCTGCCGGAGACAGCTCGATTTCGTGTCCAAGTAAGGATTTTTATACACAATGGAAGTTCTAGGTTGTCTAAAAGATGAGTTTTACAAAATATTCTCAGAGACTTTCAATTTAATAATCAAGTCACTTACATCTCTGAATGAGCATCTTTTGGGTTTCTTACAATTTTCCTTTGTCTAGGTTCAGTTTGTGGTACAATAGTTTCTACGGCTTTCCTGGATGTTGTGGAGCTGCTGTTACCTAAAATTGGCATCAGATTAACTAGCACACTTTCTAGCATTATTTTGTTTCCATTACGTTTCTTTTTAAAAATAAACGCAACTTACCTTGTACCGTTTTTGTGAGTTTTTCATTAGTAGATAATAGGTCATCTTTGTCTGATTTACTATCACTATTAGCTGATTCAAAGTCTGATTCCGAATTGCACGACTTTTTTGTCTCTTTATACAAGTTAGGGGTTGTTTTAGGCTGTCTAAAAGAGAAGCATTTTAGAAAGCATTCACAATACGATAATGAGACTTTAAATTTAATAACCAAGTCACTTACATCTCTGAATGAGCATCCTTTGGTTTTCTTACAATTTTCCTTCGTCTAGGTCCTGTTTTTGGTACAATATGTTCAACGGCTTTCATCGATGTTGTGGAACAGCTATTACCTAAAATTGGTACTACATTGGCTAGCACACCTCATATTATTAAACATAAACGCAACTTACCTTGTATGGATTTTGTGCCTTGATCATCATGAGATGATTCATTAGCAGATACTAAGTCAGCATTTTCTGATTCACTATCACTATTGGCCGATTCAGAATCGTACGACTTCTTCACTTCTACCAATCGAGATTTTTGAAACAAATTTTGTTGGAGACTATCCGACTTTGTTGTCTCCTTATCCAAGTTAGAGGAAGTTTTAGATATTCTAAAATACATAAGGGCTTCAGAAAATATTCACAACTAGGATAATGAGACTTTAAATTTAATAATCAAGTCACTTACTTGTCGGAATGAGTGTTTCTTAGTTTTGTTACAAGTTTGCTTGGTCTAGGTTCCGTTTTTGGTAAAATAGCTTCTATGTCTTTCCTCGATGTTGTGGACCACGATTTCACCTGTATGGATTCTGTGACTTGATCATCATTAGATGATTCATTAGCAGATAAGTCAGCATTTTCTGATTCACTATCACTATTGGCCGATTCAGAACCGTACGACTTCTTCACTTCTACCAATGGAGATTTTTGAAACAAATTTTGTTGGAAACTATCCGACTTTGTCTCCTTATCCAAGTTAGAGGAAGTTTTACACCTTCTAAAATACATAATGGATTCAGAAAATATTCACAACTAGGATAATGAGACTTTAAATTTAATAATCAAGTCACTTACTTGTCGGAATGAGTGTTTCTTAGTTTTGTTACAAGTTTGCTTGGTCTAGGTTCCGTTTTCGGTAAAATAGCTTCCATGGCTTTCCATGACTTATCCTGTATGGATTTTGTGTCTTTATCAGATTCATTAGCGGATAATAAGTCATCATTGTCAGATTCCCTGTCGCTTTCAGCCGAGTTATATTCTGATTCTGAATCACAAGACTTTTGTTCTATCGATGAAGAGTCTTGAAACAATTTTGCTTTGGTCCTGAATAAATTTTGCCGAAGACTATTCGACTCTGTTTCCTCGATATTCAAGTTAGAACGTTTATCCCGAATGGAAGATTTAGATCGTCTATAAGACACAACGAGGGTGATGAGATATTAAATTTAATAATCAAGTCACTTACTTCTCCGAATGAGTATCTTTCGGTTTTCTTACAAGTTCCCTTGGTATAGGTTCCGTTTTTGGTAAACTATGCTCCGTGTCTCTCTTCAATGTTGTAGAGCAGCTGATACCTAAGACAGACACGACATAGAATGGAACTAATCTAATACAATATGAAAAATATTATTTAAATGTTTCTTATGGTATGTAAAGTAGAAATAATTTGGGAAAACAACTTACCTTTCATGGATTGTTCATTTTCTTTATCATCGATTGAAGCGACAGAGAGCAATTCATCTTTTCGGGAGATTCTCTTCCTTACAGTAACGTTTTTGTGTATTGTAAAAACCTCCAATCGATTAGGTTTATTCAAATCTATATTTTTTAATAATCTGCCAATGGACTCCTCCTCTAAACTTGAGGTAATGTTAATAATGTCTTCATCATCCAAGTCACTGGATTTATTCAAATCTCTATATACCAGTTCGTTAGTAGACTTTTCATTTGAATCTGTATTAATTAAACCATCCCTGTTTTCCAAGCTATTAGGGCATTTATTCAAATCCATTTCTTGTAATAATTTATCAAGAGACTTCTCTTCTGAAGTTGAGGTAATATTAATAATATCGTCCACACTTTCGGACTTATTTAAATTTATACTATCGATAGATCTCTCATGTGAACTCGATACATTATTAAGATCATCGATGTCCTCTGAACCCCGAGTAATTCCATCAGGTTCAGTTTTGTTACCTGAAGATTCATTTAACTTCACGTTATTCGGTGATTCATTACATAACTTACTATCATTTAAACTCCTATCTGAACCACTAATAACGTCAGAGCTATTCAATCTTTGAACAGATTTCTTAGGACCGAAAAACTCGTTAATTTTCTTGCACTTGTCCCAGTCGAACGTCGAATTAACCACGTCCCCCCTCTCTTTGGGTACACAACCAGAACCTCCCAAAATCGTCGATAATTCGTTAAAGGCCGTCGAATCTCCCGTTTCCAGCTCGATGTCATTTATCCACCGTTCAATGTCTTTCATTCTATCCGGTCTAGCGACGATTCGTCCGGCTGATTCGAATGAATTATTTCGTCTTGTAGAATCATCAGATTCCGTCGAACTTTCTATGACGATCGTATCTTCTTTGATCGGTTTCGGTGCTCTCTTGACGAAGACGGAACTGCGTCTTTTTAGCGATTGTCGCAGGGCCAGAAACGTCGGACCTACAGCAAAGTTTGTTTATTAGTTCGAGGATATTTAACATTCTATATAAAGAAGTAAAATGGAATGCTCCTTTGGATGGTAATTTAGTGAAGTTTGATTAGACTTGCCTTTCCTGTGGAAGTTATTTTTCACCTTTACTCGTGGCGACATTGTAGACAAGAGTTGTATAGATTCCTCCATTTGTCCAGCGATGAACCCTCAAGGCCCCAAATCACACTAGGCTAGTGCGGCCTAGGTTTAGGTTACCAGACCAATTTTTACAATTTAAATGCTTAAAAAACGTTAGCAGTTAGCAATAAAACACAAAACATATATACCTATTACCTATGAAGTGTCACGAAAGCACAAAACACGAGTTTATTTTCTCATATATTAAGTCCTGTGGTTGTATCACAGAACTCAAATGTTTTTAGTGAGCTCTACGTTTCAAAAGCATGGTGGAATTTTTAAATTTTATGCCCTCGAAAACTCCAGATGCAATACCTCATAATTTCCAGATATTGGTAAATACTATCATCCTATTGAAGAAATTAGACATTATAATTCCCTGTACCCTGGCACATTGATAAATTACTACATCTCAACAAATGTTTATTCAAGTAGATCAAAAATACAAAAGTAGAAACAAAATGTTATGACATAAGCCTTCATAAATTCACATTCGAAAAAATGGAAATAAAGACTAATCAAGAAATGAACAATTTAGACAGCTACTTTTACATATAATAGTACACAATAAAACATTAAAATCACAAACTTAACCTACATTCACTTAAATTGATATTAAAACTAAAATGGGAAACGTTAAATTTAGATATTTTTCTTCGGCAATCGCTTAAAACAGAGGATAGGAAAAATATTTAGCAATCGAGAAAGAATAAAAATGTACCTTCAAATGTTGGTCGTTCGAGATTAAGATTAAGTGAAGTTTATCAAGAAAGGGCGTCAAGTACTTTGAATAAGTCCATTGTTGTATGGAGTACTATTAACATCACTAGTAGCAGTCCGCAAACCTTACCTAACTTAACCTAAATCAATTTGAAAACAGTGCTGTTGTTAGTTACATGGAAATTTATCGTACTTTCTTCAGTTCCACTTCAAAAACTAGAGTAGAGTTGCCTGGGATGGCTGGCGGGGAACCTTTCACGCCGTAACTACAAATAAAAATATATTATTAGCATCGAGTGCATCATACAAAAGAAACAGAAATTATTAAGACCATCATTAGATACTAAATTTTTGGGATTAATGCTACCAACTTTACTGCCACCAATTCATATGTTCCTTATACCCATTTTAATTTAGGACAAATAAAAACCGGTTTACTGGTGAAAGTCTACTTTGCCTGTTGACGCTTAAACCTCATTCGCAGCCTTCTTAAAATTCTGTGTACTTACGCCATGGCTGGAGGACATGTTATCCTTCTCTTCCCACCAACTTTCATTCCGACGACACCAACATCCCATCCTTTGATGACTTCACCCGCACCCAAACGGAAACGGAATCCACTACCTTTGGAAGCTGCATCAAAGACTTTATTGTTCTGCTTCAATCTGCCCTCATAATAAACCTGGAAGAAAATGAGCGTTCTTTAAGACATTATTGGAGTATTGTTATAAATACACTCACAGTAACAAATTTTCCATTCTTGGCCGGAGGTCCTTGCCCTTCCTTGATGTCCTCAATGATAACTCCCCCTTGGAGTGAGACCTCCTTTTTGTGAATCTGATTGCTTTTCGTCTCTTTATCCTGAACTTTGGCGCTCTTCTTTTTCTTAGGGACCACACCATTCTCTTCGACTTGCTTAGATTTCTTAAGGGCATTAAGCTTTCTGATATCTTCAGGCAATTCATCTTCGCTCAAAGAGCTACCTTCATCATTTTCGTTATCAACTGCATCCTAAGTGAAACAATTTCTTCATTAGCTATTTTTGTGTAAGGAATGGGGATTTACTTACATTTTCGTCTTCCTCTACCTGTTCATCCTCCTCACCCTCTTCATCATCATCTTCCTCGTCTTCCTCCTCCTCCTCCTCATCATCATCTTCATCATCTTCCTCCTCGTCCACATCTTTTTCTTCACTGTCATCTACTTCATCAGTATCTGATTCAATCTGACTATCTTCTAATGTGAATGACTCATCGTCATCATCTTCATCCATGGAAGCTCCTAGGAGCTCTGATTTGAAGTCAAAATCACTTGATTCTACTTTGGACTTTTTCGGTTGTGCTGAAGACATCGAGGATACTATTATTAAAAAGTAAAGGTTGAAATTTAAGGTGAAATCTCTTAACTTTCCATTAATGATTTCTTTCACGAATTCTAAATGGGAAGTTCGCTCTATTAAATCAGAAAACTTTTATTTGAAATGAATATATTACTAATGTTAAAGTTACAAGTGTCGAATATCAATATCAAACTAATTTTCGATATCGAGTCTCATGACGCGAATTAAATTATATTTAACTTACGGCCATTTATTTGATCTGCATTCCGTTTCTTCTTGGAAGACTTCTTCTCTTTTTCCACTTCCTCCAATTCTTCACTGCTTTCTTCAAGCAAGTATCCAGTTAGGTGGACATTGCATTTGCCATTTGTGGCGAACGATATCTCATTTCCCTCCTAACAATATCAAAAAAGTAAATTAGATCGATCGATTTCATACGATTCACAACAAACAAATAAAATTGCCTTTCATAATAATTTAAATTTAAAAACCTCAAAGGTCAAATCCAGAGCACATTGTAGTGGGCCGGAAGGCTTCAGGGTGCACAACAGGTACGTCCGTCCCTTATTTCCGCACATCACCTGGGCCGGCTCATCCGAACCAAAGGCAACGTCGAGGGCTGCCATCGAAATGTGGAACGGTTTCCTCACCTTTTGGGTGTACCGCCTCTGCGGTTCCATGATTAAACCTGGAAAAGATAGAGACGTAATCCACACAATATCACAGAAATGATGAACTGGGGTCTTGCATTGGTCGAAGGTTTGTTTTCGATGAGGTCTTATTTAAAATCCTAAAAAATGATCCAAGGCCCGATTGTGGCTAACTTCACGCCGAGGATAGTGAAGTTAGTTGCAGCGACGAGAAGTTGGCGCGTGCGCAAGGTGCAGTCTGCAGTGTTGCAATGTGATTTAATGCGAACCAAGAGAAGGACACAAGTCTATATGTCACTAAACTCTATGTAGTCAGTCAGATGCCTTTAAAGTTAGGCCAGAAATATCAAGTTGTATTGAAAAACTCTTTTGCATTTTACTGGAAATAAATTCAAATTCAAATAAAAGACTTGCTGGTTTCTACCACGATATTACCCAATAAAAGAGTCTACAGGCATAACTTCAAAGTACTACTCCTAGCCAAGAACTTCAATCGTCTCCGGAAGTCCAACTGGTGAGACATGGAATCGAAATCACTGGATATTAGTCAAAAGACGAAGGAAGTATTACATCCGGGGAGAAAGTTCCACATAGGCAGAAATGCAGACATGGAGCCACCGTACTGTCTGACGGAGCCTGGAACGTGTCTCATACAATAGACCTTGCAGATGGAAGAACTGGCGAACGTGTGCACCATCAGATTGATTACAATTAAGAGAGATTAAAGTGGTTTACATGATCTCACAAGAAGCTGTGGGCAGCGGCACACGTTACCAAAACCCGGCGTTCCGTTCGTTAATCACAAACTGTGATAGTACAGAATGTTACTGAAGATACTTCACTGTGGTATGCTGGGAGGGTAATACAAAATTTTGGGCGTACGATTCAGTTAAGTTTAAGCAAAACTCCCAACGGTTTTTTTTGTTGAAACGAATCGAAGAGAGCGGGCACGTGTTTCGAACAGTAAAAGCACTTACCCCAAAACATCTTGGCTGCGGTGAGCGGCACAACTATAGGAAATTAATTAGAGCTGATAATGAAATAGTCGACGAACTAAACCAATTTAATAAGACGTTCCTTCGCAGTAGAAAACTTGAAACAACAAAATGGTGGACGACAATTGCACAAGGAGGAAGCCGAATTTATACCGAGTTCGAGCGAAACCTTGACGAAGGTGGACGCTCCTCCCGCCACCTAGCATATGATTTGATAAACCTCGCGCGGTATATTTGAATTCCAGCCCGATTTTGCTAAATTTCCGTAATTAAGTACCAAACTACCGAAGCCAATCACCTCTATTACCCGAAAAATCGGCTGGAGATGCCTAATCTCAAGCCACATCGTTTATTACAAGCTAATTTTATAAGAACAACTAGTCTTTAATTATCTGACCAATCACAACTGTTCCCGGTATTAAATTTTCGTACTGATCTACCTCACAGAACTTAACCTGTCTACCACAAACAAACCATACAACATACTGTCCTGTGATTTGATTACTTTATATGTTGCGTGAGCTCCTAACCTATATTCTCGACGATGAACATTTTGAAAAAACCAAATTTAAAATGCGTAAAAGTGAGATTAAAACACACCTGGATAAAACCAGAAGGAACAGACACGAAAATAAACCTATACAACTGCGTGACGAAGAGGAAGGAACCTCTGATAGTAAGGAACCCAGGACTGATAAAGTGGTACACTTGCGGCCCCACGGTCTACGATTGTTCCCACGTAGGACACGCCAGTTGTTACGTTAAACTAGACATACTGCAAAACATCCTAAAACGTTACTTCAATTACGACATCACTACCGCTATGAATATCACAGATATAGACGATAAAATCATCAATAAGGCCAAAGGGTTCGGTGTTAAGTGCAAAGACCTCTCTGAGAGGTACGAGAAGGAGTTCTGGACCGATTTGAAGTGCTTAGGAGTTACGGAACCTAACATCATACTGAGAGTTACCCAAAATATTGATATCATCATAGACTTTATAAAAGAACTTAAACGCAAGGGGTATGCGTACAGGACCCAAGACGGCTCGGTTTATTTCGATGTCCGTAAATATGCACGTTACGGAAAATTGGAAAACGTCACAGTGGATCAAGAGGGCAGTGGCGACGTCAAAAAGTCTAGTTCCGATTTCGCTTTGTGGAAGAGTAAAAAAGATGGGGAGCCTTTCTGGAGTAGTCCCTGGGGTGACGGAAGGCCAGGGTGGCATATAGAGTGTTCGGCCCTCGCTTCAAACATATTAGGTAATAAAGCAGTTTACAATGATTAGAGAACACAAAATGTGGATGGATCCTTCAGTAGTGATTTATGGAAATTACCACAATACATTACCCTCTGTAATCTGAGATGCAATAATTCAACTTACTTACATGAAACTATGCGTGCATAGCAGGAATAATTTCGATTTGTAGAAGTATCTCAACACCGTATTGAATTTATGGATGCTGTAATACTTACACAGATTTTTTTCTATTTCCTTATTGAACGTTCATCCAAGTATGCTCATTTGGAATGCTTCATTTATCGTCGAATAACTGTAGTGATTAATGAAAATGTTTGAGAACCTAGAATATTCAGATTAGAGTAGAGGAGCCCAAAGAACTTGGACAGTCATTCACAATATTTCAAAAGGAATTCTGAATGAATTTCAACCTCTACTTTATACCTCCCGGAAATTCATTTTATTGTATCGTAGGTTCCAACTTCGATATCCACGCCGGCGGAATAGACCTGCGGTTCCCCCACCACGAAAACGAGGAAGCCCAATCCTGCTGCTACCACGACAACGCCCAATGGGTTAACTACTGGGTTCATACCGGTCAGTTGCATAGAACCGACTCGGAAAAAATGTCTAAATCCCTAGGCAACACCGTCACCATACAGGAGATGTTAAAGGAAACCTCGCCGGAAACCTTCAGGATGGCATGCCTGATGTCCTCGTACAGAAGCAGAATGGATTACAGTAAGGAGTTGTTGGAGAACGCCGACAACAATCTAAAAGTGTATAAACACTTCCTCGATTCATGTAAAGTGTTTAAGAGAGGTTTGTTGAAGTCGACTGTGAATAGTGATTTATTAACCGTGACTCTGAACAGATCTTACGAGACCGTTCGTGACGCCCTATGCGACGACTTCGATACACCAAAAGTCTTAAAAACAATGAACGAGTTGGTCGCTTTAACAAATTCTATGTTATACAATACGGCGACGTCGGAGAAAGCTAGCGGTATAGGCGAAGTGGTCGGCGTACAGAATTTTATTCAAAAACTTTTCGACGTGTTCGGCATTTCGTTGGAAGAAAAGTCAGAGAAAAGTGAGAATTTCAACCAACTCGTCGATGTTGTCGTTAATTTCCGGCAGAATTTAAGGCTGAAGGCGTTAGAAAATAGAAATTCGGATGTACTGGGAGCGTGCGACGATTTAAGGGACGAGTTGAAGAGGCAGGGTATACTCGTGAAGGATTACGGGAAAGCCTCTTCTTGGAGCATGTGAACAATTAACATTTTTATATTGAATGTACTGACTAGGACTAATCAGGTTTTAATTACAAAATAAGGGCGATTAGATAGGGATAATTAGATAGGTCGGATTAGTAGATTTTGATTTACAATTGATTTAAGGTTTAAAACTGTTCATTAAGGTAAAGAAATGACTATGCAAGAAATGCCTGTTTATGAAATTAAAAAGAAAATACCAAATTACTCCAATTTGAGGCTCTATTCCCCTCTGCTTCTTTTTAGATAAATAGATAGGTTTCCCTGTGTAGGGTTGATAGTCCCCCACAGGTGGCGGATACAGGAATGCCTCCTAGATATGGATGATACCAGGGAAATGAAATACTCGGGGCGGACCAAAACTATCATGACATTACCGATTTGAGACTACTGAAAAATGATTTCTTTAAGGACTGTGAAAATGAGGTGCGGAAAACAAAGAAAAACAAGCGCATTAGGTAAATAACTTTTCTCAAGATAATCACATAGCCGAGGCTACATACTGAAAAATTATAGTTTTCACGGCATAATGTTCTACAGATATTTGAAAGTTTTAAATGGTAGGGGGGACCTATAGAAAGATCACTGTATGGCCATATACAGCTAGAATGTCTCTATTTTTTTATAAACAATGGGTTAAGGTGTGAAAATCGACTTTTTCCTCATAGAATTTTCCGGTTGCATTTTAGAGAAAAGTGGTCAACAGGAAAGTTGTAGAGAATAAAAATACGGTTAATTTGGTTTTTTATAAATTAAAATCGATAATTATTAAACAATTGAGTTATTAGCAAAAAAACATCAATTTTTCATTATTTTATAAATGTTAATAACGTTTGCAATAATAGTGATAAGTGAAATGTGATACACGAATTATGAAGCCTTTAGGGGTCTTTATAGTAAGTGTGCAAAATTTCAGCCAGATCCGGTTATTAGTTTACGAGATATCTTATTTGTTTATCCCAGAGACTCAATGTTTAAACAATTTAGCTTGCCTAGGCTACAATCCTAGAGATATTTAATAAGATCGGATAGTTTCCTTGAATGCCGAACTATAAGTTAAGTTTGAAAAACACCTTTTTTTAATGAAATTGTTGTTAAAAAAATCATTTTAAAAAGGGGCTAATTTTTGCTTATAAACAAATTATCTATTGTTACACACGTTTTTAATAAATTGCATTGAAAAGGTGGTAAAAAACCTTTCATTTTTTTTAAAAAACGTTCTTCTGTCAATAGAAGCCGAGATAGCAACATTTTAAAAAAAAATCATATCTTCATTATTTATAAATATTAAGAGTCGAAATTTTCACCAGTTTTACATGAAGATCTAAATGTTAATATAGGATTTAGAGGTTTAATATCTATGCACCTTGAAAAAAGTTATAGCCCTTTAAAGTTAAGGTTTTTCGCTCAAGTGTACGATGTAGTGGAGAGGATAGCAGATCGTTTTGAAACCAAAACTTCAAATTGGACGCGCTAAATTTTTTTTCGATATCTCTGCTTCTAGGCAACGTAGAACCTTAAATTTTTTTTATTCTGGGGTAACTCGACGAAATATTAACATCTAACCTATTTTCATCGCCGTGGAAAGTTGGAAAATCTCGGAAAATTCAATAGATACAATTATAAGAATTTTTTTACAATTGAAATGCTACTATTTTGAAACAAACTCGTTGATGTTTATATTTTTTATACAATTAATATATATTTGCAAGTTAATTGTTATACATGTTAAAATATTTACTTATAAATAAAGACAATTATGTGTTTTTAACAATTTTTTTGTCCTAAATTGCACAACTCTTTATATTAACTGTAATTATAATAATGATGAAAAACAATGTCTTAATCTGGGCACAATTGTTATTGAAGAAGATTCAAACGGTGAGGAACTTGACAATGACTTCTTGCAAAAATGGCCCTTGAAGATGAATTAGAAGAGCCGGCAGAGAAAAAATCGAGGGATAGTGAAGTTCTTGATTGATGATATTCTTACATTTCCTGATTTTACTTTTAATGAACCTTAATTCAATAATATTAATTATAATAATAAATAGCATTTTACTAAAACAGACTATTTTCATCATTTTATAAATATCTGAAGTAAATATTTGTAATATTCATAACAATGAAATTGTAAAATGTACCAATTTTATACAAAATTTAAAAAACAAAGACTGCTGCAAAAAATTAGCATTTAAATTGTAAAAAAATGTGATCATTGTATGTATTGAATTTTCGGTGATTTTCTAGGGCGATAAAAAAATATTAATTGTATAAAAATATAAAATACAAAGATAATTGTATCTATTGAATTTTCCGAGATTTTCCACGGCGATGAAAATAGGTTAGATGTTAATATTTCGTCGAGTTACCCCAGAATAAAAAAATAAGGTTCTACGTTGCCTAGAAGCCGAGATATCGAAAAAAAAAAATTGGCGCGTCCAATTTGAAGTTTTGGTTTAAAACGATCTGCTATCCCCTCCACTACGACATCGTAGACTTGAGCGAAAAACCTTAACTTTAAAGGGCTATAACTGTTTTCAAGGTGCATAGATATTAAACCTATAAATCCTATATTAACATTTAGATCTTTATGTAAAACTGGTGAAAATTTCGGCTCTTAATATTTATAAATAATGAAGATATGATTTTTTAAAAAAATGTTGCTATCTCGGCTTCTATTGACAGTAGAACCTTTTTTTTAAAAAAAAATGAAAGGTTTTTTAACCACCTTTTCAATGCAATTTATTAAAAACGTGGGTAACAATAGACAAAAAAGTTATTCAATTTGTTTATAAGCACAAAATTAGCCCCTTTTTATAATGATTTTTTTAAAAACAATTTCATTAAAAATGAGTTGGTTTTCAAACTTAACTTATAGTTCGGCATTCAAGGAAACTATTCCACCTTATTAAATATCTGTAGGATTGCAGCCTGGGCAAGCTCAATTGTTTAAACATTGAGTCTCTGGGATAAACAAATAAGATATCTCGTAAACTAATAACCCGATTTGGCTGAAATTTTGCACACTTATAAAGACCCCTAATAGTAGGAGAGCTGGTGTCAGGAAAAAACAACCGATCTGCACAAGTTTCGAATGCTATTCATATGCGAGAACAACACCTACTATTAACAAAAAAAAGTTTCTGCCACCCCAAATCGGTGCCAATTTGTTAATAAACAATCGTCAATATTGCAAAATAGGGGAGTAATTTGACCGATCTGCACAAACCCCAAAATTTGAATACTGCTTCTTTTCATCAAAAGAAGGCACTCCGAACTGTTCTGCCATGTCTGACTGGTGCGAAAATCGTTCTGCCTGGGGTTTTTCAACGGAAAAATTTTTACCAATCTGCACAAGTTCCAAAATGCTAAACATGAATTTATAACGTTAAACAAAGTCCCCGAATACCATTCTGCCAGACTAAAATGATGCGAAAAATGTTCTGCCAAACCATTTTCCGAGAGGAAAATCTGAAAAATTCAACCAATGTGCACAAGCTCCAAACTTTACAGACGACATCGTTATGACACAGAAACCATATGCGAACTATTCTGCCAACCCTTTTCGGTGAGAAAAGTGTTCTGCCAAGTAATTTTCCAGTAAAAAAATCTTGAAAATTCGACCAATTTGCACAAGCTTCAATTTTTGCGCACGACTTTGTAATTATACAGGAAACTTATGCGAACTATTCTGCCAGCTTGAAACGGTGCGAAAAATGTTCTGCCAAGCTTTCAAGGAAATCCATAAAATGAGTAGAATAATCGAGCAAAATTCACACTATGTATAAAACCGGGCAACTCATAGTTGGTTTACGGTGAAGTATACCTCGTGGATACGGTTTTCGTGCAGGAATTCTCCCCATCCTCTATACCAGAGGTTTCCAAACTTTTTTCTCATAGACCACTTTCAAAATTTAGCTGATTCCGGTGAACCCCCTGCAGCTACATTTCTACCATATTCCCAAAAGTCGACAAAAAATTTTAAGATTAGTTAATTCTGCTGCGAGTGGATGTCAAAAAAGTAAAGTTGGCCAATCAAAAAAGGGATTCCATCCAACTTTACTTATTTGACGTCTACTTACAGCACAAGGAACCAATCAATTCCCACTTATTTATTATATAAAACTCCCCATTTGGAGAGGTAAAAACAAAAAGGACATTTTTTGTGTTGCATTTATAAAAATATGTAATTATTACATTATTAATTATTATTGTCATCGTATTACATTGTAATATGCTAAGAGTCGTAATATAATTAAAATTAAACATTAATAACGTAACGTTACTTCTACAATGACAATCATAAAATAGTCTCAACACGTTGTACTGAATATGGAATACCTATGTAAGTTTTTACAAGAAGTTCGAATGGTTTCGGGGGCCGCAGTTGCCCTGAACGCTGGAAGATATTACTTTAGAGCCTGAGATCTCTTACTTAGATATTACTTAGAACCTGAGCATTACTGAACCCGAAGATACCGACTTAATTGCAGGTAATTTTCAATGAGAAGATAAACTGTAACTTGTTTACCTAACAATTAATAATGGTTCTATCCCTATATGAAGCTGAAAATGAACATTTGCATATGTCAGATACCTCAAGTGAAGAAGAAGTCTCCGACGATGATGAATAAATAATATGATGAATAAAAAAAGGAAAGAATAAATGTAAAGAAATATCTTTAATAGTAACAAAATAAATATAAACTTTTTTTTCATAATTTTTTTTGTCAATTCCCTTCGTTGGAAGCCATAACATCGCCAAATTCAACATTTTAAGCACAATTTAATAGAATTAATGTAACATAAAGGGATTAGGCAGTATCATTATGTTACTCGAATTACTTAGAATTTCTCTGAATAAATTTGACTGATACCACGTTCTGATTGAATTTTAACAAAAAAACTAGAGGGATGAATCTCTTCAAATTGACCAAAAAATGCCGGGAAATTTCCAAATTAACTTACAAGTTCGAGGAGATTTTTAAGAATTTCGTGGTTTTTTATCCAACACTTGCTTGGCAGAACATTTTTCTCACCGTTTCAAGCTGGCAGAATAGTTCACATAAGCTTCCTGTGTAATTACGAAGCCGTGTGCAAAATTTGAAGCTTGTGCGAATTGGTCGAATTTTCAAGATTTTTTTACTGGAAAATTACTTGGCAGAACACTTTTCTCACCGAAAAGGATTGGCAGAATAGTTCGCATAAGGTTTCTGTGTCATAACGATGTCGTGTGTAAAGTTTGGAGCTTGTGCACATTGGTTGAATTTTCCAGATTTTCCTCTCGGAAAATGGTTCGGCAGAACATTTTTCGCACCATTTTAGTCTGGCAGAATGGTATTCGAGAACTTGATTCAACATGACAAACTCGGATTTACCATTTTGGAAGCTGTGCAGATTGGTCAAAATTTGGTCTCCATTTTTCCGTCGAAAAAACCTAGGCAGAACGATTTTCGCACCAGTCAGACATGGCAGAATAGTTCGGTGTGCCTTGTTTTGGTGCATAGAAGCAGTATGCGCATTTTGGGGTTTGTGCAGATTGGTCAAAATTCTTCCGTTTTTTACAACCGTTTTTCTTAAATAACAATAAATATTCACCAGCCTTAGGTGGCAGAAACGCAATTTCGTTAATAAAGTGGCATATTCCATATGTGAATGAAGTTAAAAACTTGTGCAGATCGGTCGACTTTTCTGACATCAGCTCTCTTACTATAAAGGCTTCATAATTCGTGTATTACATTTCACTTATCACTATTATTGCAAAAGTTATTAACATTGATAAAATATTGAAAAATGTATAGTTTTTTGCTAATAATTTAATTGTTTATTTATCGATTTTAATTTATAAAAAACCAAATTAACCGTCTTTTTATTCTCTACAACTTTCCCGTTGACCACTTTTCTCTAAAATGCAACCGGAAAATTCTATGAGGAAAAAATCGATTTTCACACCTTAACCCATTGTTTATAAAAAAACAGGGACATTCTAGCTGTATATGGTCATACAGTGATCTTTCTCTAGGTCCCCCCTACCATTTAAAACTTTGAGATATCAGTAGAACATTGAATCAATTTTTTTTTTTTTGTAGCCTGGCCTAAATAATATTTTTACTTGTATACAGCTTCAGTTATCTATATATGTGGTGTACTTATACATATTATGACTATATCTCATATATCTCAGAAATGGTGGCTTTTAGGAAAACAAGTCCGACATTTTTTATAGATAATCATCTGCCTCTACAATTTTTCTCTGAACTAATTTTATGATAAAACTTACCGTTTAACTGAAAATCGCGAAAAACCTGTTTTTGTGACCTTTGACCCCGAGTAAATTTCTTTCCACGTGCCGGATCGATGAGAACTTTTTAGATTTTATTCATAATGGTGTTTTGAACAATACTACCAATTTTCAGCTGGGTGGGAATTTTTGTACCCTCATTCCTATTTTTTGGTCTAATTTGACCGGATTAGTAGTGTTTTCAAAATTTTCTATATCTCTACTACAGACTGTGAACTCAGGGTATGGAAGTTTTAACCAACATTTAATCGGTTGTAAGCGTTTGGGAATTACATTCCAATTAAAAAAAAATCTAGAATCAAACTTCAAAAATATATGTGGAACTAATTTACAAAATTGTTGATTTATTCAAGTAAAATATGTACACTTCTATTACCACTAAAGTAGAAAAAAAAATCCTTGCATAAATAAAAAATAAATTACATCAAAATATATCCCTATGGAAGCAAAACGAGAATAATTATAGTCCAGTCATCAGCCATTTTCGCGTGGAATTTTGGGAAACAAGGTCGATTTCTTTGAAAATTGGGATTAGGTAGTATTTGTAACCTTCTTCAAAGTTGGACTTGTGCCGAAGTGTGCTTTTTCCCTAGGGGTGGAAGCCACCCCTTCTAAGTGGTAAGAAATCTTTTAATCAAAATAAGGCGGGAAATCGATAGATTGACCAATTCTAAGTAACTTTTGTTCTATAAAGTTTTTTTGGAAAGTTGATATTTTTCGAGCTATTCACGATTGAAGTTACACATTTTTCATTGAAAAAACGAATGTTTTTTAACCGTTTTTCACCAATACCTTGAGAATCTCTCATTTTATCGGAAAAAACAATCAGAACAAAAATGTAGCTAACAAAAAAACAAAGAGATACGTTTTTGAATGATCTCTATAAACCTAATAAGGGCTGAGTTATTGCTCGTTGAAAGATGGTTATTTTTCGAGAACCGCGAAATTGAAAATATTCAACCTTCAATAACTTGAAAATGGTAAAATTTTTGGAGAAAACTCAATAGACGTTTTTTAAAAGACATAAAATACCCTTTACAATGAGCACTGACATAAGTCTTTTGCATAGGGACTGACTGATTTATAACAAAAATAAAGTATCACCATTCTTTTAAAAAAAAAAAAAAAAATTAAAATTACACCCTCGTCATTAACATCCTGATAAAGATTAAGTGTAACCTACTTGCAGTGAACTTTATTTAGGTATTATCGATATGATCTATCTGGTTTAACCGGTTTAGATTGCTTATTTTAGAAAAAATAATTGTTTAACATGAAAATTACATTTTCGTAATTTTGGAAAAAATGCATTTTTCTTAAATACATCATTGTCTCAATGAATATTTTGATTTCTTATTTGTCTTTATGTCATAAAAATGAAGGAGATATGGCGGTTCGAAGTTCTCTGCATTCTCTACAAGATGCATTTTTGAAAAAGTTTCTAGGTTGGAAAGTAAGGGAATTATCGTCGAAAAAACAATTGGTTTTTTTTTCAGAGCACGAATTTTGTACCACTCTCGTTTTGAGCTACGACCAGCTTCTACCGAGAGAATATAACGTGGCTTTATTTTGTTCTTCGCCGTGTATTACATATTATATACAGTATACAGACCGTTTCTACGGAGTCGCAGTATGGTATAAACATAAGAGCGAAAGAAAGGCCATATATTTCTCGTTGGCTAAACAGAGAAAGAACTTATGCAACGTTGCTAGCCTGCGAAACATCACAGTCATCGCGACAATCTGGAATACGAGCAATAACTTAGCCCTTATTAGGTTTATAGAGGTCATTCAAAAACATATCTCTTCTCTTTATTTTTTTATTAGCTACATTTTTGATCTGATTGTTTTTCCGATAAAATGAAAGGTTTTCAAGTTATTGGTGAAAAACGGTTAAAAAACATTCGGTTTTTCAATGAAAAATGTGTAGTTTCAATCGTGAATAACTCGAAAAATATCAACTTTACAAAAAAACTTTATAGAACAAAAGTTACTTCGAAATGGTCAATCTATCGACTTCCGGGTTTATTTTGATTAAAAAATTTCTTACCCCTTAGAAGGGGTAAGAAATTTCCCTAGGGCTTGCACCCCTAGGGAAAAGAGCACACTTCGGCACAAGTCCAACTTTGAAGAACGTTATATATACTACCTAAATCCCAATTTTCAAAGAAATCGACCTTGTTTCCCAAAATTCCACAGTCTTAAGGTTTTTTACCGCTGATAACTGGACTATTAACTCTTCATTTTTTATTACAAAAATAATCCTTGCCTCGTCGCCAAAAACAAAATAATCATTTCATCTGATTACCTGCACAGGTGTTGTATAATGAGACGGAATCGTCACATCTTCGATCCTTGCTCAATTAACTCTTCGGCGACTTTGACCCGGACCCATCCTTATTCTCGCCCGTCCTGGGCACCGACGAAGATCGGCTATGCTCCCCCCTCACTGACTTCTCCTGCACTTCCTGCCTGGACAGGAAAGTCGAACTGTCGACGGACTTCTCCCTCGACCTCTCCTTGGACTTCGTCCTGGACCTTCTCCTCGATCTCGACCTCGACCTCCTCGGCGTGTACCTGGACTTGGACCTCGAGCGCGAGCGGGACCTGGACGAGTACGACCTGGACCTGTGACGTTTCCTGCTGCGAGACCTGCTCCTGGATCGGCTGTACGACGTGCTGTAGGAACGTCTCCAGTTCCTCGACGCGGACCTGCTACGTCTCCGGGGGAAGCTTCCCTTCGTGTCGCGCTCGTTGGAGAAACGTCTGCCGCCCCGGTTCCGGTGGCGGGGCTGGAACCCGCCCCTCCTTCTATTGTAACCGCCTAAAAAAGAAAACACGGACGGGTGGTTTCATCACAAGTGTGTACAAAGAAGGGATGGACATATTTGTAACGAAAATGGAAAATTACTAAAGTCTGATTTTTAATGTTGTGGACGTTTACGATCGACACATCAAATAACTTCACCTTTTAGGCGACCCGAGGGCTGTATATACCGGGCCGCTGATGGGCTGATGTGAGTACATTTCACAACATCGCTCGGATAAGGGCGAAATCAGACTGAACAACCAGACCCATCGTCCACGGCCGACCAAAATTTCAAACCCTGAAATGATACACAGACTCAGACTGCTTGATCGTTCATCAGTGAGACCGATCGACCGCCATCGTCCGTGTTCGAATTTCGGACAGGTTCGAAATTTGGTCGATCGGTCGACAGTCATGGAATACTAAATAAGAAATGTCCATTGTTATATAGTGTTTTGTGCAGTTTTGAGGAATCCAACCTTACTTTTTCGGCGAGTACTGATATGTAATTTATATCCTTCATTGTCTTAGATATAGTATATAGAATATATTTAGAAGAGATCACTTTCATCAGAACGGATTTAATATGACATTTTGACATTGATCTTTTTGACATTTTTTGGTGAGTCGATCGCAACGATTATAGACTAACAGGATTGCTCAGTTCGCCGAATCTGCCTGGCAAAAACTCTGTGACGTCATCACCAGTGCTGGACAGAAGATAGAGATTTATTCATTTTACTGTAGTAAACAGTAAGGTTTATCACTGTAAACTTTACGGTTTACGTACGTACTCTACGTAATCCATATTTACGTACGATATCCACATCACATCATCCAGAAATCAACACGTAAACGCACTTCAGCACCGGTGGTGATGTCACAAAACTGTCCAACATTGGTCAAATGTAAGTGAGCAATCCTGGTTATTCTATAATCGTTGAGTCGATCGATCACGATCAAGCAATGTGACGTTAAACAAATTGCTGGATGAATCCAAACATTCGATACTGGTCGGTCGGTCGCACTGAATCGGGCAGTCTGATTCCTGCCTAATGGCGATCACACAATGCCCTTACTGACCGACAACCCAATAGCTGAACAAATGGGTGTTAACAATATCGGCATCTCTCTCTTTTTGACGGGTTGTAAAAGTCCACAGAATTAAAAATCAGAATATAGGAAACTTTGCAGCCTTTAAAAGTTCTTAAAAAGACTGAAATTGTTCATCTTCAAAGCTGGTGTGAAAACTCAACTCACTAAGTACCGTCCCATGTCACTTATATCGAATGTAGCTAAAATTTTCAAAAGACTAGTACATATCCGTATGTATGCATCTTTCATTAAATGCAGAATTGTGCATAAAAATCAATATGGATTCATATCCATATTGAAACTATCACAAATTATAAGAAATAGTAAATCTATTTTCTTTAGACCTGTAACCATACCTGAACTCCAAAAAATAATTGTAGGATTGAAAGGTAGAAACGGAGGAATAGGCCATATCCATTCTAAAACCTTAAAAGTACTTGAGCCTTACATTAGCCCGCTATTAGTCAATATTTTCAATATAGAAATAATATAAGTAACTATAGACGTATATCTCTTATATCAAACATTGCTAAGATTTTTGAAAAGATGATACATGTTCGAATATATGGAGCTTTTCTATTGAAACGCCTGTCCCGAAATCAACAAGAGAAACTAACAGTAGTTCGTTAGTATGACAGAGAAGGAAGTTTTGCAACGTTGCCGGCCGCAGTCCAAGTCCAGGCACTTAACGCGTATCGCTTTACGCTTTCGGTCTCGGGTCGTCTCAGATTTTAGTAACTCTCATAATCATAATTGCCGGCCGGTCGAGTGTGCGGAGCGGATGACTGTGATATTTCGCGAGGTAGCAACGTCGCAAAAGTTCTTTCTTTGTCTAGCCAACGAGAAATATATGGCCTTTCTTTCGCTCTTATGTTTATACCATACTGCGACTCTGTAGAATAGGTCTGTATACCATGAAAAAACGTGAAGAGAAGAAAAAGAAGGGATGAACTGTAAATCAATTTAATGAAATACTCTATCCTGAATTTATGGACTTACCTCGTGATGTTCCTGCCATTAAAGGGAACCTCGGGTATCCCCTGCCTCTAGGATAAAATCCGCGCATGGAATTGAAACCGTCCATGTATTCAGGATACATCGCTCCAGGTATACCAGGTGGTAGATGGTAATAACCTAACCAAGCTGAATCGTACATTAGCTCTGGATATTTGTGAATTACAGGCGATGTCGCTCTTTCATCTAAAAGCAAATACAATAATTATTCCTACTTGCGAGTACAATTCCTTAAAACGGTTCTTAAATCTCGATTTCAGAATAACAAAAATCTTTAAAATGGGCTAAAATTGAATAAAAGAGTGATTTTACACATATTAAAACTGCCTGAAATATTTTTTATACTCAATTAAAAGCATAATCGATTCCTAAAAAGACGTTAGACATGCCTTCCATAGAGTCTCCTATTTCACTAAAAGGTGAATGATGACAAGAAAGACACCAGATTGCATTATTACATATTTTAATACCTTATTGGTTCCCTTGAAATTTTATTGGGTGGAACTAAAAACATGTCCTTATTTTCTCCTTGAAAAAGAAGCCATTAGTAAAAAGTGCTGTATGAAAATGAGATCACCTGGAAATCGTAAAATACTGACCAAGAGATATCCTTTCCTTCTCCAAATGTTTCAAAATGTGATTTACTATTTAGTATCTTTACTGTCTCTTCAGAGTGGAATGCTTTTTTTCTTAGAGGGGTAACTACCCCAAAGTAAACTTTTAAACAAATTAACCTCAGTTACTCGAATTAATAAATTTTAATACATATTATTATTAGTAGAGTACTTTGGAGTTTCGCTCAAAACAAGGGTAGCACCTTTTGCAATTAATTTCTTTTTTGTTTTCAAATTATAGAATATTACAGATTTCCTTATGCACGTTTTTGTTTAACTACAATGTAGGCTCTTGGGTTCCGCTTCAAGCTGACCAATTTTGAGTCATTAGGACCATTACAACAACATCTGCAAAATGTATTAATTTCTAGTAAATTTGCTTCACAAAATTCACATGCATTTCTTTCCCTAAAGAAATATATTTGTAGATTTCTTCTACCTTCTGAAAATTCAACATTCCATTAGTTTTAGTTAGAAGAAATTGACAAAACCATACAACGATTCTAATTTTCCAAGTGATAGCACTTACGGTTGTTGGGTCCGTCCAAGGACAAATCAGTCTCGGAACTGGAAGAAGAATAAGACTTCACCTTTTTGCTGTCGGAAAGTATCGTCTTCAACATCACCCTGCCCTTAATTGCGTGATGTAATTTCTCTCGTTGGGTGAGAACTTCCAGTTCGCTGGAGTTTTTGAACCGCAGGAGTTCTTCGGTAGCTCGACTCGGCACTGGGTCGTATGAAGCGTGGTTTTCTGGGTTCTTTTCCTGAAGTTTAAAAATTTAAAACAATTAAGAAAAATGATTCTAAATTGTTATTGGTGGAGTTGCTTCCACCATAACTCTTAGTTAAAGTGTGCCTTTACCTTGATCCTCTTGAATAATTCCTCGACCAATCTGATCGCCTCCAGCTTTCTTTGAACCTTTAAGAGCTTTTTCTCCTCTTTGGCGATCTTTTCATTGATCTCATCCGTACCCGTGATCTCTAACTTCTTTAATATCTTTGCTTTCCTCTTCTCTTCACGTAATTTTCTTCGTAGCTCTTTTTGAGTCTTGAGATCAATCTCCTTTTGTCTACAAATAAAGTATGTAATTAGTTTCAAATACAAATCCTTTTGTTTCGATCTTACTTTTCAACTTCCTCCATTCGCTTCTTCTCCTCCAGCTCCGCCTTCTCCTTCTCCTCCTTCTCCCTATTTTTCTGCACCAACCTGTCCCTGACGATTTCTCTCCTCCTGATCGAAGCATCGCTCAGATGTTTCGATTTATCAAAATCGACCTTTATGTCGGTCTCTTTGAATTCGTCGTCGTCGTCCTTGTGTACCAGTTTCTTGTCTCGAAGGGCGTCCATCGCTTTGGTGAAACCGATGTAATCCTTGAATTGTACGTAACCCTCGAAAATGTCCTTCTTATCTTCCGATGTGTATTTGAAGCCGGATATGTGATCTTTCATTTTTTTCCTGTAAGGATCGCACGCGGGGATGTCTACATATCGAAGGGCTCCAAACTTTTCGAAGATACGGTACAGCATTTTTTCTGATGGTAAGTCGACGTTCTGGGATGAACGATGGGAGATGAACCATCTCGACGGTAGATTCGATAAGTGAATGGTGTCGGGACGTTCGCCAGGCTTCATTTCGTCCATGTCTCTAGCATTCTGAAAGGAGATACCAGTGGTAATAGTGACTAACGAAGTTAAATCTACAATTATAAAAGTGCATTAATACAAAGTATAAATTAGGTATACCACTAGTTACTAATTACTTTGGGGATTCTGATCTGAAAACTCATTGGTCTAGTAATTATTGTTTCGCACAATATGTCCGAGATATGCTGTTTTTCTCTTTTTAATTGATTGAAATAGATCGTGTTCTTTATTGACACGTCTTAGAAGTTCCTCATTAGTCACTCTCCAAGTTATCTTGAAGATTGTACAGTATAGCCACATCTTGAAAGCCTCCAATTTTGGATATTGCGCTCACTTTCAGTGTCCAACCCTCAATACCATAAAGAAGCACCAACCAAACATAGCGTTTTAAGAAACCTTAGTCTTAAGTTAAGGTCAAAATCGGAACAGGTAAGCACCTTTCTGAATTTTAAGAATGCGTGTCGGGCTTGTTTAATTTGATATTTCACTTCTTTGTCCGATGCGCAGTCTTCAAAGAATCAGGTGCCTGGGTACCTGAATTTATCCTCAAACGCATTGAGGTTTCTGGATATAATCATAAATTGTCTTTTTGGTATTGATATTTAAACCCATTTATTTGCTTTTTTCTTTTACCATATTGACCAGTTGCTGTATGTCATGTATATTATTGGCGATTACGACCACATCATTGGCATAATGGATATTGTTGATCCATATTCCATGAACTTTGATTAATGTTTACGTCCTCTAACACCTCTTGAAAAGCTGCTTCCTATTATAGATTGAATAAGAGTGGAGATAGCACTCTTATATTCTACTCTATATACAATACTATACTATATCCAGTCTATTCTCACTAACTATTCCATGTCCTCCATAATTCCGTTATCGGTAGGGTGAATTTAAAAAGATAAGGCTCACCTGAAAGAACTCATCCCACACCCTCCGATTAGGGAAATCGGACTTCCACTCTGCGGCCCGCAACTTCAACAAATCGCTGAAATTCTTCAATTTCACCATCTTGTTGTTCAACCTGGAGATGACCCGATCGAGGTTGGACCTGCTCTCGACCTCCGCCTCGAACCGTACGAACTCCACGGTGGTCTTGGTGACTTTCAGTACGGTGAGCTCCTCCGGCCTCGCCAGTTCCCGGATCTTATCCATGATCTCCCAGTGGGAGATGCTCTTGCCCATCCTCTTCGCGTTCGGCAGCTGCAAGGAGACGTTCAGTCTCGCGATCGGCTTCAGGTAGAGCCGTTGAGGTAAATAGAGGGGCACCAGGTCCTTGGTACTGTTGCAAGTCTGAAAAGCGTTCATAATTAGAGCGATCCCTCGACGGTGCTAACTGGAAACGGTTAGGTCACCAGAGGAAATGCTTCAATTATTAAACGCTTTTCGGTTTTAACTTTTCATTTCAACACCGATTAATTTTGCACTTTTCCTAAAACTTAACACTTTAGCAGCCCATTGCTCATCCTCCTTGGAACACCAAAGCACAGCACCAAAGATTGGTGTCCTGTGAATTTCCGATTGACAAAGCACAAGTTTATAATCAATAAATACACGTAAATTTCACAAGATATAGTTAAATAACAATTCTTTTACTTCCTCTAGATTTTTCACTCTATAATATAAGTTTCAAGCTACTTTCTCCATTTTTAATCGCCCCAAAATGGCGCACCATTGCGTGATGTCATAGGTTATGTTACGACATAACCTTTATTTAATTTTTAATTAATCCAAAATAATCTAATAAGTATAGTACAAAAACTCCTTGAACATGGATAGTTCAACAGTTCAAAAATGTTGCTTAGACAAGAACTTCCAACAGAAACTTAAGATCCTGGCGATACACGGTTACAGGCAGAACGCAGAGACGTTCAAGGCGAAGACAGGCTCCTTTCGAAAGATGTTACACAAGTTTGCCGAGTTCACCTACATGACCGCGCCCCACAAGGTCATCCTCGTGGACGACGTCAACGACTTGAATAAAGGCTCGGAAATGGACGTGGGACAGAGCGTAGACGATGGTGATGTTATTTCCCTTAAAACCATTTAGCTTCTACTGAAGAGGTTTGTTGTTTCAGAACAGTACGGCTGGTTCTTTAACAGGGACGACAAGACTTTCAGGGGGATAAGGAAAGGGGGCCCCGCGATCGGATTCGAAGAGAGTGTAAAATTGGTAGAGACTATATTCGAAAACGAGGGGCCGTTTGATGGAATATTAGGTTTTTCGCAGGGTGCATGTTTTGTGGGACTTCTTTGCGATTTGCAACAAAGGGGCTGTTAAGTATACACTTGATATCCTAGATATTTTATTCATGGGAATGTGTTTTAGTGTTGAAATTTAGCTTCAATTTTGCTATCATGGCATCCGGTTTTAAATCAGGCAGTTTACCACATCTGAAGTATTATAACGATCGAATAACCCTGCCCACGTTACACATATATGGAAAGACAGATCAGATCATTCCCACAGGTTAGTACTTATAAAAATTTAGTAGGTTCAGTTCAAATTATGGTTTGTTTCTAGAAATGAGCGAAGCTTTGAGTTTATGTTTTGAAGATCCAGTTACTGTCATACATGAAGGGGGTCACTATTTACCAGCCACGTCTTTGCAAAAGAATGACTATCAGAAATTCATGAAAATGATGTTGTTGCTTCAGAAACAACAAGAACAGTTAAATATTTTAACTACATAACTTATTGTACTTCTAGAAAATAAAGAATTGATGGCATTTTAAGCGATATTTTTTTGCCTAAATTTCGTGGCCCTTATTTCTCCTCTTCCAGAGTAAACACAGAGTAATCAGTAAATATAAATCACAGATTACCCCAAGCCCAAGTTAGGTGTGTGTGTACTTCCCCTAAATGAGATCGTTTTAATCGGTAGAACGATTCTGAGTACATAGGTAATCCTGAGGTACACGCAACCCGATTTACGATTCCTTATAATCCTTATATTAATGTTCTGTGGGATAAAGTGAGGTTATGTTACACATGTCTAAGATGTCTAATGATGTCTATGATCTATGACATATGTTGATATGTTTGTTCTATGCTGTGCACTTAACTAGCTATTGTTTATCTATATGATAACTATCAAACAAACCAATTAATAAGCAGCTTGTCTATAATCTTTATGCGTTTGTTAAGATATATGTGCATCTTTGGTATCAAATAACATTTATAGGAGGTAAGCCCCCATGCCACATTTCAATAGCATCACCAATAATCAAGCTCCCTTTAAAGCGTAATTACTCCACTTTCTCGTGATGGACGATGAGAAGACAGTCTGGTGCGGGAACCTATCCGACAGAGCTACTGAAGAATTGCTCTATGAGCTATTCCTACAAATCGGCCCGGTGGACACGATCAAGATCCCAAAAGACCGAGATGGAAAGCAAGTGAACTACGCTTTCATTTCTTTCGATCATGAGGAGTCCGTCGCTTATGCTCAGCAGGCGTTGAACGGGATACGTTTCTTCAACCGAAACCTTAACATAAAACCGAGGACGGTCAATACGGCAAACAAAGAAAGTGTGCAGCAGACTGACAACCTTCAGGATATCGATGAGGTAATGTGGAAGTAAATATTGAGTGGTAGGAGACTGATATGGAAGAAATTGGTTGGATTTCATTACATGTTAAAAAATAGGTTTAGTAATTAGATCATATTACCTATATCCTTTTTCTCTATATCAATCTCTGTTGCTTTCGACCGAAAGATCTATTCCTATTGTAACAATGTTTAACAGGTGATTCCAAACAAACTTATACCTGAAACAAGTCATTCACCAGTAACGGTGCAGGTTGTAGAAGAACCTCAAGCGATGCCGATAAGTACCCCAGAATTTCAGGAATTTCAAGAGAGCTATCACAACAATTTCAAAGAGAGGGGTCGAGGTAATTACAATTATCAACCACGGAATGATTATTCCTCTTACAGGAAACATGATTACGATAATAGGAATAGAGGACCCCCACCCAACAGGCATAATTATCACAATAATCGTGGCAATTTTCCTGCAAGGAGGAGTAAATACAGACCTTATTGAAGTTTCTAAATACGTTTTACATTCATGCATCGATACTTTTTTATTTTAAAATAGCCCCTTTTTGTTAAACGTATTTCATCATTTTATTCCATTGTGTGGATCATCCAAACTGTAAAACAGTATCGAATACATTTGTAATTTAATTAAACCAGGATATTTTAAGTGTGGTGCATTTGATTGAAAATCATTAGGCCATTTCTCTATTTTGTCATTTTTGAGTATTAAAGCATAATTTCTTGTATTGAACAAATCGTTATTATTAGTCAGTTAAGTGAGATTTCAAAGTACCACAAAAGAAAACTGCTAGTCATGCCCCTTTCTGTGTATTTGTTGCCTAGGTGTGTGTCCTTATTATCAAAGGTAAGTATCAAACGTAAGTACCAAATAAAATAAATGTATTGTAAATCCACCGAGAAGAAAACTTCCATGAAACACAAACGTCGAAATTCAAAGCGCGCGACCAGCTAACGAATAAGTACAGGGTCGCATTAAGAATGATCGCTATGACTATAATTTATCTTTTACTAAGATTTTACTAAGGATGTTCATTTCTGTATACATTTAAAATAATGGTTTTCTCCCCGCAGCTTAAGTATGTTCCAGGTCTCTTTTTGGGAGGCGAGCAGGGAAGGTGTCTTTCCATAATTGCAATAGATCACAGAAATATGTTTATACAAATTTATATCAAAAACCTGAATAACAATAGCGATACGTTAAAATAAACCATCAACTAAAAGTCTACTATCACCGTCAACGACTTTCCTGAACGCTTGTAAGCAGACAACCATAGATCAGACAACTAAACTTGTTAATTTTACTGAACCGACTCTGTACATCAACAATTCCCGCCAAAAGTTTTTATGACTTCCACCAATAGCAAACGACATGTATTAGGTGTTGTCTAACTTTACTACCTTTTCTTGTTTCGTGGATGTTTTCTTCTCAGTGGATTTACTATAGATATTAAAATCTCTACGAAGCATTATGTACTTTGCCGTGAATCTATTGATCACAGTGAACCAAAATTGCATTCATCCTTCCGAGACTCAAAGTCTTGTTTATTTCACACCAACAATATTATGTTTATTCTCCAAATGCCTCTTCAAGCTACACTTCTCCACGAACTTTTTATCGCACAACGTACAACAATGTTTGGTTTGAGCGCTAACGTAATGCTTATCCATGTAATGCCTCCTAAGCGTTCCCTTTTCCAGGTAGCACATCCCACACTCCGAACATGCGAATGTTTTATTCCTCGTCGTGTGCTTCCTCGTGAAATGCTTGTCCAGCCAGGATTTCACCGTGAAAGCCAAATTGCACTCGGGACACTGGAAATTCTTCTCCTTCAAGTGTTTCGCCTTGATGTGCACATTCAGGTTCTTCGACTGGTTGAAACCTTTAATAAACACAGTACATGAATTATGGCATTGATTGAATGTATAGTAATGTTACAACTTATAGTGAGACGACGGGCTAAAACTGGTAAAAGTTGATGAGAATGCTGGTCAAGATCAGACCGAGAAAGTTGTGGCACATGTGGTTTCGAACTGTGCGACTGACAACAAACAGCATTTTTGGTACGTAACTGACCTATCATAAAACTTTTGCTTTGCTTTGCATAACTTGTTTCAAAATAATTACACTAATTATCGTTCAACATTTCAAGCAATTATTATATGACAGACTCCTAAGCAAACCATTATTATGGGGCAGGATACAATTGGTCCAACTGTTGTAATTATATTACAATTATCCATATAAGGACTATTATACGTTACCTTGTCCACAGAAGTCACACACAAACTGCTTCGAAGTGGTATGTGTTAATTTATGTACCCTAAAACTGCTCCGGTGTGAGAACTGCTTCTGGCAGATTTCACATTTGAACCGTTTCACCGACTGATGAGTCATCTTGTGTTCGAGTAGGTACGACTTCTTTACGAATGATGACCCACATATCTCGCATATAAAACTCTGGTGTTTCTTCAAGTGGAAAGTCAGGTCTTTATTCGTGTCGAAAGTATCCACACAAAATTTGCATTTCAATTTGGCTTTCGCGATGGCGGGCCTCTCCGAAGACTTCTGCCCCTTAGGGAAGAACATGGGGAGTTTCAGTTTAATTTTCGAAGAATAGAAATCGTAATCTTCGTCCTGGATGAGTTTATTGTGCTTCACTAACATGTGGCGTTGGAACCCCGATTTTATCAAGAAGCAATCCCCGCAGGAGTCGCAGGAATACTTTAAGCTGTTACATTCCATGAACAAGTCTTCGTCGCGTTCAGCCTCGTTACTTTCATTATTATTCTCCTGAATTATCTCTTCCGTTTCTATGTCCGAACATGACGACTCGTCATCGACATTACAGAGTTCGTCCGAGGGCTTAACGTTGCCCCTCAATAAGTCTTCGCTGGACTTGCACAATGTGACCAAGTTATGGAAGTCGAGTATGATGGTGGTGCACTTGTCGCAAGCTTTGGATAAGTATCCATCTGCCTCGGAGAGCTAAAGATTGAAAAAGGTAATTTAGTGAGGGACCGAAGGAAGATTCTAGTGATTTCACCTCAAGGGAAGTGTACAGTTTGAGGAGGTCTGCCAGGCTCGACCCATTGTAACTTTTATCGTATAAGGAGTTGTACTCTTGTATTTCATCAAGGCACAGTCTGCATTTGAACTGTTCCATTCCTTCGGTTTGTTTGGATTCGTCGTTTCTGTGAAGCTAGTAAAACCTTTCTAATTTTTAATCTATCGGGATGGGGATCGCCAGAATGCCCGGAATCATACCCGGAATCCCGATGGCAAGGACATATCGATGTTTATTATTTGTGGGCATTGATGTATCGATATGTACATATTCCGTATGTAACTTACACAACAAAAGCAGTGATATTATACTTCCCCAGGTATATTTCAGGTTCTATTATTTACATCAGAATTCACGTCTACTGTACGACAACGACGGGCACGACGGCATCATATCCATATCCATTTATATTTTCCGAAAACTTCGATATATTGACATATCGACAGATTGTCGAACATCTCGTGTTCTGTGCCTTCGACCATTTCTGTTTCATGTGTTCCGTGTTCTGTGTGTTTGTTTTTAAAATGAACGTTAACCTAGCAAAGAGAAATATTTTCCAAAATTACAGTAAATTTCAGAAATTGCTGAATTGCCCTACACTATGCTGCAGAACAGACTTAAAACTCTCGCTGTCGACGTGCGAATGTTCGACGTTCGTACATCTGGTGCAGACCAACGCAGGTTACGAGAGGCCGAGAAGTGTGAACCTCGCACAGGTCAGGTGGCTCTCAGAAAAGTCCGGGCCCCCGTCGAAGAAGCTGCCGCCCTTGACTGAGGATTTCCCCAAACTTGTGTGGCCCTCGTTGATCAAATCCTTCAGGAACTTCATACTGGCGACGTTCATCATCAAGCCCTATTTGGATAGGGAGTTCAACCTGCCTGATTTCGTCGCCGGATCCAAGAGAGCGGTCGAGGTGAGGCGCAGATAGACTTAAATACATTACTTAAGTGCCTCAAACCTTTGAGGTTGTTGTCTAACGTTTGTTACATTATTTCGAATTCGCTACTTAAAGTTTGATCAATCGTTCGATTTCTACATTGCGTATAAATGCATCTTTTTATCTTTCACAGGTAAGTACGACTACTGAAATAAGTATTATGCAATTTCTCTTATGTAATAATTAGACACTTGATTATAATTATTTTGTATAAATATTATATGTGGTCCTGATTTTACCATTAATTTATTTGTTAATCGAGTGTATTTGTCACTTTAGTGATTGATCATTCTTTTCCTGTTCGTATGGTAAAGATCTTTACATAATATTTCAAGTGATCAAATGGAAAACTATCTTTTGGATTCCAGGTAAATTTCTTAAAAGAGTATGGCTTTTACTTATGTTTTTGACAAATAAAAGTTCATCCTAACATTATACAAAACATGTTTATTGTTGCTGTTTTATATACTCTCAATGATGGAAGAAGATATGTAAATTGCAATAAATAACTTGTTTATAACATAATCCCTAGAAGAGACCTCTATAATATTGTTATTGGTATATTTGAGAATTTATTATATAGTATAATTATTAGTGTGGTTTATATTAGCACTTCTGTTTTAGGTAGTCTCAAAGAAAATCGCCGAAGGAGACCTGAAATCATTAGAAGGTCTTGTAACTAACGATGTTATTCCTAATATACAAAAAGCGATATCCTTGATGTCCCTAAGCCAAAGAGAACTGATTGCTATAAACGTTAATGACATCTACTTTTGCTTCCCCTACCAAGTAAATAATGTCATTATAAGAAATATTACTATTTTACATTTTCAAAATAATTAATTTTTAGGTGGGTGTGATATTAAACGACGAAGAAGGTAAAGACCAAAAAAGATTCGTTGAAATTACGATGGTGTACCACTCACTAAGAGGTCTAGCGGCTATGAGGTCGAGAGGTGAAGAACCACCGTTGAATATGGGAATGCTCCCCGAATATCAACAACTAATATCGATCTGTAACTACAGATTCATCAGGGAATTCACTAAAGGCGTCGAAAGTGACTGGACTGTTAATTTATTAAATCATTTTAGTCCAATGGATGATGAGTAGGGTTAAGCAATTGATGTAAAATGTAATTAAAGTTGACTTTATTATGCTTTACTTGCGTTTTTTGTAATAATCTGTTAGACATTTGAAAAAGTGCTGGTATTTGGAATTGATCTATGCAGGATGTAGAGACTGCTGTCGGCATAACTAACGGCATCACTTAACAGATTTAGAAATGTTTATCTGGAATAGCGTGATAGACATTTTACAACTTTAATGTGTTCATTGAAATATTTTCAGAAGAAACTGTGTTGTATTCGGGATGTTTCAAATTATAACAGATTGGAATTCTAGGCTTCATTTGGGCGAGACCAGGTATAAAGTGAGGTTATGTACCGATTTTGGGAGTAGAACATGTTCCGTTAAACTACTAATGTGATATTGTTCGGCTATTGGCCAAATGCAGTCAAATGCTAGAAAAATTAAACAATAGTTTAAAAAAGAAACATTACAGGTTAGGAATAGAAGAGTTGCCATACTACACGGCAGAGCTGTTACTTCTACAGCTTTACAAAATTAAAGCAACGCGAAGGCTGAGACTGTAAAATATAGAGAGAGCTACAACTATATTTTCAAAAAGAATGTCGCAAGATGAAGCCCGACCACAAAATATGTTATAGAGCTACAACTAGACTTTCATGAAGAGCAGAGCAAAGTGTGGCCCAACCAAAAAAATATTATATAGCGAGAGCTACAACGAGATTTTTAGAAAGATTAGAGCCATGCAAGGCCCAACTACAAAATATGAAGGAGAAATATTTTTTATATTTATAACTCGCAGGGGGTAACTTATAAGGGTTGAAGCGTTTCAGCAAATAATATATTACATATACAATACAACTAAAGTAAAATAATTTAAATTTAATATGACGCACATTTAAATCATTTCAAGTTATAATAAATATCTTTAAAACTAGTTTTAAAAATTACTACCCCCAGGGGATGATTTACAGGAGTTGAATATTTCCGATTGGGGATAAATTTTGTTCAAAATTGTCAAGAGATCTACAAATAATGCGTTTAAACTTTATTTCAACCAGTTACATGCTAGAATCTACGATTTTTTTATTTTTTGCAATAGGGGGTAGTTTTGCACCCCTAAAAATAGAAAGCCCGGTCCGGCACAGGGTAGATTTTGAAGTAGAGCTTAAACCGAAACTTTTATGAAAATCGGTGTTGATTCCCAAAATTGCACAGAATCACAAATCACAAGGAAATCAATAAGGCGAATCAAATTAGAAAGAAAATAAGTGTTTTTGTAAAAAAATGTGTAGGCAGGTTTGACAGTTGGAAAGGGTAGTTTGAGTTATTACAAGAAGCCTCTCATCTAGAGATTCATCAATTTTTTAGTGGAACCATTGTCAAATAAACAAAGTGCCAAAATCACTCTTTTATTTATAACTCGAAATGGCTTAGATTTGGACTTTTGCAGTCAACAGAGAACTTTTAGAGAAAACAATTATATTTAAAATGAGACTTTCGAAATTAAAATTGCACTATAAATAAAAAAATTATTCCAAAAACGGACGCAAAATGGCCATTTTTAAATATTGTTAATAACTTGTTAAATAGTTGTTCAAATTAAGTGAAATGTTTACAATTTGTCAGTTGTAATGTACTTTATAAGCATGCGAAAAGTCGAGTAGTTTTTGCAAAAGTACATAAATCGGTATACTACATTTATCGTTTTTTAGCACAAAACATATTCAACAAACAAGATATAGGTAATCAATTATCCAAATCAAATTAAAAGTAACTAAAAAAGCTAATGCATAATAAACTAAACTATAAAAAAAATAAAATCTAATCATTCTAGCTAAAATCAAATTTAATTTAAGCCATTATTTTCCGGGTGATCCAAACAATCTTCCTCAGAAAAATTTAAATTACAACTAGAGGACAAACTCGGTTTTACGTTTCTTTGAATTTGCAAAACAATCTATAACTTTAGTATTACATGTTTAAAAATAATGCATAGATGAAAATATGTACATCTATTTTAGATACAGGTAACTATAGGGGCAGGAATAAGGGAAATTTTGTCTGTTTGGGTTATCAGGATTATTCTTGTATGTTTAATCAGTCTGGGGGGGGGTAACTTCCCCCATGGATCCGCCCTTGCTATTTTTCGTCCTTTTTTACAATAACTTGTTTATTTATGGTGAAATTTTAATTTAGAAAGTCTCGTTTTAAAGATATTTGTTTTCTCTAAAAGTTCTCTGTTGACTGCAAAAGTCTAGGCCCGTAGGCCGGTATGCAGAGATGTTTCAAGGTATCCTTGAAGGTCTCCTTCAAGCGAATTTACATGGGGATAGTAGCTAAAGCAAGTAACTAAAGCCAGTTACTAAAATTTAGCTACTTACCATTTAGTATTTATCCACACGACATTTTAGCTCGCACTGTTTAGTCGCTGAATGAAAATGGCGCCGATTGAACGAAATCGTTTTAGATCGGTCGTAAAAGAGTGCATATAGTTTCATTATGCGAAGAAATTACTAACATCATAGAACGTGAACAAAAGAAAAATAAGCATATATGGATCAGAAAATGGTTAGCTCTTAGAAATATTCATGGGTTTTCTTGTATGTTGCTAAAGGAACTGGCTAATGAAGACGTGGAGGAATATAGAAACTGCATGAGGATGTCAAAGCAGCAATTTGACACACTCCTGCATAAGGTTGTGAATATATTGAACGTAGTGCGTTTATTTTATTTTTTATTTCAGCCACTCCAAATCCCTCTATTCCCATTATTTCTTCAATTTGTTTAAGAGCTGCTTCGCGAGCATTCCTGTTTTTATAAACAGCACTTTTTGTGTTCCACAAACATTCTCTCTATCGGTACTCCTGAACAAATTTTAGAATGGTATCTTCATTCCAGCGGGGCACAGCCATTGTTGTCGTATTTCAATAATAATAACTAAACATCATGCATCACTAAACTACTATGCTAAATAAACCTGTCTAGACGTGTTTAGCGCGAATTGTGGTAAACAAATCACGTAGTGGAGGTACGAGGTACCTACTTGCTCCAGTAAATAGACTCGCGTTCTATCTACTTGACTAAAATTTCCACTAGATTGGCGACTGGCTCAAGTACTCAATCAGACGTTTACACAATGCCAGTAGCTAAATTTAGTAACTGGCTTTAGTTACTTGCTTTAGCTACTATCCCAATGTAAATTCGCCTCATGGTATGCAGAGACGTTACTTCAAGGTCTCCTTCAAGGCGACGTGAAGCTTTCCTTCAAATCTGTCATGCGCAGTAGACGTAAACGCGTCATCTTCTCAAGCTAGTCGACCCTGGGCGGCACTTGAGAATCTAGAAATACTAGTTTTTCTAACGTCACTTGTCAGTTTTCGAGTATCTGGATCAAATAAGTTCGCGGTACTTGAAATATTTTTAAAAATGGAAGAATTCGATGGGATAATGTCTGAAGATGGAGAAATGTGAAGAATCTCAAGTCAAGGAACGTGTCATTACTGCATACCGCCAAGGTCTCTTCGTGAAGGAACACTTCGCGAAGGTCGCATTGACTGAAAACTTCATCTTGACTTAAGAGGGCTCTCGGGCTCTCGTGCCAGTCGGAAACGTCTTTGCACGTAATTCCTTTAACAATTGACTAATTTTGATGCGGATTTCACTAAACTACTAGGAAAATTGTTCTCTTTGGGATTAACTGAAAATTTAATTTTTGATCAAGAGTAAACTGTAGTTATCGTAACAGTTTATACAATGAAATGCAAAATTAACCGTTTGAGCGTATTAATCATGCATTTAAATATGCGATTGTTTGTTACAAAAATGCGTTAATAAGCATATGTAAAGTGCAAAACAGAAAATGCATTTTTTTCATCCGCAAAGAGTCACCCTCACGCGGCTTAATTCCTATACGTCACCGCTGCATTCGAAAGGAACGTCGAAGTCGAAAAATGTCGAAGAAGTGTAGAGAACGTCGTGTTATTAATTTCACTAGTCCGCTCCGCTTGCCTGTCGTGAGCCCTCCTAAGGAAACGTCTGTGGTCTCTGCATACGGGCCTAAATCTAAGCCATTTCGAGTTATAAATAAAAGAGAGATTTTGGCACTTTAATTGTTTATTTGATAATGGTTTCACAAAAAAATGATGAATCTCTATATGAGAGGCTTCTTGTAATAACTACTCAAACCCGTTTACACAGGTTTTTTATACAAAAAATCTAATTTGATTCACCTAATAGATGTCCTGTGTTGCACGCCCCTGCTTGTAACGTCTATTTATTTACGTCGAATAGTTAGGCAACCGGCTCGGCGTGCCATCGGTAACGAGTCCGACGGTAGATGGCGCAGCGCCCGGCGCTCTTAGGTTGGCAACACTTCGACGGCGACCAGCAGGAAACGCGAAACGACGACGACGACGCCAGTCGCATGCCCCGCCGCTATGCCCCGCCGCTTGCTGCTGCTCTGCGGCGTGCCGACTAGGGATGGCAACGATATATCGATTTTTTCTAAATATCGATGTTTCGTCATCAAATGTATCGATATTTCAATCGATATTTATTTCCTGTCGATGTATCGATATATCGGTAAAGTTTTCATAAATCGGTGGCCAAGAGTACAAGGGGCAAGTCAATTCCCGCTCATATTGTTGGAACCAAAATCCGCTTATTCTGCTTATAGGAGTTATAGGTTAGGCTCAGTATATCCTTTATAGGTATATGCACAGGTATATGGCTGACACACACTTTTCACCTTTCCACGTGGCCCGTGGCGACCGTGACAACATTCCTGTGTTTTGTGCCTCGGAACTCAAGTATTTTGAATATTTCGTCGCATTTACACTGTTCTATGTTTATGTCTATCGTTGTTGTGACTATTGTTTGCTCTTTCTAAGATTGTTTGGCAGTTTGGGTACAAACCGGGTAACCCCCTGTACCCGTATAATTGCTAAGTTGCTTACAAGTAATACAAGTTACAAGTTCTGAAGTGAAAAGCAGTATGCACATTTCTCATAATCATGAAGTGCTTCGATCATATTTGGCCACATATTGTTCAATGTATTTGGCCTCACGGCCTCACTGTATCCTTTGGTATCCTCCTAGGCACTCATTTTAACTTTATGGTTATAGATTATATTTCGATATAAATATATCGATATTTTGCAACATCGATATTTTCATTTCGATGTATCGCGAATATCGATAGTACGCTTACGATATATCATTGTCTCGATATATCGCAGTTTTCATTCGATATTGCCATCACTAGTGCCGACCGAAGTGTACGTCGTGTACCGTGCCGTTCGAGCCGAAATGTTTACGTAAAAATCCGCCAGTTCTTTATCGCGCGCACACGCTCGCCCGCTCTCACACGTCGCGGGCTAGGCGGTTCAAGGTTGCGGCGTTTTTGTTATGGTCCGAGGAGGAGTAGGAGGAGGCAGCAGCGGCGCCTAGTGATGCAGATTATCGTTACTTTTCGGTACTTGTAACTAATCGTTACTTTTAGGTACATTACTCGTTACTTTGTATTCGTTACTGAGTACTCATTTGCTTTTAAGCTTACCGGAAGCCGAATCGGTACGAGTATCATAACATGCATAATAGGTAGACTGAAGAGGTGTACTTCCATACAGAATATCTCTTCGTTTTCAGTATTTCTTCAAAGTATAAGTACCGACATATAAATACTAGAGGAAGGATTATTCTAGAACAGTAACTTATACATGCTTTTGAATTAATTGTGTAGGTAATTTAAATGTAGTCTGAGGAAAAAACTAAGAAATTAGTAAAAAAATGTATTCAGTGAAGTTTTTAACAAAATACTCAACATCATTTCACTTAATAATAATAAAACAAAAATAATAACAATATTAATAAACAATAACAAAAAGAAACTAAATGAAAAACTGTTGTCTATTTGTCTATTATCCGCCTAACCTATGTAAAACTAACTAAACTAAAATAATTGTTGATTGCAATGTAAAAACATAATTTTTTCAACATTTTTTCCTTTCAGTCTGTTACGCCTGTCTGAAATTAACTGCCCAGCTTTTGAAAAAATCCTTTCGGAAGGTACCGACGTCGCTACAATACTTAAATATTTTTTAGCAAGTATACATAGTATGGGGTGAACTGCTTGTCTAGCCTTCCACCATTCGAGAGGATCTTTTTTTCGGTGTAACGGTTCCTCAGACAAGTATGCTCTAATTTCTATGATAGCCAATGCAGTGGGGCTTTCCACTTTTTTTGAGGTACTTTTTTTGTCAAATTCTTGCCAAACTAAATCTTCGTCATCTTTATTAGGTGTAACATTGTCATCATTTGAATGAGAAGTGGAAGCAAATGTCTCTTTTTGTTCCCGTTCTTTATTCATTAATATTAAGTGGATCATTTCGTCCTGAATTTTTTTCTTAACTCTTTCTAAAGCGGCGTCAGAACTAAATGCTCCCTCTCTAAATCTGGGATCCAAAAAGGCAGTTTTTGCAAGTGTATCATTAAATTCAATGTTCACAAATCTGTTTCCAATAGCTTCCAACATTTTATCAATCAAAGTTTTACCTGATAATGTAGTAGTACTCTCTTTAAATTTTTCTAAAACTGATTTTAAACCTCTAACAATATTGAGAACTTTTGAAAGTGTTACTGATTTCTCAGAACTCATTTCCCTTGTAATTTGTTCAAATGGTTGCAATATTTTACAAGTCTCGGTTAAACTAATCCAATCATTCTCTGACAACAACTCAACAGGATTATGTAGTAATCCGATAGTAGCGGTCAGAGAGTCCTGTATTTTAATAATTCTTTCGAACATATGATACGTCGAATTCCATCGAGTAACCACGTCATTTTTTAGCTTTAATGGGACAGAATTTGGGTTCAGATGACTTTGTGTTTTAATTAATTTTTCAGTAGCCTGTGTGCTTCTATGAAAATATTCAACAATTGATTTTACTTTGTGTCGAATTTCATCAATCTCCGTAAGACTACTTTGAACAATTAAATTAATCGTATGGGCAAAACATGGAATATGAGTCCATGCACATAATTTAATAGAGCCCACTATATTGGCAGCATTATCTGTTGTGGCGGCAAAAATTTTGTCTTGAATGTTCCATCTGTTTACAACGCTTCGAACCTCATCTGCTAAATTTTGGGAAGTATGACTAAGAATGCAATGAAAACAATCAAGCAAACAAGAATGGAAAATAAAATCCGAAGTAATAAAATGGGCGGTGACTCCAATGTAACTTTGATTGGAGATAGAGGTCCACGCGTCTGTAGTCAAAGTTACAAATGCGGCTGTGTTCAACAATATTTTTAATTGATCCGCAACTTTATCATATTTTTGAAGCAAAAGGGAACCAGTAAAAGTGAATCTACTAGGCATCTTATATGATGGTTCAAGTTCTCTAAGTAATTCTTTAAAGCCCTCATCGTTTATAATTGAAAATGGCTGAAGATCTTTCACAATCATGTTTAAAATAAGGTTATTTATTTTTTGTTGGCGGGACAAAGTGATAGGACGAGAAAAAAAACCTCCTAAGCTTGCCTGCTGCTGTCGTTTCTTAGGATGAGTTCCTGTGGGCCAATTTGAAGTCGATGTGGAAGATGAGGTAGGTGCATCTAATACATCTGATCGTAAGGAGGAAGTAGATGCAGATGTGGACGGGATAGCTGTAATTCAAATGCCCTCATTTAATAAAAATAAGAAATTGAAAAAGTGTTATATTTTATACCTCCAGCTGATGCGGATAAATTTTGTTTCAGAGCAGGTGAAAGCACAGGATCACTAGATGTAGATTCGCCTAACAGAATCGTGGGATGCCTGGACTGAAGGTGTTTTTTTAAATTCGAGGTTGTGCCTCCTTTGTACGAATATGTTGATTTGCATAAATTGCACCTCGCTTTTTCATTCGAAACAGCAGTGAAATGAATCCATATTGAACTTCTTCTGTATCTGGATTGCGATTCCGTAGACATTGTCCTCTAATAAAACATATTTCAAAAATTAAAATGTAAAACTGCGAAATGACTATTAAGTAATCATTTTTAAATTGTTGTTTTATATTTTGGTGGAACCTAAATACATTGTTTGTAATACTCACCTATTTTTGATACAGGTAAATGTTCAATTATAACTGAAATCTTGACACAAAATCACAGGTATTTCACAAAATCACTTTTTCTATATGACGCTAGTTGCAACAACGAATCAACGGGATTAAATGTGTAAGCCGTAATTTCGTAAAAAACGCTTAGCTTTAGCTTGGGATTCTTTTCGGGTATTCGGGGAATAACATATTTCCATTCAAGCAATTTAAATAAAAATTGCTTAAACTAAGATGTAAACTGTAATTCATTGTTAAAACAGAGATCTTCGTACTTACAACTACTCAAAGTAAGAGGGCACCACACAGTAAAAATGTAGGTATGATCGGTACCTACTCGCTACTCGAAATAGATAGTGTGGCGTGTGGCGATCGGCGCGTGTAATCTATGATCGGCGCTGCGTGTAATGAAAACGAAATGTACCTAAAGTAACTAATCACGAATAATTGTCTATTTTGATATTCGTTACTTCGGATCTCTTCGGGTACCGAGTACTCCAGTAACGAATAGTTACTTTTTCTGCATCACTAGCGGCGCCGAGCCAGTCGACGAAAAACGCCTGCAGCGAGCTGCGGCGATGTGTCGTATTATTATCGTCCGATAGGTCGTCGTCGTGGTCCGTTTGTTGTTGTTGTTGTTGTTGTGGTGGTCGTTCGCTAATCCTGCTGCCGTTGATCGGTATGTGCGTGCCGAGCGCCCTCGGGGGGAGCTCGCGCCTCTTCTGTCGCGCGCAGTGACCAGCAGGACGGTACGTTACAACAGAAATTTTGTGCGTGTGTGATCGGTGTGTGTGCGAGTGTGTGTGTAACAATCATGGCGAACCCGAGGAAGTTCAGCGAGAAGATCGCCCTGCACAACCATCGGCAGGCCGAGGAGACGGCCGCCTTCGAGCAGATCATGAAGGAAGTCAACGAAGTCACGACGAAGGTGAGGGTGACTTGTAAACACAACGCACGCACGCATTCGAATTATACAGTCGGGGGGCACTTCCGCCAAAACCTCGACCCCGCTCGAATTTATGGCGAATCCCAACCCCCGCCCCGTATATCGCGGTCGTGATCGATACTCTCTCTCGCTCGTTTCTCGTTGCTCAAAAATTTTGACGGGACGAAAACAGAAATAGCGTTATTATTGCGCGAAACACGGCGAATAACCTCCTTCGCTCCGCCGAGTCCCGTCGTAGCGTACACATTTCCTTGCCATTCGTTCGTTATGGTCGATTGATAAGGAGCAACAAACGACGCTACGTAAACAACGCTGCGTGCGTGTTAACCAGCTGGGATACGTCGCGGAATGATTCGGGGGCCCGGGGCGCCGCGCTCAAGGTCGGGACCGAGATCCGCCCGAGCGGTCCCTTAAGTCGTCTTAAGCCCGTTAAGGCAGGGAACTGCCTTATCGGCAGATCCCTGCCGTTAAGGCGGCAAGGGATTTCGGTCCAGGACTCGACTAGGTGATCTACTTACTAGGTACTCGGTCGCGCTGTTTTGGAATTTTCATATTATCTCGGTCGTGCTATATTGTTTGCGCTACATTTTCGTTCTGTATAGTTTTGCTGAAAGTTCCTCCATGCCTAACTTGATACAACGTGATCAAGAATGACTGTTTGAGTTGGCAATACTTAATTTCATTTTTAAATGGTACAATTGGTAATTTGAATTTGCTATTTGAAATTCAAATTTCTGGTATTCTTTTCAAATTTATTTATTTAAAATTGTTTTCACGTTACAACACGAAATTTTCATTGAAATGGCGTACTTTCGAAGCGGGATTTATAACCCAATTACTAGTTAGCAGTACTCTCTCGAAGCGACATACCAGCAATTTCAGGAGTTGTTTCCGGAGACTTTGGTCACTTTTGCTGTCTTCCTGCAACATTGCATGCGAGTAGTTGAACGTTATTTAAACACAGGGAGCGTAAGCAAACAAAATTCAACTGGTAGACCTTCTACTCTAAACGAGGAAGTTATCGAGGATATCAGAACTCTAACGCAAAGAAGTCCTCCCAAATCCTTAAGAAAGCTCTCCCTTCAAACAGGTTTGGTCCTTATGCCTCGTATTCAACCAATTTTCATTCTTACCAATGACTTCCACTTTTCCGTGGTGTTCTAATTGACTGTTTTACAGGTTTATCATATGGAAGTTGCTCCACTGTGCTTAAAAAGAAATTAAAGTACCACCCTTACAAAATTTCCATCGTCCAGTCATTAACCACTCCTGATAACCCGCAGAGAGTTTTATTTTGCAATTGGTTCAATGACGTATTAAATAAAAATGATATCCTCGACAATACCTTCTCTTCCGACGAAGCCTGGTTTCATCTCAACGGCTATGTGAATAAACAAAATTACAGAATTTGGTCAGGTAAAAATCCTTATGCTATCAGAGACACATTTGCACCCGGTTAAAGTTGGTTTTTGGTTGGCAGTCTCAAGGACGCGGGTGTACGGGCCGATATTTTTTAATTTTACCGTCAATTCGGAGAGATATATCCAACACCTTTTGAGGCCTTTTATAAACCAATTAACAGACGAAGAGCGTCAAATTGGATATTTCCAACAAAATTCTGCAAGGGCTCGTGCTACTATGGGATATCTAAGAGAGAATTTTGGCGACAGAGTAATTAGTCAGGGCATTTGGCCAAGCAGGTCACCAGATCTCACTCCATTAGATTTTTCGTTATTTGGGCTCTTGAAGGACAATGTCTTTAGGAACATATTGCATACTGAAGAAGAGCTGCGAGAGGCAATAGTTCAGGAAGTGGCAAACATTAACCCCAATATGCTGGTGAATATCTTCGAGAGCCTAAAAAGAAAAGTTAATTTATGTCTGGACCAAAATGGTGGGCATTTTGAGCATTACCTTTAGCTGTTTAATTAAATCATTGTTCTGTATTTCGAGTTTAATTTTTTAAGCGTTAATTTTTATTCACATAACCTACAATCATATCGCTGATTGTTATGTCAAATTTTTGTCAAATAAACATATCTAGTTGTAGCGTTGCCAACCCTTACGCAAAAAAATCCTCCAGGTAGGATTACCAACTCAAACAGTCATTCTTGATCACACAGTATATTCAATATTAAGTACTCAGTATTGTCATGAACCCGCCTATGCCCGCGAACTTAACATATTTTCTTAAACTCAAATTCTGTTTAGAGTCACTTTTATCATTATTTCTATGTTCCGGCACTAAAATGACAGCTATTCTAGCACTAAAATGGCCGAAAACAGTGCTTTAATGAGGCTTATAGCATTTTTTTTCTTGGGTTGGTAATAAGATATTCCCTAATGCTGTCTGATGTCTGACAAAACAAAAATAAAAATAAATATGGCCGCCGCGTCGATGGGATAGGGATGCAAGTATGCAAGTGTGGACTATAAGCTATTCGTTTCTGTATTTTGAAAGGTGTATCATAAAATATAAACCTCATGGTTCCTCGTTTTCGTACAGTAAGACCTTTATTTTCTTTACACCAGTTCACAAAGTTCTTGTAAACTTTTTCATATGCGTCTCTAGACTTAGCAGGTAGCAAATTCCTTACAGCATTTGAAGCCACTTCTTGTAGTTCTGGTGGAGTTAAAGAAACACCCTCTTGTACCTGATGCGATAATTTCGATTTTATTTAAATCCATTAAATTAAATTTGAAAATGGTGTGAAAATTGACAGATGTCTAGGAAACAACAGTAATACCAACTTAAATGTAACGATAAAAAATCCCCAGATAAGAAATTTATAAAAGTGAAATGGAAGCCTGAACATAGAAAATGTTGTAAAGTACCTACTCGTTGCAGAGGACATTCCAAGCCCTCTTCCGTTCTAAAAGGATTCGGGCTTGGAATATGACGTCTTCTGCAACTTGTACTTTAAACTACTATTATTTCAACCATTACCTCAAGTAGAGTAATGGAACAACGCCTTGGTAAATTGAATAATAGTTTCAAACCCCTTTATAGCATCCTATCAAGATGTTTAGGAAAACAACTTAATTATAATAATTTCTAATTGGTATTCCGTTCTTCATAAGCTTTTTAGCCCTTAAGATCACATGTACTGAACCTCACCGAATGCAGTAATTTTGTTTATATTAACTTTGTGGGAACCTCCCTACCCCGCCGAGGTATATTAGTGTATAATGTAAGTACGATTTCAACCTTCGATACGAAAACTTCTCTGTATAGTATGACGATCCATTAAGAAAGTTGTAAGTTTAAGCAACTGTACTATTGTGCCATCCGAGGTCCTCCAACAGTATATTTAATACTCAATATTCATAATATTGAATATTTTGAAAGTACTATTTCAAAATTGAGAAGCACTATTTCGTTTTACACTAATTACATACGATAGGTACATAAATGGGGAAATATGATATTTTGGCCCAAAACTCGCCTAGGTGATTTACTACTTCTTCGCGCCATTTTGAAATTTAATAACTTTTGTTATTATACAGCACCACCAAAATTATTTCAAAATTATGAACCCTCTGTCATTTTACGTTTATTACATACGATACATGAATGGGGAAATATGATATTTTGGTCCAGAACTCGCCTAGGTGATTTACTACTCCTTCGCGCCATATTGGAATTTAGTAATTTTTGTTATGGTATGTTGTTTGTGCTATATTATAATTATTCTGTTGAAAGTTCCTTCGTGCTTATGACCTAGGAGTGGATAAATGGGATGTAGTTCAAAAAATATTCGAACTATCCAAATAATATTTTTTATTGAAAATGAGATGATACAGCACCACCAAAATTATTTCAAAATTAGGAACCCTCTATGTCGTTTTACGTTAATTGCAAACGATACGTAAATGGAGAAATATGATATTTTGGTCCAGAACTCGCCTAGCTGATCTACTACTCACTCGCGCCATTTTAGAATTTAGTAATTTTGGTTATGCTATGCTGTTTGGCTATATTTCCGTTGTATACAGTTCTGCTAAAAGTTTTTCCGTGCCTACTATCTGAAGATGGATAAATGAAATGCACTTGAACAAATATTTTCATCATCCAAACAATTTTATTTAAAATTAAACAACACAGCACAACCAAAATTATTTCAAAATTAAAAACTCTATCTCTTTTTGAATCATTACAAACAATACATGTATAGTAAAATATGGGATTTTGGTCAAGAACTCGCCTAGCTGACCTACTACTCTTTCGCGCCATTTTGAAAAAAAATATGGGTTGTACTATGTGTTTGCGTTCTATTTTCCTTTTTACACAGTTCTGAAATTTTCTCAATTCCAGCGGCCTGGGAGTGAATAAATGATATACAGCTAAAAAAAAATACTTAAACTATCCAAACATTTTTATTTACACAAACAATACAGCCCAATCAAAACTACATATATCAAAATTAACACCTCACCATCTCGCTTTAGGCCAAAGTTGCGAGATTCACACGCAAGTAGTACATGCGCAGTAGCGGATGAGTAACGGTCGGCTTCGATTGGTCGGAATGCGGTGCAAATCCGAAAAGTTTAGGTTCGCGCCACAGTTTTCGCCAATCAGAAATCCGCTCATTTTCTACAGCTACTGCGCATGCACCACTTCCGTGTAAATCTCGCAACTCTGCTTTAGGTTTGTTTGAAATAATACACATATGGGATTTTGGTCCAGAACTCGCCTAGTTGATCTACTACTTATTCGCGCCGTTTTGGAATTTTTAAATAGTTTTGGTTTTGCTGTTTTATTTTTGTTATTCTGGAACTTTCTTTAATGTGCACAACTAAGTAACAGTTATTTTTGGAAATAACGTACCTACCATCGTTTGGAGTTATTCATTTTAATCATTTACAGTCAATACATAGTAGCTAACCTAGATTTTTGCTAGAGTATATATTAATTAACTTAGATTTTTGCTAGATGAGTAAAGTGTTCTCTAAGTTACTTTTCTTCTATTTTGTAACTAATTTTGAGCCGTTATGTCTTTATATACCTCTTTTTGTATTCTACAGGTTTCAGTTCCATCTAGCTATAGGTTCATATAGTTTCATGTAAATAGACATATAAGGAAAACAAGGGTAATTTGTGCTCCTATTGATCTACATATCCTCAGTTTGATCATATTACTAATGCCCTTGTAGTGCTTTGATTGATTCTAGTAATAACGAGTTTTAAAGATTTTTAAAAGAGCTGGACGATCTGACCTAATTGGTTACCATGCACTTTCCTGGCAGAACTGCCCTTTGTCCACAACTACTCGTCAAGTTTCAGGTAAATCCACACGGGGTTTCGTTGTAAAACTGTTGTGCGTCTTATTTATTGCACAAAAGTAAAGTATTCGCAAACGTAATGTTTGTTTTCGAATTAATTTATTGGTATTAATTATTTGTTAATGGGAACGACTTGGTGTTTATATCATCTGTTTAATATTGATTATTTGATGTATTCGCAAACATCTTTAGTTTGTTTTCCGCTTACCAATTTCGTTATTTAAAAGGGAAAAAAGTTTGTTTGTATTTTGTTGGATAAATTTCATGGATTTCATTACTTGTTTGTGTTTCGAGTATCTAACATGAATTAAATAAGATTTCTAATAACAACTAATAGCTCGTAATAGGTGTTCGTTTGAAAGGTTCACGATAATGACTTTTGTTCAAAGGCGTACATTTGAAATAATTATCACGATTAAATAAATAATTGGACGGTTTTTTTGGGAAACATGAACACGCTCAGCAGTGATTTGTACAGTTGACGTTCATAGTTATACAAGTTACTTCAACTTTGATTTCTTTGAAACTCCATCAGTTGTTCCCTGAGGTACACTTTGAAAGTTTGGTAAATTGCCGCCCATAGCAAATTTACTGATATGAAGTAAGACACGTGTTTTGCCAGGAAATGACTCGAAACTCGTGGTTCGCTCATTTTCAAAAATTCGTAAAGCTAAAACTGCAACTCCAATTGAGTTGAAACTCCACATAAGAATTAATCGAAGTACATTTAAGAAGTTAGGTGAGTTTCAACACATTATCTTTTGAACTTTCTGAAATATGAATGCGCATTTTTGATTTCGGCTAGTCATGTTTTTCGTCATTTTTGACAATTCATATAAAAATTACTGAGACTCCAATTATGTATATTTAAAGTCCATAGGGATGTTAACTGAAGTGCAGTTTCATAAGTTTAGTACTTTTAAGCGGATTGCTTTGTAAAATTTCAGAAATACGAACGTTTATTTCTAATTTCAATGCATATCTGACTAGTCATTTTTAAAAATTAAAAAAAAATGTTGCTGTTACTCCGATTTTTTTGAAACTCCATCCAAGTGTTAACTGAACTACATTTTAGTAGGTTATTAAGTTTAAACTTATTACCAAGCTAACTTTATGAAATATGTATGTACAAGTGATTCACTAACGGTGACTTGGAAGTCATCATGCTGTAGTCGTTTTCAAAAATTCTTAAAAATATGCTCCAATTTCAGTTTGGTTGAAATTCTACATCGATGTTAACTGAAGTTCGTTTAATAAGATAAATAAGTCAGCCTGTTATCGATTAATCAGACTTTTTGAAGTGTGAATGCGCATTTTTCTTTATTTGGGTAGCATTTTGTATTTATCATTTTTAAAAATTCATACAAAAGTTACTGCAACCTCAACTCCATTGAAACTTCACATGGAAATTAACTAAAGTGTATTTAAAATGCGTAGTAAGTTTCAACTAATTCGTTCTTAAAATTTCCCAAATTTCGTACTTTGAACTTCCTTTTCGATGTCAACGTTTCTCATCATTTTCAAAATTTCATAAAAACGGTTGCTGCAACTCCAGTAACTTTAAAACTTCTTGCATTCTTAAGTAAAGTACATCGACGATGTTGAGTAAATTTTGATCAATCAACTGGGAATAAGATACCTACTTGATTCGCCAGGAATGACTTGAAACTCATATTTCACTGTTTTTCAAAAATTCGTAAACCAAAAACTGCAACTCCAATTTAGTTCAAACTCCACATACGAATTAACCGAAGTACATTTAAGAAGTTAAGTAAGTTTCAGCACATTATCTTTAAAATGTTCTAAAATATGAAGGCGCATTTTTGATTTCGGCATTACCCATGTTTTTCGTCATTTTTGAAAATCCATATAAAAATTACTGAAACTCCAATTGTATTTAAACTCCGTAGGGATATTAACTAAAGTGCAGTTTTATAAGTTTAGTACTTTTAAGCGCATTGCTTTGTAAAATTTCCGAAATACGAACGTTCAACTCTAACTTCAACATTTTTAAAAATTCCTTGCTGTAACTCCGATTTTTTTGAAACTCCATCGTAGTGTTAACTGAACTATAATTTAGTAGTTTATTCAGTTTAAACTGATTACCAAGCTAACTTTATGAAATGTTTACAAGTGATTCACTAACGGTGACTTGGAAGTCATCATGCTGTACCTAGTCATTTTCAAAAATTCGTAAAAATATGTTCCAATTTCAGTTTAGTTGAAATTCTACATAGATATTAACTGAAGCTCATTTAATAAGATAAATAAGTTTCAGCCTGTTATCTATTAATCAAACTTTTCGAAATATGAATTCGCATTTTTCTTTATTTGGGTAGCATTTGGTTTTTATCATTCTCACTAATTCATAAAAATATTACTGCAACCGCAACTTCATTGAAACTTCACATGGAAATTAACTAAAGTGTATTTAAAATGCGTAGTAAGTTTCAGCTCATTCTTTCTTAAACTTTCTCAAATTTCGTACTCTGCACTTCCTTTTCGACGTCAACGTTTCTCGTCATTTTTGAAAATTCATATAAAAAGTACTGAAACTCCAATTGTATTGAAACTCCGTAGGGATATTAAGTGCAATGCAGTTTCATAAGTTTAGTATGTTTAAACTCATTGCTTTGTAAAATTTCCGAAATACGAACGTTCATCTCTAACTTCATTACTTATGTGACTAGTCATTTTTAAAAATTCCTAAAAAAAATTTTGCTGTAACTGATTTTTTTGAAACTCCATCGAAGTGTTACCTGAACTACATTTTAGTAGTTGAGTCACCATGCTGTAGTCATTTTCAACAATTCTTAAAAATATGCTCCAATTTCAGTTTAATTGAAATTCTACATAGACATTAACTGAGGTTCATTTAATAAGATAAATAAGTTTCAGCCTGTTATCATATAATCAAACTTTTCGAAATGTGAATACGCATTTTTCTTTATTTGGATAGCATTTTGTATTTATCATTTTTAAAAATTCATACAAAAGTTACTGCAGCCTCAACTCCATTGAAACTTCACATGAAAATTAACTAAAGTGTATTTAAAATGCGTAGTAAGTTTCAGGTCATTCTTTCTTAAAATTTCCCAAATTTCGTACTTTGAACTTCCTTTTCGATGTCAACTTTTCTCGTCATTTTCAAAAATTCATAAAAATATTACTGCAACCGCAACTTCTTTGAAACTTCACATGAAAGTTAACCAAAGCACATTTAAAATGCGTAGTAAGTTTCAGCTAATTCGTTCTTAAAATATCCCAAATTTCGTACTTTGAACTTCCTTTTCGATGTCAACGTTTCTCGTCATTTTCAAAAATTCATAAAAACGGTTGCTGCAACTCCAGTAACTTTAAAACTTCTTGCATTCTTAAGTAAAGTACATTGACTCTGATTAATTAACTAGGAATAAGATACTTACTTGATTCGCCAGGAATGACTTGAAACTCATATTTCACTCTTTTTCAAAAATTCGTAAACCAAAAACTGCAACTCCAATTTAGTTCAAACTCCACATACGAATTAACCGAAGTACATTTAAGAAGTTAAGTAAGTTTCAGCACATTATCTTTAAAATTTTCTAAAATATGAATGCGCATTTTTGATTTCGGCATTACTCATGTTTTTCGTCATTTTTGAAAATTCATATAAAAATTACTGAAACTCCAATTGTATTGAAACTCCGTAGAGATATTAACTAAAGTGCAGTTTCATAAGTTTAGTACTTTTAAGCCCATTGTTTATAAAATTTCCGAAATACGAACGTTCATCTCTAACTTCAACATTTTTAAAAATTCCTAAAAAGATGTTGCTGTAACTCCGATTTTTTTGAAACTCCATCGTAGTGTTAACTGAACTATAATTTAGTAGTTTATTCAGTTTAAACTGATTACCAAGCTAACTTTATGAAATGTTTGCAAGTGATTCACTAACGGTGACTTGGAAGTCATCATGCTGTAGTCGTTTTCAAAAATTCTTAAAAATATGCTCCAATTTCAGTTTGGTTGAAATTCTACATAGATATTAACTGAAGTTAATTTAATGAGATAAATAATTCAGCCTGTTATCAATTAATCAAACTTTCGCAATATGAATGTGCATTTTTCTCTATTTCAGTAGTTATATTATTTATCATTTTCAAAAATTCATAAAAATGTTACTGCAACCGCAACTTCTTTGAAACTTCACATGAAAATTGACTAAAGTGTATTTACAATGCGTAGTAAGTTTCAACTCATTCTTTCTTCAAATTTTCCAAATTGCGTACTTTGAACTTCCTTTTCGATGTCAACGTTTCTCGTCATTTTCAAAAATTCATAAAAATATTACCTCAACCGCAACTTCTTTGAAACTTCACATGAAAATTAACCAAAGTGTATTTAAAATGCATAGTAAGTTTCAGCTCATTCTTTCTTAAAATTTCCCAAATTACGAACTTTGAACTTCCTTTTCGATATCAACGTTTCTCGTCATTTTCAAAAATTCATAAAAACGGTTGTTGCAACTCAAATTTCTTTAAAACTCCTTGCGTTCTCAAATGACCTACATTTACGATGTTCCGCAGGTTTTAGCTAATTAACTAGCGAATTTTACTGAATTAAGATACGTGATTCGCCAGGAATAACTTGAAACTCATATACATATCACTCTTTTTAAAAATTCGTAAACCAAAATCTGCAACTCCCATTTAGTTGAGACTCCACATAAGAGTTAAACAAAGTACATTTAAGAAGTTGGGTAAGTTTCAGCACATTATCTTTTGAACTTTCTGAAGTATGAATGCGCATTTTTGATATCGGCATTACTCATGTTTTTGGTCATTTTTAAAAATTTATATAAAAAGTGCTGAAACACGAATTGTATTGAAACTCCGTAGGAATGTTAACTAAAGTGCAGTTTCATAAGTTTAGTACTTTTAAGCTGATTGCTTTGTAAAATTCCCGAAATACGAACGTTCATCTCTGACTTCAATGCTTATGTGACTAGTCATTTTTAAAAATTCCAAAAATTTTGCTGGGACTCCAATTTATTTGAAACTCCACATAAATTAACCGAAATAGGTACATTTAAGAAGTTAGCTAAATTTCAGCATATTATCTTTTGAACTTTCCGAAATATGAATGCGTGTTTTTGATTTCGGTATTACCCACGTGTTTCTCTCATCAGTTTTAAAAATCCTTAAGAAGTTTACCGAAATTCCAGTTAATTTATTGGGAATTAACTAAAGCACATTTAAGAAGTTCAATAAGTGAATGAGTTTTGTAGTCAACTCCAAATTTTCTTAATACGAACATTGCGTTTTAGTTTCAACGCTTTTATGTCTTGTCATTTTCAAAAATTGGTAAAAAGAGTTGCTGCAACTCCAGTTTGGTTAAAACTCAGGAAAGTACATTTAAGGAGTCACGCAAGTTTAAATGCGTTATCCGTGGAATTTTCTTGCATGCGCATTTTTCACTTAGGGGAGTCTGTTATTTGTGAATTTCAAAAATTCACCAAACATACTGCAACTTTAATTTTACGGAAATTCCGCACTGATATTAACTGAAGTACGTTTTTAGAAAGAAGTTCAATTACTTTCAATTTGCGAAATAGTCATGTATTTCCGTTAGAACGATTAGTGCAACTCCCAGCTTTAAACTTTCCTCAATCTTAATGAAGAAAGGTGTTTTATCTTAACTGTTTATATAAACTGGATATTCATTAGTATACCTAGAGAAATTTCGAATTTACTTTTCCTGAATAGCGTAGCAACCGTTGAAGAAACTTGTCGAAAGTATTGCCATTTTGGGTCAATTCTACCAATAACTTGTCTTATGTATATGATGATTCACGACGATCAAAAAAGTTTTCGGATTCCCCAAGTGTGTAAGGAAATTGGTAAAATTGTAGGGAAATCCTTTGTATTCCGGGATTTTTGTCACAAATTTCTAAGATTAAAGAAATCATTACAGTTATTAGATTCGGGGAATCCCTTGGACACTCTCGGGTCTTCACCACAATTCCCTTTATAGTCGGGGATTCCCATTGAATAAATATTCATACATTTTTGGATAGAAATGAAAAAATTGTACCTAAGTCTTATTCGAGGAATATTGTAAATTATCGGCGGCTTACCACTCCTAAAAATTGTTCATAAACAAACCTTCAAATAAATCATACTTAATTTAGTAATAAATCATGGACAATTATTTGTAAACAACACCGTTTGGTTTTTTATTGGTTTTTTTATGTATCGTACTACGAAAATAACGTAATCAGGTAAAAAATATGTATATTAAATTTTTTATATGTTATTAATAATGGTGGTAACAAGCGATACAATCGTGACTTTTACATTTACATTGTCCGCATAATTGGTTAATATGTAATATCATTACAATTATATTAAAACATCATTTATTCCACCATAGATTTTTGAAACATTTATTTATTATTCTATGTGAAATCAGTTCAAATTAAATTAAAGTACAAATAAATCATTGTATATTTTCATCTATAATTCAATTTCCTACACTAACATTTTTGAAATGGGACATACCTAGTTGATTAGATACAAAGTAAGGGCCCAACGATTTAAGGGTGTTCAGTACCTTGTGGAGACAACCGAATTCCGCTAGATGTCACTAATATCGGAAATGTCGTAAAAATAGAAATTTTATGATGGGTGTGCGATAATGCTCCTCCCTTTTTCGCTTGTATTTAAAATTCTTACCCCTTACGTCCCCCTTATCGGCACGCGGACAACTCGGACAGATGTTTTATTATGAGTCGTAAATTGTGAGGATTATTTGGGCCCGCTACATCTCGGATTTTGTATCAACGCTGGTTGCTGGTATTTAGTGTGTAGGTGAGATATCCCGAAAAAGTCACATTGCGTATAAAACTTTTTATGAAACAATAGGATCTTGTGGAAAAGCGCATTAGCTTAGAAACTAAATATTAAACAAACAATTTTCGTTGTTTTTTGTTCATGCTATTTTTCTTAAAAGTAAGGCATTCAGAAAAGTCCTGTATTTGTGGAGGGCGAGTGTCGAAATGTGGTTTTTATCCAACCAAAAAAGGAAATTCAATAACAATTATTGAAACTGTACCCCTCAATAACAAGCAATACGCTCGACGGTAGTAATAAAAGTAATCAATAAGGCTCGTGGTCATTCTAGTCTCAAAAATACATTTTTAAATAAATAACTTTGGATACAAATATTGAAAAAAATGAATAGAAATGTTAGGAAAATAGATTATTCGGGATCAGGTATCATTTAAACCTACCTCACCTTCGCACCCTAATTAACAATGATGAGTAGTAACCAAGTGATCACTTTTTATAGGTTGCTGATGAATGTTATTACAAAAAGACTTAGCTTACTCATTAATTGGGTACATATTGCTGTTAGCTAGATTTCCCTAGAGTGTAAACGTTTTGAGAAAGGGGCATTGGACAATAGTGCAGGGTAAGCGATATTGTAAGTAAAGACAATTCATAGAGTAACCTTTTAATATAACAAATGCTAGGTAAATACACTGAAATTATTTTTCTACCATATAGTTTTTTATCCTTGCCAACATACTGATTTTCTGAGTCAACAGCTTGTGTAAAATCTGAATTTTCCATATTTTCATCCATAACTTAATTCTGGATTCTGGTATTCTGGAATATTTAAGTCACCTATTTCTTGCCCCGAATTAGAATTGTGATCAGATTCCTCTATGAGCTCATCTTCTGACAAATCTGGTTCACCCCCCACCTCTTCTTCAGAATCAGTACCACAAATAACCTGAGCAAGAGCATCTACTCATCTTGAGTTAATTGTTTTAGATTTTTAACTGCCACTCGATGTCTGAAACTATTATAATCAGTAAGTATATAACAATTAAATACATAATTACATATTTTTATACTAATCAAGTATATTTAGATTGCAAAAAATCAAAAAATACTACTTTTTAAAATACCTACCTAGTTACTCGCGTTGGCGTATTTTGTACACCACACAAATTCTTGCCAAATATCTAATTACTCTGTTAAGTTGTCAAATCGACACTGAGGGTATATTCAGAGGACACATCAAGCAAAGGTTAGCGAGCTCGGCGACCTTGAAAAAGAAATCGTTCGAACTCGGCAGTGATCGGAACAAATTTGGTGTATCTTTTACATCAGCGCGAGCAGTTAAAGGTTAAATAATTAATATATATTAATATTAAATTATAATTAAATTATAAATAATTAATATATATATATATATATATATATATATATATATATATATATATATATATATATATATATATGGATCTGCCCACGTCTAGTATAACACCTTGTACATGAGAAAGTATTCGGATGAACATATCACTTTTTTTAATAATCATTTGAATTCGTATTATAACTGATACCGCGCATCGTTGGTAGACGGCATACTATAACTGCACCTTTTTTCATATTTTTTATAATTTCATATTATATAATGAAGTAAATCACGTAAGTCAATACTATTTAAAATATTTATGCATACGACATAACCAAACAGTTTATAACTGTGCGCAATGACTCTTCTAAAAACGGTGCACCCCAAAAACTCGATGTAATACAAAATTCCATTCAACATCGAGGCAAATAGTTATTAACGTTATTTATGGCCCTTTTAAGATGCCGCCAACCAATAATATTTAAGCAGCCGAAAGGTATTAATTTTACAATCCTCAGGGTGGTCATGATTGGATCGATCGATGTCAGAGGGTATGTCGAGGTACTGCAAGTTCGAGGGGCGTGTCAGTTATTCTAATTTCCAAAATAAATACCAAGATACTTTTACAAACTAATAAAAATTCATGTATTATCGTTCAATACTTTATTATCTAGTGAATTGTTGAGCTAAACTTTTACTCCTGTACGATTTCATAGATTTTAGAATTTTTTTCCGTTTTTCGGTGTTCAGAACGATTTTTCTAAATATATAGTACGTTTTGAAGAAAAGTTGCTTAACAACAACATAGATTCTAATTTTCTTAATCGAGTAGTACAATCAAAATTTAATTTCATTAATCCGATCTTGAGTTACAAGGGAAAGCATTTTGCGTTGTAAGGCATACGGCATAATATTGTACCGCACAACCTTAAAATACTCGACGGTTATTACGGAATTCCCTAAGGTAATACATAACATTTTCCATTTTACGTCAATTTCTGCTTATCTTCCAAAAATATAGCTTGGAAGTTCGAAAATATTTGGGAAATTTTAGGATTGAACGTTCACATTGAAAACTATTATACTTCGATTATAGTAATGTAATATAATATAATAATAATTATACCTTAATTTTTGCTTCAGAGATAAATTAATGTTGCATTTAAATCGAATCTCCTCCGTAATCAAATAAAATACTTATTTATACTTATCGCATGAGTCAGGTGAAAAAGTAGATAAATCTATGCAGGTACACTTATCGTTTTTCGTAATTATCTATAAGTAATTAATAAATTATAGTACATATACTACATACCTACATGAACATTTAGTATTTTATTTTTAGTAGTATTTTGTCGAAGTACTCAGACATTACAACACTCATTAATTCGTTTCTGATTTTATCCACGTCGTTTTTCGGGTTAAACCTGTGAAAAGTCACATTTTTGTAAAGTTTTTGCTTGTCTTAACTAATTTATTTTTGCTGACACTAACATTTATTATCTAATTTATATTTCACACAGCTGTTTATCTGTCGCGCCGGCCGCCTAGGTCGATGGTTCGTCGCTTCGATGTTTATCGCCGTTTTATGACTGTCTCATCTGTTGTTGAGCTGATTTTTATCCAAAGTTGAGCGCCAGGCTCCTTAATTCTCCCTCTTGGTTCTCCTTTCCTCCGTGTGTTGATATTTAGATATAAAGACAACGCGGTACTTGTAGAATTTGGCGCTTGGCGGAGTTCGGGATATCTGCTTCAAGGGTGGGATTTCTCGGGCGCCAGATTTGTGGGGTTTCCTCCTTCAATTTCCTAGGGAGTTTCTAATACAAAACGCAATACACGTAACTATTTTTAACTAGCCCGTGTAATCGACAGTATCTTTGAATTTTGTTCATAAGAAATAGTCCCAAAAATTTGATAAATATGGAAACAAAATTTGGAAATTCTGCTTTCCGCATCTATGCGCGGATCGGATGGAATTTGTGGGCAGAAATAAGACAAAGACAACGCGGTACTTGTAGAATTTGGCGCTTGGCGGAGATCGGGATATCTGTTTTAAAGGTCGGGTTTCTCGGGCGCCAGATTTGTAAGGTTTTCTCTTCAATCTCATAGGGAGTTTCTAGTACAAAACGCAATACACGTAACAATGTTTAACTACCTTGTACAATCGACAGTATGTACGAATTCTGTTTATAAGAAGTAGTCCCAAAAATTGCTAAATGTGGAGAAATAAAATTTTGGAATTATGCTCTCCGCATTTATGCGCGGATCGGATGGAATTTGTGGACAGAAATAAGACAAAGACAACGTTGTAGTACTTGTAGAATTTAGCGCTTGGCGGAGTTCGAGATATCGGCTATTAAGGTCGGGTTTCTCGGGCGCCAGATTTGTAGGGTTTTCTCCCTCAATCTTCTAGGTAGTTTCTAATTCAAAAAGCAATACACGTAACATGTTTTAACTACCCCGTGTAATCGACAGTATCTACGTATTGTGTTCATAAGAATTAGTCCCAAAAATTTGCTAAATGTGGAGAAACAAAATTTTGAAATTCTGCTTTCCGCGTGATGCGCAATTTCTGGACAGAAATAAGACAAAGACAACGCGATACTTGTAAAATTTGACGCTTGGTGGAGTTCGGGATATCTGCTTTAATGGTCGGATTTCTGGGGCGCCAGATTTGTAGTTTTTTTTTCCATCAATCCCCTAGGGAGTTTCTAATACAAAACGCAATACACGTAACAATTTTGAACTACCCTGTGTAATCGGCAATATCTTCGAATTCTGTTCATAAGAATTAGTCCCAAAAATTTGCTAAATGTGGAGAAACAAAATTTTTAAATTCTGCTTTCCGCATTATGCGCGGATCGGATGGAATTTGCGGACAGAAATAAGATAAAGACAATGTGGTACTTGTAGAATTTGGCTCTTGGCGGAGTTCGGAATATCTGCTTTAAGGGTAGGATTTCTCGGGCGCCAGATTTGTAGGGTTTTCTTCCTCAATCTACTAGGGAGTTTCTAATACAAAACGCAATACACGTAACTATTTTTACTTAGCCCGTGTAATCGACAGTATCTTTGAATTGTGTTCATAAGAAATAGTCCCAAAAATTTGATAAATATGGAGAATCAAAATTTTGAAATTCTGCTTTCCGTATTATGCGCGGATCGGATGGAATTTGTGGACAGAAATAAGACATAGACAACGTCGTACTTGTAGAATTTGGCGCTTGACGGAGTTCGGGATATCTGCTTTAAAGGTCGGGTTTCTCGGGCGCCAGATTTGTAGGTTTTTCTCCATCAATCTCCTAGGAAGTTTCTAATACAAAACACATACACTTCACAATTTTTAACTACCCCATGTAATCGACAGTACCTTAGAATTCTGTTCATAAGAAATAGTCCCAAAAATTGTTGAATGTGGAGAAACAACATTTTGAAATACTGCTTTCCGCATTTAAGCGCGGATCGGATGGAATTTGTGGACAGAAATAAGACAAAGACAACGTGGTACTTGTTGAATTTAGCTCTTGGCGGAGTTCGGGATATCTGCTTTAAGGGTCGGATTTCTCGGGCGCCAGATTTGTGGGGGTTTTCTCCCTCAATCTCCTAAGGAGTTTCTAATACAAAATACAATATTCTTAACAATGACGACTGTTCTTCAATCTTCGTCGGTATGCAATACACAATACATATACTGAACATTGTTGCAACAACTAGAAATTTGAAGGATACATTCAGGTTACCGAACCAGATTCTGGGGCTTTACTGGATTCGTAATTAAACTGATTTCGTGGAGACCTAAAAGTTTTAAATATGAAAGTTAGTTGTAAAAATTTTGTTATAGGCTCTCTAATTACCAACGAACTGTATAGATTAAGAAACCTTTGATCGAGTTCCCGGACTCAGATAGATTCAATATTCTAATAGAATTTTGAAAATTTGACATGTTCCAAAAGGAACATTCATCCAGGTATCTTGGGAAGTTCCATGAGAAGTAGGTTTACCGGGCAAATTCAAGTAATTGGATCCATAATTTTATCCAAGACATGACAGTTATGAATCTCATTATTAATGTCATTTTCGACTATTTAAACTATCAAATAACACAGTAGTGTGTTATAATCCATAACTCACTTTCATATTCAAAGTATTTTTCACGCTGTCGCTATCGTAAATAGCTCTTACATGCATAGATACGTAGCATGAAAATGGCACATAACATTCGTGTATTATTTTTCCTTGATGACGGAATGTAAATACTGCCATTTACATTCCTAGGAAAATCAAAAGAGCAAATCACGTTGATTTATTGTCTTGCCTATGTCAGTCAACTTATGTCAGAGTGACGTACGTCCAAACTAAAGCAAACATTTCATTTTTTGAGGAATTATGAGGAAATTTTCAACGGCAGCGTGAAAAATTTAATAAGTAACATTGGTTAACATCATCGGCAAGTCACAAGCCTCGGTTTCGTCTCGGCTCGTACACACTTGCATTACTTGAGAATTTATACCACTCGGCCTGACGGCCTCGTGGTATAAGTCTTCTCGCGTGACTTATTTTGAACATAACACACTAGTACCATAAATATCTATAAACACGAAAAAATGGATTTAAAAATCCTGAAAGTTCAAAAAATAATTAAAACTGATATTGTATGCGTATTGTGTATTGCATATCGGCCGAAGTAAGAATCGATAAGCGTCGTCTCTTTTTAGAGCGTTTATCATTTTTATTCTCTCGCACATAAGAGATCACCCATTAATCCAAACGGATTAGACCTCAATACTTCCTGTTAATAAAATATTTTCCTGCGGAACGTTCTTATGAAGCATGTCGGGAACAAAATGTACTACTTTGTAACAGCTGAAAAATTGAGAGAAATTGTTTAAAAAATTATCCAAAAATCAACGGGAAAACTGTTTTGTGTCTCGTATGTGTCTCGTCTAAACACTTTTCCGTGATTTTTTGAAGAAATTTTCCCAACTTTACAGCTCTTTTTTGGAATCTTTTGAACGAAGCAGGGCGCTACAGTTTTGTTAACGGTGAAGGTTAATTTCTAGGTGGTGCCGGAGCGGACCTCCTCGAAAAATACGCTCCGGATCAATGCGCAGGTGTTGGGCGCATTTCGGGGCGGCTCCCTGCCCAACGTATCGGCGGCTGCGCCTGCGCCCAACTCGCCGCTGCAAAATAACGATAACGAAAAGGTGAACTTTTCGACATTTTACAGACCCCCCCCCTCTCATCCCGTTATAGTAGTAGATGTGTTGCCGTTGTTTGTGTTTTGGTTTAATATATCTCCGGGATTGAGCTCCGTGTCATTTTGGATATGTCGCAACGTTTTGACAGGACGAAAATCGAAAATGGGAAAAGGAGGACTTGTACCGTGTCCACTACGAGTACAAGACCTAAATCCGCTTGATTTTTATTCGCTTCAAAAAGAATTGCGAGTAAAACTTGTAGGATGATTCATTGAAGTACACTTTGTTGTGTAATTACCGTGTCGTAATTATCTTTGCTTCAATCGGATTGATATGAGCTAAAATTCGAGTGATATCCATAACAACTGCTGTTTGTCAATTAAAAGAACGTAATTAGTATTACAATGTCGTAATGAAATCATTATTATCATAATATCACAATACTTCAATCGAATTTATTTGAGCTAACAATTCGATTGATATCTATAACCACTATTGTTTGTCAATTAAAGGAGCATAATTATTATGATGCCGTAATAAAATAATTATTGTGAATTATTTCTACTTCAATCGAATTGATATGCGCTAGCAATTCGATTGGTACCCATAACAATTGATGTTTGTCAATTAAAGGAAATTGACATCTGTCATCTGTCCGCTTAGGTCGTTGAAAATATACAGTGTGGAACGAAATGATTTAGGTACATCTAATTGGTTTTGAATTTCCTGCGTAGAAATACGACGAATTGTATGAAATACCTGTAATTTGAGGTTATGTTACGCTTTTGTCACGTTTACGATAAGATATGTACTTTCAATTCAACCTTTTACGTAACAACTTTCCATTTTTGAAACGTCAATTTAAAATGTTTTTAAATATGTCCAGAACCTTTTTCTTATTTGTCACATAATATGACATTCAAATAAAAACAATAATAATAATGTCTTTATTAAACATATTAATTACATTTGACTATAGAGTGGAGCTCAAAATTAGTACTCAAAGTAACGATTATAACTTTTTGTAAACGTTTGTTTGTCTTTCCTTGTTTCTAATTTTGTTAATCTAATTTTGTTTTCTAATCAAATTAGAAAAAAGAATTAATTAAGAAGAATTAGTTTGTTCTTAAACGTTTTAGAATGATATGGTGCGTCGATGCAGCATATCGGTTCTGCCGATATGCAACACACCATACACATACAGTGTGATCGTGTTTAGTTTCAATAGAACATATTTCAACGGTTTATAATACGACGAATACCTAAATGGGATATTTGCAAAGCTATGATTGTTTCCAATTAGTTTGAGGGAACACTCCAAAGTTCCATTTTTGGAACACGATAAGGAGAACTAACCTTTTTTTGATATAATTATACTAGATGTAAGTCATTTCGTTCTACACTGTACTATTAGAGCGATAGTAAAGCGCGTTCCATGCTATTTTAGCTTGAAGCTCGCGCCGGCCAATCGCGTTCGCGATCGTTTGCAGAATAGGCCTTAGTAGATTCTAATCGTCGAGCTTCGCCTATGCATTTTTTAGGCCAAGCAAATAAGGATTTCACCATGACATCGAACCCTCGAGCAGGAGACCCGGATTTTTAGGTAATATAGGCCAACAGAAACAAAACGTATAGGAAGACCCCACGGGACTTTGAACATTATTAACAATTAATGTCTAAAAATTCACTTTTTGACTATTTTTGTTCTCAATTAAAAAGTAAGTTACTTTTGGGTAAAATGGCTCTAGGGAATTAAAAGACCTTTAAAATGACTCTAAATCGACCTCGATTTCTTCATTTGTTGCTGAGAAAAATGTTATAGAAAGTCAAAATAGACAAATTCTTTGTTTAACAATTGTTATTGCAAAATTGAACCTGCGGCATTGTTATTTTGTAAAAAGTCGGGGATTATAGTGCTTAATATGTGGTAAAAATTTCAGATCGATTCATCAAATAGTTCATTGCAAAATTCAATTTGTTTATATTTCTGCATTATTTTTGCAATAACCGTCTACGCACAACTAAAAAAAAATCGCGATTCTAAGATCATGGTGCCCTAGAGAAACATTTTCTTTATCGATATCAATTGATGAATATGATAAAAAGCTATTTTAAGATTGTTTAAAAAATTAAAGAAGAAAAACATTTTTTTTTTATTTTGGCACCTTATGTCATAATAAGCAATATCTGTGGAAATTGTTGACGAATTTTGATGTTTCTTCTTTTAATTTGGGGTACCGTGCTGAGCACATTACGAAGATGTGATTTGTTTATTAATTCTTTAATTTACCACCTAATTTGTTTTTTTGGAAAAAAAAAATTCGCGAAATATCTAATTTTTTTGGTGTAGTTTTCATTGTTAAACATGGAAATTACTTCTTTAACAAGTAATAATGCAATAAATAATACATGAATTATTGTCATTAAAAAAATAAATTTTAAATTTAATTTTTGATAAAAATATGGTAAAAAACATACTATGTTCATACCATTTCATATAACAATAAAACAAAATATGTTAATAATATTATAATGTACGTTTTATTTAATCCTTTTTCATGTTTAACAATGAAAACCGCACCAAAAAAAAAATTTGTTTCAACAAATTAGGTGGTAAATTAATGAATAAAATAATAAACAAATTGCATCTTCGTAATGTGCTCAGAGCGGTACCCCAAATTAAAAGAAGAAACATCAAAATTCGTATACAATTTCCAGAGATATTGCTTATTATGACATAAGGTGCCTACATAAAAAAAAATTGTTTTTTTTTTCTTTAATTTTTTAAACAATCTTAAAATTGCTTTTTATCATATTCAATAATTGATAATTGATATCGATAGAGAAAATGTTTCTCTAGGGCACCATTATCTTAGAATCGCGATTTTTTTTTCTAAGTTGTGCGTAGACGGTTATTGCAAAAAAATTACAAAAATATAAACAAATTGAATTTTGCAATAAACTATTTGATGAATCGATCTGAAATTTTTACCGCATATTAAGCACTATAATCCCCGACTTTTTACGAAATAACAATACCGCAGGTTCAATTTCGCAATAACAATTGTTAAACAAAGAATTTGTCCATTTTGACTTTCTGTACCATTTTTCTCAGCAACAAATGAAGATATCGAGGTCGGTTTAGAGTCATTTTAAAGGTCTTTTAATTCTCCAGAGGATAGTAAGGCCATTTTACCCAAAAGTAACTTAGTCTTTAATTGAGATCAAAAATAGTCAAAAAAGGACATTTTTTGACGTTTAATTGCCAATAACAATGCCTAATGTTCAAAGTCTCGTGAGGTCTTCCTATACGTTTTGTTTCTGTTGGCCTATATTACCTCTCCGGCTCTCCTGCTCGAAGATTCGATGTCAAAAACATGGTATATTTATGCTTATTTGCTTGGCCTATTTTGGACTTTCAATTCAAATGTCGTCAAAGCGAAGGTGAACTTCATGTGACTCAATCCTGGGAGGCGATCATTCCAGAAAGTTTCCTGGTCGGCCATATTGGTTAGTCAGTAATCAGTGATCAATCATCAAGATATCTCTTTTGGTCAACCAGGAACTTTGGTTTTTAAACCCGGTTTGTGTTGTTTTTGAATGTTTTGTATAGCTTTTATGTTTGTTTAAAATTGCACGTTGGTGTCTTAGTAACTTTAAAAATTAAAATTAACTGCTTGGAAGGTTATTGTAATTTCACCGGTGTGAAGTTAGCCAGAATGAGAACTCTTCTTCCTCGGAGGTGGAGGAAAACATTTCTTCAATAGTAATAATTAATTAGCATCCTCCTAATCAACTGATAAGGGTAAATACAGTTTGTAATGAATATTTACGAAAAAATGGAATTTTTAGTGAGATGTATTTTCATTCTTTTGAATTTGTGGATTTGGCTAACTTTACACTGGTGAAATTCATATTTATAGTTGCAATCAAGTTGCAGCAACATAATAAAGCTGCAATGGCTTGAATTAATTCTGTTGCTCTACTTGACTATTGCAGATCTTCGAGATGAAGTAGTCCATGACTCTAAGATGGGGGAGCAAATCACACAAGTGAGTTATCTCTAAGTCAACACCCCATCGCATTGAAACACTGTTGCCAAAGGTCGATTTTTTTAATTATCAAGAGACATGTTTCGGGTCCCTAAGACCCATCTTCAGTCTAACCCTGCCCAAAGAAAATACAATTAGTTGTCCAAGTTGGGCAGGGTTCGACTGAAGATGGGTCTTAAGGATCCGAAACATGTCTCTTGATAAAAAAATCGACCTTTGATAACAGTGTTTCAATGTGATGGGGTGTTGACTTAGATACTCACTTGTGTGACTATTGCAGCTTAGAAAAAGATGTAATTTTAAAATCGAATGTTTTATTTGTGTCTAACGTTCTTCTTCCTCCATTTATCTATGTCCCTTAGATTGTATCATATTAGTTAGTTTCTTAGAAAATGCATGTATCAAGACATTTCAATCATAGTTCATGTTTTTATGTTATCATTGTGAACCTGAGTTCGCAAGTACGCTTCGTCGTCAACTTAACCAATTAAATTCTGAATTGTTGAAATGGCTAATTAATTTTGAAGGAAATAACATCCTCCATTTTCAAAAAAAAAAAATGCACTTAATGCTTCTTAATCTCACCTTACATGTCTTCAAATGTAACATCCTCTTTTCTAAAGCTTTATACCTGCCAATTTAACCATATCTGTATATGTATATGTATATTCGTATTATCAACTAGAACCAGGATTTGTTTTTAATAACTTAATAAACAGTTTAAAAAAACTAATTATACAATACTAGTAATAATAAAGTAATAGTACATTAACACTAAGATGATAATTATGGTGTATTACTAAATATCGCTAACAACAAAACTGAATGGAATGTACAAAAATCGCTGCTTCTCCATTTGTTTGTCCTACAAATTATCGCTTCAATTGTGTGTTTTTCGCCATTTCTCTCTCTTTCTCTCTCCCTCTCTAAAAAGAGATAAAACAGTCTTGATTTATTGCCAAAATAATAATGAGATGGTGGGCACGACAACATAGAGTAATTTACTCATTTTGCGACCATAATAACATCCAGGAATCACCATATTAACGCTACTATAGGAAAATCTCCGCATAACTCTGCGACAATTTACAAAGATTAACATGTAAATCTTGAAATCTTGGAGAAAGCGACTGAATTGAGACGATGAAATTCACGTAAAACAGGTGCTAGATTCCAAAATGGTGGCCATTATTTCGGCCATTAAAATTTTTCATGTGTTACTTAGGGGAATATTTTGTAAAAATAATGTTCAAAGCAAAGTTGGAATGCGGATTAGATCAGTTGTTGTAAAACAACTTGGAATTCATCGATGCCATATATCAACATTAAGGCTGTCAGTTAAAAGTTAGTTGTCAAAATGACAAGCATCACAACAACACAACAGCAAATTAGTGACAATTACTACTTCGAACCGGAAGTTGTTCCTAACTTGCATATAAATTAAAGAAGATGGTTCACCAGGAAGCTGACTGAATGGATGAAATGTGCATTAAATTTTGAATTAATTTTTTTGATATTAACTTAAATATAACCAGAAGAAAATAATTAAAAAGGGATTTTCAATACTTCATTACAAGATATTACAATACAAAAAGTAGTACCTACGTACTGTAGAAACATGATTTCTTGATTTTGGCTACCATCAAAAGAGCCAAAAATTTCGTAATCTATTTTGAGTTTCTTTTTTTAGTAAGAGCCTCGCATAAATGTTAAACGCATTTCTATGCATTTCTTTGACATTTCAACTCAATTTGAAAAATTTCCAAAACTGGAAAAACTGTCTGCTGATTTTAACTGAAATAATTATTTTTCTGAATCTATTTTAACTGTCTTTTACAGTGTCCTATTGTAGTACTAGAGCTTGATACATTTCCATACAATATGTACATTGTTTTAAAATCTTGTAGTGGTCTCCCTTTGGCAACGACACACTGCGTTGTCCGAGAGTTCCAAATTAATAAGTTTTAGGGGGGGTACAAATACGCAGGAGTGTTGGTCTATACTTCTATTAAAAAAAAAACACAGGCCGCGTCTCGATTAACAAAATATGATACGCTCACAGCTCCTTAAACACCATGGACTCCGGTCCTCCGCTGCCCGCTGTGCGCCTTCCGTGGCACAGGCTCCGGCTCCACCACTCGGTGATCCCGCCAATGGTCGAGAAGGTCCCTTGTCGTCCTCGTGTCTCCAACCAGGAAACAATCCCTACACAGCACTCAGGACCTCGCACCTACATCCAGGCGCCGCTCCTCCTTCCTCGTGCTGCCGGATAAGACCCCGTTCTCCCAAAACCCGAAAACTCTCTCCTCTTGTTTTTTTCCCGTTCCCTTGACGACCGCGCGCGCTTGTTCCACTCACCGCACACTTGTAAAATACATACCGGCGCACTACATCACCCCCCTGTTAGGTTCACAAAATGAGAGACTTTCCTTAACTAAACAATCAAAAAGCTCGTCCTTTTGGGGAACTAACACAGATCCCAGACGGTTCTACACAAACTACTAACTTCTTACCTAAGTTACAATCAGGTTTTTGGTGGCCAAAACTAACAATGCTGGAACCACCTTGAATATTTCTACACAAACTACTAACTTCTTAACTAAGTTACAATCAAGTTTTGGTGGCCAAAATTAACAATACTGGATCCACCTTAAATATTTCTACACAAACTACTAACTTCTTAACTAAGTTACAATCAAGTTTTGGTGGCCAAAATTAACAATACTGGATCCACCTTAAATATTTCTACACAAACTACTAACTACTTAACTAACTTACAAAAGAATTCACACTGAAATCTGCGGAACATCGAATATTTAAACATGAGTTACAGATAATGTGTGGGTTGCTTATATCTTCGCAGATTAACAATGTTATGAACCCCCAGAGAAGAACCAGAAACAGGATCCATAACTTCATAGGAGTTTGGTCCCTTCTGTTCTCTGATCAGAAATGGTCCCTCAAACAAAGGAATAAACTTCTTTATTTCCCTCTTTTCTGCAGATGATAACTTATGTGATCGAACTAAAACCTGTTCTCCCACCTCCAATAAATCAAACTTTGCCCGAGAATTATTATGTTTCCCCTGGCGTTTTTGCATATTGCGCGTCAAGTTCTCTGTAACTAATACAACAATTTCCCCCCTTTCTGGAACCTGGAAAAGTTCAGGATACTGGACCAAATTTCTAAAAGCGGGTTCCCTACTTATCCCAAAATGTATCTCACTCGGACTAAATCCCGTGCTTTCATGAATCGCATAATTTATCCATTGTTCCACCTGAGGTAGGTAGTAACTCCATTTTGTATGCTGATCATGACAGAAAGCCCTTAAAATTCTTCCAATCTCACGGTTCACTCTTTCTGTCGGATTTCCCTGTGGATAATAGGCTGAGGTATGAATTACACTAACACCTAATTCGCTAAGTGACTGAAACCAAATCCTACTATGGAACTGGGTGGCATTATCAGTTAGGACCGATGTGAACTGTCCCATCTCCGCAATATATTTCTTAACCAAAACGTTTAAGATCAAGCGCGACGTTGCTCGCTTGAGAGCATACAGCTTTATATATTTACAGAAATTATCGATGACCACAAGTAGCTGTGTAACTCCTCCCCTTGACATAGGCAATGGTCCCATCAAATCCAAACAAATCAGTTCCCCACATTTCGAAGTCTCCACCGAGTGCATTCTGCCTACTAACTTCGGAGAGCACTTTGTCTTCTGACACAGTTCACAAGCACTTACAACTTTCCTGACTATCTCTCGCAATTTTGGAATATAGTAATACCTTCTCAAATTCATCCAACACTTTTTCCCACCAAAATGACCATTCTCTTCATGTTCTAGTTTAACCAATTTAACGATACATGATTTAGGAACAACTAATTTGAATCCCGGAACTTCTTTCACACCTCTACGAAACAGCTTTCCTTCCTCCCTTACAAACCAACGAGTATACCTTTCCTCTGATTTAACTAAACCACTCAAAATCTTCTGACAATACTTGTCCTCTTCCTGTAAGCGAACTATGTCCTTGAGTTCCTTTTGTAGAGATTTAAACTCTGCTGACATTATCAAACACACTTCAACCTCTCTCCCCTCAGGAACTTCCTGGTAGTCGGTAGACTTTCTGGGAAATCGCGATAGCGTATCAGCGATTACATTCTCTGAACCACGACAATATTCGATATCTAGATTGTATTCTTGAATAAACAAAATCCATCGAGTAAGCCTAGCTCCCACTAAACGACAGTGCATGATAAAACACAAAGCCTTGTGGTCCGTAACCAATGTTAATGGTCGCCCTAATACATAAATACGCCACTGACGAAGTAAAAACACTACTCCTAAACCCTCCTTTTCAGTAACACTATAACGACTTTCAGCTGGTGTCAACGTTCTACTGGCATACGCGATAACCAACCGGTTCTGAAACTCATCCTTCTGAAACAGACAACCACCTATACCATATCCTGATGCATCAGACTGAATATAAAACCTACGATTAGGGTATGGATGACACAACATCGTGACCCCCAAAAATCCTCGTTTAATTTCTTCAAAAGCTTCATCTTCAACAACCCCCCACTTCCAAACAACGCCTTTTTTTAAAAGTCTCGACAAGGGAAATGTCTTGCTTGAAAACGATTCACAAAACCGCCTATCATAATTCACAAAACCCAGAAAAGAACGAAGTTCCCTCAAATTTCGAGGTCTCGGAAATTCCTGGATCGCGGCAATCCGATCTGGATCCATTCTTACTCCATTTGGAGTAATCAGATGGTCTAAAAATTTGATAGTCTTACAACCGAAACTACACTTCTTCAGCTTTACAGTCAAGTTAGCCTTTCGAAATCTCTCAAAAACTTTCTGAAGATGCTCGAGGTGTAATTCTACACTCGAGGAATATACTACCACATCGTCAACATAAGGTATGACAAACCCATCAACCTCTGGTCCTAAAATTTGGGATAATCCACGTACGAAGCTCCCTACCGATGTCGACAAACCAAAAGGTAAGACCTTAAAAACATAAGTCCTTCCATCATATGAAAATCCTGTATACTTCTGATCCTCCTGATAAATCGGAATCTGCCAATACGATGCCGTCAAGTCCAAAGTAGACATTATCTGGTTTTGGGAGAACTCATGAATAAGCTCACTAGGATTAGGCGGAGTGGCATGATCTTGGACCATCCGTCTATTCAGAAACCTTGCATCCAAACATACCCGAACGGTACCATCTTTCTTTCCAACGGTAACGAGTGGACTTACAAACTCGGTTGATGCCGCCTCGATGACCCCCCACTCTATCATTTCCTCAATTTGTCGCTTTACCTCACTCCTATAACAGTGTGGAATTGGATACGACCGCTTGTAAAAAGGGGTATAATCATGGAGCTCAATTCGATGATAGTACGCATTAGTCAAACCCGGTTTATTTGAAAAATTGGTTCGAAACTCCCACAAAAGATTCAACAATTTCTCCTTCTGCACAGAATCAAAAGCTTCTGACTTGCTCACAATTTCACGAAATTCTTCCACTCCGTGACAACTCTCTTGTTTCAGCCCAACCTCGCGAAAACCTTCATCAGCCTCAATCTCACTGACGTTTGCACCGATCATTCTCTCACTCTTTTCCAAAAAAGGTAAACTAAATTCCTTCTCATGATATCCTGATATTATTCTATCCCGGTGGTTTATGATTCCTGCAAAATCATCCAACCAATCTCCTCCCAATAAAATATCCTGCGACAAACCTGTAACAACTACACAAGCGTGATCAAACTGAACCATATCAGTTTTAAAGTTCAGGTAAACCTGCTCCTTGACCACCTTTTTCTCATTTCCACCCCAAGCACCTTTTAATACTGTTTGATTTACCGGTAAAGTTAACAGCTTTGAATTTCGTCCCAACAACACATCTAAGAAATTTCGGGAGATACAGGAAACCCGACTACCACAATCTATCAATACTTGAACCTCTACACCTTCAACTTGAAACCATACCATGGGTACACTTCCGAGCGATACCACATCCTCAGTATTTTCCTCATGCAGCAAATCAGACATATCGTCACAGATCGACGAGACCTGCTCACCAGCCATACGTTCCTGACGTTCATCCACTGAATTTCTCTGAGTTGGACCAGTATTAGACTGCCGTCCGTCAACCCTACGACCGTTTCTCTCTCTTACCTCCCTATCATTCATTTCTTGATTTTCCCTCCTAGGCGCTAGCCCTTGGCAGTTGCGCACCTGTGGTACTCTGTCATTCCTCCAATTTGCATTTTGAGACCTGCCTACACTCTGCTCCTCAAGCTTTGCATTGTCGATTTCCCGTAAATGTTCCTCGACCTCATCGGCTGTTCTCAAACCGGCAACTACCATTCCTCGCCTAATTTCCACTGGAAAATGAGAAATTATCATTTTAACTATTTCCTGTTCCGACAAATTAATGGATGACAAATATTTCGCCTCCCCGGTAACTTTGAGAAAATAATCAGCCATAGATCCCCGCTGATAAACCCCAAATTTAATTCTCTGGAATAGTTCCCTTTCATGAGAAGCACCCCAATATCTTCCCAGAAACATTTCTTTAAAATGTTCAAAACTGTTGAATTGATCTTCCTTAATTTGCCCCCAATGCTGTGCCGAACCACTCAAACCAGAAAGAGCAAACGCAACTCTCTTTGACTCGGGCACACCGGCATCTTCAAAACTTCGCTCCATTTTCTTAATAAACAACATGGGGAGTAAACCCCCCTCAGGTGAAAAATGAATGTTATTACCCCCCAGATCCTTCCAATTCGAAATGTAACTCCTATCTATTCTAATCTCCTTCTCCTTTTTCTGATCATTCTCTAAGGGTTCATTTACAATTTCTGATACTGACTTATTCTCTTCCCTGACCTGACTCATATTTGTCTGTACAACCGTAGACAAATTTTCCATCATTTCGTTATTTTTATTCAAAGTCGTATGAACGTTCTGCATTAATGAGGTTAACATCGCAATCGCATCAGTTAATTGAGCATTTTGTCCTCCCTTTTCGGGTGACTCATCTATTTTTTTCTTCCGATTCACCATTTTAATAGTTTTATTCCCGCACTTTTAATATTATTGTCTATTAGGCGAAAATCGCAAAAAAAAACTTAATAACGGGGAGATACGCAATAATGTCCAACCCCTTTCAACTCAACACTCCTGATGTATTTGGCCAAGGCTAAATTTCAAACGAATAAGCATTCAATCGAGCCGTCAAGTTGGGCGCCAATTTGTAGTGGTCTCCCTTTGGCAACGACACACTGCGTTGTCCGAGAGTTCCAAATTAATAAGTTTTAGGGGGGGTACAAATACGCAGGAGTGTTGGTCTATACTTCTATTAAAAAAAAACACAGGCCGCGTCTCGATTAACAAAATATGATACGCTCACAGCTCCTTAAACACCATGGACTCCGGTCCTCCGCTGCCCGCTGTGCGCCTTCCGTGGCACAGGCTCCGGCTCCACCACTCGGTGATCCCGCCAATGGTCGAGAAGGTCCCTTGTCGTCCTCGTGTCTCCAACCAGGAAACAATCCCTACACAGCACTCAGGACCTCGCACCTACATCCAGGCGCCGCTCCTCCTTCCTCGTGCTGCCGGATAAGACCCCGTTCTCCCAAAACCCGAAAACTCTCTCCTCTTGTTTTTTTCCCGTTCCCTTGACGACCGCGCGCGCTTGTTCCACTCACCGCACACTTGTAAAATACATACCGGCGCACTACAATCTCATAACTTGGTTCAATTTAAAAAGAAAAAGAAATACATAACCTGAAGAAACATAATTTCCTAACTTTGGCTAAAATCAAAACACCAAAATATCTGAATCTATTTTCAGTGTCTTTTAACTGAAGCTATATTGAGTTATTTGAAATTTGGTCGAAATTGATAAGTTAAATTGATTACGTCCAAATTAGAATAACTTGAAAAATTTGGAAATGCTTTGTATAAAACAATGCAAAAGAAGTGTAAACGAAATATTTGAAAAAACCAAAATTTCTGAAATAGTCCAGTTTGAAATCTTTTTCAAAAACTGTAATATACAATACAAACTGTTGTAACGTTTAAACCTGATTCTGGATGAAATCTAGAAACCAAAATTTCAGAATTTCGCAAGTGCCTTATTGTTGCACGAGTGCCTAAAACATACTCTGAAAATTGTGTAACTTGGTCCAATTTGAAAAAGTTTGAAATATTCTCCTTAGTGATCAAAGTCAAAAATTCGCAATTTCTGAATTTGATCTCCCTTTTATTGCACAAATACTTTTCACAACTGCTTGAGATCTTTTCATACATACATACTTTGAAGTGTAGTCCAAATTTATTAACCGGATTTACGTTAGAGTTTAGTACAATTTTTCAAAAAAAGTAAATTGCAAAAGCAATACAAACGAACTGCGAGAAAGATTTTTGGCTTTGGTTAACGTAAAAAAAATTGTTTTTTGTGTATATGGCTTTTTAAAAATGGCTTCGTCCTAAAGTATTAAATCAAAATTAATTAATGATTTATTTAAATAATTGCACAAAAACCTTCAAAATTTGAGTTTGCAATAAATAGGATAAAAAAGCATAAATAAGTAATCTAGAAACTTAAAAATAAAAAGGCATAATTAAAGGCATAAAAAGTTAACTTTTGCTATTCTTAAGAAACCTCTCAAAATTAGATCAAAAAATATTAATTTGTTTAGAAGTTATTGCATTTGTTTATTAGAAAGTTTTTTTTAATTAAAAAGTATGCAGTTATTGTTATAGTACAGGTAAGTGCTCATTTTGTCCGTCTTATATTTTCAAATCATGCAAATTGGAAATTGTAATTTCAACAATGCTCCCCTCCAAAATGGTGTCTGAAGAATCGTCTAATTTATTTATAAAGTTTTTCGTTAATAACTTCGCGAGAAATAAAAATTTATTCGTGTTTTGCTAATTTTTCACTAATTTAATAAAATTGTACTAGAACGTGGCGCGTGAAAATACAAGAACCTGCGTAGTTCTTTTTCTAATAATTATTCATTAATTTGTTATAAACAATTATTTTTACATTCTTGTGAGAAGTAATTATATCAATTAAAAAAACATGGTTACATCAAAAATAACAAATTTTTCAACATTCAAGGTTTATCATAAGCATGTCGTAAGTTTTACATTTTAAGTTATACATTACAATTTTCTATGCCGCAACAGGTAATTACAGTAAATCATACAATTTAAATTCAAACAGTTTAATTATTTATTAACAGATACGCCTATATAATAATTAAAACATACATACCAATCAAAATATTGATTAGGTATAGCTAGTTCACTGACAACGTTTAATATGTGCATCACTAGTAGGTAATTGTATTCAGTATTCTTGTTTTAGTTTTTAGTAGGTATCTAATATTTAAATAAGTAAGATTTTGATGATTATGAATGTACCTACTTCGAATAATATTTTTGTCTTGTCTTGTCTTATTAAGTTAACGTCTCTTTTTCGCTGCTGTGGCCAATTTGGACGGGACCTACAGTTTAACGTGGGCTCCGAACCATGGTCCTCGAGCACGGTTGTACCCCCCTTAAGGCTCTCACCCCAGTTGATCCACTCCGTGCTCTACCGACTCAGGGTGTGTGTATCCTAGTCCCGCCCTCCTACAGGATATCCGATCCTATCCGGCCTGGTTACCGGCGTGAATAGGAACGGGATTTTGGATACATTTTACACACTTCCCGCAACAATCACGACATCCATGGATTACGTGGGATTAGAAGGCACGACGACAGTGATCGCCTGACTCAAAGCCAGCGCCTAAACCACACGACCACCGCCGCCCCAATAATATTTTTAAATAGATAATATTTTATTAAATGAAAATTCTAATGATGACTGTAGCGTGAACTTGTGTGAACCACCTTTTAATTTACAAAAAAATTGTAACTTTATTTTAAATGTTCATAAGTATGGAATTACTAAATTAGGATCTGATAATAATTAATAAAACTGTTTAAATTTAAATTTGATGCGTGTTCCGTCTCAGATAAGTGACATTTTTAAGTTATTGTTGAACCAATGATGATTTACAGATATATTGCTGTCACCTCGAGTACCCGATACTTCTTCGAGATTTATTTCCAATAAATCACAGTTCAAGTAGACAATTTAACCGTAAGGGTAATAAAGACCCTCCGGGAAAGTCATCGAGTCTTTACGGACAAGTTATGACCGCATTTCGAGGAAGTAGAGGGTACCTCGCGATTTCTAAATATGTGTACCATCTGTATATCAGATGAAGGCGAGGACCTTCAGCAATGATCAAAACGCCCTTTACTCGTTACCGGGGTGATTTTCCAACCAATGGGTGACGAGTAAAGAGGCCAATAAGCGGAGATCGAGCTTCTCTTCTCCAATTTTTGAGTAATTTAATTTAAGAAACACTCTTCGTCTAACTACGAGAGAATCACTATCTATCTTCACCTATTCCGTTGTATTTAAGTTTGTTGCATTTAAATAGTTTAGTAAATCCGAAGTTACAATTACGTGTTATCATTTCCCAACTGTTCACGCAATATTAAGTTGGCGCGTGAAGTGTACTGGTCAGTTATAACGATCTAGACAATCGAAATTTCTGATTCGTACGCGACGTTACAATGCGTTCTCGAACTTAGCCTGTTATAACATGTAACATATAATATATAATGTAAAGTTTAAAACTTAACTTATTATTATTATTATTACAAATGTGTTTTTTAGCCAATAATTGTAGTTAGTATATTTATCAATTTCTCACAATAATACAAAGAAATGCAAAAATAATTGTTTATAACAAATTAATTAGTAATTGTTATAAAAAGGACCATGCAGTTGCTATTATTTTCATGTGCTACCCCAGCTTAAAACAAGTTTAAAATTTGACCATTATTACCAGATATATATAGCCCCCCCCACTTTTTATATATAAAAATTGTTTACTACAACACTTTAAAATCGTTATTTATCAAAATGTAATAAACTTTTTAAATATTCATAACGGTCGTTGTTAAGTTAAAGGGTTGATTGATTTATTCCCGCAGTTTTAGATCTTAATGTTAATCAACAAACAAATGATGAATTTTTCAAACAAAAATGTCTACCTCGGCTAAAATAATTTTATTATTTTATTTATAATTTATTTATTATTTTTATTATTTATTAATTATTAGTACTAGGACAACTTTTGTTGCTTTTAAATTCCGGAATAATTACCAGAAACACGAAAATCAAAGCGGCATTAAAATATATTTATTCTTCGCGAAGTTATAAACAAATAAAACGATTTTTCATACTTTATCTTGGGGGGGGGGTTAGTTCCGTTAAAATTAAAAGTTCCCCTTACATGCTTTGAAAATATAAGTCAAGGGTAATAAAATGAACCCTCATTACCATCTGTGCTGTAACAATAACAATAGCATTTTTTTAATTTAAAAAATAATAATATTTATAATAAACAAATACGGTACCTCCCAAACACATTAATATTTTTCAACTAAATTTTGAGGGTTTCTTGGGGGTAGTAATAGGTAACTTTTCATGGGAGCAAATTCAAATTTTGATGTTTTTTTTTATAATTATTTAAACAAATTATTGATTAATTTTAATTTAGTAAATTTAAAATGAAGTCTTTTTTAGAAATTTAAACAAAAAGTGATAAGCTGTTGGGATGCGTATTTTACAGCTAAAAATTATTTTTTACAATTTTCACGTTTTAATAATGATTAAACAATGGCGCCGTCATTTAAAACCAATACTTTGTAGATTGTATTATTTCTTCAAAACTTTGATAATAAAGTCGTAATCTGCCACGGAATACCCAACGATATTATTATTAATATAGTATTAATACTATATTATATTATATATATGGTACTAATACTATCAAGTAACAGTATTAAAATTTTATTTCGCACATTCTAACTGAAACTAAGTAATCCCCGATCCCATCATTTAACCGAGCTTTATAATTTAATCAGTTGCAGGGATATACATGTGTCGTATGCGTTGTATTTGGTAATGGAATATTAAATTCTTCTTTGATAAATTTTTTAATCGTTTTAGCACATCGTTAACAGCCTGTTAGCGTAACCAAATCACAATCGAAATTCCTGTCGCGTACGTCGCGTGAATCATTACCACTTCCTTTAAACACACACACGTTAACAACGGCTCTTAAATATGCCGAACTATCGTTACTGGGGACTGCACATTAAAGTCACGTTACAACGTTGTATATTAATCCTTATCGTATGGATTAGGAGGCAGGCGAATTTTCTGGTGAAAACCGTTAAAATGCATGTACCATCATAATGTAAGTGTTATTAAAATATTAATTCATACGGTTATATGGGTGTTAAATAATGGTTCGGTAAGCTGGTCGATTTAAAGTGTCATTCTGTTTGCGAAATTACAATACTTTCTTCAATTTTTGTTTAAATAAATTTTACATTTAAAAAAACTGTACTTACTCAAATTTATTTTTATTTTGTAATTTTACAACACCTTCGTTTATTAAAATTGCTATATTTGAAGGTCTGTTACGCTAGAGAATCAATCCATTTCTACTGGACCCACTCTGTTGAAGTTGAAATTGAAAAATGGAAATTTGAAATTCAACTTATCTTTTGTTTTGAGGGGTGAAAACCACCCCTTGTGTCAAAAAATTAACAAACCACAAATTAGAGCGGTTTAGGGGTTTGCATCATGTATAAATATGCACAGTGAATATTATTTCATGTTTTTATAACATTGTGCTTCAACTGTACAGCCCTTAACTACCCTTAATACGTGAATTACAAAAGGAAATGTTTTTCGACATATATTATGTTTAAATTTGTGTTAATTATAACCCCTACAAGTTATAGGGTATTTTAGTATTGATATCAATTTTTCCACCCTTATAAATAAATTCAGGAAAATACATTATTTGGTAGCGTAAAATTTATTTATGGTTCATTTGAATGTATTTGTAGTCCCTTCAGAGTTCGCTGCATATTTTATGATTTATCACTAGGTTTCAACCCTTAAAAACCGTCTAAGATCAAATTTGAAAAAATCAGCTCCTTCCTTCACAGTTTATAATTTATTACAATTTTTCAACTCTTAAAAACCACCCCTCAGATGATATTAGAAACCAACATATTTTGAACAGTTTATAATGTTTTTATGGTTAACTCGATATGAATAGTAGTCCCTTCACAGTTTATAACATATTGTTACGTTTTGTTGCAATTTTCCAACCCTTAAAACCATCCCTTATGGTCAAATGAAAAGAAAAAATTTCAGGAACTTTTTCTAATAGTAATTTTTAAAATATCCAATCACACAAAAATTCATTTTGCAGAGAATTTCAAGGGCTACAAGTTGTATAACATTGAACTGTTATGGACCCTTAGTTTTTAAAAAAATTTAAGTTAAAGGACTGAAAATATGTTCCTGTCACTCAAATACAGGCTTCAAAAATACGTAAAGGCACGAAAATAAATAAGCAACCCCAAAATTTTGATTCAGAAAGGAACTAGATTTTTGTACTTCAGCGTTTTTTTACGTATCTGATTTACCTACTTTTCGAGTTATTTTTCAAAAAAGGAGTTTTTTGTGAAAACTCCTTTAAAAACTTCATTTAGTACCTTTTTTTAAAATTATGCACATTTGAAATATCTGAACATAAAGTGTTATTCACAAATTGCAATATTATGTAGAAGACAGTTATATTATTATACCTATTACCTCATACATTATCACCTGTTACAATGGGGTGAAACTACCCCTATTCCAAAAGTGGGATAATACTTTAAAATGACTTGCAAGTTGAGTGCCGGGACGATATGTACAGGGTAAATAGTAATTGTCTCCACAAAACCACTGCCCTACTCACTTACCACCCATCGATGTGGGTGAAATTACCCCCATTCCAAAATGATATTGATAAATTTCATTGAATGAGCGGGCATTTGAATGCCGATATGATATTTACAGAATAGCTCTACAATTATCTCTATTTTGGAACAAGGGTAGTTTCACCCCCCTTAAAAAAATATTCTATATCGATTTTTAATTTTCTCATTTTGGCTGCTGAAAATGGCTGTTAACTTCACACCGGTTGAAAAACCATGTTCAATCGTGCATAAGTCAATTAGAATTGATTTATGGAAAAACTTCGAAATATTATAGCAACGTATTTAATTGCTAATTAATTACTGTCGAATGGTCTATTTGCTCATTCCTGAAAACTATCCCATCAACCCCCAATCCACCCCTGTTTCATCAAAATTCATACATGGTGAACTAAAGAATATATCTGTTATTTAATACCTTATGGTAGAAATTCATGGAATTTACTAATTTTTTACGTAAATTTGACGTGAAAAATGACACCACTTTGGTCTAAATACTGGTAAAAATTGGTAATTTTCTACCAAATACTTCTATGTGACGTAGATTTCTAGTTATATCTCATTCAAATTGTTACCTGGGATTAATTGTAAGTACCACCCACAAACAGATAAATCAACAGTTCAAACAAGTATTGTCTCTTTTAGAAAGTGGACTGGTGCATACGTATACTTTTTGGAAGGGATGATTTTTTGAAAGATAGCCCAAAAGCAACAAAAATGCCTCCAGAATCATATAGAAACTCTATTTTCAGCGATTGTAGCGTAATATTACGCTGAAATACCTACTGTTTCTCGGAAACGGAACGAGCAACAAAATCAATTTCGACGTCACAAAATAGCAACAAATTGAGTGGAACCGATGAGCTATAGAATTGATATTCTAGCGTAATAAACGTAATACTTCGTTATAGATTCCATCTACATTTCGTCGCATTTCTCGCTCCTACCTTGTTGCATACGAAACGAAAATTTAATGCAATCCGCATTTTGCTGCAATGCAGTACGTCGAACAGTTTCAGTTAAAATGCGTCGAAAGATACGCCACAATATTTACATACTCTACATAAGAACTGAAACAAATCAGGAAATCGATATGTTGGTACCAATCGCTCTCATACGTACGTAATATCCAAAAATATATATCTGTGTAGGTATCGAAATTCTTTTTTCGATCACTTGTACTTTGAAGGGATTTATTTAAGAACGGCATGCATTGTAACCGGAATTATTGAAGACTTAATTAGTTTTAGAAAAACGTCCAGAAGTCGTATTGTTTCCCCGCATGAAATTCTCGTAAAGTACCGTCTTCTCTCCGACGTCCTGATCTGATGTACCTTTACGCCCGTTTTGCAGGACGAAGTGCCTCTGACGAGCAGGGCCCCCTCGTACCGACACGAGGGCAGGAGCAGGACGAGGTCGCAGGGCGGCCCTATACGGAGGCCGCACGACAGGAAGCTCGACACGTCGCCCTATTCCAGTTCGACGTGCGGCACGCCTGGATCGACCTACCTCAGCCTGCCGACGGACACGGGCTGGAGACGGACGAACAGCGATTCCGCCCTACATACCAGCACCATGCAGGTAATCGCAGTGGCAATGAGTCAGTCATAAATCGAGGTGAAATTGTTGGTAGTACCGCTAAAGGCATCCTAGTCACTGTCGGACAATAAGTTAGTAACGCTAAATGCATCCTAGTCACTGTCGGAAAGTAAGTTTTTCCGGAAAAACAATAGAATATGACTTGCTAGTACTCTTCCTGCGATGAAGAAATGTATTTTTTTAGTTTCTCACCAAAATTCTATGATTGAGTCATAAATAGACGTTAAACAGTTGATAGTACCGTTAAAGGCATCATAGTCACTCTTCACTTTACTCCTCCCTAGTCACTTGTTACTACTCTTCCTGCAATGAGAAATGTATTTTTTTTAGTTTCTCACCAAAATTCAAAATTATGTGGTCGAGTCATATATCGATGTGGAACAATTGATAGTAATGTTAGAGGCATCCTAGTCACGCTTCACTAGTGACACCTGACTTCACTCCTAGTCATTCTTCACTAGTGACACCAGACTTCACTCCTAGTCATTCTTCACTAGTGACACCAGACTTCACTCCTAGACACTCTTCACTAGTGACAACTGACTTCACTCCTAGTCACTCGTTACTACTCTTCCTGCGATGAGAAAGCTATTTTTTAGTTTCTCACCAAAATTCTGCGATTGAGTCATAAATCGACGTGGTGCAATTGATAGTACCGTTAAAGGCATCCTAGTCACAGTCAGAACAGAAGTTCTTTCTGAAAAACAATCGAATTTGGCTTGCTAGACCTCTTCATGCGATGAGGAAATGTATTTTTTTAGTTTTTCACCAAAATTCCAAATTGTGTGGTCGAGTCATAAATCGATGTGGAACAATTGATAGTACCGTTAAAGGCATCCTAGTCACTCTTCACTAGTGACACCTGACTTCACTCCTAGTCACTCGTTACTACTCTTCCTGCGATGAGAAAGCTATTTTTTAGTTTCTCACCAAAATTCTGCGATTGAGTCATAAATCGACGTGGTACAATTGATAGTACAGCTAAAGGCATCCTAGTCACTGTCAGAAAAGAAGTTCTTCCGGAAAAACAATCGAATTTGGCTTGCTAGTACTCTTCCTGCGATGAAGAAATGTATTTTTTAGTTTCTCACCAAAACTCAAAATTGTGTGGTCGAGTCATAATTCGATGCGGAACAATTGATAGTACCGTTAAAGGCATCCTAGTCACTCTTCACTAGTGACACCTGACTTCACTCCTAATCTCTTGTTACTACTCTTCCTGCGTTGAGAAAGCTATTTTTTAGTTTCTCACCAAAATTCTGTGATTGAGTCATAAACTGACGTAGAACAATTGATAGGACTACTAAAGGCTTCCTAGTCGCTGAATGAAAATAAGTTTTTCAAAAAAAAAAACACAATCGAATTTGACTTGCTAGTACTCGTCGTGTAATGAGAAATGTAATTTTCAGTTTCTCACCAAAATTCAAAATTCTGTGATAGAGTCATAAATAGACGTGGAACAATTGATAGTACCGGTAAAGGCATCCTAGTCACTCTTCACTAGTGACACCTGACTTCACTCCTAATCTATTGTTACTACTCTTCCTGCGTTGAGAAAGCTATTTTTTAGTTTCTCACCAAAATTCTGTGATTGAGTCATAAATTGACGTGGAACAATTGATAGGACTACTAAAGGCTTCCTAGTCGCTGAATGAAAATAAGTTTTTCAAAAAAAAAAAACACAATCGAATTTGACTTGCTAGTACTCGTCGTGCAATGAGAAATGTAATTTTCAGTTTCTCACCATAATTCAAAATTCTGTGATTGAGTCATAAATAGACGTGGAACAATTGATAGTACTGTTAAAAGCATCCTAGTCACTCTTCACTAGTGACACCTTACTTCCCTCCTAGTCACTTGTTAGCTTGGCTTTATTAATTAGGCGTAGATGAGTGAGCTGTCTTTTTCAAGACACTATTAACCGATTGGAGCAGTTTCAATTTGTATTAAAATAGTGAGGTTATGTCAACTTTGACATTTTTTAGTAAGGCGCATTCACAAACACTATCCACAGCCTACTATGAAGTGAAATTTAAAAAAAACACCCGATAAGTATCGTTAAAGGCATCCTAGTCACTGTCGGAAAATAAGTTCTTCCGGAAAAACAATCGAATTTGACTTGCTAGTACTCTTCGTGCGATAAAGAAATATGTTTTAGTTTCGCACCAAAATTCAGAATTGTGTGGTCGAGTCATAAATCGATGTGGAACAGGTGACAGTACCGTTAAAGGCATCCTAGTTACTCTTCACTATTGACACCTGACTTCACTCCTAGTCATTTGTTACTACTCTTCCTGCGATGAGAAAGCTATTTTTTAGTTTCTCGCCAAAATTCTGTGATTGAGTCATAAATCGACGTGGTACAATTAATAGTACCGCTAAAGGCATCCTAGTCACTGTATGAAAATAAGTTTTTCCAGAAAAACAATCGAATTTGACTTGTTAGGACTCTTCCTGCGATGAGAAATGTAATTTTCAGTTTCTCACCAGAATTCAAAATTCTGTAATTGAGTCATAAATAGACGTGGAACAATTGATAGTACCGTTAAAGACATCCTAGTCACTCCTCACTAGTGACACCTGACTTCACTCCTAGTCAGTTGTTACTACTCTTCCTGCGATGAAGAAGCTATTTTTTAGTTTCTCACCAAAATTCTGTGATTGAGTCATAAATCGACGTGGTACAATTAATAGTACCGTTAAAGGCCCCCTAGTCACTTTTCACTAGTGACACCTTACTTTACTTCTTCCTAGTCACTTGTTACTACTCTTCCTGCAATGAGAAATGTATTTTGTACTTTCTCACCAAAATTCAAAATTATGTGGTCGAGTCATAAATGGATGTAGAACAATTTTGATAGTAGTACTGTTAAAGGCATCCTAGTCACTCTTCACTAGTGACATCTGACTTCACTCCTAGTCACTTGTTACTACTCTTCCTGCGATGAGAAAGCTACTTCTAGTACTCTTCGTGCAATGAGAAATGTAATTTTGAGTTCCTCACCAGAATTCAAAATTCTGTAATTGAGTTATAAATAGACGTGGAACAATTGATAGTATCGTTAAAGGCATCCTAGTCACTGTTAGAAAATAGGTTCTTCCGGAAAAAACAATCGAATTTGACTTGCTAGTACTCTTCGTGCAATGAGAAATGTAATTTTCAGTTTTTCACCAAAATTCAAAATTGTATGGTCGAGTCATAAATAGATGTGGAACAATTGATAGTACCGTTAAAGCCATCCTCGTCACTCTTCACTATTGATACCTGACTTTACTCCTAGTCATTTGTTACTACTCTTCCTGCAATGAGAAATGTATTTTTAGTTTCTCACTAAAATTCAAAATTGTGTAGTCGAGTCATAAATCGATGTAGAACAATTGATAGTACCGTTAAAGGCACCCTAGTCACTCTTCACTAGTGACACCTTACTTCGCTCCTAGTCACTTGTCCTGCGATGAGAAATGTATTTTTTAGTTTCTCACCAAAATTCACAATTCTGCGATTGAGTAATAAATTGACGTCGGACAATTATTGATAGTACCGCTAAAGGCATTCTAGTCACTCGTCACTAGTGACACCTGACTTCACTCCTAGTCACTTGTCCTGCGATGAGAAATGTGTTTTTTAGTTTCTCACCAAAATTCAAAATTGTGTGGTCGAGTCATAAATCGATGTGGAACAATTGATAGTACCGTAAAAGGCATCCTAGTCACTCGTCATTAGTGACACCTGATTTCACTCCTAGTCACTTGTCCTGCGATGAGAAATATGTTTTTTAGTTTCTCACCAAAATTCTGTAATTGAATCATAAATCTACGTGGAAAAATTGATAGTACCGTTAAAGGCATCCTAGTCACTCCTCCTGACTTCACTCCTAGTCACTTGTTACTACTCTTCCTGCGGTGGGAATGCTATTTTTTGGTTTCTCACCAAAATTCTGTGATTGAGTCATAAATCGACGTGGTACAAAATAGTACCGTTAAAGGCATCCTAGTCACTGTATGAAAATAAGTTTTTCCGGAAAAACAATCGAATTTGACTTGCTAGTACTCTCCCTGCGATGAAAAATGTAATTTTTAGTTTCTCGCCACAATTCAAAGTTGTGTGGTCGAGTCTTAAATCGACGTGGGACAATAATTGATAGTACCGTTAAAGCCATCCTAGTCACTAACGGAAAATACGTTTTTTCGGAAAGACAATTGAATTTGGCATTTTAGTACTCTTCATACGATGATAAATTATTTTTCCGGAATCGCCTTGGAAACAACATTTTCCTGCTTATTTACAGGTAGGAAAATGGAATTTTCCGGACTAGTACTGTAAAAACTTTACAAAGACGCAAAATACACTTTTCACAGCACATGCCCAAAATTGATGAAAATGGTTCGATGTTGTTTACTTTCTAACTATAGTTGCCAACAAAATTGACAAACTTGATTTTTGTGGAGTTTGTTCAGTTTTTTTCTAAAATTTGGGAATTACGATTTCCGGAAAATATTAACACAAGTCACGTCAATAAAATTCGTACTTGACTCGATGCTTTAATATACTCTTCACAAAATGTCTCGTGTTTCAATTCAGCTCCTCTTCAGTAATGTGAGATTTTCCTGACTTTTATGTAAATAACTATTTTACTTTCTCATCAAAATTCAAAATTGTGTGATGAAAAATTTAACTGTGCAGGAGCAGCTAATTTTTCAATTGGGCTTTACTAGCATCTAGTTGATGTCCAGCAACCGCTTTTATCAATGTCGCCTCACAGATACAATATGAGGTTTTCATATATTGTCACGTACAAGGAGCAGTAAATGGGTCGTGTAATTATCCCACGGGCAATACGTGGATTCCTTCACGTTAAACAGGTAGAGGAATTTACTAATTTATCAGCCATTTTATAAATTAGCCATGAGTTAAACTTAAGAAAGCAATGAGGTGACCGCGAAAACAATGTATTCAAAACAATCAATTTGTATTTTGTTGCGAATAAATACAACGATTAAATCATTCATTCGAGAAGTGTTAGTCGATGTGTATGGACGTAATACTACCGCTGCTTCGTGCGGAAAACGGCCGCACTGCCCTGTAGTGACGTGTCATCCCTTTCACGCCCTCCGAGTCATGTAAGCTATGCCACTTATGAATATGCCCATAAATAAAACACTATCTAAATATTGTTGTCTATAAAATTTGAAACAAAACTACAAAGATACACTACGAAAAATAATTGAAAATTAACACAACTGTATAATCTATTTCAAACTGTTGAGAAGTAAATTGTTTATATTCATTTAAATGTTTGGTTCGGATTGTTAAATGTTTGTCAACGAACGAAACACACTTCAATAAGATTTATGGGCACCCACGGTCAGTTCGACAACCCTCTGAAGACGAGAAAGTGACCTGGGTCCTGCTATGAGGGATGGTAAAGTGTGTTTACGCTCGAGAAAGTTGAGTTTTTAAAAATTGTAAAAGAGTCGGTTATGAACCACCAAACAGAACGGTCGATCTTTCAATTTCGTAACCAAGCATTTTGTTATGTTATGTTAAGTGACTAATAAAGTCGTATACGTTAAGTCACATCACGGTTTTGACTCACACTCCTCTCCTAGAAGTCAACCCTCAAACAGTGCGTGACGTTGTGTATTAATTTCACAACGCGGACAGTTAACCACGTTCTACAGAAAACGGGTTGCTTTCCACAACATTTCTATGGTCCCTCGAGAGCCGGATACTACAGCTGCAAGTAACATTTATTGGAACTTTAATCAGTGATCGCGTGTGAAACAACGCGATCTTGGACTTCTAACAGTGATCGAGTGTGAAACAACATATTTTGGACTTCCAACCGTGATCGTGTGGAGGAAACAACAAGGACTACACTTAACAGCAACGAGCATCATATCAGTGAATCACACAAATACGCTTCGAGCAAGCTAACACAAGAAATTTGATTGTGTGATATCTTCAAGAAGCGACCGAAACCTTCCTCAAGGAGCTACGAGACAACACACTAGGTTCCAGCAGATCATCAGCGCCATCAACTACGTGACGGCCACAAGTATCAGGTGAGCTTTCATTGAATCACTTCCTTATCTAGTTCCCATATTCTCGGATTCATTAATCGCTTCACTTACGTATCAAAATGAGAGACTTGACTGCTGCAGAAACCACTAGGTTAAACGAATTGAAATCAGACCGTAAGGTCATGAAAGCTAAATTCACGCGTTTTACAACCTTTCTTAACGATGCGACAAAAAACGATATCGCGCAACTAAAGCTTCGCCTCGAAGAAGTCAAGGGTTTGTTAAAACTATTTGAAACAGTACAGGTGGAGATCGATTCGATCCTAGACGAGGATTCGAACGAACTTCTAGATTTCGAGAACAAGTATTTTAAAGAAATTGGGCGCGCAACGGTGCTAATTGAATCGGCAACAGCGCCAGCAACGCAAATTCATAACGAAAACGGTAATAATGACTTCAATAATCATTGTTCAAAAGTAAGGCTGCCTCAATTAGATTTCCCGAAGTTTAGCGGAAGCTATGAAGACTGGCCTAGATTTCGTGACGCATTCACTTCAATGATCGATTCGCGATCTGATTTAGCAGATAACGAAAAACTACAATATCTACTGAGTAAATGTTCTGGGGACGCATATCTATCAATTAAGAATATCACAGTTTCCGAAGCAAATTATAGGGTTGCTTGGGATCTACTGGAAGACACATTCAACAATCCGCGAGTTGTTATCCAGAAACATATAGCTAGCCTGATAAACCTTCCGACAATTCACAAGGAAAACGCGTCGGAGCTCAAAGAATTGTATTATAATGTAATGCGAGAAGTAAACAAAGCGACACATGTTTACTCCTTCAAAAGAATAACTACGACGCGTAGGACAGGTGCATGAACATTTGCTGCGTAGGCTTCTAGAATGTACTAGAATGTTCTCGATCAGGGTTGGGGGTGTATATATAAGGGGGTTTGTGATCGAGGGAGTTAGTTAGAAGTAGAGAAGCAGAAGTGAACGCGACATACGATCCGAATGCGGAGCAGTATAAATAAATTATGTAGTGTCTAGTCTAGTGAACAAGTACTATAGTGTGTTAAATAAATTAGTGTTAATTAATGTAAATAAATTATAAAATAAACGTTACATTGGTGTCAGAAGAGCGGATCATGAAGAAGTTACGCGAATTAAAAGTGGCCGAGTTAAAAAAAGAACTCGAGGAACGGGAATTGGAAACAGGAGGGAAGAAGACCGAACTCCAGGACCGACTCTCGGCATTTTTGAAAGAAAATGGCCAGGACCCGGAAGTTTTCGAGTTCGAAGACGACGACATAACGAAGCAGTTCGCCGCACAGAAGGATGACATCACGAAGCAAATCGCCGCCCAGAGGGAAGAAATCGCTGCCCAGAGGGAAGACATCACTGCTCAAATCGCCGCCCAGAGGGAAGACATCACTGCTCAAATCGCTGCCCAGAGGGAAGAAATCGCCGATCAGAGGGAAGACATCACTGCACAAATCGCTGCCCAGAGGGAAGAAATCGCCGCCCAGAGGGAAGACATCACTGCTCAAATCGCCGCCCAGAGGGAAGAAATCGCCGCCCAGAGGGAAGAAATCGCCGCCCAGAGGGAAGATATTACTGCTCAAATCGCAGCCCAGAGGGAAGAGATAACCGACCAGATGGAGGCTCAGCGTAAGGAGATTGAAGAGAAGATCAAGCAGTTGGAAGAACGACTAGCACAAGTCAGTAGCGGCGAGGGGAAAGAAGACGAAATTGATCAGAAGACGAAGCAGTTGGAAGAACGACTAAAGCGAGTCAGTAGCGGCGAGACGAAGGAAGAAATAAAGGCGGTCGTTCAACAGAACTCGATATCCATCAATCGAGTGACGCCCCCAACGTTCGATGGAAAAATTCCGTGGGCCAGCTACAAGAAGCAGTTTGAGGCAGCAGCGGAAGCTAATGCTTGGTCCCCTCACGAGAAAGCTGTTTCCCTAACGGTAGCCTTACGTGGAGAGGCGTTGGAAGTTCTTCAGACGCTATCCACCGAGGAAGCCGGGAATTACACGGAGCTGCTGAGGCGACTGGAAATGCGGTTCGGCCAAACACATCTGGAGCAAGTCCATCAATCCCAGATGTCCAATCGCCGTCAGAGATCGAACGAGACCCTGCAGGAGTTCGAAGCGGACGTAGCCAGACTAGTGAGGTTGGCGTATCCCACGGCACCGGAACAGATGATGGAGTGCCTCGCAGTGCAGACGTTCGTGAGCGGGCTGCGGGACCAGGAACTGCAGATGGCCCTGAGGCTAGCTCGACCGAAAACAGTAATGAACGCGCTCGCCATCGCACTAGAACATGAGGCAGCAATGGAAGCCTCCCGCATTCACGGTTGTGCTCGAGCTGTTACCGAGGAGGTAGGCACAGAAAAACTCGTGGAGAAGGCCGTCCAGCAGATCATGGAGCTGCTGTCAGCACAGAAGACGCGGCCCAAAACAGCGGTGCTGGCAAAGGCCCCGGAAAAACTAATGAGGGTCGATAAAAGGGAGGGGACGTCGAGCCGTGGCAATAGGAACCCCCGGGCCAGTATAGCCTCGTTTTCCCACCAATTGGGGAGCGCGTACGTCGATGGCACTATCGACGGGAGATCCCACGCCATGCTTGTGGACACGGGAGCTACGAAGACGATCGTACGCTCGGAAGTTGTGAGGGACCGTAGGAAGATTAGGCCAAGTAAGTGGCAATTAAGAACTGCCACTGGGCAGAAGGCAGTAATACACGGTGAAGCGACGGTTAGCATGACGTTGGGACGAGTGAAGTTTGACCATCCTGTACTCATAGCCGAAATTGAGGAAGACGTCATACTGGGGATGGACGTCATGAGGAATCATGGATTCCAGTTGGATTTCGGACACCGAGTGTTGAGGATCGGTCAAGAAGAATTACTGCTACACAATTGTGACAACTTTGTGTTAGACGTAATAATGGCAGAAGATGTGATTCTCCCGGAACGAAGCGAAACGATCACCTCTACCTGTCTGAGGGGTGTTGTGGAAGAGGGAATTCCAGCCGTGATCGAACCAGAAAACGATGACAATCGACTGGCTCGGGGGGTACTAGTAGGAAAGGCGCTCGTTACTCTCTCAAGGGAAGTGCCTGTGCGGCTACTTAACATCAATCAGTACCCGGTCACCATCAAGAAGGGTACGAAGCTGGGCACATGTATAGCCGCATCAGCCATCGTCAGGGGCGTTAGTGAGGAAGAAAGGTCCAGACACACTCCGCAGGACTTGAAACAAATTCTTTCCCAGACCAGTGCGTTTCTCTCACCCATACAGAAACAGAAGGCCAATGGATTAATAAATAAGTACCAGGATATATTTACCACCGAGAATGGAAAGCTGGGAAAGACCAAGGTCGTGACACACAAAATTGACACGGGCGAGACACGACCGATTCGACAAACAGCAAGACGACTACCCTTGGCCAAACGGGAGGAAGCCGAGAAAATTATCAAGGACCTAGAGCGGGACGGGGTCATCGAGCCGTCAAGCAGTCCATGGGCCTTGCCGGTAGTACTGGTGAAGAAAAAGGATGGAACTACTCGATTCTGTGTAGACTACCGGCAGGTGAACAGTGTCACCAAAAAGGACAGCTACCCGCTACCACGTATCGACGACACACTCGATACTCTTGCTGGATCCACGATATTTTCGACCTTGGATTTAAAAAGCGGCTATTGGCAAGTCGAAATGGACCCTGCCGATAAGGAAAAGACGGCATTTACCTTCGGTAACGGCCTGTGGCATTTTACAGTCATGCCATTCGGACTTTGTAATGCCCCAGCGACGTTTGAGAGGCTGATGGAGAGCGTGCTAATGGGTCTGACGTGGAAAACGTGCCTAGTCTATTTGGACGATGTCATCGTGATGGGCAAGACCTTCGAAGGACATCTGAAAAACTTAGAGGACGTCTTCCAGAGACTGCGAGGTGCGGGGCTGAAACTGAACCCGAAGAAATGTCAACTCTTCAGAAGGAAGGTCTCGTACTTAGGGCACGTAGTGAGCAGAGAGGGCGTCGCCGTTGATCCGGACAAGACAAGTACGGTGAAGGAGTGGCCAATACCGGTAGATAAACACCAGTTGAGGAGTTTTCTGGGCCTCTGCACGTACTACCGACGATATGTCTGGATGTTCTCCGACGTCGCAAAGCCGTTGACAAGGCTCACGGAAGAAGGACGAAACTTCTGTTGGGATGAGGAATGCCAGTCTGCCTTCGACGAGCTGAAGAGGAAGTTGACCAGTGCCCCAGTGCTGAGTTTTCCTCTGCCAGAAGGACAGTTCATCCTGGACACCGACGCGAGCAATGTGGGAATTGGAAGTGTTCTGTCGCAGCGCCAGGAGGGACAAGAACGTGTCCTTGGATACTTCAGCAAGGTACTCTCCAAACCAGAAAGGAATTACTGCGTCACCCGACGTGAATTATTGGCCATCGTCAAGTCCATCGAGCACTTCCATAAATATTTATGTGGAAGGAGGTTTTTGATCCGGACCGATCATGCTGCTCTTAAATGGCTCCTCCAGTTTAAGAATCCCGAAGGACAAATCGCTCGCTGGATCGAGAGGCTCCAGGAGTATGACTTTGTTATAGAACATCGGCCAGGACAGAGTCATGGAAACGCAGACGCACTCTCGAGAAGACCATGCCCTGATGAATGTCCTCATTGTCATAGAGCTGAGGAAAAGTCCGAGAAAGTCTACCGAACCACCGTGGTCGCCGAGGAATGGACACCATCCTCGTTACGACAAGAGCAAGAAAAAGACCCGGTTCTCAAAGAAATCCTGGTTTGGAAGGAGGGAGGAGAGCGTCCTGAGTGGCAAAAGGTATCACCTGGCTCGCCAAAACTTAAGAGCTATTGGGCACAGTGGGACTCGCTAGTGGTTGAGGATGGGCTACTAAAACGCGTACTGGAGAGCCAAGACGGGACGGAGGAAAGACGGCAGTTGGTAATTCCCTCCAGTAAAATCCCGGAGGTCTTGCGGCACCTTCACGACGGATCGTCTGGTGGACATTTAGGGATCAAGAAAACGCTGCAGAAGGTACGGGAGCGTTTCTACTGGATCAATTGTTCAGACGACGTGAAGAACTGGTGCAAGAAATGTACTACATGCTTTGCAAGTAATGGGCCACAAAGACGACCGAAAGCTCCCATGAAACAATATAACGTCGGAAGCCCCTTCGAAAGGATCGCTATTGATATAGCAGGACCCTTCCCTGAGACCGAAAAGGGGAATAAATACATCTTGGTCGTGATGGACTACTTTACGAAGTGGGTAGAAGCGTACGCTCTCCCTAATCAGGAGGCAGAGACAGTGGCCGATGTGCTAGTGAAGGAGACGATCTGCCGGTTTGGAGTACCCATGGAATTACACTCGGATCAAGGAAGAAACTTTGAGAGTGGCCTATTCCGGAGGATCTGTGAGAAGTTTGGGGTACGAAAAACAAGAACCACGGCCCTTCACCCTCAGTCTGACGGCATGGTAGAACGAATGAATCGCACCCTCAACCGCTATCTAGCGAAAATGGTCTCGTCACATCAAAGAGACTGGGACGAACACGTGCCGTTCTTCCTGATGGCCTACCGCTCGGCCGTTCATGAGTCGACAGGACAAACTCCAGCCAAAGTCCTGTTCGGGCGAGAACTTAAACTACCCTGTGATCTAATCTTTGGCGCTAGACCGGACGAGGACGTTTCGGGGGAAGATTACGTTTCCCGGATGCGGCAAAGGATGAACGAAATTCACGATCAAGTCCGGTACCAACTAAATATCGCCAGTGATCGCATCAAAGAGCGTTACGACATCAACGCTAAAGAGGGTGGCTACCAAATGGGAGACCGAGTTTGGCTGTACAACCCACAGAAGAAACGTGGTTTGTCCCCTAAGTTACAGACCAATTGGGAAGGTCCCTATGTTGTGAAGAAACGAATCAATGACGTGGTCTACCGGGTAAGCAAACTACCAAACGGCAAGCCGAGAGTGGTGCACTTTAATCGATTGGCACCCTATGAGGGGTCGCACGATGAGGCGGAGGTTCCCCGAGTAAGAAACACATTGGCGCAGGAGAACGAACTTTCCTTCGAAGAATTTATGAGCGCCTACGGGGGTACCGGAAAAGCACGGTATGGGGTAACCTGTGAAAAACAACAGGATTTGTTCAGCGTACCTGAAGAATACTCGTTGGCCCATTGTGTGTCCGCCGACCTGGTAATGTCACGAGGTATCGCCACGGTTTTCAAGAAGAAGTACGGGCGCTCGGAACAACTCAGAGAGCAACTCCCGGAAATTGGCAAGGTTCTGGAACTACGTGACAACGTAAGACACATCTTTTATCTGGTTACGAAGGAGATCGGGTCCCTTAAACCATGTTATCACGATGTATGGCGAACCTTGCATAGGCTACGAGACCGACTGCTGGAGCTCGACATCAGGAAGCTAGCTGTCCCCAAGTTAGGTGCTGGACGAGATCAGCTGGACTGGAGGGTTGTCCGGAACATGCTGGAAGTAGTGTTGAAGAATACCGGAGTGGAAGTTTTAGTCTGCTGTTTTGGGCCTGCACCATGTCGACTCGGGAAGACGGTCCCCTGTTATTTTGACGCCACGTCTCGCTGTAAGCGGGGGGCTAACTGCAGGTTCCTGCATGGGCCTACCAGGGATACGTTCCGAGACGAAACGTCTCTAAGGCGGGGGCAGTGTAATGCGAGAAGTAAACAAAGCGACACATGTTTACTCCTTCAAAAGAATAACTACGACGCGTAGGACAGGTGCATGAACATTTGCTGCGTAGGCTTCTAGAATGTACTAGAATGTTCTCGATCAGGGTTGGGGGTGTATATATAAGGGGGTTTGTGATCGAGGGAGTTAGTTAGAAGTAGAGAAGCAGAAGTGAACGCGACATACGATCCGAATGCGGAGCAGTATAAATAAATTATGTAGTGTCTAGTCTAGTGAACAAGTACTATAGTGTGTTAAATAAATTAGTGTTAATTAATGTAAATAAATTATAAAATAAACGTTACAATAATATAAATGCGAATCTCAGAATTTTGAGAGCCTTGAACGAACCCGTAGATCACTGGGACTCTCTCTTAAATCACATAATTGTATCGCGTCTACCGCAACAATTACGGAAATCCTGGGAAGAGACATCGAGGGGTAAGGAAATGCCAAAAACAAACGCACTTTTAGATTTTTTAAAGTCAAAATACGAAATTTTAGAGACAACCAATTTGAAACCTAATGCATTTGATAACAATAGTACAAGGAAACAAGCGCTCAATATTACACATCTCAAGGATGTTTGCAGTTTTTGTGACGGAAAACACAAAATTTACAGTTGCGAGGCATTTTTAAAACTTTCGGTGGTAGAGAGGGGCAATAAAGTAAAGACATCTGGTCTTTGCTTTAATTGTTTGAGAAAGGGCCATCGAGCAAGTGACTGTCGCTCAGCGGGATGCAGGAAATGTGGCAAAAGGCACCACTCTTTATTGCATTCTGAAAATAACGGTCAACACACCCAAGTACCTGCAGAAGTTCAAACTAGTACAAGTGAAATACAACCTTCAAACCTTTTTGTTGGTTTCATAGGAAATTTTACACAAAATGTTTTGTCAACGGCAATCGTCGAGTTCTTCGACCAAAATGGTCAAAAATTAAAGGCACGGGTGGTGATAGATCCCGGCGCCACATGCAACTTTATGACAGACGCTCTAGCAAAGAAACTTAATTTAGATTTAAAACAAATCAATTATCCTATAGAGGGTTTCAATCAAGTAACAACCAGAATAAAAAACTCTGTGAATGCTAGATTTGCATCAAGATGCACCGATTTTACCGCGCAACTTGAATTTTTAGTTAATCCACGAATCTGTAGTGCGTTACCTGTACAACCAATAAACTTAAGTAGCATCAAACCCCCAACTAACATTAAATTTAAATTAGCAGATCCAGAATTTCACAAACCTGCGCCGGTTGATGCGCTATTAGGGGTCGAATTAGCATATCACTTACAGTTAATTGGTCAAATACCGGCAGACAATAGCAAATTCGGCGCAGTATGGCAGAAAACAAGATTGGGTTGGGTGCTTGGAGGTAGAGTAGGAAACGACTTAGCTCGTCGAGGAAATTGCAACTTAATTTCTGACATACACCAACAGATCGAGAGATTTTGGCAGGTAGAAGAACTTCCTGAAATACGATATTTCTCTAGTGAAGAAAAACTTGTAGAAAAACATTTCGTAGAAACTACAAGACGTGACAACAACGGGCGGTATGTGGTACGACTTCCGTTCAATGACAAAAGGGAACAATTGGCAGACTCCTTCAAAACGGCAGAGAGGAGATTCTACAAATTAGAGAAAAAATTTGAAGAAAATGAGAATCTTAAGATACAATATGTAAATTTCATGCGTGAATATTTGAGCCTAGGTCACATGAGAAAGGTAAATAAGCGAGAGATCGACGTGAAGGATTACTTTTTACCACACCATGCAGTTCTAAAAGAGTCAAGTGAAACATCCAAAATACGAGTTGTGTTCGATGGATCCGCTAAGACAACATCAGGAGTGTCCTTGAACGACACATTAATGGTTGGTCCAACTATCCAGCAATCATTGTTTGAAATCGTTTTGCGCTCACGAACTCACCAAATTTTAATTAATGCCGACGTGGAAAAAATGTACAGGATGATAAGGGTACATGAAGCTGACTCAAGGTACCAGAAAATTGTTTGGAGAGAAAATCCGAATCAACCCTTAGAAATATTTGAATTGACTACAGTTACCTACGGAACTGCGTCAGCGCCATTTCTGGCCACAAGGATTTTACACCAAATTGCGGAAGATGAGAAGAAGGATTTTTTGAAGGCTTCTGACATAATTAAGCAAGATTTTTATGTCGATGACCTTATTACAGGAGCGAACACTTGTGAAGAAGCTATAAAATTACGGATTGAAATCGACAAAATGCTACGCAGGGGAGGATTTAAACTAAGACAGTGGTGCTCCAACGATGCTCGAGTACTAGAATCTATACCTGAAGGATCAATACACCTTAAACTATTCGATGATCATCCCAAGATAATCAAAACACTCGGAGTGCAGTGGAATCCATCGGATGACACTATATGTTACACAGTTCAAACTGAATCGCAGGAAACAAGGGTTACCAAACGCATCATGCTAGCCCAAATCGCCCGATTATTCGATCCAATCGGCTTATTGGCACCGGTAATTGTAACTGCAAAAATTATGATGCAACAGTTATGGCAGGAGAAATGCGATTGGGATGAATCTATTTCTTCGACCATTCATTCGGCATGGATGGGTTACCGTACAAACTTGAAGGTTTTAAATAATATTAATTTTAATCGTAAAGTTGTTATAAAGGACGCAATTAACATCCAAATTCATGGCTTTTGTGATGCAAGTCAATCAGCATACGGGGCTTGTTTATATATTCGGTCAGTAGATGCACCGGGCAATGTTTTCAGCAATCTACTTTGTTCAAAAACACGCGTTGCTCCTTTAAAACAACTCACGATACCGCGCTTAGAGTTGTGTGCTGCAGTTTTGTTATCCAACCTCTTGAAAACTGTGCGAGAAGCTCTTTGTTTAGATGTAAATGAAATAGTATTGTGGTCGGATTCCACAATAACCTTGCAATGGATTAACACACCACCACACCTATTAAAAACCTTCGTCGCCAATAGAGTAGCACAAATTACAAATCTTACACACACATCATGCTGGAGACACGTAGGAACTGCCGATAATCCAGCTGATTTTATTTCACGTGGACAATCACCCGAAGAATTTTTAAAAACGCAATTGTTATGGGTTTATGGACCTAGATGGTTAAGGGAGACCAAGGGTCATTGGCCCGCCAAGGAGTACACAAAGACTCAGGTACCTGATCTTAAGGGAGACATGACGTTATTGATAAACGAAGAAAAGATATCGCAACATGAATCGACGGGAGTCAAACGCTTTTTGTCATGTTACTCAACGTGGATCAAAACGAAAAGAGTGATGGCGTATGTTTTACGATTCTTAAACAACACGTCAGCTCGAGTCAATAGAAGGAAGGGTGTAAATGTCACACAACCAGTAAATAAAGTACTTTCACCTCACGAATTACAAACTGCCGAAGTGAAAATCATTCGTTTATTACAACACACCTGTTTTGAAAGGGACTTAAGGGCAATAAACAAATCTGAGGATCTTAAGACGAGCAACTTAAGGTCATTAAACCCTCACATTGACAAGGAAGGTTTATTACGAGTTGGTGGCAGATTATTAAATTTCGAATTACCATATGAAGTCCGTCATCAAATAATACTTCCTAAAAACCATCATATCACTAAACTTATTATTCGTAGTTTTCACCTTATTAATTACCACAGTGGATCTCAAGCAACTTTATACGCGTTACGACAAAGATATTGGCCCATTAGTGGCCTACAATCAGTCAAGTCAGTCATTAGTAATTGTATTCGGTGTTTCCGAGCTAAACCAAGGGAATATAATTATCTTATGGGTGATCTTCCGAAAGAACGTGTGACCCAGTCCAGACCATTCGCGAATGCTGCTGTCGACTATTGCGGGCCGTTCTTTATCAAACAAAAAAAATATCGAAATACGGGTAAGGTGAAGGCTTATGTGGCAATTTTTGTTTGTCTCGTCACAAAGGCTTGTCATCTAGAATTAGTCTCTGATCTCACTACCGAGGCTTTTCTGGGTTCATTGAAAAGATTTTTTGCGCGTCGAGGAAAAAGTACCAAATTATATTCAGATAACGGAAGAAATTTTATAGGAGCGAAAAATCAACTAACAAGGGATTTAAAGGGTTTGTTACAGTCAACGGAACATAATAAAGAAATACGGGAATATCTCAATCAAAATCATATAAACTGGCACTTCTCGCCTCCCAATTCTCCTCATTTCAATGGATTGTGCGAGGCTGCAGTCAAGTCATTCAAGCATCATTTTTACAGAACCATAGGTACATCATTATTTACATACGAACAATTGAATACGTTCATAACGGAAATTGAGGCGATTCTGAACTCACGACCCATCACCCCCCTTTCCACTGACCCCAAGGACCTAAATGCACTAACTCCAGCCCACTTCCTAATTGGTGATTCACTGATGAGTTTGCCTGAACGCAACGTCGCCAGTGTCAACCCCAACAGGATGTCATCATGGGAAAGTATACAAAGAATGAAGCAACATTTTTGGTCAAGATGGTATCACGATTATCTTAACCAATTAAATGTTCGGAAGAAGTGGCACGACAAGCGCACGCGACAAATCCAACCAGGAGCCCTGGTCATCCTGAAGGAGGACAGTGTCCCACCATTGTATTGGCCAATGGCGAGAATCGTTGAGACACATCCGGGAACAGACGGTATTGTGCGGGTAGTGACAGTGCGTACGGTTAACGGAACCTACCTATAAACGAAGTGCGAAATGTATAGCACCACTCCCCTTAGAATGATTTGTTTATAATATATTTTTTGGTAGGCACATTTCAGTTGTAGTTCGTTCATTAATTATTAATCACCTTTGGCATAGTTTAAGTTAAACTCAAGTTAGATTTATTGTTAGAGAATTATTGTTAGGGTAGATTTTTAAATTGCTTCGGCTTGCGTCTTATTATTGAACTTGGGATAGTTCAAGGGGCGGGGCATGTTGAGAAGTAAATTGTTTATATTCATTTAAATGTTTGGTTCGGATTGTTAAATGTTTGTCAACGAACGAAACACACTTCAATAAGATTTATGGGCACCCACGGTCAGTTCGACAACCCTCTGAAGACGAGAAAGTGACCTGGGTCCTGCTATGAGGGATGGTAAAGTGTGTTTACGCTCGAGAAAGTTGAGTTTTTAAAAATTGTAAAAGAGTCGGTTATGAACCACCAAACAGAACGGTCGATCTTTCAATTTCGTAACCAAGCATTTTGTTATGTTATGTTAAGTGACTAATAAAGTCGTATACGTTAAGTCACATCACGGTTTTGACTCACACTCCTCTCCTAGAAGTCAACCCTCAAACAGTGCGTGACGTTGTGTATTAATTTCACAACGCGGACAGTTAACCACGTTCTACAGAAAACGGGTTGCTTTCCACAACACAAACAAACACCAAGGAAATGAACAATATATACAAATAGACTTAATATTCTTTTGCCAGGAAAAAGTAAATGCAGTTTCGTGAATAACAGCTTACAGCATTTTGACACCTTTCTTATAGACATAAGTGGTTTAACTGAAGATAACTTAATCAAAAGATACAGCTAATTTTATGTCCTAGATAAATAAAGAATCCGCTTCATTCATATGATATAAAAAGTTATTAAAAGCATCGGTAGGGTCTTGCTGTTGTGCCCTGCATTTTATCAAAATCTGGCATTTATTTACTGAAATACTTACCTAACTGACTTAACTGCAATGATATTTAGTACATTTTCCATCTTTCAGGAGGTGCAAAATTTCAGCACGATGGATAGAGTTGTTTATAAAATATTCTAAATGTTTTCCCCGTGTTGTCCTATGTTTAAACAAATGTGTGGCTTCAGGAAGTGCTCGTAAATATGTCTTATATTGACGAAATATATTCTACGAGACATAGTTGGAGAAAACCCGACATTATTTAATTGAAGATAATGGCTTAAAATTGGTTGTAAATAATGGACATTATAAACAATTTAAATAACTCTGCAACCGCAAGTAAGATTTTCGTTTATATGGTATTTTTTCGGTAATTTTGCTTTATTTTTGCATTATTTTATTTCAATTTTAATATAATTTATTTACTTTGGATGTGTTTCAATGAACCTTGATCAATCAACCCCTTGAAATTAGGGCGTATCATTAACTGTCACCCTGTATAATATTGATTTTGTAAATTTTGCAATCCAATATTTATTTTTATAGTTTCCCAAGGGTTATTTTTTGTAATTATTTATATGAATTCACCGAATTATAGTGTATTGTTAATTTTAACGAGAATATTTAAAAATCCCAATGTTCTCTACAAGCAGGAAGTGATGGTAATTTTACGTTCATTATTTACTCGTACCCTGAAACATTAATAAAATAGGAAGCTTCATCTGTTATCATTAATTATAAATTCCAAAATTCAAAATTCCAGTCTTGTTGAACGTTCAGTTAATCTGTGGAATCTCTAATTTATATTCAAGGTGAACTCTTTTTTTTATTTCCCGCTTAGACGACGTGGCACTTAATCACACGTTGAAGATAAATATTGCTTAATTTATAACGTTTTACCATATACATACCATACATAGATTTTATTCATTATAGTTCAATCTGCCATGAACAAATATTTTTATGTAAACGTACTCACATCACTATACTCATCATCATCACTGGAAATTGTTTTTTGGAAGTTTCATTACATACATCTCAATTAACAAAGAGTTGACAGTACGGGAGTCTTCAATCAAGTTCCTATTTCCTTTGTGAATCATAACGTTACCACTTCACCGCACTCATATTAAGTTGATTAGGTTAAGGATAAGTAAATATGTGGTGTGTACTATTTGAAGGAAAAACAATCCCGGCGATTCGAACTGCGTGTTTACAAGATGTTATCAAGGATTAAGATGTAATTAAGTGATAAGGTGAATGATACATTTTATTCAAAAACGCAAATTTGTTCCTGATCTGTGATCAAATCAAGAACGTTATACTTCGTTTCGTTGAAACGTTTATATTTTTATTCAAAATTTCTGTTTTGGCATTGAATTCAAATTTTCTCTTTTTTTTTCTTTTAGACAAGAAATTAATTGTTGCTCTCCCTTTTCATCGACCGCTACAGCTTTAAAGGAGCTTGAAATACTATAAAAATCTTGGATTGGAGTGAATTTAGATTCTTAAAATATTAATCGAAAATTATCCCAATTTTTGATCATTTTCCGAGAATATTTGGAAATTTTTGAAATTCGCATCACACCGTTCTAATAGAAAATTTAATTCTGAACAACTTTTGTTCAGAAAGTTATTTTCTAAAACCTAAAGTAACGAAGTTACAGCACGAAAAACCAAAAAAACATCGATTTTCCCACCGTAATTTGTTAATAACAATTTTTCCAAAACTTTTTAGACAAAAAACAATAAATTGTGTATATTATCTAGAACAGATTCCTGCAAAAAACAGACCTCGTCCGCATTTTGTACAAAATTTTGCTAGTTCGCCCGGACTAATTAATGACGATCAGTGAAATAATCTGATCAAGAACCTGAACCTGCATAATGCATGGTTTCAACACAACAATACTGAAAACAAAAGAATTGTGTTTGGTAATTTTTTTTTGTTGGGTTGGTAACAAGATATATTCCCTAATGCAATCCATTAAATTAAATTTGAAAATGGTGTGAAAATTGACAGATGTCTAGGAAACAGCAGTAATACCAACTTAAATGTCACGATAAAAAAATTCCCCAGATAAGAAATTAAATGGAATGGAAGCCCAAACATAGAAAATGTTGTAAAGTACTCATTGCAGAAGACATTCCAAGCCCTTGTCCGTTCTAAAACTCGCCGCAAGCAGCTCGTTATAGAATCTCGGACTCGAGCTTGGAATATGACGTCTTCTGCAACTTTAAACTGTACTGTAAAACTTCTGTACTTTAAACTACTGTTGTGCCTTTAAAAGCTTTTAAAATTCCCAAAAGTGTGATAAATGTGATCTACTAAAACTAGAGTTTCAAACGTTTGCTGCCTTCTGGAAGAAAGCTTCTAACCCAAAAATGTTTAGCATTCCCAAAGAGTCTAATAAATATGATCTACTAGTTGCAAATGTTTGGTGCCTTCTGGAAGAAAGCTTCTAACCCAAAGATGTTTAGCATTCCCAAAGAGTCTACTAAATGTGATCTACTAGTTACAAACGTTTTGCTGCCTTCTGGAAGAAAGCTTCTAACCCAAAAATGTTTAGCATTCCCAAAAAGTCTAATAAATGTGATCTACTAGAGTTTCAAACGTTTGCTGACTTCTGGAAGAAAGTTTCTAACCCAAAAATGTTTAGCATTCCCAAAGAGTCTAATAAATGTGATCTACTAGTTGCAAACGTTTTGCTGCCTTCTGGCAGAAAGCTTCTAACCCAAAAATGTTTAGCATTCTCAAAGAGTCTAACAAATGTGATCTACTAGTTGCAAACGTTTGGTGCCTTCTGGAAGAAAGCTTCTAACCCAAAGATGTTTAGCATTCCCAAAGAGTCTACTAAATGTGATCTACTAGTTACAAACGTTTTGCTGCCTTCTGGAAGAAAGCTTCTAACCCAAAAATGTTTAGCATTCCCAAAAAGTCTAATAAATGTGATCTACTAGAGTTTCAAACGTTTGCTGCCTTCTGGAAGAAAGTTTCTAACCCAAAAATGTTTAGCATTCCCAAAAAGTCTAATAAATGTGATCTACTAGAGTTTCAAACGTTTGCTGCCTTCTGGAAAAAAGCTTCTAACCCAAAAATGTTTAGCATTCCCAAAGAGTCTAATAAATGTGATCTACTAGTTGCAAACGTTTTGCTGCCTTCTGGCAGAAAGCTTCTAACCCAAAAATGTTAAGCATTCCCAAAAAGTCCAATAAAAGTGATCTAGTAGTTGCAAATGTTTGGTGCCTTCTGGAAGAAAAATTCTAACCCAAAAATGTTTAGCATTCCCAAAGAGTCTAATAAATGTGATCTACTAGTTGCAAACGTTTTGCTGCCTTCTGGCAGAAAGCTTCTAACCCAAAAATGTTTAGCATTCTCAAAGAGTCTAACAAATGTGATCTACTAGTAGCAAACGTTTGGTGCCTTCTGGAAGAAAGCTTCTAACCCAAAGATGTTTAGCATTCCCAAAGAGTCTACTAAATGTGATCTACTAGTTACAAACGTTTTGCTGCCTTCTGGAAGAAAGCTTCTAACCCAAAAATGTTTAGCATTCCCAAAAAGTCTAATAAATGTGATCTACTAGAGTTTCAAACGTTTGCTGCCTTCTGGAAGAAAGTTTCTAACCCAAAAATGTTTAGCATTCCCAAAGAGTCTAATAAATGTGATCTACTAGTTGCAAACGTTTTGCTGCCTTCTGGCAGAAAGCTTCTAACCCAAAAATGTTAAGCATTCCCAAAAAGTCTAATAAAAGTGATCTACTAGTTGCAAATGTTTGGTGCCTTCTGGAAGAAAGCCTCTAACCCAAAAATGTTTAGCATTCCCAAAGAGTCTAATAAATGTGATCTACTTGTTACAAACGTTTTGCTGCCTTCTGGAAGAAAGCTTCTAACCCAAAAATGTTAAGCATTCCCAAAGAGTCTAATAAATGTGATCTACTAGTTACAAACGTTTTGCTGCCTTCTGGAAGAAAGCCTCTAACCCAAAAATGTTTAGCATTCCCAAAGAGTCTAATAAATGTGATCTACTAGTTGCAAACGTTTTGCTGCCTTCTGGCAGAAAGCTTCTAACCCAAAAATGTTAAGCATTCCCAAAAAGTCTAATAAAAGTGATCTAGTAGTTGCAAATGTTTGGTGCCTTCTGGAAGAAAAATTCTAACCCAAAAATGTTTAGCATTCCCAAAGAGTCTAATAAATGTGATCTACTAGTTGCAAACGTTTTGCTGCCTTCTGGCAGAAAGCTTCTAACCCAAAAATGTTTAGCATTCTCAAAGAGTCTAACAAATGTGATCTACTAGTAGCAAACGTTTGGTGCCTTCTGGAAGAAAGCTTCTAACCCAAAGATGTTTAGCATTCCCAAAGAGTCTACTAAATGTGATCTACTAGTTACAAACGTTTTGCTGCCTTCTGGAAGAAAGCTTCTAACCCAAAAATGTTTAGCATTCCCAAAAAGTCTAATAAATGTGATCTACTAGAGTTTCAAACGTTTGCTGCCTTCTGGAAGAAAGTTTCTAACCCAAAAATGTTTAGCATTCCCAAAGAGTCTAATAAATGTGATCTACTAGTTGCAAACGTTTTGCTGCCTTCTGGCAGAAAGCTTCTAACCCAAAAATGTTAAGCATTCCCAAAAAGTCTAATAAAAGTGATCTACTAGTTGCAAATGTTTGGTGCCTTCTGGAAGAAAGCCTCTAACCCAAAAATGTTTAGCATTCCCAAAGAGTCTAATAAATGTGATCTACTAGTTACAAACGTTTTGCTGCCTTCTGGAAGAAAGCTTCTAACCCAAAAATGTTTAGCATTCCCAAAAAGTCTAACAAAAGTGATCTACTAGTTGCAAATGTTTGGTGCCTTCTGGAAGAAAGCTTCTAACCCAAAAATGTTTAGTATTCCCAAAGAGTCTACTAAATGTGATCTACTAGTTACAAACGTTTTGCTGCCTTCTGGAATAAAGCTTCTAACCCAAAAATGTTTAGCATTCCCAAAGAGTCTAATAAATGTGATCTACTAGTTACAAACGTTTTACTGCCTTCTGGAAAAAAGCTTCTAACCCAAAAATGTTTAGCATTCCCAAAGAGTCTAACAAATGTGATCTACTAGTTGCAAACGTTTGCTGCCTTCTGGAAGAAAAACTTCTAACCCAAAAATGTTTAGCATTCCCAAAAAGTCTAATAAATGTGATCTACTAGTTACAAACGTTTTGCTGCCTTCTGGAAAAAAGCTTCTAACCCAAAAATGTCTGGCTTACATGATACCCCATTTTACATTGTTTTTCCTTCTTTACAAATTAGATCAACATGATTTGCCTGATTTACATGATTGATTCTGTTTTCGCAGGGTATGGTAGATCGAAATAACGACGTCTCCGGTAGAGGCTGGAATATGCAGATGATGAACGGTCCAGATCGAACATTGGTCGATAGGCCCAGGTCAAGTTGCGACATACCATTAGCTACTCGAGTACCTGGAATTAGGTATGCATCCAAATCGATTTTTGTGTAAGAAATAAACTCGTTTCGTTAGCAATCATGAAAATATGTAAATTTTGGTGTGAATTACCGAAAACGAAACTGATTTATTGCCACCAGTTTGGTTGAAGGCCGGAGTTTCAGGTTTCTAAGTCCATGCAGGAGGAATAAATTTATCTCGAAGAACAGGTACATAAACGTTTTGTTGTAAGAATCGTAGATCGAGAACGGTGCACAAATTTTGGAACGAGAATTTAAGTTTTTGTAGTAATTTTCTCATTATTTGAAAAAGTAGGAAGGTTAACTCCTTGCTTCACTTACATCTTCAATCAATCTAATTGAACAAAAGTATGAGATTCACTTAGTTCTTAACTTGATTACATAAGTTTCATAATTTTATGCAGAGTTATATATTTCGTGTTCATTTTACAAAATAGATATCCAAAAGAAAATATCAAAATCAAAAATTAAGTGTTACAAATGTATGATATTGCCTTCATTAACTATTTAATCAGTTCGTAACTTGATTAAAACAAGTCTTTTAATCTTCTTAACAACTACTATACTTCTAACAACAACAACTATAAATTGTAATTTGCATCATAAGCTTTAACTTAAAACTTAAATCATAAACTTTAACCCAAATTATAACTTTAAACTTTCCTTTTCTTGCTTAAATCACGTCTTCACTCGATCCAGTCCAATCGTCCTGAACCAAATTATACGAAAGTGTAATATTAACTTTCTTAACTATTTTAATTAGTTCGTAACTTAATTGGGTAAGTTTCATAATTTTGTGCAAAATTTCATAAACTCACAACATAGATGAAGACTGTCGAAGAGAATGTCAAAACAAAAGAACTAGTCTTTTAATCTTCTTAACTATAAATTTTAACTTCGATCTAAATTTTAACCTAAATTATAACTTTAAACTCTTCATTTCTTGCTTAAATCACATCTTCACTGGATCCATTTCTTCGGTCTTGAACCAAATTTAACAAAAGTGTGATATTAACTTCCTAACTGTTTAATTAGTTCGTAACTTAATTGGGTAAGTTTCATAATTCTGTGCAAAATTTGGGGTTTCACAGCATAGATGTAGAATGTAGAAGACAATATCAAAATAAAAAAAAACTACTCTCTTAATCTTCCTAACTATAAATTTTAACTTGGATCATAAACTTCAAGTGTTTCATTAACTTCGTTAACTATTTAATTAATTCCTAACTTGATTGCATAAGTTTCATAATTTTGTGCAATTTTTTTTATTGCATGTTCAAGAGAGAATATCAAAATCAAAAATTATATCAACTTGCTACCTTTGTAACATTTTCAATTTGTTCAGCTATTAGAGTTAAGAAGTTAAAAATAACTCAATTTAAGTTTCATGTCGTAATAACAACTTTACCGACTTCAAAGCCCTTGTAATTTTGTATGTAATTAAAAATCGTCAACTTTAATTACATCTCGCATATGCCACCAATACGAACTCTCCATTTTCAATTTCCAGGCATAACTTCATTATAATTCTCTTTATTATATAAGCAATATTCTACGTCGGCCGTTTGTTAATTGAAATTTATCGAATCTCGTTAATTAAGCAGTCAGTTATTATAGGAGATACAAAAATTAGTTCTTAGCTTTTAGTTGTGCTTTAAAACGCTTTAACTTCGTTGCAAATTTTACGTAATTTCACATAACTAACACTGAACTAATATTAAGGAGTATAAATATTTTAAAGCTGATTTAGACTCTAATTTTAATTTGGCCAACTTAAGTTTTGGAATTTTGTATAAAGTTGATGGAACTTCGCAACTTCACATGTTAACTAATGATATCGTATTGTTTATTTATTAACTTGCATTCCAATATAGTACCAAATAGCACTTGTGTCATTAGTAATAACATCTGTGTAATTTAATATGGCTATCTTCTTATGTAGTAAGTAGCCTAGTAGGTAACTAATTATCACCAAAATATGATAAACATTATGAACATTTTATAGCTGTAAAATAGAAGTTAGATATTATTGTTATCTTGTAAAAACTTCGTCAACTCCAACGACTTTTAAAATTCCCTGAGGAATTGACTAGAATTTAATGGACAAATGCTGTATATCCAGAAATCCAGATAAAATTGTTGGAAACTCTAAAAAATGATGTGAATCTAGATGTCGGTTTAATGTACAATGTCGCTAAATATATGGATTAAGAATCTATAAGTATAGAAAGTGCTAAAAGAATCAGAATGAAGTGGTTTAATTGGTATTTTAAGAAAATATTTCGAATCTAGATATTAATTTAATACATACTGTCACAAAATCTAGATTAAGTGTAATTCAAGAAAATAATCTAAATCTAGAAGTTAATATAAAATGTGGTTAAATATATGAATTTAGTATAAAGATTGTTATCTGAATGAAGTGGTTTACTTGATAATTTAATGAAATATTTCGAATCTAGATGTTGATGTTATACCTAATGTTAAAAAATACAGATCAAGAATCTACATATTGATTTGCAAGATGTTCAAGAATCCAGATAAAGTGGTTAAATGGGTATTTCAAGAAAATGATCTTAATCTAGACGTCGCCAATTTAACATACAATGTATAATATGAATCAATGATCCAGAAGTATAGATTCTAAAAAGATCTAGATGAAGTGGTTTAATTTATAATTCTATAGTAAATCCACTGAGAAGAAAACACCCACGAAACAAGAAAAGGTAGTAAAGTTAGACAACACCTAATACACGTCGTTTGCTATTGGTGAAGAAGTCATAAAACTTTTGGCGGGAATTGTTGATGTACAGAGTCTGTTCAGTAAAATTAAAAAGTTTTGTTGTCTGATCTATGGTTGTCTGTTTACTAGCGTTCAGGAAAGTCGTTGACGGTGATAGTGGACTTTTAGTTGATGGTTTATTTTAAGGTATCGCCGTTGTTATTCAGGTTTTTGATATAAGTTTGTATAAACATATTTCTGTGATCTATTGCAATTATGGGAAGACACCTTCCCTGCTCGCCTCCCAAAAAAGAGACCTGGAACATACTTAAGCTGCGGGGAGAAAACCATTATTTTAAATGTATACAGAAAAGAAAGAAATGAACATCCTTAGTAAAAGATAAATTATAGTCAAGGCGATCATTCTTAATGCGACCCTGTACTTATTCGCTAGCTGGTCGCGCACTTGAATTTCGACGTTTGTGTTTCATGGAAGTTTTCTTCTCAGTGGATTTACTATAGAAATAATTCGATTTTAGACGTTGATTTAATATACAATATCGCAAAATGTAGATTAAGGTTTCAGATGCTGTTCTTTAAGTGATTGTTTAAAATTCATGATTTAATTGTCAATATTCAAGAAAATATTCGAGTTTACACGTTGATTTAATACGTAATTTCACAAAATGTAGATTAAGGGTCGAGATGTTGATGTGTAAAAATCTGGATTAAGTTGTATGATGGGTAATTCATAATTTTAAATATAGACTTCGAGGTAATGTCTAAATTAAGAAGTAAATGGAGAAGTATGCGGATTGTTAACGAATCAAGATGAAATACTGATTAATTTAATCGTAAACGTAATATCAAGTAAATCCAGATAAATCAGCATAATTTTTGAATCCATAGAATAATCTGGACATATGCTGGCTGAACAGATAAAAACCAAAAATGTTAGGTACAGCGATTTTATTATACGTGAATAAGTATATTGTGATTTAGTACATAATATTTTGAGTAAAGGAACGTTCTTGGTGAACCCTTATAGCAAATCTAGATTAAGGTGTCTGATTGAGACGCGATAATCGTCTAGTTATATTAGGGTGACAGTTTAGGAGGGTGGCTCATGCTGTCGTTTATGGGATTCATCGGATGCTGGACAACATATTCAAATCATATTAAAGAAAGGTCTGCTCTCAAGAGCCCAATCTCTCGGCACACCCTCTGTACGTCCCTCAGGCTATTAAGGCATTGTTTACCGTTCAACTTAATCAAACTTCAACATGTAAATTTGTATATATTCACTGTAAGATAATTAAAGATAGGATTTCACAACGTGTGTACTATTATTGAACTGGGTTGCTCGTCATTATCGTTGATGTGCGACGTGGGCATACCCGAAAACCTTACAAACTTTCAACCTCCATTTACAACTTTGCTGAAAAAAACAGTGTCGCTTGTAGCTTGACAAAATACTTAACATGAATTACATTGTTGAATTTAGCTAATGATTGGACGGATAAGCATTTAGGTAACATGGTCTAATTGTCGAATTTACGACGAAAGTCGCAATCTAGATATTGATTCATTTGGTCAAAGTTAAAATCTACACTTTCATATTTCATCTAGTCGACGCTTAAAAAAGAAAATACTACTCGAAAAGTGACGTCGATTAATTGATTCAAACGGGCCTCCGAGATTGATACGCGGATTAAACCTTAATCGCCCTCTCGGTCGACATTATTGCACAGAGCTGATTAAAAATTAAGATGCAAAACATTTCGACTAGTTGACCTTTATTGTTTTTCGTCACGAATCGTGCGATATCGGAATTTCGTTCTTCTGTCGAATCTAAAAGTGGTACGTCGTATTCCGAAAATGTTGCGCTAATCATCATTTAACTGTTAGATGCATTTTGTGAATTATTTGGCAACTTTCGAAGGTCGTTTCACGCGGTAAATATTTAATTGTTATTGTCGATGTGGTCCATTCATATTTTCTTTTGTCGACATTTTGGGACATTTTTTCAACATTTTGAGAAAATTCATACATTAGACTCTTTTTACTGTTATTATTTTATTACAACTTCGTTTTTTTTGTTGCAGCATACATCCGACAGCGCACGATCCTAGTCCTATACAAATTTCTCTTGCGAATACAGGTTCGTTACCTGATTTGACGACTGTCGATTTCTCGTCTCCAATACACGCACCTCTAGATCAAGACCACGATAGTTCTCCCTATAGTTCTGTAAGTATGAAGGGCGACGAATCCTAAAAGGAGGTTAGATGACTCACAATGTAACGCTCCACTTCGAACGAGGAGTTTACCCAACCCGTATCGATGGATGTAGATGGGAGGGTTTAGTTCGGGTAACCGCTGCGATGCGCAGATGTGGTAAACGATCCATCCCACAATGGGGACTTACTTTGTTCCTTCTTCTGGGATGTCGTTTGAACTCATCTGGTGTTCGTAATGGTTAGATCAGTTGGTAAATTAATTTCATTAAGGCACATTAAGGGGTTAGTTGTGGGAGTTGATTTGTGTATGTTTTATTTATTTGTATGGATACATTGGGGAATATGAATCTTCCCCTAAGGCACTAGAGCTGGAACAGTGGTCATCCTGTCATGACCCACCGTCATAATTCAGTTTGGTACAATTTGGAAATAGTACTTTTTTGTTTCAACTGTCATGTATCCGAATGCAAATAATTGTTTGGTAATCACAATAACGGACATTTTCAATGTTTTGCCACTCATAAATTATGATTCTATTCCAAGACAGACGCTAAAAGCTCCTATAAACTGCACCACTGAGTCTCGCTTATTTAATTTTTCCTCTCTTTTTTATAAAGCCAGATGACATCCAATCTAAACTAACGGCCACATGTGTGATTCCGCATTGTTTTTACTTAATGTAAAGCTTGTTTATACAGTGGTCGACCCGTTTCTATTTCAGAGTCCTGTAAATACCAGCCCATCGACACTCTCACCCACCAGTATGCCCCAAGGGGTGCGACACTCTAATAGGTTTCACTTCCCTCACACGCATTCGGTAGGTTTTTCCTTTTGTTTGGTTGTCTCTTTCTTTGTATTTTTGTCATTTTGATTTTTGCTTTTAATATATGTACAGCTAACACATGGGTAAATGATAATGGTAGATTCGTTGAAGTCTTTTGGGGTTTTAAATTACCTACTTAATATTAATGGTATAGTACAATTGGTTAAATTAGTTTGTTAATTAGTATATTTCGTATCAGTTTAATCAGTACTTCGTATTTTTAGGTATTTAATGAAATTTATTCAGTCAGGAAATTTGATAAAATTGATGTTGGTAATAGTGTTACAATTTACCATTCCGTGGTTGAAATATCTCAAAAATCGAGACTGCTAAAGCCCATAGAAATAATAGGGATACTCACAATCTTTCATTTAGCACGCAGCGTGCTAGTTGTGCTAGTCGTAGAGTTTCAGCAATAGCATGCTAAATATTCCAATAGAAATAAGTTGGTCAATTTAGCACACCTGGTTGTATGCTAAATACAGTGTTACTATGCTAAATGGCGGCCATGTTGTTTTATTTGTCATTTCCAAAGGTTTTATGGTTATACCATAAAATATAGTATAACCATGGTTATATATAGGCATGATAAAATATATAAACCAAAGAAACGAAACAAGATTTCAGTTATTTCCAAAAAACTGTTTCAGAATCATACCGCGAGTGGCGCCACCGCACTTAATTAGCAAGATTACTATAGTACTTACCTTGGGTCACTCATAATTCTAATTTTAGCATGTTAACGATTTAGCATGCTAAATAACATTGTGAGTACCCCTGTTATATATAGAGGAGAGAAGCTGTACCACTGCGAATAAGTGAAGTCGATAAAGGGGATTCAACCGAGTATCTCTGTCTAACGCATGCGTCGTTTGGATTGGCTCGGTTGGATTCTCTCGCTTTACTGTTGGCACGCAATTTTGCCTAACTTCTCTCGAGCCGATGGTGAAATATTAAGTTTGTTCCAAGCACCAAAAGTGACTACATTGGAACCGTCCCGCGCAAGCGTAACAGATAATAATATGTTAATCATAATTTTCGAGACGATGCTGCAATACCCTAAGGAAGTGTGCTTTTTTTAAGATGTCTACAGTTGTGACATATGACTTGGTAATTACATAATAGTAAATATAGCAACACTTGAGCCACCCCCTCCCCCACCACATTCTTAAGCCCCACACACTTTCCTCCTCTCACTCTAACAGTTTCCAACTGTTTAAATCTGATTAAGGGAGAAAATCAATGTGGGCGGAGCTTAAGAAACTAGAAGGGGGTAGCTCAAGTGCCGCCATGTCTACCCGTACCACCATTGTTTCAGATTCATGTAATGCACAAAACAATGTTCGAAGTAGTATATCATCTTGTGGGACAGTCCGAGAACTTTTCGGAACGGTGTAGTGTTGACGCCTGCGCCCAAAATCAGTTCTAATAGTGCAATATTACATTGGGACAAACTTAAAAATTACCAGATTGGGCGATCGGTGCAAAGCAATCTTGCCAATTTAGAAAATTGAATAACAGGGCTGTGATAAAGTAGTCACGTAATAAATCCAGTGATGCAATGAATTTATTGTCATAATGGAGCTACGGAAGTAGACTCAATGTCATGAAAGAAATGTTCTTGTCAGATTTACAATATTTCATCAAAAACCTAAAGCCTTGTAAGTTAAATTTGAAAATGGCTTCTTTAACTATAACAGTTTGTTTCATATTGTTCATTTTTTCAAGAAATACGAGATACATCTTTACCACCTTAGGTATTTAATAGTTTTAGTTTTAAGTCGATGTTCTTTTTTAAAACAGTTTTGCTTCTTTTTCCTTTTCTTTTAAGCTTGTTTATTGAGTTTTGCACGTATTAATTTTGTGTTTCGCATGTTTTTTTAAATATTGTTGCAGAACCATTTATCAGTACCACTTAGATACCAACAACAGCACCATATGAGAAAGGTTTGTATCTTCTTGTTTTACTAGTGTTGTATTTTCTGGGGTTCAGGTAGTAAGTTTGATATTAACCTCAAAACGGAAACCAGGGGCATGCGCATTTCGTATTTTTCTGTAATTTTATAAGTATACGATCTAATAACTTTGATGCGTTCTATTGGCCAATCTTATATACCTTTCAATAGTTTCATTCATTACCAATAAAAATAAGGGTTCACCTTTCGTGTTCCATTCTCATTTTTGAGAAGATAAATTTATTGTAGCTCCACTTTTCCATAAGCTTACATATGGTTTGCAATTTTAGCCAAAGTATGTTGAAAATGCTCTTCTTCAGCAACACCTTTTACTTATCTCCGACCCCTTAACACAGAGTTTTGCAGTAGAATCACACAAGCGGAGTAGTCAGGCGAGACTCCACCTACATTTCACTTTCCACATATCTTGGAGTTGAGTTTTAGCTTCTTCAGGGGCTTTCTTCCATCTTGGCATAGTGATGATTTCTCCTTTTTATTGAGAAAGCTTAGCAGCTTTCTCTTCTGATAGTCCATGTCCTTCTACAGTTGCTGCTGGACCTCATGAAATCCTTTTTGTCTCGAGCTAGCTCCTTTTTGCTTGGACTTTCCGTATATTGTCTATCTGTCTCTTCCCTCATCAACAACTGCTGCGCTGCCTTTCCAATTGATCAAGATCTTGTTGATCATCTTGCTCTCCTCGTAGATTCATTTAAGTCGTTTTCAAGATTTTTTGTTTTATTTTTACATGAATTCCTAAAAATTACCGGTACATCCCCGCAATTCTCAAATTCTCCCTGTTTTGTTTCCGCTCGTCTTTGGTTGTTTTCTTCTTTTTCGAGTTCTTGCTTGAGTCGTCGTTTTTGTTCTTCTGTAAAAGCAGCGTTCAATCCTCACTCATTGATCCTACTTTTGACACCCAATTTATTGCACATTTAGATCGGGACAGCAAATAATTCAAGACATTTTGTTATTATCGATAAGTCCAGAATAGCTTTGTTCCAGATGGTTCAAAACAAATTAAAACGCAGGACATGTCTGAACCAAGTTCAGAGGATGTATACGTCAAATATGAACAATTTCACCGAAATTTTACACTTTTTCTGTTAGTTTTGTTTTTAAAGAGGAGACTGACAATGTTCTTATTGTTCGTTTTCAACAAGTAAATCCTTTACCATCGATTTTTGACACGTCTCAACTTCAATGTTTCCAGTATGTAAATCGTCAAACTCGCTGTGTTTCGAATAAGGCCATTACTAAATTTTACTTTCAGGTTAGCGGGCAGTAATTTCAGAATCGTGAAATACGCGTGAAATGAAACATGCTTCAATTTTTCGCATATTAAAATGTTATTAATGAACTGTCGTTTGCAGAACATCCAGTTGGACAAGAACGTGGTGAACTTGGTAGACTCCGACTTCGCCCAGCTGCAGGAGTTGACGAATATGTACCAGCATTGCCCGCCAACTTCGCCTTCACCGACGGTAAGCGCGCGTTCAACGCGTTTTAAACGTTTCATAAAGGAGTTAATACTCCCTTAATATACGTGATCTTACCTGGTGACATCATCTTCTTTTCTATGTCATCTAGATATTCAGTTTAATCCCAATAACTTTTTGGGAAGCCTGAGTTACTAATGGTTGTATTCAGAAGCAATACTTAAATATTTCTTTGCTTTTTTTCTATCTATCTGGTGACATCATCTTTTCTATCTCATCTAGATATTCAGTTTAATTCCAAGACCTTTTTGGGACGCCTAAGTTAATAATGGTTGTATTCAGGAGTAACACTCAAATATTTTTTTAGTTTTTCTTAGCTAAGGGTGGTATTCAGATGAGTTCCTTTAGACTTTTCTTTACTGAAATGTATACTTAGGTCCGATTTTGTGTTCCGAAAACTTCCTTAGAACAAATAAATCTTGATTTAAGATAATTAAGTATTTTTTAAGAAAAATTCTTCTTGTGCTAAACAGCATTCATAAACTCTCCATAGTAAAGATTTCTCTTACATTTAAAAATTATTTAAGGGGGCTAGGGTGTTGGGCCTTACACGGCCAAAACGGCCCGTGATAGAACAGTTCCATACAGAATAGCCCCGACAAAATAGCTCCAACAAATTCTCTCAAAAAATCTGAAGTCAAAAATAACTCATTAATCATTTTGCGGCATGCTCAAAATGGGCAGGGATGAGTTGCCCCAACGAAATAGACCCGATCATCGATTACTGGGAAGACACATACATAGGAAGAATTAGGCATAATAGACGGATGCAACCACGTTTTCCCATTAATATCTGGAATGTTCATCAACGTGTGTTCGATGGGTTTCCAAAAACAAATAATTCAGTGGAAGAATGACAAAGAGCATTCCAACAAACTGTGGATTGCCATCAACCATATGTCTTTAAGGTCATGGAGCATTTTCGCGAGGAGCAAGATATGGTACACACTTGCCTCGAATGTAAACACGTCATTACATTCCTTGTGACTTAGGCCCTCCACACATTAAGCTACTAAAAAGAAACTAAACTAATTAGAAACTCAAATTACCAACTACGAGTCGCACAGGATGCTACTAAAATCTATAAAATCGAGTCATTCCTTGTTTATCGCGACTATGGTTATATTATGTAATTGATACATTGGAATAAAACCAATTGCTTTCAGTGCTAAAAATGTCAAGGGACTCAAGTGATAAAGATGTTATTCTTTATTATTACAACAGAAGAAGGAGAATCCGGCAGAAGAAAAGGTTCGTCCATACATTGAAAGTAATATTAATTGCAGAGCATTTGTTGCTGTGAGAGAACTACAACAAACTGATGCTAAGTTTCCAGCATTTTATAGAATGTCAAAAGATTCATACACACATTTAGTACAATTGCTTCTCCCCGCTATACACCAGAAAAATACTCCAATGCGAGAATGTGTTGGAGCAGAGGAAAGGATTTTAATAACTCTCAGGTAAAATTTCATGTTTTAGATACTCCAATAAAATGTCATTCGACCTAAAAAAACATTAATATGATAAAATCTGTGTGTATTCTCTACAATTACGTAAGAAACAGGGAAGGCCTGCCATATAATCCACAGCCATTTGATGACAAAAACAATAGCACTGCCGTAAATCTCGATATGAGGCCACAAAATCTTCAAATAAATGCGCAATCTTCAGCACGTAGCCTAATAAATTATTTATCCAACTATTTCGTGACACCATCAGCAGCGCTTCCATGGCAGTGGAAGAATATTATGTAGCTCATTTTGTACTAATTTGAACAAATACTTTTTTATATATAGGCGAGTTATTTACAGCTTTGGAGGCCGTTTCTCGCATCCTAATTTCCAAGCCTTTTTGTCGCGCCAGTCGCCTTCCTTTAACCCTTTTTCTGTCCATGGCCTCTTTCACTTCTGTTTCCCAGGCGCGTTTTGGTCTACCTCTTTTCCTTCTATTGGGCGGAGACCACTCTAATATTCTTTTTGGCGATCTATGTTTGGACATCCGATTGACGTGCCCATACCATTTCAGTCTTTTTATTGCAATAGTTTCCAATGTACTTATGTCTATGCCCATTTCCTCTCTGATATCAGTTTCTAACTTTGTCTAATCTTGTTTTCCGGCAGCATCTTCTGCAGAAGTCCATTTCCATGGCGTTTATGCCTGATCTATTACGATTCGAGATCTCCCAAAGCTCAGCTCCATAGGTAGCTATACTTCCCACTATGGTTTAGTAAATCCTAATCTTATTTGCTTTTGATATTTTCTCGTTCCAGAGGGTGCTGTGTAGCTGACGGATAGCTGTCCTACCTTGTCCGACTCTGGTGATTATTTCCGCATTGCTTCCACCTGTGTCCGTCAATTTTACCCCCAGATATTTAAATATTCGTGTGTTTCTGATTGTGCCGTTTCCCAAGATAAGATCAGATCCTGTTCCTCCCACTATTAAATATTCTGTCTTTGTGCTGTTGATTGGCAGACCCCACTCCTTGTATTTTTCATATAGCTTTCTAACCATATAGTGGATGTCCATCTCGTCTTCCGCCAACACAACTTGGTCGTCTGCGAAATGTAAGCTGAACAGTCTCTTATGTCCCATCGGTACTCCGAGATTTGAGCACTTCTTACTCCAGCTTTCTAAAGCTCCTTTCACGAATATTTTGAACAGTGTTGGGGCTATGCAACAGCCTTGTTTAAGACCTTTCGTAACGCGGAATTCTCGTGATATTTTACTACCCATTTTTACTCTGGCGGTCATATTTTTATACAGCTTCTGGACTGCTTTAATATAGTTCGATTTTATGCCCTGTCTCTCCATGGTTTGCCACAGTCTGCTCAGGGGAACGTTATCATTGGCTTTAGTTAGATCTATAAAGACTGCGTGGGTTTCCATGCTATGTGCAAGTCTTTTTTCTACTGTCTGTTTGAATGTAAAGATGTTATCCACACATGACCTACCGGCTCTAAACCCGCATTGTTCTTAAACTGGCTTTCTATTTTCTGCTTTAGGATTTTCCCATACACTTTTGAAATGGAGTTGATAACACTGATTCCGCGATAATTTGAGCACGATCGTCTGTCGCCCTTCTTATAAATATTACTGATATAAGCGATTTCCATTCTTCTGGTGGGTCTTCTCCACGGATAAATTGATTAAATAGATATGCTAAGAGTTCGTACAAAATATCTGGTGCATACTTCAGTAGCTCAGCCGGTATATCTCCAGGGCCAGGAGCCTTCCCGTTTTTTAACTCAGAAACAGTTTTTTTTTACTTCAGTCGGTGTTAATTCGTCCTCTTCGTGCAGCAGACTGTCTTCCAGTTGGTGGTCTCAGAGTCTTCTGTTGTGTTATGTAAGAAATTTGGTCTGTTTTCCGTTAGTAGATCCTCATAGTATCGTACCCATTTGTCTAGTTGTTTGGAGTTACTTTTTCTTTACTATTAGTCCTGAGGCGTTTCAACACTTTCCACGCTTCCCTTGACTTAGTCGACCCTATGTAGTTGTCTAAGTGTCCACATGTTCGATTCCACGCTTCGTTCTTTTCTTTTGTTACAAGTTTTTTGACCTCTCTATTTGCTGTCGCATATCGTTTTCTATCATCTGGGTCTTTTGTGTTGAGCCATGTTTGGTATATCCTTTTTTTCTGACTAACAGCTGATTCTACTTCTGGACTCCACCATTGGGGGTATTTTTCTTTTTTGTGATTGTCTAATTCTCCGATGGCTTCCGACGCTGCTTCGTGAATGATCCTAGTTATTTCATTATACATATCTACAGCAGATGAATAGTACACTTCTTTTAGTTTTGCACACAGGCGCCACTTATAGAGGAAAACGGTTGATTCACTGTTGAAGCTGTGTAAGTTATACCTTGGGACATTTAGGTCCATAACGTATTCTTGATGTTGTCGGTCGCCTCTTTTCAATGTTTTGTAGTAGGGCAAATATATTTTTGCACGAACCAGGAAGTGGTCAGACCCGCATTCAGCTCCTCTATGCACTTTCACATCTTGGACTTCTAGATTTGTATTGTGTCTGCATACTACATAGTCAATTATAGATTTGAGCCGACGTGTGGGTTGAGTCCGAGTGTATTTATGGATGTCACGGTGTTCGTAGAATCTATTTAGTATTCTTAGTTCAAGTTGTTCACACATCTCGATCATTCTTTCCCCGTTATCATTTATTACATCTTCCCCGTATTTGCCCACCACAGTGTCATCATCTTTCCTGCCAGTTCTTGCGTCCATGTCGCCCAACAATATGATTTCGTTTCTTTGGCTTATATTTCCGATAAGCTCCGTCAAGGTTTCATAAAAGTCATCTTTCACATCGCTTGGTGAATCGTCGGTTGGGGCGTATACTCCTATTACCATCAAGTTGCGCCCTTTCCACAACATATGAAGCTTCACTATTCGTTCGTTAACCTGTTCCCAGTTTTTTATATATTTAGAGAGGTTCTTTTTCACTAAAATGGATACTCCAGCTCTAGCTCTTTTTCCTTTCTCTACCCCACTGTATATATGTATATAATCGTCGATGTCTTCAGAGCATTTCCCCTTTTTCTTGGTTTCTGTTAGAACTGTGATATCAGAGTTAAATTTGGCCACTTCTGTTATAACTTTGATTTTTGTTCTCCAACCTTGTATATTCCAAGTACCACAAATCATTATCCTTTTCCGTTTGCCTTGTCGTCTTCTTGAGCAGTCCGGCTTTTTCTCTTTAGGACGTTTAGTATTGTATATTTTTTCTAAGGGTAGAGTAAATTTTCTTTTAGAGTTTATTCCCTTAGCCAATCGGTTCCAGTTTTGAGACGCCAGAAACTCGCCTTACACCCTCTCTCGTCTACTACATCACGCACATCCATTGTACGCCATGTACCCGGTGGTTACGCGACGCATTGTCTTGGGGAGGTGAGAGTAGGATTTGTTGGCAGAGCTGAGTTCTATTCCTAGAACCTGTGACTCATTCGTCAGAAATCAGCGGACATTACTCAGAGTTTCTGTGCAGTACAAGCATTGGCAACTTGTACTGCCCCTGAGCAGTACAAACCACTTGGTACAAACCAGTACAAACAAACCAGTTAGTAACTAGTAGCGTTGTCTGCGGATACCTATTTGAATACAGGTGCAGCGACTCAATATAAACTGATTGGTTATTTCAGTTTGTAATTCGTTTCTTTGTAGTAGCTTAATGTGCGGAGGGCGTTAAATAACTATTGTGAACTGATCGTTTTTTTTCTTTGGTTTGTAATTATCATGACAAAATGATACAATAGACAACTTAATTTTTCCGGGGCTAATTGGCAGAGGCAATTTTTCTCTGGGCTATTTTGTTTAGAAACAAAATTTTTTGTCTTTTTTTTCGTCTGTCCGACTAATTAAACAAAACCTCTCAGTTACAGTCAACGAGCTACAGAAGCCCGAGGCCGAGCCCGCAGTCCTCCCCGAGCCCAGGCGGCGGCGGCCGACACTCCGCCCCCTGCAGCCCGGGCGCGCCGAGCCCCCTGCCGAACGAGTACCACATCCTCAGCCAGCAGGCGCAGTTCCAGCAGCAGTTCGGGCAACTCTCGATGGTAAGAAGCGACCGGGTCCGTTCGTCCCTGTCACACCTTCGTCTCTCACGTTGGGCGTTTCATTCGTCTCGGCTATCTTAGGTAGCTGAGGTCTGTGGGGGTGGCGTGGGCACGGTTCGATGGAACCACTCGACGTTTCCAACTAATCGTGCGCACCTCGTTGGCTTGTAATAACATTACTAAACGAAATAATTAGAGAAACAGAGATACTTCTAATACGTTGCTGTGTTTTGTTGCTTTCAGGGAGTGGTAAGTCATGTATGTTACTTAAAGAAAAATGAAAGGTGTCGCAGGCTAATGAAAAAGTTAGGACATGATGTTGCTCCCTGAAACTGAGTACCTATCGCCTTTTTCATTTGCCCATATTCATGATTAGCGATTATCGTTTATTTACCCATAGCTGGACATTTTACTCACGACTTTCCTTTTTTTTTCACATCATACATTCAGTAAATGTGTGCAAATAGAGGTACATTATGACAGTAGCTTAGGATGTAGACGTATTACATCACACTATCGGGTGTAAGTATTGATATGTTGTGCTGTTTAATAGAAACAACATGAGCTATATTCGATGTTTCATCAATGGAGGGAACTGCATATTTTTATGTTTTGATGTGGAATATGACCTAAATCGACTCGTGCACATCGCGATGATATTCACAACTTCGCATTGTTGTTTCGAGTTGCTGTGTAGTTATAACTTCTGTGCCACACCAATTTTCAGGCTGTTCTGCGATGATGCATCATCATGCAGTATCTATTGACACCTCTTCATGACTTCTGTGTGCTATTTCCTCCCTTGTGGTATACTTGAATATACAGGGTGAGTCAGTATTGGCAGAGCCTCAAGAACCCATTCTCAATGAGGCAAGTTCCCATGAACCCATTACCTCTTCGGAATATTTCAACAGTAGCTTCGTAGTTCCAGATAAAGCTGTATTTGATTATCAATGTTGCATTAATTGTTGTTTTTCTAAGTTTTTAAAGGTAGGAAAAATGTGTTTGGCAAGCTGCAAACCGACAGACGTGGCACTTAATCGAAGTGAAAATGTTATGAAACCGTTCAACCTAATCATGCAATTGTTTAATGGCCGCTTTAGGACTATTTTAAGAGCACTAAATGCTTGAACGTTAAGTTAATGTAAGACTACGTGAGCAGAGAAGATAATGTAACAATCTCATTTGATTGCCCGTAATATGCTTACCCAGGTTCAGATTTTGGATTAAAATGCCTCTGAATGTGCTGTAAAACAAAATTCAAGCCATTATCAAGCTGCTTCTATTACTTAAACTCACTGGGGTTTCTCTTATGGAAAACTGTAAACAGGAAGTTGTCTGAGGCGTCATAAACCTTACAAAGGCCCTTCTTTAGCTTTAGACTGACAATATTGCTATCCCAGATTATCGTTTCAAAACAATGTAGTTACACCTAAATATAACAAAGACAATAACATCCCACCCAAAGTTCATTAAACTTATCCAGTTTCATCAAGATTGTGGAATCGTCAAAGCTCAAAACTGTGTACAAATTTTTCAAGATTCTGGTAAAACTTTTGACACTTTTCTCTATTAAAACCTTCAAATCTTGTAACGCTGTTTTCAGCTTTTCGCAAACAGTTTTTTTACCAAGAGAAAATTTGTTTTTCCAAGAACTGTTCAAAATTGGATTTTATAGTTTCGGAGACAAGTGGAAAAGTACAAGAATTTCATTCATATGGTACTTACTATTCGGTACTTATTAAAAATTTTGAAAATATATTGTTTGAAAAAATCACGATATCTCAAAAACTGTTGTGCCTATCGAGTTGAAAGTCGGTCACAGGTTTTATAATCGTTATTTGGCCTACCAAGAGAGTTTTATACTGAAATTCTAAAATTTATTTCTTTGTTCCAAAACACAGGAAGGTTAACCCTAACCTAGAAACCTAGAGAAACCTTTTTTTAGAGAGAGTTAGAGAAACCTAGAGGTTTCTCAAACCTCTTATATTTCATCCAAAATTGGATTTTCTATTTTCGGTGGCAAAGGACGATTTTGTGTTGCCAAAAGTGCAAGAATTTCAATCGTAGGGAACTTGGTTTCAGAGTTATGAAATTTTGGGAATTTGTTATATATTTTTTTAAAAAAATTACTATATCTCAAAAACTGTTGAGTTTGATAGAGTTGAAACTCGAAACAGGTCTTAGTTTCTTCGACCTTCCTTCCGAATTCCATAAGGAAATTTGAAAAATCATTTTAGGCCTGAAACAAAGGAACGTAATTAAAAGTGACGAAGGTGAAATCGAACTAAAAATCAGGCATGGTCTATTTATTTTAACACCCTGTAGGCCTCAAATGACACATTATTGCGTCCATAGGAATTTCCCTACTTAAACCTTGTTTGCAAAACACTGACTCCCCGGTATACAATTTTCTGCTAGGTGTCCTATTTGTGTTGTGCCAGACACATTGTTAAATCAGGTTTGTCTCTGTACTCTCCACATAGACATGTTCATTTTGGTTTGTTTTCCTCATTGTCAACTTGATGAACTGAAATTGTCTTAAACAGTATGTTATCGAAGAAAGAAGTTCCTCCACATTAAAAGTTATCAAACATCACCGCATTCCGAAATCGACTCTAAGTTAGGATAATATCATTCAACACACGACAGACACATTCTCCTCCTCTACATCATATCTGTATGTATAAAGAGATACTTTAGTGGTAAAATTGTGTGTGTTATCAGGATTGGGCCCAACTGATAGCGAGCCTAATGGAGTCGGGTTGCACTTGGACACAGTTGCAGGTGACTAAAAGTTGATGAATTCATATACATATCTACATATTTTTTATTTTTTCTGTTCTTCTCTCAGAATGCTCAAATTTGTCGCTTTTAATATGTAGAATTTTTTCATATCGAACATACCTACTTAAGTACAAAAGGCGCAAGAAATGCTCAACGTATAGGAGAAAATTGTTTAAAAGATAGTATTGTCGAAATTCCTGTCTCTTAATTTAAATTAAAAATTTATAATCCGAGAAGACAAATGTAGTGAAAATTCGACAGGTAGAGCTCTATTATTCTGGAAGATTCTGCGTAGGTATACTTTTTTATTTCGTTGTCGTAACAGCGAATTATATTCAGAAAACGTTCATATATATGCACGAATATCTGGAAAATATGTAAACATCTTACTTACTAAAATGAAACAAAAAATGTAAACATACTAATCTTTCTTGCAAAAAGTGTTTTCAATTCTTACTACAATGTTACAACAAATTAGTACACTACCTATGTAAATCAGGCAGCGGTGGCCGAATGGTTTAAGGCGCAAGCTTTGAATCAGGCGGTCATCGTCGTTGTGGGTTCGAGTCCCACGTAATCCATGGGTGTTGTGTGTGTTGCGGGAAGTGGGTAAAATGTATCCAAAATCTCGTTCCTATTCACGCCGGTAGCCAGGCCGGATAGGATCGGATATCCTGTAGGAGGGCGGGACTAGGATACACACACCCTGAGTCGGTAGAGCACGGAGTGGGTCAACTGGGGTGAGAGCCTTAAGGAGGTACAACCGTGCTCGAGGACCGTGGTTCGGAGCCCACGTTAAACTGTAGGTCCCGTCCAAATTGGCCCTGGCAGCGTAAAAGAGACGTTAACTTAATAAGACAAGACAAGACCTATGTAAATCTATTACTAACTAAATTGAAATATTGTCAATGGAATTAAATATATTAATGTTTGGTGTAGAATACTTATTAATACAACATACTTTTAAAACAATTTATTAATAAGTGTGATTCAAAATTATACAGAAGGAAATTTTGTCTCCTATAAGAATAAATGGAAAAACTTCTTTTAACATCCACAGATGTCAGTGGCGCATTTTTGAAGTTTTCGATACATTCTAAACTAAAATTGAAGTCGATATCATTTACTATCTAACCTTTCAAAATTTCGTTAATTTACTTTAATTTGAAATAACTCTCATTAGTACTTATTTAATTTATTTTACCTTTAAACTCGAATTGCATCGAAGTGCATCGAATTGAATCTGAATTGATTCTGAGATAGTCGTCGTTTGAGTTTCTAATTTAAGTTTAAAACGGTAAATATGTAATATATGCCATTTTTGAAAGAAATATGCATAATAATGCCTAAGTATGCAATATATTCGATTAGTAATTAGCAACATTAACTTAAAGGAATGTAATTCGTCTCTATAGAGATATCTTTAAGATAGGCAAAAAATAAAATATATGCAGATTGCATATAATCCTCTCCCTATTTATAACAGTCTCTTTCGAATTCCTAATTGAATTTAAAACGAAAGTGTCGCTTATCTTCTCCTTTATGGTTATAATACGAAATTGTGAAATATAATTTATTACACAAATGCTAACATTATGTAATAATTAAATTATTCGGTACCTACATGGTGAAATATTTTGCAAGCACAAAATGTAATTTAATGATAAATGGTAATAGTTAGCCAGTACTGTATTAACCATTACTAATTAGTAAATAATTTTAAATTGAATTATTGGATAACTATAACCCATCATCAAACCGTCAATGAATGTTTAATTAATAATTAGTAAGTTAACGATCTAAAAAAAAATTATTATTTAATGGGGATAAATCGGATGTTAATTGAATAACTTACAACATTTGGATAGTCTTCGCTTGAAATGTTCAATACTTATTATTAACATCAAGTCAAGTACTTAATTATATCTTTATTGTAAAATCAGTGTAATTTTATTCACAGGTATTCGCCTATATCTAATACAAACTTGATAAGTTAACATCAACATCCTGTAGAAATGAATAAAAATACAAATTGATTAAAATCATCGGTTGCCACTGAGAGGTGATAACTGATATTTGTTTAATTAGCTTCCCTCATATACACCATCTATTATTTTGTTCGATCCTAGAAAAGATAATCTAGAATACTTAGGGATTCCACAGTTACCCTGGGTCATTCAGGACAAATTCTAGGAGGTTCCACAGTTGTTGCTACTATAATAGAATGTTGTAGGTTTCTAAAAATGTTCAGAAGGTTCCTCAGAAGGGCTTTAGTGAATAATTTTGAATGGGAAATAGTAATTCTCCCACAGACGACACCTTGTGTGCTATTTGCTCAGATAACAAGGAAATTACATATTTTCTTACAATTTCTAACAAGATTATATTCACTGTAAAGTCTTCCGGAAAGCTCTACAATGTTCTTTTCGTTTCTTAAAATTGTCTAAAAGTTTAGTCAATATCGAGTTATATTAGTTTTCACCATCTTCTAGAATGTTCTCTAAATTGGTTCACATTCAGATTTCATTTTTTGGTATTGGATTTTGAAAAGCCGTCAGTTGTATTAGCTAGATGATCATTTTAGAGGTAAATTGATTGGCCAATATTCGGTATATCCTTGGTCACCCAGATACCCACATTTGAGTCCCCTATACTTTTCTTTTATAGGTATCTTAAGAATGAGGTTCTAAAATGATGGCTATTAAGAAAATTGTACTGTTATCTCATTGGACTTCTTAAGAAATGTTAAAGGAGAAATTATAGAATCATGGGGTAACTCTCCAAGACGCTATTTGTATATTAAAATGTCAATTTTCCTTAGATTTTCGAAATTTAGCATGTCTAGTTAGAGTTCCACATGGAGATAACTCATTTATCGCAATGAGTCATATCGGATTAAATAAAATGATAAATGTGACACACGTAAATCTGAAATTTCAAACTGTTGCCAATACAATTGTTATATTATACTTTGTACGTGTTATTTCAGTTCTGATTTTATTAGATTAATGGAAAGGTGTTTTTACTAATTTTTTTTTTCTGTACGTTGTGGATTTCTTGCCGAACTGTAAAGAAAAATTGTATTTTGGAAAGAAACATTTTCCGTACTTGTTTTTGGAGTACCTCATACAATTTTGACTGCTTTGTGTAGTCCCGATTTTATTACAGGCAGTTTTTTTATTGGGAAAATAGACAGTTAATCGAAACTTGTTTTGTTTCAAACGTTTTTCGCTGTACTCATTGAAGTAGTAGTGCTTTTTGATTTCTTTTTAGTGACATGCTTTTTGCTACTACGATTTATTACTAGCTTTAAGAGTGTTCCGGTTCCTATTCCGATATCGGATGTTTCTTCTACAGTGAGACGTGCATGACTAAAGTAATTACATTTAAGGTTTTTCAGAGTTGAGATATCCAGCTTCTATAAAAGTAGATTTTAGTAAATGTGTTTTATTAAACAGCTCAACTGACTTGGCATGCCGCTTTTATATTCCATCCATTGGTCCTTCTGCCGGAAGGGGTCATATCATTTAGATGTGAAACTTCGGCATGTTTTATGTTACCAAAGGAACCAAATCAAAGCGTCGTCGTCGGCATGAGTTTGGTTTGGTTCCCTTTTTAAATTGGATCTCATAACATTTTCTGTGCGACAGAAGAGAGGAAATGAATCTGGAAGCTGATGTTGAATTCTGCCATGCTCCCTCAGAAGCTTTGAGTAGTTTTTAACGACATTAGAGTTTGTGGTTTGGATTTAGAGGAGTTTCCAGTTTCTTAAAAAGTTAGAAGTACTAAAGGAGGAAAACTCATTTTGAGCTTCAGGTTCGTTTACATCTTTTCCTGTCATATGAAAATATTTATTTGATGTACCATCAACTATCGATATAACTGCTTTACATACTTCAACTTCAATTTTTATATACGCTTATGCATGTGAGTGTTTTTTCACAGACTACATTAAAATCGACGCCGGACGGGCTTGCGCAGTAAACTTGACAGTTCCATCAGTTGGTTTTGGCGGTACATAATTCAAAATTTGTCCCTTTTAATTATTTATTTGGATGTCGATACTTTAAAGCTGTACATTGATATCAAGTTGCTTCTGTGTGATATCACAGTTAGTTGTTTTTGTACTTAATATCCAATTTTTATTAATAATTGCCCTATTAGATTCTTCGAAAAGTAAATTGTTTTTAAATTTGTTTTAAATGCTAATTGCAAGAGAACTCTATGTTAATTAAAAAAGAGTTATTACACCCATTAATAGAATGGATCAAAGTAATACACATAAGTAATAATATGCTTCCTTGAATTTAAATAATAATAAATATGTAATTCATAATAAAATAATATGTACTACCAACATATTTATATGTATGTAACAATATTCTAAGTACTAGAAAAGGATCTAAATAATAAACAGAAAATAAAATGAGAAACCCACGGCTGCTGGAACATATTTGTTAGTGGCTTTTCAGTTTTCGCTTTATTAAAAAAAATGCCTATATTACCTTGTTTTCAAATTACAAAAATATAATTACATGATATTTAAAATACTTTTTACATTCTATAACGTATAATCTTCTTTGTTTATTGTAATGTGGTATTACTGGTAAAAATAAAAATAATAGATGTAAGGTATAATAAGTAGGTACAAAGTTAAGATAATTTACGGTTTTACTCATGTTTGCAGATATATATATATATATATATATATATATATATATATATATATATTCTTGAGAGTATCTATCTTTTGTTTGTTAGTTATGGCGTGTCTGGTATGGCCTACTTCCCTATTTAGGCTTGGAATGTTAACAAAGAATATATCAAAATATTCATCTAAATTATCTAACCAATTGAGAGTTGTCCTTTGAAGTCCTCTCATATTTTGACTCTTATGAATTTTCTGATTTTCTGCGTCTGCTGTGAATATTCTCCTTTGACAAACTTACAATTTCTTTTTCGTTTTGTAATTTGATTGCTGAGCTCTGTCCTAGTATGTGTATGCTGCATCGTCTACAATAAAAAACATAAGCTATTTTCACTATATATTCTGGACAATTACACGTTAGTGATGTATAGGTACAGATTTTAGACACCTTAGAGTATGAATCTTACAATTATTCTCAAATTTGTTTCATATTTATGTCGTGAATTAAAGTTTTTACCTGAAAATTTCCTAAATTTTCTGTCTCCACATCTATCACCACATTGTTTTTTAATGGTTCTGCTTTCTTATGAGCTTTATTTATAATAATAATCATGCCCTGTTGTCTACTAATCTTCTATGTTCTCCAAAAGTTTCTCAGTCGTAACCTTAACATTTCTTTTCAATGATCAGTTTCAATAGATTGTATAAAGCTTCTATTGCCATGGTATTCTTAATTCCTGAATTCCTTTCTTCATTCTGAAAGTAATACCGACAAAAAAGTTATTTGTATATAATTATTATCTTATCACATACTGGTTCTATAACATTGAACTTACTTTGTAGAGTAGTTAAGGAATTCCGTCTCATTTTCTTCTTGTATTTTAAGTAGGTATATGTTAACTAATTCTAAGAATCTTCGATTTCCTCAATCTCTCTGTTTTCATTCGGATGTCGAATGTGCACAAAGTGATACACTAAGCCACAGACCATGAAATTATTTTATTGACCAAACTATGAACTTCAGTGCGCATGTCCGTCTTGCGTAGATTTTAATGTAGTCTGTCTTTCACGGAAATATGTCAAAATTTTCAAAATCTTCTCTTGGTGATCGTGATTATTTAATTGAATTCGATTTGTGAAATGTGGACGAACTATTCATACATGCGAAATTCGTAATTAGAGATTTTTTACAGAAGGAAAGTGACTACGGACTTCTGGATTCATTAATTGAAAAAGTAAGATTACTTCGTTGGTGAAGTTAAGTAGGTTTATATTTGAATTCACGGTGATTAATTTGGTTTCATCGAAATTCCATTATGTGTTAATGGAATATTAGTTATAGAACGTATTTTCGAATTTGGTCTTGTCTTTTAACTTCATATTAGGTGAGAAGTAGTTTTTTAAAAAAGTGTTCCCAGGATTCGTCAATGTTTTGCGAAGATTGCATCTGGGATTGCCTCATTTTTGAAAATGAAACTGTGTGCTTTCTCATTGAATGTAATTCATGCTCATGACGTAGATGTTGTAAAATACGTTTGACACAGGACGTTCAACTTTGATTAAGCAAATAATCCTGCTCACATTTATTCATAATACGTTATGTGTAAAGGGCGTTACAAATCTATTCCAGCTAGTTGAAACCAATGAAAATTCGTTGCTTTGTTGAAACCAATCATTGTCCGATACTCGATCGGAGTAACCATGCCCGAATCTACACTCTCGGTGCGGCTCGAATCTAATCTGATCTGTGATCTCCCTAGTTGGACACGACGCCCAGCACAATGTCGTATGGGGACCAATCGAACGCCTCCGTTTCACCTCAGCAGCCTCTGATGGCGCAGTCGCCTCACACGACGTCATCATTGCCAGAGGTCAGCTCGATGGGCAACATAGAACTGACGTCCGACGGGGGTTATTACAGCACCTCGCCCTCACAGCAACTCGTCTACCCGTCCACGTCACCAGGCGTACATACAACGACACCCAACACGCCTACCAGCCTGCCTGAAATTATACTGACAGGTAAATTCGCGCTTGTGTGTAAAGTTACTTAGACGTGGCCACCCACACTAATCTCAAAGGGGCACCAAAATCGTATTGAAAAAACGGCTTTAATTGTTTAATACGTAAAACTCAAGATTGTAAATGGAGAAAAATTGAAAGGATGCTGAAATTTTATGTATATTGTATGCTGTATATTAACTTTTAGAAAAAAAAACTAGTTTGTAAGCAAATCGGTGGGACACCAGAATTGAGAATAGTTATTTATGGTACTAGTGTGTTATGTTAAAAATAAGTCATGCGAGAAGATTTATACCACGAGGCCGTCAGGCCGAGTGGTATAAATTCTCAAGTGACTTAAGAAACATAACACGCGAGTGGCATACGTTATATCCAACAAGTGGAAGAAATCGTTTTTTTTATGTGATAATTAATAAGCTTTGTGATCAAATCAAAGCTACTTGCGCCTCAGTACCCTGTACATGTCAGAATGACTTGACAGTGAATTTTTTACATTTTGGTTAAAGCAGGTTGTTTGTTTGGTTGCCACGGGCAATAAATACATAAATAAATAGGGGGGATAGTAAACTGCACCAAAACCCATTAGAGGTCGATTACTTAGAAAAGAAACACCGTCATATGTGCGCAGAGACGAATTTTAGTTTGTTTACCGGGGTTGTCTAGCAACCATAACATCACCACTTGACCTTCATGCTCGTTTAATAATTCGGTTTGTGGAAGTGGCATAGCGTGATTATTTTGGAGTGTTATTTTTCGTTTTATTTGCGGGTGTTATTATTGTTGGTGATTTTGGATTGTATAGTGCTTAAACTTTGATTTAATGAACAACATACAGAACTATTAAAGGTATCATATAGCCCCAAGTATATTTATTTGAATTTATTAGATCCCTAACCCTTCATTCAAACATACGCCACTGATGCTGGTAAAGAGAGATAGCTGTATGGTGTGACGTATACCTGCGCGAAGTTGATGACGGTGTTTCTTCTCTAAGTAACAGACCTCTACCAGCTTATCGGATTACGATAAGAAATGGATGCTACACGGACCATAGCAAAAGAGTTTGATCGAATAAATGTATACTAAAATCTTATATAAATGTAGTAACACTAGAGCAAACAAACATTTTAATAAAAAATTATGTTCAGAAAAATCGGCTTTTTGAGCACTTTAAAACGATACCTCATTCGATAGAGTTGAGAGTTAGTTTTATATTAAATAAATCAGGTTTAACATTTACTATAAATCGCATCAAAAATGTATTATATTAATTAAGTTAGTAGATGAAATTTGCAAAATATGTATGAGAAAAATTGTATGAGAATACTTTCGTTATAAAATAGATTTTATTCATTAAATACCTAAATACTGATTTAAAAAAATGGGGAACATATCGTTTAATGAAATCTATTTTTGATTTATTTAGTATAAAATTAACTCTGATCTCTATTGAATGATGTATCATTTTAAAGCGTTCAAAAAGCCGATTTATCTGAACATATTTTTCTTTATTAAAATGTTTGTTTGTTCTAGTCTAGTTGTTACTACATTTATACATATAAGGTTTTAATATACATTTATCCGATCGGATTCCTTTGCTACCTGTTTATGGTCGGTGCACCATCCCTTTCTTATCATAATCCGATAAGCCGGTAATAGGTTTCGGTGCAGTTTACACCCGAGCATAAATAGAATACTACATTTAATATGAACATGAGTTATATTCCATAACTCACTAGTGAGTTATGGATTATAACACACTAGTGTGTTATTTGACAGTTTACTTGTCTAAAATGACATTAATAATGACAGTCATAACTGTCATGTGTTGGATAGGTAATTAAATTTTGAAGCACAGCTATGTCTATATCAAAATAAACTTATATATAGTAAGATTTTGCCATAAGAACTTAATTTTACTCAACGACGTGCGCTAGAAAAACGTTGTTACGTGAAGTGGTAAAAAATAATTTCTATAGATTCAGTTTCTTCAAAGCTATCATTAAATACATGTAACACATTCAATAAGGAAGCTACGATTTGTAGATTGTAAATGAATCTTGTCTACCTTTGTCTCTTTCCATAATTTGTTTTTTAAATGTATACAAGATTTGCTGCAAAAAAAGATTCTTATCATAAAATAAATTTGTATATCTTTGTACACTTTTCTCTCTTTCCATAATTTTCTCCTTTTTTTTTTAAATGTATACATCATTTCCTGCAAATACAGATTCTTATCATAAAATAAATTTGTATATCTTTGTACACTTTTCTCTCTTTCCATAATTTTTTCCTTTTTTTTTTAAATGTATACATCATTTCCTGCAAATACAGATTCTTATCATAAAATAAATTTATATATGTTTGTATACCTTTCTCTCTAAATAATTTTCTTTTTTTTTTAAATGTTTACAAGATTTCCTGCAAACAGATTCTTATAAAATAAATTTATATGTGCAGACTATTACTGTATAGACTATTACTGAACTAATTTATATAACACACTTAACTACTTCCTAACTAATTATTTTATATCACTCTTAAATGTAATTTATTTTTACTGGTCCGTTTTCGCTTGTTTACTATGTCGCGAAGGTTTACGACAAAAATGGACAACCAACAACTAACAGACAGGAAATTTTAAATATCATAAGAGAGTTTTACGCAAATCTGTATAAAAATGATGAGACCTTGAATAAATATCAAAACATTCCCGAGATAAAAAATGAAGGATCCGATGAAATCCCAGATATCACCATGGACGAACTCAAAAGCAGCCTCAAAGACATGAAAAACAATAAATCGCCCGGAGATGATGAGGTCAGCATCGAACACATCAAAATGGGAGGAAACACACTTTTAAGACTATTGTGTAAATTATTTAACGCATGTCTGAGAAATTGTACAACGCCCGAGAAATGGAACAGAGCTGTTGTTGTTTTGATCCATAAAAAAGGAGATATAGCAACGATCCAAAACTATCCACCTATCAGTCTACTCTCCCAGTTGTATAAATTATTCATGAGAATCATAACGAAGAGGCTGAAGGCGAAACTAGATTTCTACCAACCACGGGAGCAGGCGGGATTCCGTGCCGGTTACGGCGTTAATGACCACCTCCATACAATCAAGGTCCTCATCGAAAAGTGCGTGGAGTACAACAAACCCTTAGTTCTTGTCTTCGTCGACTACGAAAAGGCCTTTGACACAATCGATCACAGTGCATTGTTCAAGGCTATGGCGGACTGTAGAATTGATCATCGCTACACAGACATCATTAAACATGCATACAAAAACGCAACTGCTTGCATCAGGCTGCACGAGGACACTTCAAGCGTCAAGATAGGACGAGATGTGCGACAGGGAGATGTTATTTCTCCCAAGTTGTTTACAACCCTGCTTGAATTTATGTTTAAAAGTGCTAACATGGAGAACTTTGGTATCAATATTACCGGCGAAAAACTGAGCCATCTAATGGATTGATGTTCTCGGGGAGACGTGGGAAATCAACGAGGAACGTTCTTGGTTAAACCCCAACAAATGAAACAACAATCGTTGCTAAATATTTACTGCCGACGTTTCGTCACGCTGTTGCGGACATAATCATGGCTATTGTAGGTGGAGACAAGTTGTATGCAATACATAGATAGGACCACTGTATATCGTCAATATGAGATGTATTGGAGGGCCATTATTGAAAAATAGAAACCCCCCAATTTTGACAGCGTGTTGGACCAGTGGTGAAATACAACTGAGTTGTATTTCACCTAACCTAACCTTTTTTTTTTTTTTTTTTTTGAGAGGGAGGAAAATCTTCAAAAGACTTCGTACGGGATTCGAGCCGCCTTAGTTACTGGTCTACCACGCACATTCGCGCCGGAACTTCGGATTGCAAGTCCTCAGTGTCCGTTGGAGTTGTCAGTAAATCCTAGCTACGCCGAACGCAACCCGGACACCCTAAGTGAGTGACCGGGGTTCGTTCAAGGCTTAGACAGGGCAGAAACTATGACCGAGCGATGAGCACTCAATCATTCCAATTCCACCCCCTAGGATCGGTCGCCTACCCGTTAAAAACCATCCCCCGGATTGGTGTGCACTAGGAGAAACCGTCACCTCACATATAGCGTTGAAACCTCTTGGATTATTGGCCTGTGAGTGCCAGTAACGCCCGATATTGTTCTTGGGTACACGCTCATTTAAGCCAGTATAGAAGGATTGAGGGTTGATAATAAAAAACTGCTTAGAGCGTGCGGAAGGATGGGGTAGTAAGGTGAGCGTGAACCGCTGTTCACTCGTTCGTGTTAGGCTGTCTGAGATGGTGGATACCCGTGGGTACCCACAATCTCTTTCTGATGTTTGGCTTGTTAGGTTAGGTTTTCTTTCTGTACTGCGGTCCGAGTGACCGATATTTACGTCTTTCTGCGGTCCTAATGACCGATATTTACTGCTTGCTGCGGTCCTAGTGACCGACATTTACTGTTGCTTGCTTGCTGCGATCCTAGTGACCGACATTTACTGTGGTTAGGTTCTTCGTTTGCTGCGGTCCAAGTGACCGATATTTACTGTGGTTAGGTTCTTGCTCGATCAGTATGAATGATCTTACGGTTAGGTCGTGCCGATCGTTAGATCGCTCGTAGCAGCACAGGTTAGGCAGTGCGGGCCGCATGGCCACTCGTAGTAGCACTGTGTTCGTGCCCGCCTGAGGAGCTTCGTCGTAGCACAGGTTAGGCAGTGCGGGTCGAGAGACCACTCGTGGTAGCACTGTTGCTTCGTGCGTGCCTGAAAAGGCTTCGTCGTAGCACAGGTTAGGCAGTGCGGGCCGCATGGCCACTCGTAGTAGCACTGTTGAGTCGTGCCCGTCTGAAGGAGCTTCGTCGTAGCACAGGTTAGGCAGTGCGGGTCGAAGGACCACTCGTAGTAGCACTGTTACGTCGTGCGTGCCTGAAGGAGCTTCGTCGTAGCACGGGTTAGGCAGTGCGGGCCGCATGGCCACTCGTAGTAGCACTGTTGGCTCGTGCCCGCCTGAAGGAACTTCGTCGTAGCACAGGTTAATCGGTGCGGGTCGAAGGACCACTCGTAGTAGCACCGGTTATATTCGTGACTCTACTATTATTACTACTCTTCCTTTCTAGTGCTCGATCCTGGAGGAAACGGGTCCCTTCGAGTGTTATTACATTGTGTGACACCGGGCACACTAGCTACCTCCTAACTAGGAGAGCCCCTCGTGTGCCCGGCTTCGGTGGCGTCACCACAACATTTACATGTAGTATGACACCGTGCCCTCTGGCTACCCAACCTAACCTAACCAAACCAAACCTTTTTTTTTTTTTTGAGAGGGAGGAAAATCTTCGAAAAGACTTCGTACGGGATTCAAGCCGTTTTAGCCACTGGTCTTCCACGCACATTTGCGCCGGAACTTCGGATTGCAAGTCCTCAGTGTCCGTTGGAGTCGTCAGTGAATCCTAGCTACGCCGAACGCAACCCGAACACCCTAAGTGAGTAATCGGGGTTCGTTCAAGGCTTAGACAGGGGGAAAGTATGACCAAGCGATGAGCACTCAATCATCTCAGTTCCCCCCCTAGGATCGGTCGCCTACCCGTTAAAAACCTCCCCCGGGATGGTGTGCACTAGACGAAACCGTCACCTCACATATAGCGTTGAAACCTCTTGGATTATTGGCCTGTGAGTGCCAGTAACGCCCGATATTGTTCTTGGGTACACGCTCATTTAAGCCAGTATAGAAGGATTGAGGGTTGATAGTAAAAACTGCTTAGAGCGTGCGGAAGGATGGGATAGTAAGGTGAGCGTGAACCGCTGTTCACTCGTTCGTGTTAGGCTGTCTGAGATGGTGGATACCCGTGGGTACCCACAATCTCTTTCTGATGTTTGGCTTGTTAGGTTAAGTTTTCTTTCTGTACTGCGGTCCGAGTGACCGATATTTACGTCTTTCTTACTGCTTGCTGCGGTCCTAGTGACCGACATTTACTGTTGCTTGCTTGCTGCGGTCCTAGTGACCGACATTTACTGTGGTTAGGTTCTTCGTTTGCTGCGGTCCAAGTGACCGATATTTACTGTGGTTAGGTTCTTGCTCGATCAGTATGAATGATCTTACGGTTAGGTCGTGCCGATCGTTAGATCGCTCGTAGCAGCACAGGTTAGGCAGTGCGGGCCGCATGGCCACTCGTAGTAGCACTGTGTTCGTGCCCGCCTGAGGAGCTTCGTCGTAGCACAGGTTAGGCAGTGCGGGTCGAGAGACCACTCGTGGTAGCACTGTTGCTTCGTGCGTGCCTGAAAAGGCTTCGTCGTAGCACAGGTTAGGCAGTGCGGGTCGAAGGACCACTCGTAGTAGCACTGTTACGTCGTGCGTGCCTGAAGGAGCTTCGTCGTAGCACGGGGTAGGCAGTGCGGGCCGCACGTATAGAGGAGCTCTACTCGAGGTGCTCGGCTGCGGTGGCGTCACTTACACGATACAACATATAACACGTGTTAGTAAGGGTGGGGTGGGTTCGTCGGGACTCGTCTCCTTCTTCTGGTAGGCGGGCTATCTAGATTCTCTTTTTCCTTTCGCTTATGGCCTCGATTCTCGTCTGATCGAGATCGTTTAGCTGAGTGCTCAGATACCTTCTTACAACTTGTCCCATTTTCGTTCTGAGCGGCTTTCCCGTCGTCCTATACCTCGTTAGTCTGTACTTCTGCGGAGAATTCCTTTCTTTTCATCGTTGACACTTCCTCTCGGTAGCGTTCGTAGGCTCTCTACGTGGTTTCCGCCCGGTCGTTCTACGGTTTGTGTTACGGATTAGTTTTCCCTCGCCCCCCCTCTAGTAGAGCTGCAAGAGAATCGGGGAGCACCGACGGGTGACTGTCCCCTCTGCAAGTTTAAAGTCAAAAGACTCTCTGTGGAGAGACTGTAGATCTGAAATATTAGTAGTGAGTGGGGCTACGGCCGTGCCGTGTCCCGGCCGAGGAATCGAAGCCCGTCTCTGTGCCATGAGTTGGCCTCCGTTCCTGAGTTCCGCTTCCTCGGCCCGGGCACCGCTAGCCTTCGTGATCGCTATCGTGAATGATGTGGCAACAAGTGTTGTTATTAGTAGTGTCCCCAGTGGGAGACCCTTACAGACAATTCCTTGTCCATTTTTTGCCGGGAACGTTCCGTGACCCCTTGGAAGCGATCTCGATCCAGGTTTGTCCGTGTTTTCCGGCGTTCAAAGTATTGTTTCTTCATCATGGGTGTCCTTTGCCCGCTCGAAGCGGAGTATGCTTCTCCACGTTCCTGGTTTTGAAGTTTCATTATTTCCTGAAAGAATCTGTTTTTATTAGTAGACCGGCTGCTTAAATAGCTAAAGAGCCCGGCCGACCCGTTTTGAGTCACTTCTTAGCCCCGGTAGCCGGCATTTGCCAAGCCACCGGGTTTACACCCTCCCACCAACTGTTAGGTCCTGTGACTCCTAGGGAGGGAACCAAACCAAACCTAACCAAACCTAACCTAACCTAACCTACAATAGCCATGATTATGTCCGCAACAGCGTGACGAAACGTCGGCAGTAAATATTTAGCAACGATTGTTGTTTCATTTGTTGGGGTTTAACCAAGAACGTTCCTCGTTGAGCCATCTAAGATTCGCTGACGACATAGTACTGATTACAGATTGTCTGGTAGAAGCACAAATGATGTTACAGGAGCTTGAACAAGCCTCCGAGAAGGTGGGTCTGAGTGTTAACACCAATAAAACTATGTTCATGACTAATCTGGTTGCAAGTACTTATTTAATTCTCAACAACTCAAAAATAGAACAAGTCCACTCATATAAGTATTTGGGCCATGAGATTCGCTTAGGTAGAGACAATCAAACTTGTGAATTGTCAAGAAGAATTGGACTAACTTGGGCAGCCTTCAGAAAGTTAAGCCATGTCCTAAAATCAGATATCCCCATCTGTCTTAAAAGAAAAGTCTTTAACCAATGTGTCCTGCCTGTGCTGACATACGGCGCCGAGACTTTAACCCTGACGAGACGGACAGTTAATAGAATCAGAGTTGCACAGAGAGCTATGGAAAGAGCAATGCTAGATCTGTCTCTGAGAGACAGGGTTTCCAATACAAGTCTAAGGGTAAGAACTAAAGTAATCGACGCCATTGAGAAGATTGCTACCCTTAAATGGAACTGGGCCGGACACTTGGCTAGGGTCAGTGACGACAGATGGACGAAAAAGGTGACAGAGTGGAGACCGCGAGTCGATGCATTCCGCAGCAGAGGACGACCACCAACCCGATGGTCGGATGATATAAAGCGTATCTATTCCAACTGGATGAACGCAACTCGAGACAGAAGGGGATGGAAATTACTACGGGAGGCTTATGTCCAGCAGTGGACGAGAATAGTCGATTGATGATGATGATGATGATGATGATGACTATGTCGCGCTTCACGTCTAATAATCCTCTCCGACCGCAAGCCCGCTTATATACATTTCTCAATTGTATTCTCGATAATTCCACAAAGAACTCGAACCATCCGGATAATAATGTTTACCTAGGAAACGTCCAGAAAGGTCTAGGAGGTAATAAATCTTCTTCCTTAATATGATGTTGCCGCGACTCAATTAAGCGTGGTGGCGTGCCTTTGAGGTAAGCCGCTGAAGTCGGATAGGAGTAAACACATTTCGCTCTGCTGTTTACATTTCGCGTTACAGTAGTGTAATTGAAGAGTTTACAAAATTGCCATAGGATAGAACAATGGTATTATAGTATTTTATAGTAATAAATCTTCTATTTTAATTTAAGCTGTTATTATATTTTTTACTCATTTGTATGATGTTGATAAACCTTTTTGCTTTAACGACCGAAGGTTGTCCAGCTTTTCAAAGTTGGCTGTGGCAGGAAACCAAAGGAAAACACCAAGTCTTAACCAACTGCTTTAAAGCAGTTGGTGTTTTCCTTTGGTTTAACCTTTTTGCTTATTGCGCGTAAATATTTTTAAAATTAGTTCTTTTCAGTTATCCCAATCTTACCTTTTACATGTAGTACAATGTGTTTCAAAATGATTGTCATCTAGTCGGCTGTGGAATTCCCATGTAAAATAAAAAAACCCGCCTTGCGAAAATAGGACTTTCTACTTGCTATACATAACCTCAAAATAACCTACTTAATCTGTTTTAACTTCTGGTTTTTCTCTGTCAAAAGAAAACGAATTCTGAGTATTTGTCTATTTTTAGTATTTGTTTTGCCGTTAATTACCAGCAGTACTGATTGCCAGTTTCACAATAAATGTTCGAAGTGTCACTTGTTGTCAGAATTAGATAGGTACAAATCAATAGAGCGCGGCACATCAAAAATTACATGCACAGAAATTCCAACGTCAACTAGATGACAATCATTTTGAAACACATTGTATTTGTGTCAAATTTTACTTTAATTCTCATTGAAAAAGTTTTAATCGAAAGTTGATTACTGTATCCTTAGATCATTGCATATGTACTGGCTTGGGCCATTTTTTACGCATGATAATCGACAACAACAGGAGTTTGGATCTTTTTCGCAACATTTTAATAACATAAAATTGTTCATAATTTGATAAGGGCTATATCCTTTTTTAATGATTATGGTAAAAAGTACCTTATCATCCTACTGATCTTTATGAAGTTTTCTAGGTATACTTTTACGCTAAATGTATTCTCCAAAAGTTTTAAGATAATTTTAACTTAACAAAATTTCAATTCACCATTTGCTGTTTCCTATTTTTCAATTTTTCTTACATTTTGTGTCGAGGTTAATCAATGCATGAAATTAAAATTTTGAATTCGAATAGTTAAAAAGTTATATAAAAAGTCTTGGAAAAAATTAAATTGCGTCTTTGTATCCACTTTTTATCCTTCGAAAATTTAAAAAAATATATAAAGGTGCTCAAGGGGCGGAATTTTGGGCATTAGCACCCACTCTAATCAGACCCTTGCCACTCCTATCATCAGTTGGCAAATACAAGAAAACTCGTGAATTTGACTTATGACTATATTTGACCATTTCTGCTGAATCTGTAATCTCCTCTTGTTTCAGATTTTTCAGGAGACGACATCTCGAGGCAGGACAGCTTCTCGAGGTCGCTTGCATCGGAATTCTTCTCAGAGGAGACCCTGAAGGAGGGCCTGGGCTCCCTGGACTTTGACGAGATCCAGATCCTGGCGAATCCGTCTTATCCAATATCGGAAATAGTCGAAGATAATTTTAGGCTAGACCATCGTTCATAATGAAGGTGAATTTTATTCAGTGCGACACAAGTCTTCGAGTAACTACAGCAATAGGCTTTTTAAAAATTGATATAATGAGGAAATTACTTGCAAGTTCGACCTATTGGATTTGTTAAGTATAAATTAATGGTTGCTGTAGGTTTAGAGATAATCTTAGAACTAAATCCTAAGGAGCAAATCTCTTATCCTAATTGATTTTTGATACTGGGGAGCAACACATCTGAATGTTACGCAACTCACTTAACTACTCTCTATAAAAATCCATATTCTCTAAGCTCCAGGGGTTTGTAAATCCAAAAAATAATTAATGTCGCTCTATCCAATTGAAATAAGGTAGAATAAGTCCCTGGATAAAACTGATGTTACGACAGTTCCTTGAGAGACAATTTGCTACAGTGAACCGTTGGCCGTCGAGATGTGTTTTTGAACTGATAGAAGCAAGTGACATTCAAGAGTTGCTTGATCCAACTGTTAGATGTATGAAATAAATATTAATTATACACTGATGTATAAAGCAGTTATAAGAAAACTATATCAATAATTTATAATTGTAGAAAATTGTAAGTGGGCCAAAGGTTAACTATTTATAGTTGAACTATTAGAAGGATAACACCTTGGTTGAATAACAGATAGTCAGTACTTGGCCCCAAAGGAAAAGTCCATAGGTAAAACTGCTTACCATTTTACAATTCCTTGAGGAACAATTGCTGCATTGAAACATTGGGCCCTGTTAAGGAGGTTTGTGATAAGACCTGCTCAACTACTTCCTAATGGGTTAGCTAATATAAGCCAACAAAATGGTACTAAGGCCGATTGTATAGTGAAATTTTTAAAAATACCCGCAGTTTACTCATTTTTAGGTTTATTATTAGCATCCAGTTAAAAATCGCCTCAAGGCAATTGATGAGGTTGAGCTCAATATGTACGAACCGGTAACATAATTTTGAGGTTTCCGAATTACAGACTCATTTGAACAACTTTTTACCATTGTTAGCTGTAACGTCGTGTACGAATCAGAAATTTCGATTGTCTAGATCAGAGGTTCCCAAACTTTTTTTGGTCATAGACCCCTTTCAAAATTTATCTGGTTCCGGTGGACCCCCTGCAGCTACATTTCTACCATGTTTCCAAAACTCGACAAAAAATGTGAAGATTCGATCTAACTCTGGAAATTTGAGTTGCGGCTGAGTTCTAACTACGAATTAATAGTTTACAGAAAACAAAGTGCGAATTTATTGGTAAATTAATTAATTGATTGTGCTGTGAGTGGATGTCAAAAAAGTAAAGTTGGCCAATCAAAAAAGTGATTCCATCCAACTTTAATTTTTTGACATCTACTCACAGCACAAGGAACCAACCAATTCTCACTTATTTCATTTAGAAAACACCCAATTCGGAGTGGTAAAAATAAAAATAAAAATAGTAAAAAAATAAATAGTCAATAATATGCAAGTTTTTACTACAGTCGCTCAGCTTCTTAAAATATTATCCGCCTACATCGATAGATGAATTCAAGCCAACATTTTAGTTCTTCACCATCGAAAGAAGATAAATTTTCGTGGACCCCCGTTTACGAATTGTGAACCCCCATTTTTTTGTCACGACAACGTAGACCCCGTCGAGTTTCCCGTGGACCCCAGGGGGTCCACCTGGACCACTTTGGGAACCTATGGTCTAGATCGTTATAACTGACCAGTACACTTCACGCGCCAACTTAATATTGCGTGAACAGTTTGGAAATGATAACACGTAATTGTAACTTCGGATTTACTAAACTATTTAACTGCAACAACTTAAAATACAACGGAATAGGTGAAGATAGATAGTGATTCTCTCGTAGTTAGACAAAGAGTGTTTCTTAAAATTAAATTACTCAAAATTAGAGACGAGAATCGCGATCTCCGCTTATTGGTCGGTTGTATTGCAGCCCTTTTTACTCGTCGCTTATTGGTTAAAAATCACCCCGGTAATGAGTAGAGGGCGTGCTAACCATTGCTGAAGATCCTCGCTTTCATCTCATATACAGATGGTAAACACATGTGTTAGAAATCGAGTACCCAACTTCCTCGAAATGTAATACCCATTGTTACCCTTACGGATCATTGTGGACTTGACTTTGTATCTATAGCAAATAAATCTCAAAGAAGTTTTGGGTACTCGAGTTGACAGCAATATGGACCTCTGTAAATCATCATCGGTTCAACAATAACTTAAAAATGTCACTTATCTGAGACGGAACATTAGCTTTGTTTATTCATAAAATAACTTTCAATAACACAAATTTCATTTCAGCATCTCGTGAATTTTAATCATAATCAATTTTATAGTTTCTTTAAATTCCAAACGACCAGTTAAAATCGAAGTTCCGATTGTAATTTTGACGTACCGATTACCAACTTCATCATCATCATCATCATCAAATCTTTCGTGTTGACTGTGTGTTGAAATTCATTTCTTTTCTATTTCAGAAATACACTGCCTAAATGCGAAACTCAGAAACTCTAATGCTGCCCCGAGGAAGCCAGAAGCATTTGAGATGTTTAACTGAATAAATTTAATGACGATGTTTATTTTTTAAATAATGGACTATTATTGAGTGTGATCATTAGTATTAGTGATTTTTAACAGTGTGGCCAATTGAAAAAATACACGTACGAGGTGCAACAGTACCGTATCTGATGCCGACGGAAACAATTATTTCTATCAAAGACTGAGTGAACGGTCTTGATACGACTGTTTTTTTTTTAACATATTATCACAATAACTATAGACAACACAATACCGAAACGTGAAATGAAAATTAAGGATACGATCGATACTAGTTACTACCATATAGGATGGGATAGATAGTACCTTTGGGTATAATGTAGATTTCATATTGAAGCAAGGTGGTTTGTTTCAAAATTATTTTGACGTGCCGAGTTGTTCACAGTGCCATTTAAAGAAGATAGAACTCAATTCCTCTGAACCAATTTGTTCAAAATGACGTGCCTCTATTAACGAAAATCATGAAAGAACCATCCGAACGGAACGAATAATCCATCGACAATTCATTATGCATCAAATGGTCCCGTTAATGTGTTAAATACGTTAAATTTCTTTCCACCAAATAAGTGGGAAACATACTTGTTTGCATTTAGTAGATTTTATGTATCTACAAGTACTTCCTCGCAGATAAAGGAACTTATTTGGATTCTGCACTACAACAAATTGTAAACATAATTCCAGTCCCTCTTGTTTTGTGCAAATTTATTCGAGTTCGATGAGTAATAGAAATGTTTTTCAAGTTAGATCAAGATTTGAACTGTGGACGCCTCGAGGTATTTTCGAAAAAAAAAATCATGATAACCGTCTGATCAAAAGTCGATTTGAAGTATTAAAGATCTGCGAGTCGATATATATATACATATACATATATGGAACGTTGAGTGAGTGGTAATGCCACAGACAGTGTAAATATTTGTATTAGGTTTTTTATGTTTCTTACGATTTAAAACTTTTATATACTATACATATATACGTATCGAAGAAATGCAAGTGCACCCCCTCCCTTGTCCTCTCCTCGAACTGTTTCATGTCATCGTCATCTACATGGAAACTTATGCACAAATTACAAACGAAAACAATTAAGGATTTTTAACTATTCTAGAATTTAACAAAAAGTGAAATAAAGCACAATTAATTATAAGGGCGCAATTTTCATATTGTCTACGAAAGAACTTGACATTTGGACAGTATAAAAATTCAATATTCAGTCAATTTTAGAATACGTTGTAGCGAAAACAAAACAAAAAAATATAGATTGTGATATTTTGGACCTTACACGTGTATACCACTTGAACTTGATGTACAAACTCGTTAATCGAATAAACAATATGAGTTCATAAATCGATGTGATCCTAAATTAACATGTTCAGAAATCATCAGCCTAAACACTTTGGATATAAATTGGTTTCAAATAATGCTAACAGTGTCAGTCAGTTACCCATACTTTATTCGAAGGCAATTTAACGATCGTCTCACACAATCTATATTTTTAACACCACCTTCCTGTATATCATGTACTTCTCTTCATGTTTACATCAGTGGCTCTCTTCATGTTTACTTAATAAAAAGGATACCTTGGACGGAAAATCCGCGTTTCCTTGTAAAATCGTATGTAATGGTAGTGTTTATACTGGTGTGTAGATTATTGGTGCTATATTCTTAGTAACAAATAATCCGGAATGTTGTTTTCTCATGTTTTATGTTGTTTCCCTTTTGTATCGATTTATTGAAGTGGAAAACGTCGCTGTTGGCGGGTTGGGAGTGAACAAGAAACATATCAAGGGCACCTTCAATCGTTAATGTTCAGTTTGGACATATCACATAAACAGTGGGAATATACTTGCTGCTTATCATAAATTTAATAAAAACAAGAAAGTTCAGATAGATTTATGAAAAATTATTATCCGTCAAACAATCCTGTCGTCTTATTATTTCTATTGAAGATTCATGTAGATTTATTAACTTCAGTGTACAACATCTGAAGTTAGATAAAAGAAATAGTTACTGTTAGTATTAATTTGATTTGTTTTGTTAGTTGTTAGTTACTAGAGTTTATTAGAAACAAAAAACGGTACCAAGTGCTAAAAGAACACCTGCTCACTTCCTAGTCTGAAAAGTTGTCTAACTGTAGTGATCGATTACAAATTTATTACCGTTATTAATAACGAAGTTAGGCTACAGGTTTAGCCTTGTGCGATCACATTGGACCTTAATCAGTATCTTGTAGCCCCAGAGAAATTATTTATATTTACCTTCTTAACAATTAATTATCACTTATGGTTTTAATACTAATGACGAAACTGCCTACAGTGAGCAGGAGTTTTCTTTTTAGGTCACTGGTACTTGAAAATGAATGTGTAAATATACGGTGCATTCGAATATTGTGTTGATATTGAGGTTTTACATAGAAATTTTTGTTGGAACGCACCGTGTGTGCATTTATACTTTCTGATGATGAAAAGCTTTATGTTTCTTTCATGAAACGGATTCAAACGTTTATATTTCAGGGCACCCCTCCGTCGGGAACAATATCACCTTAATTGTTACAAATTACAAAGTGTTACATTTATTGATAGTTTATTTACAAATTATTATAGTTTACTGTTGTTATCGCATGTCGATTTATGTAAAGCAACGACTAGCCAACACCAAAGTAACGTTTTCCATACGTTTCATTTTTAATTGCTCAATGTATTTTTGTTTTTTTCGTAACTGGCTATGTTTTCTTTCTGAGAGAAAAAAAGACACTTTTTGTACTTATATGATTTCTGGGTGTAATGATGTAGTCAGAAAAAAAAATGTGGGTGTAAATCAAATTCTGTAAGTGGACCTAAGTCATATTTCTAAGTGGACCCCCTGCCTTCTCCTTCTTGTTTGTTAAAATAACTGTATTCTGGTTAAACGAAAATACCACAGATAAGTAGTTGTGGATGTATGTGGGATACCCTTCTTTCATCGATTTTGTAAATATTTGCCATTTTACACTGTTCATTTCAAATTTATATACATATATATTTAAATATTCTATCTTTACATATTATTTTAGATTTAAAATTTTATTATTCAGACACAAAAATGTCAATTGTTGCATGCTTTGTTATTTTTTCAATTTTAAAATAAACCTATAATTTTTAAAAGTATTCCGACGTTTCGATCTAAAAAATGATAACATTTCTTCATACCCTTACAGCGTCGACGATAATTATTTTATTCCAATAATGCTCTGTGTGGTTTTCTTGTCAGGATACTGCGATGATCAACTTTGTTTTATTGAAACTTCTTTGAGAAATGAATATTTAGCTCTTGTATTTTTAATATTTTCTGAAAGCCTATGATTGTCAGATCAGTATTGTGGAGCTTTGTAAGTACAGACATTCCCATGGAATATCTGAAAATTTTCAGGATTCTTCAATAAGTCAGCCTTGTTTTTTAAAACTTTTTCAGAATTAAGTAATATTTACCTCAAAATTAAACAGTGATCTAAAGAGGTTTTAAATTTTCACTGTTTTCTGAAAACGTGTGGTTGTCTCATGAAAGTATTCCAGATTATATCAGGATTCTGCAATGAGTCGATTAGCTTTGCTTTCTTAAAACTTCTTCCAGAAATGAATATTTACATCAAAATTAAGCTGTGTTCTGAAAAGATTCTCACTATTTTCTGAAAACTTGTGACAGTTTGACTAGGATCACTGTAGTTACCAGTGTGGTTAAAAATACTTTTAAAAATGTATTTAAATACAAACGCAAATACTTTTTACAAAATGTATTTACTTGTATTTTAAATACTTCTCTGGACAATGTATTTAAATACAAATAACAAGTAGTAATTCGTTTTTGTATTTAAACAGTATTTAAAGTTGTAAATTATTCTTAATTACAGCAATGTTAAGCATAACCCCAGGAAGCTTAGAATTCCTATTATTTTCTTCGTGAAATTGTTGAAATTATTCAATTTTTGAAATTTCTAAATCAATTTAAGAAAATGGAATCTAATTTCTAATGGAAACTTTCTAATGAAGTTCTAAAATCTTTGTTTTATTGCCCGAAGTTGTGAAGTTTTCAATTATTTTCAAAATATCTAAGTTGCTTGTATCGAAAAGCCTCAAATATATAAGCTGACTTTTATACACTAAGTTTTAACACTTAAAAAAATCTCAAAAATTGTCAGGAATTATTTTCTTTGCTTCGTGAAATCATAAAATTTTTACAATTTTCCGAAATTTACCAACTACTTTGTAAACAAGTGTTTAAAAATTGAAGTGATACTTCAAAACACAACAGGCTAATGTAAGTTTCAAACTTCTAAAAAATAATCCCAATGCAAATATGTCGACACATTAGACACTTTACTTTTTAACTTGATCTAACGAAGTAGCTAATTAAAAAACTTCATTAGTTACTTTTCCAACTTCATATATGGCAGTTCAAGTTATTTGTGTTGCATTAGAGTTGTCATAAGTTCTTTAGAAGCTCCTTAACTTCTATTGAAACAACAGCATAAGTTTAATATAACTGCGACTTCTTTAAAAATGTCGATAAGCTACTTAGTACCTTAAAAATTGTTTTACAATGTCACAACTTTTTTAAAAACTTTATGAATTGTACACCTTTGTTAAAATAATCGCAACTCCTTTAAAGGTGTCGTAGGATCATTATAACTGTAACAATTAGCTTCAAAATGAGCATGTAAGTACATAAACCAAAATGTAAATACAAATGAACAGCCGGAAATATGCTCAAAAAATGTACAAAAATACGCATTTACAGTTACTGTAACAAAATAAAATAAATGTAAGAGCATTTAAGGAATAATTTAGCAAATAATGGATCTTAACATTGCCCAAAAATGTATTTGAACTACTGTATTTAAAATGTCAGAAGAAATGTAAATACAAATTAAGCTTAACGTATTTAACTATGTATTTAAACACATAAAAAGTATTTAAAATACATTTCTAAATACATGTATTTAAATACTTAACACCACTGGTAGTTACTAATCTCTGATTTAATAATTTTGGCCTGGAATATTGATTTACCGGACTTACATGACATTAAATGCCTCTACACTAGAATTAGGATCGACTTATGTGTCCTCAGGGCTACTCTTGAAGTATATTTAGTATACTTATAAGATCATATTGAGTTTCAACAAATTTTGAACGAATGTTCAAATTATTTTGTTCAATGGAACAAGTTAATTGACAAGGTGGCCTGAAAATTCAATACAATAATGCAAAAGAGAGAATACATAGGGAATAACTATGTTTATCTAAAAAGTAATATCTATGGTAAGGTAGACATGCTAAAAATACTTTTACATTTACTATTTTACACCTCGCTCAAAGAGCTGTTGGGAGAAATGGCAAAAAGTTGTTTACAAGTTTTTACATTTTGCAACAAAGTATTGTTGGAGGCTTGTCTACAGGCATTCCTACAAAAAATCTAAAAGGTGAGATCAGCATTTTCAAAATTCACCAATGAGTCTGTTTTGTTTTCTTAAAACTTCCTCCAGAAATAAATATCTACCTCAAAAGCAGTGATCTGTAGATTTGTTGTATTTTCACTACTCTCTTCCCAACAAACACATTTGTTATATTGATGTAAATGTTACATAAAATTAAGAGAATAAATTTATATAAAATAGTTACGAAAATACTCCATAATATTTCTAAGATATGTGAACCTTATGTTTACATAAAAAGTTTATGTAAGTTTGACGTAACTGATACGTAAAAATTTGCTATCATAAATTTATCTCCTTTCTTACATAGCTGCTACTTGAAATTGTTTACCCTATGGTAATTCTGTTGACCACAAAACCTATCCTTTGTTCTGTGGTGGTTGACTTTGACTTGACGGATAAATTATTGGCGTGCGGTAGCGAAGCGGACGCGGCGGTATCGATCGTCTTACGTCTATCGTTTCATCGTTTGCTATCGCCTATCGCTATCGTCCTAAGTCCTAACCTAGGGTAATCTGTGATTCGTTATTCGTTATTAGCCAGGGCCAGGGAGATCGGCGTCCATTTTGATTTCAGAGCGTGCGATTTTATTTTACTTCTGTTTTCAGCTGTGGTTCTCAGTTCTCAGTGTTATTGGCACCGTTTATTGGCCATTACTGTGTTAAGTATCGGAGTGTGTGTTTTGAGGGTACGGTAAAAATACGGGTAAGTTGTGAAAAAAAAAAACAATGCCACGAGATTTCCCTAACCTGTCCAAACGACAACAGAGAAGAATTTTAGCGCACACGAATAGAGATAAATTATTAACTTCCCCACAACCTAGTAACTCTAAAGTAGCCAAAACTGATAAAGTTTCTCATATTGATAATGATAATATATGGGTAATGTCTGAGTGTTCTGATTATGAATTTGAGCCAACAACGGATTGCGGGACACCCACTCTTTTTAGTGAGGACAATTCCAGTGATGGACTCAGTTCCACCGGAACACCTGTTTCAGTGCCGTCCCCTCAAGAAGAAAGTTCTGCAGGACACCACCTGACCAATTGCTTGTCAGATGACTTAAGAAAATGTTTTATTGCAAATAATATTTCACAGACCTGTATTACTGAGGTGTTAGGGATTTTAAGGAAGCATGGACATCAAGAATTGCCAAAAAGTGCCAGAAGCCTCATGAAAACCCCAAGGTGTCTTTCAAATGTAATTAGTGTCGGAGGTGGTCAGTATGTGCATTTTGGTTTGGAGGACAACATTAAACGTGCAATTGTAAAATACAATTATACAGATAGTGAAATTTTATTCAACATTAATATAGATGGTCTACCAATTTCTAAGTCTTCTGGCAGTCAATTTTGGCCTATTTTAGGGGATATAGTTATCAAAGAAAGGTATACAGAACCATTTGTAATAGGTGTTTTCCATGGTTTAAGAAAACCCGACAATTCAAACGATTTTTTAAAATATTTTGTAGAAGATTATCTGAACCTAAAAATGACTGGACTTGTTCTACAAAACAAATCTTACTCTGTTCGATTGAATTGTATTATATGTGATGCCCCAGCAAAAGCATTTATTTTAAACATTAAACATCATTCAGGGTACTTTGGGTGTTCTAAATGTATTTGCGAAGGTGACTATGTAGAAAATCGAATCGTATTTTTATCAACTAATTCAAGTTTACGAACAAATGAATCTTTTCGGAATAGAGCTCAACCTGAACATCATCATGGATCAACAATTTTGGAACATTTAGAAATTGATATGATTAAACAAATCCCTTTAGATTATATGCACTTAGTTTTATTAGGAGTATCAAAACGTATTTTATCTTTATGGTTGAAAGGGTCCAAAAACGTTCGCCTAACTAAAACTCAGATTGACCATGTGAATAGGTTGTACCTTGAAACAAGTGAATTTAGTATTTCCGACTTTTCAAGAAAGCCTAGGAGTATCCATGATGTTGATCGTTGGAAGGCTACAGAATTTAGATATTTTTTGTTGTATGCAGGTCCAGTTATTTTACAAAAAATTGTGAACACTAAAATTTACAATCATTTTATGGCATTAGTTGTAGCAATTCGTTTGTTATGCGAACCAAATCAGAGCAAAGAAAATATTGATTACGCCAATGAGCTTCTATTATATTTTACAAAAAAATTTGGTGAAATTTTTGGCTTCCAATATATTAGTTATAATGTTCACAATTTAATTCACTTGACTGGAGATGTAAAAGCTCATGGTAGTTTAGATAAATTTAGCGCATTTAAATATGAAAACTTGATGTATAAAATTAAACGTAAACTCAAACATTCAAGCCTTCCACTCCAACAACTGCACAATAGATTAGTGGAAGGAACTACCTTAGAAACTCATGGTATTCAATGCGAATTCCCAAATGTTATTATTAAAAATAATATTATATTTGGCATTGAACTACAACATTTTACCCTGCTGATAAAAAAAAATGAAAATTGCTGTTTATTGACCGATGGTAGAGTTGTAATTATTGATGTTATAATTAAAGTTGATAATAACTTATTTTTTTATGGCAAATATTATCAAGAAACTAGCCCATTTTTTACCATTCCTTGTAATTCTACACTTCTTAATATTTTTAAAGTATATGATGAACATTTATTGTCTTGTAAGGAAAAGATAAACATCACTCTTATTTCAAAAAAAATGTTGAAATTGCCTTTTGGTAAGGAATATATTTTAATACCATTACTCCATTAGTTACCCAAGTACTTCGCTCTATTAAATATGTTAATTTACCATTATAAATAAATTTAGAATAGTTTCTTTTTTTTTGTCAAAATAAACCAAGATTGTTCATTTCAATAATTTAAATATCACATTTTTCCTGTAGTCACGTGACTTGAAACACTAGTCACGGCGACATTACTCATACAGTTCGTTTTTTAATGTATAAAGCCTTAGAGAAATTGTCACGTATTACCCAATTTTTAATTATTAATACCTACTGTAGTACGCTTTTTACATTTGGCAATTAATGTGTTTTAATTCCGCTAATCCAGTAAATGTACAATTTTTAACTTAATGTACTCTTTAAATTTGTTATTGAATGTGGTTTAATTCCACTACTCCATTTAATTGTACAAATTTCATTATTAGTGTTGTTATACTCTTTCTAGAGTGTGCACTGCATTCAATATCCTAAACAATGGGTACAAAACCATATGCAGTTGTATATTTCAAAGAAGAAGACATGTATTCGGAAATACCAACAAGCTGGTTACTAAATAAAGAACAGTGTTACTGGCCTAGATCACTAAATCCGCATAAATTAATGAAGAGAAGAGAAGCGCCTGATGCCAGTTGGGATATTTATATTGTAGAAATTGTGGGTTATAGTGGTGAGTAATATTTCTAAATTTGAATGATATTGATAATTTTACACATTATTTAATTTTTACTAGAATGGTGTACGAAACAATTTTTAATTTTAGCGACTCTTGATGGTGCTCGAAAGAAAGCAGCGAACTCTGAATATGCTACTTCTAGCAACGATGACTGGAAATGTGGTGGTAGAGGAAGAAGGAAGAAATTACCAGCTTGTTGGACTGAAGAAACAGTTACCAGCACTGATGAAGAAAGTATGACTCCTCCTCCAACCCCGATTGCAATACCTCAAAAACAGGGGAATGTTGATGACTGCCGTGACAACTCAAATAATTTGAATGAGGCTGGTGCTGAAGGTAAAGATTAATATATAAAATATTCTGGTATTGTAGGTTTCTCGAAGAATACTTTAAATCCAATCTTTTTTTAGGGATTTCGATTATTCCTAGCAACGATGAAACTTACCAATTGGAGGTACCAATTACAACTACTATATTACCAAATGAAACTAACCATGAAATTAATTCTGAGGATGTTGCTACAGGTATTTATGGTATAATAAGCAGTTAAAAACTAACCATGTTATTCATAATCATGCCAATATAATTATAATACTAATAACATAATAAATGTAATTTTAAAATGAATTTAAATTTTATATATTGAAATGTATTGTAACATTTATAACTAATTTATTTATTGTAGGACCAGTCATAACTTTGAATTTGTTGTATGAAGAAATAGGTGAGTATTATAAATATTTTCCTCTAAAAGTTGATGAATCATTACTAACATATTTTAGTTAAACTCCGAACAATCTGCTTATCAAATAAAAAGTATTTGAACACTATCTACACCAAGCTTCATTCCTTAGAGTTTGGACATCAGGCTACCAACTTCCAGCATGAAGCAATAAAAAATCTTCCCCTGAAAACCCTTCATGAAGTTGAGGATTTTGAAAAACAGTTGTTAGATACTGATAAAATTAAAAGTTCTTTGGTAAGTTTTATGTGATTAAAGAATGTCATAATTAAAAAGATATTGAAAATTGTTGCTTAAAATATTCGCTTTTATTTTACTCAACTAAATGTAAATTAATGAATATATATTATTGTTTTAGTTGCATCTTTTTAAATATCTGGGCGGAAGAGACGGGAAAGACCATTTAAACAGATCCCTTGCCCAATTATTCACTAATGAGTTGGCTACACAATGTTCATGGTATGGACAAAGAGGGAATTTTAAAACTAAAGATTTAAACTCTATTAAAATATTAACAGGTAATATATTAATAATTTTATTGGTCGACAATTCTTAGTATTAATATTTTCAGAAAGTATTATTACCTGTCACACTAACATGACCTACTCCGAGATTGAAAAATATGCAGGAGAATGGTTCAGGTTGAGCCGGCAGAGGTTAAACAGACAAAAAGTTATAGTAAATCCTGCTTGTGAGTGATTCTTATACCTACTATATCGACTTTTTTACCAAATGTGCAGTACCCTATAAGTATATAAGTTGTTCAATGCATTTGTATAAGAAATAAATTTAATTTTACTTTCCTTTTATGTTATACTTCTATTTTTATCATTGGAACCTTAGTGTAATATCACCAATGTTTATTCGTTAATGTTAATGTGGAAATTTAATGCCACTATAATACTGGGTGAAAAGGTAGGTATATATTATATAATTATCCTCTAATAATTGGAACATTTATATTTGCCGTTGCAATCGTTCACATGTTGGACTTTAATAACATTCCATTACAGTTTAGGTATGGGTTAAATTAATCCAGCGGATTAAAAATAGCGGTTTTTTTAAAAAAAAATCCAAAAACTTTTTTTTGTGTCCGAGGGAGTAACATTTCTATAAAAAGATTATATAAAATGTATGTAAAATTTCTAAAAATCAGTGATATAAATGTAACATAACTGTTGTGATATAAAGGTGATTTAAAGAAATTATATAAGATTTCTGTAAAGAAGTTACCTTAATGTTATGTAAAACGGAGGTAGTATTTGTGGCGGACATTTCTACATAACATTGATATAAATATTACAGAACATAGTTACATAACAAGTATTGTCAGTTATGTAATATTTATGTAAATTATATATAATTGTGTTGATTGGGTTAAAACTTGTGGTTGTCTGATTCAAAGTATTGCGGATCATATTCCCTTGAAACATGAAAGATTGCTAAAAGTCTGCAAAAATCAACTTCGTTTTCAAGTATACTATACAAAAATTGATAACAGTTCATTGTACCTTATAGTGTCAAAGATAATTATTGTAATTGTCGAAAAGTTTCTAAAGCGAGAATAATGATACAATACATTGGAAAGTGATCAACTGAACGAAAGCATTAACTGGGGCCAAGACAATTTATCAAAAACAATGCAAGTCCTAATAACAAACTTTAACCATGTAATTATCACGCTAAAGGACTTTAATGTGCATTCTTTATAAGATTACTTAACAATTAGTTGTAAATTAACCTTATCACCAGATAATGATAATTGATAAATAACTTTTTTCTCAACGCTGCTTGAAACTGAAAACCAGTTGCAATATTTTTTAAACGCAATAAACATGAAAAGACTAGCTCTTGTGAGTGCTTTCGTTGTCATTACAGTTTCGTTAAGGGTGGAAGGTACTGTTAAGGAAAACAATCCGTAGTAAATGTGAACGTACACCTTTCAGGTGCGTTTAGGATTATCGGTGGAAACGAGACGACCATCGAGAAGCATCCCTGGCAGGTCTCTCTTCAGTTTCTCGGCGTCCATTTCTGCGCCGGTTCGATAATCAGCCCCGATCAAGTTTTAACCGCTGCCCATTGCATCAACCAGTAAATTAATAACACAATTCGGGACGGATTAGTTAAATTTTGTCATGTTTAAGGATGATCGTTACCAGTTACCAAGTCGTCTGCGGCGCAACGAATTTGACGCAAGAAGTGAACGTGTACAGGGTGGAAGATTACATTATTCACGATGATTTCGATTCCGAGACTTACGATTATGATATCGCTGTCATCAAGGTAATAAGTTTTCCTGCGATCAAACCGCCGGTTTGTTAGGTATACCACATTAATTTTATACTCATTTTTTTACATTATGATACCTACTGATTTCGGTGAATTACTTTTGTACGTTTAGTTAACAGAAAGTTTGAATTTCTCACGTTACATTCAACCGATAGACTTGCCAGATGACAATTACACGGTTCCAGACGGTACCAAAGTGCTTGCCTCAGGCTGGGGCGTAACGGATGTAAGTATTATTTATAGAATCTGGTACTAATTGAAGTAGTAGTCCTAATTAATGTAGGAAATATATGAAACAACTTATTTTTATTGAATCTAGATTACAGCACACATGTTGATAGATTATGTTTACTTTACATGTAAAGCCTGATGATAGTGAAACCTCGACTGTGCTAAGAGAAGTCGAACTGTGCATGGTAAACTGGAACGAATGTAAAGACAAATTATCTTCGTATGGAGAAGTCACCGATAGGATGATCTGCGCTGGTTATAGAGAGGGCGGAAAAGACACTTGTCAGGTAAAGATACTTTGTCATTAGAACTGAGATATCTTTACTGTTTCGACTTTGTAGGCAGATTCTGGGGGAGCTTTAGAACTAGGAACAACGTTAATCGGGATCATATCCTGGGGAGCGAGCTGTGGAAAAGCAGGGATCCCGGGATTGTATACGGACGTCGTACACTTACGGGATTGGATTAGGACGCACACCGGTATTTGAAGTTACGGTCAATGTGATGTTTTCTGAAGTAACATTAAATTAATTAATTAATGATATCGATTGTACCGAATTATTATTTTGTTTTAATTTTACACACCATGGATACAATAGATCCAATTTTATATGGACAAGTGAAAACAAAATCATATAATTACAGACCTATATCACTATTATGCAACCTTGACTAGATCTTTAAAAGATTTGTCTATAATAGATTTACTAACTTGTTTAATAAATGAAATATTTTATTCAATGAGGAATTTGGCCATCGAAATTGGATGTGATCCTATATAGCCTATATTACAAAGTATGTTTACAGTAAACCAGTAATTTCTACCTTTACGGATCTAGCAATAAAGCTTTTAATTGACACCTGATTATAAAACTTTGTTTGTATACAGATTAGGTATTACAGGATTAGCATTACACTTAGTTAAAAGTTATTTATACAATCTGATGCAATTAGTCAATATAAATGAAATAATTTATTACAATTTTATAAATATATAACGCACCCACAGTGATTAATACTAGGGCAACTATTACTTCTTGTATACATGAATGACTTACTTGAGAGCATATCAAAATGTAAAATTATATCATACATAATACATTGTCATATTGTGCTCTGGGGATAAATAGGAAAAAGTTATGAATAATATGAACATAAGATTAGAACAAGTTTTACAATGACGCAATAATAATTGACAGTAAGTGTACAAAAAACGGTTTACATTACTTTCACTCCCGAAGGACGATGCTTTATAATTCAATGATAAAAATAAATGACAAAGCAGTACATAATGTTAGACATATTTAGTACATGGGAGTGTTCATTGATAGTCATTCACGATGGCAAGCACACATAAATAATGTTTGCAATACAACCAACTGCATGATCACCATTTTTACTAAGTTAATAACTACTAATACCTAATATATCCTGTTATTTCAAAGCATTGCTAATATGGTATTGTAGCATGGGGCTCTGCATACAAAAAATACACTGTTACCACTAGAATCATACAAAAAAAATATTGAAAACTTGTGTTGAAAACAATAAAACAACCAAATGAACGGCTACACAATGTTTGTCATTCATAACAAATATAGAATATCATACAAAGATATATTTTTTGCTATTCAATTGATCTTTTACGATCTTATTAATCTGTATAATATTTTAAGTGTGTCTATTAGAAATAAATCGATCCTGTGTATAAACAGAAAATGGGAAAAATGAAATATGTTGACGGCAACATTATATTTCGATATACTGCCACAAAAATTAAAAAGTTCAAAAGTTAGTAAAACTGAGAAAAACTAAGATCAGGCAGTGGTCTACTATACTGAAAGTAGTACCTATTGAAAGGCTGCAGGACACAACATACAAAACTTTACAGTTTATTAAGGCTTAATCTTATGTTTAATTATATATGAAATTAGTTTTTAAGAACTGTTTATAGGTATAGGCTCTTCCACGGGAACTTGTTACCTCCTGTGGGACATATGTACCCCTGAATTAAACAAAGAAGTATGTAAGTGAAGGTTATTCGCTTCTGGTAAGCCTATAGGTCAAATGATGTAATTTATCGTTAAAAAATTGGCACATTCCAATGTAACTATAAAATTTTATCCTATTGCCTTAAATTCATTTATTGTGTTAATTAAGAAAACTAGTAGCTTTATGAGGGTACTAATTGTAGTGTCGTAGATGGCTCTGATATGACTACATTCCTGAAGAAATTAGGAACATTAGTTATGTTAATTTTGAACTTATAATTATATAGTATATAAATGAATTATCGTCAAGAAGGTGCACTCCTGATTGTTTTTTGAAGGGTTTGGGTTCTAGATCATTTAGAATTATGATTATTCTAGAAACATAACAATTCAAAAATTGTCAATACTCGACGTTTCTAGTCATTTAAGGTCATGATTCTTCTAGAAACCTTGCAATGAGACAACGAAATTTAAAGTTATTTGAATTTATAATATTCTAGATTCCACGTATAAAATTCATAGCTATGAAATTCTTGTGATTCTAGAATGTCAAATATGAAAATAATCTAATTGTGTAAATCACTTAAAATTTCAAACAATCGTCAAAAATGAGAGCTCCTGAAGATTTTTTCTTCATTTTGCACCACTGCAGGTGTTGCAATGTTTCTGAAATAATCTAGAAGCATTAAAAATTGATCTTAGCTTAATTAACAACTGTAAACGTTCACGTTAGGTAGCAAATTACCACTAGGAACCAATTAAAAGCTGTAGATGTTACATGTGAACTAAACATTCATTGCTTTGCTCACATGCAATAAATTACACTTTTCAGGACCAATTGAAGACTATGAACTGATCTTGTTAGTTCACAGACTAGTTTGTGGGATTTCTTCCTAAAAAAGTAATATTATGAGGTTACATAACTCTTTATAAGCTTGCAGCAAACTTTATTATGACTTATGGGAAATAAGTTTGCCGAGATTCGTAGCCTATAAAAATTTACCCATCTATTTGGTAACCATTCGTAAAAACTTTCTAAGAACTTCAATTTAACGTTTGAAAGAATAATTATGTTTTAGACTTAAATTAATTGTATTTGTGGAAACGTGCTCGGTTTTCATTTTTTGATGCTTTAAACAAAGCTTTTTTGAAAATTAATTATAGAAACTGTTTCAAATCGAAACTACATTCATGGATTTACAACCATTTAAATATAGTTGGCTTTTTTCAGTTAACTCGATACTTCTTTAAATATAACTGACCCAATTGAGCTGCACCCGATTTGAATCACTTTTTACCCAAAGTAAATCCTAAATTATGTAAAATCAGGGCCTATTTTTCGAATAGGCCCTATATAGGCCCGTGCCTGGGGCCCCAAGATTGACCTAAGTATCCCTATGAGGGGCCCCCAGATGATATATGGGCCTAGGACACAGTATATGGGCCTAGGGCCCACTTGACCCAAAAATAGGCCCTGTCTAAAATGTGTATTATGTAGGTATATATAGTGAATTAAATGTGAAAATTTGCTGTGCTAAATATGTCGAATTTCCGTGTCTTAGCTTCCTGTAACTTTAAGGATGTAGATTTTGACCGTCATTATTTTTAAGCTTAAGGAAATAAGCGATTTGTATATTACACTTAATAGTCAACTAAGTAAGGGTAGCTTCATAGTAAGTTATTTAATATCTTACACGTGTACCAGATAATAAAAATGTAAAATTTGTTGTGAGTTTTTGTAAGTTATGTTAATGGGGTTTAGTTTATCTAATGATTACCCAATGCTTCGATCAACTTCAGAACCAATTCTATACAAAATAATTTTTTTTATCAACCTCTGTGATAGAACTATAGGTATTTGTAAAAGATGTTTTAAACGGTCGTTATAAGATGGCACCATTCGTGTGTGTTAAATATCAATAATGTTATTAGGTTTAAGTATGGTATCCTTGAAATGCTTTTTTTAACTGTTTGATTTTGGAGTGTTTGGTCGTTTGGTGTATTGAGGTTATGTCTTCTTATTACAGATAGGGGATAAAGGCAGCTTATATTACATTACAATATTACTTCAATGTGTGTGCGGTCTTGTGTGTACGTGTTAATATGGAAATATATGAAGCGCAAGTGCTGTCTATAGTAGTGCTAGGTCTCGCTAGCATCCTCGTAGGTCTTCTACCCGCCTGCTTCGCCAACCATGGCAGGAGACAGTGGCCTTTGTTCTTATCCTCTATTTTATGTTTCGGCGGCGGTGTCCTGTTGTCGACTTCCATCGTGCACATATTACCGGAGATGAGGCAGGCGACGCCGAAGAACTACCGGGACTACAGCGAGATCATATTCTTATCGGGTTTCTTCCTGCTGTACGTCCTGGACGAGATCGTCCACTTTTTCTACGGCGACACCCATCACGGGTTGGAGTTCGACGCCGGTCCTCCTCCCGTCATCCCGGATAACGTCAGGAGACACTCGACGGGTTCGAAGAGACCGTACGGAGCCGTCGAGACCGACCTGTTGGTGTACGGCGAGAGGCAGCTGCCGTACAATCCGAGGTTCCACAGGACGAGGAGCAGCGACGAGTCGCCCTCGCAGCTGTGCCACGTCGGTCACCAGGAGCCCTGCCACGCTGCCCCGACGGCTAATATCGGGCTGCTGGTCGCCTTGTCGGTGCACGCATTGCTGGAGGGGTTGGCTGTCGGGCTGGAGAATAATTCCAACAAAGTGAGGACGAAGTTTGAATGGTATCGGATTTAAGATGTAATTTTAGACGGTTGCTCTCTCTTGATCTCTCTTCCAACTGTACCGATGTACCTACTCCAAAAGGGGAGACCATTTGCTAATTCTCCAGACCTGACATTTTGAGATTTGTTGGATACTTCTAGGATGATTACAGATTGGAAACAATTTTTTGAAAAATATCGAATTTTTGAGAATCTTTATTTGAATAGTCAATAGTGTGATTGTGATTTATAATAAAGTGAACATGTAATTTGCGGTAACCTTACTGGTAGCTCCATACCTTCTTACCGCTTGATTATTTTATTGAGTATATGAAGTTTAGATGGTATTGGATTTAAGGTGTAATTTCAAACATCTCCTCAGAGAACAGTTGATATATCTTGAACTGTAATGATGTATTTATTTAAAAAGGGAAGACCTGATATTTTTAGATTTCTGGATAATAATGGTGATTTGTAGATGGAAAACTTGTTAGGGTTTGGAAACGAATTAAATTTTTGAAAAATATCAAATTAACAAGAATTTTAATACTTTTCTTTGAATTTCTGAATAGTCAATACAGTGTGATTTGTAATAAAGTGAATATGTAATTTGAAATATCTATTGTGGGAACCTTACTGTTGACATCATACTTTCTTACCTCTTGATTATTATATATTTCCAAGCTTTACATTACAGCATTGTATTTTCGGTCATTTTTAAATTTGCCTGGTAGTTCAATTTGTTTCTATATGTAATTAATTTTGAATACTTTTTGTTGAATTCATAGAATATCAATTTAATAGTAACATTTATTTTGATTGTTGAGTTTCTGGATACAAATTCACACTTATTATACAGTAGATTTGTAAATAACTTCATTATGTATTTAATTAAAATTTGAGTAGAGGGGAAAAATTTTAATTTTGAATAGTGTTTAATAACTTTAAAGGAACATCATTTAAATAATTAATCCAAGTATAATATGTCCAGGATACTTTATTTCCTTTAAGTTCATACATGGTAAGTGTTGTACTAAGAAAGTATTTAATAGTACTTTATCACCTTAAAGTTGTTTTTACTATGTTCAATCATATCTTCAAGCTAGTTTAATACTTTTTTCTCATTTTGAAACTTGTGAAATAATTTGATAATTTGCCAGGCTATGTAAAATTGATCATGAACAATCCGCTGCATTTGTAAATAAATGATGTCTCTTAACGAATAGACAAATCGTTATGATCCAAAGTCAAAAATCAAAGCTTGATCATAGATCAAAGCCTGACTATAGCATTCCAATGAAACACCTGAAAGAATTGTATCATTTTTAGGATTCTGCAATGACTGGTTTCTATTCTTGGAAATTCTTGTGAAAATGAATTTCTATTTCAAAATTAAGGAACGATCTGAAAAGATTGTTTTACTATCACTATTTTTGGAAAAAGTATAACTGTCCGTTTAGAGTATTGAAACGTTGTGAATACAGGTATTTTCATCTAAAAGATGAGCAGCATTCTCAAAATTCTGCAATGAGTTAGTTTTTGTTTTCTTGAAACTTCTTCCCGAGATGTATTTACTTTACAAGCTTGAAGAGATTGTTGTATTTTCACTATTTTCTGAAAACTTGTGCGATTAAAGCATTCCCATGAAATTTCTGAAAGAATTAAGCGTTTTTAGGGTTTTGTAATGACTCAGGTCTCTTTTTTTTTAAATGTCCACAAATAAACATTTACCTCAAAATGAAGCAGTGATCTGAAGAAGTCATTAGTGTATTTTCACTGTTTTCTAAAAAAGTGTTACGGCCGATGGAAATATTGTGAATCATATTTCTTTGAAACATCTGAAAGATATCAGCATTTTTAGAATTCTGCAATGAGTCAGCGTTGCTTTCTGGGCACAACTTCAAGAAATTCTAACTCAAAATTAAGCTGTGATCTGAAGAAATTATTGCATTTCACTACTTTCTGAAAACGTGTGATTGTCTGATCAGTAGGTATTGCAGAGCCTTGTGACTATAGGCGTGAATCATATTTCTTTGAAACATCTGAATGATATCAGCATTTTTAGAATTCTGCAATGAGTCAGGGTTGTTTTCTGGAAACAACTTCAAGAAATTCTAACTCAAGATTAAGCTGTGATCTAAAGAAATTATTGCATTTCACTACTTTCTGAAAACGTGTGATTGTCTGATCAGTAGGTATTGCAGAGCCTTGTGACTATAGGCGTGAATCATATTTCTTTGAAACATCTGAATGATATCAGCATTTTTAGAAATCTGCAATGAGTCAGGGTTGTTTTGTGGACACAACTTCAAGAAATTCAAACTCAAAATTAAGCTGGGATCTGAAGAAATTATTGCATTTCACTACTTTCTGAAAACGTGTGATTGTCTGATCAGTAGGTATTGCATAGCCTTGTGACTATAGGCGTGAATCATATTTCTTTGAAACATCTGAATGATATCAGCATTTTTAGAAATCTGCAATGAGTCAGGGTTGTTTTCTGGAAACAACTTCAAGAAATTCTAACTCAAAATTAAGCTGTGATCTGAAGAAATTATTGCATTGCACTACTTTCTGAAAACGTGTGATTGATCAGATCAGTATTGCAGAGCCTTGTGATTATAGGCGTTCCCATGAAACATCTGAAAGAGTTTTACTTGCTCGATGTTCTGCAATGCGTCAGTTTTGTTTTCTTGGAACTTCTTCCAGAACTGAATATTTAAATCCCAAAATTAAACAGTGATTTGAAGACATTGTTATATTTTCACTATATTTGAAAACGTACGATTTTAAGATCGAAGTATTGCGGAGCCATGTGATTCCCAGGCATTCCCTTGAAACATCTGAAAGAATTCAGTATGTTCAGGATTCTGCAACAAATCAACTGTGTTTGCTTGAATCTTCTTCTTGAAATCAATATTTACCTCAAAATTAAGTTGTAATCTGAAGTATGTTGTATTTTCACTATATTCTGAAAACGTATGATTGTGTGATCAGTGTATCGTGGATCCATGTGACTACAGGCATCTAGAATATTTAAACCCCAAAATTAAACAGTGATCTGAAGGAGGTTCTTATATTTTCACATTTTATGAAGTTTTGGAGCTTTATGACTAGGGGCATTCCCATGAATCATCTGGAAGAATTCAGCATTCTCCAATAAGTCAGATTTATTTTCTTGAAATTTCTTTCAGTAATGATAAGCAGTGAGCTGAATAGATTGTTGTATTTTCACTATTGTTTGAAAACGTGTGGTTTTCATCTGAAACATCTGAAAGAATACAGTATTTTCAGGGTTCTGCCGTGAATGAAGGTTGTTTTCTTGAATCTTCTTTTAAGAAAGAATATTTTTATAAAAAACAGTGATTTGTAGAGATTGTTGTATTTTCAGAAAATGTGTGATTAAATTGAAGCAGCAAGTAAAAGTTGATCTCTACAAATTACCGATCCAGTGAAAATCTGTCCAAGAATATTAAATATTCTGGAACAGACATCTATATTATTGTACTAGTGATTCTATATTATCAACAAATGTAATCTGATGTATCTTCTAACATCTGTTTATTTTTGTTTTAGGTATTGCTTCTACTGGGAGCCATAGCATCCCACAAACTGGTCGTAGGCTTCTGTTTAGGAATGGAATTAGCCCTAAACTCTGCGATAAACTTTTGTAGGCATTTCCTCTACATTTTCATCTTTTCCTTTGGCTCCGTCGCCGGTATAGCCGTAGGAATGTTGGTCTCGACTGTACCGAGCTCCGTTCAAAGCAACGCGATCCCCGTGTTACAGGTAGATAATGAAATTGACGTTTCCATAGGTAAAAACTTGGAACAATATCGACAGAAGTGAATGTTATCATGCAAACGGTTCCTTTGTGCCTGAGGTTAGAGAACTGGAACATATGGCGTAGAAGTGACATAATTTTTCTTATCTTTTGCTGATGGTACTTGTTAATGATAACAAAGTTTGTTTTATAATAACAAATGAGGGAAACTAACTATGGTGTTATCTCAATGACATAAATTTAACAAGCGCCCATTTAAGATAAAGCATTACATTAATCATCAGTAATATTGGAAAACAATTATTGTTTATTATATGGTTATCGATTATTATTGAGTTAGTGTCACTTAAATTTAATTAAAGTTCTAAACTCAAAGATGGGGAGATCAATCAAGAAAAGTAACTCCAAATCTAATCCCAATCTAAATAAGAAAAGTGAATTTACGATCTATTGAATGTATCGATACATGTTTTGGGTAAATGTATACCCATCTTCAGTCAATCCTAATGACGAGGTTGTAAAATCTCAATGTTTTGTTGTCACAAATAAAACATTAATATAACAACAATTAATACAATGATAATTAATATACATCTGACACATTATTAGGTAAGAACCTTTTGCTTTTCTTTATTTCTTTAATTTAAATTTGCATCGGTAGGGTTGACTGAAGATGGCTATAAACTTACCCAAAACATGTTTCAATACACTCTATAGATGGTTTTTTAAAAGTTCACCAAGTTACAAAATGTTAGTACATATTTTGTTTCACTTATAACTTACTATTTACTTCTTGTCCTTTTAGGGTTTGGCCGGGGGAACTTTACTGTACGTCACTGTCTGTGAGATAATCCCGAGGGAAAGGGCGAGGTGGCACCAACAGCACAACAACAAAATTGCTGGCATTTTACAGTGTATCTCTGTGGGAATTGGATTTGTCTTAATGACAGTTATGAGTAAATATTTAGGTAAGTGTCAAGTTCACAGTTTCTGGTTATTCCGGAATGAAACATTTGGGATATACCGCATATTGAAAACTGGAAATACTTTAATAATCTTATTATGTTTCAGATTATGACGAATGATGAGTGTGCATCACATGAAAGCTACGTGTAGCTTTACTTGTTACCAAAAAGATGAACAATTTTTGATAATGTGTTATACATCATATGACAATTTTGAAACATTTTTTATAACTGTAATTGTGATCCTATTTGTTACCAAAAGTAGTGTTAAGTACGACAAATTTATATTTGACTATAAAAATGAATGACTGGAATCTTAAGTTGTATTATTTATGTTGTTCAATTTCAAAATTTCATGTCACCTTATCCAAGTTGTTAATTGATGGCTGTTGCTGTTGACATTTTCAAAATGGTGACTAACTGTTGACGAGTCAATCATTGTTGAATCGAAGACTGAAGCTCTTCGATCTCATTGCATGCGATTTGTGAGTTCAGAACCTGCACTCTAGATGGCACTCAACTGATGCACACCCGCCATTTTTTGACCTCTTCACCACTTTTGTTATCCTAATAATGAGAAACTTCACTTCACTCAAGAACAGCACAATATGATTAAGCGCAGATTCTGTTTTGAGTTCTTGGGACTTTCGGTTTTTCAAAATTGAGACGATGGCAGTGCTGAGACCATCTACTGCGTAAATATGTTCGAGGTTTCAATTTTTGTCGAAAAATCCCAATATTTCAAAAACTGTTTACCTTGTGAAACTCAAAAGTTCACTTCTTGAAGACAGTCTGTGTTTGAAAATTAGAAAGGTTAAATAATTCCTTCCGCGATCTTTTGGAAAATGAGATAAATTGTATATTCAGATTCATGGAAATGATAATAAAAATATTTAAATTTCACAAACCTATAACAAAACTGTTGTTATCTGCATGTTAATCATGATCACACAACCATAGTCAGTTTGTAATTAGCACAGAAATAGCATTTTGACACCTCCTTTCTCATGTATAGGGGGTTTAACTGAGCCCAACTGCATCAAAATTTACAGCTTATTTTGGATAAATAATCAATGTTTGCAATTGCAATTTGTATCGCTAGGGTTGGCTGAAGATGGCTATAAATTTACACAAAACATGTTTCAGTACACTCCATGGATGGATTTTTAAAAGTTTCCAAGTTACAAAATGTCAGTATTGTAACGTTTATTTTCTAATTTATTTACACTATCCTAATTATTCACTACACACTACTTAATTTATCTTAGTCTATTACTAAACTAATTTATATAACACACTTAACTATTTCCTGCTAATTAATTTATATCACTCTTAAATGTTAATTTATTTCACTGCTCCGTTTTTCACTTGTTTACTATGTCGCGTTCACGTCTAATAACCTAGTGACTTTATAATAACCTATCTCCGACCGCAAACCCGCTTATATACACATCTCAATTGTAATCGAGAACCTTCTGGCGTATTCTTGAAATTACTCGAAATATCTTTTTTTATGTAGAAAGGCCTTGTCTTGTCTTGTCTTTTTAAGTTAACGTCTCTTTTTCGCTGCTGTGGCCAATTTGGACGGGACCTACAGTTTAACGTGGGCTCCGAACCACGGTCCTCGAGCACGGTTGTACCCCCTTAAGGCTCTCACCCATAGAGATAAAAGAGAGAGGAGGTAACAAATAGGGAGAGGGGGTAATAAATTTTGTAGACGGAACCGGCCATATTGAGAAGCCACTCTTCGAACTCGTGCTTGCGATTGTCATTGCTGAATTGTGCAGTGGCGGATCTATGGGGGGAGCTACAGTCTACCACTGGGAACCAAAGTTTAACAATTAATAATAAATACATACATATTTTTAATATAATATACCCACTACATAACTGAATCAGCTCTTCCTGGTTTCCTGCTCGTTCTTTGTCTTTCTGGTATACCTGGAGCACATTTCTTTTTTGGTAATTTTTCTTCTATTAACTGATTAATCCCAAAATCGGAAATTTTTTGTTTGTTTCCGTTTTCCAAAGAATGAACAACAGCGTAAGGTTTTAAAAACTGATGTAGGTAATTTTGTTATGAACTATTAGTATAAATCATTGGTATAAATATGAGTTAAATTAATACAAAAAAATTAAAAATTAAATTCTTTATTTAATTCTTACTGAGCAACCTTCGTATTGTTTCATATGTTAGCATTTTGTGACATTTTATGGAAAATAAAACTGCTTCATACAAATTATTATTTTATAATTTTAGTTAACGTAATGCAACGCCATTGGAGAGAAAGATTTCTTACAGGAAGTCGGCCATATGCAGAAGCCACTTTGATCTGTGCTTTGGTCTATTTGTTCCAACCACATTTGTTACCTCCTCTATCTTTTATCTCTATGCTCTCACCCCAGTTGATCCACTCCGTGCTCTACCGACTCAGGGTGTGTGTATCCTAGTCCCGCCCTCCTACAGGATATCCGATTCTATCCGGCCTGGTTACCGGCGTGAATTTGTAGAAAGGTCCAGAAGGTCATAAATCACTTTTCCTTAATGAGATGTCGCTCGGAACGGTTTTTATTGCTCGCCGCTGCGCTTAATAAGCGTAGCCGCGTTCCTTTGAGGAAAGTCGCCGACCGATAAGAGTAAATACGTCTCTATGTATACGTATACTTTGTTCCACTTATAAAACTTACTATTTTGTCATTTTACTTGACTTGCGCTTTTAGGGTTTGGCTGAGGGAACTTTACTGTACGTCACTGTCTGTGAAATAATCCCGAGAGAAAGGACGAGGTGGCATGGCGTATCTAGCAGTGTTCTGTGTGTTCCAGGAACACGGGCCCGGGCCCCGTCGGGGGCCCGGTCGTTTGGGGGGAAAATTTAAAAAAACTATCATTGTGTGAGGCGGAAATTTTTGGAACACAGGCCCGGAGCTGGGTTAATACGCCACTGGGTGGCACCAACAGCACAACAAAAAATTGCTGGCATTTTACAGTGTATCTCTGTGGGAATTGGATTTGTCTTAATGACAGTTATGAGTAAATATTTAGGTAAGTGTTAAGTTCAGTTTCTGGTTATTCCCAAAGGAAATATTTGGGATGTACCATATTGAAAACTGGAAATAGGTACTTTAATAATCTTATTATGTTTCAGATTATGACGAATGAAGAGTGTGCATCACATATGGAAGCTACATGTAGCTTTACTTGTTACCAAAAAGACGAACAATTTTTGATGTGTTATACATCATATGACAATTTTGAAACATTTTTTATACCGTAATTGTGATCCTGTTTGTTACCAAAAGTAGTGTTAAGTACGACAAATCTATATTTGACTATAAAAATGAATGACTAGAATCTTAAGTTGTATTATTTATATTGTTCAATTTCAAAATTTCATGTCACCTTATCCAAATTGTTAATTGGTGGCTTTTGCTGTTGTTGAAATTTTCAGAATTGTAACTCCCTGTTGACGAGTCGATCATTGCTGAATCCAAGACTCAAGCTTTTCGATTTCGATCTCATTGCATGCGATTTGTGAGTTCAGGACCTGCACTCTAGATGGCGATCAACTGATGCACACCCGCCATTTTTTGACCTCTTCACCACTTTTGTTATCCTAATAACGAGAAACTTCACTTCATTCATCAACGCAAATTCTTGTTGTGAAACTCAAAAGTTCACTTCTTGAAAAAGTCTATGCTTGAAAATTAGAAAGGTTAACTAATTCCAAAGACATTAAAGGAAAATAATGTCCTTTATTGTCTTTGCTAAATGATTTAAATTTCACAAACCTATAACAAAACTGTTATCTGATTACACAACCCTAGTCAGTTTGCAATTAGCCCAGAAGTAGCATTTTGACACCTTTCTCATGCATGGTGGGTTTAACTGAGCATAACTGCATCAAAATATACAGCTAATTTTGGATGAATAAACAATGTTTATAAATTGAAAATTAAGTTTTCTGCTTGTACAATTTTCCGCTTTCATCCTAGGTGAAAAAATTGCAGTAGAAAGTGTTAAGCTATCAGAAGACCCTTTATTTTGAGTTGCTGTTTTTCAATTATTTACCGAGTTTTGGACTCCCGAATGGCTCGGGTTTATAATTTTTGCGAGTAAACCGGGAAAATACACCCCCACGCCGTTAGACACTTGTAACCTTTCAAAATTCGTTTGATATTGTAAAGCTAAAACTGCTTCTACAACTCTTAAAATAGGTTTTTAATCTAGTCCTAAATATGTTCAAATTACAAACAATTAAGTATGGAATGTTAATTACAGTCTTAGGTTTCTTAAACCATTTTTAATTTCATTACACCACTGTTTACAAAAAAGAGAAGTGAATTTCATAACGGCTCTACTGATTTTAATGTACAGTGGCTCGTTGGTTTGCCTACTTCACCAGTCGTATGATGAGATACATATTAATGGAAGTTCACGTTTTGGGTTTTTAACATTGGCAGCTTAGCTTAGCAAACCGTTTTGGACTCCTGGTTTGCTCTGGTTCATAATTTTTGTTAACAAATTGCAACTTTTCAAGTGCATTCAATATTTGACAGCTAAAAGTGCCTACAACTCTTCTAAAATTTTAATCCAATTTTACAACAAATGTGATGTCAATTACATTCAGTTTTTTGAAACAATGTGTATAGTCTTATGACATGATTGTTTATAAAAACAGAGAACTATGTTTTCAGCTGTGCGGTTTCTATGTATGTATGTTTCTTCCATCATAATTTCCTAACAACTCTACCGATTTCGATGTACAATGGCTCATTGGATTGTCTACTTCATCAAAAGCGTCATAGGCTAAATATCATTGGACGAATGGCTCAATTGATTTTGTTGCAAGATAACTCATTGGAGTATTTACAATGCGCCATTGGGTTACATATCGCCTCCAGTTTTGAATATATCAGCTTTTGTCTCTTTGGAACTGTGTTACTTGGGATTGTAGTAATGAAAGTTGTTTTTTTAATCCTAAGCGCTTTTTTCAAAAATTTCAGTATCTCAGGTATGAAATTTAGTAGGGTCTTATGTCCACGAACCGACTCAACCTTTCAACCAATGTCAACTTCTCTTAATTTAAGTAATTTGATATGGTTCTGTTGCTCATATATACTAAGTTAAGAATAAGATGAAATAAAACACTTCACTACCCCTGGCACAAATGACAACGTAACGTATGTATAAAAGTATTTTATTACATGTCACATAAGTAAAAATGTCCAGACCCTTATTTACAGAAACAATACAAAATTCCCGGCATTAACAATCATCCAAGGAAATTCACATAAACCATATTACAATTCCGAGTAATTGCACCAACCGTTGCCGATGGCGCTTTACTTCTTCGAGCTCCCCTCCTCAGCGACATCTGGAAAAACATATAATTTTAGCCACCCTCTACAAGACAGGACGGTAACTCACTTTTGCCATCACACGCGACGATCTTGACCTTATCGATCTTGGTGATCTCCTGCACCTCCCTGAACTCGACGTCGTTCAACATGAACGTCCACACGTTATCGCAGAATCTGTAAGTGTTCAGTTTCCCCGCTTTGAAGGTCAGCCTCGATTTGACTCTCGTCGCGAGCATCAAGTTTATGGACTTGTCGAACTGCAGCAGGACTTTGCTGCCTAGCTGTTGCGTGATCTGGCCGTACTGAAATAGACAATGATAAATAAAGTGGGGGGAAGTGAACACTTTCTTCTTATTTAAAATAAGAACCTAATGATGTTAATATAACGTTAAAAGTAAAAGCTTCCTTAAATGCATTGCGGATATTGAAGAGAAATTGAGATGTTGTTGTCGGGAACGTGTTTGACTGGGAAGCATCATCGGCGCAGTTCCAGATGTAACTTCCCATTAAGCCAAGTGGATTTTGAGTATTTTTCTTTCAGCATTAAATTATTGGCAGTACCCTTTGTTTCAAAACGAATACTGGTATAATATTGCCCAGTACATTTACTTAAGTAGTATGAGTTTAGCTCATACTAAATACTAACTTATTACTTATAGCTATCGTTATTGTTAACAATTTGAGGCATTTATTTTTCTGAAAGGTACTATGAATGATTTGCCTTAACAGACCTTTGGGGACTTAATTAAAGATAAAGCAATGCAAAATTTATTCCTGGAATTGCTATATGAAAAATAAATTTTTAATGGGATAATTACCTGAATCAGCTCATCTAAACTCTCCTGTAAAGTGTTCCCTAAGGTCGTATTCCTATACAGTTGATACGACATATTGGGACTCGAATAACTTTTGTTTTAAAACTACAATTATTTCAGAGATTTGCTTGATACTATAAAAAATGGAATTATTTCAACAACAACGTTTATTGTCGAATGTCAACTGTCAAGAACGAAACACAAATTTAGAAAATGTTCAGATAATCGACAGAACAGCAATATATGTTTTCAGGCGGGAATTTTATTTAGGTTAAAAAAAGTAACAAAACCAAGGAGAGGAACATTAGAGCACTTTTCGTGATTAGGAAATCAAACCACTAAAGTTGTATAGATCTAGGTACTGGAAATGACGGAATCGTACGCCATTTTGGGGCGATTTAAAAAAGGCGTTAAATTCAAACTAGGAAGTGAATTTGCGTATATTTCAATTATTCTAGATTCGAGTTCTTGGATTTTTAAAACGTAATTTTGACGTTCTACTAGGGCTACGATTTATTTTTCAATGATGCACGATTATTCCATATAATTCAGGTACTTGGGATGCATGTTATTATTGATTTGCCCAGTATGGGATCATTCTTGATATATTCTTGTTGGATTTCTATAAAGATCCTTCAAATTGCTCTCTTTTATATTAAGAGTGGTATATCTAGAATTGTATTTGGAAAAAAAACAGGACGATTTGTTCTGATATAAAGTCGTCGTTCGTAATTAGTTTCTTTTCGGTTGAAAGTTGGCGTCCCAAGAGCGTTTCGAAAAGATTGATCACTTATAATGCTAAAAGTCAACGGATTTAGAGCTTGAATCATTTAAATCCAGACGTTTTACCTGATGAGTCCATATCAATCAATCAATTAATGAATGAAGTTCCATAATAACGGTGATTCATCATCAGTTTTGAATAATGAGGCTGATTTCACTTTTGCTTCAAAAACTGTCTCAAGTTTTGTTCTGGAAAATAATGACATTGTCACATCGGGATTGGTACATATACCAATGCCAAGAGGTTTAGTAGGCGTGCCCTTTTCCATTTGGTTCGAACGCTAACAAGTAGTGCACAAAAATTAACACCATTTTTGTACGTAGTTGCTACTAGTTGATATAGGTAGTTGTAGATATAGTTGATATAGTTGCTGAGTAGTTGTACGTAGTATTAAGATGGGCGTAATTTTAAAATAAGAGTACGAGATAAAAATACGTGGCTGTATTCTGAATCGATCGGCAGAAGGAATATGGAAGCATGGAAGGAATGAATTGGGATTGGGAATGAATCGTCTATCTTGTGAATCCCCGAGCTTCGAGCGTGCGCATCTCCCAGCGGCCGAGGTTAGCCAGGACCGTCTCCCTGCGTACTCGTAGTCCGGGTTGACAGGGTCGTAGTCAGGATACTCTCACAGTAGTTGTAATGATGTAAATAATTTATAGCTCAGAATCTGAATAATGATCAGTAGATAACTCAGCTAGTGTTAAAAAGTCGATGTCATGCATGGTCTAAGAGATGGCATATATCATTGAATACTCTTAAGAAATATGTCTGCGTTTCAAAAGCTATTACGAAAACTAAGTGAAAGAATAAACTGAAAGGCATATTGAATTACAAAGGCCATAGTATACCTTAGGACCATTTCGGGGATAAAAAAAGGTGAAAGATAACATGGAAAACTGACATTAAAGAAGCAAACAGAAATTATAAGGATTGAAAGAAAAGATCTCATATAGGTAAAGGAAAAGGGGACATAACTGAAATCTCAGCAGGAGCTGCTTAATATTGTTAGGTATGCAATGGAATGTATGGGACTAACAAAAGAAGATAGAGAAATACGTTTTGCTCTAATTGTGATTAGACGACTTAGTTTGGACCTATCCAATTTTAATATAAATTTTCTTAATGAAACTACAGTAAAACCTCTAATAACGGACAACTCCCAATAGCGGACTCCTCTATATAACGGATAGTTTTATGTTTCCCGAATTTCTTAATAGGGATTTATACATATCAGCACCTCCCAATAGTGGACCCTCCAAATAACGGACACGGACAGTTAAAAACAACCATTTCCTATATAATTGTTAATAAAACAACGGACAATAACTTTTGAAATCAGATGTGTAGGAAATATACTTCTTAAATAGGAATTCAAATTTTAATCATCATCTCCTGAAATCCGTTTAAATAACGTACACCTTTCTTAATTGCTCCCATAAATTTCTTAAGTCTCTTAAATAGGTGTTTAAATTTACAATCACCCTATTCAGGATTTCCAGATATATTTGTTTCTTGTAAACAAGCTACTATTGACAAATTTTTCAATAAGAAATAAACTGCAATTTGAAAATGTAGTATTTTGAATTACATTTTTGCATATATCAATATTTTTTTTTATTTAATCCTCTCCTCCCAATAGCGGGCACCTCCTTATAACGGACAAAATTGTGGCTCTCGTGACTGTCCGCTATATAGAGGTTTCACTGTAGTAATATTACGTTTGTTGTCTTTTTTGTGAAAGAATGAAGACTAGTTTTAGTTCTCTGTGTTCTTATTAAAAAATTTATAACTGAACTTGTTGGGTGGCTTTAGATCACTAGACTAGATGCTAACTAATGCCCAGTATACCTACTTTTATTGGACTCTAATTTGATTCATTTTCGTAGTTCAACAAGTCTAAATAGAAGCGTTCTGATGGTTAGTTTATTTCGAAATTATTATCTGTTTGGGGGCCTTATTACAATATAGTTTAAAAATTAGGGTAACTTTGTAAATACTTAATTTGGTGTTACTCCTTATATTTTGACTTTCTCATATGAAGTACTCGTACGTATTGTAATTTTGGTTAAACCAAATTGAATGGCACAATAGGTTTGTTTTATTTGAGTTTTTTGAATTTTTTTTTCAAATTAGCTCAAATAATATTGTTCAAAAACTCAATATGTATGCTACCATTAAATGTGTGTAATAATTAAGTTTAAAATGATTTTTGACTGAATCTTCTCCTAAAGACACTACACGTGTTTCAGTTTTTTGTAATTTTTTGAAGGATTTTTTTTTCAACTTTGGATATTTGTTGTAAAATTGAATATGTACAATAAAGTATTATAACATTTTTGGCTAAATCTGCTCTGTAGGACCCTTTATATTTGTCGTTTTTAAGTTTTCTGGAAATTTTCTCGAAATCGGCATAAAGCAATTGTTTTCAACTTTGAATATTTGTTATACTGTTGAATATGTACAATAAAGTTTAATAACATTTTTGGCTAAATATGCTATGAATGACCGTTCATACTTGTCGTTTTTCAGTTTTTTGAAATTTTCTCGAAATCTGCTTAAAGAATTTCTTTCCAAGTTTTAATATTTGCTGTACTATTGAATATCTATAATAAAGTTTTATAATATTTTTGGCTAAATCTGCCATATAAGGACCCTTTATACCTGTCGTTTTTCAGTTTTTTGAAATTTTCTCGAAATCTGCATAAAGAATTTTTTTCCAAATTTTAATATTTGTTGTACTATTGAATATGTATTATAAAGTTTAATAACATTTTTGGCTAAATCTACTCTGAAGGACCGTTTATACTTGTCGATTTTCGGTTTTTTGAAATTTTCTCGAAATCTGAGTAAAGAAACTTTTTCCAAGTTTTAATATTTGTTGAACTATTAAATATTTATAATAAAGCTTAATAACATTTTTGGCTAAATCTGCTCTGAGTGACCCTTTATACTTGTCGTTTTTCAGTTTTTTAAAATTTTCTCGAAATCTACTGTAACACCCTGCGGTTGTTTAAGGGATTTTTTTTTTAATATTTTATTAGATTTTGGTACATTAGGAAAAAACACCCTGTATATGAAATGACTTGAAGCACTACGTGATTTATTCCTCATTTCGTAACACAATAAGTCGGTAATTAGAACATACTAATATTATTATTTAGTAAAATGACGCGGAAAACAGCTGACTTAGAAGCGATACATTGGGAACGACGTCTGAGGTCGGAGATCGGACTCTGCTTCATACTTTTGTCAAATAAGCAAAAGCGAATAAAAACTTAAGTAATTAGGAGGGCGGACTTCATGACCAAATAAGGATAGATATGGGTTTAATAAACAAAATTTGACCAATTAGAATTTGGAGGGAATAACTTTGATCGAATTTTGACACCCAGGGAAGGGGGAACCGAGAGCTCTTGTAGAAAGAAAACTTGAGAATCAGGGAGTCGGTGGAAAACCGGGTTCTCCGACGGTCGCGTTTTGAGTTGGGTACTCAGTTGGTTTTTGGGAAGGTCTGGGACCTTAAGAGTTAGAGTTTTCGTTGTTCGCCGAGGGCGAAGTGTAGGTTTTTTTTGAGCTATTAAGTGGGAATAGTACTTTTGCTGAAGTTCAGAGTAATTTCTGTTGAGACATCAGTTGGGATAAAGTATAGATTTGGGAGTAGTGAATTTTGGTTAAATTAGAGAGTAAATTCATTGTGAGTCATAATTTCTGGGAATCGAGAATTTCTGAAAAAAATTATTAAGTACTTTTGAGGGGTAGAGTCAGTCAAATTTCGCCGCCCAAGTGAAACCGCGAGTGAGCCAGCCACGTCGAAGAGGTTGCAGGGTGCCGAGCCGAGGCCAAGGTAGACAGCAGATTTGGTGAGTCGTTTCTAAGTTGCAAGGGTTGCGTAGCCCTAAATTTTGGGTTGACTCGATAAATCGACAGTTGTGCAATCTCGATATTTTTTTGGTTAATGGAATTTTGGAAAAGTCACTGACCTCATATCACGAAGCGATAAGTCTCTCATATACAGGGGCATTAAGGGTTTAAGGGAGATTTTACTTTGACTATTGTGTCTAATATTTTTTTTGGGTTTTGTCTGTTAACTAATTAAAAAATTAGAGTGGATTTCGTTTGTTGAATTTTAAACTTGGGGTTTTGTTAATTTTTATAATTTGATTGACTTAGTGAGATAAATGAATTCTTTATCGTATTTTAACTTATCAGTTTTGTTAATATAATTTTCTATTTTATTCAGTCGTTTAATTTCTTGTGTGCACGATTAAAGCGGGCATTTGCGAAGCCCCGCGCCCACGATTCACTAAGAGAACCAGTGAATTTCTAAAGATAATTAATCTCCTCAATCAATCCCACCCAAACGTAGTATCGGTACCTATACTTTGACCAGTAAGTAGAACTTCTATTTAAAACCCTCTCAAATAATACATACATACGGGGGCCGATATTACACTACATAATGAAATATTTTCCAATTTTTAATATTTGTTGTACTATTAAATATGTATAATAAAGTTTCATAACACTTTTGGCTAAATCTGCCCTGAAGGACCCTTTATACTTGTCGTTTTTCAGTTTTTTGTAATTTTCTCGAAATTTGCCTAAACAATTTTTTTGCAAGTTTAAATATTTGTTGCACTATTGAATATGTACAATAAAGTGTTATAACATTTTTGGCTAAATCTGCTCTGTAGGACCCTTTATACTTGTAGTTTTTAAGTTTTATTGAAATTTTCTCGAAATCGGCATAAAGAAATTGTTTCAACTTTGAATATTTGTTATACTGTTCAATATGTACAATAAAGTTTTATAACATTTTTGGCTAAATCTGCTATGAATGACCGTTCATACTTGTCGTTTTTCAGTTTTTTGAAATTTTCTCGAAATCTACTTAAAGAATTTCTTTCCAAGTTTTAATATTTGTTGTACTGTTGAATATCTATAATAAAGTTTAATAACATATTTGGCTAAATCTGCTCTGAAGGGCCCTTCATACCTGTCAATTTTCAGTTTTTTGAAAGTTTCTCGAAATCTGCCTAAACAATTTTTTTCCAAGTTTTAGTATTTGTTGTACTATTAAATATGTATAATAAAGTGTAATAACATTTTTGGCTAAATCTACTCTGAAGGACCGTTTATACTTGTCGATTTTCAGTTTTTTGGAATTTTCTCGAAATCTACATAAAGAAATATTTTCAAATTTTTAATATTTGTTGTACTATTAAATATGTATAATAAAGTGTAATGACATTTTTGTCGAAATCTCTTCTGAAGGGCACTTTACACTTGTCGTTTTTCGGTATTTTAACCCCTTTAACAATTATTTAGGATTCTAATTTTTCCTCACGTATAACAGCCATGAATTTAATCGCACCTTTAATTGCGTAATTTGAATGCTAATGCGATACCTTAATCTTATCGCAATACAAAACCGAAATTAGTTATATAACTCATAATGGTGCTAGAAGCGTGACCGAATGAACGTACGCGAAACGTTATTTCCTCGTCGCGGCCGAATAGCGACTCGAGACGAGATAGACTAAAAATATTTAAGTTTTATAATTAGCCTCTAGCTGCCGGGAGAGAGAGAGCGAGAGAAAGAGAGATAGTCAGGACGGGCGGGAGGGAAAAGTTGCGCAAAAACTTTTCAGTCCGCGGCAACGGCGACCAGAATGGACGTACGCCATTGAAAAATTAATTGTACAGATAACCGGAATTCGCGAAAAGGGGAGCAGGACACAACGAACAGCGAGATGGATCCGGAGGCGTTCCTCGACATCGCCAATCAGGTGGTGAAGCTGAAGATGTTTCCCTACTTCGACATCGCGCACTGCACCCTATGCGCCCTCTCCGTAAGGGAGGATCTCGGGACAGGTACGTGCACGTCCGCTAAAATCCCCCACCACCAACCTTCCTCTCCAGCAGAGTCTAATCCGGTCGCGTGTGATCCACCGGATCGCCGTGAATCACCCCCGGCTCGCCGAAATCCGAGACTGTCCACTCTCCGGTCCAGCGTTGCCAGGTCAAAGCCTTGAACACTTATACTCTAACCAGTAGCAATTGGAACACTAAACAAAATCTGAATTTACCGAGGACATTCGAAAAGAGCCCGTTATCTCTATATAAAACCATGGGACTTATTTCTTTGCTTATTCAGAAACGCACTGGTATATTTTAAAATGCAGGTGTTCGTGTTTGTGCAGTCGCCCAAGTGAAATCGTATATGTGAATGTATGGATATTTACAGATAAAGAAATAAAGAGTCCATTGGGTCACAATTTTTTTTACGACAGCGGTACTTCGTTTGTATCTTCGTCTTCTTCTATGGAGCAGGTGTATATCTCGGCACTTATACTCGAGAAAGCAGTGGTGTGTGTATGTGTGTGCCATTTATTTATGCTATTTGAAAGTGAATTCATTGTTAGAGTTATCATCCCCGTAATGATACGCCCATGGACGACCAGGCGGCATGGCTTCTCACTACTTAAGAAGCCATTAAGTGTGTTGTTGTTGCCGTTCCAATTCTGACTGGACGAAGTATACTAGATGTCACTAGTAAAATTTCGTCATCATTTAGCTTATTCCGCCCACTGCTGAACGAAAGCTTCCCTTAACTCTAGCCGCCAATTTCTATTTTGTGCCACTTGGATCCAATTTCCAGCCACTCTATTCATATTATCTGCCCACCCCTACCGACTACGAGGTCGCTCTCTACTTCTATAGGCCTCATGTCTTGGTCTCCACTCTACAAGTCTCTTTTTCCACCGTCCGTCTAGCTAGCTAGACGTCCTGCCCAGTTCTATTTAAGGTGCAACATAGATTCTATTAATTAGGGTATTCTATCCCTAAGGGTAACTTCCTTCCCATTTTCCAAGACATGTATTCTGTTTATGTCTTTTTTTTGCCAAAGTAGGCGTCTCAGCTCCACACGTGAGAACAGACAAGACACACTGGTTAAATACCTTTCGTTTTAAGCATATTGGAAGATCAGATCTCAGTACATATCTGAGTTAAACTAATGTCGCCCACGATAAGCCTATTCTTCGTTGGATTTCATGCGTCTGGTTATCTCTCCTAATACCGATCTCATGTCCTAAGTATTTACATTGTGACGCGAAATGTAAACATCGGTGTGAAGCGTGCTCTTGCTTATCTGACACAGGCGGCGCATTTCAAAGGGGACCGCTTCGAGTACAAGTATAAAGTGCTCCTACTTCCATAGGCCTCATGTCTTGGTCTCCACTCCACAAGTCCCTTTCTCCACTAGCTAGCTAGACGTCCTGCCCAATTCCATTTAAGGTGCAATATAGATTTCACTGCATCTCTTACTCCCGTTCGGTTTCATATGGTATGGTTTGGTATTCTATCCCTAAGAGTAACTCCCTTTTTGTCAAAGTAAGCGTCTCAGCTCCATACGTGAGACCAGACAAGACACACTGGTTAAAGACCTTTCTTTTTAAGCATATTGGAAGATCAGATCTCAGTACATATCTGAGTTAAACTAATGTCGCCCACGATAAGCCTATTCTTCGTTGGATGTCATGCGTCTGGTTATCTCTTCTAATACCGATCTCACGTCCTAAGTATTTACATTGTGACGCGAAATGTAAACATCGGTGTGAAGCGTGCTCTTCCTTATCTGACACAGGCGGCGCATTTCAAAGGGGACCGCTTCGAGTACAAGTATAAAGTGCTTCTACTTCCATAGGCCTCATGTCTTGGTCTCCACTCCACAAGTCCCTTTCTCCACTAGCTAGCTAGACGTCCTGCCCAGTTCCATTTAAGGTGCAATATAGATTTCACTGCATCTCTTACTCCCGTTCGGTTTCATATGGTATGGTTTGGTATTCTATCCCTAAGAGTAACTCCCTTTTTGTCAAAGTAAGCGTCTCAGCTCCATACGTGAGACCAGACAAGACACACTGGTTAAAGACCTTTCTTTTTAAGCATATTGGAAGATCAGATCTCAGTACATGTCTGAGTTAAACGAATGCCGCCCACGCTAAGCCTATTCTTCGTTGGATTTCATGCGTCTGGTTATCTCTCCTAATACCGATCTCATGTCCTAAGTATTTACATTGTGACGCGAAATGTAAACATCGGTGTGAAGCGTGCTCTTGCTTATCTGACACAGGCGGCGCATTTCAAAGGGGACCGCTTCGAGTACAAGTATAAAGTGCTCCTACTTCCATAGGCCTCATGTCTTGGTCTCCACTCCACAAGTCCCTTTCTCCACTAGCTAGCTAGACGTCCTGCCCAATTCCATTTAAGGTGCAATATAGATTTCACTGCATCTCTTACACCAGTTCGGTTTCTTATGGTATAATTTGGTATTCTATCCTATTCCTAAGAGTAACTCCCTTTTTGTCAAAGTAAGCGTCTCAGCTCCATACGTGAGAACAGGCAAAACATACTAGTTAAAGATCTTTCTTTTTAAGCATATTGGAAGGTCAGATCTCAGTAGTACATGTCTGCTGACTTAAACGAATGCCGTCCACGATAAGCCTATTCTTCGTTGGATGTCATGCGTCTGGTTATCTCTCCTAATACCGATCTCATTTCCTAAGTAGATACTTATATTCGAGTACAAATATAAAGTGCCCTTCGTAGAAGATTTGGTCAAAATTGTTATTAAACTTTATTATACATACTTTGTGGTACAATCAATATTCAAAACTTAAATAATAGTTTAAAGTACAAGAAGACGTCATATTGGAATGTCTTCTGCAATGAGTACTTTACAACATTTTCTATGTTCCCGGCTTCCATTTCATTTTTATTTATGTTTAAATAATTTAAAATTTCTTATCGGGGGATTTTTTTTATCATGTCATTTAAGTTGATATTACTGCTGTTTCCTAGACTTCTGTCAATTTTCACACCATTTTCAAATTTAATTTAATGGATCTAAATAAAATCGAAATCATGTTTTTATTTTATGATACACCTTTCAAAATACAGAAACGAATAGCTTATAGTCAACACTTGCATCTTGCATACTTGCATCCCTATCCCATCGACGCGGCGGCCATATTTATTTTCAACTCTGTTTTGACAGACATCAGACAGCATTATAGGGAATATCTTGTTACCAACCCAACAAAAAAAAAATAACCAAAAACAATGCTTTAATAAGCCTCATTAAAGCACTGTTTTCGGCCATTTTATTGCTAGAATAGCTGTCATTTTAGTGCCGGAACATAGAAAATAGATTTTTTTAGCACATTTCGAAAAAACTCAAAAAACCGAAAAACGACAAGTACAAAGTGCCCTTCAGGGCAGATTTAGCCAAAATTGTTACTAAACTTATTTAAGGGTAAAATAAATATTGCAAGTATAAAAACAGATTCTTCTAGTTTTCGAGAAACTTCCAAAAAAAAAAAAACAACAACGAATTAAACAATTCTTTTTCTTCCTGATTTTATATTACGTCCCTGTGTTACTTTTTATAACTAAGCGACTTTTGATTGGCCAGAATATATAATATATTTACACACACATGCGTTTCATTAATTAAGCTCGCGTCTCGGTGTTCTCATTGTTAGATAGGATATTTTTAGTCGTTTGATGGAAATGCACAGTTGGACCTTTAACATTTACTCGAAAGACAGTCGATTTAATATATCAAATATTTTGAAATTTGTTTAGCTAAAAACTTTCCTGAAAGCAAACTGCATATCTAATGAAATTAATCAAAACGGGGACATTCGGAGATATTTTAGTAATCTACTGAATTTATTAAGGACGTACGAATTTATACGAATTTGATAATATTTCTGGCTTCGATTCAGGTGCTCAGGCATTTTCAAGGAAACATCCGTTAGCATGCTGGCTCTCCTACATGCTGGTGGTGTTTGCCGGTGGAATGGTCGCCAGTGGACTCCTTGCAGAACCTATATTGGCTCCTCTCAAAAACTCGCCACAAGTACTCGTCGCAACATTAGTATGGTAATGAAATTTATATTAGTTTGAGAGTTATAACTGTTAAAATTAACCCTGTCTATCTATTTGCTCCAAAAGTATAGAGCAACAAAATTGAAGGTGAGGTAACAACTAGAGTGATTAACTAACCAACCTAAAGGTCGACTAGGTTAGCTTCATTTTTTACCAATTAGTTACTAGTTGATTGCAACTGATCAAATATCTCAGCTTTTGACGAACTATTTCAAACACTTATCTCAGTGACTACTAGACAAGGTTGGCTAGTTCCTAGTGCAATAGGAAGTACAGAAAGACAAATATGAATGTAATGCAATAACTAAACTGGCTAATTAACAGACTTGGAGGTTGACTAGTTTAGATTCATTTTACTAATCAATTAATTTACTTGCTAATTAACGTCACAATATTAACGGCCACTAATTAAATATTTAAATCCCTAACAAACCATTTCATTAACTTATCGCAGTGATTAACAGTTTAACTGCAGTGGCTAGTTCCTACCAAACTAAAAAGCATAGGTCAACAGAAATGACTAAAATGACTAACTAACTAATCCGGAAATTCACAAATCTAACTTCATTTATTAACTGATTTGCTTTTACTAACCACTTAATTACTAACTAATGTGTGCTAAATCGCAAATGAACAAGTAACTCAATTCTTACAAACTATTTTAGTTACTCATCGATTCCAATGATTGACAGGTTAGATTTATCAGCCCTTACTAAAGTAGACAGTGCTGTTAAAACAGTTATAAGTGTGATGTAATATGTAATACCTGGACTAATTAGCTGACTAACCTCCAACTTCACTAGTTGAGCTTCACTTACTAACTATCTAGCTTTTACTAACCCAGTTGATTTTTGACTAGCCCAGATCACGAGCTGAATTGCAATTACGTAAGTGCCTTAATTCTTGACGAATTATTTCATAAACCTATCCCAATAACCAACAAGTTAGTTTGTTTAGCCCTTAGCTAAGTAGTAATTACAGAGAAATACATAATTGTGATGATAACTAGACTAGCTAGCTAATAAACCTGGAGCTTCACTAGCTTAGCTTCATTTCCTGACTGGTTTTTCTTAACCAGTTAGCTTTCTATTTAATTAAAGTCAATATAAATTACCACTAACTACAAACTAGTTTGGCTAGCCCTTAGCTAAGTGGTAATTACAGATAACAGACATAGTTGTGATGTAATAACTAGACTAGCTAGCTAATAAAGCTGAATCTTCACTCGCTTAGCGTCAGTTCCTGACTAGTTTTTATTGACCAGTTAGCTTTTTAACTACTTAAAGTCAATATAAATTACCACTAATTGAATGTCTCAATCACTGACAAACCGTTTCACTGACTCATCGCAGTGATTAACAGACTAGACTGGCTAGCTCTTACCAAACTAAAAAGTATAGAGGAATAGAAGTAACAAAAGTGACTAACTAACCAATATGAAAATTCACCAGTCAGACATCATTTACTATTTGACTCGTTGTTACTTACCATTCAATTACCAATTTATATCAGAAGTTAAATTGCAACTGATCAAGTACCTCAATCACTGACGAACTATTCTATTCTCCCACTGATCCCAATAACTAACAGAATAGAAGGTTGAGCTCTTAGTGAAATAGAGAGTGCTGATAAAACAGTTATGAGTGTGACATAATAACTCGATTAACTAGCTGACTAATCTCAAATTCGACTAGTCGAGCTTCAGTAACTAACTGACTAAATTTTATTAACCCAGTTAATTTTCGAATAACCCACATCACGCTGAATTGTGACCGATCAAACAACTCAGTACCTGACAAACTCTTTTATAGACTTTTTCAAGTTATTAACAGACTGGGTTAGCTAGTTCTTAGTAAAGTATTAAATGAAGTGAAGCAGATATGAATGTGATGTAATAACTAAACTCGCTAGCTACAAAATTTGGGGGTTGACTAGTTCAGCTTCAACTACTGACTAGTATTAACTAAACAGTTAATTTATTAACTAATTAACCTCACAGATAAAGTGCTACTAATTAAATGTCTCGCTCGTTGACGAACCGTTCCGCTGACTCATCGCAGTGATCAACAGACTAGGCTGGCTAGTTCTTATCTAAGTAAAAAGTATAGACAAACATGAATAACTAGAGTGACTAACTAAGCAATCTGAAAATTCACCAATCGAACTTCATGTACTAACTGATTCGCTTTTACCATTTCACTTAATTACTAACTTAAGTCACAAGCTAAATTGCAACTGATCAAATACTGAATTGTTTTATTCACTCATAGATCCCAGTCTAATAGACTAAACTAACTAGTTCTTAGTAAAATATAGAGTTCCGATAAAGCTGATATGAAAGTGAAGTAATATCTGGATTGACTAGCTAACTAACCTCGAACTCGACTAGTCGAGCTTCACTAACTAACTGACTAGATTTTATTAACTCGGGTCATTTTTAACTAACTCACATCACGAACTGAATGGCGATCGATCGAGCACCTCAGTCCATGACTAACTATGTCACTGATTCATCTCTATAACTAACAGATTAGGTTCGTCAGCTATTAGCAAGGTAGTAAGTGTAAAGAAACCTATGAATGTGTTGCAAAACTAGACTGGCTAGCTAACAACTCTGAAGATTGACTAGATTAGCTACATTTACCGACTAGCTGTTACAAACGAGTTAACTTACTGATTAATTAATGTTACAAGATAAATTGCCACTAATTGAATATCTCAGATATAACAGAACCGGCCAGATAGTTCTTACAAAACTAAAAAGTATAGAGAAATAAAAATAACTAACTAATCTGAAAGTTTTCATTCAAACTTTATTTAATAACTTACTGGCTTTTACTTACACATTATGACCAACTAATTTACGTCACAATCTATATTGCAACTGATCAAACACCTCAATCACTCACAAACTGTTTTCTTTAATCATCGATTCCAATGACTAAGAGACTAGACTGATCAGCTTTTAGTAAAGTAGAAAGTAGTCATGTAATAAATTGTACTGACTAGCTGACTAGCTCGAGCTGGACTAGTTGAGCATCACTTACTAACTGACTAACTTTTATTAATTCAGTTCATTTTTAACTAACCCACATCACAAGCTGAATTTCAACTGATTAAGTACCTCCGTACCTGACGAACTATTTCGTTGATTCATCGCAATGACGAACAGATTAGGTTGGCTAGCTTTTAGTAAAATATGAATGTGATTATAATCACCACAGTGGCTAGCTGACGAACATGCACATTGGCTAATTTAGCTACGCTTACTAACTGACTAGCTTTTACCCTCAAACACATTTTTATAAACTTATTCAAGTTATTAACTGACTAGGTTGGCTAGCTCTTAGTAAAGTATTAAATACAGTGAAACAGATATGAATGTGATGAAATGACTAGACTCGCTAGCTAAAATATCTGGGGGTTGACTAGTTTAGCTTCATTTACTGACTAGCATTAACTAAAGAGTTAATTTACTAACTAATTAACCTCACAGATAAATTGTTACTAATTAAATCCTCGCTAGCTTACAAACCGTTCCTCTGACTCATCGCAGTGATCAACAGACTAGGCTGGCTAACTAGAGTGACTAACTAAGCAATCTGGAAATTCCCCAATCGAACTTCATGTACGCATTGATTCGCTTTTACCAATTACTTAATTACCAATTTAAGTCACAAGCTAAATTTCAATTGATCAAATACTGAATTATTTATTCACTCATAGATCCCAGTCTAATAGACTAAACTAACTAGTTCTTAGTAAAATAGAGAGTGCCGATAAAGCTGATATGAATGTGATGAAATAACTGGATTGACTAGCTGACTAACCTCGAACTCGACTAATCTAGCTTCACTAACTAACTGACTAGATTATATTAACTCAGGTCATTTTTAACTAACTCACATCACGAGCTGGATTGCGATCGATCAAGCACCTCAGTCCCTAACTAACTATGTTGCTGATTCATCTCTATAACTAACCGACTAGGTTCGTCAGCTATTAACAAAGTAGTAAGTGTAAAGAAACATATGAATGTGTTGCAAAACTAGACTGGCTAGCTAACAAATCTGAAGATTGACTACATTAGCTACATTTACCTACTAGCTGTTACAAACGAGTTAACTTACTGATTAATTAATGTCACAAGATAAATTTCCACTAATTGAATATCTCGGATATAACAGAACAGGCCAGCTAATTCTTACAAACCTAAAAACTATAGAGAAATAGAAATAACTAACTAATCTGAAAGTTCCCAATCAAACTTTATTTAATAACTTACTGGCTTTTACTTACACATTATGACCAACTAATTTACGTCACAATATAGATTGCAACTGATCAAACACCTCAATCACTGACAAACTGTTTTCTTTAATCATCGATTCTAATGACTAAGAGACTAGACTGATCAGCTTTTAGTAAAGTAGAGAGTGCTGATAACACTGTTATGAATGTCATGTAATAATTGCACTGACTAGCTGACTAGCCTCGAGCTGGACTAGTCGAGCTTCACTTACTAACTGACTAGCTTTTATTAATTCAGTTCATTTTTAACTAACTCACATCATAAGCTGAATTCAACTGATCAAGTAACTCAGTCCCTGACGAACTATTTCGTCGATTCATCGCAATGACGAGCAGATTAGGTTGGCTAGCTCTTAGTAAAATATGAATGTGATTATAATCACCTCAGTGACTAGCTGACGAACATGGACATTGAATAATTTTGCTACGCGTACTAACTGACTAGCTTTTACGTACCACTTAATTACTGATTAATTTGTATCACAACCTAAATTGCAACTGATCGAATATTTTAGTCACTGATACAAGTGACAAGATTATGTTTAATGTTTGATAACGATTTTTTTTAAATTGTGTTTATCACTATGTGAAATTTAATTTTTGTTTTCTTTGGCGGTGCTGTGGTGCCTATGTACCAGTCACTAATGTTACATATACTAATCAATGTCTCGTTTGCAGACAATGGTAAATAATTTACTTGGTCCATGATTTCTTATGATATAATTACCTTTTGAACCATTCCCGATTTCACTCTACCTTCTTATTCACTCTATGCCGATTGCTTTCCTAGAAATATTTTTATTCAATCGTGTGCTAAATGCCTTTGATAGGAAATACAACTCAAGTCTCCTAATGTACATAAAAATATTATGTAACGATCCAGGTACGTCGTCTTCTACACTCCAATGGACCTGGGCTACAAGTTGGCCAAGTTCCTGCCGATCAAGCTGGTCTTCTCCGCCATGAAGGAGATCTACAGGTGCAAGAAGGTGTACGACGGCGTCACCCACGCCGCCAAGCTCTATCCGAACGCGTACCTGATCATGGTGATCATTGGCACTTTGAAGGGGAACGGTGCAGGTTTTACTCGACTCATGGAGAGGTTGATCCGTGGCGTCTGGACGCCCACCGCCATGGAGTTCATGCAACCCTCATTGTAAGTACCAAATGTAGTGTAATAGATTATAAAAGGCCATACTTAATTGAATCTACAGAGAAAGGAGAGACTGTAGACTGGGAAGGTACCAAAACAAAACCTATTGTCACGCCCAGGGGGCGAAGTCTCCCTGATAGTGCCAAAGAGCGGGAATATACATTAGGGACATTTTTATGGAAGAGGAATTACATAATAAAGAGTAAAATAACCCAATTAACATACATAGTTACAAAACATGGGGATCCTTATTAAGGCGATCTTCTCTAATGCCACTGATCATCTGATACTGATATAATCGGCTATATTTATACTGTGCATCCTAGTTTAGTTTGTTCAACTAGCGTCAATTGCAGAATTGCGATATACACTTAGCAACAGATGAACTTGTGCGACCGAGCTCTAATTGGGTATTCGTGAAGCGATTATTAAGCAAAGTTGAAAGTATGTACAAACACTGTGTATTGTAAACACTATTTACGCTCGTACTGGAAGACATCTTTAATATATTAAACTGGGAAAAGAAGGAAATAAATATAGATGGTAGATATTTGGACCACTTACGTTTTGCTGATGATGCAATACTTTTTAGCCAAGATATCAACGAGTTAAGTGAGACACCTTGGAAAGTGTTGAAAGTTATATCTATGTGGATCACGAGATCAGGTTGGGGAAAAAGTATCAAACAACAGAAACTATTAGGAGAATAAGGATGATGTGGACAACAGTAGGAAAGCTGGGACACATTTTAAGATACAGAACTATTACAATTAACACCTGTATGCTACTGTCTATGGCATACGCTGTGGAGACAATAACGTTAACAACTAAATCAGCTAATAAACTCTAATAAGAGTCATAGAACGTATGATGTTTTGGGTAAGCCTAGGAGACCATATTCCCAATGAGGAAATGAGGAGAAGAACAGGAATGGAGGATGTCGTGAAATATAGACATGGAGCGAAAATGGAGATGGGCTGTACATGTTGCCCGGCAAGATAATTCTAAACTCAAGACACATACTCCAATGGAGACCAAAACCCTACAAGCCAAGTGTCTGGTGACCACCAATACGCCGACATCAAACAGATGGCAGGAAAGAGACGGCACCATTTGGCTCAAAACAGAAAATGGTGGGAAAGAGAGGGAAGACCATTGTCCAGGAGTCGTCTGGTAAAGGTTTCCGAAGAAGAAGAGGTTTATCGCAACCGCGACACTACATAGGGTGTTTCGTATTGAAGAAAGTTAATCTATGCATATCCAAAAAAGCTACTGCGTCTAAAATATCCCTCGTTTCAGTTACACGAAAGCCTCGCTCGTCGCCTCGATAATCTTCATCCTGGACAAGAAGACGGAACTGATCTCCGCCCCCCACGCCCTCGTCTACCTCGGCATCGTCATCTTCTTCGTGTACTTCAAGCTCTCCTCGATCATCCTCGGCATACACGACCCCTTCATCCCGTTCGAGAACCTCATGTGCGCCCTCTTCTTCGGCGGGATCTGGGACAGCCTCGCCAAGATCTTCGGCAGGGGCCAGCCCAAGGAGAGCGAGGCGAAGGACGTGAAGAAAACCAACTGAGCGAGGTCTCAAGAAAGGTAAGGGTTAGGGAGAGGGACTCGTCTGATGGCAGGAGGAAGTTTGAAAGAAAATAGTTGGAAATTTGTAAGCTTTGATTTTTGCCAGTTTTGACCTCTTTTAAGCGGATATCTTCCTTCAGAAAACGAATGTCGTTAAAAGATGGTTTTCTTGTCAAATTAAAGGTAAAGCTAAATTTCCCCCTTTCTAAGGCTTCAATAATAACAGTTTTGTTCTTACGAGAACGTCAATATTAAAATTTTGAAACAAGTTTCATCGGAGAAAGAGTGGTCATATCACCTATTAGCCATATTTGGATCGACATATCTCTGGACACTTTTTAACGGATTTTTGTACTAATTCAATCTACGGAAAGTCCAAAGAATTTTTTTCTATATACTTAACAGAAGTAGTCACCTTTTAAAATTATTTTCATTTGTGTGATAAGCGCAGGAAGAGCTCATGCCATGATATTATTTACTTATTACTCTATGGGTCATATTTAGATCTACGCATGACATTACATACTGACATACATACATACTGTCCTTACACATTAGTCATATTTAACTCTACATTATCTCTGATAGTTTTTACCCGATTTTTGAACTGATTGAATCCACTGAAAGATCAACCATTTCTCTTCATACTTATTATTGTTGTTGTTTGCAATTATTTTCATTTCTGTAATTAGAGACGGGAGAGACACGTCATACCATCTCAAGTGTTACCGTTGCCTTTAGTCATATTTCGATCGACACATTTCTGACATTTTTTAACCGATTCTTGAACTAATTCAGTATACTGGAAGCACAAAGACTTTTCTATGTATCAGCCATAACCACTTTGTTATATTTTTTAAATTTTTTAATCATATCTAGGAAAGACACGACATGTCATTTCACTTGCTACCCTTACAAATTAATCACATTCAGATTCAAATATCCCTAACAAATTTTAACGAATTTTTAAAGTAATTCTATCCAGCGAAAAATTAAAGATTTCTTTATTTACCTGTTATTCTTGCTCTTTGCAATTATTTTAATTTCTAAAATTAGGACAGGGAGAGACGTGACATGCTATTTCACTTGCTTCCCTTACCTATTAGTCATGTTTAGATCTACATATCTCTGACAAATTTTAACACATTTTTGAACTGATTCACTCCTCTGAAAGACCAAAAATTTTCCTATTTAGTCGTTATTGTTGCTCTTCGCAATTATTTTAATTTGTGTCATTAGAGCCCGGAGAGACACTAAATGCCATGTCACTTGTTATCATTGTCCATTAGTCATATTTACCTCTGACGATTCTTAACCGATTTTTTAGCTGATTCAATCCACTGAAAGATCAGATATTTCTCTATTCATCAGTTAGTGTTGAGTTTTGAAACTAACATGAATGTGATGTAATAGCTGTACTAACTTGCTGACTATCCTAGTCGAACTTCCCTTACTAGCTGACTAGCTTTTAAGCTTTTATTAACCCAGTTCATTTTTAACTAACCCACATCACAACCTTAATTACAACTTATCAAGTACCTACTTCAGTCCATGACGAAGTAATTCGTAGACTCATCTCAATAACTAACAGACTAGGTGGGCTAGCTCGTTGCAAAATAGTAAGTACAGAGAAACATACATGAATACGATATAATAATTAGAATGGCTAGCTAACCAAACTGGAGATTGGCTAGTTAAGCTTCATTCCCTGACTAGCTAGCTAACAAAGCTGAAGCTTTACTAGCTTAGCGTCAGTTCCTGATTAATTTTTATTGACCAGTTAGCTTTTTAACTAATTAAAGTCAGTATAAATTACCACTAATTGAATGTCTCAATCACTGACAAACCGTTTAACTGACTCATCGCAGTGATTAACAGACTAGGCTGACTAGCTCTTACCAAACTAAAAAGTAAAGAGGAATAGAAATAACAAAAAATGACTAACTAACCAATCCGGAAATTCATTAGTCAGACAGCATGTACTATTTGACTGGCTGTTACTTACCATTCAATTACCAATTCATCAGAAGTTAAATTGCAACTGATCAAGTACCTCAATCACTGACGAACTATTTTATTTTCCCACTGATCCCAATGACTAACAGAATAGAATCTTATTGAGCTCTTAGTGAAATAGAGAGTGCCGAAAAAACGGTTATGAGTGTGATGTAATAACTGGATTGACTAGCTGACTAACCTCGAATTCGACTAGTCGAGCTTCAATAACTAACTGACTAAATTTTATTAACCTAATTAATTTTCGACTAACCCACATCATGTTGAATTGCGACCGATCAAGCACCTCAGTCCCAGACAAACTATTTTATAAACTTATTCAAGTTATTAACTGACTAGGTTGGCTAACTCTTAGTAAAGTATTAAATGAAGTGAAACAGATATGATTGTAATAATAACTAGACTTGATAGCCAAAAAATCTGGGGGTTGACTAGTTCAGCTTCAATCTCTGGCTACCATTAACTAAACAGTTAATTTACTAACGAATGAACCTCACAGATAAATTGCTACTAATTGAATGCCTCGCTAGCTGACAAACCGTTCCGCTGACTCATCGCAGTGATCAACAGACTAGGCTGGCTAGTTCTTACCTAACTAAAAATATAGACAAACATAAATTAATAATTAGAGTGACTAAATAAGCAATCTGGAAATTCACCAATTCATGTATTAACTGATTCGCTTCTACCAATCACTTAATTACTAACTTAAGTCACAAGCTAAATTTCAACTGATCAAATACTGAATTATTTTATTCACTCATAGATCCCAGTCTAATAGACTAAACTAACCAGTTCTTAGTAAAATAGAGAGTGCCGATAAAGCTGATATGAAAGTGAAGTAATATCTGGATTGACTAGCTGACTAACCTCGAACTCGACTAGTCGAGCTTCACTAACTAACTGACTACTTTTTATTAACTCAGTTCATTTTTAACTAACCCACATCACAAGCTTAATTACAACTGATCAAGTACTTCACTCCATGACAAAGTACCTAATTCGTAGACTCATCTCAATAACTAACGGACTAGGTGGGCTAGCGCTTAGCAAAATAGTAAGTACAGAGAAACATACATGAATGCGATATAATACCTAGAATGGCTAGCTAACCAAACTGGAGATTGACTAGTTAAGATTCATTCCCTGACTAGCTTTTACTAAACTGTTAGTTGACTAATTAATGTCACGACGTAAAGGAATATTAACTGATTATCTCAATTCCTGACAAACCCTTTCACTGACCCATCTCAGATGAGCCTAATAACTTATAACATATAACACAACATTATAATGTCTCATAACAGTTTAAAATAATTATCGTAGCTCTTAGTAAAGTAGGGAGTAAGTACTGGTAAAATTGAATCAATGTGATGTAATAATTGAACTGACTAGCCTCGACCTTGACTAGTTAAGCTTCACTTATTAACTGACTAGTTTTATTTTTGACTCAACACGAGCCTAATTGCGGCTGATCAAATACCTCAGTACCTAACGAACAATTTCATTGGTTTATCTCATTGACTAAGAGATTAGGTTGGTTAGCTCTTAGTAAATATATGAATAGGATTGTAATAATGACAGTGATTAGATGGAAATCGATTAAATAGCTTCACTTATTAACTGACTAGCTTTTACCCACTACTTAATTACTGACTAATATACATCAGAAGCTAAATTACGATTAAATACTTCAGATACCGATACATAACATTTAATTTGTTGTATCTCTACATAACTTTGACAATTTTTAACTGATTTTTGGACTGATTGAAGCCATTGAAAGATCAACCATTTCTCTATTTACCTGTTATTGTGGCGTTTTGATGTTATTTTAATTTTCGTAATTAGAACTGGGAGAGATATGATTGCTACCCTTACCTATTACCTATATTTAGTTCCACATATCTCTGACAATTTTTACCCAATGTTCTATTACATTTGATTTTCTGAAAGTTCGAAAATGCCACTCTATTCAAAAACCTTATTTTCTTTTAAAATCATCTTAATGTCTCTAATTAGAGCCGGGAGAGACAAAGCAATTTTTGACTAAGTTTCTACCTGATTTAACCTCATGAAAGAGCAAAGATTCACCTGTAATATCTACTTGTTTTAAAAGTTGTTCAATTTTAGCTAACATTACTTCGATATCATGAATCACGAATGTGGTAATTTTTCTATCCAAATGTCTAATGGGAAAAAGTAAGTTGGTGAGGTGACCAGTTTCAAAATCGAAAATTTATATACGAAATTAATTTGGGATTTGAAACAAAACTGTTGTGCTGTTGCAAATTATTTTGAAAATTTCTTATTGGACTTTGAGTGTTGATACTTCTTCTGCCATCTCGCGAGGTGTGGACGTCCCTCCCCGTAATGACTTCTCTATACTAAGGGATACATCTATTTCCAGCGTACTTCATAAAATGGTGTAAGTTTGATAAAAGTGCGGATTATCAAATTTACTATTCCATGGGCGCATTTTCGACGTAAGGAGATTGTTTTAAGATGTATTGTACCAAAATATTTTATTTATAATAAAACTTTGATTGGAATATATTCTCAATTCTGAACCTTGGAGAATTTAAGACGTGGAGTTAATAATTGTGTGCTGCAAGCGTGCAGAGTTGGCACTTTCCAGAAATGTAATAATAATAAAAATGCTGACAGTCGACATAAAAACACTACATTTACTGTACATTAAAAACATTATCAACTAATTCCACTTCAGTCAGTGTTCAGCAAGAGGCACACGCCCTGCAGTATCCAATGACTGTTGTGCTCCTTGGTCTTCAGGTCAGCCTCGAAGACCAGACCGACTCCCATGGCGTTCCTCCTTAGGGAGGTCGTGTAGACCGGAGTCCTGAGGGTGTCCTGCAGGTTCAACCTGTAGGATTCCGTCGGTATCACCGCCAGCACCGGCAGCTTGTCCATGAGGACCTTCGGGGCCGAACGTCTCAGGCATTTCTTCTCCACGTCCCAAGCAGCGCCCTCCAGGTACAGGCCGTGCAGGAAGGCGTTTCCCTAGGGAGAGTAATTAATTAGAGGAAGATCCGAGGGGATCATGTCGAAGTTGCGTCGGGTTGAGAAAATTTCGTCGCGTTTTGAGATATTTCTCAGTTCACTCCTCAGTGTGAAGGGAAAGAATGTTAAAGAATAATCATTCTACTGCACTAAATACATTTTCAATGTTTTAAAGAAGGGATGGATTTCACCCCAAAAATGGAAAAAGCGCAAGTCGAGCACATGCCGCCTTTAAAGTTATGGATAAAATAAGCTTGAACCCAAATTTTCATGAAAATCTATGGAGCTTCAAGGAACTCTGAGGTTTACCTTCAGTGACTGAATCATTAGTGTTGACTAGTATTATTGCATTTTTCAAAACTTATAAAGACTCCGGGTGGATAGGTTCTAAATTGCAAGAATCAATATAAACCAAATTGTCTTCATACCTGAGCGGGTCGCAGTATAACGTCCATGGGATCGACGTACTCGGTGACGTAAGTGAACAGCGTGGATCTATCCAACGGCCAGTTATGTAACCTGCACGCGATTTGCACCAACGCCGCCAGATATGTTTCAGGTATATGCAGACCCGACATCCATAAAACCGTCGGTTCTCCATTCGTAGACTGTAAGTAAGCGTATATAAACTAACTGGTACGTTGAGTCAGTTGCAAACTTTACCCAACTGAAGTACTGCTGTTGCCTCATCTCGAAATGCTCCATCCAGCCGCCGAGGGCCTTACAGGTCGCGGGCGCCAGTTTTCGCCACACGCTCGGCAGATGTCCGTTGTACAGGGAATAAGCGACGTTATCTAAGACGCTGTCCATGCCGATTTCTCCCGCTAGGGCCTTCTGTAGCTGGACCAGCGTCTTCCTCATCCGGTGGATCAGTTTGTTGAACCTTTCCAGTTCCTGTAGTAGTACGACCACGGTGGGGGTCATCATACGTTGGAAGTACCTGCGTACTTTCCATACTTCGTACTCCTCGGGGATCTTCTTCAAGATGTCTTTGGCGACGTTGTTTATGAATTCCTCGCGGCTTATTCCCTCACCGACGATGGCTGAGGGTGCAAGAAACGTTCCAATGTACATTTTTAATACACAACTTGTACGTGTTGGATGGCTGATGAAAGTGCATTAGTTGAAATTTTAAACTGTACATAATATTTCACAAAAGCAAGTACGTTTTTGGGTCAGATTAAAGACATCTGCGAGTATCTAATCGATAAACGTTATGTTCAATATTTTTTTGATAGAAAATTGTTAGTATAATTTACCTGTTTGCGGCTGCAGTTCTATGAGCAACGACCACATTTCCTTGACAGCTTGCGTGTAATAACCTATTTCGGCATTCGGATGAAGGCCGAACACTTCCGGGCTGTTCGTCAAAGGTAAGGTGTCTATAAATTCTGAAAAAATATAAAAACATGGTACAGGGGAAACTAAAGTAAGGTGTTTAAGAAAAGAGTGCAGCTTTTTTAGGTGATTCTTTGTTGAATGATTGAGATTGATTTATTGATTGGTTAATTATTTAAAATCGTTGCCACTAGGAAGGTCCTGATCAATATTTTAATCCAAGATGATCGGTGTGATTCTAAGACTCAGCAGTGTTAAAATCGTTATCTATATTGTCGCGAGGCGACCCCAATAATTATCGAATTCAGGACTCAGGGAATCAGAATTCAGGTCGCATCTGGGTTAAGTCGAAACAGCACGGGTCGTCCTCGACAGAAAACCTTCAGGCATGGTACGTAATTCAAAACAGCTGCCAGTTTGGAGCTACGTCCGAACCACACCGAATAATCAAAGAAAACTCTACTGCACGGGAACCTGGTCCCCGACCGGCTTCATATTTCTCAATTTTTATTTCTCAAGAGCACTTGGTTCCCTCTCATTCGGTACCAAGTCTCGAGCAAAAAAAAATTTCCTTCCAATATTTTAATTGGACTAGTATAGGTATTTGTTCTACTCGGCCAATGACCGTGCCCGACACTAGACCCGGCTTTTTGACTGGTGAAATTTCGAAATCGCGATTTTCTGCATTCCCTCTACTCGGTACGTACAGGCCCCTGCTGATACAACAAATACAACAAAATTCCTGTTGCTTGACACTGCTAAGTGGCTACAACGATGTTGCCCAAACCTTAGCAGTTCTGCGGTAATTAACTCCGTTGGATTCTAATATCCATCCGGCATAGGTATGCTACTAATTCTTAAATGTCATATCCCGTCTTAAGGTATATCCCGGGTTCACCTATGGTAAAAAAACCGTTCATTTACATGAATTACACAACTTGTGTCTCTTCCTATAGCTCGCACAGTTTTTCCATATACAGGGTCCACTTTTTTATTGTTACAAAAATTTATTCAATCGATAATAATATCCCTTATACATCCGCAGGGTGTTACAATATACTTTTTGCTTCGTTTGCCGTATTTGCTGCTCACAACGGTTTATGAGAAAAGGTCTCCGAGGTACTCACCGATATACTCGTCCCTGGTGCCGTCGGGCGGTATGTAATAGTCGACCGTGGCGTCGTAGTAAAAATGGAACGGTTGGAACGTATCGAACAAGAAGTCCCCCATGTACTCGTCCATGTAAGTCGCTACAATCCTCCTATCGAAATTGTCTATCACCCTGCCGCCGTACATCACCTCCCCTATGAGGTACTTGAGGCTGTTCCACGGTATCTTCGAGTCCTTCCCCTGGTACGACTTCGTCAGGTACGTGTCGAGGATCTTGACGCACACGTTGAAGTCCGACTCGTTGAAGTCGTACGAGATGTTCCAGCCTATCTTGTCGTACTTCCTCCTCTCCTGGACGACGGCGTGGAAGAACGCGAGCACGTACACCAGCGGCTTGAAGAAGGGATGCGACGTCGATTCCAACGTCTGCGGTCGCATCTTGAAGTACGTGTTCCTGAGGTTCAGTTTCAGACCTGGAAACGTACGGATATCATCGGTGATCTCACGACGATCGGGGTACAAACCGTTCGGGGGTTCCGTCACTACTTTCAGCGATCTCTGCAGTATCCCGATCGGGAACGAGGGCACCGCGTCCGTCGTCAGCCAGAGGCGGAAGTCCGGGTGCGGCTTGCTTATCTTCTCGATTTGTTTCTCGAGCTCCCTCACGAAGGAGAGTAGCAGGTGGCAGTTCTGGAACATCAGCCATTGCCCGCGGGTTATGGCCACCTCCAGGAGGTTCAAGGCGGTCGCCTCCTGACCCTGGCCCAGCGAGAGGTACCGGAATCTCCCGCCGCTGAAGCCGGACCTGATGCAAGGAGAACGATTAGAATCGCGAGCTGAGGCATCTTCGTTTCATTTCATCCATAAAGTGGATCGTAAGCTTGTTACGTCTCGTTGCTCGTTTAGACGGCGTCGCTGTGTCTGGCCGCGGATTGCAGCGAGCATTGTTGACATACAATGTTGGAATTTTGTCAGAATGGGGCTCAATTCATTAACTATTGCTGGTAAAAATTTGATAATGTTTCGTTATACGGTTCGCCTGTAATTAAAGTTCAAGTAGATTGATGCTCAGTAAGTTGAAAAAATAATTGATCTTTTGGCATAATTCTTTTTACATTTCCTAGAAGAGAGCGATAATTTTCAAAAGTACGTCGTGTGAATTTTTTTGCAAGAGGGGAACGCTTGGGCGGAGAATGAGTAAAGGATTTTGGATTGGTCATGAGCGTAAGAGTGGGATTTGGATTTGCGACCTACAGATCTACAACCTTTGGTTAAGACCTACAGACCTATAGACCGACAAGTCTGTTGACGCACCTATATAAATTATTCACCAAGCTCATCACCACACGGCTTACAAATAAACTTGACCTGTATCAGCCAAGAGAACAAAAACGCTCTGACTTGTCTTAATCTGCTTGCCATCTCTTCCTCACCGTTTCGTATATTGGTTATTTTAACCCCAAGATATTTGTAACGTGATATGTTCATAATGGTATGGTTTCCCAACTGTATATTTGGTCCACTTTGGGCCAGGAACCCCCACTTATCATATGTACCTTGTAGGTTTCTAAGCGTATATTCAGTCTAAGGTACCATCAGCAAACACCATTTATTGCCTCACCTGTCCGCCAACTTCATCAGTTCCGCCGTAGGATCCGATCCGGGACTCAGAATGAAGACGACTGGAGTCGTCGGGCTGCTCTGCTCGTAGACGTTATCGAAGCTGACGACCGGCGGCATTATGTACTCCTCCCCCATGATCTGCGTGATGTAGTTTCCTATTGCTCTGTACACGCGGTCTATCCGGAAGCATCTGTAAGGGTGTAGTTTCTATTAATTACCGGAATGGGAATTGAAGGATTGGAATTTCTAGATTGGTAGTGGTCAACAAAGAAATTTATATGTAAATTAGGATAAATTTTCGGTTGCAGTGGCGAGGTGAAGTTGATAGTCACGTGAACATTTTTTAGCATTAGTTAGTCCATACATGGACATAGAGCTAATTCATATGTCTCTGTCCATCTATGTAGTAAGGTTCTCGCCCAGCGTTCGTCGTGTTGTATTGAGTATTTCCAGCGATATTTTGGTGGTAGTCCATGTTTGAGCACCATACGTTAGCACTGAAAGGACACATTGGTTGTAAAGGCGACTTCTTAGATGCATCGGTATTCTTATTCTTCAAAGGCTGCCCATGCCAATCTTTTCCTATACATCTCTTGGATTTGGTTTTCTCTTCCTAATGATATTATATGGCCTAGGTGTATATAATTTGGTACATTTTCTATTTGTTGATTCTGTGTTGTGATTTTCGGGTCTTCGATACACATACACCTTCGTAACGACGAGTCACATGAAGTCCTATTTTAGCCGCTTGCTCCTCCACTTCCCTCTACATATGTGTCAATTCTTCTTCGCATTCAGGAATTAACACTATATCATCTGCATACCTCATGATTCAACCTTCGTCCATTAATCAAAACACCTTTATCGTGACAATTAATTTTAAAATTATCTTCGACAAGGTAAACAGCTTTGGAGATAAAGTATCACTTGTCTATATTTTGATAGGTCTTGTTTCTCTATTTCAATGTATGACAGAGGTGACATTTTCATAAATATGTGTAATCAGGTTCCTATATCTGCTGTCTATCCTTGCATTTGACATTGATAATATTATTGCCCAGTGCTCAACGCTATCAAAGGCTTTCTGGAAATCAACGAATGCTAAACTGATATTCATGTATATTCGTTTGCCTTTTCCGTTAGGACCCTCATAGTATAAAGGTGCTATATTGTTCTCTGGCGCCAGCTTGTTCTTCTGATTGATATTGGTCTAACTTGTTCGTAAGTCTATTCGTAAGCGTTTTCGTGATCAACTTGTTCTCCCATGACAGCAACGAGATTGGCCGATAATTTTCTAAATCTGCTTTGTCACCTTTCTTGTGTAATAATTCCACAATGATATTGTTCCCATTTTTCGGTATTTTTCGCTGTTTCGAACATTGGTTGAACAAATGGCACAGTTTACGTATCACCAAATCTTCTCCTTGTTTAATCATCTCCATCAAGATATCGTCTTAAACTGCTCCGTTGTTATTTTTCATCTGGTTTAGCGCATGTATTATTTCTTCTTTTGTAATTTAAGGTAGTTCTCCCGACCCCCACATTTACTATACCTACTTTTCTTTTCTTGTAGAGTATCTGGTTGCATTTTGGAGGTACATGAGTCTATAAGGTATATAAGGCCCATAAAAATATTCCGTTGTTTGCACTATTTGTCCTTGGTTTCTTATTTAGTTTCCGGTTTGGTCTTTTAGGGCTATTACTTATTTTTTATGGTTGTTTCTCAGGCCCTTATTCTTCTCAAGTAACTTATTAACTTCTGTTTCACGGTGTTCGTTTAGGTCTTTTCTTACCATCTCAGTATTGTTATCTTAAGAATTAACTTTAAGAATGCCTCGTATGTATTGTGGATTCGGCTTCAAATATTAGTTACAGGTCGAGTGCACGTACCGTGTCTCTTTGTGCTTGTAAAGAGAAGTTAGCGAAGTGATTAACTGTTAATAGCTAAAGCTCGTCGAGACTTTGTACAACTAATTTTTAAAATTCTTCCGGAAAAGTCGCTACACACCTCAGCAGCATCAGCAGCTGGAAGGCTGAGATGTTCTTGTCGTAGTCGCACGGGAAGTCGACCGTCTCTGGGGCGTCCAGGTCGTACCACTCCTTCCACTCGTCGAGCTTCTGCTCGATGTCCATCGGCAACCTGCCGAACTGATCGGCGAAGTCGTTCGACAGTTTTATTATGTTCTCCCAGCCGTCGGCGGATATCCATTTGGCCGGGCATTCGCGCTCGGACTTCTCCAGAGTTACCGAACCCTGGAAAAGTCGTATTGAAACATTCAGTTTGTAAATTTAGTTTGAGATTAAGACAACTTTTAGACTCCAAATCGACATCAAATTTTGAATACATATACTCAATATTTGATTGTCGGCGGTTACGTGGTGAATTTCAAATGCGATATCATGGATTTACACCACAATCACCTCGCTCTAAGGTCCGGCTTTGTACCCGGTCCACAAAAATCATAGCCGTTTATTTGGGTAACGATTTAAATTGTTCGTGTAACATTATTGGAAGTGAATTTATTAAAACATGTAACGATCTAGTTTTTTGAAACGTTAAATTAATGTTACCGTTCTTATTCTCACAACTTACGGGCGACACAGAGCGTTATTAGGTTCTATGGCTTTAAATTGTGAATTTTGAATACGATATCATGGATTTACACCGCAATTACCTCGCTCTAAGTTCCGACTTTGTTCCCGGTCCACAAAAATCATAGCCGTTTATTTGAGCAACAATTTAAATCGTTCGTGTAACATTATTGGAAGTAAATTTATTAAAACATGTAACGATCTAGTTTTTTGAAACTGTAAATTAAAGTTACCGTTCTTATTCTCCCAATCTAAGGGTGTCAGAGAGGGTCCTTAGGTTCTAAAGCTTTAAATTGTGAATTTCGAATAGGATATCGTAAATTTACACCACCACCACCTCTCTTTAAGAGTTTGGGAAGCTTTGTACCCGGTCCACAAAAATGAAACCCGGTTCGTTAAACAGTTAAGGAACTTCATTTATGAAGGCCCGGATTGTTCACCTCGTATTAAGGCTACAGGAAAGTAAGGTTACTCATAAGTACGTGATCAGTAAGCGTTTATTCGCTTGTCGGTAAATGTATTGTCCCTAGTATAGTTACTCAACGGATAGAAAATTTACAGAACACTCTCACTATCAAGTAAAGTGTCCAGCAACTACTTATCGAACAGAGCGCATGCGTATAAATTTTTCTTGGTTATGTCACTGCCATTTAATGGTTCGTCGCTCGTTCAGTTCGTTAATATGTTTCTTTTTTCACTATTTGTCAAGATGGACACAAATCGATTTTTTTCATATGAACAGAATATGAATAAATTAAAGGAAATAGATGAGTTGACTGAAATTCTAGAGTTTCATGAAATGTTTAGAGCACGGTGACTATATACTACGAGAAACAGAAGATAAGAACATTGTAAATATTGATGATATGGACCCGATGTAGGTTATCTCCGAAAACAATGTTACAAGATACAAATGCCTCGTAAGGCTTTGTCTGGCTCAAATGGGAATTGTTCCCTTACCAGAAAATCATGGATAATGTGGAGTTACTGGTACTATACTTAGGTAGATGTTTTGTTTAGGTCCACTTTTTTCAAGTAAATTTACTGAACGAGTAGTTACCGTTTAGTTTACTTGAAGATGAATAAACCAGCCCTAGGACATGTAACGGTTTACTTTTTTGAAACAGTGAATTAAAGTTCATGTCCCTCGTTTTGTGGTGCGAGAGTGCGCCCACAGGGGTAAAACCCCTTAATATCAGCAATTCATTATAACTTTCTTATTAACTGACATAAAGTGAGAGATAGAGAGAGAGGTAGTAGGAAACCGAAAAATTACTTAAAAAGTAACAGGAAAGCTTCAAGGTGTTTTCGTAAAGAAAAGAGAGGTTTTGACAAGATATTTTTTCTCACTTTTCGAAAATTGTTAATGACGTGGGAATCTATCTGGTTAAATTCATCAGAAACCGTTCCTGTTCTAATTCAATACGTCTAATTCTGCACCAATAGAGCCTTACCTTTATGAAGAAATCCAGTTCAACCTGAGTGACATTCTTATTGTTTTCCTCCAACCTAGCCGTCATCTGGAAGGAATACAGCAACTTGTGCTTTTCGAATATTCCCGTACATCCGTAATCGTAAACGTTTTTTGTCAGCATCCCGACGATGTTCTGCAGACGCTTCTGCAATAGAGTATGAGGCAATGCCTTCCTGAGCGAGTAAGCGAACACGTCCAGATAGGAAGCCAACGAGAACTGGTACATGCTGTTCACTGCGGCCATATCAGCCAAGACGAAGAACAATATGGCTCCGCGCCTCGCGACCGATCTGTACCCGTCCCTCAGCTTATCGATGTCGATTGAAGTGGTGGCGGCCAGGGCTAGTTTATCGGTCACCTCGGCCGCCTTGCTCTTAGTGTTCTCCAAAGTGTTCACCAGTTCGACGTTGTCCAGCATGTTCCCCTGGGTTGTCGACAGTTCCCTCAGCAGGGAATCCTCCAACGTTTGCAGCAGCTGTTTGTTCTCGCTGGTCTCCGCGATCAGCATCTCCCTCTGCTCCTCCAGGTCCGGTCTTTCGTTCCTCACTACGACGCTCAACAGTTGGTCCTCCAGACCAGAGAGCGTCACTGTATAGTTGATGACTACGGCGAGGGCGTACGCCGAAGGGTTGAAGATCGGATTGGCGAACTTCGTCGTCATGTACATTCGAAAGTTCGGATCCCAGTCGACCTCTTTGTCGCCTAATACGACGAACACCCTTCCGGCGACGTTCTTCAGGTTCTTCTGGATGACGTTCTCCGCCACCGGGTCGATGTAATCGTCGACGTCTTGGAACAGCACGGGCGAACCGTACTTGATGGCCATGTCGAGGTATTTGAGGAAGTCCGAATCGGTGAAGCTTAAAATTTTCAAATTGTTCTTCTCCTCCCTCTTCTTGATCCAGTTGATGGCTTGCTGCTGGGGGTCGACGCAAAGCGGGAACCTAGACGAACTCAACGTGAGGATCCCGTTCTGCACCGACAGGTCGTCAGGGGGCAGGTTCTGGGATGTCCAAGTGCTGATCTCGACGTCGGTGGTCAAGTGCGGCACGATCCTGAACGGCGAAGCGATAGGAATCCCCTTCTGCAACACGTCCTTTTCCCAATTGTCGTACAGCATCTCCTGCCTGAACTCGTAAGTGAAAGGTCCGCAGTAAGCGAGGAAACCGGCGCACAGTAAACAGTTCCCGACCAAACGTTCTTTGTCTATGTACAGCTGATTAAGGTCTTCGGTCCACCTCATCTGTTCCGAACTAAGACCCGAGATGAGTTTGTCTGCCGCCTCCAAACGTCGCATCATTATGTCGGTCTCTTCTTGCAGTTCCCTTCTGGTCTTCATTGCGGCGGCGTATTTCTCGTTTAATTTCTGCAGATCGTTTTCCAACCGAGCTATATCTTTATATAATTTTTCCAAGAACTTTTTGGCGTTGTTGTAATCCGTCTCCAACTGCTCGACTCGGTCCTTCTTCGGTTTGACCTCCCTGTATACGGCGCAGTATCCCAACACCGCCTGGACGAACTTCAAAAGGCCGTACCCGGCCTTGCTGATGGAGGCCATCTCGTCGAGTTTGGAAGATTTCTTCATGTGAGCCTTGACGGCGGTCACTTGCTTCCAAGTGATGGCGTCGCAGTTCATCTCCTGTAGGTTCTTCAAGAAGTTCGTGTCCGCCATCATCCCCTTCGCGCTCTTCCACGAAATATCCTTGTACCCTCTTACTATCAGCACGCATTCGCAGACCACTTGCACCGCCTCCGGTGGCGTGGCGAAAGATCGGATCTCTGTGATGTCAGACTTGTCGAGGTCCTCCAGGGCCAACCTGGCCGCTTCCAGGGCGGGTAACGCCTCGGCCAGGGCCGCCTCGGCGTCGGCCTGTTCGATACTGATAATCCTCGCTTGTTCTTCTATCTCGGTACTTTTCAGCGAGGCGATTTCTTTCTTCTCGGTGGTCTTCTTCGTGCCGGCGTCTATCTCCTTCAGCATCGCCTCGCACTCCTCCGTCGCTTGGGTGACCCTGATCTTCTGCTTGGCGAGTTTCTTGTTGAGGATGTCCAGCTCCTTGCTCGCCTCGGCGATCTTCTGGAGACCGCTTTTCAGCCTCTCGCACTGGGCGTTGTTGTAGTTGGTCTTGTCGTCGAGAAGCCGCAGGTAAGACTGTATGAAATCCAGGTAGTGCTTAGGTGTGACGAAGTTCTTTCTCCTCAATTTCGTGTAGTAGTCGAGAGTGTACTGGATGACGGAGTTGTGCACGTGCACGACGTGCTCTATTATCGGTTCACGGAACTGCTCCGGGATCTTCGGGTTCTCCTTGAGGAAGACGGACGCGACAGCCACGAGCGCCTGGAGCGGCCACGGGAATATCCAGTCGATGGTGGTGTTGTTGACCAAGCCCGGAAAGTTCCTGCAACGTTTACTGAGAATATCCCCCGAGGGAGACATCGACAGTACGACGTGTAAATTGTCCTGGCACTGCTGGATGAAATAGTGCCAGACGCTGTCTTTGGCGACGCCGAAACCCGCCTTCTCCGCCGCCACCCTACACTGACCGATGATCTGATCTTTATCGTCGTCGGTGAACAACGAGGGGATGTACCCGATCATCAAGATGTTGTTGATGAACTCTAGGAATCCTTCTTCCACGATGTTACCTGCAGTGAAGTAAAACACCGTCGGTTTCCTATCGACGCCCAATTGAATGTACAACTTCTTCAGGTCCTCTTTGAACATGGTCTCGTTGTAACCCCTGCACAGCGTTATTTCGAAAATTTCGCAACCGGCGGTGAAGCTCGCCAAATAAGTGAAGCTCCTTTTGCCGCAACCCCCTACGCCTACGAGCATCACGTGGCCCTTCTGCATCCTCAGGCCCCTATGGATCCTGGTTAAGTGTTCGAGGGCATCGTTGAACAGGACGATGTTCATCTTGGACTTGCGCTCGTTGTATATCTCCAGGAGCTCTTGGAACAGGAAGTATATCGCCTCGTAATCGAGCAGGTCCTCGTAGAAACGTGGTTCATCTTCGTTCGAAGCGTTGCGGTAGTCACCGAACAGTATGGGGTTCCTCATGGAGTACTGGACTATGTCTACCGCAAGCTCGAAGGCTTCTTCCTAGTGGCAGAGACGAAGAATATTAGGAATTATGTTAAATATTGCCCTAAATGGAATGATAACACGGAAATGATCCGGTGAACTAATCGATCACAATTCATCGAAATTCAATTTTTCGAAAAAAAAAATTGTTCATCGGCATTCGACCAATCGAGCACTCAGTTCACCGAACACTCTACAGGTACCGTAAAACGAACTTCCTACACGCTACGGCGGAATAGTACATAACGTATCAAACCCGAGAAATAGGTATGACTGTTTCTCTAGTGTGCAACACCAGTTGTGGCCGGAAACATATCTGTGGGTTAGTTTAGATCGTTTGGTTTTTTCTCCCTTCGAAAGAGAAGGTTAGATCGTTTGGTTTTGTGATTTTTTTCACGAAATTGGGCGCAAAATTTGAAGATATTTTGGTTTTGAACAATCTGGAAACTTTTGGACCTATCTGGAATAATATTTTAATTTTATTATAACGGTAGCAGATGAAATTTGATATAAAAAGATAAAACCTCTACTGCAGAGTGCTGCTGAGATATGAACGAGCGGATAAGGTCAGGAAGTAAGGTAGTTATGGTAGACAGGTATGCAATAAAGTAAATTAGAACAAGGATATTTTAAACTGCTTCATGATTAAAGTAACATGTGATGTCATCTAAACAAATTTAGTAATGTATAAAAGGTCCAGGATTATTTCGATAAATCAATACATCTAGTATGCTGACGAAACAAAATGCGGTGTTTAACTTCCTTATTCCTTGACGCTCTCTATTGAGAACTTGCTTTGTTTGACCCGCCTTCGTTCAACGACCGACCTGTAGATTTATGCCCTACTAATCTATCCCTAATGCTGAGTACTACAAGCCCTACAAGTACTACAGTCCAACACCTTTATTCATTTAATAATTAATAGTTAGAGTGACTTTGATAAACCGAAGTGCTAGGGAGAAACGCAACGTTTGACGGCTTGTCCAACTACAATGCATCATTTTCGTTCATTCTTAAACGTTCGTTTACTAAAATTCTCTCCAAGGATGAACCGCATTTTGAAGATTGTTTTATTAAATGAAATGTATTTCGATGAATGTTTTTGATGACTTTCGATCCAAAAAAACCCAGCATCAGACAGCTTGGACCTATGTCTCTAGGGTTTGCCTAATGTTAAAAAACCTATCAAGAAGGTCAAGAACCTCGTCGGAAGTTTTACATCATGAATCACCCACGAAAGATGTTTGCATCAAAACAACAGAAATGTAATAAACTTTAGAGCGGGATATGTCTCGCCTTTATCAGGACAGAACTAAGGAGTTTGATATGAACTGCTATTAATAAGTTTCCATAAAAAAACTTATGTTAAGAGTCCATAAAAAATTGAATCCACAGAATAGATTGATTTTTCATAAAAAATGGAAAGCGGTTCATGTACGGTTTTCAGTCTAAATATACAGTATACAGGCCGCAACGTGTTTCAGCTCTTATAATTCTGCTTTTTGACTTCCTCGCGGTTGTAAGAGGGAGAAAGTATGAGAAAGACAAAGAGAAAGAATGTTAATGTTAGTAAGTAATTTTTGAATGAATTTCATTAAATCTAATCAATTTATTAGTCTTCCATTTTTGTTACAGTGGAATAAAATATTTTTATCTACTTTGCGTTACTAATGATCTCATTATTACACAGAAAGTAGTGTAATAATATCCATGTTATTACACCACTTTTGGTAACTTTTAATTTTGTTAGATTGATACATCAGCCTGTCACGTAGACGTGCGTAGACGTCAAGGTTAAATTATTAGTATTTCAATAAATTTCTTGAGCAGCTTTGCGTATTTCTGGGAGTGTACGGGTCAATTCTACATTTTTGTCATCCATTTCGCGCACGTAAGTAAGTAGTTATTGAATTTGTCTTAGGACTACTAGATTTTCAAATTTAAATACGAAACGTTAATGTCAGTGACGTCAGTGTAACCAACCCACGCAAAATTCCCTAGTGTAATACGAAAACTTGAACAGCCAAAATTTAATGAATGAATAGAGCAAAGTAGATAAAATAGTATATTACACTCGTTTAATAAGACGTATTGTCACATTCGTTCTATTAAAACTCTCGTGTGACAACACTCCGTCTTATTAAACTAGTATAATAATATTTGTCCACATTTGGATAAAATAATGGTTAATACGGTTCATAAGTGTGAATTAAAGTCCAATAATAATCTGATTGTGAATAAAATATTTTTATTATGTAATGTTGTGTTTTTTTTGGAAATATTTATCAAAATGTCTTGTAGGTGTAGTGCTAAATGCAATTTTAAGTATCGTTGGTGTATCAGTTACAGTTACATGTGTTGCAGATTATATAACACTGCACTGTAAAGTGGAAGAGTGAGAGGGAACGATGTGTCACGGGCACGCCTTCGGCGTTTCTATTGGCGTCCTAGATTTTATTATATTTCTATGATCAATACCCAAATCTTGGTGTAACCTTGGTAATACCTTAACTAACATCTTGGTGTAACAAAAAAGCGATTACCTTGGGTTCGTCCGGCGTAAACACGAAATCATCGTCGTCAATCTTCGGTGCCTCCTTCGCCACGGCCTGATCCATCATGAAGTACTTCTTGATCTGCTCGTGGATGTTCTTGTTCATGAACTCCTGATCGTCTTCGTTTATCAGTCTGTCGCAGATCACCCTCATGAACTCGTTCCTCCACACCCTAACGATCTGATGTACGGCCGTGAAGAATCTGGGCGTCGTCATGCACATGCCGGCCGTTACTCTGGAGAAATCCCTCATGTTGAAGATGTAATGGAACTTACTCGGCGTCGGCGGGAGATTCTGTATCAAGATCTGGTACAGGTTCAGGGTCATCGCGATCAACCTGTCGGCGACTTGGACCTCCTCCTTGAACGTCGACAGGTGTCCGCTCAGGATCGAGGTGTAGATGTGGCTCAACGTTTCGGTCGTGGGAAAGACGAGATTGATGACGGTGAACATCGACATGAACCTCGGATCTACCTCGTTCCTTCCGCCGCCTGCCACGCCCATCGCGGCGAAATACGAGATGTCCTTCAACAGTTTCCAGGAGAGGTCCTTGCCCCTGTCGTAGAACCCGCCCTTCTCGAACAGCAGCTTGAGCAGCGCGATGGGCTGCTGGGTGCCGTATTCGTCGACTTGGGGCATGTTCATGTCGTCAATGAAGCACACCAGTTTCTTCCCCATCGGCGGGCCGTAGATCTCTTTCGTGCGTTTCTCTACCGAGGACTCGAGGTTCATCTGTACGTCCATCGACGAAGTTCTGGACGAAAAGTTTATGTTCAGGATTATGTACACCTCCGAGTCCAGATTCCTCAGGAAGTCTTGGATGATCGCGCTTTTAGACGTCCCAGTCTCGCCGATCAACACGATGGGTTTCTTCATCGCGTTCATCAGTTGCAGCATGTAAGTAACGCGTACCGTGTCGACGGTAGGTACTAGGATGTCGGCGAAACGTTTGGTACTGTCGTAGGTGAATTCCGGTACCAACCAATCCCAGGCGACCCACTGTCTGGCTTTGATGTCCAGGAAGTAATCGTAGAAGTGAGGGAAGCACGAAGGGATTTGAACGATGTTCGCTCTGTTCTCGTTGGTGTCGTCCATCGGCAGGAAGGAGAGCTGGGATTTCATGTACTCGTCGAAATCGTCCCTGCTGGTGCCAACTAACGCGGCTCCGACAGAGTTGTACAGGCTGGTCACGAATACAGCCGTGAGTAGGTCCGGACTGAAATCCTCCCTGGGCGTGTCGTCCACGGGTTGCGGGTATATAGCGTCGATCATGCAGCACAGTTGCGTGATCATGTTGAGGCCCGTTTGGGGGATCACCGTTTTCAAGGGAGGCACCTGCTTGGTACCGATGGTACCTTCCAGCACGTAAGCCATCAGGTCCGGCACGTACTTCTCGTACAGCTCCTGGAAGTTATCGCGCTCCTCTTCGTTCCGTCGGGTCTTCACCCATCTGTCCCAGAACGGTTGGAAGCCCAAATTCTTGGGATCGACGTACACCATACCCGCCCTGGAGACGGTCGCCGGCGAGGCGTACTGGAGATCACCGACCTAGTGGAAAAAAGGTTGTATAGATTCACGTTAGAAATATTACGGATTCAGGGAAAATTTAAATTCAGGACAGCAGCTAGTGAAACTCCAACTTTCGTTACTTAGTTCAGGGAAGTGCAGTTGTATAAAGTGGAGTAAAGATCGATATCAGCTGACAAACGATTAAGGGCGGTATTCACAGTAGTTCCTTAAATAAAGTGTTCCTTGAGAAATAAGAGTGACTACTAATGACGAGTTTTGTAAAGATATTCAATGCGCGGCAGAATCGTTTTTTAAGGCAGCCGTTGTAAGGTAATTGATGTTGCAACACGGTCTGATAGAACCTAGAACCTAGAACACACAGTTGGACTGGCTATGATTATGTCTTATATTTCATTATAACGTCACCGTTTCCTGCTAGGCCTAATCTATGGTTTTTCGAATAGAGTTTATCGAGTACTTACGATTAGTCGAATTAAAAAAGTAGTTAGAAATAGGCCTGCGGTGAATAAAGGAAGACACTTTCACTTCTCAGATTCTCAGAGAGAATACTTGTCAATGGTGCCAACTGTGTATAATTGTTGGTTAGTAAACCACCTGTTAACTATTGACAATACAACGCATCTCGAGATAATCTCAGTTCAACTTTAACTAACGGTTCAACTACGCTGAAGGTTAACTCATGGCGATACAACCGGCCCTCAATGTCAAAGCCTTGTTACGTATGTCATTAATGGAAAAGTACATAAAATAGAAGATCAATCGCTTGTCAACGCATTGTAAGCTTATATCGAACTCAACAGGACTTTATACAACTGGATCGTAAATTCTTACCATTGAATTGATTGCATTTCGTTGGAAGGTTTTAAACATCAATCACCCATGAAATATGTTTGTATCAATACCTGAATTCACCCATTGATGTCACTATAAAGGTTACACCTACATGTATTTATACTCAGTGTGGTGTTTTACGTAATGGCTGCACAAATTACGCTCACGTAATCGATTAAAGGTTACGATCACGCGATCGTAACCTTTGGGCTTCCCAAGTCGTTCCCAAAGGTTTCAGGTCAACTGACTAACGGTTTAACTACGCTAAAGGTTAACTCATGACGATACAACCTGCCCTCAATGTCAAAGCTTTGTTATGTATGTCGTTAATAGAAAAGTACCCAAAATAGAAGTTTAATCGCTTGTCAAGGCATTGTCAGCTGATATCGAACTTAACAGGACTTTATACAACTAGATCATAAATTCTTGCAATTGAATTGATTGCATTTCGTCGGAAGCTTTTACATCATCAATCACCCATGAAATATGTTTGTATCAATACCTGAATTCACCCATTGGTGTCACCATAAAGGTTACACTCAGTGTGGTGTTTTATGTAATGGCTGCACAAACCATCCCTACACCCGATCACGTGATCGCAACATTTTGTGGGTTGTTTCAACCTATCTCTCAAAGGTTTCAGGTCAACTGAAATCAGGTCTCTAATCATTCCGGATCGCTAATATTTATAACACTGAATCTTTAGGTGCTACCTTTCCTCCACTAACCTCGAATAACAGAGCGCAGACGGGCGTCTGCAACCTGATCCGTTCGCCGTTCGCCAACGTCAAGAGCTTGTTGTCGTCCATCACGGAGTTCATGTTCTCGATCCACAAGGCGTCGACGTCTCCGTCGAACAATATGTAACGCCGCTCCTGTTTCTCGGTCGCCTTGTTCATCTCCCTGAAAATGTTCGACAGGAGCCCGTCGGTCCAGTCGCGCGTCACCGGGTCTAGGATGCCGTACAGCTCGATGACGGAGCACGCCTTCGGGTTGAGCGTGTGGATCTTGGTGGGGTAGCCGAGGATGGTCTGCGCCCTCGCCAACGTGTGTATCACCACGGACTTGCCGCCGCCGGTCGGTCCGACGATCATCGTCGAGTGCCTGGTCATCATCGTCTCGTACATCTGCACGACCTTGTCGACCTGTTGCGGTAGGATGATGTAGTTGTGCATCTGGAACGCTTTCTCGACTGCGGCGTTGAAATCCGGATAGCCCACCCTCGGGCAGTCCATGCCGGGGAACAGGTCCTGGATGAGTCCGAGGAACAACGGCACGTCCTCGTACACGAACTTCGGATGGTTCATGTCCCTTAGCGCTCTCATGAGGACGAGGGCTTCCTTTATGTCGGGCGAGGCTCTCTTCAGCACGCCCGCCATCCTCAGTACGGCGTTCAACGCTCTCAAGCCCCAATCGTAGTGGAACTGCTTGGACAACTGCTCGCTGGCCAGTTTATACAGCACCGTCATCTTCTTCGCGAGCACCTTCGCCTCGAGGAATCCGTCGGAGAACAGCGATATCAGACATATCATCTCCATGTCGGGCACTATGCACACGACCGGCCTGAAGAGCGCCTTCACCGATTCCGGCAGCTCGGTCCTACCGGCGTAGCCGGGGTTCATCGTGATGAAGATCCCGACCTTCGAGTCGAGCACTATCTCGACCCCCTCGAACGTGAACTTCTCGAGTTTCATCATCAGCGCGCTCCGGATCGTCTGGAGCTGCGTCGATATGACTGACAGGACCGATATGTCGATGCGGTTGAACTCGTCGAAGCAGCCCCAGGCGCCGCACTGGGCGAGACCGGCGAGCGTCGTGCCGATCGCCTTGTAGTCCATGCCCTCGCCGCAATTCGTGACGATGCAGAGGAGGGCGAGCGCCTTGGCGAGGTCCTTGACCGTCTCCGTCTTGCCGGTGCCGGCGGGTCCGGCGGGCGCGCCCCCCATGTGCATTATCAGGGCCTGCGTGACGGTCAGGTAGATGCGGTCGGTGAGCGGCGTGATGACGAGTCGCCCGTTCAGGCCCATGTACTCGTAGCCGTACTCGAAGGAGCCGGTGCATTGCGTCACCCACAGGTTGTCGAGCTTGTTCACCCAGTAGAACCGCAGCTGGCTCTCCCACTCGAACTCGTGGACCTCGGTGATGCTGTCGCGTACGAAGCCCTCGATGATGTCCCGCGCGTGCACCTCGATGATCGCTATCGTCCTGAACTTCGTCCTGTCGTTCGCCGTCAGCTCGGCACGCACGGTGATCACTATCTGCTCGAGTTGGGAGTTGAGCGTCTCGAGGTACTGCTTCATCGCGTTCCTGTTACCCTTCTGGATCTTCACGAAGACGTTCTCCACTTCTGCCGTCCACCACACCTGGCTGCCGGCCAGGCAAACCATGCCCTGGTACTCCAACATCCATTGGGCCCTCGGCCTACGGGAGACAACGGGGTTATTCCGTAAGCTACATCTTAAGAATAATAGGTACTGGTGTCCTTTAATGGAACTTATGTTCATCATTGCGGCAAAACATGACGGACGCTATCCCGTTTAGTTGTAGTTGTACGTGTTCTACAGAAATTTGCTTTAATTTACACAAAATATGACAACGTTGAAGTACCACAAATCGAATCTTTGACATTCTATCCGCTGATGTTCTTTATAGGAACTTATGTTGACTTAAGCAGAATATGACTGGGCACAAGAAACATAAGGCGCACCAATAGGAAACCAGCCTGATTAGTGGTAGTCCGTCTTCTACAGTATTTGACTTTCATTTAGAAAAATATGACACGCAAAAAACATGTTATGAAACAATGTTCTCGCCAAAGGAAAAAATCTTCTAAAGCATAATACTAAACATTGCCCTATACGGAGCGGAACTATGGCCAGTGACAACGAAAATACGAAATAGAATAAGAACAGTCGAATTAGACTTCATTGATGGGAGTAATGCACAATGACAAATAAATTGGAAAACAGAACACTGCAATGGTACTGTCATGCCAAAATTATGTCAGAATACAGGTGCCCAAAAAGTGTGTTGGAATGGGAGCCACAAGGGAGAAGGCAGAAAGTAAATTCAGCTCTAAAATGGAAAACATATATAGATAATGCGAAGATAGATTGAGACCTCGAGGTTGGTGATTGGGAAGTAAAAGAGCTGTTAAGGGCCAAGGCGGCAAACTCATAATGGGAAAGTATCGAACAAAAATAAGAAACATGACTTGACTAAAGGGGCTAATGGTGCATCTTCTGGGCACTATTCCGATTAGTTGTTCTACGGGATCTTCTATTAATTTAGACAAAGTATGACATGGTTAAAGTAGCACAAGTTGTGTGTTTACGATTATATCCGCTGATGTCTTGTACAGGAACTTATGACGATTGAGGCAAAACATAACTTGGCAATATTGCCAGAAGGCGCATAGCTAAGGCACTAACCCGGTTATTTTGTAATGAAGCATATTTTTGAGAGTTGAGGGTAGACCACATACCGTACAGTTAATCGCGAAATCAAACCTATCTCAGATATATGGCGGCCGATGAGGCAATGTTCAATCTACCATTGCTTAAGTATCCAGATGATACTCGAGTAGGCAAATTTCCCCATCATATCGTTCTGTACCTGAGTTAATCCAAGGTGAGAACCAATACTTGCTTGTGACAAGCCGTACGATATTCGTATTTATCCGTTGTTGACTGTTATCTGTTTCCGTCCTACCGACCGATATATGTAATTGTCTGATTGTGAACGTACCGCCGTTATATGTAAACCGACCGAACTATTTGTTATCTGTTACGTAACCATCCGTAAACTGTGATTGTCACCGCCGCTAGATTTAAGACCGTCCGAATTTTGTCTTATATGTAAGTGTGAACGTACCGCCGCTATATTTGTCATCTGTTACGTAACCGTCCGTAAACTGTGATTGTCACCGCCGCTAGATTTAAGACCGCCCGAATTCTTTGTTACATGTAACTGTGATCGTTCCGCCGTTAGACTAAGCCGCCCGAACTCTATGTTACCTGTAAGTGTTACGTAATTGTCCGGTACCGACCGCTCGTTATAACTGATCTGTTGTTGATCGTCTATTATCTTCATTCCGTATGTCAAACCGTTGACTGTGAAAGTATCAGTCAGAACACGCACTTTTAGGGAACTAACCCTATTAGTTGCAGTTGAAGATTTACAAGATCTTATTTTAATCTACACAAAATATGATACATTAATTGGCACTTTCATTTGGCACACATTTATTGCAAGGAATATATCTACCATGATAAGTTACCACAGAAGGCTTTTGACTAGACTGAGCAGTGTCAATATTTGTGATCGCTTTATTCCATTTTAATTTATGTTTGCCAATGGATAGATTTTAGGTCTGAAGATGGTGTAAAACCGAAACCGGTCACCTCAATAAAGGTAAAAGGTTCCTAAAGTGGTGTAGAATTTATTTCCCTTTGACTTACAAACATGCAACGCCACTTTAAGATCCTGGAGGATCTCCACCAAAATATGACACGGTTAAAGTAGGTACCGCAAGTTGTATAGTTAAGATTCTATCCACTGATGCCATTTTACAGGAACTTATGCTGATTCGAGCAAGAGATGACTTGTGAAATTACCAAAAGTTCTACTTTTAGGATACTAACCCACTTGGTTGTAAGTTTGATATAAGATACTGTTGTCTTCTACAGGATCTTATGTTAATTCATGCAAAAGAAGACACAGTGAAAGTACCGGAATCTATAGCATTGATGTCCGTTACATGAAGTTATATTAGTTCAGGCAGTAGATGAAAAGTGCTGGAAATTGTAAATACAATATGTTCCAAAAATCTAAAAACCAAAATCATCGTATATAAAAATGCTTCCTAGAGGAGATAGTGCCTTTCCTAAAGAGCTACTCACTTCTTTTTTTCAAGTATCTTCTAAACGACACATTGATTGATTTTGAAACTTGGCACATTTCATGAAGTTTAAATGGTAAATCTTTTAGCGTAAATATAACCGCAGCCATTTTGTCTGGGAACACTGGCCGACGTGTTACAGCTCATAAATTTTATTTTTGACTTTTCCCCTTTTGAATTAAAAAGATTTGACATTTTTTTTATACTTAATTGGACAAAAACGAAATGAGGCACTCTGAGAATGACCAAGAGGGGAAGCATAGCTTTATATGTATGATGTTATATATCATTAGTTACTAATGATATATCCGGCTCATGCGTTTTTTCGACGTTAATACCTCTCACCGATCCAGCCAGCAATCGCCACCCCTGGAGCAGGTAACCGACAATACAAACAATTGTAACACGAGTTGCCACCAAACGGCTAGCGCGGCACGATAATTGGCCGTCCATTTGGTTCGTTTTTTCGATGTTAATACCTCTCACCGATCCAGCGCTCCGAGCGAAACCCGTGATAAGAAAGATATGTTTCCAAAAAATAATTTAGTGTAATAGCTAGATTAAATTAGATTAGAATAATTACATTGATTTAAATTTGTGTTAGGATTTTGTCATTATTTATGTGACGTTGCTAACATTATTCATTTGTTTGTAGGTATTCCCGAAGGAAATTACTGCCTTCTTACCTTCGTATTTTTCCGTAGTAATAAATCGCGCTCTTCGTGATGAACCTATTGGTGCGCCTCATTTCCTTCAACACGTCGTTCATCCAGTCCTCGACTTTCCCCTCGATGATCACCGGGTTCCTATATTCCATGACCTCACCTTCCGACGATACCATAGCGGTCGCTATGACCCGCTCGTAGCTGTCGGTGCCGAACCTGAGCGACTTGATGTTGTCGAACATTTTGATCATGTGCTCCTGCACGACGTTGTAGTCGCTGCTGCCCAGGATCGAGAGCAGCTCCTCGGTGGAGATGAAGTAGAACCGAGGGAAGCGCCTCCGTTTCGTGTCGAGGTAATCGTTGAGCGACTTCTGGCACTTGTCGAGGCCGAGGCCGAGCGTGAGGAACTCCTCGAGCCTGCCGGTCGCCGTGCAGCACTTGAGCACGTTCGGCGTCTTCGCCGTCTCGAGCATGATCCTCTTGAAGGCCTTGTCGATGTCGTCGAACTTCTTCGCCTCCTCCGGCAGCTGGGCCCTTATGTCGCCGCCGACGAAGATGCCCTCTAGGTACAGCCACTTCCGCTGAACCGACAGCCACTCGTCGATCACCTCGCCGATGTTCGCCAACGTCTTCTCCCACTTCTGCACCTGCGGCAGGAACGGCCCGACGAACTGCGAGCCCGCCATGCTCTGCAGGTTCATCGAGTTGTCGTCGAGGATCTGCGTTATCTCCTCCGTCGAGCCGATGATGTAGCCGCGGTCCTCGGTGCCCTTCAGGTGCTTGACGACGATGAACGAGATCGTCGCCCAGTTGTCGCAGATCTCCTGCACGCCCTTCTCGATCGCCAGCTCCTTGACGGCGTGTGCGATGATCTCCTCGGCGATGTCCTGGAACCTGTAAAAAGCATCACACACATTATTCCTTATTACGTAACGTTCGCCAACTCGTAAGTGTAACATGGACCCGAAAACTGCAAACTGTGGGTAACAATGATGCACTCATTGTCTGAGGTTAAGGTCCGAGGTCTGTCACTGGGAGCGACGCAGCAAAAGTCGTGATTGCATTAATTAATTAATTAGTTCACGAAGGCAGACCTTGCCACGTAACGAGGATAGTCATATATGTTCAGTAAAGAAATTTTGACCAATTAGAATTTTGGAGGGAAAATTTCGTTCGAGTTTTGGGGACCGAGAGAAAGAGGGCACAAGGGCTCCTGGAGAGAAGAAATCGTAGATCGTAGAAACCCGGTGGAGAACCAGGTTGTCGTGCAGTTGAGTTTTGGGTAAGGCATTCATTTTAGTTGGGAAGGTCTGGGACCTAAAAGAAGTTAAAATTATTTCTTTTTTCGCCTGGGGCAAAGTGTAGAGCCTTTTGAGATATTACGAGGAAGTCGTAATTTTGGAAGTTTTGAAGCTTAGACGTGGGAGTAGTAATTTTGTATTTTTCAACTTCAGAGAAATTTTCCTTTGGGAGTTTTCAATTTCAAACGTAAGAGTAGTGATTGTTGTTAACTCCACCTCAACTTCAATCAATCTCACCCAAAAGTAATATCGGTACCTATACCTTGATCAGTGGGTCGATTCGCTTTAACCAAAAAGGGCGATAATTACATTCTTCTTCTTCTAGTATTCTCCAATCCATTTTTGGATGTAGGCCTTCGCTTTTTCCTTCCAACCTTCTCTATTTTGCGTTACTCTCTTCCAGACTAATCTAACGTGTCTCTTTATGTTATCTATTCATCACAACTGGAGTGCTAATGGATGAGTGATGCGCAACTCAAAGCCTATCTGAACCAAATGTCAACCTCACTCTCAGATCAGTACGAAGATGCCAGAACTCATGACGGAAAGACATGAGGAGATGGTTTGATCGCTCATCTATAGAGATATTTCGTGCTCCAATTTCCAAAACAATAATTGTCATTTGGATCGCCAACCTTCTTATGGAGAAGGCGTGAATAGAGGAAGAACATATTGTCGCGATACGGCCCCAATTAGCGCAACTAGGTCAATGTCTAAGTTAAATCAGCACGGAGGTGACCTAGACACAAGAACAATACGTGACTCGAGGACAGGCAACGGAGCACGTTCATAAACATTTCTTAAGTATTTATACCAGATCCATCAAATCGATGGGGGATCAGTCTTCCAGTACCCCGTCACGCTGCCATTCCAAGGGTCCGTCCTATTCGCCATGACGCTCATTGGGAAAGCCTCGCACCTGCTACCTTTCCGCAAGACCACGTAAGCAACCACCAACTTTCAACCTTTTTTGTATTTCATTTTACGTTCGCCTTTTCTGACTCTCATTTGTAATGAATACTCTCTCCCCTGCATATAGGAAATAAACATTTTTAAATTCATCTACCATCTCTCTAACACCCCCAAACAGAGCACACCCTCTGGGCCCTAAAGCCCTCCGGCGTGTGACAATATACTATATCAGAAACTTGGTCAAAGAAAATTAGATCAATGAATAGCATAGAGGTCATTGAAATGTGGACGTTACAAACAGTATTAAGAATACCTTACGTTAACCATATCAGCAACGAAGAAGTCCTACGAAGAGCAAATGAAGATATACAATTTCTGGATCTCATCAAGAAATAAAAGGTAGCTTACTTGGGACATATTTTAAGAGAATTCCAATGCAAAATAAACAGATTTTAACGAGCAAAATAGAAGGTAAGAGAGGACAAGGTTGAAAGCAGTATTCTTGGCTCAGGGATGTTAGGAACTGATGTGGTGTCAGAGATGTTAAGACATTGTTCAGGAAAGCGAAAAAACATTCATTACATATTATCAACCAATAGACTTATATATAATTATACATTATAAAGAAGAAGACAAGACATGACATTACGTTCTGTGATTAGTACAGCTTATGATCGTACATGAGAGTGGACGGGAATTATCGTTTTGCAATACTAGAGATACCTTGCGAAATTCAGTTGTCTACACCAAGCTTCAACCACCTTTAAAAAACGCATCAATAATGACATCAATAAGTTGTTTATCGACAATTACGTCATGTGGACCTGAATCACATTTTTATGCTCCATAAAACGCCACTTCACTCGACAATTGCGAAAGTCACTTAAAGCGATATTCAATATAAAATAAACTTTTTCATCATTTAAAGCTACCAAAAATATTGTGTCTATCTAATTGGCAAATTGTCAGGTCTCGAAAGCTCGAGATTCCAACCCTTACCTGTGCAATTCCATCGAGAACATATTATCCAACGTGAACCTGTCCGGCGACATGTCGAACTCGATTCCGGTCTTCGCCATGAGCTGCTTCCAGTGCCTCTCCCTCAACGCCTCGTTCTTCAACGAGACCATGAGCGGTATCGAGTTCTGGAATTGCTTGATCTTCATCTCCAACGTCACCCCGACCGGCAGCGATTTGATCTCCTTCGACAGTTTCCGGAAGCTCTTCATGAAGCCGTCGATGCCGTCCTTGAGCGCTTGCGCGTTCAGGTTCGCCCACAGGGTCTTGCCCCACGTCTCCCTCGAGTACTTGAGGTTCTTGTAGAGCTTGTAGAGTACCTCCATGCCCTCGAAGTCGACTTTCGCCTTCAGGTAGTTGGAGTAGTCGGCGAGGGGTATGTCGAAGAGACGTTCCGCGTTCACCAGTTCGATCCTGCGCTCTTCTAATTTCTCGAACTCGACTTGGTAGTCTTCCATCAGCTTCACGCCTGAAACGAGAAGTGTGTTACACAGGTCGAACTATAAATGCACAGAACTTGAAAAGTTAGGTACAACAAAGCGACATTTTTTCACAGGATTTAACACGATTTACATTTAACATAGCCACATAAGTAGATGAACAAAGCTGTTTCTGGCAAAAAAATTCGATTCTTTTTTTTTAAAGAATTGATTTGAACCAATAGTACGAGAGCCGGCGACACTCGACCCTACGTCATCGGGAATTGAAATGAGACATACATATCGTATAGTACGCGTACAGACGAATACAAAACCGCAAGGTCTGCCAGAGAAATCCTGTGCAAAAGTTATTTAAATAATTTTTGAAAATTCGCAAAAATCGAAAAATTAACGTGATGTGGAATTGAATAAACAATTACATAGACTTGTAGGGTTCGACGAGCCCTTTAAGAAAATATTGGTCTGCCTATGGTTATCCCGTGCTTTACCCCGGTCTGCCGGGTGCAAAGGGGTGGTTTACAACAGTTGCCCCTACGTCATGCGGAATTGCAACAATTTATTTTCTAAAATAAAGCTCTGAATGTCCGTAACAAAATGCAACTGGTCTGCCTGGGAAATACTTGTGCTTTTATCAAGTCTGCCAGGTTCAAAAATTCCACTTTTGGCACGTTATCGAGGTCGAAAAATCGAACATTCCGCAATTGCGACTTCTTGCGAATTGCAGTCTAGATGAAAATGATGAGGACGTTTATGGACGTACCATTTACATTGTTTTTTAACGTTTTTTAAACAATTTTGCAAGAAATTTCTTTAATTTTGCAACTTTTAATGTACTGTAACGTTTATTTTTTAATTTATTTACACTAATACTATTTGTACACTAGACTAGACACTATTTAATTTATTTACACTATTACTAAACTAATTTATATAACACACTTAACTAATTAATTTATATCACACACTTAATCGTTAATTTATTTCACTTCAATCGCTCTCGCTTTCGCTATTTCGCTTGTTTACTCTCGCGGCTTCCGTCTAATAATAATAATCTCTCGTTCGCCGCGTCCACTTTTATAGCCCCCCATAATGGTTTCCCGAATTTACTCGATGATTCCAGGTCATTCCTTTCTCAAATATGTTTACGTAGAAAATGTCCAGATGGTCATAACTCACTTTCCTTAAATAATAATCCAGGAGTATTCATGTAGCTGTTTTTTTTTATAGAATTCAATTAAGCGTCGCGGTAATTCTTTTGAGGTAGCCGCCCAGGTCCGATACGAGTAAACACGTCTCGAGCTGTTTTCTTTGTGCATTACAGTACTTTTCCGTACGTTCATCCAAATAAATGTTCACATTTGATGTTTTGCATAATGATTTTAACGATGGGGAAGAGTATTTTTGTAATATACTACTTGCCCATAACATGCTTCTGAATGTACGATAAACAGGAAAAAGTGGGGGAAGAGCCAGGTGTGGTCTTTTCAGTTTCGATAGTGTTGTCTAGAGATGAATTCAATACCAAACCTTTATATTTTAACATGTTTTTAAACTTACACGCTACGGTGCGGGAGCCGTACTACGCATCCGCACTTATATGACAGGGACGAATTTATTTGTTTTGTTCCCTACTTTTTGCGTTTCTATTTGGTGAACAGTAAATTAAGAATTAAGCGTAGTTAGCTGGTGGTAGGATGATGTCAATATCGATTTTTGAACTTTGAAATTTTTATATTTTTTTTTTAGTGTCGTTATTATGTGTAAGAAGTAGTCTTTTAATTTGTGCTATTTTTAATATCATTATAATATTGTCAAATAAATTCTTTTTTTGTATAATTTTTATTGTGCTCAGTTATTATTTATCATTTTTTGAAAATAGCAACAAATCAAATTTCCAGTCGCTCTTCGATAATAATTATTGTAAATACGGTACATTACATTAAACGTACTTTCAAATCATTATGCAAAACATCCAAGGTAAACATTATATTTTATATGCGATTTTATTTATTTTGATGAACGTACGAAAAAGTACGTTAAAAGTTGCAAAATTAAAGAAATTTCTTGCAAAATTGTTTAAAAAACGTTAAAAAACAATATAAATGGTACGTCCATAAACGTCTTCATCATTTTCATCTAGACTGCAGTTTGCAAGAAGTCGCAATTGCGAAATGTTCGATTTTTCTACCTCGATAGCGTGCCAAAAGTGGAATTTTCGAACCTGGCAGATTTTATAAAAGCACAGGTATTTCCCAGGCAGACCAGTTCCATTTTGTTACGGACATTCAGAGCTATATTTAAAAAAAAATTGTTGCAATTCGTTGCAACAGTTGACGTAGGGGCAACTGTTGTAAACCACCCCTTTGCATCCGGCAGACCGGGGTAGAGCACGGAATAACCATAGGCAGACCTATATTTTCTTAAAGGGCTCGTCGAACCCTACAAGCCTATGTAATTGTTTATTCAATTCCACATCACGTTAATTTTTCGATTTTTGCGAATTTTCAAAAATTATTTGAATAACTTTTGCACAGGATTTCTCTGGCAAACCTTGCGGTTTTGTATTCGTCTGTACGCATACTACACGATTATGTTGTCTCATTTCAATTCCCGATGACGTAGGGTCGAGTGTCGCCGGCTCTTTTAGACTACAATGTTAACGCTTACCTTGGCATTTCTAGTGCAAGCTACTATTTTATTTTAAAGTAAAGATATTAGCACATGTTAGTCCCCAAATGGGTAAGGGATGAGGTTCTTGCGCAGCGTGTTAATGTCTGATTCGATATAAATGGCACCAATTTTTAGGTTGCATAGGTTTGCACATCACTTCTGGGGCCTTATATTACTTTATATTGCCTTATATTATATCGTAACGTTTATTCTAATTTATTTTTACAGTTCCTTACACTACCTAATTTATTTAGTTTATTCCTTAACTAATTAATTTATGTTAAACACTTAACGCGCTAATTTATTTGTACACTTATCGCTAGTCGGCTTATCACACTTTTTTACTCACGGCGGCTCCTAATCTACTCTACCTTCAACCGGACCGGCTCGTAATTTATATCCCTAATAATATCTTTTCGAGAAGCTTCCATGTTATTCTTTCTCTAATTGGACGTTCTCGACTATTCGAGAAGAGTTTTTATCATCGCACTTTAGCGAAGTGCTTCCCTTTGAAATGCGCTACTTGCGTCAGATAAGAAATAGCACGCATTACACTGATGTTTACATTTCGTGTCACAATATTTATTTGTTTAGTTTCTTGGGTAAAAGGGCCACCTAACTCAAATCGTTGATTTATTCTATTTTTCCTCATGATCTCTATTAAGTCAAATCCCTTGTGTCTCATGCATCGTAGTTAGCCGTTGTAGCTGGTAGTTACAATTATTAGTTACAGTCACAGGTAGTTACAGTTATTTATTAAGAGATAATTAAATAACCAGGAAATGTCTAGAAAAATATATCGGGTGTTTTTTTAAATTTCACCTCATAGTAGGCGGTGGATAGTGTTTGTGAATGCGCCTTACTAAAAAATGTCAAAATTGACATAACCTCACTATTTCAATAAAAATTGAAACTGCTCCAATCAGTTACTAGTGTCTTGAAAAAGACAGCTTGGCTCTATCAATTAGGCATAGATGAGTGAGCTGTCTTTTTCAAGACACTATTAACCGATTGGAGCAGTTTCAGCTTTTATTAAAAAAGTGAGGTTATGTCAATTTTGACATTTTTTTAGTAAGGCGCATTCACAAACACTATCCACCGCCTACTATGAGGTGAAATTTAAAAAAACACTCGATATGTTACAGTTGTTAATTCACATTCATGTATTATTCACGCTCGTATCCCATGTCACTATCTCTTCCCTAATTCCCTAAGATCGTTTATGCAACCGTTTATCGTTCTTAACATACCCTAACACACACATAAACGTAATCTAGCCCACACCAACACGCACTAACAAATTCTAACAATCCGTATCACACACTAGCACTCCAATACACCCTAAAGCAGGATAACAGACATTAACACACCCTAACACCCACTAAGGAATCCTAAGACACTCTATAACACACTCCCACACACTTACATACTCTAACCCACACTAACACACTTGGATACACTTTAACACTTCCAGACAAACACTAGCACACCCTAACACAGCATAACAATCCCTACCATACTCAAACACACACTAGCAAACTAACAAAAATTAACATACCCAAATGTAACCTGACGCACTCTATTACGCCCTAACACACTAACTACTAACTATTCTAGGTACTATCTTCTCCTAGCAAACACTGTTACGTGTCGATTTTGGGAGGTGTCGTAGTGTCTGGTCCGAATTACGGCAAACATAGTTGAACTGGAGTGTTGAAATTGTGTCTAATTGGGGTTTGATGTGTTGACTATAGTTGGTAAAAATCTGAAAGTGTTCCGTTTTACGGTTTGCCTGTAATTACAGTGTAAGTGAGTTTATGCACAGGTAGAAAATATTCGATATTTAGGTACAAACAATTTTTTGGGTTTCCTAGAGACATTTAAAGTTACGTCGTGCAAGATTTTCTATAAGAGTGGGGTTTACGTGCGGAGAGGGCAAAGATGACTTTTGATTGGTTAAGATATCGAGAGTGGTATTTGCATTAGGTACATTTTTAGGCACAGAGTTAAGCCGGGGCTTTGCGAGATGTGTGTTAGGATTTAACATGTGACAATTTGCTGGGTATTTCCATAATTTGAGGAAACCTAAAGTATAAGTTTGTGAAGTGTTAGTTTAGGTCTCTATAATTTGAGGAGAACTAACTTTTGTATTTGTGCATAAGTTGGTATCAGTTCGCGAAGGGTTAAGTTTGGAAGTGAGTTATGAGATCAGCCCTCTGTTGTCTGGTGACTATCCTCCTCAGACCAACCCTCTGAGCCTGGTAGCTGTTTACGTCTTTCTTTCAACGTAATAACAAAACATAATAAACTCTAACAAAATGTAACACACACTAACCCACAATAATACACACTGACACATACCAACACGCAGTAGCACACTAACAAACACTAAAATACCCGAACACATCCTAACGCACTTAAATACTCTAACACGTAATTACACTACCATGTAATCTATTTGTTATCGGTAAATGTCGTCTGGTTCGTTTAATTTGTGTTACCCTAGCTGCGGCCACCAAACCGTAAGTACCTATTTGGCACCCAAGCGTGACAATTCTTACACTGTACACTGCTGGTACTGGACTGAATGTCTTGATATCGACATGTCCGTATGTAACACATATTGTCGCGATGCAGCCCCAATTAGCGAAACTAGGTCACCGCCTAAGCTAATTCAGCACTGAGGTGACCTAGACCTAAGGACAATACGTGACTCGCGGATAGGCGGCCGGCATGCTTGTCAACAAACGAGAAGTATGTCTAGGGCGAGAGTTCGCCCTGTTCGACATGTCGTTCGTTGGGGAAACGTCGCGCCTGCTACCCTTCAGCAAGACCACGTAAGCAACCATCAACTTTCAACCTTTTTTACATTTCATTTTACATTCACCTTTTCTGACTCTCATTTGTAATGAGTACTCTCTCCCCTGCACGTAGGAAATAAACATTTTTAAATTCATCTACCTTCTCTCTACTTGACTACACCCCCCAACCAGAGCACTCCCTTTGGGCCCTAGGCACTCAGGCGTGTGACATGAAAGTCTACCGCAATGCTGACAGACCTTTCGAGAGATACCTCAGATACCTTAGACTTACCCATGTCCAAGTCGTCCCCGACGGTCCCCGGCCCCTCGCTGTTGTACTTCGCCAGAAATTTCGCGAGCGTCTTCCCGAATTCGTGGATCTCGGCCAGAGTCAACGCGGCGAACCTATCCTTGGTCGTCTCCAACGTCTGGTCCCTGTAAAGGGCCGACAGCATCAGCTCCTTCCACTCGGCCTCGAGCAGATGGGCGAGCGTCTCGTTCTCCGGCGGGAACGGGATCTTGTGCTGCGTCAGGATCGAGTACGTCTCTTGGTAGTTCAAGTAGTTCAGCTCGGAGGCGATGTTGTTCTTCTTGATCGTCTCGATCGCCTGCATGACCAGCTTGAAACGGCTCAGGCCCTTGACGTTCTGGCGCACCTGCGCCCTCAGCTCGTCGATCTCGGCCTGGAACTCGTCCATCTTCACCTTGGTCGCCTGGTCTATGAGCTGGCCGAGCGTGTCCTTCCATCCCATGCAGTGCTCGATTATCGACGTGAGCAACGGTTCGAGGTTCAATTGGATGCTGCTGACTTGCACCTTCGGCGGGTAGAGTTTCATCTTCTCTATGACGTCGTCGTAGAAGCTCAACTTCTTGTCGTACATGGTCAGGGAAGCGCCGTACTTGTCGAGGAAGTGCTGGCACGTCTCGACCTTATCGTACAGCCACAGGCTGCTGAACTTGTTCCACTTGCCGAGCTGTTTCTTCAGCGTGTAGACGAGGGTGTGGATCGTGTTGTTGAACCTGATCATCGTCTCGTTGAAGTCCGGCACGCTCCACACGTCCGAGTAGAACGAGAACAGGAACTCGCTGTTGTCGGGCAGTTTGATCGGCGAGCATGCGATGCACGTCTCGTCGAGCCACCTCGGTATCATCTTCAGCTTCTCGGTGAAGTCCTTCGCGTTCCGCATGATCAGGTTGATGATCTCGTTCGTCGGCGGATTGAACGTGATGATCGGACTGGCGACGACCGCGTCGACCTGGAACATCAGCACGTTGCGCTCGATCAGCTCGATCAGCCGCTCGATGTTCCTGATCGACATCGTGATGAGGGCCTTGTAGATTTCCGTCTCCCAGAACCTGCGAAGACGAGATTTTGGATTTATTTGCCAGTTGCCATAGTGACTGTTTTCGAAATTGCTAGTCGCGTAAAGATAAGGTAGACAGAGATGAGGTGGGGCGTAACGCGCTTCGAAGTACAGCCTTGAAGCTCTCAGCAAGGCGTGTCGTTCTGATCCACGGAAATATAATAAACTCTAGATCGCCGATCACTTCTGAACAATTTGGCACCCCATAGAGCAGACTGACCTACTTCTGCATTTGTGTTCCCAATAAAACCTTTGCCCCTTAGGTCGTGACATTTCATCCTGTCATCACGGCAGGAGTACCTAAGGGTTTCTGACTCCTCGTTCGTGAAAACAGTGAACCGATTGTTTCGGTATTCAGATTTTGGTTCATTTTAAACCAAGTCTGGTCTTCCATAAGTTATGCATTCAACCAGACAAAAGTAGCAAACTTATTGGATTAACTCGGAACGTGGAAAAAGATCTTCAAGACATAAAGAACGCTGTGTTAGAGCTTTTGTTGCGCTCAGACTGAGTGTTAAACATCTTTGGAAACCTTTTAAATTTGAGTTTTTGGAAACCTTGTATCAGCAGCAATTTCAGCCAAAATCTGGTTGATTCGAAATTTGGTTCATGCTAAATCAAGCTGTGTTTTCCTTTGCGAGCTATTTAACCAGACCAAGGTAATAACCCTAGTGGATTAACCCGGTATAATAACGTGGTAGTCTTCAAGATATAAGGAACTTTTTGTTAAACCTTTTGGTGCGCTCAGACTGAATTTTAGAAACCATTAGAAGCCTTAGATTTCAGTTTACTGGAAAACTTATATCGATAGAAATTTTAAACAAAATCTGATCCATTCAGACCAATTCTAAGCCAAACCTGGTCTTCCTTTGGCTATGTACCATTCAACCAGACCAAAGTAGTAACCCTATTGAATTAACTCATTTACATGATACAGCCTTCAAGATATGAGCGTTGCGCTCAATCTGAGTTTTAGAAACCATTGCAAACCTTGGTTTTCATTTTACTGTAAACCTTATATCAGTAGCAATCTTGGCCAAAAATATTCAAAATTTGGGTCATTATAAACCGAGCCTGGTCAACCAGACCACAGTAGTTACCTTATTGAAATAATTCGATAACGTTGTAAAGAGTCTTCAAGGGGTTAAGTAATTTTGTATTAAAGCTTTTTGTGTGCTCAAATTGAATTTTAGAACGCATTGAAAACCTTACATTTCAGCTTAATGTAAAATTTGTATCAGTAGCAATTTTAGATCTGATTGATTCAGTATTCAGCATTTGGTTCGTTCTAGATCAAGCTTGGTCTTCCGTTGGCTACGTACCATTCAATAAGACCGAAGTAGTGACCTTATTGGATTAACTCAGCAAATTTTAGCCAAATTTAGAATTTGGCCGAACCAACTCTGACCTTTCCTGGGTTTTTGATCATTCAACCAAACCTTAATGAACCGACTTGGTGATACAAGTAAGAACTTTTGGTGAAAGCTTGTGATACACTAAGACAGAGGGAAAGTTCATTACCAACAAATCCTCTTTCCAAACTATTAACAAATTTTTATGGGTTGCTCAACCACACCAGACCAATCTTATGTAATTTAACTCGTTACGTTGACTCTTCTGCGTGTGGTTTGATTGAAATTTATCCTACTTATTCTGCAGGATTTGATCGTGAGGGGCGTGCTGGACTACTACAGGAGACAACGAAGCAATGAGGGAGGAAAGACTGCACATCCCTCATTGAAAGAGTATAGTAGAGGTAACCAATCACCAGAATGAAAAATGGAAATGTTGAGCTCATAAAAGCTCATGATGTACTGTTTCCACTATAAATATATCTCAGTATACAGAGTACAAAGAGCCCCAGCTCTTAGAAAATAACTTTTTTACTTCCTCGCAGCCATGGGAAAGAAAATGTATTTAGTCAATTGGGCTACTCTACTAAGTAGCCCACCAGATTGAGAAACTTAGACTTGAAAAATATGTTAATTATGTAATGTAATGTTTTTTTGGAAATATTTTGGAAATGTACTGTGGACGTAGTGATAAATGCAATTTTAAGTATCTTTGGTGAGTCGGTTACGATGATTCCTGTAATTGTCGGTAACATGTGTTGTAAATTACGCAACACTGCGCTGTGAAGTGAGAGAGTAGGAAAGGATGACGTGACACGGGCACGTCGTCACGCAACTCTCGAATTTACTTAAAAGACGATTTGAAGTCTAAGTCGGTTAGACTGAGTTGTCCCTGAAAGAAGCAAGAAGAAGGAGGTAGGGCACCTGTAGTAGGGCAGCATCGCCGGAGACTTCCCGGTGTGCGTGTTCAACACCATAGCCTCCATCTTGGTCAGGATCGGACCGAACGAGTCGTAGATCTTCATCACCCTCATCATCTTCTCGGTGCGAGCCTGGCCGACCACGTTGAAGAAGTCCTTGCAGTTGAGCCGCTCGGGCTGCTCCTCGACGGTCGCGAACTCGAACAGGTTGAAGCTGACGAGCTGCCTGATCTGCTTGGTCAGGTCGGTCTCGACGTGCTTCAGTTGGGTCGAGAGCGTCTTCAGGTTGATGATGAGGCGGATGCACTCGTCGGCGAACTCCTTGATGCCCAACGAGGACCATTTTATCCTGGTCAGGCCCGGCTGGATGTACAGCTCGACTTCGCGGATCTCGTCCTTGAGGAGCTGCATCTGTGAGGAGAAGAGAAGTCGGTTCAGACAATGAAGAGGTGATGCCGTTTGGTTCGAAATTTTATATAATTGTCTTTACAATGGGGAGCTCTTTCACGGAAACTCTCCTGAAATGTTCCATTAGATTTCACAATAATATAAATCAGCTTGGATTTCTTCTCTTCCTAGAACATCTAAGAAGCTTTAAAATAACTTAAAACTAACAAGACATTATAACGCAGTTAACGAAGGAATATGTTGATAGAACCCAATATATCGTCGTGGTAGTGAATCTCATACCTCTACTCTCTCGAAACGTCACAAAACTCCCCCTCACCTGCGGTTCCGTCAGCTGCTGCACGATCTCGTTGTACATGTTCACCATGAGCGTGACGGCGTTCAGGTTCTTCTGCAGCTTCTCCTTCCTTATCGCGAACATCCTGATGTTATCGGTGAAGTCGAAATTCAGCGTCTCCAAGATCTCGATGCTCTTGAAGCAGCCCCAGAGGTTATGGTCGAAGTTCACCTCGAACTGCAGACCCAGATCGGTCACGACTGAGTTGCCGATCGTCTCGTGCCAGGTCAGGTTCCTCGCCGAGTTGATCTTCTCGAGGACGTCGAAGGGGTCCCGCATCGAGGATTTCTGGGATTTGGCGGCCACCTTCAGCGAACCTACGATCGAGGGTTGGTTTTTTTTCTGGGTTTAAGTTCTGGTGTAGGTGCCGCCAACTGATTCTTTAGATCAAGGTTCTGGTGGACCAGCATACTCTTCCTCGAGTAAATTTTCCCGTTTGCATGACACAGAATATGCTTGTCTGTGTTAGATACCGCGAGAGATCAGTCACCTTCATACGTCTCTCTCGCGGTTCAGCCAATAAATTTTGTAACTTCAGGTTAGATCAAAAGAATCAAATGATCAGTTTTAAGCAGATCGAGCTGTTTATTTCATATTCAGTTTCATTGAACTCAAGTGACTCGAATATCGTCACAGTATCCTCATTCAAAGTTCATTCAAGCTTTACCAACTCTAATAAATAAGAAACAATAACTTACTCGACGCTGTGCTAAGTCTCGACGCTTTCGACTCCTTCTTCGGCGATTGTCCGCTCTTCCTCGGTCTATAAAACGTACTTTTTCTACTGATGTCCAGCTTCAAAATTTCCATCTGTAAAGCTTTATCTATCATCGGCTCAAATTGGTCCAGCCATTCATTCAGTTTGCCTACAAAACACGTTTCTCTAATTAGATCGTTTAGGGCACAGTGTTTAAGTTAACTGATTCCTGTAACACCCTGGGGATGTTTAAGGGTATTTTGATTATTCATTGAGTTCGATTTTGTGACGTTCACCGAGTAAGGGTAACATGACCCAGAAAACTGCAAACTGTCGATTACTGTCGATAATAATGATGCACTCATTGTCCGAGGTTGAGGTCCGAAAATTTTGACCAATTAAAATTTTGGATCATCACCTACTGACGTTACACTTAATCAATCAGTTAATTATCAGTATAATGTGCTCATCAAAATATTTCTTCGGAACGTGGTAGCAACTTGGGGGACAATTGAAATCTTTACTTCTTTCGAATGCCTTCAGCTCCTTGGCGAAGTTCAAGTACATGTCAAACGTTTCGTTCTTCAGCGGGGAATTCATCAATTCCGATACTTTCTGGAAACTCAATATGGGCCGTTTCAACATGTGATAGAGCAGTCGTACCCAGAAGATGGCGCCGCCGTGCGGCGGCATGTCTTTGCTCAATATCGGATGCCTCTTATTCCTCTGGAACAATTACATTCAGATTTAGTTTAATACATTTCATAAAAACGACCGTTTTTACCGTAAAGTTATCTTCGACCGCTAGAATTTCCCTCATGTATTGATCTAGGATGACGTCGAACTTTAACATCAAGCGGTTGTGGATAACTTGTCTCGTTTTGATGTGTTTAAATTTCAATAGCATGTTTAAAGCGCTCTGGGAGCTCCTACGGAATTTAAAAAGAGACTTATTATCCATACATCCCTTTGCAACATTCGAAAGACAGTTTTACTTCAATACCTTAGACACCTCCCTCAGCTCATCTACCTACATGTCTTTAAAGATCACACTTATGTCATCTGACTGTTTTACTTTTTGGCATATTTCTACTTCGCGAAGTAACTCTAAAATGGTACCTGATCATCTTGAAGCTCTGATCGATGATCTTGATCCCGTCCTGTTCCAAGATACGGACCTCTTTGTAGAAGTTCTGCATGATCGCCTCCCAGTTCTCCTTGCAGTTCGAATCGAATATATCGAAATCGGTGTTCTCTATCTGGATCACGAGCCGATCGACCCTCTTCTCCATGTTGTCTATACTCTGGGGATCGCTGACAACAGCCCTCAGTTCCGGTCCAAAGATGTTATTGAAATGGAAGATGATCTGCAATAGAAATTGGACTGATGTATTCGTGATACGAAGAATGTGATTAATTCACAGGCATTGCATTCATGTTGCAAAACGCTATAGTAGTGCTGATAAAACTTCATGGGTCCATTCCAATCATGAGTGTTAGAAATATGTATTAACATGTTGTGCAACTGCTTGCGCACATTCCCTTATTGATTAGCGATGCTTCCATTGTAATCATATTTTGTGTTTCAAACACTGTTTTATCTCCAGGCAATTCCAGGCCTTCTCTGTCTTTCAGATGTCCCTAGATCATTTTCAGATTCTATGACTCCTAGAGCTATTCAGACGCATCCTTATGCACCACCAAGTTTATTGAGGTACCACCAAACTACTCCAAGGTGTATCTAGACAATTTTAAGCAATTAAAGACACTCATTAGGTCTTCATTCATTCGGCGTCTACATATGTCTTGTATGTGGACGTCTCTAGAACTTCTAGGGTACCTAAAGGCTGCTCTAGGGATCGTACAGATGTCTCCCAACCTTCAGATACTTTCAGGGTGCTTCAGGATTCTTCTAGACACTCTAGGTCATTGCAGACCCCACCTAACTCTCCCAGACGTACCAAGATACTTCTAAGCTGCTTCAGGTGCTTCCACGCTGCTCCAGAGCTGATTCAGATACTTTCCAGCCTCTTCAGGTGCATTCTGACGCTCCAGGCTATTCCGTAGCTCATCATTTCAGACTTATCTGGTTACCTCAGGTACCTTTAAGTTACTCCAGCGTTCTTCTAAATGTATCTAGATAATTTCTGGCATCTTTTTGTTCAATTTGACGCATCCAAAGCCGTATTTAAGTACCTTTAGGGTTCATTAAAACCTCTCTTCGGGTAGTTCCAAGAGTAGTTACCTCTAAGATTCTCCAGGCTGCTTCCAGATTTCTTAAAGTCATTTTAATTCACCTCTGGAATTTTTAGGCTTATCTAGACGCTTACATGTCTCTTCAAGTACCTCGAGACCTGTGTGGGAATCTCTAAGCTGCTCAAGATTGTTTTTAAGATCATCACAGGTGACATCTGGATCTTCTACACGTATCTGGACGCCTCTAGGTCTCTTCAAGTGATTTCAGGCTTCCCAGAGTTCGTCCAGATGTCTCTTCAGATACTCCGTGGTGCTCCAAGAATCTACCAGACGTGTCTTGACGCCATTAGGCTTCTTCAAGTATTCCAGTAGTTCACCGAAACTTCCCCATGCCTATTTAGTTACCCATAAAGGCCCCGTGGCACTGCCAGACGTCTTCAGGCCATTCCAAGTAATCCCTGAAGCAAGAGATACGGACACATCTGGACTTCCAGTTCGCTCCAGGCTCATCTAGATGCTTCCAAACTTCTTTAAAAACCTTCCAAGCTTTTTTTTTCTAGATATTCCAGATAATTTCAGGTCACCTGTAAATCTTCGTATCTGGACACCGCCAGGCCTCTTCAAGTCATTTCACGTGTACGCAGACGCCGCTAGGCTTCTGCAGGTATCTTCAGATCTCATCCAGCCCTCCCTAGACTTTATGAAGTAGCTCCAGTCTTGTTCAGTTATTTTGGAACTGCTCCAGATTGATTTTATACATCATTGAATCATTCTGACATTTTAGGCAGCCTTTAGGTCATCAAGACGTATTGGAACGCTCCTGGAGATACCTCCAGACTACTTCAGGGTAATCCAAGTGTCTTCAAACCTCTTTAAATTCCCATGGGGTGATTCAACATCTTCTTGAACGTTTCCGGACATTCCAGGCCTCTCTGATTCTTCCAAACGTATCCAGACGATTCTAGATCTCTTGAGATGCCTCCAGGCTGCCCCAGCGTTCTTCTAGCCGTCTCTCGGATATTCCAAGTTTCCTCTGACTCGTCCTGATGTAACCAGACGCTTCAACGGTTTTTTCAAGTACCTCTGGGCTTGTTCAGTTACCTCCAAGCTGACTGAGTTTTCCGTGAGAACTCCCATTTATACCCAACTATTAATGAAATCTTCTTACCAACCACGTGCTTGGGTGATTTTCAAGAGATGTCCAATTGAATAACTTACGGTGGCAACTTCGTGTAGATCCTTGCAAACCAAAGCTATGTAATCCGAGACGCCGAACAACTTATTCTTATCGAACTCCCACCTTGCGCCCCTACCGGACTCTTCAATCGCCTGTCTAGTGTTTAAATAAGATGATCTCCACGTTTCCAGCATCTCCTTCGCTTCGGCGGTTTCCTTTAGTACCACATCGATGGATTTTCTGAAAAATGGACATAATAGTGTAACACTGTTAAGTAATATTGGAAGGCATCAACACACAATACCTGAACAAATAGTTGTTATTGAGAGTGTTCCTAACTTTATCGATGAGACACCAGACTATCCTCTCCATAAACGGCACCATGACCTCGTCGGTATTGTAATGAGACGACAGTATCCAAATCAACCGAATGTCGTCCATCAATGCTGGGATACAGTGGATTATCTTCACGAAATTATTACTGAACGTAATCAGCTGAAAAGCAGTGAACGTCATCTACCATCGAAACGATTCATTTGTATTACCTTCAAGTTCCTCAGGACCGTCGACAGGAATTTCAAGTTGTCCCTCGCTTCTTCGTAGAGCTCTTTCAGTTGAACTTTGTACGAGTTGAAATTGTCCACAAAAGCAGATTCATCGACCGACTCTAGCATACCAACGATCCTTAACAGGGTCGGCTTCTTGAGTTGTTCCACGATGGAACTGAACGCCGTCTTCCTCTCCAACCAGTAGTCGTATTCTGCAAGAGGGCCGTTGCCGACAGGTACCTGAATGAGAAATGTTAGGCACACTAAGACTTTTGAGGGGTAGCCTCTGATCTGAGCAGTGCTAGACAAGCTGTAATTACTGATGTTGATGAGGTGTAACATAAGCAATACAATATGAATGTTGCCTCTATGTTGAGCAATGTTAGACACGCTATGACCTTTGAGCTAAGCTGATCTCTGAGATGAGCGATGCTAGAGACACTACGACCTTTAAGTGTAGCTTCTGAGCTGCGTATTGCTAGAGGCACTACAACCTCTGAGCGTCGCCTCCAAGCTGAGCAATGCTAGACACACCTTTGAGGTGTAGCCTCAGATCTGAGCAGTGCTATACCAGTTGTAATGTTTGATTACTGATGTTGATGAGATGTACCATAAGCAATACAAGATGAATGTAGTCTCCATGTCGAGCAATGTTAGACGAGCTATAACCTTTGAGCTGACCTGATCTCTGAGATCAGCGGTGCTAGAGACACTACGACCTTTAAGTGAAGCTTCTCAGCTGCGTATTGCTAAAGACACTACAACCTCTTAGCATCGTCTCGAAGCTGAGCAGCTAGACACATCTTTGCGATGTAGCCTCTGATTTGAGCAGTGCTTTACCACTGTGTTGAACACTGATGATGATGAGGTGTAACATGAGCAATACAAGATGAATGTAGCCTATACGTTGAGCAACGTTAGATGCGCTAGGACCTTTGAGCTGACCTGATCTCTGAGATGAGCGATGCTAGGGACGCTACGACCTTTAAGTGTAGCTTCTGAGCTGCGTATTGCTAGAGGCACTACAACCTCTGAACGTCGTCTCGATGCTGAGCAATACTAGACACATCTTTGCGATGTAGCCTCTGATTTGAGCAGTGCTATACTCGCTGGCATATTTGATTACTGATGTTGATGAGGTTTAACTTAAGTAATACAAGACGAGTGTAGCCTCCATGTCGAGCAATGTTAGACGAACTATGACCTTGAAGCTGACCTCATCTCTGAGATGAGCGATACTAGAAACACTACGACCTTTGACCCTAGCTTCTGAGCTGCGTATTGTTAGAGGCACTACAACCTCCGAAATTGAACAGCTAGACACACCTATGAGATGTAGCCTCTGATTTGAGCAGTGCTTTACCCACTGTAATTTGTTATTACTGATGATGATGATGAGGTGTAACATAAGCAATACAAGATGAATGTAGCCTATACGTGGAGCAATGTTAGATGCGCTAGGACCTTTGAGCTGACCTGATCTCTGAGATGAGCGATGCTAGAGACACTACGACCTTTAAGTGTAGCTTCTGAGCTGCGTATTGCTAGAGGCACTACAACCTCTGAGCGTTGCCTCGAAGCTGAGCTACACCTTTGAGATGTAGCCTCTGATTTGAGCAGTGGTATACCCGCTGAGAATTTTGATTACTGATGTTGATGAGGTTTAACTTAAGCATTACAAGACGAGTGTAGCCTCTAGGTTGAGCAATGTTAAACACTAGGAAATTTGAGTGTAGCTTGTGAGCTGAGCATTGCTAGAGGCACTACAAGCTTTGAGCGTAATGTTAAAGACGAGCAATGCTAGACACACTGTGACCTTTGATATGTAGCCTCTGATTTGAGCAGAGCTTCTCCCACTGTAATTTTTGATTACTGATGTTGATGAGGTGTAACATAAGCAATACAAAATGAATGTAGCCTTAATGTCTAGCAATGTTAGACGCGCTGTAACCTATGAGCTGACCTGATCTCTGAGATGACCGATGCTAGAGACACTACGACCTTTAAGTGTAGCTTCTCAGCTGCGTATTGCTAGAGGCACTATAACCTCTGAACGTCGCCTCGAAGCTGAGCAATACTAGACACATCTTTGCGATGTAGCCTCTGATTTGGGCAGTGCTGTACCCGCTGGGACTTTTGATTACTGATGTTGATGAGGTGTAACATAAGCAATACCAGATGAATGTAGCCTCCATGTCGAGCAATGTTAGACGCGCTATAACCTTTGAGCTGACCTGATCTCTGAGATCAGCGATGCTAGAGACACTACGACCTTTAAGTATAGCTTCTGAGCTGCGTATTGCTAGAGGCACTACAACCCCTGGGCATCGCCTCCAAGCTGAGCAATGCTAGACACACCTTTGAGATGTAGCCTCTGATTTGAGCAGTGCTATACCCGCTGGGACTTTTGATTACTGATGCTGATGAGGTGTAACTTAAGCAATACAAGACGAGTGTAGCCTCTAGGTTGAGCAATATTAGCATTGATATGTTTTGAATTGTAGCCTTTGATCAGAGCGTCTTTCTGCAAGACACACTATGACTATTTTTTGGAGGCCAACTTTGAATAATTCGCAGACGTCTGATGAAAACTTTTACCTTAGCGAGATATGTCTCGATGACTTTGTTTATATGCTTCTCCCATCCGATTACGATCTCTTCCAAGTTCTTCATGACACTCGGATCGGCCTTCATTTCTTCATCGCTGAGATGAAGGATATCTTGCAATCCCGTCATCGGCAGATCGAGTTCGTCTTCGACGTGCTCGTAGACCCTAAGTACAAAAAAATTCCGCTGAGCATATCTCTGAAAATATAGTACCTCCTTTTGATGCTAGAGCAGGTGGTGGTGATGGTAGTTGTGGTGAAGGTGGTGGAGGAGGTAAAATATTCTGAATATTCCTACCACTCCAAAGCAGAAATGAGGCGCCCCATCTCGTTGACCATCTCGTCCTTGATGGGAGTTATCAGTTCCCCCGAATCCTCCAGGACATCCGATTTGTTCCTCGTCCTACTCGTCTGGCCTAATTTCCTGAATTCCGAGGGAGCCTTCTGATCGATCTTCTCCCTTTCTAACTCCGCTGCCGTGTGGTCGTTGCCCACTTTCCTGGTGTCCATCGGTTCTACGAATGTCTCCTTCAGGACGTCCTTGAATAACTGGAAAATTTTAAGGAGTTCGAGCGACGCAGTCTAGGATGTCAGGTGTAGTTTACATGTAAACAAACGCATCTCTTTTATGTCCTCCATCCTAAACTATCCCTTAGCTCTACAGAGAGACATATGATCGTAACATATGGTGGAGGCGCCGTCTTTTACCGTTTTCAATACAACGCCTATTTACGTACTTAGACCAAGTCACTCACCCCTTTGGTAATGCACAGGAACGAGTGCAAGGCGTTACTAGTGGTAATCCCGATTACAAAATACGACGGCATCAAGTTATCGACCACTTCCTCCTTATCGAAATACGGAATACCATCGTCGCTCTTTCTATACATGTAGAAACAACGATTGTTCATCATCTCGGTATGTTTACCGTTCACATCGACCAAGTTCCCGTGGAGGGCGTAGTCAGTTATCACTTTTTGTACCATTTTCTGGAATAGGACTATCTGTTTAATACGGAAATATCACTTTCAAACAGTTGAAGCTTTACGGGGACCAAAATTATCTCCTCTTCCTCTTCTTCTTCCTGGGGCACTTCAGCTGTAACAACATAGAACAAATTTTGTAAGGGCTGTAAAAATGTAAGACTTCATGTAATAATGGGATATATAGGTTCTCCCAACCTGTAAAGCCTATTCTGTTATAGTCTATTGGACTTTATATAATATTCTGGGGGGATCAAATTTAAGACTTACCTCAAATTGTTAAGTCTATTATACTGTAATCAAGAATTTAGGAGTCTATGAACATTCGTAGCACTTCATAAGCTAATTTGGTGAAATTAAGCTTAAGAATTCATTTCAAATTCCGATGAAATTGGAAAATTTAGGACATTTTGAGTATTGAAATGACTGAGCACACAATTTCTCAAAAATTGTTTAGTCTGCTCTTTTCAGGTCATTAAATTTAAGACTGCCCTATACTTTGTAAGAATTGAGTACAATTTTTCCTCAAATTGTTATTTATCTATCCTGCAATTTAGAAATTTAGAACATTACATGGGAAGGAATTGAGTTTAAAAATCGCTCAGATTGTTAACTGTATTTCATGTAAAACAAAAATATAAAATGTTTTGTAATGATTTGAAGGAGTTGAGCACAAAATTTCTCCCAAATTGTAAGGTCGTTTTCTTGAAACCCAAAAATTTTAGACTTCATGTTACAGTTTGGCATAAAAGTATATTCCAAATTGTTTGGCCATTTCTCATAACACCCATAGCATTTTATATAACAATTTGAAAAAAGACAGCTTATTAATCCTATTCTACTCAAATTCAAAAGTGGATTTCACGTAATAATTTGGCATAAAATTAAATTGTTAACCCAGTTCTTTCAATGCTCATAGGACTGCATAAAATAACTTGGAGAAATTAAAGGATTTAGGATCTTAATTATTTAGGATTTCCTAAATAATTTGGAGTAATTTAGGATAAAATTTCTCCAAAGTTTTTGGGCTTATCCACCTGAATTTCAAAAATTTAGGACTTCACTGGAATCTGGCATAAAAATTCCCCCAGACTGTTAGACCAATTCTCGTAACATCCAAAAGATGTCGTGTAACAATTTAGGGAAACTGAGCTTAAGAATTCTTCCAAATTGTTAAACCTATTCTCCTGAAATCCGAAAATTTAGGACTTCATGTAAAAATTTGAAAGAATGGAGGTTCAAAATTCTCCCACATTGTTAGACGTACTCTTCTAACATTCATAGTACCCCATATAACAATTTGAGGATATAAAGCATAACAATTCTATCAAACTGCCAACACTATTTTACTGAAGTCCGGAAATTTAGGACTTTCTGGAATAATTTAAAGGACTGAGCATATGAAATCCCCTAAGTTGTTTCGATTATTCTTTTGAAATTCAAATTTAGGACTTCCTAAATAATTTAGAGGAATATAGGATAAAATTTCTCTCAAGGTTTTGGGCTTATCCACATGAATTTCAAAAATTTAGGACTTCACGTAATAATTTTGCATAAAAAACAGGCCAATTCTCGTAACATTCGAATGATCTTATAAAACAATAAACAATTTGGGGAAACTAAGCTTAAGAAGTCTCCTAAATTGTTATACGGATTCTCCTGAAATTCGAAAATTTAGGACTTCATGTAAAGGTTTGAAAGAATGGAGGTTCAAAATTCTTCCACATTATTAAACATACTCTCCTAATATCCATAGTACCTCATATAAAAATTTGAGGAAATTGAGCAAAACAATTGTATCAAACTGCAAGACTATTTTACTGAAGTCCAGAAATTTAGGACTTTCTGGAATAATTTAAAAGACTGAGCATAAAAAATCTCGTAAGTTGTTTCGCTTATTCTTTTGAAATACAAATTTAGGACTTCCTAAATAATTTAGACGAATTTAGGGGAAAACTTCTCCCAAGGTTTTGGGCTTATCCACATGAATTTCAAAAATTTAGGACTTCACGTAATAATTTGGCATAAAAAATTGTTAGGCCAATTCTCGTAACATTCGAAGGATGTCAGAAAACAATTTGGGGAAACTGAGCTTAAGAATTCTCACAAATTGTTATACCTTTTCTCATGAAATCCGAAAATTAAGACTTCATGTAAAGGTTTGAAAGAATGGAGGTTCAAAATTCTTCCACATTGTTAAACGTACTCTCCTAATATCCATAGTACCTCATATAACAATTTGAGGAAACAAAGCATAACAATTGTATCAAACTGCCAAGACTATTTTACTGAAGTCCAGAAATTTAGAACTTTCTGGAATAATTTAAAGGACTGAACATAAGAAATCTCCTAATTTGTATCGCTTATTCTTTTGAAATCCAAATCTAGGACTTCCTAAATAGTTTAAAAGAATTTAGGATTAAATTTCGCCCAAGGTTTTGGGCTTATCCACATGAATTTCAAAAATTTAGGACTTCACGTAATAATTTGGCATAAAAAAACTGTTAAGCCAATTCTCGTAACATTTGAAGGATGTCATACAACAATTTGGGGAAACTGAACTTATGAATTCTCCCAAATTGTTAAACCTATTCTCCTGAAATCCGCAAATTTAGGACTTCATGTAAAAATTTGAAAGAATGGAGGTTCAAAATTCTCCCACATTGTTAGACGTATTTTCCCAACATCCATAGTAAAAAAATAACAATTTGAGGACATGAAGCATAACAATTGTATCAAACTGCCAAGACTATTTTCCTGAAGTTCAGAAATTTGGGACTTTTTGGAATAATTTAAAGGACTGAGCATAAAACCTTTCCTAAGTTGTTTCGCTAATTCTTTTGAAATCCAAATTTACGATTCCTAAATAATTTAAAGTAATTTAGGATAAAATTTCTCACAAGTTTTTGGGATTATCCACCGATTTTCCAAACTTTAGCGCTTCACGTAATATTTTGGCACAAAAGTTCTCCCAAACTGTTAGGCCAATGCTCGTAACATCTGAAGGATATCATACAACAATTTTGGGGAAACTGAGCTTAAGAATTCTCCCAAATTGTTAGTCCTATTCTCCTGAAATCCGAAAATTTAGGACTTCATGTGAAAATTAGAAACAATGGAGGTTCAAAATTCCCCCATATTGTTAGACTTACTCTACTAACATTCATAGTACCTAATATAGCAAGTTGAGGAAATAAAGCATAACAATTCTATCAAACTGCCAAGACTATTCTCCTAAAGTCCAGAAATTTAGGACTTTCTGGGATAATTTAAAGGACTGAGATTAAAATTTCCTCAAAATTGTTTAGTTTGTTTTTTTGAAATCCAAATTTATTACTCCCTAAATAATTTAGAGGAATTTAGGATAAAATTTCTCCAAAGGTTTTGGGCTTATCCACCTGAATTTCATAAATTTAGGACTTCACGTAATAATTTGGCACAAAAGTTCTCCCAAACTGTTAGGCCAATTCTCGTAACATCTGAAGGATATCATACAACAATTTGGGGAAACTGAGCTTAAGAATTCTCCCAAGTTGTTAAACCTATTCTCCTGAAATTCGAAAATTTAGAACTTCATGTAAAAATTAGAATCAATGGAGGTTCAAAATTCCCCCATATTATTAAACTTACTCTACTAACATTCATAGTACCTCATATAACAATTTGAGGAAATAAAGCATAACAATTCTGTCAAACTGCCAAGATTATTCTCCTAAAGTCCAGAAATTTAGGACTTTCTGAGATAATTTAAAGGACTGAGATTAAACTTTCTTCAAAATTGTTTAGTTTGTTTTCTTGAAATCCAAATTTATTACTTCTTAAATAATTTAGAGGAATTTAGGATAAAATGTCTCCCAAGGATTTGAGCTTATCCACATGAATTTCAAAAATTTAGGACTTGACGTAATAATTTGGCATAAAAAACTGTTAGGCCACTTCTCGTAACATTCGAAGGATGTCATAAAACAATTTGAGGAAACTGAGCTTAAGAATTCTGCCAAATTATTAAACCTATTCTCCTGAAATCCGTAAATTTAGGACTTCATGTAAAATGTGAAAGAATGGAGGTACAAAATTCTCCCACATTGTTAGACGTACTCTCCTAACATTCACAGTACCTCATATAACAATTTGAGGACATGAAGCATAACAATTCTCTCAAACTGCCAAGACTATTCCCTGAAGTCCAGAAATTTGGGACTTTCTGGAATACTTTAAAGGACTGAGCATATAAAATCTCCTAAGTTGTTTCGCTTATTCTTTTGAAATCCAAATTTAGGACTTCCTAAATAACTTAGAGGAATTGAGGATAAAATTTCTCTCAAGGTTTTGGGCTTATCCACATGAATTTCAAAAATTTAGGACTTCACGTAATAATTTTGCATAAAAACTGTTAGGCCAATTCTCGTAACATTAGAAGAACGTCATACAACAATTTGGGGAAACTGAGCTTAAGAATTCTCCCAAATTGTTGGACCTATTATCCTGAAATCCGAAAATTTAGGACTTCATGTAAAAATTTGAAAGAATGGTTGTTCAAAATTCCCCCACATTCTTAGACGTACTCTCGTAACATTCATAGTACCTCATATAACAATTTGAGGAAATAAATCATAACAATTCTATCAAACTGCCAAGACTATTCCCCTGAAGTCCAGAATTTTGGGACGTTCTGCGATAATTTAAAGGACTGAGCTTAAAATTTCTTCAAAATTGTTTAGTTTGTTTTCTTGAAATCCAAATTTAGGAGTGTCTTAATAATTTGGAGACAAAATTTAGGACAAAAATTTTCCCACATTGTTGGACTTATTCTCCTGGATTCCAATAATTTAACACTTCACGTAGCAATTTGATACAAAAGTTCTTCCAAATTGTTTTCCCAATTCTTCTATAATTCATAGGTGTACCTAAACCAATTTGGAGAAATTGAGTTTACGAATTCGCCTTATTGGTTCAGTCTGTTCTCCTGAACTCCAAAAATTTAGGACTTCAAGTAATAATTTGAAATAATGGAGTTTTAAAATTTTCCCATTGTTAGGCCTACTGTTCGAGCATCAATAGTACTTTGAATATTATTTTGAAGGGATTGAACATAACAATTTTTTCAAATTGTGAAGACTATTCTGCTGAAGTCCACAAATTTAAGACTTTCTGCTATAATTTAAAGGTCTAGGGACAAAATTTCTCCTAAGTTGTTTAGTTCATGTCTTGAAAGACATGATTTTTAGATTTCTTATAATTTTGAGAAATTGAGCATAAATTTCCCCCAAATTGTTAGACTTGAAATCTAAAAATTTAGATCATTACATGTAGGGGAATTTGGTATAAAAATTCGCACAAATTGTTAGGTTTATTCCCCCAAAATTGTTAAATTTAGGACGTCTTGTAATAATTTGGAGGACTTGAGCATAAAATTTCCCCCACATTGTTTGGCCTCCTCTTCTAACATCCGTAGTATCTTATATAACAATAACATGAAACATAGCACAACAATTCTCTCAAACTGTCAAGAGTGTTAAAAGAGTGTTATGAAATCCATAAATTTAAGACTTCCTGTGATAACTTAAAAGAAATTTGGTATAAAATATCCCCGAAATTGTTGGATCAACGCTCGTGAACTCAAAAAATTTAGAACTTTAAAAGTTCTCCCATGTTGTAACCCAATTCTTCTAACATTGTTATAGAGATTGAGCTTAAGAATTCTCCTAAATTATTAAGCCCATTCTTCAGAAACCCAAATATTTAGGACTTTCTATAATAAATAAGTTATAAGTAGCTTGTTAACACATAATATGATTGGAGGGGGTGTTCAGTTGTTTCTGACATATTGTTTTTTTTATTATTAATATATAGAGGGGAATCCAAAAGTTTGAATTTGAAAATCGGATGACACACTCGGTAATTTTGTGAATAAACTCATGTATCGGCAACAGCGTAAGAAGTGATACACCAAATTTACAAAATATCATGTGAAATACACTGTTGCCGGTTGGTGTACAAAAGTAGAAATTTTAAAGAAAAAACGTGGTAAATCATCCGATCTCCTAATCAGTCCTTTCAATTTTTTCGTATAAAACGAAACCGTAAATAATTTACCTTCCGCGACCTTCTTCTTCTTCCCCTTCTTCTTCTTCTCCTTTTTCTTCTTCCCCTTTTTCTCTCTCGGAGTGCCTGAAGAAATAAATTTCCCTAAATCTTCACCGAACGTTTAAATTCAACGTTTTTACCTTCAGCTTCGATGTCAGTGACGTCGGGAGAGGGTAGAGTCGACGCCTCGGTCCCTTCCGACGCAAGCGTAGCCGGTCCAGATTCTTCGATCGGTTCGGATACGTCTTTCGCTTCTTCTGTCACTGTGACAGGAGCTTCCTCGGTTTCCGGGACGTTCTCCGGAACGGGAGACTCCGCCGGCTCGGTGTCTAACGGAAGTTGGTAAAAGAATTAAAAATTTAACACTAAAGACGAGAGTTCTCAGTTTCAAAAATTTAACAGTTTTCCCAGCATTTCTGGCTATTCTTAGGTGAAACGCGATATTCATTGCACGTTTCCCCGCTAGGCCGCTTTCATTAGACACTTACTTTCTCTAGTATTGTAAGTAATTAGATTAGTTTTAAAGCTTCGCTGTTCGAGCAAGTTTTCAAGGTAATTTGTTCTAATATTACTTATGCTTCAAATATTAACATCTAAGTACATAATACTCGTGGTACAATTTCAAATATATCCTGACAATGTCAAACTTGTAAAACAAACCGCTGGTTCATTTTGCTTTTAAAATCTTGTACTCAAACTGTTCTGAGACTCAATTTCCAGTTTTGCTCTTTACGAAATAATTATATTCATACCGAACTTGTAAACAAAACCGTTTTAGTTACTTTTCAAAGATGTAAATATTGCGTTACTTGTGCATTGTTGCCGCAGATCTCCGGAAATTAACTAACCTAAGTATTTTCAGAATTTGGCGTTAACTACCCGGGGAACCCTTTAATCTGGCGCCCGAGAAAACCCGTATTCAAAAACCGTACGCGCTATATCCCAAACTCTGTTAAAGCGTCGAAATCGGTAAGCAACTACCTCACTGTCCTCGTTTGCCGCGGATGACCACGAAAAGGGGTTAGAAAGGGGTAGTTTACTCTTGTTATTTTTCGATTTTTTGAAATTTTGTCGAAATTCGCTGGAATGATTTTTGTAAAACTTCAAACATTTATTCTACTATTAAAGGTGGATGCTAAAGTTTAATAACATTTTTGGATAAGTCATCTATGAAGGGTACTTTATACTTGTCGTTTTTAAGTTTTTTGAAATTTCCTCGAAATTCGCTAGAATAATTTTTGTAAAACTTCAAATATTAATCCTACTATTAAAGGTGCAAATTACACTTTAATAATATTTTTGGATAAACTGTCTATGAAGGGTACTTTATACTTGATTTTCGGTTTTTCGACATTTTCTCAAAATTCGCTAAAATGATTTGTGATAAACTTCAAACGTTTATCCTACTATTAAAGGTGCATATTAAAGTTTAATAACAATTTTGGATAAATCGTCTATGAAGGGTACTTTATACTTGTCGTTTTTAGGTTTTTTGAATTTTTTTCGAAATTCGCTAGGAAGATTTTTGTAAAATTTCAAATGTTTATCCCACTGTTAAAGGTACGTATTAAAGTTTTATAATATTTTTGGATAGATCGTCTATGAAGGGTCCTTTATCCTTGTGATTTTTAGGTTTTTTGAAATTTTCCCCAAATTCGCTATAATGATTTACGTAAAATTTCAAATATTTACCCTACTATTAAAGGTGCATATTAAAGTTTAATAACAATTTTGGATAAATCGTCTATGAAGGGTACTTTATTCTTGTCATTTTTAGGTTTTTTGATTTTTTTTCGAAATTCGCTAGGATAATTTTTGTAAGATTACAAATGGTTATCCTACTATTAAAGGTGCATATTAAAGTTTAATAACATTTTTGGATAAATCGTCTATGCAGGGTACTTTAAACTTGTCGTTTTTAGGTTTTTTGAAATTTTCACAAAAATCGCTACAACAGTTTATTTAAAATTTCAAATATTTTTCCTACTGTTAAAGATGCGTATTAAAGTTTAATAACATTTTTGGATAAGTCATCTATGAAGGGTATTTTATACTTGTCGTTTTTAGGTTTTTTGAAATTTTCACGAAAATCGCTACAATAATTTATTTAAAATTTCAAATGTTTATCCTACTATTAAAGTTACATATTAAAGTTTAATAACATTTTTAGATAAATCGTCTATAAAGAGTACTCTATACTTGTCGTTTTTAGGTTTTTTGAAATTTTCTCGAAATTCGCTAGAATAATCTATGTAAAATTTCAAATATTTATCCTACTAATAAAGGTACATATTAAAGTTTAATAATATTTTTGGATAGATCGTCTATGAAGGGTACTTTATCCTTGTGGTTTTTAGGTTTTTTGAAATTTTCTCCAAATTCGCTATAATGATTTATGTAAAATTTCAAATATTTATCCTGCTATTAAAGGTGCATATTAAAGTTTAATAACATTTTTGAATAAATCGCCTATGGAGGGTATACTTTTATACTTGATTTTCGGTTTTTCGACATTTTCTCAAAATTCGCTAAAATGATTTTTGTAAAACTTCAAACGTTTATCCTGCTATTAAAGGTGCATATTAAAGTTTAATAACAATTTTGGATAAATGGTCTATGAAGGGTATTTTATACTTGTCGTTTTTAGGTTTTTTGAATTTTTCACGAAAATCGCTACAATACTTTATTTAAAATTTCAAACGTTTATCCTACTATTAAAGTTGCATATTAAAGTTTAATAACATTTTTAGATAAATCGTCTATAAAGAGTACTCTATACTTGTCATTTTTAGTTTTTTTGAAATTTTCTCGAAATTCGCTATAATGATTTATGTAAAATTTCAAATATTTACCCTACTATTAAAGGTGCATATTAAAGTTTAATAACAATTTTGGATAAATCGTCTATGAAGGGTACTTTATACTTGTCGTTTTTAGGTTTTTTGAATTTTTTTCGAAATTCGCTAGGAAGATTTTTGTAAAATTTCAAATGTTTATCCCACTGTTAAAGGTACGTATTAAAGTTTTATAATATTTTTGGATAGATCGTCTATGAAGGGTCCTTTATCCTTGTGATTTTTAGGTTTTTTGAAATTTTCCCCAAATTCGCTATAATGATTTACGTAAAATTTCAAATATTTACCCTACTATTAAAGGTGCATATTAAAGTTTAATAACAATTTTGGATAAATCGTTTATGAAGGGTACTTTATTCTTGTCATTTTTAGGTTTTTTGATTTTTTTTCGAAATTCGCTAGGATAATTTTTGTAAGATTACAAATGGTTATCCTACTATTAAAGGTGCATATTAAAGTTTAATAACATTTTTGGATAAATCGTCTATGCAGGGTACTTTAAACTTGTCGTTTTTAGGTTTTTTGAAATTTTCACGAAAATCGCTACAATAATTTATTTAAAATTTCAAATGTTTATCCTACTATTAAAGTTACATATTAAAGTTTAATAACATTTTTAGATAAATCGTCTATAAAGAGTACTCTATACTTGTCGTTTTTAGGTTTTTTGAAATTTTCTCGAAATTCGCTAGAATAATCTATGTAAAATTTCAAATATTTATCCTACTAATAAAGGTACATATTAAAGTTTAATAATATTTTTGGATAGATCGTCTATGAAGGGTACTTTATCCTTGTGGTTTTTAGGTTTTTTTGAAATTTTCTCGAAATTCGCTATAATGATTTATGTAAAATTTCAAATATTTACCCTACTATTAAAGGTGCATATTAAAGTTTAATAACAATTTTGGATAAATCGTCTATGAAGGGTACTTTATACTTGTCGTTTTTAGGTTTTTTGAATTTTTTTCGAAATTCGCTAGGAAGATTTTTGTAAAATTTCAAATGTTTATCCCACTGTTAAAGGTACGTATTAAAGTTTTATAATATTTTTGGATAGATCGTCTATGAAGGGTCCTTTATCCTTGTGATTTTTAGGTTTTTTGAAATTTTCCCCAAATTCGCTATAATGATTTACGTAAAATTTCAAATATTTACCCTACTATTAAAGGTGCATATTAAAGTTTAATAACAATTTTGGATAAATCGTTTATGAAGGGTACTTTATTCTTGTCATTTTTAGGTTTTTTGATTTTTTTTCGAAATTCGCTAGGATAATTTTTGTAAGATTACAAATGGTTATCCTACTATTAAAGGTGCATATTAAAGTTTAATAACATTTTTGGATAAATCGTCTATGCAGGGTACTTTAAACTTGTCGTTTTTAGGTTTTTTGAAATTTTCACGAAAATCGCTACAATAATTTATTTAAAATTTCAAATGTTTATCCTACTATTAAAGTTACATATTAAAGTTTAATAACATTTTTAGATAAATCGTCTATAAAGAGTACTCTATACTTGTCGTTTTTAGGTTTTTTGAAATTTTCTCGAAATTCGCTAGAATAATCTATGTAAAATTTCAAATATTTATCCTACTAATAAAGGTACATATTAAAGTTTAATAATATTTTTGGATAGATCGTCTATGAAGGGTACTTTATCCTTGTGGTTTTTAGGTTTTTTTGAAATTTTCTCGAAATTCGCTATAATGATTTATGTAAAATTTCAAATATTTACCCTACTATTAAAGGTGCATATTAAAGTTTAATAACAATTTTGGATAAATCGTCTATGAAGGGTACTTTATACTTGTCGTTTTTAGGTTTTTTGAATTTTTTTCGAAATTCGCTAGGAAGATTTTTGTAAAATTTCAAATGTTTATCCCACTGTTAAAGGTACGTATTAAAGTTTTATAATATTTTTGGATAGATCGTCTATGAAGGGTCCTTTATCCTTGTGATTTTTAGGTTTTTTGAAATTTTCCCCAAATTCGCTATAATGATTTACGTAAAATTTCAAATATTTACCCTACTATTAAAGGTGCATATTAAAGTTTAATAACAATTTTGGATAAATCGTTTATGAAGGGTACTTTATTCTTGTCATTTTTAGGTTTTTTGATTTTTTTTCGAAATTCGCTAGGATAATTTTTGTAAGATTACAAATGGTTATCCTACTATTAAAGGTGCATATTAAAGTTTAATAACATTTTTGGATAAATCGTCTATGCAGGGTACTTTAAACTTGTCGTTTTTAGGTTTTTTGAAATTTTCACGAAAATCGCTACAATAATTTATTTAAAATTTCAAATGTTTATCCTACTATTAAAGTTACATATTAAAGTTTAATAACATTTTTAGATAAATCGTCTATAAAGAGTACTCTATACTTGTCGTTTTTAGGTTTTTTGAAATTTTCTCGAAATTCGCTAGAATAATCTATGTAAAATTTCAAATATTTATCCTACTAATAAAGGTACATATTAAAGTTTAATAATATTTTTGGATAGATCGTCTATGAAGGGTACTTTATCCTTGTGGTTTTTAGGTTTTTTTGAAATTTTCTCGAAATTCGCTATAATGATTTATGTAAAATTTCAAATATTTATCCTGCTATTAAAGGTGCATATTAAAGTTTAATAACAATTTTGGATAAATCGTCTATGAAGGGTACTTTATACTTGTCGTTTTTAGGTTTTTTGAATTTTTTTCGAAATTCGCTAGGAAGATTTTTGTAAAATTTCAAATGTTTATCCCACTGTTAAAGGTACGTATTAAAGTTTTATAATATTTTTGGATAGATCGTCTATGAAGGGTACTTTATCCTTGTGGTTTTTAGGTTTTTTGAAATTTTCTCCAAATTCGCTATAATGATTTATGTAAAATTTCAAATATTTATCCTGCTATTAAAGGTGCATATTAAAGTTTAATAACATTTTTGAATAAATCGCCTATGGAGGGTATACTTTTATACTTGATTTTCGGTTTTTCGACATTTTCTCAAAATTCGCTAAAATGATTTTTGTAAAACTTCAAACGTTTATCCTGCTATTAAAGGTGCATATTAAAGTTTAATAACAATTTTGGATAAATGGTCTATGAAGGGTATTTTATACTTGTCGTTTTTAGGTTTTTTGAATTTTTCACGAAAATCGCTACAATACTTTATTTAAAATTTCAAACGTTTATCCTACTATTAAAGTTGCATATTAAAGTTTAATAACATTTTTAGATAAATCGTCTATAAAGAGTACTCTATACTTGTCATTTTTAGTTTTTTTGAAATTTTCTCGAAATTCGCTATAATGATTTATGTAAAATTTCAAATATTTACCCTACTATTAAAGGTGCATATTAAAGTTTAATAACAATTTTGGATAAATCGTCTATGAAGGGTACTTTATACTTGTCGTTTTTAGGTTTTTTGAATTTTTTTCGAAATTCGCTAGGAAGATTTTTGTAAAATTTCAAATGTTTATCCCACTGTTAAAGGTACGTATTAAAGTTTTATAATATTTTTGGATAGATCGTCTATGAAGGGTCCTTTATCCTTGTGATTTTTAGGTTTTTTGAAATTTTCCCCAAATTCGCTATAATGATTTACGTAAAATTTCAAATATTTACCCTACTATTAAAGGTGCATATTAAAGTTTAATAACAATTTTGGATAAATCGTTTATGAAGGGTACTTTATTCTTGTCATTTTTAGGTTTTTTGATTTTTTTTCGAAATTCGCTAGGATAATTTTTGTAAGATTACAAATGGTTATCCTACTATTAAAGGTGCATATTAAAGTTTAATAACATTTTTGGATAAATCGTCTATGCAGGGTACTTTAAACTTGTCGTTTTTAGGTTTTTTGAAATTTTCACGAAAATCGCTACAATAATTTATTTAAAATTTCAAATGTTTATCCTACTATTAAAGTTACATATTAAAGTTTAATAACATTTTTAGATAAATCGTCTATAAAGAGTACTCTATACTTGTCGTTTTTAGGTTTTTTGAAATTTTCTCGAAATTCGCTAGAATAATCTATGTAAAATTTCAAATATTTATCCTACTAATAAAGGTACATATTAAAGTTTAATAATATTTTTGGATAGATCGTCTATGAAGGGTACTTTATCCTTGTGGTTTTTAGGTTTTTTTGAAATTTTCTCGAAATTCGCTATAATGATTTATGTAAAATTTCAAATATTTACCCTACTATTAAAGGTGCATATTAAAGTTTAATAACAATTTTGGATAAATCGTCTATGAAGGGTACTTTATACTTGTCGTTTTTAGGTTTTTTGAATTTTTTTCGAAATTCGCTAGGAAGATTTTTGTAAAATTTCAAATGTTTATCCCACTGTTAAAGGTACGTATTAAAGTTTTATAATATTTTTGGATAGATCGTCTATGAAGGGTCCTTTATCCTTGTGATTTTTAGGTTTTTTGAAATTTTCCCCAAATTCGCTATAATGATTTACGTAAAATTTCAAATATTTACCCTACTATTAAAGGTGCATATTAAAGTTTAATAACAATTTTGGATAAATCGTTTATGAAGGGTACTTTATTCTTGTCATTTTTAGGTTTTTTGATTTTTTTTCGAAATTCGCTAGGATAATTTTTGTAAGATTACAAATGGTTATCCTACTATTAAAGGTGCATATTAAAGTTTAATAACATTTTTGGATAAATCGTCTATGCAGGGTACTTTAAACTTGTCGTTTTTAGGTTTTTTGAAATTTTCACGAAAATCGCTACAATAATTTATTTAAAATTTCAAATGTTTATCCTACTATTAAAGTTACATATTAAAGTTTAATAACATTTTTAGATAAATCGTCTATAAAGAGTACTCTATACTTGTCGTTTTTAGGTTTTTTGAAATTTTCTCGAAATTCGCTAGAATAATCTATGTAAAATTTCAAATATTTATCCTACTAATAAAGGTACATATTAAAGTTTAATAATATTTTTGGATAGATCGTCTATGAAGGGTACTTTATCCTTGTGGTTTTTAGGTTTTTTTGAAATTTTCTCGAAATTCGCTATAATGATTTATGTAAAATTTCAAATATTTATCCTGCTATTAAAGGTGCATATTAAAGTTTAATAACAATTTTGGATAAATCGTCTATGAAGGGTACTTTATACTTGTCGTTTTTAGGTTTTTTGAATTTTTTTCGAAATTCGCTAGGAAGATTTTTGTAAAATTTCAAATGTTTATCCCACTGTTAAAGGTACGTATTAAAGTTTTATAATATTTTTGGATAGATCGTCTATGAAGGGTACTTTATCCTTGTGGTTTTTAGGTTTTTTGAAATTTTCTCCAAATTCGCTATAATGATTTATGTAAAATTTCAAATATTTATCCTGCTATTAAAGGTGCATATTAAAGTTTAATAACATTTTTGAATAAATCGCCTATGGAGGGTATACTTTTATACTTGATTTTCGGTTTTTCGACATTTTCTCAAAATTCGCTAAAATGATTTTTGTAAAACTTCAAACGTTTATCCTGCTATTAAAGGTGCATATTAAAGTTTAATAACAATTTTGGATAAATGGTCTATGAAGGGTATTTTATACTTGTCGTTTTTAGGTTTTTTGAATTTTTCACGAAAATCGCTACAATACTTTATTTAAAATTTCAAACGTTTATCCTACTATTAAAGTTGCATATTAAAGTTTAATAACATTTTTAGATAAATCGTCTATAAAGAGTACTCTATACTTGTCATTTTTAGTTTTTTTGAAATTTTCTCGAAATTCGCTATAATGATTTATGTAAAATTTCAAATATTTACCCTACTATTAAAGGTGCATATTAAAGTTTAATAACAATTTTGGATAAATCGTCTATGAAGGGTACTTTATACTTGTCGTTTTTAGGTTTTTTGAATTTTTTTCGAAATTCGCTAGGAAGATTTTTGTAAAATTTCAAATGTTTATCCCACTGTTAAAGGTACGTATTAAAGTTTTATAATATTTTTGGATAGATCGTCTATGAAGGGTCCTTTATCCTTGTGATTTTTAGGTTTTTTGAAATTTTCCCCAAATTCGCTATAATGATTTACGTAAAATTTCAAATATTTACCCTACTATTAAAGGTGCATATTAAAGTTTAATAACAATTTTGGATAAATCGTTTATGAAGGGTACTTTATTCTTGTCATTTTTAGGTTTTTTGATTTTTTTTCGAAATTCGCTAGGATAATTTTTGTAAGATTACAAATGGTTATCCTACTATTAAAGGTGCATATTAAAGTTTAATAACATTTTTGGATAAATCGTCTATGCAGGGTACTTTAAACTTGTCGTTTTTAGGTTTTTTGAAATTTTCACGAAAATCGCTACAATAATTTATTTAAAATTTCAAATGTTTATCCTACTATTAAAGTTACATATTAAAGTTTAATAACATTTTTAGATAAATCGTCTATAAAGAGTACTCTATACTTGTCGTTTTTAGGTTTTTTGAAATTTTCTCGAAATTCGCTAGAATAATCTATGTAAAATTTCAAATATTTATCCTACTAATAAAGGTACATATTAAAGTTTAATAATATTTTTGGATAGATCGTCTATGAAGGGTACTTTATCCTTGTGGTTTTTAGGTTTTTTGAAATTTTCTCCAAATTCGCTATAATGATTTATGTAAAATTTCAAATATTTATCCTGCTATTAAAGGTGCATATTAAAGTTTAATAACAATTTTGGATAAATCGTCTATGAAGGGTACTTTATACTTGTCGTTTTTAGGTTTTTTGAATTTTTTTCGAAATTCGCTAGGAAGATTTTTGTAAAATTTCAAATGTTTATCCCACTGTTAAAGGTACGTATTAAAGTTTTATAATATTTTTGGATAGATCGTCTATGAAGGGTCCTTTATCCTTGTGATTTTTAGGTTTTTTGAAATTTTCCCCAAATTCGCTATAATGATTTACGTAAAATTTCAAATATTTACCCTACTATTAAAGGTGCATATTAAAGTTTAATAACAATTTTGGATAAATCGTTTATGAAGGGTACTTTATTCTTGTCATTTTTAGGTTTTTTGATTTTTTTTCGAAATTCGCTAGGATAATTTTTGTAAGATTACAAATGGTTATCCTACTATTAAAGGTGCATATTAAAGTTTAATAACATTTTTGGATAAATCGTCTATGCAGGGTACTTTAAACTTGTCGTTTTTAGGTTTTTTGAAATTTTCACGAAAATCGCTACAATAATTTATTTAAAATTTCAAATGTTTATCCTACTATTAAAGTTACATATTAAAGTTTAATAACATTTTTAGATAAATCGTCTATAAAGAGTACTCTATACTTGTCGTTTTTAGGTTTTTTGAAATTTTCTCGAAATTCGCTAGAATAATCTATGTAAAATTTCAAATATTTATCCTACTAATAAAGGTACATATTAAAGTTTAATAATATTTTTGGATAGATCGTCTATGAAGGGTACTTTATCCTTGTGGTTTTTAGGTTTTTTTGAAATTTTCTCGAAATTCGCTATAATGATTTATGTAAAATTTCAAATATTTACCCTACTATTAAAGGTGCATATTAAAGTTTAATAACAATTTTGGATAAATCGTCTATGAAGGGTACTTTATACTTGTCGTTTTTAGGTTTTTTGAATTTTTTTCGAAATTCGCTAGGAAGATTTTTGTAAAATTTCAAATGTTTATCTCACTGTTAAAGGTACGTATTAAAGTTTTATAATATTTTTGGATAGATCGTCTATGAAGGGTCCTTTATCCTTGTGATTTTTAGGTTTTTTGAAATTTTCCCCAAATTCGCTATAATGATTTACGTAAAATTTCAAATATTTACCCTACTATTAAAGGTGCATATTAAAGTTTAATAACAATTTTGGATAAATCGTTTATGAAGGGTACTTTATTCTTGTCATTTTTAGGTTTTTTGATTTTTTTTCGAAATTCGCTAGGATAATTTTTGTAAGATTACAAATGGTTATCCTACTATTAAAGGTGCATATTAAAGTTTAATAACATTTTTGGATAAATCGTCTATGCAGGGTACTTTAAACTTGTCGTTTTTAGGTTTTTTGAAATTTTCACAAAAATCGCTACAACAGTTTATTTAAAATTTCAAATATTTTTCCTACTGTTAAAGATGCGTATTAAAGTTTAATAACATTTTTGGATAAGTCATCTATGAAGGGTATTTTATACTTGTCGTTTTTAGGTTTTTTGAAATTTTCACGAAAATCGCTACAATAATTTATTTAAAATTTCAAATGTTTATCCTACTATTAAAGTTACATATTAAAGTTTAATAACATTTTTAGATAAATCGTCTATAAAGAGTACTCTATACTTGTCGTTTTTAGGTTTTTTGAAATTTTCTCGAAATTCGCTAGAATAATCTATGTAAAATTTCAAATATTTATCCTACTAATAAAGGTACATATTAAAGTTTAATAATATTTTTGGATAGATCGTCTATGAAGGGTACTTTATCCTTGTGGTTTTTAGGTTTTTTGAAATTTTCTCCAAATTCGCTATAATGATTTATGTAAAATTTCAAATATTTATCCTGCTATTAAAGGTGCATATTAAAGTTTAATAACATTTTTGAATAAATCGCCTATGGAGGGTATACTTTTATACTTGATTTTCGGTTTTTCGACATTTTCTCAAAATTCGCTAAAATGATTTTTGTAAAACTTCAAACGTTTATCCTGCTATTAAAGGTGCATATTAAAGTTTAATAACAATTTTGGATAAATCGTCTATGAAGGGTATTTTATACTTGTCGTTTTTAGGTTTTTTGAATTTTTCACGAAAATCGCTACAATACTTTATTTAAAATTTCAAACGTTTATCCTACTATTAAAGTTGCATATTAAAGTTTAATAACATTTTTAGATAAATCGTCTATAAAGAGTACTCTATACTTGTCATTTTTAGTTTTTTTGAAATTTTCTCGAAATTCGCTATAATGATTTATGTAAAATTTCAAATATTTACCCTACTATTAAAGGTGCATATTAAAGTTTAATAACACTTTTGGATAAATCGTCTATGAAGTGTACTTTATACTTGTCGTTTTTCGGTTTTTGGACATTTTCTCGAAATTCACCAGAGCAATTCTTATTAAATTTTGAAAAATCATTATACTATTTAAGGTGTATATTAAAGCTTAATAATATTTCCACCTTTGAAAGGCACTTTACATTTATCGTTTATTGAAATTTTCTTATTCTGATTACTGTTGTACTACCCAGCATTTTTAATGAAATATTAAATATATATTATATTAGAAATATGGACACATCGCCAACTTTTTTCACCTGTTTGTGATTTATCGACTGCTTTCGGCGATCCTTTCTTCTTTTTGTGAAGCTTTTTCTCCTTTCCTCCCTTTTTAGGTTTCGCGACTTCTTTAGTTACCGTCTCTTCTTCCACCGGCTTCTTCTTAACTGAAAATGAACACAACTTATTGAAAACTGAAAGACATATTCGCTGAATTGTCTGCAGAACACACAAAAATAGTACTTACTAAAAAGAGGGAAGAGTTTACATGGAATGGATTTGGCATCAAATATTTAAGTTGTGGGTATTGCTTGAAGATTTTGGGAACATAGACAAGACCCAGATTTAATCAAAATGTCCTCAATAAAAGTTTTAATGTAACATCCCTCAAACCCAGATCCTTCCCCAATTTTGGGATCCTGAATATAAGGGATGATTTTTCAGAAGTAGTAATTCAATTACTAGTTTCGGTACAATTACAATTACATTTTCAATTACTTTTCACAATTACATTCTACAAAAGTGCTTTTAATATTTTTAGTAGGTAATAATATGTAAGTAGCTTAAAGTTGTTCATTGTGGGTTCTGACTACCCGGTTTCTTTAACGCAACTCTATCCCTGTCCCAACCAGTGATTAGCATTAACGATTATCTTTAAATATCTTATTAGGGTCATGTTTCTAGGAAACGGCTCATTTCGGATGATTGTTGGGGAGGGTTGTTTACAACATTTTACCCTCTCAGAGGCCTTTTCTGATTGGGTGTTCCTTCATGCCCTTATTTATTTACTTTAAAAGAGAATTTGTCGTCATTTCTTATTGTGGCTCGTACCCGACAACTGTGACATGTAAAGCAAGATGAACATCGAAAAACTTCCACTTGTTTTAAGCTGCGGGCTTTTCGATGTAGTTTCTAGCAATGAAGAAAAAATAATTGCAAAGTGTCAAGTATGTGTTGGTAGCAATAGCGGCTTAATCAGTGCATCTCCCAAAGCAACTTCAAACTTGTAATTGTGCAAAGAAAATGTAATTGTAATTGTAATAATTGTAATTGCAATTAATTACAATTCACTCAAAGTAATTGTAATTAATTACTTACTGTGAAGTAATTTTAACAACACTGATACCTGGGAACCGAAGAGGTAAAATTACAAAAAGCCATATAAGTGGGAGAAACTGCACATGGAGAAACAAATATATTATGAGAATAGATGCGAATACACGAGTGTATAAAGCCAGGGTAAGACCAATATTAACATATGCCACCGAAACAAAGGCAGAAATGTAGAAAAAAAGCAAACAAAAAATAAGAGCAATGGAAATGAAGATAATGAGATCAAATATTACATGTAAATCAACGAGATAGGTAAACAAACAACTCATGTAATATCCAGGACGTGATAAAATGGAGTAAAGAAAGAAAGAAAAAGTGGAGAGGATGACGGAAGAAAGACTAGCCAGAATTTCCATGAACTGAAGACCACCCATGAGATGGGCCCAAGACTGGTTCTCTACATCCACTGAATGAGGCTTGGCAAACAGGGGATGCCCCTAGCGACAGGAAGAAAAAGAAGGAGACTTTCTTATAGTGACATTAATCGTCTGCGGAGCTTGCGCAGTGATCTTTCGAACCACCCCGTAGTTAATCCGTGCCGACGTGAAAATTGACAAACGACCGCGAAAATTTTGTTCGGCAAAACCGTCGAGCGTGTTTCCCGCCCGCTCTGACCTTTCTCGGGCACCAGCACCTCCTCCTCGATGAGCTTCTCGTGGGACGTCTTGTAGACGTAGAAGAGTTGCTTGTTCTTCTCCAACGAGTACAGGTCGTCCTCGAGGTAAGAGGCGAGCTTGTCCTCGAGGTCGTCCGTGTTCGCGATCATCTCCTCGAAGTACGAGTCGGAGGGCAGGCCGAAGACGGCGGTCACCTTCCTCTTCACCCACTCCCTGCGGAGGTCCTTCTCCATGACGTTGACGGCGGGGAACTCGGACAACGGGAGCAACGGGAGTGTAGTCGGTCCCGCTCGTGAGGGGAGTTTGTTTCGTTTGTTTGGGCCGTCTCCGGGGGAACGTGTCGGATACGGGGCCCGCCGGGAAGTTTGCCCGCTTCCGGCCACGTGACCAGATGGCAAATATACCTATATACAGGATTCATGTCTATTTCGTACACTCCTATTTCGTATACCGAAACTTTTGTATCTGAAATTTTCCCTGTTTCGTACACTGAATAAAACTACATGAATTTTGACGCCTATTTCGTACACCGACCTCATTAATGAGCTTCAGGTACCAAAAATAAACTTTACCTATTATTCAATATTGTCATTAATTTTTGTCAAAATACACACTACATATAGTAGGTATTATATTCATATACAGACCGTTTCTACAGAGTCGCAGGATGCTATAAACATGAGAGCGAAAGATAGGCCATATATTTCTCGTTGGCTAAACAGAGAACGAACTTTTACGATGTTGCTAGCTGGCGAAACATCACAGTCAATCTGCTCCGCACACATCCGAGAGTGTAAAGCGATACGCGACCGCGATACAAGTTGACTTGGACTGCCTGTTCGGCCGGCAACGTTGCAAAACATCGTTCTCTGTCATACTAACGAACTACTATAAGTTTCTCTTTTGCTCTTGTTGATTTCGAGACAGGCGTTTCAATAGAAAAGCTCCGTATATTACTGTAACGCGAAATGAAAACAGCAGCGCGAAATGTGTTTACTCTTATCGGACGGCGGCTTTCTTCAAAGGAACGCCGCTGCGCTTAATTGAGTCCCGGCAACATCTTATTAAGGAAGAATGATTTATTGCCTTCTCGACATTTCTACATAAAAAAAGAAGGTTCGAGTTATTTTAGGAACCATCGGGAATACAATTGAGGTGTATAAAAGCGGGCTTGCGGTCGGAGAGATTAGATTAGACGTGAAGCCGCGAGTGAATAAACAAGGCGAAAAACGGACCAGTGAAATAAATTAACATTTAAGAGTGATATGAATTAATTAGTTAGGAAATAGTTAAGTGTGTTATATAAATTAGTTCAGTAATAGTCTAAGATAAATTAAGTAGTGTGTAGTGTATAATTTTACGACAGTGTAAATAAATTAAAAATAAACGTTACAATACAATAAAATATATATCACAAAACGTTCCTAGATAATTTAATCAAATCTGACAACATAAATCAAACGATTCAATGTTCCAATAATATTACCACTAACTTGTAGATCTTCCAATATTGCCTTGATTCGGTCGACCAAATCTATGTATTTATTGACACGTTTTGGAGTCGGCATGTACAGGTCACAACGGTGCTGCATTAGTTCGTAGAATTTGATCTCTCATGACAGAACTTTCATCAGTTCAAATATGTTTGGACGAATTTTCCAAACGCGCCTGTTCAACCTGTTATGCCATCCGTCCACAGCGTTCGTCGTCCTATGTCGTTCGCCATTGCATAATCAGATCCAGTCATTGTCCAACCACTGCTTCACGAAATAGTCGTTGAATTGGACCATTCCAATCTTCATTATTTCTGGTTAAGCGTTGGATATCTGATTTTCTGGTAAGTGTGCTATTGCAGCACATCTATAAGGAGATGATCACGAATTTATTTGCTCTCCTTGAATCCTCTGACCAATTGCAATTTCTGAATTTTCCTCCATAGCGCCTGATTATAATGAAAATTGCATCCCTAGATTTCAGCTTTTGGAAACACAGAATTTACTGCGTTAATTGCTGCTCGTTCGTAGTCGATGTGGACTTTATGGGGTGCTGAAGTTGTCCACTTTACTTAAAATGACGTTGAAAAACCTCTTGTAAGTGGCTTCTCTGAGATTCGGGAGTAGGGCGTAGATCACAGGAACGACTCGAGTTGCTTCCGGAGTACTTCCCAAGTCAACGTGAATTGTGTAGAGCTGGCCAAATAAAAGACAGCACCTCTTGAATGTGCCATCCATGAAAATTTCAGTGGCTTCTCTCAAAAGTCTTGCTCCATTAACCGCAAAAATTTATATTCTGTCTTCAACTTCGTCGTCAGCCAATAAATATTTTTTCAGTCCTCCCGTCAGAGTGATGAGTCTGCTCATCTTTTGGGAAGAACATCGATTTCTAGAGCTCGGTGTCTCTCCTCTATAGAATCTGCCCTTCACTGAAGACAATTCAGGAACATTGACGACGAAGTTAAGTCCAGCATCCTTGACTGAGGTGATTTCTTCCCGGTAGATTTGTGGAATTGGAAGCAGCTCCTCCCGTGCGCGTTTCTTCACATTCTGTAAACACACTTCAACCTGGTTTCTGGGGATATTTGGAGCACAGGTGTGACTCGACTTTGCCTCTAGCAGCTCGTAGTTTGTAGCAGAAGATGTTGGTATTCTTGAATACTCGCTTCTTAGTTTAACGGTACCCCGAATGCAAAATGACTGGATCTCCTCTTTTCGCTTCCACAACTTGAATAACGTCCATATCGAAAAACTAAATAAGTTACTGCGGTATCACTGGTCACTAGCTGAATATATTTGAAACTGATGTCAAAAGTGACAAAATGCGTATTTATTAGAACAGCAGGTATCCACGCCACGTCCCTCTTACTCTTTGATAATAATTATGTACAATCAATATAAAATTCAAAGAAAACTAAGACTCATTGTTACTTATCTAATTTCTGTCCGATGCATTTCCAGGTAAAATACCTACCCTTTTCAGATAGTATGTAAGTACCTTAAGCCGAGAAGGGTGGGTCAGTGTACGGAATAGGCATCTAAATTTTTTCTAATTTATTCAGTGTACGAAGTAGAGCCTGGGGGCGGAGAAAGGAAACTCCTTTTTCTCATGAAACGTTTCGATTACATTCTAACCATCTTCAGTCACTCGAATGTGAGGCTTTTCTTAAAAATCTATGTATCTATCCGGAATTAATACTCTCGTGTTTTAGTGTCACACACATCTAAAGAAACTGCAAGAAATGTTAACAGAACCCCACCGTGAACCGGAATCTCATCGGCCTGAATATGAAACATACGAATATGAAAAGGGGGAAACTGAAATAAACGGCAAGAATATTGAAAAAGTAACAAAAGGAGGTTGTCCAAGTTCTCACAGTTGGCCATGATTAGCAGAAGGAAGGAAAAACTTCTGTCTTGCCAACACTTTATTTCAAAAACGCAACCGGTTTCGACTTACTGTGAGGTCATCTTCAGGCTTAACACTTAAAAAAACTACTTCCAGGACGCAGCCAGAGAGGAAAGACTGTCGTTAACCAAATACAAACAACTAGCTTGGTCAAAGAAGTCATAAAGTAAATTTATTGTAACAATTCCGTTCCAAATCTTCAAAATTATCCAAATGAACACTACGATTAGAAAACCTGGTAAGTACACAATAAAAGACAGTCGTTAAACCTGGAAGTATTTATTTTATGTTTTTAAATGTTACGCCTGAAGATGACCTCACAGTAGGTCGAAACCGGTTCCTTTTTTTAAATAGGGTTGGCAAGACATATAAGTTTTTCCTTCCTTTTATTGAAAAAGTGGGCTCCGACATATAACTGGGAAAGGTCGTATACCTCGGAAGAGGAAATCAATATGAAGAGATCCGAAGGAGAATTAAATATTATCGTAACCTGTACGTTCTTTATATTGTCACAGTGAACATATCTACATGTATTATATACCTCCATATAATATTTGAAAACAGTCAACGTAATTGAAATGTTATAACTTTTTTCTGCAAGATCAATGATTATACTTGACTCATTATGTTATACTGCTTTAATTACTGCTTACACAAATGAGTATCGTTAGTTAATTACTTGCATATGTATTTGTACCGTGATAGCAAAATTTACCTTGGTCAAAGGTGGTATAATATGGTTGTCGTAGTGTATAATACTTGGATTGCAGTAGTAACTACAACTCCGCTACAGAGCAAGATCACCATCTGTCCGCAGGCTGGATATAATATAATAATAACAAAATAACTGATGAAACTAATTAAAATTAAAACTAACCTAAGAACGAAGTTTTTTACTTCGTATCGGTCAAACTAAATTCTCTTTTAATTACACAAAACATCTTTCAATCCAAAGACTTTTACGGCTTCCTTCGTTTTTTTCTTATAATTCTTATTCTCTATACACTTACATCTATCCTGAAATTTATTAAAATAATATATAGCTGTATAATAATGTGAATTACGACCAATTGCCTATCTACTTTCGGAAGTGAAATGCTGTTAAATCTGGTACCACCATACATTCTCCTTAGCTTTGTTTTGTAATTCTCGGTAATGCTTGTTAATACACTTTAATACATACTTTTCTCTCATGTTAAGTGGCATTTTTGTTATATTACTCTCAATTAGAATTTTTTCATTTATTTATGGATAATAAGCAGTTTTTTTTTTCAGATTTGTTTTTACAGCTGCACAAGTTTGGGGCTATTTATAATCGATCTTTGTTTTTTTAAAAGCTTGACAACAGTGTCTGTCTTCTGTCTCTTCAATGATGACGTAAAAATGTAGGATTGTGTAAATTGTAACAAGGAACTAATTAACATACTTCATCTGCTTTAAAAATATCGTTGGGATTATTGAAATCGTAACAAGCAACATAGAAATTCTTTAACTTTCTTGAGAACATCAGAACTCCTCTGTGAATCTATGTCATAAAAGTTCCACAACTTCATTGGTATTGTCAGAACTTCCTTACATAAACGTTATGTGACATTTCGTATTTGATACTTTCCTTGAAATGCAACTCACAACTAAACTTAAAAATGTCGTAGGATTGTGTAAATTATAGGAAGTAACTTATTAAGAGTATATAATTTTCTTAAAAAGGTCAGAACTCCACTGTGGAAGGCATACATTGTATTTGAAATTTCATATCGCTTCAATAAGACAATTGCAACTCCTTTAAAATGATATCAGTTCAATACAATTGTAAGAAGGGCCTGGAGACTGTCTAACTTCTTGGTAATTATCAGAACTTCCTTATAAACGTTATTTATATTTCCCATTTGATATTCTACTCGAAATACAACTCACAACTTATCTTAAAAATTTCATTGAATTGTTATACCTGTAACAGGTAATGCATTAAGAGTGTGTAATTTTCTTAAAAACGTCGAAACTTCACTATGGATGCTATAAATCACATTGAAATTGTATGTTCTCTTCAAAACGATTGCAACTTCTTTAAAAACGTCCTCAGTTTATTAAAGTTATCATAAATATATTGGAAACTCCTCAATTTCCTTAAATTCTATACGTTATAATTTAATTGCATTCAAAATGTCACCAACTCTTTAAGACAATCGCAACTCCCCTATAAATGTAATCAGTCGTAAGAAACCCTATAAGTAATTACTAATGGAGTACTGTACTCGAGTATTGTAACACACAACCCAATTTAAGGGATATTACTAAACCTGTATTGTGTGACTGAAATATACCAAACTAGCCAAATAAGTTCTTAAAAATAACAGGCTTAATAGCTGGAAGAGCAGAAAATTTACTCTATCAGATTTAGAGTTCTTGGGAATTTTGGATTTTCAAAATCGAGGATGCAAACGAAAGGTAATGGGTGTTTTTTGGTGCCGACAGTTCAGTTTTAGAAACATGTGCTTAATAAATGGTTGTGTATGCAGTTTCAGTTTCCACGATACAAGTATGTTTTATTTCCGTAACCTAGCCGTTGCATCCACCTATACTATTCTATATTAACACAGAGAAAACTGTAATTCTGTAGACTCAGGTGGGACAATACAGGATTATTTTTAAGGATGGTTGTTCAGTTTAAATCACTTGTGATGCTTTTATTATCCAAAGATCCATGGAAAAATAAGAAAATACAAAAGACACCAACGAACACATATCTTAATTCCTTCCGACCTTCAACCACTCATTGTAATGTCCTAGCAACTCCTCTTTATATTGCACACAATTACTTGGCTGAAAGATGCGATCCATACTTTGGAATGATTTCACCTCGTCCTGATTTTCCCACATACCTAATGATATCATAAATAATACACGCTTTCGATAAAATACCACATTTGATAATCACCAATTGATATTCCTGCGATATAAGCAGCTCCTAAGGTAGATGCTTCAGGGGGATTCAGTCTATGAACTGGTAAATCTGTCAAATCTGCCAACATTTGGCAGATGAAGTCGTTTTTAGCCACACCGCCATCAATTCTGAAAAAAAAACTCAAGGTATCACACCAAAAAATATGGGAAAGACCAAAAATTAATACAAGCAATTCAAATATTGCAAATGTGTAGGAGAAAAGTGTAAAAGAAACAGCCTTTGTCAAAACATGACCACCTATTACAACTGGCTTAATTAAACTTCTGATGTAACTACTTGTTGTCGAAGTTAGTTACTATTATGCTACCAGAAGTGGTACAGTTACAAATGAAGTTTCCTTTACAGTTAAAAGGAGAATAGAAAAGAAATCTTTAAAACTGGTTGACAAAAGAGGCTTTATGACCAACTTACTTAATCGTTTGGTAAGGCGCGTTCCTTTCAGACTTTAATAAATTAAAACACAGTATCAAGTTGAAGACAACACCTTCCAATACTGCTCGGATTTTTTGTCTAACTGTGGTATTATCTCTCCCTCCCTTAAACCTAGATGACAATGGAACGTCTGGAAACTGCAATAAATTTTTTGTTAATTACTAATTACGTGTGAATTACCAGGAAAATACTTGTTTGAAAATGATCACCCAATCACCACAATATTTCCTACTGATTAAGATATTTGTCGGCCATCACCGACAAACTAATTTCTGGATTAATTAGGTTCTTGTTAAGTTGAATTAACACCAGATTGATCAAGCAAACATTCTAATACCTTTCCGTTAGGACATTCAGGTATGAAGTACACACCTCCAGAATTACCGACTTCGTAAGCGATATTAGACGTTTCATCGACATTTTCAATAATTCCTAGAAAAAAAAAGAAACGATAGTTAAATGAAGCAAATACTAAATAATCTGAGTAGACTTTTAAGCACAAAACCTCCGACGACATTGCTCGTTACCGTTTCTCTGAAGTTCCTCGAACAACGCACCGACCTCCAAGCAGGGCACCTCTAGCATGTACCGCAGTTCGTCTCTCGTCCTCCAGCCGATCAATGGGTACATCCCGTTCAGATTCGAATAGACCTCGGAACCAGTGTTCACGTCCAGGAACGCTCCGGTGCCCAACGTCAGTTTGAGATCGTTCCGGTGGAAACAGCACGTGCCGTACATGGAGGCCGACTGGTCCGCCAACTGGAAACAATCTATTACTCCGTGTCTCGGTTTAAACTATAGTTTGACTGGTCCAAGCACTTAAAAAATTTTACTTACGACGCAATCAATCCTGATTGACGTCCCAAACAATTCCTCATCTGTGACTCCGAAATCGAAATCGTTACTAACGACCTCAGGTAAGATATGTACGGGTATTCTTAACAATTTCGGTAGTATGCTCCAATTCAATGCGAATGAATCGTATAAACCACTGGCACTAGCATTCGATATGTCAGTTACGTAACTTTTTCCGCCTGTAAGTTTGTATATTAGCCAAGTGTCTAAGGTTCCAAACATCAGATTTTTGTTGTTAAGGTTTTGCTTTACGGCAGGCACGTTTAGCAGTACCCACAATAATCTTCCCGTTACCTGAAAATAATGGAAAGTTAGCATTTTAAATGTATGGATCAATTTGCTTGTTGCTACTAGAAATAATAATAATTGCAATCATACTACACAAGTATAGTCTCATCTAGTCATAATGCTTACTACTACTACTACTACTGCTAAGCACTTATGATATTAAATGGAGGTCAGTTAATGATGCCTACAGGCTTACAATTGTAATACAATTAATAAAATAATTTAAGTAATTAGATTATTAATAGTAATACACACTATAAGGGTGTAAGGTCTACTCAACTAATTGCTCTGCTGATTGAGTCAATGCTGTTTATATTGCCCACGCCCCTTGGGATTGCCATATTTGCCTAAGTACATATAAACAATAATAAACAGAAGTAAGGAAATGTTGCCTACAGACCTTTACTTAAAACAATAAGGTTGTTAATAGTACTACATGTAATAATTAACATCTTACATGTCTGGTGGTGACTTTCAATTGACTCGCCAATTTATACTTTTCGTTCCTTGTAAACAAATAAATTCCATATGACATCCATTGCAAAATCTGAAAGTAAATAACTCATCAAGTAAATAAGACATTTAATAACTATCAATCATATGTGATAGGAGTAATCAACATTTTACACTGCGTTTAATGCATATGTATAATACAAACTTACTTTATATCGCAACGACGAATTGAGCTCATTCAATAATTCTTCGGTGCGCAAATCCTGCCACGTAATGAAGTTGTGTAAATATTCTCCAGTGTCTTTTCTCCATGTAGTGAATGTACAACGATGCGTTGCGATTCCGATTGATTTTATGTTGGAAAAGGTCGTATTGGCATCTAAAAATAATAATTCATCAGTATGACTTATGAACTCTACTAAGCAGTTTGATTCTAGTATTATTTAATACTATATCGTACGATTCTTTGTGCTCACTTTTCACCGCTTCCTCGATAACTTGCAGGATAGTCTTGAACAACTCGTCGGGATTTATCTCCACCCATCCGGGATGTGGGTTCAAGACGATGACCTACGAACGTAGTAACTAAATTCAATGTTTCTAGTGTAACTTTCTGGTTCAATTACTTTGCGGTAAGATTTCCCGATAACTTTACCAGCCGAATCTACGATATCACACTTGATGTTCGTAGTGCCGATGTCGAGAGCTGCTATGAACTGAATCGGAGGAAGCACATCACCGCTCATTTTAACGAAATAGGTTCAGGCTATTTTCAAGGACCTGTAACTTCTGTTAATTGATGAGGTGTCTCATAATTAGGTATCTATTGTTAAAATAATCACAATTGAGCCAGGAATTATTTTCACAGTTGAGGCACAACCATTTTATCAGACTGAAAGGAAATAACTTGGGTCTATATTCTTAAAACTATTAGAAAATGTACACTGTACTGTTTTAAAAACTAAACACTCGAGAACGAGAAACTGAAACACTAAACACTCAAGAAAAATCGAACATAACCTAAATTTTCTTCTTCTATTTGGGTCTTCGGAATATTCGATTAATCGATTGAACCAGACCAGGCCTGCAGCTGGAATTAAGGACTTTCTGTAGGAGTTGAAGGGATTTATTAGTTTGCCTCAAATACAGAGTCGTAACTGGAAACAATAGCGCCCAGGGCAAGCCCAATAATTTTGCGCCCCCTTCTCTACCTAATAAAGATCTATATTTTGGATCAATAATTTTACTAGTATCAACGATCAATAAAAAAAGATAAAAAGACACTCTTTTATTAAACATAGGTATTTATTTCACAAAATCACAAATATCAAACATGAAAGTAAACATTAATTATTTTCATTTATTGCAGAGTACCGGGTACAAAGTAAAACTAGAAAGCAACTTTTCGTGACTTTTCAGCAGCAAATTAGCAAATTTATCTATATTATATCATCGTAGTCAGTTTTTTCTGCAATTTCATACTCAATTGACATTATGGCTAAATTTGTTAAGCGCTCTTGTCCTATTTGGGATCGTAAAAGTAGTTTTTTACAAGTTTGAGCTTGCTGAAAGATCTCTCGCAAGACGCGGGGAGACTTATTTCTGTATTGAGATAATTCGATGATAACCCATATTCCCGAATAAAATTCAACACATCTATTAAGTTAGCCTCTTTTAGGTTGGGTATTAAAGAACAAACTTTTGATATTTAAAACTTTGAATCTCTAAACTTATCTCGTGTGCGTCAAGATCATCTTTATATTTTAGTGCCAAATCAGCTGCTGCTTTTTTAAGGTATTCCATGGGTTTTTCCAAAAGAAACAATCCTGTTAAAAAAGAAAAATCAGAAGCTACCTGTGACAAAGTCTCAAATCTCCACTCCATCTGCGAAATTAACGAATCAAGAACCTGATTAGAGTTAGATTTTAAATTTCTTCAAATTTGAAAAAGACTGAGCTTCATCGTCAACCTGCTCATCAAACATTTTTTTTACTTTCCTTTTTCTTGTTTCGGGAAATTCTGGAATTATGTTAATCTACTGACAAAGATCCTTTGCTGCGTAAATAGCTTTATCAATCTCGTTTTCTCTAAAATTCTTAAAATATGTCTGGAGACCATTAATATGTTTAGCTGCTCTTTCGATTGATTGTGTTTCGTATTGTAAAATCCTATTTACCATGTCGATATTATCAAGAATTTGATTCCACACAGTTAACAGAGGCAAACAAATTGATAATCGATAAGTTTTATCAAACTCTGGGCAGAAGACACAGAATCTGTGGAATATGTTACTTCATCAGTTCCTTCGGAAATCGCATGTAGGGTTTTTACGACTTCGGATAATTGACAAAGCAAAGAGTGAACTGACTGGTAGAAATACTTTGATGACCATCTAGTATCAGAATGACCTTTTAGAGTTGATTTCAAACTTGACAAAGCTTCCAAACGTTGTGTTGACCCCGAAAAGAAAGTAAATATATGTTGTAACGTGCTGAAGAACGTCACCATTTCTGGTGTTACGTGAGCTGCATGTACCCCAACTAAATTCAGGGAATGAGCTGCACATGGTAAACATGCTGCATACTCGTTCTGTTGCAAAATTAGTGCTTGTACTCCACGATATATGCCAGCCATATTGGCGCCATTATCGTATTTATTTGAGTTAAATAAATTATAGAACGCCAATATTTACGTCAGAGATTTAATTAAATGACTCCACATAGCGAATAAACACTGACTTATTTGAATTGTTGATTCCCGTTTGCTGTCATGTTTTTTAATTCGTTAGAAAATCGTTTATCATTTGTTTTCCGTGCTTTCTAATTCTTTTTATGAATATAATGTATTTCTAACCAATGCTTATTTTTCCAATAGGCCCGTGCAAGATTGACTACCTAAGCATCCCTACGAGGGGCCCCCAAATGGTATATGGGCCAGGGCCCACTTGAACCAAAAATAGGCCCTGTTTCTAGCACTATCTTTCATAGTGTATTATTGTGAGTTTATGAAACAATTGTAAGAGAATTTTTGAAATATCATATCATATTGTGAGTTTAGTTTCCTACTTAAGTTTAGAGAAAATTAAGTGCAGGACTGTTTTTCGTAAAAATAAAGAAGAAATTTCTGGAGTTACCTATTTTAAGTGTAGTTTAAGTAGGATGCTATAGCTGAATTGAATACAAGTACCTACACATTATAGTCATTCAAAATTATTGCTTATGAAGAAAGACACCTTTAGCACATCTTAAGATGATAACGCTCCCAATTATAACCCGAGTGGTAATCAATTATGTATGAAAAATTGATGAATGCTGAGACATTAATGGTATTATTTCCTTCAGGCTCTCTTCAAAGAGACACGACTCTTGAATGACTATAGGGAAGGATCCCATCAAAGAACATTTGAGTGGCGAAAATGGTTTTTGTGATGTGCACTTCAGGCTCAGGATCAGTTTGTGGTTAACAATAATGAAGAAACGATGCTATCTATTTCTGAATTTAAAGAAACCATACATAGCTCAAAGAGTTTGAAGTTTAACGTTAGTTTATTATGTAGAGTAGATGAATGTTGGCTTTGTGGTTAAATCGTGAAACCAATGGACAGACATTTTTTTTATGTGAAAATATCTTTTAGCCCGTTAAGCAGTGAATTTGGGTTGTGGGACAACGCGTCCGTGGCACGTCGTCCGTAACGCAGTGTTGCATAATTTACAACACGTTACCGACAATTACAGAACTCTTCGTAAACGACAAACCAACCAATAGTTAAAATTCCATTTATCACTACATCCACATGACATTTCAAATATTTCAAAAAAAACATTACATTAAGTAACATATTTTCTTAGTTGTTCTAAGAGTTGTTTTACAAGATCTAGAGCACTTTGCAGCCTCTATACCTACTCAGATATATTTAGTGGAAACTACATGAATAATTTTTCATTTTTATGAAATATCAAACTATTCTGTGAATTTAATTTTATTTGAGAGCTCCACATTTCCATTTTCAAGAAGTCAGTTCGAGCAGATATTCATATAGACAGCTTATTCATATCAGATGAACAAACCAGAATTCAAAAACCCTTAATCCTGCCCTGATGACATATCCCGCTATTTATTGCGCAAACTCAGAAGTAGGTCAATTGGCCCCATAGAGTGCCAAATTGTTCAGAACTGATTGAAGTCTAGAGTTCATGAAATTGTTGTGGGTTTGTCTCAGTAAGAGACCCACGTTGTAATTTAGTCCACAATGGTTCTAAAATCTATAAAACAACCAGGCGACAGTACCTAATGATTGTTTCAAATGTAATTACAGAATGATTTAAATAACAATACAAACATAAAACATCTTCACATTTAATCGTAATGTAACAAAAATTCATTATTGTCGAAATAATAAAAACAAGATGTCAAAGCAAGAGAGTTATTTCTTCCGTTTCTTTTTACGTTTCTGATTCCCATTTTCATCATCCTCGATACCATCCACATCTACCGCGTTAGTATTAATTTCCAAAGACCTTTTCTGTGTTGGTTTAATACCATTTATCCTCTTCTGTTTCTTACCCTTCCCATTAGTCTGTTCCGGGTTCGTATTGTTTCCCCTCTCGATCCCTAACTTTGCGCACAATTTTCTGTATGCTCCTTTCACATCTTTAGAACTCCCCACTCGTCCCTGGATTGCTTCCTTGATACCGTTCCAATCGATCCCGAACCTTTTGACTGGCGACGTTTCAATGGCACTCAATAAATCGAACAATAAACTTAGGAACCTATCGGGGACGTCCCGAGTGTCCCGGAGAAATTCTATGAGTCTCTGGGAGAACTCCTCCTGCGTTTGATGTAGGGATGGTCCTATTTGTTCGTTCAGAAATCTGCGGTTGTTGTAGAAGAGTTTTAAAAGTTCGGCGGACTGGTTCCTCTTGAACCACTTGGTTTCGGCATTGAAGAGGTGGTAAAACAGTACCGGGACTAAAACGGGAAGACCATCCCACGTGGTGTGTCCCAGGAGCCTAACGAAGAAACCGTAAGGGACGCCGCTGTCCCTCTTACAAAAATACTCCTTCAAATGTTTCTCCAACACTTTCTCCGTATTTCGTCCGGCGCATTTGATCAAAAACAAGGAACAAAGCGTCACTTCCTCGACCATGTCACGCGCTATGTTCCCGCTGTTCCCCAAGATTTCATCGAGGAGTCGCGTCGCGTCGATCTCGTCGACTTCCACGTCCCGGAACTTCTTCAGACTGGCCAATTTCCTCAGGCACGTCCTCAATCTATCCCGGAACGGTCCCTGGTGGTCGGTTTTGACAGTGAACGCCACAGCCCTAAGCAGCACCGGGATGATCTCGACGACGTGCTCGAGCGACACGGCGGAGGATTCGTCCGGTGCCTTGCCGTCATCCAGGTATATATCGAGGAGGTCCAATACTCTGACGCGGAAGTGGACGAGGGCCTGGTCGGACTTCAAGGGACGCTTCGAAGAGCGACGGGGATGGTGCAACCTTAAAAAAAGTAATGCGTAGAATAAAATGGAAGAATAGAAAGGTTTTGAAAAGTACCAAGGAGACCTTGATGTACCACAGTACCCAGAGAAGCCTTAGTAGATAGAACGATGGCTCCAACGTATCACAGGATGGAACCGATTTCAATGTTGCCAAAGTAACTGTCGTTTATTGTCTAGTTAGTGTATTGTATTGTTAATATTTAAGGATACAACTAGCACACTGTCAATCTTGACCAATTAATTAAACTAAATGGAAAAGAAAGCTTCTAAAAATGTTATATGAACCCTGCACCAGTATCCATTACTTTTATGGTTGTGGTTTGCCTATCTGCTTTGTGGTACGGGAAAATGGGAAAATCATTTCTGGTGTTGATTTTTAATAGTTTCGCCACTTAACCTTACTTTATAGAAGGCTGATATAATGTTTAAGAAATGTTTAATGCCAGATATCTTGGAATTCACATAGTTATCGGTCTTTTCACAAGCGAGCCCAGCTTATGGCCTTCTCGAAAGGGGTGGAACATACAAATTACCTGACGCGACGGCAACATGAAGTGTAGATTTTTCGACGCCATTCAGGAGAGTGATGTAAATAACGAGATGGAATGCTTTAATTCTTCCTTAGCCTTCATTCATCCAACTTTGGGCATAGGCTTCATGTTCTTTTTAGGTAATCGCTTCATCTCATTTATGGATGTCCTCGAGTATAGTGTACTAGTTATAGTCTCCAGCAATGGATTAAATTGTTACATGTCATCTTGGTGTCTAACGACGTGGCCTGCAAAGCTCCACTTCAGCCTGGTGACTTTTTGGGTAACATCGTCAACTTTAGTTTTGCTGCGAATCCATGTGTTCCTCTTCCTGTCGGTTAGTCATATACCCAAGATAGATCTTTCCATAGCTCTCTGTGTCTTTGTTACCCCATCCATGTTTTTCTTTGTGAGTACCAAGGTTTTACATCAGTAAGTATTGGAAGAAATAATTTTTAAACATTCTCCGAGATTGATTGTAACATTAGAGAGTATGTTTATAGACAAGCTTGTTCACTTTGTAACAAATTGTTGAAAAAAAAAACAATCAACGTATTGTAAAGAAGCCTTGTTTGGCCACCAACTACAGTCATAAGTTTACAGACCATGTTTTTTACAGTAGAGTAATAAATCTAAGTATGCCTAGCTTTACCACCTTTGAAAACATTATGAAGAAAGGGTTAAAATTTACCCCACCTCCTCCTAATTGGCACGGGTCAACTCGTAAGAATTAATCCCCGGTACGCATTTGACCTTCGCTAGATTGGTCAACTCGTAAGAACATGGTTCTCTAGATCGGTCAACTCGTAAGGGTTGGAACTACCTGAAAAATGCCAAAAGGGGGATTATCGTATTCCTTGCGAGAGGGCAAGGAAAACCCTGCGGAACCCGACCCTAGGGTCCTGAAACGCATATGATCACTAACAACAAGCAAGTCTTTGCCGCGTTGACTTTTAATAAAATCCACAACTATCTCGCTGCGATCCATCGACACCGTTTAGTTGGAACGTAACAAACCACCCCCTTATATCATATCTGAGTTTCAACAAATATCCGAACTACTTCGTTACAGTCATCATCCCCTTGATTATCTCTGAGAATCCTCTTATGAGTTGACTCATCCAACACTACCCTTTAAAAATTTACCTGCCTGTTCGCTTACCAATTGACCGATCTTAGGGTTGGGGATTAAAATTTCTTACGCGTTGACCGCCGCCGCTCCTAATACCCCTCAAGCACACCTTAAAACCTTAACAATTGAATCCAATGTGATTATTCAATCCCATCGTTGGAATCAAACAATCCAATGTTAAGAATATAGGCAAGACACGTCTATGTACTTTAGTACATAATAATATACAGACCGTTTTTAAAGAGTCGCAGGGTGGGATAAACATAAGTGCGAGAGAAAGGCCATATATTTATCATTGGCGAAACAGAGAACGACCTTTTGCGATGTTGCTAGCTCGCGAAACATTACAGTCATCCGCTCCGCACACTGTACCGCACATATCCGAAAGTGTATAAGCGATACGCGTTGACTTGGACTGCCTGCACGGCCGGCAATGTTGCAAAACTTCCCTCTCTGTCACGCTAACGAACTACTGCTAGTTTCTCTTTTGCTCTCGTTGATTTCCCACTATGCGTTTCGATAGAAAAGCTCCGTATATGGTTAGGTGTAGAAACCATCATTCAATATATCCAGGTGCTTTAGTACATAATATATGGTCGAAGTGGAAGACATATGACCTAACCGTAAAATTCAATTTCAATTATACCTAAATGCTTCTGATAGGGCCTCATCCAACCTGGCGGCTTCTCCATCTGACATCTCGTCCAGATCGACGCTCTCCTGATCGTCGACATCTTTCGATAAAACCTGATGAAGAGCCAGGCGTAATTTTTCAGTCGCGCCTGATTCCTCTTCATCATCATCATCATCATCATCATCTGGTTCTTCCTCGTCTAAATCTGACTCATCATCTTTACCCGATCCTTCTTCTGAATCAGATTCTTCATCGTTAGAGTCATCGTTTTGAACCTGGAAAAGAAAAAAAATTCGATGATAAAACACGGCTCCATATGCACCTGTGTGAAGTTAACCACATCCACAAATTTATAGTCCAGGGGTCCCAAATTTATTAATTAACAGACATTAAATGACTGTCGTTGGTAAACATTAGAATTCTGTTTGGCTTCTTACCTGTGCCATTAGGGGATTTCCCCCTTCCTGTTCTGGATCCAGCACGGATAAAATCTGATGTAAAGCTGAGGTCGTGAGGTGGTGACGCAGGTGAGGGAAAACACTATTAATCACTGAACGAAGTAAATGTGAGTTACGAGAGAGGAGACTCAGGAATAAGTCGATTACCACCTCTATCCAGGCAGGATCGCTGGCATCTTCCCCTTCTTGCACTGTTTTCTTCTTGGGTACCTCACCTTTCTTCTGTTTCCTTTCTATTTTGTTACTTTTTTCATAACAGAGGAACAGTTCCTCCAATGAATCCGTCGCTAGTTTGACATCATTAAACAGTTGTAAAGCCATATTTAGGAATAGCGTTAAGAATACGTTAATCACTGGAGATTTCTGCTGTTGATCTTCAATGCTCTCTATCTGTGCGATGGTTTTACGCCAAGTGTTATAAATTTCTTCGTCTAGAGGAATTCGTAATGACAATGTTGAATGTTTTCCATTAACAGTGTGGGTTTTTAACTGACGATCCAGATGTGTTACCAGACTCTTTAGAACGAATTGGAGATGTTCCAGATTTGTAGATTTCAGGTCTAAAGCGTTGAAGAATGTCGTCTTCAATGCAGCTAGAAACAAAACAGTGAAAATTAATGTGAGTTGCAACTGTCGTGTTTTGGGAATAGGAAAGGAAAATTAAGCACATTCATATTTCTATATAGAGAATCACAGGTTGATAATTCCGCTAGCGACGCATGAACTAAATTGCCGCCGTATCAAATTACATCGAGTCTGCCAAATTTTGTGATTATTAAAATATTTGAGCATGTACCTAAATTCAATGGTGTTTTAAGTGCTGAATTTGTGCGCATGTGGTTTACGAGATTTGCGTCTCCTGTCATCTGTATGAGAACTTTTATATGTTACGGCGGTTTTCATAACAAATCCAAATTTTCAAATTGTTCAATATATGGATAGCTTTCTATATAAGTCCTATAAAGTTTGAATCAATAAATTTGTTAGGAAAATATGGTTACAAGGACAGGAACTGCAATACTGCAAAGTGTATACTACTGGTGGTCACATATGGTTGTGAAACTTGGGTACTGACTAAAATGATCAAATATAAATTGGAAATACACCAGAGAGCCATAGAACGAAGAATTCTATGAATTTTTCTGAGACCACAAAATGAACTAGAATAAGAGAAAAAAACCAAAGTCACAGACATCACAGAGTTGGTTCTCTAAAATGGCAATGGCAAAATTTCTTCGTGAAACGCGTCGTTTTCAAAATATTAATCCTAGAATTTTCATAAAATTTCAACTTCGTCCGATTTGAAGAATTCTAATTTCAGACGATAGAAAACGACATTTTAAAGGGGAAAGTTAAGTACATTTTCTTCAAGAAAAGCGCCGTCTCTGAGTTACGAATTCTAGAACTGTGGAATTTTCCGAAAATTTGAACCTCGTCCGACTTGAAGATAGAGAACAACATTTTGAAGGGAAAAGTTAAGTAAAATTTCTTCGTGAAACACGTCATTTTCAAAATATGAATTCTGGAATTTTCAGAAAATTTTAACCTAGTCTGATTTGAAGAATTTTAATTTTAGCCGATAAAGAACGACATTTTGAAAAGAAGAGTTCAGTAAAATTTCTTCATGAAACGCACCATTTCCGAGATATGAATTCTAGAATTCTGGAACTAATTTTACCTTGGGGAGAGATAAAAAGTATTGGACGACCCCAACAGAGATGGAAGGACGAGTTACAAAGATTCACAGGTTTGAGTTGGTATCAGGTTGCACAGAACAGCGAAGAGTGATCAAATATGAGAGAGCCTATATCCATTGAATAGAAAATGGCTGAAGGAAGGAAGAAACCTCTAAATTTATTTGAATTATAGAAAACAAAGAAAAAATATTGTTGTCTTTCTCATCCAACTTAAACACTGGTTGTCAATTTGGATGGATCTATTGAGACATTTGACCCTCATTACCTGTCAGCTCGGTTCCCAGGTTCTGACCGCCGCTGACCCGGAACAGCCCTCGGTCCATCAGAAACTTCAGCTGTTCGACGGTCCAGTCCCGATCCGCCGGTCCGATACTCCTGTGATTCAAAAGCCTGACGAGCAACCGAGCTGCGTACAACCTGTCGTTATTCGACAGACTGAAACCGGAACCCGTCACAGCGTCCCTGAGGAAGTCCGCCAGGCTCCTGACGCTGGCGTTATCCAAACCGGCAACCATCCAACGTATCATCTTCAAGAGCAAAGGGGAGTCCTTGAAGAGGAACTTTTTAAGTATCAGGAACTTAGTCTCACTGGAAACTTTACTGAAGCTCCGTTGTAACGCATGGAAGAATTCATCCGTTAGTTTCTGGAAGTCTGGGTCATGCGGTTTTTTTTTCTTGGAATAATCCAGGACTCGTTCCAGGAAAGTTTCCGATATTAAGGAGGGGATGACAGAAGTATCTTCGATATTGTCTAGAGAACTTGTAACGATCCTAATGCAAGCTAATAACTTGGATCTGCTTGGATCATTGTTCAGGGTCTCATCCAGGGTAGCCATGAAACCATCTTGAACGATTTCCACTGAACAGATGGATTTATACACGGGATGGTTCAGGTGTGCCACGCCTGGAATGACGGTAAGAATCCCACATAGTTCCTCCATACTAAAATCTTTTCGAAAGAAACCTTTGTAAACCATGTTGCTACCCATCCACAGAAACAAAGTATCCATGTCCCAATCTTTTGTAGGTTGCTCAAGAATTTTCTTCACTGAAGAAAATAACTTTTTCCCCTTTTGTTCCTTTTCCATGGCTGCAATGATAAATATGTACGAAAGCAATGTTAGATAGGAACGCGTTTTTCCGCTTTCTAGGAGGATTTCCACTATTTTCTTCTTCTCTTCCACATTTATATTACTCCAGAGTTTAGATCGTATGATGGCACTGGATGTGAGAATCCTTCCTGTAGCGACATCAGCCAATTCCTAAAGAGATAAATTGAATAATATAGCACCATAATGAAGAAGTCAATATTGATATCTTCTAAAAAGTTAAGCTTGCCATTTGTAGTACAAGCACATGAATTGTGGATAAAAGTGGAAGCTAACAAATGTAATTGAGAAACAAGATATAACTAAGCAACTTCCATAATACATACGCTCAAAATGAATTAGTTCACCCGTTCACAGAAATTGTGTAAACGATTAATTAGTTTAATTAAGCAACATGCACTACTCTTACCCCTTTAGAACTACCGGATCCCCCTTTCAGTTCCTTCTCCATGCATTCAAATACGTCCTGCACGGACACGTCCATGACCTCGAGGATTCCAACGAGCGCAGCGAAGAACCCGCACCTGGCGTTCTTATTCGAGGAACCGAGACCCCTTATCGTCCTCGTAAGGGCATATTTCTGAAAAACGACCCTTGAAATGATGGATAAACTTAAGGGAGCCTAACCTCACTTTCTGTTCCTCGTCGTTTGAAGAGAGATGACGTAGGAGATTCACAGTGCTTTTCACACGGAGGTTTTCCTGGGGCGTTATCAGGTTGGAAAAGTCGTCGAGGATTGTTTTTCCACGTTTTCTTTTCTTTTTCTCCACATTACCGCGTGCTTCCTCCTCCATGATGCCGACACAGAACACTCATGAACAACTAGAATGAGGTTAACTCACATTTCATCTTTCATACAACATAAAACACTGTGTATGTTTTAAGACCTAAAGATGTTCTGTGACTGAAATCATTGGAGAAGTAGAAGGGGTGAAGTGAAGGGGTCAAAGGCCTCAAATATGAAAGTTAGGTTATGTTATGTTTTATGTCTGATTCATTACATTATTACATTCCACACGTGAAAAATTCAATAAATGACCCACGAGACCAACCAGCCTGTGATTATTACTTAGTCCGTTAAAGTGCTAAACTAATGAAATGAATTCCACGACACTTTTCGAAGTGTTTAAGCAAGTGGCGTTGATAGTTTTCACCCCGCAATGTTTCGATACCTATTTCTTGGATTCCGACTTCCTTAATGGTATGAGATTTAATTTTAATAGCTACAGAGGGTACATTTAAATTGAACTGGATAGAGATGCTTCTTTGAATAAATGTTTTCATTAAACGCTACCTAATTCAAAAAGGACCATAACTTGTGTGATTCACTAGACACCTTAATCTTGAGACAAATTGGTAACCTTTAAATACACCTTATGCGATTTTGTTTCAGTATCCTGCTTCAAATCGACCCTGAGTAAAGGTTTGGGTCTTGGTATCATCGCCGGGTCCCTCGCCGTCAAACTGCCTCAACTCCTGAAAATCTACAAGGGCCGCAGCGGCAAGGGGATCAACCTATACAGCGTCACTCTCGACTTAACCGCCATCACTATCTACATGTCTTACGGGTTTGTGAAGGGATTCCCGTTCAGTTCGTACGGCGACACGGTGTTCCTCGCCATACAGACAGCGGCTATAGCCATATTGGTCCTGTATTATGGCGGAGCCGTAGCGCAATCGCTGTCATATCTAGTCGGTTATTTAATGATATGTTACGTGATGATGTTCTTGGTACCGGTGTCTTACCTGTGGACGCTGCAGACATTTAACATTCCGATCGTCGTCATGGGTAAAGTGATACAAGCTTGGACGAACTACCGGGCGGGTAGTACCGGTCAGTTGTCCGGCGTGACTATTTTCTTGCTCTTCGCCGGCTCGGCTGCTAGAATCTTCACGTCCATACAAGAGACCGGGGATGCTGTGGTCATCTGGACTTACATCATGAGTACATTGGCCAATGGGATACTGGTTGTGCAGATGATTTACTATTGGGGCGATAAGAAGAAAAAGGAGTAGAAGGGTGTATTAATAAAACAGCAGGGAGCAATATTGAATGATTTTTTTAATTAACATAAATGGCCACAAGACAATATGTTGGAAATTATAGGACATTATATGCACAATGATTTATTTAAAAATGGTTGTAAGTAGAATCACAGGAAAGGCTGACAAATATATTTTGGGAAACTAAGAGCTAGGAACATCATTCAAAAGGTACACAGCAAAATATATTTTTGTTGGAATATGTTATGTGTCTAAAACACTATTTTTTGGGTACTGGTTTAAAAAGAAACACTTTTTTGAGTGATAATATATATTTTGCAAGCACTGAAACATTTTATTAAAAGTGAAAATAATGTACAACGGATATATTAATGGTTTGAAAGACTAACAATTACAGACTAAGTATTTCAAAAATGAACCACCATTAATCCTTACTTTCTAAATTGCACACTTCTTATCACAAACATCAAACAGTCGAAATATCCTCTCCCAGAATGTCCTAACTAAAGTACATAAATCAGTAAAGCTTTTTAAATTTAACACTAGAGACTTAAATATCTTAATCTTCGTTTTCTGGGGGGACCTCATTTTGGAATATCTGATAAACTGTGACCGTATGAGAATTATCGTTGAATTTACATGACACATACAACTCGGCAATTCTGAAGACGTAACAGTGGCTGCTCCATCTTTCCCGTAAGTAAACTGATCGTGGATCTTCTCTCAATATATTGGTTATAGTAGTTTTCTTTTCTTCACTCTGAAAATGACAACCTATATTAATTCTTAAATTAACATAATTAACAAGTTACATATAATTGCTTTTTAAAAATCTCTAATTTCTTCTGTTAAAGGAATATTTTGTTTTGTTACCTCAGCCCCTAATTGTGCTAACTGACTCAATGCTCTGTCCTTAAAAATGACACTGAGTCTATTAACGGGAGGTTGATCGATCCAAGAGGGGACCCGTATGTGTCCAACGGGGGTGGTCACCGTTGGAGATACCAAAGGGGGCTGCAAACTACTCGGGGGCTCCTCCTCTTCACCATCAGGGGCTTCACGTTCGCCTATTCGAGAAGTGGACCTACGAACAAATGTTCAGAACAATCCTTAATTTTCAGGTACAGGATATCAAACTCCGGGGAGTCACTCTTGCCTATGAAACAACTCCTCAGATCTAGACAACTGGTTATCAACGACGGAAGAACCCAAAGTTGTATCCCTACGACCATTTTCCTCGCCATCCATAACCCTGGCATCCGAATTATCTAATAGTTGCTCAGGTTCTGAGTTAGAGGTACTCGCCGTTTCCCCATTATTCAAGGTGAAATCCCTCATGGTATCTATTACAGAATCCGCCAGCTCATTGTTTTCCGGAAGATTTATGTTACCTATACCAGGGTAATCGTACTGGGGGATGTATGGTTTAATATCGAGGACTGGGGTGCCGTTCACCATATCGACTCCGCTAAAATCAATTGGGTATGTGAAAAGAACGTTTTCATATTTCACAATGTAATTAAATTCGTGACGAGGAAATCCTCACTTACCTAAAGTATATAACATTACCGACTATCCTATCGATCTTGACCAAAGATAGTCCGATCGGACAAGGTCTATGCGGCGATCGTGACGCAAAAACTCCCGTCCTGACTCCGTTCAATCGAGGTGGAGCGACTTTCGTCTTGAGGTAGCCGCTGTCGTTCTTGTGAAAATGGAACAATATCCACATGTGACTGAATTCCTCTAATCCCTCTAACGAATGCTCCGGGTTCGTGAACATATTGCTGTCCAACGTCAACTTCGCTATGGTGTTAGCGGTGATCCCAGGCTGCCGAGGGGTGCCCCGTTTCTCTGGGAAGATTGTGGAAATCATACCGATGTAACTCGACTGGAAATCGCACGAGTTCTCGCTAGTCGAAGGTAAATCGGTGGGGGCCTCGTGCGCCTTGCAGTTGTGACATCGCCACTCTTCTAGTTTCTTGTAGATGTAGTCGCATTCTTTCCTGTGGACGTGGTTCAACGAGAGCAGCTGCTGGCTGGAAATAAAAGGTGAAGAAACTGTATGCGGCGGGGGTTATTGGTGTATTTACCGCAAGTTGTTTATTTCATTTCTGGCGATTCTAAGCTGATTTTGTAGATAAATTGTATCTAAACAATTGTCATCGGAGGGTGTTAGAGACATTTTGAGGTTATGTGTCAAACGTAGAACGGTTAAATCTCATACAACAATAAGTTTCTTATGTCATACGATTACAGATCCCTACGAAGTTATCAAAAATGGCGTGTCTTGCTGTCAAGTCGGTCAAATTTGTTGACAATTATTTTCCGTTTCCGGGTCCGGGATTGTTTTGTCGATAATACTTGAATACTACAACTCATAACATTGTTGTGTTGAAAAGAGGTAAAGTAGTAAAGTAAAGTGATATCTGAGAAAAGAGGTAAAGTTACAAGTTGCGAAACACAAAATGAACCCGTTATTGTTGCAAAAACAACTTAAAGAAAACAACTTAGACCTCCAGGACTTCACCAGTGACCTGAAGAAGTGGGGCGAGGAAATGAAAAGGAAAGAGGATGCACGCAAGGGCAAAGTGGAGGTACGAAACGGTTAGCAAGAGGAAAACACGGTTTATATTTAGTTGTAAATTAACAAGTACATTTATACTTAAGCTATGTAATAAGTAGCAACTTGTACGTTGACAACAGGAACCTTACACGTGAAATAGTCTGTACTTAACTAAATTTGTTTGAATATTGAGTGGCTTAGGTATTAGGTGTTAAGTAAAGTCGTCCCAATGAGAGGTTTTCCTTCCTCAACCTCATTTAAATGTCTGCTTGTTGGCGCCCATTTTTTCTTGGTCTACCAATACTTCTGCCTCTACATTTATAGTTCAGTACCTTCTTTAGGATTCTTTCATCTTGCATTCTGTCTACATGCTCTTTGGTTCCTCTAAATCTATATCATCTAGATCTTTTACAGCTGCTCTTCCAATTTTTCTTTTACATTTGCGTCCTGCCACAGTTTTTTGTCATGTTTTACCCTTGTTACCACTGTACCTTTGTTAGATTAAAATTAGAAAGAGGTAACGCAACTCTCATACCCATCTATGCTCCAGAAGAAGGGAAAATTGAAGAATCTAAGATCTTCTACGAACAGCTACAATCTATTCCTTATTTAAATATTTCTAATTATTTCACAGCCCATGGAGAAGAAAGTGAAGAAATCCCCGGCAAAGGTGCAAATACTAAACCCGCCGCCACCCAAAAACATTGGTACGACCAATTACGCTGCGTGGGATAAGTTTGACGTAGATGCCGAACTCGATAAGTTAGATAACGATACAGACGAAGACTCCGAGGTGACTGACGAATGTAACGAGAGTATGTACGAGGAAGCCGTACTGGAAAAGGAAAAGGTAATCGCTATGCGTTCAGTCCATAAGGTTACGGGTCAATAGTGATTATTTCTTGCAGGGGAACAAATTCGTTAAAAGCCAAAAGTGGGATGAGGCAATTAAATGCTACACAAAGGCCATAGACTGTTATTCGTATGATCCAGTGTTTTATGCGAATAGAGCGTTGTGTTACCTGAAGAAGAACATGTGAGTATTAGATTTGAATTGATGTCAAATTACCATTTCTATTATATTCGTACGAAGGTAATTGCATGTCCCAAAATTTATTTCACCGTTTTTAGGTACCTGGAGGCGGAAAAGGATTGCAACCTTTCCATAAAACTAGATGGCACTTACGTCAAAGCCCTTCAGCGAAGGGCAGCAGCAAGGGTCGGTTTAAATAAACTTGAAGAAGCCGAACAGGATTATTTAAAAGTGTTAGGATTCGAACCTAGAAATAAAGAGACGTTAAGAGAACTCGAAATATTAAGGGGGAAGCTTTGTAGAAGCCAAGAAACCAGCCATCAAAGACCCGTTTCAAAGTTCACAGCTTCTAGAAATCAAGCAAGGAGCATCAATTTGGTCGAACCCCAACACGAACAGGTGACGACCGATGAAGCGAAGCCTAGCTCACGGTGGACTAATAATGATGGAGCCGACGATCTAATAGAAGTTAAGCCGATCAACAAGCCTCCACGGTCGAGATCGCAGAAACCTCTCATGAACATCAACATAGTCGAAATCGGTAACGAAAATACCGACATAATCAACAAACAACCCATCGAAGAGCTAGCCGAAACAGATGTAAAAGAAATTGAACCAATCGAAACTCCCGAGTCGATCAAATCTCAGAACGCCGACTTCTCGCCTGAAACGATCTCAGAATTCGGTAAGCAGCAGCGTACGAGAACCCAGGCGTCGCAACATGAGACGGCATGGCCGCAGCCGAATTCCACAATTCTAAGTATCAACAGTGACGATTTCAAAGTCATAGAAAGGAAAAATCCCCTTCAGAAAAACGAAAAGAACACCTCGAACATCAAGATCCTAAATAACACTAAGAACAACGCCGAAAGCGTAAATTTCGCTCCACCAAAGAGTTCTGTCCAGTTTTATATAACTTGGAAGAATTTAAAAAGCACAGATGAGAAATACAAATATCTGAAGCAGATTGAGCCCGGGGAGATCCCCAAGATATTTCAGAATTCGTTGGAAAGTAACATTTTTAGTAACATTATTGAGGTTATGGCAACACACTTTATTGATAATGGTGAACGTGTTTTCGATGTGCTGAGTTACTTCACGGCGGTGAAAAGGTTCAGTGCAATCACTATGTTTCTCAGCGATGGAGACAAGAAAAGTAAGATCTTTGGGTTTTCTATCATAATTTTTGAAAGGTATCCACCTGATTTTCGATTGTCGTATATATTACTGTTTTTTCATGAAAAGTACTATGAATATGAAGAGAGGGAACACAACACAAACACCAAATTTGAATTATAAATCATGTGTTCAGATCGCCAATCTTTTATCTAAAATATTTTTCTCTGGCACTTTTCATAGGAAGTAAAATTTTTTGGGAATTCCATATTTTTCTCAGGTAATGTAGAGCTCTGATTCAGTTATGAAGAGCACATGAGCCTAATATTTGATTACATTAGAAGCAAGTCAGGTGGATGTTTCTCAAAAAGATACAATTTCTGCTTTCGTTAATTGTGTTGGATTTAAAGGAGAAAAGCCTCCAAAATTTTCCTTGTTGTTATGGATGTTATCACCTTCATTAATTTCTCGTTTTTTTTTAGATTTGTGGAAGTTATTTGATTACATTAAGGAAACTGAGAAGGGCAAAGACGTGGATGATGTGATTAAGAAATACGAATTATAGAATATATTTGTAGTTATGACTGATTAGTGATTTACATTGCTTGATTTGTATTTTTGGATAATATATTTTTATCTGCTTTGTTTCAATCATTCTGAGATTTTAGAGTTGACTTCCAAACAGAGTAACATTAGTTTTTGAAGGGATACTCGTGTTGAGTAGTGATATCATTTGACTAAGCAAGAGGGTACTTTAGTGCAAACAAACTCTACAAGCGGCGGTCAGAGCGGTATGCACATATGAAAGAGCCATATATGAGTAGATGTAAGGCATTTGGGTGCTAATAAACGAACGTAAACATTATAATTTACGCATTCACAAAATGTTTTAACGTAATACACATTCTCGCACATTATAAATTTGCCTTTTATTTCGTAAAAATCGCACATCAATTTGAAGAAAGTCTACCGCGTCATACGAGTCGCTAAAGCATTATAGTAATGTGACAAAGGAGCTTCGTTCCCACATTTAAAACTGCTGAAGTTTCATACCTTTAGTTTTAATACTAAACGAGTTGTAGACCCATACTAAACTCCTAATTCGTATAAATAAATTCTGAATTCATTGTAAGATTCATTATTTGGATAAAGTTCTGCCGTGGCGTGCCAAAAATTCTGACGCGACGCATTTCCTCCCTCGGGAAAGTGACGCGACTTTCCCGACGAAAAATCGTGGCGTGATTCCTGGAGGCGTGTCCCGGACATCGAACCACACGCTAAATTTAAGTAAAGGTACGTAGAAAACAACATTCGCGGCACGTGTGTTTACCTGTGTTGTTATTTCCACGCAAATTACGTTCTTAATAAACATCGACATCGACATACGCCGATTAAGCCGCGGAAAATCGTTTGTTTACAATTTCGAGCTATATAAATTCTGGATGCTGGTGATCCGTCAAGTTAATGAGCAGATAAAACGCGAGAGAATAACAACAACAAACGTTATTTCTCCTTGAACTCATTTATTTTTATTCATTAAGTACCTGCAACTCGGATAGAAAATAAGTGTTTGGTGTTTAGTTTGTGCTTGAAATGACGTCGATCAGTAAGAACTTAAATCACTGTCGGAAGTGCGTGTGTTTAGCACCTAAAAGGTAAGTCTTCGTTTTGAAAATTTAATATAACGAAAGTGAAAGTGTAGATTGACTAAAATTTTCAAACTATCCAGTCTGATGAACATTCGCTAACTAAACAAATATTGTCAATGTCATATTTATATTTACTCACTATCGATTATTGCAACACACGTTGCAATATTTATTTCATTTTTTCCATAATTCAATTTATCTAACCTTCTTGATTAACGCACTCCTTATCATCTCCCGCCACAACTCTTCAAATTGGAAAATGTGTCATACTGGAGCGCTCCAATCATGATAGAACATCACGGCAAGTTACCAAAATAACGGCACCGTCAGTCGTTGACGAATTGACTCTTGCTCATTTGCAAATCCCAAAAGGCCGATTTGACAATATCCATGGTATTGAAATTGAGTCATCCTGTAAGATTTTCGCATTGTTAGTTACCGAGTATTGTGATACAATTAGTTCAGAACCTGCCTATTAGATGGTACCTATTCTTGAGGGTAGCTAAGGGTAGCAGAAGGTAATAATATGATGGGAATAAATTGCCAAAAGAACAGTGCAGGGTCTGAAAATTGAGATAATTTGGTTATCTCATGGTTAGTAAATATTGGTTTATAATGATGATATGATATTATTATTAATAATATCATTCTCGTAAATTAATTAGGATGATAATGGTGATATTGCCACTGAACTATAGATAGGCAATCAGCTGTGCAAAGCACCATTACTACTGCAATACGCCGCTGCAGCAGCATGGTGTACCTCAGGTTTATATTGTAGCGTTTATTTTAATTTATGTACACGCTGTCTTAACACTACTTAATTTATCTAGACTATTTCCTGACTAATTAATTTATATCACACTCTTTTAACTGCTAATTTATTTACACTTTTTTACTTGTGCGTTTATCGCACTGTTTTCACTCGCGGCTTCTCATCTAATCTCATCTCTCCGACCGCAAGCCCGTGTTTATATATCTTCAATGATGTATTCGGGAATCTTCTGGTATTTTCTTTTTTCCTAATAATGTTTGTTCTCGAAAGGAGTAGATCATTCTTCCTTTAGTAAGACGTTTCCGAAACGTTCAGGAAGGTTTTGATGGCCCAATTAAGCGGAGCGGCCTTCTCTCTTTGAACCGCGCCGCTTTGGTCAGATAAGAGACGCCCTGCGTGCTGATGTTTATATTTCGTGTTACAATATCTTGAAATTGTAATATTTGGTTGAAGGGATCATCAGGGGTAACATACTTTAAATCATACCTGTGAAGCAATGTACTTCACTGAATGGTCTGATCGTTCTACCATGGAGTTATCACTTTCAAGGCACTGCATGATTTATTTTCCTACGACTTTAACATGTTAGATAGATATCTAATGCGGCGTAAATTATAATATTTATAAAATACCATCTTGTTCTTCTGTGTTCGTGGTAATCCAAGTCAAGATTCAAACATTTGGCGGATCATACAGCGAAAGATTGGCAGAATTTTATGGTTTTTGAGTTTTTTGACTTAGCCAACGAACGGGGATGATTTTCTGGTGCCAGAAATGACAGCCGTTTCTGCATAAAAGATTTAGTTTTCGAGGTAAAATGTTTGGAAGATGTTTTTTTTAAGTCTAATATTTCCAAAACCTTTAAGTCTGGAGAGTTAGAACTTGAAACTATGCCTTAAAACCATATCTTATTTAAGTTTAATCTGCGAGTTCAATCTTTAAATTCGATAACTCATGATTTTGGTCGGGAAAAATTAAGGTTATAACCTCTTGCGAGTTTTTCCAAAAATATCTCAATTTCAGATTTCCAAAACCCGAGAGAGTTGATGTTTCCTTTGATTTCTATTGAATTTTCACCATACCCACATTATATCATAAAGACAAATATGATTTTTCGTTCCGAACTTCCAAAATTTGTTTTTTCATAAAAACGAAAGGGTATCATTTGTCAATTTCACAAGTAAAAGCGTTTCATTTTTATCTCAGAAATTAAAAAAATTATAGATTTTCTAAACAGAATTTAATTTTGAGTTTTGTTTAAAATTGGCTCGATTTTTGCCATTTTTTTCATGGCAAACGAAGCTGGATAATTTCTTGACATCAAAAGTGAAATTTCAATCCTATCTCGGTTACTTTCCAAGTTATGACGTTTTGAAAAACTTCTGTCTTTCTTTTTCAAAAAGTGGCCATATTTCGAAAACTAGTCTTCCTACTGTCGTGAAACTTTATCATAGGCTTTAATAACATGTAATGAACGAACCCCACAATTTTCGCTTCGAATTTCGACAGTTAGATTTTTTACGAAGAAAAAATGAGTTAAAAATTTCATGGTCTGTAGCTTAATAGTTAATGTAATATTTTGTTTTGTTTACATCTGATAACCCAATGCAAACAGTGATATTATTAAGTAAATCGAAGAAGATGGATTCTTAGTATTAGTTAACATATGCCTAATTGAAACTCAAGAAGCAAATGTTGAGGAATTCCCTTAACTATTTGACAAAGTAAGTTGAGTGTTACAGAACCAGTGTGCGATAAAATAATAACAATGTGGAAGAGAATAATAGGTAAAGACTCAAAGCCAATAACTATACCATGGCAACTGACCAAACTATCAACTTCAGTACGCATGCCCGTCCTGCGTTGATTTTATTGTAGTCTATAGACTACCTAAGTGCTGACGGCACGCGAGCGGGCGGAGCTTCCAAACCTTTCCAAACAAATCGAGAAATCACGCAATTTGTCCGTAAGAGAGTTTTAATTCTACATTTATTCCTAATTTTGTGGTAAATAGGAGTTGCCAGCTATATATTATAATAAAGTTTGTTCAAACCTATCTTATCACCAAATATTTCTAGATAGGTAAGTAGTATAATGTAGTTTTCGCCCATATTAGGTATATATTATAGGCTATGTTATCGTTTTATTTTCACTAAAACTTATCATTTTTGTTGTTTAATGGTGTTGCTGTGTTTAAAGCCCGTTTTTTAAGCTCGTGGTCAATATCTATAGTCATGGTTATGTGTTTTGTGCCTGACTGTAAGCACTACAGTGACCAAAAAGTTTGTAAATTTTTTACGTTCAGAGGCAAGATCGAGAACCTTCAAAGCACTTCTTAGTTTGCAGTTGTCATATTATAATGCTCAAAAAGAGCTAGCGCAACAATATGGTGGCATTTTGTACCCCTTGGGTAGGTACAAATAGCCGAAGTAATCTCTCCTGATTTATTTAGCGTAAACTGCAATAGGAACATTTAATAAGATAAATATCTATAAAATCTATGGAAGCAGAATGGCATGTATTTCCCCTCTAATAATTATAAAGTCAGCATCAAACTGCATGCTTTTTACATGATTGGATTCCAATGCATTTTCACCCCTTTTTATCATTTTATTCTCGTCTTCAAAAAACTCAATAATGTCGCAGATCTTCAAAACATTTTTGGATCCCATTTTCAATCAAAATTCTGACTTTAAATGGTTTTATTTAACTAAAAGTACACAAAATAATTCACACTAGTAAATAAAAACATAACCCCAAAAAAGTAAAATGGGCGAAAAATAATAATTTGACTTACCTTTTATCAAAAATACTGTGTTAAAACGTTGAACCGTCCTAAGTTTTTACCAAATATTGACCTGGCCACTCTTATTCACGTCAAAACTAATAACAAACTTGAAAATATGAGAAAATTGCACGCTTTTTCGGTTTGTTTGGAAAGGTTTCTTAGCTCCGCTCACTTGTGACGTCACGCTTAGGTAGTCCATTACTGTTAGACAAAATGCAGCAGGCGGGCACGAAAGCAGACGGACAGCGTCACAGGATGCAAGATCAATGATTACCGATTCTGACTGATGCAGGCCCCCGTATTTACTCACGTATTACTAATGCTTGTTATCTGACGTGAAAGCTGCTTGCTGTAATTGAATGTACATCCCTCACCGGAAGATTATTTTGTGAGATCAAGCCATGTTGATTTGGGTAACTGATCAAGTTCGGCCTAGTTCCGTTTCGCGACGTCGCTTCGTGACAATGTTTCATTTTATTGTTCTGCGTTCACTGTTTAACGGCTGCTCAATTATTGGTCCAGAAATTATTGTAGGGAACAATCACGGATTCATAATATAGTTCACAAATTTGACGACACCAATTCATTAATTTTTCTTACTAAATTATTTGTGGCGTAAGTGACTTCATTATTACAAAGATTAGCTGGTGTTAATAGAGGTTTCAGATACATTCAAAAACAACGGCGGTGTATTGAATAATGGGTTAATTTCCTTGCAGATTTACAGACTGAGTTTCAATTAGCGTCGACGATCCATGACGGGTCGTGACAGATCCGCTGACAACCCATCGGGAAACCCATCAATTTATAATGAATTCCCGTACGATACAAACAAATCAAAATTCAAGTAGACCCCCGACATAACACCCTCCCTCCCGGCGCCCTCGAACATGACCGATGATGATGTACTTCCTCTTACTCTTGAACGTTTTCAGGAGGCTGAACTCCGGCTCGCCGAACGCCGCCGAGGTCGCGAAACTGAACGTTAAGCGCATCGTGCTGAGCCAGTGGAGGTTGATAGACGGGCTGAAGACGTACATAGCGAAGTTCACCGGCGACGGTTCCATCGAGGATGCGCTCAACAGGGAGTTCGCCGTGTTCCTGCAGAAGATCGACGCGAAGACCTACGGGACCGGTCTGCTGCGCTACCTGCCCGGGAAGGGGAGGGAGCAGCGGGCCGGTCAGGGGATCGTCGCCCCCACGGCAGGGAACGAAGAGGAGGAGAGGAGGGTCGTCGACGTGCCCAAGTGGAAGATGGCGAGGTTGGCGGTGTCGAACGTAAGTGGGGAGTCGGTGACGAGGTTCGTCATCGACTGATAGTCCACTGAGATCTCAACTGATTTAACGTCCTGGACTAAATTAGCAATCATTATTTTCACCAAATTCCAGATTAATTATTAACGATGTTGTTCGCCCATTTCCGGTATAGTTATGTCAAATTCGTCTCTCTACCCTTAATTCACTCCCTACTAAGATTCTGTGATTCGATGGCACGCCCGTAACATCGGTCGTTTACACACAGCCATTTCTACGTTTATTTAGGTGATGCTCGAAATGCACCAAGCCGATTATAGACACCCGTGGCGTTAGGAATCGCACCAGTCGACCCTTCCCAGGTACTCTGCACTACGAAACAATATAAAATTGATTATCCTCTACAATTCGATACCAAACTCAAAATAATTCCAACAAAATAAAATTATTTTATGGTTTTAAATGCGTATCTACTCACTAATATAAAGACGAAATTGTTACATATTTGAGAAAAAGAAATCTTGACCTGTAATCTTTATCTTGATGAAAAGGGAACTTGTTATACCTCCTCAATATTGTTTACCACATAAGTAGAGTAAAGTTCCAGGAATGTGCCCTGGTTTGATCCCTGAAATAGGTTTTTGATTGGCTGCCAGGAGTACAGAAAGAACGGGCTGAAAAATTTTTCTTTAATTGATAATTTTATTGTTTATTAAGTTAACAATTTGTTATAAATAATTTTTGAGCGTCACAATATTTTATTCAATATGTACGTACTACTAAAAATCACAAAAACAACCATATGCAACAAAGTGACGTAAAAAATGTTTTTAAGTACATGTATTAAAAATTATTTTTTATCAAATTTTTTTTTCGGTACTTAATATAATTATTTCTCGTTTTCAACCCTTTGCGGTTAGAAATACTGCCAGACTCGAATTTCTGAAGGTCGAAAAACCACACCGTATATGGTTTTCTTTTAGTCCAATCGAATGTTAAATCAGTTCGGATTTCAGTAGACTATAAGCCGACTAATTGATAATTTCAGGAGCGAATCTCAGAGAAGACCGACCAGCTGGTCAAGTCCTTGGCGTCGCCGCAGAGCGATTTCGACGCCAAGAACCGCCTGGAGGAGCTGATTGCGCACATCAAAAGTTTTCCGGGTGCGAAACACATTGCGGTGAAGGTAGGTGGAACGTCTGAAAGGCACTTTCCAGGTTTCCGGGAAAAATTATGTAGATATGACAGAAGGTTGTCTAGATTCCCAAAGTTGGGCATGGTAAATGTAGACCAGAAGAAAACACTAAGTCTTCGCCAACTAATTTACTAAACCAGATTTTTTTAAAGCCCTACAATATTTTTTTGGTATCAGTTGGAACGCTCAACAAAATCTGAATTTACCGAGGTACCATGTATTACCATGTAATAAGTACCATGGTACTTATTTTTTTTGCTTATTCAGAAACTCACTGGTATATTTTAAAATGCAGGTGTTCAGTCGCCCAAGTGAAAGAGTATATATGAATGTATGGATATCTACAGGTAAAGAAATAGAGGGTCCATTGGGCCCCAAAATTTTTTACGACAGCGGCACTTCGTTAGTTTCTTCTTCTTCTTCTATGGTGCAGGTGTACAGTCGATCAGTGAGGTCGTGTACGAAGAAGTACGCGAGACTCTACAGATACTGAATGGTCCAGTGGATCATAAAACAGCGGCCACGTGTGTTTTCTTTGTGATGTCTTCTTAGGCACTTATACTCGAGAAAGCAGTGGTGTGTGTATGTGTGTGTCGTGTGTCAGTTGTTTGTGCCGTTTGGAAGTGAATTTAACCAAAGCGAGCCTGAGGATGGCTTCAATGAAGCCGAAACCGGTCGCTCATCTTTAAATAAAGCAGTTGGTTAAGACTTGGTGTTTTCCTTTGGTTAAATTACCATGGCCAACTTAGAGAAGCTGGACAACCTTCGGTCGTGGAAGTGAATTCATTGTTAGAGTTATTATTCGTAATGATACGTCCATGGACGACCAGGGACCAGGCGACATCGCTCTTCACTACTTAAAAAACCATTAAGTGTTTTTGTTGCCGTTCCAATTAAGGCTAGAGACAGTTAGACAAAAATGCTTGAAAATCATACATTTTCGACCTTTGACTGTCAATGTAACAACCTCCCTTCCATTTCCAGGAGGGTGCCATACGCAACCTGCTCTCGATCCGCACCAAGTCCCGGACGGAAGAGCTCCGTGCCGCCCTTAACGAAGCCCTCGCCGTGCTGGGGTACAGCGATCCGGTCTCCGGCAACGGCATCAAGATCCTATCGATAGACGGCGGCGGCACCAAGGGGATCATCGTCATCGAGATGCTGAAGAAACTCGAAGAGCTGACCGGCAGACCCTTGTACGAGTCGTTCGATCTCGTCTGCGGGGTCAGCACGGGCGCCATAATCTCCACGTTGTTGGGTGAGTGAGGGTGCCTCCTTGGACATCGGTCGATTAATAGTTTCTATATAGTAGAAACTCGTGTTGTCTACGGTAGTTTCTAATAGTAGAAAGTTTCTATGGACTCGCTGACATGATCACCGTCTCGCCAGTATGGTGCTCATATTTTGCTTGGTCAGCCGATGCTTCGTTTACCGAGGCATGGTCCTTTTATTCTCTTTTCTATTTTCCTAGCTCTGAAGCAGAAATCCCTAGATGAGATTTCGGAAATCTACAAGAACATCAGTACGAAAATCTTCACCCAATCCACCCTGAGAGGCACGAGCAGTTTAGTGTGGCATCATTCCTACTATGACACTGCCCTGTGGGAGAAACTCCTGAGGGAGCAGTGGGACGACAGGTCGCTGATAGAGACCAGAAGGAATTTAAAAGTACCTAAGGTAGATATTTAAAGTAGGAAGCATCGTAACGAGTCTCACCATCCAGCGAACTGGAACATTTTGGAAGATAAATAGAACGTTAAAAAGGTTATTGATCGATTCCTAATTGAACTTTTCACACAAACGTACACTGTCAGATAGACGAGATTACTTGTAGAGCTGTCCAAACGCCACCTCGTAACATTCCCATAACCTTTTGAATCACGTAAGCCCTTCAACTCGTTATTTTGTTTATTTGTCTTCGTTTCTATGAAAATGCTAATGGTTTGCAATGTCTCTCCCTGCCATAATTGTGTTCAAATAAGTAAGGAAGTAAATGGCTCTCGCGAATTAACTTTTAGTGGTTACATACATAAATGTCTATTAAGTTTAATCCATTTTGGTTCACCACCCTTTGCGCTACAACCCTCAGCAGTACACCCTTAAATGCGCCTCGTGACAATATCAATAACTTCAAAAAAGTGGTTAAATTTTAAATAACTTTAACTTATCGACTCCTTCGGACGAAGCTAAATTAATGATTTTTATGATTATACTAAATGGTGGATTTATGGTACTGTAATGCGAGAAGTAAACAAAGCGACACATGTTTACTCCTTCAAAAGAATAACTACGACGCGTACAAGACAGGTGCATGAACATTTGCTGCGTAGGCTTCTAGAATGTACTAGAATGTTCTCGATCAGGGTTGGGGGTGTATATATAAGGGGGTTTGTGATCGAGGGAGTTAGTTAGCAGTAGAGAAGCAGACGTGAACGCGACATACGATCCGAATGCGGAGCAGTACAAATAAATTATGTAGTGTCTAGTCTAGTGAACAAGTACTATAGTGTGTTAAATAAATTAGTGTTAATTAATGTAAATAAATTATAAAATAAACGTTACATTGGTGTCAGAAGAGCGGATCATGAAGAAGTTACGCGAATTAAAAGTGGCCGAGTTAAAAAAACAACTCGAGGAACGGGAATTGGAAACAGGAGGGAGGAAGACCGAACTCCAGGACCGGCTCTCAGCATTTTTGAAAGAAAATGGCCAGGACCCGGAAGTTTTCGAGTTCGTAGACGATGACATCACGAAGCAAATCGCCGCCCAGAGGGAAGAAAGCGCCGCCCAGAGGGAAGACATCACTGCTCAAATCGCCGCCCAGAGGGAAGAAAGCGCCGCCCAGAGGGAAGACATCACTGCTCAAATCGCCGCCCAGAGGGAAGACATCACTGCTCAAATCGCCGCCCAGAGGGAAGAAATCGCTGCCCAGAGGAAAGAAATCGCTGCCCAGAGGGAAGAAATCGCCGATCAGAGGGAAGACATCACTGCTCAAATCGCCGCCCAGAGGGAAGACATCACTGCTCAAATCGCCGCCCAGAGGGAAGAAATCGCTGCCCAGAGGGAAGAAATCGCCGATCAGAGGGAAGACATCACTGCTCAAATCGCCGCCCAGAGGGAAGACATCGCTGCTCAAATCGCCGGCCAGAGGGAAGACATAATTACTCATATTACTGCTCAAATCGCCGCCCAGAGGGAAGAGATATCCGACCAGATGGAGGCTCAGCGTAAGGAGATTGAAGAGAAGATCAAGCAGTTGGAAGAACGACTAGAACAAGTCAGTAGCGGCGAGGGGAAAGAAGACGAAAGTAAACAGAAGAAGAAGCAGTTGGAAGAACGACTAAGGCGAGTCAGTAGCGGCGAGACGAAGGAAGAAATAAAGGCGGTCGTTCAACAGAACTCGATATGCACCAATCGAGTGACGCCCCCAACGTTCGACGGAAAAATTCCGTGGGCCAGTTACAAGAAGCAGTTTGAGGCGGCAGCGGAGGCTAATGCTTGGTCCCCTCACGAGAAAGCTGTTTCCCTAACGGTAGCCTTACGTGGAGAGGCGTTGGAAGTTCTCCAGACGCTATCCACCGAAGAAGCCGGGAATTACAATGAGCTGCTGAGGCGACTGGAAATGCGGTTCGGCCAAACACATCTGGACCAAGTCCATCAATCCCAGATGTCCAATCGCCGTCAGAGATCGAACGAGACCCTGCAGGAGTTCGAAGCGGACGTAGCCAAACTAGTGAGGTTGGCGTATCCCACGGCGCCGGAACAGATGATGGAGTGCCTCGCAGTGCAGACGTTCGTGAGCGGGTTGCGGGACCAGGAACTGCAGATGGCCCTGAGGCTAGCTCGACTGAAAACAGTAATGAACGCGCTCGCCATCGCACTAAAACATGAGGCAGCAATGGAAGCCTCCCGCATTCACGGTTGTGCTCGAGCTGTTACCGAGGAGGTAGGCACAGAAAAACTCGTGGAGAAGGCCGTCCAGCAGATCATGGAGTTGCTGTCAGCACAGAAGACGCGGCCCAAAACAACGGTGCCGGCAAAGGCCCCGGAAAAACTAATGCGGGTCGATAAAAGGGAGGGGACGTCGACCCGTGGCAATAGGAACCCCCGTGCCAGTATAGCCTCGTTTTCCCACCAATTGGGGAGCGCGTACGCCGATGGCACTATCGACGGGAGATCCCACGCCATACTTGTGGACACGGGAGCTACGAAGACGATCGTACGCTCGGAAGTTGTGAGGGACCGTAGGAAGATTAGGCCAAGTAGGTGGCAATTAAGAACTGCCACTGGGCAGAAGGCAGTAATACACGGTGAAGCGACGGTTAGCATGACGTTGGGACGAGTGAAGTTTGACCATCCTGTACTCATAGCCGAAATTGAGGAAGACGTCATACTGGGGATGGACGTCATGATGAATCATGGATTCCAGTTGGATTTCGGACACCGAGTGTTGAGGATCGGTCAAGAAGAATTACTGCTACACAATCTTGACAACTTTGTGTTAGACGTAATAATGGCAGAAGATGTGATTCTCCCGGAACGAAGCGAAACGATCACCTCTACCTGTCTGAGGGGTGTTGTGGAAGAGGGAATTGCAGCCGTGATCGAACCAGAAAACGATGACAATCGACTGGCTCGGGGGGTACTGGTAGGAAAGGCGCTCGTTACTCTCTCAAGTGAAGTGCCTGTGCGACTACTCAACATCAATCAGTACCCGGTCACCATCAAGAAGGGTACGAAGCTGGGCACATGTATAGCCGCTTCGGCCATCGTAAGGGGCGTAAGTGAGGAAGAAAGGTCCGACACACTCCGCAGGACTTGAAACAAATTCTTTCCCAGACCAGTGCGTTTCTCTCGCCCACACAGAAACAGAAGGCCAATGAATTAATAAATAAGTACCAGAACATATTTACCACCGAGAATGGAAAGCTGGGAAAGACCAAGGTCGTGACACATAAAATTGACACGGGCGAGACACGACCGATTCGACAAACAGCAAGACGACTACCCTTGGCCAAACGGGAGGAAGCCGAGAAAATCATCAAGGACCTAGAGCGGGACGGGGTCATCGAGCCGTCAAGCAGTCCATGGGCCTCGCCGGTAGTACTGGTGAAGAAAAAGGATGGGACTACTCGATTCTGTGTAGACTACCGGCAGGTGAACAGTGTCACCAAAAAGGACAGCTACCCGCTACCACGTATCGACGACACACTCGATACCCTTGCTGGATCCACGATATTTTCGACCTTGGATTTAAAAAGCGGCTATTGGCAAGTCGAAATGGACCCTGCCGACAAGGAAAAGACGGCTTTTACCTTCGGTAACGGCCTGTGGCATTTTACAGTCATGCCATTCGGACTTTGTAATGCCCCAGCGACGTTTGAGAGGCTGATGGAGAGCGTGCTAATGGGTTTGACGTGGAAAACGTGCCTAGTCTATTTGGACGATGTCATCGTGATGGGCAAGACCTTCGAAGGACATCTGAAAAACTTAGAGGACGTCTTCCAGAGACTGCGAGGTGCGGGGCTGAAACTGAACCCGAAGAAATGTCAGCTCTTCAGAAGGAAGGTCTCTTACTTAGGGCACGTAGTGAGCAGAGAAGGCGTCGCCGTTGATCCGGACAAGACAAGTACGGTGAAGGAGTGGCCAATACCGGTAGATAAACACCAGTTGAGGAGTTTTCTGAGCCTCTGCACGTACTACCGACGCTATGTCCGGATGTTCTCCGACGTCGCTAAGCCGTTGACAAGGCTCACGGAAGAAGGACGAAACTTCTGTTGGGATGAGGAATGCCAGTCTGCCTTCGACGAGCTGAAGAGGAAGTTGACCAGTGCCCCAGTGCTGAGTTTTCCTCTGCCAGAAGGACAGTTCATCCTGGACACCGACGCGAGCAATGTGGGAATTGGAAGTGTTCTGTCGCAGCGTCAGGAGGGACAAGAACGTGTCCTTGGATACTTCAGCAAGGTACTCTCCAAACCAGAAAGGAATTACTGCGTCACCCGACGTGAATTATTGGCCATCGTCAAGTCCATCGAGCACTTCCATAAGTATTTGTGTGGAAGGAGGTTTTTGATCCGGACCGATCATGCTGCTCTTAAATGGCTCCTCCAGTTTAAGAATCCCGAAGGACAAATCGCTCGCTGGATCGAGAGGCTCCAGGAGTATGACTTTGTTATAGAACATCGGCCAGGACAGAGTCATGGAAACGCAGACGCACTCTCGAGAAGACCCTGCCCTGATGAATGTCCTCATTGTCATAGAGCTGAGGAAAAGTCCGAGAAAGTCTACCGAACCACCGTGGTCGCCGAGGAATGGACACCATCCTCGTTACGACAAGAGCAAGAAAAAGACCCGGTTCTCAAAGAAATCCTGGTTTGGAAGGAGGGAGGAGAGCGTCCTGAGTGGCAAAATGTATCACCTGGCTCGCCAAAACTCAAGAGCTATTGGGCACAGTGGGACTCGTTAGTGGTTGAGGATGGACTACTAAAACGCGTACTGGAGAGCCAAGACGGGACGGAGGAAAGACGGCAGTTGGTAATTCCCTCCAGTAAAATCCCGGAGGTCTTGCGGCACCTTCACGACGAGTCGTCTGGTGGACATTTAGGGATCAAGAAAACCCTGCAGAAAGTACGAGAGCGATTCTACTGGATCAATTGTTCAGACGACGTGAAGGACTGGTGCAAGAAATGTACTACATGTTTCGCAAGTAATGGGCCACAAAGACGACCGAAAGCTCCCATGAAACAATATAACGTCGGGAGCCCCTTCGAAAGGATCGCTATCGATATAGCAGGACCCTTCCCTGAGACCGAAAAGGGGAATAAATACATCCTGGTCGTAATGGACTATTTTACGAAGTGGGTAGAAGCGTACGCTCTCCCTAATCAGGAGGCAGAGACAGTGGCCGATGTGCTCGTGAAGGAGCTGATCTGCCGGTTTGGAGTACCCATGGAATTACACTCGGATCAAGGAAGAAACTTTGAGAGTGGCCTATTCCGGAGGATATGTGAGAAGTTTGGGGTACGAAAAACAAGAACCACGGCCCTTCACCCTCAGTCTGACGGCATGGTAGAACGGATGAATCGCACCCTCAACCGCTATCTAGCGAAAATGGTCTCGTCACATCAAAGAGACTGGGACGAACACGTGCCGTTCTTCCTGATGGCCTACCGCTCGGCCGTTCATGAGTCGACAGGACAAACTCCAGCCAAAATCCTGTTCGGGCGAGAACTTAAACTGCCCTGTGATCTAATCTTTGGCGCTAGACCGGACGAGGACGTTTCGGGGGAAGATTACGTTTCCCGGATGCGGCAAAGGATGAACGAAATTCACGATCAAGTCCGGTACCAACTAAATATCGCAAGTGATCGCATCAAAGAGCGTTACGACATCAACGCTAAAGAGGGTGGCTACCAAATGGGAGATCGAGTTTGGCTGTACAACCCACAGAGGAAACGTGGTTTGTCCCCTAAGTTACAGACCAATTGGGAAGGTCCCTATGTTGTGAAGAAACGAATCAATGACGTGGTCTACCGGGTAAGCAAACTACCAAATGGCAAGCCGAGAGTGGTGCACTTCAATCGGTTGGCACCCTATGAGGGGTCGCACGATGAGGCGGAGGTTCCCCGAGTAAGAAACACATTGGCGCAGGAGAACGAACTTTCCTTCGAAGAATTTATGAGCGCCTACGGGGGTACCGGAAAAGCACGGTATGGGGTAACCTGTGAAAAACAACAGGATTTGTTCAGCGTACCTGAAGAATACTCGTTGGCCCATTGTGTGTCCGCCGACCTGGTAATGTCACGAGGTATCGCCACGGTTTTCAAAAAGAAGTACGGGCGCTTGGAACAACTCAGAGCGCAACTCCCGGAAATTGGCAAGGTTCTGGAACTACGTGACAACGTAAGACACATCTTTTATCTGGTTACGAAGGAGATCTGCTCCCTTAAACCATGTTATCACGATGTATGGCGAACCTTGCATAGGCTACGAGACCGACTGCTGGAGCTCGACATCAGGAAGCTAGCTGTCCCCAAGTTAGGTGCTGGACGAGATCAGCTGGACTGGAGGGTTGTCCGGAATATGCTGGAAGTAGTGTTGAAGAATACCGGAGTGGAAGTTTTAGTCTGCTGTTTTGGGCCTGCACCATGTCGACTCGGGAAGACGGTCCCCTGTTATTTTGACGCCACGTCTCGCTGTAAGCGGGGGGCTAACTGCAGGTTCCTGCATGGGCCTACCAAGGATACGTTCCGAGACGAAACGTCTCTAAGGCGGGGGCAGTGTAATGCGAGAAGTAAACAAAGCGACACATGTTTACTCCTTCAAAAGAATAACTACGACGCGTACAAGACAGGTGCATGAACATTTGCTGCGTAGGCTTCTAGAATGTACTAGAATGTTCTCGATCAGGGTTGGGGGTGTATATATAAGGGGGTTTGTGATCGAGGGAGTTAGTTAGCAGTAGAGAAGCAGACGTGAACGCGACATACGATCCGAATGCGGAGCAGTACAAATAAATTATGTAGTGTCTAGTCTAGTGAACAAGTACTATAGTGTGTTAAATAAATTAGTGTTAATTAATGTAAATAAATTATAAAATAAACGTTACAGTACCTATTGATATAAACATATTTCATGGATGATTTATGATATAAAAGATTCCGACGAGGTTCTAAAGTTTCTTTGATATGGAAAATTTTGCGAAGGTTTTTTTTTAAAGTAATTTACAATCTTCACGTCATTTAACTTGCATACCATCCACATCGTAACAAGTAAATATTTGATGATACATTAAATTTTATAACACCTAAATCAAACCCCAATTATGAATAAAATCTAATTGAATGCTGTTAAAAATGTATTTTTTTATTGATATATGATTGATGTGATGAAAATTGCCAGACGTCATAAATTTAATAATTCATAAGTTTATTAAAATTGTAAGAATTTTTTTTAGAAAACTCTCTAATTTCTTTAAAACAATATTATTCTTACAAGAGTGTAACAAATTACAAGTTTAGTTTATGTGTGCAGTCCTAAAAACAATCAAATTTAAAATTAAAAAAAATTTGGTTGTCTGTAAAGTCGGTTTATGGACGATAATTTTTACGTGATAACGTCATAAGAAAATATTGATGAAAAATGGAATACATTTATGAATTGAATAGAATTATTATCACTAAATTATCATTTTTTCGCACTGTAGTTGGCCGGTCCAACTGGTCATTTTAGACACATCGTTCTGACATGTGTGAAGTAGAACATTAATCTTGAACTTTACATGAATTGCTTGGCAGGATAATTGTTTTCATTGAATACTAAATGAAAGCAGTCGACTTTTTACACGATCATTTATGTCATTCATCATAATGTTTTAGTCGAAATCGTAACATAACCTATTATTACTGCACTCATTGACCGATGCAAGAACAAATATATGAGATTACATAGCTAATCTAACTCTTAGAATGCAAGAATTGAATACCTTATTGTCCCAATTGTTATTGTAATAATAATAAGCAATGTTATACACAGTAAATATTCAGATAACTTTATAAATAATATTGTGCTGACTGCTGTCGCCGCCGTCGCTAACGACGGAGTGGAAACAGTGCAATCAGAACGCGCGTAGCGCGTACCCCTTCGTCCCCTTCCGTCGCGCTCGCGAACCGAGCCGATCGCCAAATCGAGCTTTCTCTCGGACGTTGTCGTGTAAAAGAGATAGATGCGTCGCAAGGCAACCGCCAAGGTCGATCTCGGTCTATTGTTGTTGCTCTCACTCTTGCTCGCACGCATGAGTCTGGCGTAACGTTACAATGTTTTGTGAGCCGGCAGGTAGCCGGCACATAGATTTATAAGACGTATATCATGTCAAAACTTAAAAATGTCATTGTTCCATTAAAATACTAGTTGCTTCAAAATTTCTCTAAAAAGATCGATTTCCTTTAAAGGTGCTAGTTTCACGCTTCATGATGTCCTTAAGACAATGGCAACTCCTTTAAAGTGGATACCAAAATAGAAACTCCTAAGTTTTTGAAACTATCAGAACTCCTTTAAAAGCGCTATAAATTTCACTTATTCCTTACGATCATTGCAACTCCTTTAAAAATGTCATAATTACATTTATAGCAAGTAGTTTGTAGATTCCCCAACACTTCACAGCGAAAGCCACGTTTTTAAGATAATTGCAACTTTGTTTATGATTATCATGAGTTACTAAGAACTTCGCAACTTCTTTAATTAAAAGCGCCTCGAGTTACATTATGACCAGAATGGTACCTAATTAATTTGATAATGTCGACGAACAATAAATATTGTAATTTTCATAGAAACTTCTGGAAATGACTTCATGTCAGTTGCAGTTAGTAGATATAACGACACTTGAGCCACCCCTTTTACCTTAATAAACCACACCTACTTTCCCCAAAACAGATGATGATGATAATGGTGATTAATAGTCGTGTTGGTGGTGATGATGATGATTCAGAAAACTTTCGAGCAGCTGTAAACCGTTTAGATTCACCTGTTTTAAATATGTTTAAAACTTTTGGAGTTTGAAGAAAATGGGGGCAGTTTGGGAAAGGGGAAGGGGGTGGCCCAAGTGTCGATAATAATTTAATTATCTTCTTAGCTTCTTTTGGAATATTAGAACTAGTGTAAGATGACAACAACTTTAACAATGTATTCGATAAACGTCGAACACATTTCAAAACTCCGTTTTTTTTTTAACAACTACAACTTCTTTAAAAATATTGGTTAGGTTAGATTTATACATGATTTTACAAAGATGATAGCTATTTAGACGTTATTGTCTAAACAAGTCAGTGTAACTAATAATATTTGTGTAGTTTACCATGGACAATGGGCCTCACTGCACCCGGACTGCGCGCGCATCAGGTGAACAGTAATTAAAAAAATTAACGGTCACATACAAAAACGTCCAATTTAAAAATGTATACGTCCTATACGGACCAAGATTGTTTTTAATAATTGTTAAAGAAAGCACATAAACGAAACCAGGTCACACAAATACAGGTTATACACTTTAGAGGTTGTCAGGAATCACAGAACACAAAGCGGTGTACTGCAGACTGCCAAACGTGTACCTGCGAATTCCGAGCCATCCGAGAGTCCACCTTAAATTGCGCGTACCTGCCCTCTTCGTTTCATTTGTTCCTTAACGTGACCAGTGCCACAATTACCTAAAAGGAGATTTTTGTTTCAGTTCTGCGCAGTGTCCGCAGTTGTGAATCAAACGAACTTATCGGCGTACGTGTTCCGCAACTACTCGTTACCGTGCAGGGTGCAGTCCCAATACATCGGAGGTTACAACCATAAAGTGTGGGAATGCGTCAGGGCGACGGCCGCAGCTCCTACATACTTCGAGGAGTTCAGGCTTGGGCATATGTTGCACCAGGTGAGCAAAAGCAGTGTTGTTATCCACTTTCTTAAATAATAATATCGTAATGCTAGTTTGTCATTCACCTGAGATTCTATGCTGCGAGAAAATATTTCTTATTAATGTTGTTAATTGTTGATTTAGCTTCTCTCATCCGTATTTAAATAGTTTGTTGGCGATGTTGTTCTGGGTTCTTTCTATTCTTGAATTTTTGGAGTAGGTACTGCTTCCATGTCTTTCTTTTCAATATTGATCTCCTCGTTTGTTATATTTCAGTCTCTTCTTTCTTATGAAGTTCCTCTAAGTATTTTAAACAGATATCTCTTTCTAGGTGTTTAGCACTAATGAATTTGGTTCTGCAGTCCATAGAAGGCTCTTTCAATTCTTTTTGAGAAGATTTCCCAGTGTTTGTCTTTAGGTTGTCTGACTAGCGCATTAGTGTCATTTAGAATTCTCCTATATTCTTCGTATGCTCCTGTCTTTTCTTTTTACAATGTTCTTTGACATCGTTACAGAACCATGGTGTTTTATTTCGTCCTTGTTTTATTGCTTTACACTCCGAGTGATTCAATTGCTGTTTCTGTAACATTCTCCCTCAATTTCTTCCAGCTGTTTTTAACATCTTCATTTTCTTTTATTGGGTATTCGTCAATTTTTTCTTTCAGTCTATTTTGATGTACTAAGCCTTTTATAGTTGTGTACCACACTAGTTCAATGTTTATTTGTTCTGCTTGTATCTTTGGATATTTTGGAATTTTGGATTGAATTCAGGACGGCGGCATCTTGGTGAACAACCCGACGGCGATCGCGATCCACGAAGCTAAACTCCTGTGGCCTACTACGCCGATCCAGTGCGTCGTCTCCTTTGGCACAGGCAGGACGACGCCCAATCCATTGGATCCGATGAACGCGCGTGCGCTCAGTTCGTCCTGGAAGGAGAAGTTCCTGGCCATAATCCACAGCGCAACGGATACCGAAGGTAAGGAACAATTAAATCTAAAAATTCAAGATGATGGTGATTGTGGTGGTGGTGATGATGATAATGGATGATGATGATGATAATGATGGTGGTGGTGGTGGTGGTGGTGGTGGTGGTGGTGGTGGTGGTGGTGGTGCTGATGATGACGATGCTAATGACGAATGATAGTGATGATGGTGTTGGTGGTGGTGGAGATGATGAAGATAATGGTGATGATGATAATGATAGTTGTGATGGTGATGATGATAATGGTGTTGGTGGAGATGATGACGTTGATGTTGTTGGTGGAGATGATGATAATGATGATGGTGATGATTGATGATGGTGGTGGTGGTGGTGGTGGTGGTGGAGATAATGAAGATAATTGTGGTGATGATATGATAATGGTGGTGGTGGACATGTTGATGTTGTTGGTGGAGATGATGATGATGAGGATGATTATGCTTTCAGGCGTTCACACGATGCTCTCGGATCTGCTGCTCCCCAACGTCTATTTCCGTTTCAACCCCTACATAAGCGAAATGTTGCCGATAGACGAGATCGACCCGAATAAGTTGGAGCAGTTGAGACGCGACGCAGTCATGTACCTCAGGAGGAACGACGATAAGTTCCAAGCGGTGGCGAACGTCCTCAACGAAAAGAAGAAAGCCACTCAGTGCGTCTTAGATTGGGTGCAATTACAGAAGGAAATTTTGGGAATGGCACAAAAATAGATGGAAAGATAAATTTTGTGGTTGTTGTTTTAGTGATCGGAACTGTGATGTTTCTTACTGGTTTCTAAGACATATTTGTAAGATTTTTACAGACGCAATACTGAATAAATTTGATACACTATTATTTAATACATCTACACGAGAGAAGGTAACTGTCTATTAAAAGCGGCCTATAATAAAATCGTGTTTTACCATAGACGATTAATATATATCGAGACTCGACTATTTACAAAATAATGAATTGCCAAGATAACAGCACCTACTAGGCGTTTTATTGTTCTATGAATTCAATTGAGGAACTCTCTCTTATAATTTGCGTGTACACTAAATTCGGTGCTGTCTTTTGTACGTAAATCAATAATATCGACTTTCGATAAGAGTGGTAGCATCGTTATGTTGCCTATCACAATTCGTCAAGGGCGGCCATATTTGCTTCCCCCCTTTGCTCTATGTGTTGGCATGTAAACAAGCAATATTTTCTTATGAGAACGCCAAGCCTAGTTATATTAATAGTCTGTGGGTTTTACTAAGCATGCCAGGAGAGCGGAGAAGAGCAAATAACTAAATAGGTGTTATTTTACGGCCATAGTAAAGATATTTCTAGTTTGTTTGCGAAGAGAACGTCTCGTCTCGGATCTCGAGACGAGACGAGATTAAATGTTCAAATTTTCTTTTTGGGAACATGACATGGCAACTGTTTCTACACATTTTTTTTCTTATGGGAGATTAACATGGGAAAATTTTTCAAGCAGCTGGTAATCTACGTAAACGAAATTTCTTAGCTAGCAGCTGTGAAAAATAAGAAACATTGAAGTATGTACCTAGTTTTCTTGTATATAAAAGAAACGCACAATACGTTATGGGGGAAGGAAGAAAAACGTGATTTATTACGGAGGTGACATTTCACTATAGTTCAAATTTGGTGCCACTTATCAGAGTATGACATAAATCTTCCATAAGAAACGCGCATTTGCGATTGTTATTGCTGAATTATCAATTTTATTGTGGTATCTTCAAATAGATTGTTGATTTTTGTTATAATACTCGAATGAATTTTTATTTGGTGACACGTATTGGTGACACAATAATTTTTCGGTTTTGGTTTTCGTTAAGTGTTATTACTGTTATTGTTATTAGTATCTGTCAAATATAAAGTTAGAAATATGGTTTCGTGTTGCTCTTGTGGAATTTCCCCAAAGCGGAAAACTGGAGTTTCTTTTCATCGGTAGGTATGTAATAAATCTTTGAGGTTTATATTATTATTACCTAGTAATATAATTCCTGACGATTTATACCATTGTTCAATTAATAGCTCATTTTTAGTCGGCTTTCTAGTCAGTGGCGTGGTAGTAATTTTTTGTTTATATCAGTTTTCCAAAGAATGAACAACAGCGTAAGGTTGTAAAAACTGATTTTGTTATGAACTAATATTTAAATGCATTAAATTAATTAAAAAAAAATAAAAAAACCACATTCTTTAGTTTATTCGTATTGAGCAACCTTCGTATTGTTTTATATGTTACCATTTTGGGTAATCCTATACTTTAGGACCCCGAAACTTGTCCTTGACTTTGACATGTACGCAAACCTCCACACTGTTGCCACTGATTTGTGTTGGAAATATCGACGGTATGATAATTCAAACGTAACGGATGATTTACTGCCAAAGAAATAAAAAACTTCCATTATCCACAATGATTAAAGTTGAAAGCGACAAGAACAGCTGTATTGCTGCAATTAAATTATTTAGCAGACTGTCTATTCAATTGAAAACTTTGTTATTGACAATATTAATACTGATTCGTTAATGTACATACCTATATTGATATAGGTATCCTATTACTGATATATAATAACAAGTAAACAATAAAATCACTTAATTACTATGGCGATGGTACGCTTCAAATTAAATTGTAAAAATTGTTTTTAGTTTCAGGCCAGGATACTTGTACCAGTCCTAATTACCTATTAAGTTTATGTTGCATCAAAGATGATCGCCCATCATCTTTGGTTGCATACGTAATTTAATTTAAACCCAATTGCTTCTAACAACTGGTCATATAAATAAATAAATTAGTATTATAAATTGTACATTATAAGTAAGAATACCAAGCAACCCGGGATCAATTTCAGGGACACACGGAATATTTCAACAGCTGGAAGAACTTCAACACATATATAATTAAAGTAACTAAGTAATTATGCAAATTCTTGTATAGTTGGTTGCATACTTTAAACATGATTAAATACACCATTCGCTTCTGCGACAAAAAATAAATCTGTCAACAAAACTGTCAATTGATGCGTTTCGTCACGTTCTCTACTTTTACGTTCTATGGTGCTTGAGTTTCGGGGTCCTAAAGTATAGGATTACCCCATTTTGTGACATTTTATGGAAAATAAAACTGCTTCATACAAACTGGAATTAATATTTCATAAATTTAGTTAATGTATTTTAAATGCTACGCCACTGGAGAGAAAGATTTCTTACAGGAAGTCGGCCATATGCAGAAGCCACTTTGGTTCTATCTATCTATTCACTCTATTTGTTTAAACCACGTTTGTTACCTCGTCTCTCTTTAATGTCTATGGTTAAAACACAGAAATATGTGGAAATATGACATATGACAATGACACAGAACATTCACATTCACAGATTTCACAGGTGGTTGGTTGTGGCGACCTGTTGATGCAGCGTGTCTTGCACGTTTTACAATTATTTATTATTTATTGAAAGCAGTGTTAACGATGAAAACAGATACTGCGGCCGTCACGATTAGTATCGAGGATTTCGACAAAATTTGTCGTATCTGTTTCAAACAGAACCACCTACATAAATTCCAGCCGGACCACTATGAATTTTACGAGACCCACTTTTCCATCAAAACCGTAAGTAACCTTATTATCAATCCGATAACTTGGCTTCCCACCAAAAAATAGACATTTCCAATGTACTCACTTTTAGGATGAGAAGGGGATATTGCCAGACAAAATTTGCGACAAATGCGAATTCGATCTCGACTTTGCGTTCTCATTTCTCGACAAATGTAAAAATAGCGAAGCTTTGTTATGGGAAGCGCACCTCTCCAGTAAAGTCAAACAAGAGGAACTCATAGAAGAAACATACGTAGACATCAAGCACCAAATTTTAACCCCTGAAATAGATGTTCCGATTAAGGAAGATTCATCTCCAGAAATCAAAAACGTCGCTTCAGTCCCGACTACCGAGAGCGAAGATCTGAAGGTATTAGACGAAAAACAAAGATCTTGCTACATAAAACTGGAAAAGTTGGATGTACATGACATTCCTAGTCATACAATACCAGATGAAGTTTCCAAGATTAAAACGGAAAAGCGTAACAATCAATGTAGAATCTGTAAAAAAAACTTTAGTAGCCGAAGTAACCTCACGAAACATTTGATTCGACATGCGAAACCGGAGAAATTAAAAAGCGAAAGGCATAGTACCCAAATTTACGAAGCTAACTTTCAGTGCTACACATGCAATAAGCGTTTCACCGCAAAGCGTAACTTGCAGGATCACATTTACGCACACATGGCTTTGCAGCCCGACAACGAAACGTTTAAATGTTGGGATTGCGGTGAACTGTTTAAGAGGTTAACATTGTTGAAAGCCCATTTATATCAACACTACGGCAAAGAGACGTTTTCATGTACGCATTGTAAACAGGTTTTTCCGACGCCTGCTTCATTGAAACTACACTCAAAGCGTCATTCAAGTGTTAAACCACATAAATGTGATAATTGCGATAAATCCTTTAAATGGGATCACAGTTTACAGATACATAAAGAGAGACACTGTGCTGGCAACAGAAAACATCAATGTCCGTGCTGTTTTAAGGTTTTCGATTCCCCCATTACATTCAAGGAACACATGAGCGGCCACACCGAAGAGAAGCTATTTAAGTGTTCCATTTGTGGTAATAGTTACAAATTCAACGCCGATTTAACCATACACAAACAAAAACATGTAGTAACTGAAATAGAATACAAATGCTATAATTGCGGTAGACTCTTTCCCACTAGGGATTCGCTGAGACGACATTTTCGTCTTCACAGACCTAGGAAACTTTTTAAGTGCACATACTGCGAAAAGTCATTTACAACAAAGAAAGTACTTAAAAGTCACACTCGCACCCACACCGGTGAGAAGCTTGAGAGGTCCTACAAATGCTCTCAGTGCGATAAAACCTACGCCTATTCCACTTTATTGAGAGATCATTTATACAGTCACACAGGTGAACGATTGTACAAGTGCTCGAAGTGTGACAAAGATTTCAGTACTTTTCCCTCTCTGCATAGCCACATGAAAAGTCATGTCGCGCGGCATCGATGCACCCACTGTAACGAAGCTTTTTATAGGTCGTACGATCTAAAAATACATATTCGCAGTCATACCGGTGAAAAGGTGTACAAGTGTTCCATATGCGATAAAGTTTACCTTACAGCTGGAACCTTGAAACACCATAAGGGAACCCATAAGAAGGAGATGGATTAAGCGAGCTTTTTTTGAACTAAGTTTTTATATCTAGTTATGTACTTTTTTAAATATCATTGTATGGTGAGCAGTATTTTTAATAATGAAAAAGAGGATGAAAAACGTAGAGTGTAAATAAATAAAATATTTTATTAATCCACAGTAAAATAGACTAATTGTGCTTATGTCCCATTTATTTATTTATTTCTGTAGCAATACAGTAAAAAACTGTATCTATTTTTATTTATCTTATCTACTATTTTATATCTAGTTATGTACTTTTTTAATATCATTGTAAGGTGACCAGTTTTTTTAACAATGACAAGGAGGTTGAAAAACACAATATAAATAAATAAAATATTTTATTAATCCATCGAAAAATCTAGCCTAATTATGCTTATGTGCCATTTATTTAATTTCTGTAACAGTACAGTAAAAAAGCTCCTGGATGAAATGTACATAGTATCCTGGAAGAGGGGTAAACACTGGGTGATCAAGAATGGCTGTTTGAGTTGGCAACACTTTTTAGAGAATTTTTTACTGTTTATGTAATGTTTATTTGACATAACATTCATATAACAATCAGCGATAAGATTTTAGGTTACGCTTAAAAAATGAAACTCGAAATACAGAACAATAATTTAATTGAACAGCTAAAGGTAATGCTCAAAATGCCCCCCATTTTGGTCCAGATATAAATTAACTCTCCTTTTTAGGCTCTCGAAGATATTCACCAGCATATTAGGGGTAATGTTTGCCACTTCCTGAACTATTGCCTCTTGCAGCTCTTCTTCAGTATGCAACATGTTCCTAAAGACATTGTCCTTCAAGAGCCCAAATAACGAAAAATCTAATGGAGTGAGATCTGGTGACCTGCTTGGCCAAATGCTCTGACTAATTACTCTGTCGCCAAAATTCTCTCTTAAATATCCCATAGTAGCACGAGCCGTATGTGCCCTTGCAGAGCCTTCTTGGAAACATCCCATTTGCCGCTCTTCGTCTGTTAATTGGTTTATAAAAGGCCTCAAAAGGTGTTGAATATATCTCTCCGAATTGACGGTAAAATTAAAAAATGTCGGCCCATACACCCGCGTCCTTGAGACTGCCAACCAAACACCAACTTTAACCGGGTGCAAATGTGTCTCTCTGATAGCGTAAGGATTTTCACCTGACCAAATTCTGTAATTTTGTTTATTCACTTAGCCGTTGAGATGAAACCACGCTTCGTCGGAAAAGAAGGTATTGTCAAGGATATCATTATTATTTCAATTGTCATTGAACCAATTGCAATATAAAACTATCTGTGGGTGATCAGGACGGGTTAATGACTGGACGATGGAAATTTTGTAAGGGTGGTACATTAATTTCTTTTTAAGCACAGTGGAGCAACTTCCATATGATAAACCTGTAAAACCGTGAATTAGAACAACATGGAAAAGTGGAAGTCTTATGGGTAAGAATGAAAATTGGTTGAATATGAGGCATAAGGACCAAACCTGTTTGAAGGGAGAGCTTTCTTAAGGATTTGGGAGGACTTCTTTGCATTCGAGTTCTGATATCCTCGACAACTTCCTCGTTTAGAGTAGAAGGTCTACCAGTTGATTTTTGTTTGCTTACGCTCCCTGTGTTTAAATAACGTTCAACTACTCGCATGCAATGTTGCTGAAAGACAGCAAAAGTGACCAAAGTCTCCGGAAACATTTCCTGAAATTGCTGGTATGTCGCTTCGAGAGAGTACTGCCAACCAGTAATTGGGTTATAAATCCCGCTTCGAAAGTACGCCATTCCAATGGAAATTTCGTGTTGTAACGTAAAAACTATTTTAAATAAATAAATTTGAAAAGATTACCAGAAATTTGAATTTGAAATAGCATCTGTCAATGACGCTATCAGTGTCACCAACCGAATGTTACTCGAGTTATACCATTTAAAAATGAAATTCAGTATTGCCAACTCAAACAGTCATTCTTGATCACGTTGTTTGTAAGTGTATTTATGCATAATGATCATTTTTTTATTACATATTAAAGATCATCTATTTAACTTATAAAGTTGAGTCAATAATAGATGTTTTAGATTCCATTAATATTTTAAACGCATTAGGTACTTTGTAGCCATACAAATACTATTCTTATTATATTAGATATTCTTTTGCTACATTTAGGCAGTTCAGTTTGTTTATATGTAGTTACACTGGATGAATTAATAAATTTATTTTTAAATAGTAATGATATATATTTGATTACACACATATTGGTTAAAGTTTAACAAAGCATTACAGATTAGCAACTTAATAAACTTACGCAAAGATTTTAGACCATAGACAATACAATATTGCTAATATGAATATTAATTAATTGAGGCACACTGTCTGCATAACATCCAAAATCATATAAGTATTCAGTTTATGATAAATTCAAAGTTAACCCATTCTGACTGAAACATAAAAGAATTATTCACTTCAGACTCAGCTTTAGACCAAGTATCTGCAATACCTAAGAGAACAGTACCATTAGCAAACGCTATACTATTCTTACCCTTATTAACTTCAATTAAACGAGTATTTTTCCATTGGATGAACACTTATCATATTCTAACAATATATTGGAAATTTCGGAGCAAGCAATGTCCTTCATATATAATTCTACGGTAAGTGCTGCAGCTAGAGTATCAACATTTAATCATGATTTCTCACTTGTTTAAAAATCATTACTAACTGAAAAATCTTTCAACTGCTGCGTTAGTTCCAGGGGGCAGCACAACGTATATTTAACAAGACTTAACTTAATTTTCATATGGAATGTGTTTGTTTTTGAAATGGTTAAATATTTCTATCTTTCATCAGTTTCGACATATTATCGATTTTACCATTGTTCTAATTTATCAGAATTTAAATACCTATACATTTAGTCCTCTGATTTCTTCAAACAGACAATTGTCATCGATTTTAATATCATGCATTTCAGCTGTTTTTCATCTTCAGAATAATTAGACGTTTTAACCAAAAATAAAATGTTACTTCACTATTGGACGCTGATATATCTAATTATTGCTTATATTTGTTGGTGTTTAAGTGTTTCGCTATAGCTGCTCTGCCTCCAACTGGAATACAAAATTTTCCTCTGCAAATATTGCAGAAAACAATGATGTCCCCCTTTGATGTGAGGAATGGAAGTTCCATTTTTTAATTGATCATTGAAATGGCATTTCCTTTTTTTACTTTTTCCACCAATTAGATGATATTAAAAATTAATATAAAATATAGAGCCACAAGAACGGATTAAAACTAATACGTTGCTAAAACCGTATTTCAATTATTTTACACCTGTGTTGAAAACAGGGTTGTATAAAATTGAATTAATGATTTAATAAAATATGAGTACATATACCCGAGTATAATATTCCCTGAGAAAGAAACAATGTCATATGCATGTTAGAAGTAATAATGTAGAGGCAATGATGGAAGACAAGCGCGAGACGTGAAATTCTCCAACGTCCAAGCCTTAATGTTTAATGAGATAGGTAGGATATGAAAAAGCATTATCAAAAATTTAAATATTTTCATATGATTTTATTTACAAGAAATTCTTATGTTATGTACTTTACATACAATACATCCTTCTGGAATTCATCTTCTCAATTCATAAGACTCCTGGGACACTAGGGTCCCATCAGGACTTATACCTGATATAAAAATAAGACTTATTTAGTGTTGTACTGATTATTACCAATAATTTTCTCAAAATCAAAAGTTATACAAAACTGTAGGCACTTATATTTAATATTATCATAGATTCATGTACTTATTACTGGCATAGTTAACTAAGAAAATGCTTATCTCACTTTATTAATCAGATGGAATGTCAGAAATTGTATTTCGCATTAAATGCACGAAACAATTAACAATTATACGTTGCTTTTTGAGTAGCAGTTTCGCACTAGACTTTCTCATAGTTACATATGAATCATCCAGCTCAATGCACAAGCTACAGCCTCAAAATATTACCTTGTTATAAAGCTAAGGCTCCTAATGTTCCTGATGTGTCAGAACTTATTTCATTGTTTTAAATTCCGACATATATTATAATAACGCACACAATCTATATGACAGCAACACCTTCAAAATTCATATCCTCCCTTTTATGCTTACTGTCAATGTGCTTTTGTAAGGTAGTGTTTAAGTCCCCACACCCATACGGCTTCTCTCCAGTATGAGTCTTGAGATGGACCCGAAGTTGATCCGACTGCCTGAACTTCCTTCCACAGACGTGACACTCGTGCGGTTTGACGTCGTCATGGATCATCATGTGCTTCCTCAGACTCGTTTTCGAGTAACTCTTGCCGCATACGTTGCACACGATCGGCTCCTCTTTGGGTTTCTGTATGCGGTGCGGTCGGTGGACCTCCATGTGCCTAGTCAACGACGCTTTGATCTTGAAGGTTTTACCGCAGGCGTCGCAATTGAAGTTCCTGGCGTCGGAGTGCTTGTTGATTAAGTGGTTGTTGAAGGATTGGCGCCACTTGAAAGATTCATTGCAATATTCGCAAGTGTACTTTTTGGTCTGCCGACATTCCTTTTTTCTCTCCTTAGGGCTATTACAGTTATGATTTGAGAGTACGAAAGCCGTACGGAAGATCTCTTCACATTTTATACAGCGGAGGCCTTTCCAGGCGAAAGTCATGGTGTCCTCATCGATGCCACGTTGCAGTTTCAATCTATTTTCTTCTAGAGCAACATTATCCTGTCCCGCACTAAAACAAGGTTTCTGTTCTATAACGTCCAATTCAGAATCGTTCACATCCGTTTCTTGTTTAACTGCACGTTCTTTATTGCTCCAATATTCATGAGCATGGACTAATCTCTCTCGGAATTCGTAAGCCACATTTAAGTCCTCTTTGCAATAGCTACATATCAGGGAGTATTTATCGAATACCTGCAAAGCAACACATATTTCTCATTTTTCATCTACGATAGTTTACGTACCTTCAGTCCCAGCAAGGTTTGAATTTTACTTAAGTATGTTTCAGTATTGCAGGCGTCACAGGCGAATAAATTTTTAAAATCTTCTTGTGATATCCTCAAACAAATCACGCAGGTTTCCATAGGGCTGTTTTCCATCTTCACAAACTTTAAACTAGCAAGAAGACACCAAGACACCTAACTAAATATTGTGAACAGTGAAGTAAATAAAGTTTCAATATATCCAGCATTACATTGAGGTTATGTACAGAAAATCTAGACCCGTCATCTAGCGGGCAAGCTCTAAACTTTCTGGATCAAGGGTACGAAAATGTAAAGTGAATAGAGTAAATTTCGTGAATTATGCGAAAAGGATTCCATATCGAGGTACAATGAGTCGATTTGAACGCTACGACCAATTTTGAACCCGATCCTTCCGTTTGAAATAGATTAATATCGTTAGTGACAATACCCCTGTTAAGCACGCAACCCGAGATACGCATTTTCTTAAAACGTGGGTTTAACTTTTATCAAAGTTTATCCAACTCTGTTTTTATTTAATACCATCAGAGACAGTTTATGACAATTAAAAGGAATCGATCGTTCCATTACGTGATACATTGATATATTAATGTTAGTCTGAAAGTTATAAACCACCTCCCCACATTTATTTAATGTGTTTAAAATCTTATTACCAATAGAGACAATTTGGGACTATGAAGAGAATTTGATCGTTCTCTTACCAGATATTGGATTATTAACGTTCATTTGAAAGTTGCAAATCACCTCTATCCATTTTATTTAACGTTACTTAAAATCCTAATAATACTGTCAGAAACAGTTTTGTAACTATTGGAAGGAATTGATCGTTACCTTATGTGGTACAGAAATTCTAAGCTACTTTGGGAAACATCATAATACTAATTTATTTAATTCCCTCAAACCCTGTCTGTTAAATGTTTACAGCTTGCTATCGAATATTTTCCATGCAACACGTCCCTCGCCATGTTTTATGTGAAGTTCCTCCAAAACTTTAGGATCTGAAATAAGTAAATCAGACTGGTAAGTTATCAATCTACTGGAAATGTGTAAAAGTACTAGTCATTCACATTCTATTTGCCTGAAAAGAGATCTTAGAAATCTAACAAGTTTGTAGTAACAAATATCTAAAACGTGAATGCCCAGTTGCTATATTTAAGTTAGTAGAACGGGGTTATTTTAGAAATGGGGGTTATTTTTGATACCATATTCATCAAATAATTGATGAAAATGGTTCTGAAAATCTGAGATCAGAATTTCCAAAAACCGGATTATACCTATTAAGTCCTTCACAAGCGTAGACAAGATTGCAGCCTGAAGAAAACACGTACTACAGACGAAGCCCTGTCTCTCATATCTACTGCAGTGGTTGAGATCCTTAAAGGACCAGAAAAAGATCTATAAAAGCGGATACGAAAATCAGTTAATAGTCTGTAGTCACTGATTGTTTATACCTTCGGAATCTTTTAGTCAAGATGGATTGACGTGACATTTGTACTGGAACTACTGAATAGCATAAGAAGTAAAAGTTACATAGTGCCAAAGTGCACTTCTCCGCTGGAGGATTTATTAAAAATTTTTTTGGCGCATTTTCTGACGAACTATCTTGTTTTAATTGCACCTAGTTGCTAAGTTCATATTTTAATCTTGCTTAGAGTCACCTGTGCCAAAGCTTAAAGAGTTCCTATTTGATGTTGTTTATGAGTTTCATATTAGTTTAACAGTTTCTTTTGTAAATTATGTTTACAATTACTATTGCCGCAATTGTTATTGTAATAAGTAATAAGCAATGGAATTCACAGGAAATATTCAGTTCACTTTATAAGTAGTCGGCAATACGTTAACGTCAATCTGTGTGCTGCCGCTGTCTCTCTTTCACTCAGACGCATCGGCCGATGGAATGGAAGGGCAAGAGAAATAGATGCGTCAGAAGCGAAACGCTAACATACCTCTCTGTCGCTTGTTCTCACTCTCGCTTGCACGCATGGCTCACATTGGTTGTGTGCTGCCGGTCTTTCTTTCACTCGGACGCATCGGCCGATGGAATGGAAGAGAGATAGATGCGTCGCAAGCCAAACGCTAAGGTCGATCTCGATCACTTGTTCTCGCTCTCGCTTCCACGCATGGGTCAGTCCAGGCGTAATGTTACAATGTTTTCTAGTGTGTGTAGCCCGCTCACCGATTTATAAGACGTTATCACGTCAAAAAATACGATTTTGGTTGGTCTACAATGGTCTGCAAAATGTCTCATTGTAGACTATTTTAGACAGATATTTAAGTTTCTTTTAGGTTCTCTATGAGTAACGGGCCCGGTTTGTAAAGGTGAATACTCACTTACACCGTATACCTTTTCAAATCATTACTTACATAAATTCATCTACTGCCTAACTTTTAGGTATTAATAAACCACTTCGAAACAAATCTAGAATAACCTCGTTCTACCACAAATTTCTTCTCGTCAATCCCATATTCCGTCTCCTCACCTCCAGACGCCAAATACCCCTCGATCGGCCCTTTAACCCTCCCGTAGGGCACGCTGAGGTTAACCCTGGGGAAGATCTCCTTATCGAGGAGGGTGTTAGAGACGATCACCGCCAGGAGCGCCCCGTTCTCGTCCAATATGGCGCCGCCGCTGTCGCCCGAATGTACTGCGCATGTGGTCCTTAAGTAGAACGCGTCGGATTTGCTCACGCAGCCCTTGCTTATGGTCGGAGTGGGGAGAAGCTCCCTGGGGAAGAACGGGAAACCGGCGGAGAAAACGGCGGTGCCTGAGGAGAAATCGATGAGTCGATCTGATGGGAATTCGGGTCTAGAAAATGGGTACCTGGTTCGCATTTCTTTTCACTTATTTTAATGCTCCTTAAGCCCTCGCTCGTGACGATACTTTTGCAGTCCAACAGCGCCAGATCGTAAACTTCGTTTTCAGGCGTTTTGTATATTAGGTTCGCTGCATATTTTTTCCCCTTGTATGCAAGCGAAACATTAGAAGTTTGCTGTAATTGCATCAAATAACAACAATATCTTTATCTGTTATGTTATTAGTACTTACTATTACATGCGAGTTAGTAATGAAAACGCCGTTTTTCTCGTCCAATAGAATGCCAGTACCCCAACTTGCTCCAGAGTAAATTTGCACTAAAGATAGCTCAGACGATGCTAAAATGGAACCAGTTCATGAACCTAAACTGGATTATCAGATAAGCTATCTGCAGGTAGGTACGAGTAACGCAATTGTTGAATAACAATTAAACAACAATTAGGTCTTGATTCACTTGGAATAATAATTAATTAAATAATGTGGGTTGGTTACAAACAAACAAAAAAAATCGTTAAAAATAAAACGGAACGAGTTGATTTGGAAAATAAATTGCTTATTTAAAAACGAAAATGTAGTAATTTCAATAATAATTACGTACTTGATGAGAATAATGTAATATTAATTGCTCAATTAGCAATGTATACAAACCTAAAACTGGATGATTGAAGCACGGCCACCTAATATTTTCCATCGATTTTCCTTTCTCGAAACAATCCTGGATGGCTTCCATTAAAATGACTTTTAAATCCGCTATAAACGTGCATCCTGTGTGTTCCCCCATCCACCAATTAACGCTGGACAAAACAATTCCATTCGGGTATTTGCAGCTAAAAAAAGTAATACATACTTAAATATCTGTGCAGCTTCGGAAATTTAAGCTGATCAACTTGAATTTGCTATGACTAAAACAATTTCATTCTGATATTTGTAGCAAAAAATGTAACACTTAAATTTAAAGCTGCGAAGCTTCGCAAGTTTAAGCTAGTCAACTTGAACTTGCTATGGCTGAAATAATTCAATTTTAACATTTGCACAAAAAGTAACCTTTAAATTTAAAGTTGCGCAGCTTCGGTAGTTTAAGCTAGTTAACTTGCTGTCACTAATATAATTCCATTTGGGTATTTGCAGCTAAAAAAAGTAACACTTAAATTTAAAGCTGCGCAGCTCCGGTAGTTTAAGCTAGACAACTTGATGTGACTAAAACACAATTCCATTCTGGTATTCGCAGCTAAAAAAGTATCACTTAAAATTAAAGCTGTGCAGCTTCGGAAGTTTAAGTTAGTCAACTTGATGTAACTAAAACAATTTCATTCTGGTATTCGCAAAAAAAGTAACCTTTAAATATAAAGGTGCGCAGTTTCGGTAGTTTAAGCTAGTCACTTTGCTGTGACTAAGACAATTCCATTCGGATATATGTAGCTAAAAAAGTAATAGTTAAATTTAAAGCTGAGCAGCTTCGGAAGTTTAAGCTGGTCAACTTGAATTTGCAATGACTATAACAATTTCATTCTGATATTTGTAGCAAAAAATGTAACAGGTAAATTTAAAGCTGCGCAGCTTCGGAAGTATAAGCTAGTGACTTTGATGTGGCTAAAATAATTCCATTCGTGTATTTGCAGCCAAAAAAATTAACACTTAAATTTAACGTTGCGCAGCTTCGGAAGTGAAGCTAGTTTAAGCTAGTTAACTTGAACTTGCTATGACTAAAACAGTATTCGCAAAAAAATAACCTTTAAAATTAAAGCTGGGCAGCTTCGGTGGTTTAAGCTCGTCGCTTTGATGTGACTAAGACGATTCCATTCGTGTATTTGCTGCCAAAAAAATTACACTTAAATTTAACGTTGCGGAGCTTCGGAAGTTTAAGCTAGTTAACTTGAACTTGTTATGACTAAAACAGTATTCGCAAAAAACGTAACTTTTAAACTTAAAGCTGCGCAGCTTCGGAAGTGTAAGCTTGTCGCTTTGATGTGACTAAAACAATTCCATTCTTGTATTTGCTGCCAAAAATATGAACATTTAAATTTAACATTGCGCAGATTCGGAAGTTTAAACTAGTTAACTTGAACTTGCTATGACTAAAACAGTATTCGCACAAAAAAGTAACCTTTGAATTTAAAGCTGCGCAGCTTCGGTAGTTTAAGCTCGTCACTTTGCTGTGACTAAGACGATTCCATTCCAATGTTTATAGCTAAAAAAAGTAACACTTATATTTAAAGCTGCGCAGCTTAGGAAGTTTAAGCTGGTCAACTTGAATTTGCAATGACTAGAAGAATTTGTAGCAAAAAATGTCCCACTTAAGTTTAAAGCTGCGCAGCTTCGAAAGTTTAAGGTAGTCGCTTTGCTGTGACTAAAACATTTCCATTCGTGTATTTGCTGCCAAATAAAATAACACTTAAATTTAACGTTGCGCAGCTTCGGAAGTTTAAGCTAGTTAACTTGAACTTGCTATGACTAATACAGTATTCGCACCAAAAAGTAACCTTTAAATTTAAAGCTGCGCAGCTTATGCAGTTTAAGCTAGTTAACTTACTGTGACTAAGACAATTCCATTCGGGTATTTGTAGCTAAAAAAAGTAACACTTAAATTTAAAGCTGTGCAGCTTCCGAAGTTTAAGCAGGTCAACTTCAATTTGCTATTACTAAAACAATTTCATTTTGATATTTGTAGCAAAAAAGTCCTACTTTGTTTTAAAGCTGCGCAGCTTCGGAAGTTTAAGCTAGTTAACTTGAACATGCTATAACTAAAACAGTATTCGCACCAAAATGTAACCTTTAAATTTAAAGCTGTGCAGCTTCGGTAGTTTATGCAGGTCACTTTGCTGTGACCAAAACAATTCCATTCAGATATTTGTAGCTAAAAAAAGTAACACTTAAATTTAAAGCTGCGCAGCTTCGGAAATGTAAGTTAGTCGCGTTGCTGTGACTAAAACAATTCCATTCGTGTATTTGCTGCCAAAAAAACTACCCATAAATTGCGCAGCTGCGCAGATTCTGAAGTTTATGCTAGTTAACTTACTGTAACTAAAACAATTCCATTCGGATATTTGTAGCTAAAAAAGTAACACTTATATTTAAAGCTGCGCAGCTTAGGAAGATTAAGCTGGTCAACTTGAATTTGCTACGACTAAAACAATTTTATTATGATATTTGTAGCAAAAAATGTCCCACTTAAATTTAAAGCTGCGCAGCTTTGGGAGTTTAAGTTAGTCGCTTTGCTGTGACTAAAACAATTCTATTGTGTATTTGCTGCAAAAAAAAATTAACACTTAAATTTAACGTTGCGCAGCTTCGAAAGTTTAAGGTAGTCTAGTTTAGCTAGTTTAAACTTGAACTTGCTATGACTAAAACAGTATTCACACAAAAAACTAACCTTTAAATTTAAAGCTGTGTAGCTTCGGTAGTTTGAGCTAGTCACTTTGCTGTGACTGAGACAATTCCATTCGGATATTTGTAGCTAAAAAGTAACACTTAAATTTAAAGCTGCGTAGCTTTGGAAGTGTAAGCTAGTCGCTTTGCTGTTACTAAAACAATTCCATTCGTGTATTTGCTGGCAAAAAAAATAGACTTAAATTTAACGTTGCGCAGCTTCAGAAGTTTAAGTTAGTTAACTTGAACTTGCTATGACTAAAACAGTATTCGCAAAAAAGTAACCATTAAACTTGCAGCTGCGCAGCTTCAGAAGTGTAAGCTAGTTGCTTTGCTGTTACTAAAATAATTCCATTCGTGTATTTGCTGCCAAAAAAACTACCCATAAATTGCGCAGCTGCGCAGATTCTGAAGTTTATGCTAGTTAACTTACTGTAACTAAAACAATTCCATTCGGATATTTGTAGCTAAAAAAGTAACACTTATATTTAAAGCTGCGCAGCTTAGGAAGATTAAGCTGGTCAACTTGAATTTGCTACGACTAAAACAATTTTATTATGATATTTGTAGCAAAAAATGTCCCACTTAAATTTAAAGCTGCGCAGCTTTGGGAGTTTAAGTTAGTCGCTTTGCTGTGACTAAAACAATTCTATTGTGTATTTGCTGCAAAAAAAAAAATTAACACTTAAATTTAACGTTGCGCAGCTTCGAAAGTTTAAGGTAGTCTAGTTTAGCTAGTTTAAACTTGAACTTGCTATGACTAAAACAGTATTCACACAAAAAACTAACCTTTAAATTTAAAGCTGTGTAGCTTCGGTAGTTTGAGCTAGTCACTTTGCTGTGACTGAGACAATTCCATTCGGATATTTGTAGCTAAAAAGTAACACTTAAATTTAAAGCTGCGTAGCTTTGGAAGTGTAAGCTAGTCGCTTTGCTGTTACTAAAACAATTCCATTCGTGTATTTGCTGGCAAAAAAAATAGACTTAAATTTAACGTTGCGCAGCTTCAGAAGTTTAAGTTAGTTAACTTGAACTTGCTATGACTAAAACAGTATTCGCAAAAAAGTAACCATTAAACTTGCAGCTGCGCAGCTTCAGAAGTGTAAGCTAGTTGCTTTGCTGTTACTAAAATAATTCCATTCGTGTATTTGCTGCCAAAAAAACTACCCATAAATTGCGCAGCTGCGCAGATTCTGAAGTTTATGCTAGTTAACTTACTGTAACTAAAACAATTCCATTCGGATATTTGTAGCTAAAAAAAGTAACACTTATATTTAAAGCTGCGCAGCTTAGGAAGATTAAGCTGGTCAACTTGAATTTGCTACGACTAAAACAATTTTATTCTGATATTTGTAGCAAAAAATGTCCCACTTAAATTTAAAGCTGCGCAGCTTTGGGAGTTTAAGTTAGTCGCTTTGCTGTGACTAAAACAATTCTATTGTGTATTTGCTGCAAAAAAAATTAACACTTAAATTTAACGTTGCGCAGCTTCGGAAGTTTAAGCTAGTCAACTTGAACTTGCTATGACTAAAACAGTATTCACACAAAAAACTAACCTTTAAATTTAAAGCTGTGCAGCTTCGGTAGTTTGAGCTAGTCACTTTGCTGTGATTAAAACAATTCCATTCGGATATTTGTAGCTAAAAAAAGTAACACTTGAATTTGAAGCTGAGCAGCTTCGGAAGTTTAAGCTAGTTAACTTGAACTTGCTATGACTAAAACAGTATTCGCACAAAAAACTAACATTTAAATTTAAAGCTGTGCAGCTTCGGTAGTTTGAGCTAGTCACTTTGCTGTGACTAAAACAATTCCATTCAGATATTTGTAGCTAAAAAAAGTAGCACTTAAAATTGAAGCTGCGTAGCTTTGGGAGTGTAAGCTAGTCGTTTTGCTGTTACTAAAACAATTCCATTCGTGTATTTGCTGCCAAAAAAATTATACTTAAATTTAACGTTGCGCAGCTTCAGACGTTTAAGCTAGTTAACTTGAACTTGCTATGACTAAAACAGTATTCGCAAAAAGGTAACCTTTAAACTTGCAGCTGCGCAGCTTCGGAAGTGTAAGCTAATTGCTTTGCTGTTACTAAAACAATTCCATTCGTGTATTTGCTACCAAAAAAATTATCCGTAAATTGCCCAGCTGCGCAATTGCGCAGCTTCGGAAGTTTATGCTAGTTGACTTGCTGTGACAAAAACAATTCCATTTGGATCTTCGTAGCTAAAAAAAGTAACACTTAAATTTAAAGCTGCGCAGCTTCGGGACTTTAAGCTAGTCGCTTTGCTGTGACTTAAATATTTCCATTAGTGTATTTGCTGCCAAAAAAAAATTAACACTTAAATTTAACGTTGCGCAGCTTCGTAAGTTTAAGCTAGTCAACTTGAACTTGCCATGACTAAAACAGTATTCGCACAAAAAAGTAACCTTTAAATTGAAAGCTGCGTAGCTTCACTAGTTTAAGCTAGACAGCTTGCTGTCACTAAAGTAATTTCATTCTAGTATTTGCACAATAAAGTCACCTCTAAATTTAAAGCTGCGCAGCTTCGGTAGTTTAAGCTGGACAACATGCTGTCACTAAAGCAATTTCATTCTAGTATTTGCACAAAAAATATCCTTTAAATATAAAGTTGGGCAGCTTGGGAAGTTTAAGCTAGTCAACTTGCTGCGACCGGTCGGGGCTTCGCTTGTTCAGTTATTTGAAATGGTTACAACTTGCAAATGTTGCAATTATAGGACTCCACGTGATAATACAAAACAAATGTATTTATTTTTGAATTAAAAGAAATGAAAATGATAAAAACATCCTTTAGCAAGTTGAGTAGGTATTCAATTTCCCACTCCACAGCGCAGTGTTGTATAATCTACAACATATGTTACCGACAATCACAGGAATCTTCGTAACCAACCAATACTTAAAATTGCGTTCTACCTGAATCTATGGAACATTTCCCATACATATTTAAAAAAAAACTCATTATGTTACTAATTAACACATTTTATACGTTTAAATATCCCAATCTGACGTGACCGAATCAAAGGAACTCGCCTATGGAATCGCGGCTACTGATTGGCCACTATGGCTACCTTCAATACAAATGTAACTTACGGTCATTTTAGAGGGAAGTATGTGAGGTTATGTTTGATGAAGCCATTGCGATTTTGTAAGTTTTTTTTGTTTCTTTGAAGACATTGTTAGTATTTTCGGAGGTACTTACTTCACATTTCATTAAGACATATTTTTTCAAATTAATATCTTTAGAGACGTTTCGAAAAAAACTGTCCATTTTTGGAAAGTTCATGAGATTCACCAACGTCAGCTAATCGTAGGGACTGTGTGGTTCAAATTTAGGAATACTGTACCATAACTCACTTGCTGATGAACGCTGGACTTCCTTCGCAACCAATCGCAGTGGGACAATCGCTCAGCAACAGAGAAGACAGCCTGTTTGATACGATCCCTTTACTGTAGGAGTTCATGAAGTTCCTGTTCGCAAACGGGGCGCCCTTTATCAAAACCGAGTCACACTTCTGTATCTTCGTAGACGAGATCAAACCCGACCAGTTCTTCAAAATCAGCTTCAAATGTTCAAAATGTCGAAGTTCCGGCGGATGGTAATCGAAAGTCAAAACGAAGAAGATCGACAAAGTTTTGTGCAGATCGTTGTTCTGCAATCCGTCAACGTTCCAACCTCTCAAGCTAACTTCGACAGTTTTGCTCAAGTTACTCGAGACGAAGGCGTACTGGACGTAAGCTCTCCTGACTTTGTACAGATGTTTATTTCTCCTGTCCTGATTAACGACGTTAACGTTAATTTCTCGATCGAACGGGTTGACATGGAGGGTCTCACTGGCGTGTAACTCCTTCAATAACTCACTGGATGAAGTTAGCTCTGGTATGAATAAATGGCTGGTGGAAATGACGTAGTAATCGTTCAGGAGTATGGCGGAGGTGGCGGAATTGGCGGAAGTGGCGGAGTCGGCAGAGGAGCATCGTTCGACGAGGACCAAGTCGAAGATCATAATCTTGAAAAAAACGTAACATCAGGTAGGTAGGTACTTCATTTGTTTGAAGTAACTAAAAATATGGAGTTGCGTCCATCGGACTACTTTCTCATATTTCGTTATATACTCTATTCAATGACGTCACCAAACATCCAATACTACCAACTTAATATAGTCCCAGGACATCGCAATTTATGTGTTCCGTGTATGTTTTAGGTTGAGAATACACATTTAGGTATTGTCAACCTAAAATATACACGGAACACATAAATTGCGATGTCCTGATATTATTAAGTTGGTAGTATTGGATGATTCTGACGTCATCAAAATGACATGCATCGGGATTTGTTTTTAATAGAGTATATAAAGTGCCCTTTAGAGTAGATTTACCGAAAAATGGTATGAAATTTTATTATAAGTATTCAATAGTAGAATGAATACCCAAAGTTAAAAAAAAATTCTAGTGGATTGTGAGATTTCCAAAAAATGACAAGAATAAAGTGTACTTTAAAAACGATAGCCAAAAATGTAATTGAACTTCATTAAACATATTGGAGAGTATAATGAGTACTCAAAAGTTTAGAAAGAATACTGGAGTGCATTTTGAGAACATTTCCAAAAACAGAAAATTGACAAGAGTAAAGTGCCATTTAGAGGCGATTTCGCCAAAAATGTAATTAAACTTTATTGTATATATTCGATAGTAGAATGAATATTCAAACTTTGGAAAAAGCTGTTCCATTGGATTTTCAGGAAATTTCCAAAAACACAAAAATTACAAGTACAAAGTGCCCTTTACAGAAGATTTAGTTAAAATTATTATTAAACTTTATTATACATATTCGACAGTGGAATGCAAATTAGAAGTTTAAAAAAATTTTTGGAACAAATTTTGAGAAAATCTCCAAAAACCGAAAACTGGCAAGACCAATCTACCACGTTATATTGGTCGATTTTAATAAAAAGTTTAATGGGAAAACGTATAGGTGCAGTAGCCATTTAATATTCTCACTACCGTAACAGTGGCACAATTGGTAGCTAATTGTTATCTTAATTAGAAGTAGCCATACTATCTCTGAAACCGCTGGAGATATCGAATTCTTTGAGGTAGCAGAATTTGTAGCTATTTTCTAGTTCCCATATGAGCCACATTAATTTTCTTAAATCCCACCACTTTTTCTCGAAATTTACCCTCAATTTCAAAACTAGCCTAAAATTGATAACATTACTTTTTGTAATATAATCAAAATGGCACAATTTTTAGCTAATTTCTTGTTAAATTTTCCGTCAAAAGTAATTGTGTAGATCTGCTCGTTTCCGAGAACAGCGGATAATGTAGTTGGAGTCTAAAGAAACGAGCACAGCTTCAGTACCCTTTTAATTTTTGAGAAAAATGGGTGAGTTTTGAATGTTATAAGTATAAAGTGCCCTTTAGAGTAGATTTACCGAAAAATGTTATTAAATTTTATTATAGGTATTCAATAGTATAATGAATGCTCAAAGTTTAAAAAAAATTCTAGTGGATAGTGAGAAGCTTTCCAAAAAATGACAAGAATAAAGTGTACTTCAATAACGATAGCCAAAAATGTAATTGAACTTCATTATACATATTGGAGAGTAAATGAGTACTCAAAAGTTTAGAAAGAATACTGGAGTGCATTTTGAGAACATTTCCAAAAACAGAAAATTGACAAGAGTAAAGTGCCCTTTAGAGACGATTTGGCCAAAAATGTAATTGAACTTTATTGTATATATTCGATAGTAGAATGAATATTCAAACTTTGGAAAAAGCTGTTCCATTGGATTTTCAGGAAATTTTCAAAAACACAAAAATTACAAGTACAACGTGCCCTTTACAGAAGATTTAGTTAAAAATATTATTAAATTTTATTATCCATATTCGACAGTGGAATACAAATTAGAAGTTTAAAAAAATTCTTGCAGCAAATTTTGAGAAAATGTCCAAAAACCGAAAACTGGCAAGACTAATCTACCACTTTATATTAGTCGATTTTAATAAGAAGTTTATTGGGAAGACGTCTATTAAGCTGCAGTAGCCATTTAATATTCTCACTATCGCAACAGTGGCATAATTTGTAGCTAATTCTCAACTTAAGTTTTAATTTGAAGTAGCCATACTATCTCTGGAACTGCTGGTGGTATCGAATTCTTTGAGGTAGCAGAATTTGTAGCATTTTCTAGCTTCAGTATGAGCCACATTAATTTTCTTAAATCCCACCACTTTTTCTCAAAATTCCCCCAATTTTCAAAACTAGCCTAAAATTGATAACATTACTTTTTGTGATATAATCAAAATGGCATAATTTTTAGCTAATTTCTTGTTAAATTTTCCGTCAAAAGTAATTGTGTAGATCTGCTCGTTTCCGAGAACAGCGGATAATGTAGTTGGAGTCTAAAGAAACGAGCACAGCTTCAGTACCCTTTTAATTTTTGAGAAAAATGGGTGAGTTTTGAAGTATAAAGTGCCCTTTAGAGTAGATTTACCGAAAAATGTTATTAAATTGTATTATAGGTATTCAATAGTATAATGAATACTCAAAGTTTAAAAAAAATTCTAGTGGATTGTGAGAAGATTTCCAAAAAATGACAAGAATAAAGTGTACTTCAAAAACGATAGCCAAAAATGTAATTGAACTTCATTATACATATTGGAGAGTATAATGAGTACTCAAAAGTTTAGAAAGAATACTGGAGTGCATTTTGAGAACATTTCCAAAAACAGAAAATTGACAAGAGTAAAGTGCCATTTAGAGACGATTTCGCCAAAAATGTAATTAAACTTTATTGTATATATTCGATAGTAGAATGAATATTCAAACTTCGGAAAAAGCTGTTCCATTGGATTTTCAGGAAATTTCCAAAAACACAAAAATTACAGGTACAAAGTGCCCTTTACAGAAGATTTAGTTAAAAATATTATTAAATTTTATTATCCATATTCGACAGTGGAATACAAATTAGAAGTTTAAAAAAATTCTTGCAGCAAATTTTGAGAAAATGTCCAAAAACCGAAAACTGGCAAGACTAATCTACCACTTTATATTAGTCGATTTTAATAAGACGTTTATTAGGAAAACGTCTATTAAGCTGCAGTGGCCATTTAATATCCTCACTATCGTAACAGTGGCATAATTTGTAGCTAATTCTTAACTTAAGTCTTAATTTGAAGTAGCCGTACTATCTCTGGAATCGCTGGAGATATCGAATTCTTTGAGGTGGCAGAATTTGTAGCTATTTTCTAGTTCCCATATGAGCCACATTAATTTTCTTAAATCCCACCACTTTTTCCCAAAATTCCCCCAATTTTCAAAACTAGCCTAAAATTGATAACATTACTTTTTGTGATATGACCAAAATGGCATAATTTTTAGCTAATTTCTTGTTAAATTTTCCGTCTAAATTAATTTTGTAGAATTTTTGAACCGCTGGAGATATCGAATTCTATGAGGTTGCAGAATTTGTAGCTATGTTCTAGATCCCATATGAGCCACATTAATTTTCTTAAATCCCACCACTTTTCCTCAAAATTCTCCCAATTTTCAAAATTGCTTAAAATTGATAACATTACTTTTTGTGATATGACCAAAATGGCATAATTTTTAGCTAATTTCTTGTTAAATTATAAGTAAAAAGTACCCTTTAAAGAAGATTCAGTTAAAAATGTTATTAAACTTTATCATACATATTCAACAGTGAAATACAAATTAGAAGTTTAAAAAAATCTTGGAGCAAATTTTGAGAAAATGTCCAAAAACCGAAAACTGACAAGACTAATCTACCACTTTATATTAGTCGATTTTAATAAGAAGTTTATTAGGAAAACGTCTATTAAGCTGCAGTAGCCATTTAATATCCTCACTATCGTACCAGTGGTATAATTTGTAGCTAATTCTTAACTTAAGTCTTAATTTGAAGCAGCCATACTATCTCTGGAACCACTGGATATATCGAATTCTTTGAGATAGCGGAATTTGTAGCTATTTTCTAGCTTCCATATGAGCCACATTAATTTTCTTAAATCCCACCACTTTTTCTCAAAATTCCCCACAATTTTCAAAACTAGCCTAAAATTGATAACATTACTTTTTGTGATATAATGACAATGACATAATTTTTAGCTCATTTCCTGTTAAATTTTCCGACAAAATTAATTTTGTAGATCTGCTCGTTTCCGAGAAAGAGCGGATAATGTAGTTGGAGTCTAAAAACACGACCACAGCTTAAGTACCCTTTTAGTTTTTGAGAAAAAGGGGTGAGTTTCGAAAAGTACAATGTGGCACATTAAAACATATAGAAATGCTAATAACTCGAATTCGAAAAAATAGTCTCGATTACAATAGACATATATATGAGTGATTTTCAGGGATTTGCCTGATTTTTGAAAAAGTCTGAAGTACTTTGAACTCTGAAAACTCGAAAATTTGTAGCTTGAAGCACAGCTTCAGTATTTTTAGTTCTTGAGAATCCTTTTGGTGAGTTTTGAAAAGTACAATGTATCACTAGACGACGAAGGTTCTCAATTTTCCCCAAATGAAACAATGCAAATAATGTGGATGATGTTTAATCCAACAGCTATACCAACGTTTCGTCTACGATCGTAGACATAATCATGGTGCTACAATGATAAGGTAAGTACTTGTTAGGAGAGATGGATTGACACTTACATCATTTTTGATTTTGGATTGACATTTACTTACATTTTCGTCTCTACAATGTATCACATTAAAACATGTAGAAATGCTAATAACTTGAATTCGAAAAAATAGTCTCGATTACAACAGACGTATATGAGTGACTGACTTTCAGTGATTTGCTTGATTTTTGAAAACAAATCTAAAGTACCTTCTCACTAAATTAAAAAAAGAATAAGTAACGACAAAAATTAATCGTGGCCCATGGGGGGATCGAACCCACGACCTTCGCGTTATTAGCACGACGCTCTAACCAACTGAGCTAATGGGCCCCATACCTGCTTTCTAAAATACGTGTACTTCAACGACCGATAACTGTATTAACAACGAATTTTATTATACCAACAAAATTATTCTAACGGTACTTTTATTCACTTTTCTTTAAGTTAATATTAATCACTTACTAATTGACTTCTTAACGATGTTATAACTTGAGAAAATTCACTTTGTGTAAATAGTGTCAAACACTCATAGGATACACTAGAACTTTACACTTTGGTACTTTGTTTCTACTTACATACTTTAAAACTTCACATAGCATTGACAAACAAGACGCGTCATACCAGTAAAACTGGTTGCATATACACTCTGCTTATAATTACATTATTTAATACACCTATTCTATTATTAAGTACATTATAAATTAACACCAACCACTAGGTACCACTATATTCCATAACACATCATCATATGCAATCTTACTACATTAAAAACTTTAATCAAACGCCATATTTATGCACCACTGCAGAAAGAAGTTGTTACTGCTTTCGTTAAATATTTAAAATAGATTTTATTTATCGGTTTGTACCATCTACAGCTAATTCTGTACATTCTTCTTATTCCCTAAGCACTAAGTTTTAGTCAACTTTGGTTACTTTTAATTACTTAGTACTAACCAATTCCTTTTAGTTTCTAAATCACCTCTCTACGTGATTAATAACGGTTTTTCTTAATGCCAAGCCAGACGACATCTGATTGGTTGCAATTCACTATTTCGCTTTTATTAATAAAAAAGGACGAATCAATAGAAGGGAAATTAGAGTTTCCCCGAAGCCGAGGTAGAAATTAATTTTCTGACTGGACGAGCAGCGATAAAAGTTTCGGGAAAATTAGCTACAGAGTGTTTGAGTAAAATTACACAGATGAATACTCAGAGGAAACTTATGCAGAATCTGCACTCCACAATTTTCAACTTATTATTGGTGTGAATCCATTTCAGCTAAATGGCTTAAGTAACCCGAAACTTCAAACCTGAAAGGTTTGAACTACACGTTGGGTCCAAAGGTTCATTTCTATAAGTCAGGAAAGAAGTTGAAGGGCCCTTTGTTAATAGAAACCTTCAATGTTAGTAAATGGGGCAATTTCTAAAATTTTGTAAAACTGAGGTAGTTGCAGTAATTTCGAAACCTTCGATATGTTCAAGGTAACCTGAGATAATTCTAAGGAAACCTGCGAGGTTTCTTCAGGGGACAGCTGTGCAGAATCTACACTTTAAAATTTACTCCACAGTTTTCAACTTTATTATTGATAAGATTGAGCCTGCAAAGCCATTTCAACAAGATGATTCTAGAAACCTTAAACTTCAAACTTGAAAGATTTGAACTTCGTTTGGTACACTTTGGTGCTATTGAGTCTATTTCTTCGATATTTCGATAATTCCAAATCTTCGGCATTGGCAAAATTGTCAATTTTCAAAATCTTGTTACCCTGAGGTGAGGTAGGTGCAGTAATTTTGGGAACTTAGAAATATTCAAGAGAACCTAAGGAAACCTACCAGGTTTCTTAGGGGAGAGCTGTGCAGAATCTAAACGTTAAAATTTACTCCACAGTTTTCAACTTCATTATTGGTACTTTTGAGCCTTCAAAGCCATTTCATTAAGATGATGCTAGAAAGCTTAGACTTCAAACCTGAAAGTTTTGAACTTAGTTTGGAACACTTTGGTGCTATTGAGTTTATTTCTTCGATATTTCGATACTTCCAAACCTTCGAGATTGGTAAATGTGTCAATTTTCAAAATCTTGTAAACCTGAGGTAGCTGCAGTAATTTTGGGAATCTAGAAATATACAAGCAAAATTAAGGAAAACTGCGAGGTTTCTTCAGGGGAGAACCTATACTTTAAAATTTACTCACAGTTTTCAATTTCATTATTGGTATGATTGACCATTAAAAGCCATTTCTGCAAGATGGTTTTAGATTTGTAATACTTCAAACCTGAAAGCATTGAACTTCAATTGGTACAGTTTGGTGCTACTGAGTCTATTTCTTCGATATTTCGATACTTCCAAACCTTCGATATTGGTCAAGTGTCAATTTTAAAAATATTGTAAACCTGAGGTAGGTGCAGTAATTTTAGGAACTTATGAATATTCAAGAAAACCTAAGGAAACCTACGAGGATTCTTCAGAGGAGAGCTGTGCACAATCTACAGTTTAAAATTTACTTCACAATTTTCAGTTTTATTATTGGTACGATTGACCCTTAAAAGCCATTTCTGCAAGATGGTTTTAGATATGTGATACTTCAAACCTTGAAAGCCTTGAACTTCAATCGGTACAGTTTGGTGCTATTGAGTCTATTTCTTCGATATTTCGATACTTCCAAACCTCCGAGATTGGTAAATGTGTCAATTTTCAAAATGTTGTAAATCTGAGGTAGGTGCAGTAATTTTGGGAACTTAGGAATATTCAAGAAAACCTATAGAAACCTGCGAGGTTTCTTCAGGGGAGAGCTGTGCAGAATCTACACTTTAAAATTTACTTGACAATTTTCAATTTCATTATTGGTACGATTGACCCTTAAAAGCCATTTCTGCAAGATGGTTTTAGATACATGATACCTCAAACCTGAATGTTTTGAACTTCAATTGGTACACTTTGGTGCTATTGAGCCTATTTCTTCGATATTTCAATACCTCCAAACCTTCGAGATTGGCAAATGTGTCAATTTTCAAAATCTTGTAAACCTGAGGTAGGTGCAGTAATTTTGGGAACTTAGAAATATTCAAGAAAACCTAAGGAAACCTGCGAGGTTTCTTCAGGGAAGAGCTGTGCAGAATCTACACTTTAAAATTTACTCCACAGTTTTCAACTTTATTATTGATAATATTGAACCTGCAAAGCCATTTCAACAAGATGATTCTAGAAACCATAAACTTCAAACCTGAGAGTTTTGAACTTCAATTGGTACAGTTTGGTGCTATTGAGTTTATGTCCTCGATATTTCGATACTTCCAAACCTTCGACATTGGCAAATGTGTCAATTTTCGAAATCTTGTAAACCTGAGGTAGGTGCATTAATTTTAGGAACGTAGAAATATTCAAGGAAATCTAAGGAAACCTGCGAGGTTTCATCAGGGGAGAGCTGTGCAGAATGTAAACTTTAAAATGTACACAATTTCAAACTTTATTATTGGTACCATTGAGCTTTTTAGTAGTCATTTCAACAAGATGATTCTAGAAACCTTAAACCTCAAACCTGAAAGGTTTGAACATCAGTTGGTACAGTTTGGTGCCATTGAGTCTATTTCTTCGATATTTCGATACTTCCAAACCTTCGATATTGCTAAATGTGTCAATTTTCAAAAACTGGATAACCCGAGGAAGATACAGCAATTTTGAAAACTTCAAAATATGCAAGGCAATCTGAAATGATTTCAAGGAAATCTACACACGTCGAGGCGACTAACAACAACCAACTAGAACAACAAAGAAGTGACTAAAAAGATTATTGTCTGCTTCATGGACATATTTATTCATTTTTCTTAAAAAATAGTGATCGATGCTTATTTAGTGATCGATGATTATTTAGTGAGCATTATTTAGTGAATAGTGATCGTACCTTGTTTACAAAAAAGATAATATAACAGTTTACATTGCTTATATGCTTTGTAATTGATTCACCAGTAAAACTGATTACTAGTCTCAATATCATCGGTTTAAAATATAGTTTAGACGAACCATATATATATGTTTATTATCACCATATATTGTGACTGCCATGTCTACACGTCATATAATTTAGTATCAAAAAAAGGACACCCAATCAACACCCACTCCTGCCCTTACTTCGTATTTACTTTTAATTCCACTGATAACTCGCCCGATGTTCGTCCCGTTGCCTTTAATCAGGACCAATCAAAAAGCGTGTAGCCTTTCATTTTTCTAATCAACCCAAATTAGAGACCCAACGAATAACAAAAATTGTATATCTATATATACACAAACGTGAGTCTATAAAGAGAGACGAAGTGCTTTCTCGTTCCTTAGAAGAAGTGTCCGTTGGTGATTTCGTGTCGGGGTGCCGCTTCCTGGGTAGTTTTACGTCGATTTCAGGTGCAAAAGGTGAGCACATTTGAAATTAAATTACCAGTAATTATGAAGTAGATAACGAAATTAATACCAGCAAAAGAAATAAAAAACTGTTTCCGCCCGGGATCGAACCGGGGACCTTGTGCGTGTGAAGCACACGTGATAACCACTACACTACGGAAACTTATGTACTAATCTACAATTGACTCTATTTAAATAACTACTTCACGGTTAATAACAATAATATACAGGATGCGCTTGAATTGACATACTAAAAGTACATCAGTTGTATAGGGATGTTTAAATTGGTGAAAAGAAAATGGACTAAATTTGAATTTCCCTCAAAAGTTTTCAAAAAAGGTACGAATTTTCAAGATAGTCCAGTCGATAATGATCTAAAAGTAACTGTTACTGGTAATTTCATCACAACCAGGATCACCAGTGTCCAGGATCCGGTAACTGATGAAAAGAAAATAAACCGAATTTGATTTTCCTCCAATAGTTTCGTAAAAAGTTTGAGTAACGAATCTTCACGACAGCCCAGTCGATAATGACCGAAAAGTAACGGTGGGTAATAATACCATGATAAGGAATACGGTGTTTATAACACGGTTGATAACAATAATATACAGGGTGTGCTCGAAATTGCGCACACCAAGTATGGGAGTTGTACCTGGATGTCGATATTTAATAAAAAGAAAATGAAACAAATTTGATTTTCCTCCAAAATTTTCGCAAATATGTAAGTTGAGTAACGAATCCTCGCGATAGTCCAGTAGCCAATGGCCGAAAAGTAACGGTTGTTGATAATTTCATGAAAACCAGGATCTAACTGTTTGCATCTACTTTAAATGATGAGTATAATAGCAGGTTATCTTGCTGCCGGAATATTAAAAGTTGTTCATTACATATTTGCAAAGTTTTCTATTATTAACCCTGTGGGACCCACAAAATGGCGTTAGTTCCATTACCAAATTTGGCACAACAAAGGCTTAAAATTAGAAAATTATATTGATAAATATAAGTAGATACCATAACCACCCTAAAGCTGAAAACTTCCTGTTGTGCAAAGTTTTATACATTTATCTCGTGTTAAACTTTAGTCTTCAAAAAAAAGGGATGAAACTAGAACTACTGCTTTAGGAAATTATAAATTAGTTTTTCTTTAAACTACACCGTCATTAATAAAAGAATAAAATTTAAAATAATTTTCCATTAAGACCCCCGCCTCCCCTTTGGGGCTCCGACTATGGATTTAATAATACAACGAATAAAACGAATAGGAAGAACAAGGAAAAACGCTTCGTAAGTAAAACGTAAGTGTGAAAGAAGGACAGAGATACATACATACTATAAGAAAACGTGTATTATACATCCTCACGCGAGCATAATATTATGTATCCTTATATAAACTTGATTCCACCAGACTGCCTGGCTCTCTCTGCGAAAATAGAGAGAGAAAAAGAGAGATAGGACATGTCACGTTTTACATACAAGTCGGAGTGGTTTTTAGACGAGCAGGAGTGTAGAGTTCCATTATAAGGCTGTTGAAACTCAAAAAGAAATTCAATTTCAAAGAAAACCTCAAAAGGGATCTTTACTAACCAGTAAGCATACATAAAGGAACTAAGTAATATACAGAACGAGTAATACGACACTCACTACTTACTAAGCAAAGAAGCTACTGTTTTCCAAATAAATGAAAAGTAAGTAAGAGTAAAACAATAAACTGTACAATGACCATTGAAATCAGTGCGATAAAACAACCTAAGGGAGTATTCCAGGTACCCATGAGTTCTACATTCCAGCACATTCTATGTACAGACCAGATTCCAGATACCAAGGCATTCTAGAATACCTATAGTACAGGTTCCCATTATAAAATAGGATTCGTTTGTAATATGTGTTGCATCTGGTCCATTTCCTGAATTGCAGTAATGTACCGCCAGAGTCAACATTATCAACATATAATTCTAGATTCTAGCATGTTTTAACAGCTTATTAGTATTTAGTTGGTTCTACTGGAAGACTGTGGAATGATAACAAGATTTCATAAAATCTATTTGATGTTCCACTGGTGTCTCAAAGTAACATTCTGAAATATTCAAGGTTATTTCAAGCTCATTCTAGATAAAGACTAGATTCCAGATTAGAATCCACTTACATATAGCACAGTTCTAGTGTTAAGATAAGTTTTGTTTCTAATATATGTGAATAGTATCAGATGTTACTTATAAATTAGAGTACCGCCCCTCAGAGTCAACATTATCTAGAAATATACAAATGTAATATTCTAGCATTTTTCGACCACTCACAAGTAGTATCTAGCTGCTTCTGCTGAAACACTGCTGGATAATAACACGATTTCCCGTAGCCAACACGTTCTAGGCTGTTGTGGTCTGAACGTAACATTCTAGCATATTCCAGGCTGAAACGAACTTTACTTTTAGCACATTCTAGTTACAGACTAGATTCCAGATCCCTTCACGAAGACATTCTAGATTGTAGCAAAATTGATATCGTATGTGATCTGTTTTCTGGATTACAGTACTATGTCGTCAGTCAGTATAGTCCAGGTACTTATGAATTCCACAGTCTAGTACATTCTAATAACTAACTAAAATCTAAATGCTCTTGCTGGGACACTATATAATAACAAGATTTTAACGTTAGAATAACCTTGTTTCCAGCACATTCTACTTCTGATGTGCCAGATTATATAGCACTGTTGTTTCAAACATTCTAGTAAATTCCAGGTTGAAGTGAATTCTATTTCCTAGCACATTCTATAGTTACATATTAGATTCCAGACCTTCCCACTAGCTCATTGTAAAATATAATACAGTTCACATCTCATCTAAATGTTTATTTGGACTGCAGTACTATCCTGTTAGAGCCAGTATAGTCCAGGCACGTATGAAATCTGGAGTCTGGAACATCTGTCTGAAAGTAGCATTCTAGCACACTCTAGGCTGAACTGAAATATATTTCCAGCACATTATAATTACAGACTATATTCCAGATCCCTCCACTAGGACATTCAAGAATATGGTACAGTTCACGACGCCGTATATAATTTCTTTTTCTGGATTGCAGTACTGTACCGTCAGTATCACTATAGTCCAGAAACATGTGAATTCTAGATTCTAGTACAATCTAATATATAACTAAAATCTAAATGCTCCTGCTGCTCCTACTATCTAATAAAAATATTTCAACTTTAAAATGCTCTTGTTTATAGCATATTCTACATCTGATTGATGCTCCAAATTATTATCACTGTTGTTCCAAAGTAACATTCTAGTAAATTCCAGGTTGAAGTGAATTCTATTTCCTAGCACATTCTATAGTTACATATTCCAGATTCCAGATCTTTCTACTAGCTCATTGTGAATATAGTACAATTCACATCGTGTCTAATTCTTTATTTGGACCGCAGTATTATTCTGTTAGAGCCAGTATAGTCCAGGCACCTATGAAATCTAGACTCTGGTACATCTGTCTCAAAGTAGCATTCTAGCACATTCTAGGCCGAACTGAAATATATTTCCAGCACATTATAATTACAGACTAGATTCTAGATTCCATCACTAGAGCATTCAAGAATATGGTACTACAGTTCACGCCATATATATATATATTTTTCTGGATTGCAGTACTATACCGTCAGAATCACTATAGTCCAGAAACATGTGAATTCTATATTCTAGTACAATCTAATAACTAACTAAAATCTAAATGCTCCTGCTGCTATACTATGTGATAAAAATACTTCAACTTTAAAACGTTCTTGTTTATGGCACATTCTACATCTGATTGATGCTCCAGATTATTATCACTGTTGTTCCAAAGTAACATTCTAGTAAATTCCAGGTTGAAGTGAATTCTATTTCCTAGCACATTCTATAGTTACATATTCCAGATTCCAGATCTTTCTACTAGCTCATTGTGAATATAGTACAATTCACATCGTGTCTAATTTTTTATTTGGACCGCAGTATTATTCTGTTAGAGCCAGTATATTCCAGGCACCTATGAAATCTAGACTCTGGTACATCTGTCTCAAAGTAGCATTCTAGCACATTCTAGGCCGAACTGAAATATATTTCCAGCACATTATAATTACAGACTAGATTCTAGATTCCATCACTAGAGCATTCAAGAATATGGTACTACAGTTCACGCCATATATATATTTTTTTCTGGATTGCAGTACTATACCGTCAGAATCACTATAGTCCAGAAACATGTGAATTCTATATTCTAGTACAATCTAATAACTAACTAAAATCTAAATGCTCCTGCTGCTATACTATGTAATAAAAATATTTCAACTTTAAAACGTTCTTGTTTATGGCACATTCTAGATCTGATTGATGCTCCAGATTATTATCACTGTTGTTCCAAAGTAACATTCTAGTAAATTCCAGGTTGAAGTGAATTCTATTTCCTAGCACATTCTATAGTTACATATTCCAGATTCCAGATCTTTCTACTAGCTCATTGTGAATATAGTACAATTCACATCGTGTCTAATTTTTTATTTGGACCGCAGTATTATTCTGTTAGAGCCAGTATAGTCCAGGCACCTATGAAATCTAGACTCTGGTACATCTCAAAGTAGCATTCTAGCACATTCTAGGCCGAACTGAAATATATTTCCAGCACACTATAATTACAGACTATATTCCAGATCCCTCCACTAGAGCATTCAAGAATATGGTACTACAGTTCACGCCATATATATATTTTTTCTGGATTGCAGTATTATACCGTCAGAATCACTATAGTCCAGAAACATGTGAATTCTAGATTCTAGTACAATCTAATAACTAACTAAAATCTAAATGCTCCTGCTGCTATATACTATGTAATAAAAATATTTCAACTTCAAAATGCTCTTGTTTATAGCACATTCTACATCTGATTGATGCTCCAGATTATATAGCACTGTTGTTCCAAAGTAACATTCTAGTGAATTCCAGGTTGAAGAAAATTCCATTTCTTAGCACATTCAAGTTACATATTAGATTCCAGATCTTTCCACTAGCTCATTGTAAAATATAGTACAGTTCACATCTCATCTAAATTTTTATTTGGACTGCAGTACTATCCTGTTAGAGCCAGTATAGTCCAGGCACATATGAAATCTGAACTCTGGTACATTTGTCTCAAAGTAGCATTCTAGCACATTCTAGGCTGAACTGAAATATATTTCCAGCACACTATAATTACAAACTATATTCCAGATCCCTCCACTAGAGCATTCAAGAATATGGTACTACAGTTCACGCCATATATATTTTTGTTTCTGGATTGCAGTACTATACCGTCAGAATCACTATAGTCCAGAAACATGTGAATTCTAGATTCTAGTACAATCTAATAACTAACTAAAATCTAAATGCTCCTGCTGCTATATACTATGTAATAAAAATATTTCAACTTCAAAATGCTCTTGTTTATAGCACATTCTACATCTGATTGATGCTCCAGATTATATAGCACTGTTGTTTCAAAGTAGCATTTCAGTAAATTCCAGATTGAAGTGAATTCTATTTCCTAGCACATTCTAGTTACATATTAGATTCCAGATCTTTCCACCAGCTCATTGTAAAATATAATACAGTTTACATCTCATCTAAATTTTTATTTGGACTGCAGCACTATCCTGTTAAAGACAGTATATTCCAGGCACATATGAAATCTGGACTCTGATACATCTGTCTCAAAGTAGCATTCTAGTACATTCTAGGCTGAACTGAAATATATTTCCAGCACATTATAATTAGGTACAGACTATATTCCAGATCTCTCCACTAGAGCATTCAAGAATATGGTACTACAGTTCACGCCATATTTTTTTTTCTGGATTGCAGTACTATACTGTCAGAATCACTATAGTCCAGAAACATGTGAATTCTAGATTCTAGTACAATCTAATAACTAACTAAAATCTAAATGCTCCTGCTGCTCCTACTATCTAATAAAAATATTCCAACTTTAAAATGCTCTTGTTTATAGCACATTCTACATCTGATTGATGCTCCAGATTATACAACACTGTTGTTCCAAAGTAACATTCTAGTAAATTCCAGGTTGAAGTGAATCATATTTCCTAGCACATTCTATAGTTACATATTAGATTCCAGATCTTTCTACTAGCTCATTGTAAATATAGTACAGTTCACATCGCATCTAAATCTTTATTTGGGCTGCAGTATTATCCTGTTTATAGTCAGTATAGTCCAGGCACATATGAAACCTGGATTCTAGAACGTCTGTCTCAAAGTAGCATTCTAGTAGATTCTAGGCTGAAGTGAAATATATTTATATATTTCCAGCACATTATAGTTACAAACTAGATTCTAGATTCCATCACTAGAGCATTCAAGAATATGGTACAGCTCACGCCGTATATAATTTTTTTTCTGGATTGCAGTACTGTACAGTCAGAATCAGTATAGTCCAGGCACATAGGAATTCTAGATTCTAGTACATTCTAACAATTAACTGAAATCTAGATGCCTCACAAGGCTGGACTAATATAGAACAACAAGATGTTAGCCTTAGAATGAGCTTGTACTCAAGATGTTCTATATCTGATTATATAGCACTGTTGTCTCAAAGTGACGTTCTAGCTAGGATATTCCAGGCTTAAGTGAATTATAGCACATTCTAGATACAATAGATACAGATACAACTCGTCTCTAAAATATGCCACGCATCTTTTTCCCCGCCGGAGTAGCACACATAAATTTTAGATTCTAGCATATTTTAAACACTATTTAGTACTAGTTTAGATGCTTTTGCTGCCATATTATTTTATTTCGTAGCGCGTTCTAGCTACAGAGTAAATCCCAGGTGGGCCCTCTAGAACATTGTAGAATATAGCACAGTTCAACAAATTCTAGGCCAATATGAATTCTACATTCTAGCACATTCCAACCACTATTTAGTGCTAGAGGCTTTTATACTATAGAATAACAAGAGTTTGACCTTAGAATAAGCTGGCACCTATCATGTTTCATACATGATAGATATATAGTACTATCCTGTCAAAGTCAGATTTCAGCTATAACTATATTTTTCTATTAGGATAGCTATTTAAAAATTATAGCAGAGTTCGCATATTAAATTAGACAATTTTTTAATAAGTTAATAATTATGATATAATAGTATTTGGAGATTTTTTTAAACAGATTATGGACCCAAAAAATATTTTTGTAAACAAAACGTCCTTTCTGACCCAACAATATACCCAGCTTTCATAATTATGTGCAGACTAAAAAGGCGTTAAAACACTAAAAGAAATCGCAAGTATTAAGTACCCTGATTGGTAACTGCTAAAGTAACTTCACGAACTCTCCTGAAAGTTCCCGATTGAACTGGAACTCGTTTCAAAGTTGGAGTTGTAACGTTTCAAATGATGTAACACTTCTCCCATTGAAAAATCCACTTGGCAACAACCTTGATCGTAAATCGAAGTGTTCGCGTCGAAAGAGAGAAAAAAATTGATCCCGAAAAGGAAAGAGAGACAAAAAAAAAGCGAAAGCCGTCAATTCAATCATAAATCAGACCACAAATGGATCGTTACATAAAAAGAACAAGAGCTGATTTAGTTGCTACCTAACCCATGACATCATCTTTTTTGATATGGGTGACTCATCTTGGAATTATTGCCGTTTTGAAATCTTCCCCCGAGGGTAACCGTCTCTCTTTTTTCTCTTCTCCTACTTTTCGCATACCGTCTCCCTCTCTTTCTCTCTTCAGGTACAATAGCGGCATTTCCAACTCTTTCATCTTCTTTATCTGACAGTAGTAGTAGGTCAGCAAAAAAATGAGATAGATGGACTCACAGTCTAACGATGATGGAATGGCTATTTTTAGACACGTACCAGATTTTTTTTAAAGAGATTCGGTTTTCCTTTCGCCACAATATTAACACCAGACAAAACAGAAATAGTAAAACTTACATTCTTTTTATCAGTAGAAGATTTATCAGATGGCTTAAAAAACGTAAAAGATGCCGAAAGCGCACCTGAATCAGTTGCGCTCTTTAACTTTTTACGACTGTAGTCGCCCGACTCTAATAGTAGATGCAGATGTGCGAATCTTATGGCTTCTTACTCCAATATGAATTCATGGCACAGTGTCCTGTGCAAAATTAAGGAAATACACTAACAGCAGAAAAGCTTCAAATCTAAATAACATTCCACTTGAGCCTTAGGTAACAATGCAGCTTTATACAGATGTAGTTGCGGAAGTTTCCAGCTAACTTGCTCAAATCAGGAGACCAGATAATGATCTATCGATTTTTACAGTTAACAGGAAAGCTTCAATTACAACTTAAGCACATTTTGAAACAGCAGAAAGAAAGCTAAACGAGAAATGTAGACTTAGTTATTATCAATAAGGTCAAAAGAGCAATCAGCTGCAGACTTGGACCAAAATAGTGGTATTTCAGCTGCTATCAGTTAGTAGATATCATCAGTTAATTGTGAACTTAAACTTAACTTTTTCAAGATCTGCATTTTGGTTTTAAGCAATGAGATGAATTTGTTTGTAAATGTTCCGGTTTTTTATTTATTGTTTAGTTAATAATTTTTTTTTAAATTATTATAACGAAATATATGAATATTATTAAAATAATATTAGCTTTGGTAATATTTCGAATGTATAGTTCCAAAATGGTTTAATACATTTTATAAATACTAACTGAATTAACTGTTACTTGTTCAAATTAATAGACTAGTTAATATTCAATCGACTTTTAGAGTTAAGAGGGGAATAAACAACATATTTAACTTCACTTACAACTGAAGCATATTTTGAAGAAGCAGAAAGAATGCTAAACGAGAAATGTAGACTCGGCTATCATCAATATGGTCAACAGCGAAATCAGCTTCAACCTTGGACCAAAATAGTGATATTTCAGCTAGTATTAGTTAGTAGGTAATAATGTAGGTAATATGTAAAAATTTCAGCTGGTATCAGCTAGTAACTAATATCAAGTGGGACGTTAATTGTGATCTTAAATATTAAAGCACTTGGTTTCAGGAGTTCCTGAATTTTTCAAAGACCAGCACTTTATTATAAGTAATAAAATGAACAATTTAATATGTTAATGCCCGGAATTATTATTTATTATTCAGTAAATTAATTTTTTCAAAACTATTATAACGAAATACAGGAATACCATCAAAATAGTGTAACGTTTATTTTATAATTTATTTACATTAATTGAACACTAATTTATTTAACACACTAAACTACTTGTACACTAGACTAGACACTACATAATTTATTTGTACTGCTCCGCTTTCGGATCGTATGTCGCGTTCACTTCTGCTTCTCTAGTTCTAACTAACTCCCTCGATCACAAACCCCCTTATATATACACCCCCAACCCTGATCGAGAACATTCTAGTACATTCTAGAAGCCTACGCAGCAAATGTTCATGCACCTGTCTTGTACGCGTCGTAGTTATTCTTTTGAAGGAGTAAACATGTGTCGCTTTGTTTACTTCTCGCATTACACTGCCCCCGCCTTAGAGACGTTTCGTCTCGGAACGTATCCCTGGTAGGCCCATGCAGGAACCTGCAGTTAGCCCCCCGCTTACAGCGAGACGTGGCGTCAAAATAACAGGGGACCGTCTTCCCGAGTCGACATGGTGCAGGCCCAAAACAGCAGACTAAAACTTCCACTCCGGTATTCTTCAACACTACTTCCAGCATGTTCCGGACAACCCTCCAGTCCAGCTGATCTCGTCCAGCACCTAACTTGGGGACAGCTAGCTTCCTGATGTCGAGCTCCAGCAGTCGGTCTCGTAGCCTATGCAAGGTTCGCCATACATCGTGATAACATGGTTTAAGGGACCCGATCTCCTTCGTAACCAGATAAAAGATGTGTCTTACGTTGTCACGTAGTTCCAGAACCTTGCCAATTTCCGGGAGTTGCTCTCTGAGTTGTTCCGAGCGCCCGTACTTCTTCTTGAAAACCGTGGCGATACCTCGTGACATTACCAGGTCGGCGGACACACAATGGGCCAACGAGTATTCTTCAGGTACGCTGAACAAATCCTGTTGTTTTTCACAGGTTACCCCATACCGTGCTTTTCCGGTACCCCCGTAGGCGCTCATAAATTCTTCGAACGAAAGTTCGTTCTCCTGCGCCAATGTGTTTCTTACTCGGGGAACCTCCGCCTCATCGTGCGACCCCTCATAGGGTGCCAACCGATTGAAGTGCACCACTCTCGGCTTGCCATTTGGTAGTTTGCTTACCCGGTAGACCACGTCATTGATTCGTTTCTTCACAACATAGGGACCTTCCCAATTGGTCTGTAACTTAGGGGACAAACCACGTTTGTTCTGTGGGTTGTACAGCCAAACTTGATCTCCCATTTGGTAGCCACCCTCTTTAGCGTTGATGTCGTAACGCTCTTTGATGCGATCACTGGGGATATTTAGTTGGTACCGGACTTGATCGTGAATTTCGTTCATCCTTTGCCGCATCCGGGAAACGTAATCTTCCCCCGAAACGTCCTCGTCCGGTCTAGCGCCAAAGATTAGATCACAGGGTAGTTTAAGTTCTCGCCCGAACAGGACTTTGGCTGGAGTTTGTCCTGTCGACTCATGAACGGCCGAGCGGTAGGCCATCAGGAAGAACGGCACGTGTTCGTCCCAGTCTCTTTGATGTGACGAGACCATTTTCGCTAGATAGCGGTTGAGGGTGCGATTCATTCGTTCTACCATGCCGTCAGACTGAGGGTGAAGGGCCGTGGTTCTTGTTTTTCGTACCCCAAACTTCTCACAGATCCTCCGGAATAGGCCACTCTCAAAGTTTCTTCCTTGATCCGAGTGTAATTCCATGGGTACTCCAAACCGGCAGATCGTCTCCTTCACTAGCACATCGGCCACTGTCTCTGCCTCCTGATTAGGGAGAGCGTACGCTTCTACCCACTTCGTAAAGTAGTCCATCACGACCAAGATGTATTTATTCCCCTTTTCGGTCTCAGGGAAGGGTCCTGCTATATCAATAGCGATCCTTTCGAAGGGGCTTCCGACGTTATATTGTTTCATGGGAGCTTTCGGTCGTCTTTGTGGCCCATTACTTGCAAAGCATGTAGTACATTTCTTGCACCAGTTCTTCACGTCGTCTGAACAATTGATCCAGTAGAAGCGCTCCCGTACCTTCTGCAGCGTTTTCTTGATCCCTAAATGTCCACCAGACGATCCGTCGTGAAGGTGCCGCAAGACCTCCGGGATTTTACTGGAGGGAATTACCAACTGCCGTCTTTCCTCCGTCCCGTCTTGGCTCTCCAGTACGCGTTTTAGTAGCCCATCCTCAACCACTAGCGAGTCCCACTGTGCCCAATAGCTCTTGAGTTTTGGCGAGCCAGGTGATACCTTTTGCCACTCAGGACGCTCTCCTCCCTCTTTCCAAACCAGGATTTCTTTGAGAACCGGGTCTTTTCCTTGCTCTTGTCGTAACGAGGATGGTGTCCATTCCTCGGCGACCACGGTCGTTCGATAGACTTTCTCGGACTTTTCCTCAGCTTTATGACAATGAGGACACTCATCAGGGCATGGTCTTCTCGAGAGTGCGTCTGCGTTTCCATGACTCTGTCCTGGCCGATGTTCTATGACAAAGTCATACTCCTGGAGCCTCTCGATCCAGCGAGCGATCTGTCCTTCGGGATTCTTAAACTGGAGGAGCCATTTAAGAGCAGCATGATCGGTCCGGATCAGAAACCTCCTTCCACACAAATATTTATGGAAGTGCTCGATGGACTTGACGATGGCCAATAATTCACGCCGGGTGACGCAGTAATTCTTTTCTGGTTTGGAGAGTACCTTGCTGAAGTATCCAAGGACACGTTCTTGTCCCTCCTGGCGCTGCGACAGAACACTTCCAATTCCCACATTGCTCGCGTCGGTGTCCAGGATGAACTGTCCTTCTGGCAGAGGAAAACTCAGCACTGGGGCACTGGTCTACTTCCTCTTCAGCTCGTCGAAGGCAGACTGGCATTTCTCATCCCAACAGAAGTTTCGTCCTTCTTCCGTGAGCCTTGTCAATGGCTTAGCGACGTCGGAGAACATCCGGACATATCGTCGGTAGTACGTGCAGAGGCCCAGAAAACTCCTCAACTGGTGTTTATCTACCGGTATTGGCCACTCCTTCACCGTACTTGTCTTGTCCGGATCAACGGCGACGCCCTCTCTGCTCACTACGTGCCCTAAGTATGAGACCTTCCTTCTGAAGAGCTGACATTTCTTAGGGTTCAGTTTCAGTCCCGCACCTTGCAGTCTCTGGAAGACGTCCTCTAAGTTTTTCAGATGTCCTTCGAAGGTCTTGCCCATCACGATGACATCGTCCAAATAGACTAGGCACGTTTTCCACGTCAGACCCATTAGCACGCTCTCCATCAGCCTCTCAAACGTCGCTGGGGCATTACAAAGTCCGAATGGCATGACTGTAAAATGCCACAGGCCGTTACCGAAGGTAAATGCCGTCTTTTCCTTATCGGCAGGGTCCATTTCGACTTGCCAATAGCCGCTTTTTAAATCCAAGGTCGAAAATATCGTGGATCCAGCAAGGGTATCGAGTGTGTCGTCGATACGTGGTAGCGGGTAGCTGTCCTTTTTGGTGACACTGTTCACCTGCCGGTAGTCTACACAGAATCGAGTAGTCCCATCCTTTTTCTTCACCAGTACTACCGGCGAGGCCCATGGACTGCTTGACGGCTCGATGACCCCGTCCCGCTCTAGGTCCTTGATAATTTTCTCGGCTTCCTCCCGTTTGGCCAAAGATAGTCGTCTTGCTGTTTGTCGAATCGGTCGTGTCTCGCCCGTGTCAATTTTATGTGTCACGACCTTGGTCTTTCCCAGCTTTCCATTCTCGGTGGTAAATATGTCCTGGTACTTATTTATTAATTCGTGGGCCTTTTGTTTCTGTGTGGGCGAGAGAAACGCACTGGTCTGGGAAAGAATTTGTTTCAAGTCCTGCGGAGTGTGTCTGGACCTTTCTTCCTCACTAACGCCCCTTACGATGGCTGAAGCGGCTATACATGTGCCCAGCTTCGTACCCTTCTTGATGGTGACCGGGTACTGATTGATGTTGAGTAGTCGCACAGGCACTTCACTTGAGAGAGTAACGAGCGCCTTTCCTACCAGTACCCCCCGAGCCAGTCGATTGTCATCGTTTTCTGGTTCGATCACGGCTGGAATTCCCTCTTCCACAACACCCCTCAGACAGGTAGAGGTGATCGTTTCGCTTCGTTCTGGGAGAATCACATCTTCTGCCATTATTACGTCTAACACAAAGTTGTCACGATTGTGTAGTAGTAATTCTTCTTGACCGATCCTCAACACTCGGTGTCCGAAATCCAACTGGAATCCATGATTCCTCATGACGTCCATCCCCAGTATGACGTCTTCCTCAATTTCGGCTATGAGAACAGGATGGCCAAACTTTACTCGTCCCAACGTCATGCTAACCGTCGCTTCACCGTGTATTACTGCCTTCTCCCCAGTGGCAGTTCTCAATTGCCACCTACTTGGCCTAATCTTCCTACGGTCCCTCACAACTTCCGAGCGTACGATCGTCTTCGTAGCTCCCGTGTCCACAAGCATGGCGTGGGATCTCCCGTCGATAGTGCCATCGACGTACTCGCTCCCCAATTGGTGGGAAAACGAGGCTATACTGGCCCGGGGGTTTCTATTGCCACGGGTCGACGTCCCCTCCCTTTTATCGACTCGCATTAGTTTTTCCGGGGCCTTTGCCGGCACCGCTGTTTTGGGCCGCGTCTTCTGTGCTGACAGCAACTCCATGATCTGCTGGACGGCCTTCTCCACGAGTTTTTCTGTGCCTACCTCCTCGGTAACAGCTCGAGCACAACCGTGAATGCGGGAGGCTTCCATTGCTGCCTCATGTTCTAGTGCAATGGCGAGCGCGTTCATTACTGTTTTCGGTCGAGCTAGCCTCAGGGCCATCTGCAGTTCCTGGTCCCGCAGCCCGCTCACGAACGTCTGCACTGCGAGGCACTCCATCATCTGTTCCGGTGCCGTGGGATACGCCAACCTCACTAGTCTGGCTACGTCCGCTTCGAACTCCTGCAGGGTCTCGTTCGATCTCTGACGGCGATTGGACATCTGGGATTGATGGACTTGCTCCAGATGTGTTTGGCCGAACCGCATTTCCAGTCGCCTCAGCAGCTCATTGTAATTGCCGGCTTCTTCGGTGGATAGCGTCTGGAGAACTTCCAACGCCTCTCCACGTAAGGCTACCGTTAGGGAAACAGCTTTCTCGTGAGGGGACCAAGCATTAGCTTCCGCTGCTGCCTCAAACTGCTTCTTGTAGCTGGCCCACGGAATTTTTCCATCGAACGTTGGGGGCGTCACTCGATTGATGGATATCGAGTTCTGTTGAACAACCGCCTTTATTTCTTCCTTCATCTCGCCGCTACTGACTCGCCTTAGTCGTTCTTCCAACTGCTTCGTCTTCTGTTTAATTTCGTCTTCTTTCCCCTCGCCGCTACTGACTTGTTCTAGTCGTTCTTCTAACTGCTTGATCTTCTCTTCAATCTCCTTACGCTGAGCCTCAATCTGGTCGGTTATCTCTTCCCTCTGGGCGGCGATTTCTTCCCTCTGGGCAGCGATTTGAGCAGTGATGTCTTCCCTCTGATCGGCGATTTCTTCCCTCTGGGCGGCGATTTCTTCCCTCTGGGCAGCGATTTGAGCAGTGATGTCTTCCCTCTGGGCGGCGATTTGAGCAGTGATGTCTTCCCTCTGGGCGGCGCTTTCTTCCCTCTGGGCGGCGATTTCTTCCCTCTGGGCAGCGATTTGAGCAGTGATGTCTTCCCTCTGGGCGGCGCTTTCTTCCCTCTGGGCAGCGATTTGTGCAGTAATATCTACCCTCTGGGCGGCGATTTGGGTAGAAATATCTTCCCTCTGGGCGGCGATTTGGGTAGAAATATCTTCCCTCTGAGCGGCGATTTTAGCAGTGATGTCTTCCCTCTGGGCGGCGATTTCTTCCCTCTGGGCAGTGATTTGAGCAGTGATGTCTTCCCTCTGGGCGGCGATTTCTTCCCTCTGGGCGGCGATTTGCTTCGTGATGTCATCGTCTTCGAACTCGAAAACTTCCGGGTCCTGGCCATTTTCTTTCAAAAATGCCGAGAGTCGGTCCTGGAGTTCGGTCTTCCTCCCTCCTGTTTCCAATTCCCGTTCCTCGAGTTCTTTTTTTAACTCGGCCACTTTTAATTCGCGTAACTTCTTCATGATCCGCTCTTCTGACACCAATGTAACGTTTATTTTATAATTTATTTACATTAATTGAACACTAATTTATTTAACACACTAAACTACTTGTACACTAGACTAGACACTACATAATTTATTTGTACTGCTCCGCTTTCGGATCGTATGTCGCGTTCACTTCTGCTTCTCTAGTTCTAACTAACTCCCTCGATCACAAACCCCCTTATATATACACCCCCAACCCTGATCGAGAACATTCTAGTACATTCTAGAAGCCTACGCAGCAAATGTTCATGCACCTGTCTTGTACGCGTCGTAGTTATTCTTTTGAAGGAGTAAACATGTGTCGCTTTGTTTACTTCTCGCATTACAATAGTATTAGCTTTGGCTAACATTTCGAAGGATTAGTTCCAAAATGGTTCAATACATTTAATAAGTACTAACTGAATTAACTGTTACTTGCTCAAATCAATAAACTAGTTAATATTCAATCGACTTGGACCAAAATAGTGATATTTCACCTGGTATTAGTTAGTAGGTAGTAATGTAGGTAATATGTAAAAATTTCAGCAGGTATCAGCTAACTGTTATAATGAAATATAGGAATGCCATCAAAATAATATTAGCTTTGACAATCTTTTCGAAGTTTAGTTCCAAAACGGTTTAATACATTTAATAAATACTAACTGAATTAACTGTAACTTGCTCAAATCAATAAACCAGTTAATATTCAATCGACTTTTAGAGTTAAGAGAGAAACGAACAACATATTTAACTTCACTTATAACTGAAGCACATTTTGAAACAGCAGAAAGAATGCTAAACGAGAAATGTAGACTTAGTTATCATCAATATGGTCAACAGAGAAATCAGCTTCAACCTTAGTCCAAAATAGTGGTATTTCAGCTGGTATTAGTTAGTAGGTAATAATTAATAATGTAGGTAATATGTAAAAATTTCAGCTGGTATCAGCTAGTAACTAATATCAAGTGGGACAGTTAATTATTGTGATCTTAAGTATTAAAGCATTTGGTTTCCTTGGAGTTCCTGAATTTTTCAAAGACCAGCACTTCTATTATAAGTAATAAAATGAACTATTTTATATGTAAATGTCCGGAATTATTATTTATTGTTCAGTAAATTAATTTTATCAAAACTATTATAATGAAATATAGGAATACCATCAAAATAATATTAGCTTTGGCAATCTTTTGGAAGTTTAGTTCCAAAATGGTTTAATACATTTAATAAATACTAACTGAATTAACTGTTACTTGCTCAAATCAATAGACTAGTTAATATTCAATCGACTTTTAGAGTTAAGAGGGGAATGAACAATATATTAAACTTCACTTATAACTGAAGCACATTTTGAAACAGCAGAAAGAATGCTAAACGAGAAATGTAGACTTAGCTATCATCAATAAGGTCAACAGAGAAATCAGCTTCAGCCTTGAGCCAAAATAGTGGTATTTCAGCTGGTATTAGTTAGTAGGTAATAATGTAGGTAATACGTAAAATTTCAGCTGGTATCAGCTAGTAACTAATATCAAGTGGGACAGTTAATTGTGATCTTGGTTTCAGGAATTCCTGAATTTTTCAAAGATCAGCACTTGTGTTATAAGTAATAAAATGAACAATTTCATATGTAAATGTCCGGAATTATTATATATTGTTCAGTAAATAAATTTTTTCAAAACTGTTATAATGCAATATAGGAATACCATCAAAATAATATTAGCTTTGGCAATCTTTTCTAAGTTTAGTTCCAAAATGGTTCAATACATTTAATAAATACTAACTGAATGAACTGTTACTTGCTCAAATCAATACACCAGTTAATGTTCCATCGACTTTTAGAGTTAACGGGGTAACGAACAACGTATTTCAGCTTCACTTACATTGGAAGCATTGGAGCAGGAAGAAAGCTAAACGAGGAATGTAGACTTAGTTATTTTTAATAAGATCAATAGAGAAATCAGCTTCAGACCTAGACAAAACAGGTACTTTAGCTGGTATTAGCTAGCAGACACCATCAGGTGGAACAGTTAATTGTAGCCTTCCAGGAGTTCCTCAACTTTTCAGTGATCAGCACTTCGGTTATAAGCAATCAGAAAAATTAACTTAATATGTAAATGTTCAGATTTATAACTTACTTTTTAAACTATTGCCATAAAATGAAGAAATCCCAACAAAATAAACTTAGCTTTGACAAAATTTTCAAAGCTTAAGTTCCAAAATGGTTTAATCAGTACATTTAACAAATACCAATTGAACTAATTGTTGAATAAAAATTTCTAATTAATTTTCGATACGTACATAAAGTATTTACGTAAGTGTAGTAATTAGCTTGCATTTCCCGTATTTGCCATTAATTATTATTTTCTAGAGAAGCGAACCGTAATACACATTTTCCAGAAAAATCTATTGATAACTTAATCTATGGGAAAAATCTCGAAAATTACCATTTAATAGATTTAATAGTGCGTTGGGTGGCATATTTTATTAGTCATTATCAGCTATGGAAAAAAGATTAAATCGCAACGAAAATTACAATAAATTTCCTATTGTATTGAAATGTAAGCGAAAGCATAAATCTGCATAAATGGGTTGGGCTAAGTTAACCTTAACTTTAAGACGAACTAATAATTTACGGTAATCTCACCTATTGAATTATTAAGTTAAGTGACTATCTTAATACTAATCGCACTGATTTCAAGTTTGCATTATTTTATTACTCAAAATATACGCAACCTTAGTGATAATCTAAATGCTTTCGAAACGAGTTTTGTAATTCTTTATTCGAGGTAAAAGTGGTATAGTCTGCAGGCACTTCCTTAAATGCGCAAACTGGTAAGTGCAAGGTAACACTCAAAACACATGCCACGCCTCTTTTTCCTTGCAAAAACAACCACAACAATGTATTTACTTAAAATTAACTGAATAAAGTTACGGCGGCTGGATTAATAAATTTGCTAGCTAATTAGCTCATTGATTCATCGACCGAATATTTTATTACTAGATAGGTACTAGCTTAAGTAACTGATGCAAACTTAGATAACGAATAAAGTGAATTATTATTTAAGATTCAGTTGACTAAGTGGTAATCAGATCAATTAATTAGGTTAGTGATAAGACAATCATGTAATCAGCTGGTTGAGAACAATTAACTGAATCATCAAGTTCACTTATTACTTATGAACAGTAGACTGAATGAATTATATGCAATCAATGCATTTAAACCGAATTAAATCTTAATTAACCACTAATTTAATTATATTTAGTTTAATTGTCCCAGTTATTGGGTACTCACAGGATCAGCTAATTCAAAGAGATATTATTGTTATAAGTGACCAATTTACGGTGCCTAACTTAAATAGTTAAATCAGTAACAAATAACTGGAACGATCCTAACGAATGTCATTAATACTGGATTATAATTCAGTTATCACAACCATAACATTGACATATAGCAAGTTTCATTATGAACAATGAATTCAGTGAATCATATGCGATCAATAAAATTAAACTTTGATTACATTTTACTTAACTGCGGATTCCATGATATTAGGTTAATTATTTCAGTTATTATGTACTCGCAAATGCAGTTAGTTCACAGAGACATTATCATTATATCGATACAACTGGATTCTATTTCAGTTATTAGCTGATTGAATTGTAATTTAGTTAGTTAGGGCTGTTATCTGGCATTGAAATATAACTTGATAATAAACTGACTGGATTGTAATCAGGTCAATTAGATTAGTCATTAGCTAGTCATAGAATTAACTGGTTGGGGATAATTGACTGAATCCATCGACCAAGTGGTCGTAATAAATGAATTGTTTTATATTAGTTATAAACAATAGACTGATTGAATTATATGTAATCAATGAAGTTAAACCGGAATTATATTTTTGTTCACTACTGATTCAATAATATTTTGATTAATTAAGTCAGTTATGATGTACTAATGAATCAGTTAGTTCAGAGGGATATTATCATTATAAGTTAAAAACTTAGGCAGCCTCACTGAAACAGTTAAATCTGTAACTAATTAACTAATAACATGACACCAGGTTAACTGAATTGCTATAAATAGAATCAGTTGGCAGACAACAATTAACTTGAATTAATTGAATGAATCGAAGAATTGATTTGCAATGCATTAAGTTCAATTGATTATAAACAATATCAAATCACTGAAGTGAAAGCTAGATTATATTTCAGTTATATACTGATTTAGTCATATTTAGATTAGTTATCTGAATTATCCTGTACTCACGGAACAAGTTAGTTCAGAAATATTGTCATTATAAGTTATCAACTTCCATTGCCTTAAATGGTTTACTAGTTAATTAACTGAAAAAATCACAACGAATGCTACTGAATTATAATTCAGTTATTAGCTGATTGAATTGTAATTTAGTTAATTAGAGCTGTTATCTGTAAATGAAATATAATTTAGTTTAATAATACTTTCATAATAACAATTCAGTTGTATTTAAATTCAAATTTATTGTATTCAGTTATTACGTATTCACAAAATCAATTAGTTATGAGAAATCTAATCGTTATAAGTTATCAACGTCCACTGTGTCACTTAAATACTTAGATCAGTAACCAATTAACTGAAACAATGGTATAGTATGGCATTACAATTGGATTGAATTCAGTTATTAGCTGATTGAATTATAATTTAGTTATTTAGAGCGGTTATCTGTTAATGAGATATAATTTAATTATATAATTTAATTACATTTAAATTCATTATATCAGTTATTATGTACTCACAGAATCAGCTAGTTCCGCGAAGTATTATCGTTATAAGTTATCAACTTCCACTGTAGTTAACATAGTCAACTTATGTGACTACAGTTAACTGTAGTTATATAATTAGTTAGATCAGTAATCAATTAACTGAAACAATGGTAACATATGACATTACAATTGGATTGAATTGTAATTTAGTTAGTTAGGTAATGAAATATATAATAAGTTTACAGGTCGAATTGAAATCAGGTCAATTATGTTAGACATTAGGTAATTATGGAATCATCTGATTGAGAACTATTAAGTGAATCGATGGACCTATTGGTCGTAACAGCTGATATGGAATGCAGAGAGTTCAATTAGTTATAAGCGATCGACTGAATGATTGTCGCGAATCGCAGTACTTTATTGTAAACCGCACTTAATGTTACACGGTTGTTAAACTCGATTTAATTAACATCCGAGACTGTCTCAAAGGTTGAATCTCAAGGTAATTCGCATCAGTAAACTTCCACGTACGCCCCTTCCTTATACTTTTCAGCGCCTTAAATTATCTTAATTAAGGGTCCGATCGATCATCGACATCTCGGTGCGGGGTCGAATTTAATGTATCGAAGTCCGGAAACGGAACTTTTTTTAAAACCTTGTATTAATTATCTGAACGAGAGTAGGAGAGAGAGAGAGAGAAAGAGAGAAGGAGTACTGACCTGGCGCGAATTAAGACGCGGTTGTGAAATTCATACGTTATATTGGAGATATCAAACTTCCTAAATAATAAATTCCTAATTTTTTCAAAAAAAATTTTTAAGTCCATTTAAGGTTTTAGAATTGTTTTGAAATGCTTGGAGGGGAAGGAACTGCATGTATGAGATTTTCCAATGAGAAAATACCTACATTTCAGATTCTTAAACGTAAAATATTAACATTTACGACAGCACAATCACTTTTTTGACGAAAATTTAATTTTTTTGGCCCATACGCTGTTCCAAAAAAATTTGAAAAAAGTTATGGGCGTGCAGAGTGATAAAGGACTGCCCCTTGTTTTTTAAGATTTTTTTTAGAACAAGTTATGGGTCTCAAAAAATAGTTTCGGTAAAAAGAAGGTTGCTCGGTAGTGATTTTGTTTGAAAAAAAAATCTGAAAAACTTCAGGGGGTTGCCTGCTATTATTCTGCACTATTTTGAATTTTTGCAAATATTTTTTTAACAGATTGTGGACCAAAAAAATATTTACTTAAAAATGGCTGTTTTCCCTTTAAAAATTCGAAAAAATTAAAGATGGGTACAGTATCGTTGAAATCCCATTTTTAAAATTTTCCAAAAATTCCTGCGCTTTTTGAATTTGAGAAACTAAAAAAATGATACCATTTAAGAAAAGCTAAATATGGAAAAATCTACACACTAAAAGAATAAAAAGTACCTGCACCAAATATTAAACTTATATTATATATCATTATTATACTGGTTTATTAATCTTTTTTAACATATTCGAGAGAAGAATAGATAATTGAATTTCAAAAAAATTCTTGTAGAGTATTTTGATAAAATTTCCAAGAACCGAAAAATGACAATAGTAAAGTGCCATTCAGAGAAGCTTTGGCTAAAATGTTTCTAAACTGTCTTATATACTTTCGAAAGATCGAGCTTTATTAAGAAATTTTATCCAACACATAACAGTTATGACTGTCATTACTCATTATTAATGTCATTTTAGACAAGTAAACTATCAAATAACACACTAGTGTGTTATAATCCATAAGTCACTAGTGAGTTATGGATTATAACTCACGTTAATATTTAAAGCATTTATACTTAAAGGTTGCCCGTGGCAACCAAACAAACAACCTACTTGAACCATAATGTAAAAAAGTCACTGTCAAGTCATTCTGACATTTATAGGGTACTGAGACGCAAGTAGCTTTGATTTGATCACAAAGCTTATTAATTATTATCTCATAAAGGCGATTTCTTCCACTTGTTGGATAAAACATTGTATGCCACTCGCGTGTTATGTTTCCTAAGTCACTTGAGAATTTATACCACATAAATCTTCTCGTGTGACTTATTTTAAACATAACACACTAGTACCATAAATACTATAAAAAGCAATATTGGGGAGAATTCTATAATCATGTAAATATATTCTATAAATTTTTCTACACTTTCGTCATCCGTCTTCCTTTAGGAATCTAGGCATTGCTTCTCCTTCCTCATCTAAAATAAACCAAATCACAGGTTAATTTAAACAAGTTATAGGATAAAATGTGAGGGTTAACTCCGACGATATGAGTTTAAATTTCCCGCCTTAAGTCAGTATGCCAAAGAGAACAAATGTGATTCTGGAAACGTATTAACCGTGCAATAGTGCAAATTTACATGTGAAAATTATAATTCCGAGTCATCCGGAAGTCCATCCTGACATGTACCTTCAACTGGCTTACAAACCGAACCAATTTCCCCAAGAAAGTTGCAGAATTAATGATCCTTTACTAATGGAAGTGATTCCGTTGTAATTTCTTATAATTAATTATAATATATCGTATATACTGTAAAGTACGAAAAGTTTGATCCAGTTTTTAGTTTATCCTTCATAAGCAAACAACCTACTTATTACCACATATGACAACTATATCCAGATTATAGGCTAATTAAGAAAATTATAGAAAAAATTTGATGGTAAGCTATGACATGACTTTATTTTCGCCCTGTGTTGTTCAGTTAAGCCCCTAAGCACTTAAGGACTCATTAGTCAAAGTGTGACAATATGTGGAAAAACTGCCTTCACATCAACTGAAATAATTAGGGCATTTTTGTGGTGGTCAAAAAACCAATAGATTCAATAATATTATCTACTAAATAGTGAATCAGCTTGTAGCAAAGTCTAGTCTGCACATTTCTTCAACGTTTTTTATATTTTTTAAGAATCCTTCTCCAGTACAACTGGCTTCACAACTTTTATGCCATTTAAATGTTGGAAGTTAGATGATTCTACAAAATTAACTTCTTGTAAATAATACTGTAGTTACACTTAATACCTACTTCAGCATTGCTTTGTAAAATTTCAATCAGAATTGCTCAGATTGAAACAACTGAGTTAGTACTCCAAATGGAACAAATGTGATTTTGGATACGTTTTAACCGTGTAATAGTATTTTGGTGTACCAACCAAATCTATATGAGAAAATTAAAATTCCAAGCCATCCGGGAGTCCATCCTTGTAAGTACCATTAACTGGCTTACAAATCGAGCCAAACGCCTCAAGAGAATTACCGAATTAATGAGCTCGTTATTTAAACGATGATTTACTAATGGAAGCGTTTCTCTGCTTCCCTTTTAGTAATCGAGACTTTCGATAACTTTACTTAATTAATTAGTACCTATGTATTGTAAAGTCCGAAAAGTGTGATCCAGTTGTGGTTTACGCTGTTCATAAGCAAACAATCTACGTATTTCTGCCTATGCCATCTTGAACCAAATTATAGGTTAAGTAGTTTAAAAAAAGTTATAGGAAAAATGTGACGGTAAGCTCCGAAGACATGAGATTAAATTTCCCACCCTAAGTTAGTAGGTATGCCAAAGAAAACAAATGTGATTTTGGAAACGTTTTTACCATGCAATAGTGCAAATTTACATGCGAAAATTAGAATTCCGAGCCATCCGGGAGTCCATCCTGATACGTACCTTTAACTGGCTTACAAATCGACTCAACCGGCCCAAGAGGGTTACAAAATTAGTGATGTCATTATACTGGCTTAAATCTATGCAATTCCTTATAATTAATTTTAATATAACGTATGTAATACTGTAAGGTCCGAAAAGTGTGAGAGGGTCTTGGTTTAGTATCTTCATAAGAAAACAGTCTATTTCCCGATACACCAGCTTGAACCAAATTATATGTTTCGGCTTGGTAGTAGATTTCTGCAATTACCCACTCGTACCGACTGCTACATGCGCGATTCGACGTGTCCGCGTTTCTCAATAACATTCTTTCACAAAAAAAAATCAACAGACAGTTACAACTTATTATAACATTTCCAAACACCTGAAACGTAGTAACTTAACTATCGCTAATTGACCGTTTACGACTTTATTTCCCTCTCGTTCTCGACTAATTTGCATTCCTAGCCTTCGCCATTCTTTGAGCTTGAGCCGGCTTCGGACAGTAACACCTGCGCGTTAAGTCCACGACGGGCCGACAGGTATTGATTTACCACTTACAGTCAATGATCTTAATAACGACCGATGGCGGCCAAGGGACATCAATCAGAGTCGAATTACGCTATTTTCATTCACAATTCGATGGGATACAATGAGGTGTGTCCGTGGTTCTCGGATTTGACGTTTAAAGGGTTCGATGGGTCTTAGCCGTAATAAAATTTTGGGTTCAAAAGTGGGTCGCAACCAGGGTTGTCAATTCCTCTGTCAGATTTTCTGTCACTTTTGATTTTCGACCAAACGAGCTGAGGCTGAGGCTTACGGTATTACATACCTAAATCCAGACTTAAAACCCAGAACTGCAATCGAATTCCAGCATAAGATATATAGCTCAGAGAACTCAGATTTACCATTCATCCAGGTAACCAAGCAGTTCCTCATGTGAAATAGGTTTACGGGAGTAAAACCTATACGTTATCGACCAAAAATTCTGTGCTATTGTTTAGTTATTAAAGATTTAAGGTCGAAAAACGTGCATTTTTATGCGTTTTTATTTCCCTGAAGAAATCTTAGTATTGTAACGTTTATTTCTAATTTATTTACACTGTCCTAGCTATACACTACACACTACTTAATTTATTTAGACTATTACTGAACTAATTAATTTATATAACACATTTAATTTTTTTAATTTATTTGTACAATTCGCTTGTCCGTTTTTCGCACTGTTTATTCACTCGCGGCTTCACGTCTAATCTAATTTCCTTCGTCCGCAGCGTTCACTTTTATAGCCCTCCATAATGTATTCGAGAACCTACTAGTATTTGCTCGATAATTATTTTCCCTAATTATGCTTTTCTAGAAACGCCCAGAAGGTAATAAATTATTCTTAATTTACTAAAGTGTTGCCGGGACGTTCGGGACGGTTTTTATTGCTTACTTAAGCGTAGCAGCGTTCCTTTGAGGTTAGTCGCCGTCCGATAAGAGTAAACACGTTACGCGCTGCTGTTTACATTTCGCGTTACAGTATCTAATGAATATTTCAAAGATATCATCTGATAGGGAGTTGAAAAATCTTCAACGTTATTTAAAAATGTACAATATATAATTTAATAAAATCATGGGAGTGCCCCTTGCATTTTTTAGAACAAGTTATGGGCCTCAAAAAATAGTTTCTCGGTAAAAAAAGGTTGTTCAGTCGTGACTCTGTTTGTAAAAAAAAATCTGAAAAACTTCAGGGGGTTGCCTGCTATTATTCTGCACTATTTTTAATATTTACAAATATTTTTTCAACACATTGTGGATCCAAAAAAATTATTTACCTAAAAAAATGGTGGTTCTCCTTTTAAAAATCCCAAAAAATTAAAGATGTGTATAGTAACGTTAGAATCCCGTTTTTAAAATTTTTAAAAATCTGTAAAAAGATACTGGTCTGCGCTTTTTGAATTTGAGAAATTGAAAAAAAAAAGATATAAGAAAGGCTAAATATGAAAAAATCTACAAAATTAAAGAAAATAAAGTACCTGCACCAAACATTAAACTTAAATTATATATCATTAATAAATAATTAATAATAAATAAATTATATACCATTTTGTAGGGAATTGAAAAATCTTAAAATTTATTTAAAGACGAGTAATATGTAATTAAACGATAATAAAGTTTCGATTTACAAATAAAAAATCATAAATTTGGTTTTACAATTAATGAAAAATAATGAGAAATTGTATAATTATTATAGTGAGTAATTATCAAAGTAGGAGAATGCTTTTGCCCAATCTCTGTCGTTGTGTTGATTTGGAATTTATTAGGAAATGAAAGTAAGTTAAGTTATAGTAAACGCGTCCAAGTGGGAAAACGTTCTTCTTTTATATTTAAAAAATTATAATTCATAATGTGACATACTGATTCTCGATAGGTTTTGTATACTACGTTTGTATGTAAATTTTATTTTAAATAATCATCAGGTTTTTATAACAATAATGTGCATTTTTGTTTTTGCATAAGCCTCGGAATACTTTTATTAACAAATAAGTGAACAAAAAATTTATACTTAAAAAAATAATTTTTATAAAAATGTTTAAACAAATAATTACTCTATTTATATAGTAATTTTATTCATTTCCGTTAGTAATAACATTCAAAAATAATGAAAATATTTAAAAACAGAATTGAAAAAAAATTTAAACAAATTACTTTATTTATTTATAAAGTAATTAATTAACAAGTTACATATTTGTAATGTACTCCAAATTAAAAAAAGAATCATCAAAATCCGTTAATAATTGCCAGAGATATTTATTAATTACTTACTGCTTCGATTTGAAGTTACCTCTTCATTTCTTGAGCTCGCAGATTTCAAGTTTCCCCCACCACCATAAGTACTAAAAGATACAACCTCTTAGGCAATTTCAAGTTTGTAATTTAATTTTTGTAATTTAGGTATTGTTAAAAATTATGCATAATTTTACCTTTATTTACAAATATCTAAGCAACAAAAAATATTGAATCAATTTTTGAAAACCGTCATTTTGAAGATTTTTTCAATTCCCTACAAGAAGGTATTTTGAATTACTCATCAGATATTAAGCTTTTTTTCGGCAAAACAAAAACGCACGTTTTTCGACCTTTAATTGTTAATAACTAGACAATAGCACAAAATTTTTAGTCGATAACGTATAGGTTTTACTCCCTTAAACCCATTTTACATGAAGAACTGCTTGGTTACCTGGATGAACCATAGTCCCTAACAGGGTACTTTTTTCCTTATTTCCCTGGTATAATATCCAGTTCGGTTATCGCAGAACGTTAAACATTTATATACATCAGTAGCTGTGCTTGTATATACTACGTATATAGAAGGCGGGTCATGGGACTTCATTCGTGTATCTAAAATGGCATTTTAATGAGCTACATCCGGTATATAGGTACAATATGACGTTTCGGCTCAAAAGTTTCGTCCGACGCGACGTTTCGGACGAATATAACGTGTGCATTCCCAAGTTCGACCCTAAAATCCGATGGAATTTTAGCAATAATCGATAACAACGATTCCTTGTTGGTATCTCGTTATTAGTTATTCCAGATGTGGGTCAATTTTGTGTTTTCCGATGTCGGTTACGTCGTCTTTAAGTTAATAATAAGTAGGAACATCCTCATTGAGCGGTGTAGTGATCTTGTGTGGTGTGGAGTGGTTTAAATGTAGTGTATGTGTTTCGTTTTTGGTGTTTAAAAGGGTATCGTTAGTGATTAGTGATTTGGAATGCACATGGAAGGTGGTTAAATGATCTTAGGTGAGTTGTAGGATAAGGGTGACGGAACGGTTCAGAAAATGACAGGTTTTGGGTGGTTATGCTATCCAATTTGGATTTTTCCTAATCGAAATTTCGTTTAGAAAAAATTAACTAAAGTGGCCGTTTGCGTTTTGAATGTCGAAATATACAGATAACTGACTTATATAGAAAATAGAATCTAAAAGTCACAAATTGTAGGAATATGAGTTACTCTTGACTACTAAAGACTCTTCCAATCCATTTTACGTGCTCATTTGGTGTACATTTACTCTCTCTTTTCCTTTATAAGCTTTGACGTAGTTTTCCTAGCATTACTATCATTTCCTATCCATTACTACAATCTAATTTTTCAGTTAGTCTTTACTTATACTTTTCCTATTAACTAATCTTCCCGTTAATTTCTCATTTTGAACTTAGGCACCCGTGAATACCATTACTAGTTCTTTTTTTCCAAAAGTCAGATCAAATTGAGTTAACTGTTAGGAAAAATTCATATGGCTTTTCTTCAAGCAACTATTAGTGAATTAATTTCCAGAAACTTAGAAAAACTCTCATGAACTCTAGCTCATGTTTCTGAAATCCGCCCAACTTTTGATACAGTTTCTCATTGTCAACAAAACACCTTATGAGCTCTTGTCGAGTCTAGTAATAAACTTAACAAATCGGACTTTTCCATATAATTCAGTATGTTTCCTACATTATAGTTATTCTTAAAATTACATAATTTTCGAGATATTAACTAATCTTCCAGTCAGTCCTCAGAAACTATTGTCAGGGAAAAAAGTCCAATACTTTTCCAAAAGTTAGGTGGAATGTTGTCTGCACTCCAAAATATTTACATTCAAGATTTCTCAATTTGTCATTCAACATTAAGAAGTTCAGCTTCCGTCCAAGAAGGTAATGTTGCAGATTAATTAAAAGAAAATAAGAAAATTTAGTTTTCCGAAAAGTGTGATAAACTTTAATCAACGTTTCAGACAGCTTTTAGAAACTCAACTTTTAACCAAAAATCTGAACCATAAATCTTCAATCTGAATCAAAAGTCGGCAAATTTTTCAACAAAATCCAAACTCTTCTCTATCACTGAAAAATTAATATGTGAGTTTTTCAAAAAGTCAGATGAAATGTGTATATTTATCCAAAAATATTCACGTTTAAGGTTTCTCAACTTGTCACTCAACATTAATAATATTAGATTTGTCTAATGAGATTTTAAGTAAGCGACTGAGCCATGAATTGGACTTTCAAAGGAAATAAGAAGATTGTTTTCCGAAAAGTGGGATGAACTTTAACCAACGTTTAAGAAAGCTACCCAACTTGTAACCAAAAATCTGAACCATAACTCTACAATTTGACTGAAAATTCAGCAAATTTTTCAAAAAATCTAAACTCTTGTCCATCATCCAAAAATTAATATGTGGGTTTTTCAAAAAGTTAGATGAAATGTATACATTTATCCAAAAATATTCACGTTGAAGGTTTCTCAATTTGTCATTCAACATTAATAATTTCAGTTTTGTCCAAGCAACTAATATGGCAGCGAATTTCCAGAAATTGAAATTTAAACCAAGCGATTGAGCCATGAATTGGACTTTCAAAGGAAATAAGAAGTTTTTTTCCAAAAAGTGTGATGAACTCAAATCAATGTTTCAGAAAGCTACCCAACTTTTAACCATAAATCCAAAATTTGACTGAAAATTCACCAAATTTTTTAAAAAATTCAAATTTTTTTCTATCATCCAAAAATTATTTGTGAGTTTTTCAAAAAGTCAGATAAAATGCATACGTATATCCAAAAATATTCAGGTTTAAGGTTTCTCAATGTGTCGTTCAACATTAATGATTTCAGTTTTGTCCAAGCAACTAATATGGCAGTCAATTTTTTGAAATTGAGATTTTAACTAAGCGACTGAGCCATTATTGGACTTTCAGAGGAAATAAGAAAATTTAATTTTTCGAAAAGTGGATGAACTCTAATCAATGTTTAAGAAAGCTTTTACCAACTTTTAACCGAAAATCTGAACCATAACATTTGACTGAAAATTCAGCAAATTTTTCAAAAAATCCAAACTCTTGCCTATCATCCAAAAATTAATTTGTGAGTTTTTCAAAAAGTCAGATGAAATGAATACATTTATTCAAAAATATTCACGTTGAAGGTTTCTGAATTTGTCATTCAACATTAATAATTTCAGTTTTGTCCAAGCAACCAATATGGCAGCGAATTTCCAGAAATTGAGGTTTTAACTAAGCGACTAAGCCATGAATTGGACTTTCAAAATAAATACTAAGAACATTTAGTTTTCCGAAAAGTGTGATGATGTGATGATCAATGTTTAAGAAAGATTTTACCAACTTTTAACCGAAAATCTGAACCATAAATCTACAATTTGACTGAAATTTCAACAAATTTTTCAAAAAATCCAAACTCTTGTCTATCACCCAAAAATTAATTTGTGGGTTTTTCAAAAAGTTAGATGAAATGTATACATTTATCCAAAAATATTCACATTTGAGGTTTCTCAATTTGTCATTCAACATTAATAATTTCAGTTTTGTTCAAGCAACCAATATGGCAGCGAATTTCCAGAAATGGAGTTTTTAACTAAGCGTCTGAGCCATGAATTGGACTTTCAAAGGATATAAGAACATTTAGTTTTCCGAAAAGTGTGATGAACTCTAATCAGTATTTCAGATAGCTACCCAACTTTTAACCAAAAATCTGAACCATAAAATTTAAGTGAAAATTCAGCAAATTTTTCAGAAAATCCAAACTCTTGCCTATCGTTCAAAAATTAATTTGCGAGTTTTTCAAAAAGTCATGAAATGTATACATTTATCCAAAAATATTCACCTTTAAGGTTTCTCAATTTGTCATTCAACATTAATAATTTCAATTTTGTCCAAGCAACTAATATGGCAGCGAATTTCCAGAAATTGAGGTTTTAACTAAGCGACTAAGCCATGAATTGGACTTTCAAAATAAATACTAAGAACATTTAGTTTTCCGAAAAGTGTGATGATGTGATGATCAATGTTTAAGAAAGCTTTTACCAACTTTTAACCGAAAATCTGAACCATAAATCTACAATTTGACTGAAATTTCAACAAATTTTTCAAAAAATCCAAACTCTTGTCTATCACCCAAAAATTAATTTGTGGGTTTTTCAAAAAGTTTGATGAAATGTATACATTTATCGAAAAATATTCACATTTGAGGTTTCTCAATTTGTCATTCAACATTAATAATTTCAGTTTTGTTCAAGCAACCAATATGGCAGCGAATTTCCAGAAATTGAGTTTTTAACTAAGCGTCTGAGCCATGAATTGGACTTTCAAAGGATATAAGAACATTTAGTTTTCCTAAAAGTGTGATGAACTCTAATCAGTATTTCAGATAGCTACCCAACTTTTAACCAAAAATCTGAACCATAAAATTTAACTGAAAATTCATAAAATTTAACTGAAAATTCAGCAAATTTTTCACAAAATCCAAACTCTTGCCTATCGTCCAAAAATTAATTTGTGAGTTTTTTAAAAAGTCAGATAAACTGTATACATTTATCCAAAAATATTCACCTTTAAGGTTCCTCAATTTGTCATTCCACATTAATAATTTCAATTTTGTCCAAGCAACTAATATGGCAGCGAATTTCCAGAAATTGAAATTTTAAGTAAACGACTGAGCCATGAATTGGACTTTCAAAGAAAATAAAAAAAATATAGTTTTCTGAAAAGTGTGATGAACTGTCATCAGCGTTTCCGAAAGCTACCCAAGTTTTAACCAAAAATCTGAACCATAACATTTGACTGAAAATTCAGAAAATTTTTCAAAAAAATCCAAACTCTTGCCTATCGTCCAATAATTAATTTGTGAGTTTTTCAAAAAGTCGGATGAAATGTATACATTTATCCAAAAATATTCACATTGAAGGTTTCTCAATTTGTCATTCAACATTAATAATTTCAGTTTTGTTCAAGCAACCAATATGGCAGCGAATTTCCAGAAATTGAGGTTTTAACTAAGCGTCTGAGCCATGAATTGGACTTTCAAAATAAATACTAAGAACATTTAGTTTTCCGAAAAGTGTGATGATGTGATGATCAATGTTTATGAAAGCTTTTACCAACTTTTAACCGAAAATCTGAACCATAAATCTACAATTTGACTGAAATTTCAGCAAATTTTTCAAAAAATCCAAACTCTTGTCTATCACCCAAAAATTAATTTGTGGGTTTTTCAAAAAGTTAGATGAAATGTATACATTTATCCAAAAATATTCACGTTGAAAGTTTCTCAATTTGTCATGCAACATTAATAAATTCAGTTTTGTTCAAGCAACTAATATGGCAGCGAATTTCCAGAAATTGAAATTTTAAGTAGGCGACTGAGCCATGAATTGGACTTTCAAAGAAAATAAAAAAAATGTAGTTTTCTGAAAAGTGTGATGAACTGTCATCAGTGTTTCCGAAAGCTACCCAAGTTTTAACAAAAAATCTGAACCATAAATCTACAATTTAACTGAAAATTCAGCAAATTTTTCAAAAAATCCAAACTCTTGTCTATCATCCAAAAATAAAAAAGGCAGGAGAAATGTATACATTTATTCAAAAATATTCACATTTGAGGTCTCTCAATTTGTCATTCAACATTAATAATTTCAGTTTTGTTCAAGCAACTAATATCTTCTTCTTCTTCTTAGTCAGCCCTCTGTTATCCACTGCTGGACATAGGCCTCCCTCATGCTTCTCCATACTGATCTGTCCTGTGCTATCTGGAACCACCTCCTTCCCGCATATTTCTTGATGTCATCGAGCCATCTTCTCTGTGGTCTTTCTATGCTACGCTTTGTCAGTCTTGGTCTCCAGTGTACGAGCTTGTATGTCCATCTCGACTGATCTTGTCGTGCGACATGACCCACCCACTGCCACCTCAGGTCTGCAATACGGGCTATAATATCTACGACCTTAGTTCTTCGTCGGATTTCTTCGTTTCTTATTTTATCCCTAAGACTGATGTTAAGCATTGTTCTTTCCATGGCTCGTTGCATTACCCTCAATTGATTAGCGGTCTTTTTTGTCATCGCCATTGTTTCCAGGCCATAAGTAGCCACTGGCAATATGCACGCGTCGAAAACTCTTCTTTTTAGGTTTATAGGAATCTCACTGTTTCTAAATATAAATTTCAGCTTTCCGAAGGCTATCCAAGTTAGTGTTATCCTTCTCTTAATCTCCGCTGTTTGATTTTCTTTTCCTATTCTCATTGCGTGTCCCAAGTATATATATTCCTCCACATTTTCGAGTTTTGCACCGTCTATATATATTTGTTCTGTAGTGTTGCTATTTAAGGTTTTGGTCTTCGAAATGTTCATTTTCAATCCGATCCTTTTAGAAGCATCATTTAGTTGATTTAACATCTCCCTCAGCTCCTGTATGCTGCTACTTATAATGACGATGTCGTCGGCGAAACGTAGGTGACTCAAGTACGATCCATTTATATTTATGCCTTTGGTTTCCCACTGCAATGACCTAAAGACATTCTCTAGCGCTAGTGTGAACAGTTTTGGAGATATGGTGTCTCCCTGTCGGACTCCCCTATTTACTTTGATTTTTTCTGTCTTTGTGTCCTCGTTGATTCTTACATGTAGTGAGGCATTTTCATAAGTCTTCATTACTTTTCAGTAAGTTGGTGTAGCGAGAATCTATTCTTGCATCGTCAATTGCCTGTGTAAATGCCCACGTTTCAATAGAATCAAACGCCTTATGGAAATCTATGAATGCCATAAACAGTGGTACATTGTACTAGGCTGATTTTTCTATTAGCGTTCTCATAGTTTGTAGATGGTCAATGGTACTAAACCCCCTGCGAAACCCCGCCTGCTCCACCGACTGATACTCATCGAATTTGTTGCTTAGCCTGTTGGTGATAATCTTGGTGAGTAACTTGTACATGTGAGACAGAAGGCTGATTGGTCGATAATTCTCAATATTGCCGCTGTCCCCTTTTTTGAAAAGCAGAATTATTTCTGCATTCTGCCATCCATCTGGGATTTGGCCCTCCTGAAGACATTTATTCAGAAGAATCTGTAGAGGCCTCTCGATCAATTCACCCCCTAACTTAAGCATTTCACTAGTGATTCTGTCCTCACCCGGGCCTTTTCGGTTTTTCATCATCTTCAGAGCAGCCCTTATTTCTTGTCGAGATATCTCTGGAATATCCTCAGATCCCACATTGCACACAGTCACACCTTGCGTTGCTGAAGCAGGTCTAATGGAAGTATAAAGGGTGGTATAAAATTTTTGGATGTGATCAGCAATACTCTGGTTGTCTGACACTACGTTACCATGTTGATCATTCATTTTCGTGATCTTGCGACTGCCTGGGGATAATTTCGAGCTTAAAACCCTCATATTTGCGTTATTCTCAATAGTGTCCTCGATGATTTTGGAGTTATATGCTCGGATGTCTTTTCTAACCTCTTTATGTATCCTTTTGTTCAATTCATTATAGTCCGGTGTACTCTTGGGGGTGTTTCTTCTTTGTTCCATAAGCCTCAAAGTGTCGGGGCTCAGCTTGGGATCACTCTTTTTCTTTGGTCTCGAGCAAATCTTTCTGACCGAGGAGTAAATCTCATTCGTTATTTTGTGATTCAGTTCGTTTATATCCATTTGATCATAGGTATTGACTTATAGCAACTAATATGGCAGCGAATTTTCAGAAATTGAGATTTTAACTTAGCGACTGAGCCACAAATTGGACTTACAAAGAAAATAAGAAAATTTAGTTTTCCGAAAGGTGTGATGAACTCTAATCAATGTTTCAGAAAGCTACCCAACTTTTACCCGAAAATCTGAACCATAAATCTGACTGAAAATTCAGCAAGTTTTTCACAAAATCCAAACTTTTTATCAATATGATTTCAAAAAATATTTTATCCTTATTCCACCGCTGTAAAAATAAATCACTATCATTAAAATATAAATCAAAATTCAAAATGACCCAACCGTTTTCCTTAAACGCGTTATTTTGAGGTAATAATTTCGACTATACTTTAAAACGATTTAGCACAAGCTTATAAACACTATCATGGCATGCTATTCCGAGAAGAGATTAAAAATGGATTACGAATTAAAATAATTAAGCAACAATTTTCGTAATTAACCAATTTAATAATTGGGGGGTAATAAAACATAATTCAGACAATATTCATATCTTAATGTTTTTGTTTTGTAAACTTATAGGCAAAATATATAACGGATTTAACGTAATTCGGCAAATTAATCTCCATATTAATAAATTATTCATGGGCTATTCATAATAAATTAGATCAAACGTAAAATCACTTACGCTAATGTCACCCAACAGTAATTACGATTTAAACAAATATATGAATATGTATGTATACGTTTAACATCATTAAAATGACAGTGGAATAAGAGGAAAAACATGTACTTCTAAGTACGTACCTAAAAAAGTTTTAATGCGACTTACACATAAACAGTCAAAATTGCAAATGTAAAAAATTTTATAAAACGAAATTGTTATGTCGGGTTGAGTAGGAATTATATTCAAATTCATGGGGAATTACAGCAAAAATAAGAAGATTTAATGATCGCATGATTGAACGCTATTAACTCGTACGTCATATTAATTATTAGTGACGCAAATGAATTATAAAATTAATACATTTTCCCTTTCACTTTCTATTTACCAGTTTACAACGCATTATTAAAAAATATGATGCAAGTTAATTTGATTTCTAATAATAAAGTAGAAGAAAAAGATAATATTTGTTTCGTCTCCCATAAACAAACCCATTTTAATTATTTTGTCTCAAAACGTTGCCTTGTTCTTTGTCTTGTCTAAAAACCAAGATTGATATGAAATTAATATTAATAGCCCAGGCACATACTGAAAAATTATAGTTTTCACGGCATAATGTTCTACAGATATCTGAAAGTTTCAAATGGTAGGGGGGACCTATAGAAAGATCACTATATGGCCATATACAGCTAGAATGTCCCTATTTTTTTATAAACAATGGGTTAAGGTGTGAAAATCGACTTTTTCCTCATATAATTTTCCGGTTGCAATTTAGAGAAAAGTGGTCAACAGGAAAGTTGTAGAGAATAAAAATACGGTTAATTTGGTTTGTTATAAATTAAAATCGATAAATAAACAATTGAGTTATTAGCAAAAAAACCATCAATTTTTCATTATTTTATAAATGTTAATAATTTTTGCAATAATAGTGATAAGTGAAATATAATACACGAATTATGAAGCCTTTAGGGGTCTTTATAAGTTTGCAAAATTTCAGCCAGATCGAGTTATTATTTTACGAGATATCTTATTTGTTTATACCAGAGACTCAATGTTTAAACAATTGAGCTTGCCCAGGCTGCAATCCTACAGATATTTAATAAGGTGAAATAGTTTCCTTGAATGCCGAACTATCAGTTAAGTTTGAAAACCAACTCATTTCTAATGAAATTGTTAAAAAAATCATTTTAAAAAGGGGCTAATTTTTTGCTTATAAACAAATTGAATAACTTTTTTGTCTATTGTTATACACGTTTTTAATAAATTGCATTGAAAAGGTGGTAAAGAAACCTTTCATTTTTTTTTTTAAAAAGAAGGATCTACTGTCAATAGATGCCGATATAGCAACATTTAAAAAAAAATCATATCTTCATTATTTATAAATATTAAGAGCCGAAATTTTCACCAATTTTACATAAAAATCTAAATGTTAATATAGGATTTATAGGTTTAATATCTATGCACCTTGGAAAAAGTTATAGCCCTTTAAAGTTAAGGTTTTTCGCTCAAGTCTACGATGTCGTAGTGGAGGGGATAGCAGATGGTTTTGAAACCAAAACTTCAAATTGGACGTGCTATTTTTTTTTTCGATATCTCGGCTTCTAGGCAACGTAGAACCTTAATTTTTTTTATTCTGGTGTAACTCGACGAAATATTAACATCTAACCTATTTTCATCGCCGTGGAAAATTGGAAAATTTCGGAAAATTCAATAGATACAATTATAAGAATTTTCTTACAATTGAAATGCTACTATTTTGAAACGAACTCCTTGATGTTTATATTTTTTATACAATTAATATATATTTGCAAGTTAATTGTTATACATGTTAAAATATTTACTGATAAATAAAGACAATTATGTGTTTTTAACAATTTTTTTGTCCTAAATTGCACAGCTCTTTGTATTAACTGTAATTATAATAATGATGAAAAACAATGTCTTAATCTGGGCACAATTGTTATCGAAGAAGATTCAAACGGTGAAGAACTTGAAGATGACTTCTTGCAAGAAATGGTCCTTGAAGATGAATTAGAAGAGCCGGCAGAGAAAAAATCGAGGAATAGTGAAGTTCTTGATTGATGATATACTTACATTTCCTGATTTTATTTTTAATGAACCTTAATTCAATAAAATTAATTATAATAATAAATAGCATTTTACTAAAACGGACTATTTTCATCATTTTATAAATATCTGAAGTAAATATTTGTAATATTCATAACAATGAAATTGTAAAATATACCAATTTTATACAAAAATTAAAAAACAAAGACTGCTGCAAAAAATTAGCATTTAAATTGTAAAAAAATGTGATTTGTATGTATTGAATTTTCGGTGATTTTCTAGGGCGATAAAAAATTATTAATTGTATAAAAATATAAAACACAAAGATAAATTGTATCTATTGAATTTTACGGAATTTTCCAATTTTCCACGGCGATGAAAATAGGTTAGATGTTAATATTTCTTCGAGTTACCCCAGAATAAAAAAAAATTAAGGTTCTACGTTGCCTAGAAGCCGAGATATCGAAAAAAAAATTTAGGGCGTCCAATTTGAAGTTTTGGTTTCAAAACGATCTGCTATCTCCTCCACTACGACATCGTAGACTTGAGCGACAAACCTTAACTTTAAAGGGCTATAACTTTTTTCAAGGTGCATAGATATTAAACCTATAAATCCCATATTAACATTTAGATTTTTATGTAAAACTGGTGAAAATTTCGGCTCTTAATATTTATAAATAATGAAGATATGATTTTTTAAAAAAATGTTGCTCTCTCGGCTTCTATTGACAGTAGAACCTTTTTTTTTTTTAAAAATGAAAGGTTTTTTTACCACCTTTTCAATGCAATTTATTAAAAACGTGTGTAACAATAGACAAAAAAGTTATTCAATTTGTTTATAAGCAAAAAATTAGCCCCTTTTTAAAATGATTTTTTTAACAACAATTTCATTAAAAATGAGTTGGTTTTCAAACTTAACTTACAGTTCGGCATTCAAGGAAACTATTCCACCTTATTAAATATCTGTAGGATTGCAGCCTGGGCAAGCTCAATTGTTTAAACATTGAGTCTCTGGGATAAACAAATAAGATATCTCGTAAAATAATAACCCGATCTGGCTGAAATTTTGCACACTTATAAAGACCCCTAAAGGCTTTATAATTCGTGTATTACATTTCACTTATCACTATTATTGCAAAATTTATCAACATTTATAAAATAATGAAAAAATGATGGTTTTTTGCTAATAACTCAATTGTTTATTTATCGATTTTAATTTATAAAAAACCAAATTAACCGTCTTTTTATTCTCTACAACTTTCCTGTTGACCACTTTTCTCTAAAATGCAACCGGAAAATTCTATGAGGAAAAAATCGATTTTCACGCCCTAACCCATTGTTTATAAAAAACAGAGACATTCTAGCTGTATATGGTCATACAGTGATCTTTCTATAGGTCTCCCCTACCATTTAAAACTTTCAGATATCTGTAGAACGTTAAATCAACTTTTTTTTTCTAGCCTGGCCTATAAGGCATTGCAGTACATTCAGGATACACACCGATTTATATGAAATTAATAGCAAAATATTGTTTTCGAAGCACTTTCGGGTTAGAGCAACTTTTAATGGCCATTTCGAGGGAATCATCGCTTTACGTCAAACGGAATGTTTCCTTCATAACCCATCACGACGCCCATTAGTAATCAATATAACTCACTCAGCGATATCATGTCGTTAAAATTAGTGGCCCATGAAAAGTGCTATAAGTGTGCGTTAAATCTGCGCAAATAGACGGGATTAAACACAAGTTAATGGACGTCGATGAATCGGCTTAATAAAAGTGTTATTTCGTTTGGAATTATCGGATATTTGCGAGAGCAAATTGTTCCGAAGGTGCGGGCAAAAGAAGGAAGTTTGACACGTTATATTTTGGTGAGGCGAGATAAAATGGTGAAAACTGTCTCAAAAAAATTGTGTATCAGAAGGTATAGCTTTTGTCAAATTTTTAGACCATCACATAACCTCACAATGCAATTCGAACGTAATTTTTCAGTTATTTGACGACAACCTCTATATTCCTTTTATCGTAGAAATTTCTATTTTGAAGCGAAGCTTCTATACTGGCGTCATATTATGTTTTCTGTAGAATAAAATGTTGAAGCGAGCGTCACGAAAATGTGTAACGCTGTATACAGTATTGTATACATGCTATGTATATACCAGATATACCTATAAATACAACACAAACGATTTTTAGCATGGAGGGGAGAGAATATATTTCTCCCACTCTCTCTTTCTCTCGTTTCCTGGGTACGCCACGGTGATTTGACAGCCGGTTATTGGCTCCACGTTGATCCAGAGCACGTTGTTGCCACCATAGATTTTCATCATGGTAATTAACGTTTTAAATGCCTGCCACAAGGTATTTTTTGAAACAAAATTGGGGCGAAATTAAAATTTTTAGATATTTGAAATTTTTAAACGGAGACATCTCAAAGATGAAAATAGAAAAAAAAATATGTGATATGTTTTATAATGTACTAAATAATTTTAATCCTAATTTGTTAGGATTATAATTAAATGAATAAAATTATAATAAAAGAAGTTTATAATTGTGATTGAAATATTTTCAATGCAATTCATTACATAATTAGATACTTAAACTTCGTTAGTATTTGCTATGTATTCAAAATATATTATTGTTTAACAATTTAAATTAGCGGTAGAATTGTCTCAAAATTCACTACAGCATTTTATTCTAAACTTTCAATACTTATTCTACTATCGAATACCTATAATAAAGTTTACTAACATTTTCGGCTACATTTTATCTAAAGGACATTTTACATTTGTCACTTCTCAGTTTTTGGAAAGTTACTCAAAATTTACTCCAAGATTTTTTCTAAACTTTGAGTATTTAGTCTACTATCGAATGTGTGTAGTAAGTACAGTTTTATAATATTTTTTGCTAAGCGCACTTTATATTTGTCATTTTTTGGAAATTATCTAAAAATTCGTTTCAAAATTTTTTCTAAACTTTGAATTTTTATTACACTATTGAATATGTCTAGTAGAGGTTAATAATATTTTTGGATAATGTCTGAAGGTACTTTACTCTCGTCGTTTTTCGAAATTTTCTCGAAATCGATTCCAATTTTTTTTTTTTGAACATCGAATATATTTCTTACTTTTCAATATGTATAATCATGTTTAATAACATTGTTAGCTAAATCTCTCTGAAGGGGTGATTACATATATCGTTTTTCGGTTTTTTGAAATCTCAAAATCCGTTACAAGATTTTTTTTGAAGATTTAATATTATTATAATAAAAAATGAGAAAGTGGTCTGATGGACACATCGCCATTTTTGAGGTTATGTTATGAATCTGGGGATCGTTCTCATTTTCGACGATTCCTAAATTTAAATGATTGATCATCATTTTCGATTATGATCAAACAATTCTCAATCTCAAACAATTTAAAAAAAATTAAAAAAGGCGTTCTTCCCGACTTGTTTTTCTTCTAACTCTTTAAGTATTGAATTTAGAAGAAAGTTGAAGGGAGAAAAAAGTTGCAGAGTCGCTTTTTACATGAAATGGCATAGGTTAGAAATTCAAAAATTTATTAGCGGTTTTGCAAAATTGTAATAAACAAAAAAAATCGGCCCAAAAAAGTGGTTTTTTAATATATTATCTTAGGCACGTTGAAATAGAGTTAGGACTTCCATATCACAGGTACAAAATCTTGAAGTTATAATAAAAGAATCGAGTAAATTTCGTTTCGATCGGTTTATTAGATTTTGCACAATAATTTTGCAATCCAGAAAAATCTAAAAATATTGAAAATTTTCAAGTGTTTAAAAATTTTTGCACTATTCGATTTAAATAAAACTGACTGAGCACATATATGTGGGAAGACGTTTTCATGTGCTTTTTTCAGAATTAAAAAATATTTATTAGAACGGTCACAGTCATTGTTTAAAGTTGGTGTCGTTTTTTTGCTTATAAACAAATAGATTATCTCGGCGAATTTTTTGTTAAATGAAATTCTGAAAACATAGCCGGAAAGTACTCGGAAAGACGCTTCTTTTAATACATAATAAGTTGATATTTTGTACATTACCATCTGAGATATAACCCCTCAAAGTTGATTAGTGTTTAATAAAATGGTTAATAATGGTTAATAAAATTACTATTTTTTCTCATATCTTAAGAAATAATTGTTTCTCACAGTATAATATTTTTGTTGAAATTTACACTAAAATGATTGAAATTTACATTGAAAAGAAATTTCTCACTTCGAATTTTGGTAAATTTATTGGTAAAGTTGGTAAAGACACCAACTTTAAACAATGACTGTGACCGTTCTAATACATATTTTTGAATTCTGAAAAAAGCACATGAAAGCTTGTTTCCTCTTATATATGCTCAGCCAGTTTTGTAAAAATCGAATGGTGGAAAAAGTTTTTAAAAAATGTTGAAAATTTTCAATATTTTTCGATTTTTCTGGATTGCAAAATTATTGTGCAAATATTAATAAGCCAATCGAAACGAAATTTTCAGAATTCATTTATTGGTAACTTCAAGATTTTCTACCTGTGATATGGAAGTCCTAACTATATTTTAAAGTGCCTAAAGTAATAAATTAACAAACCACTTTTTTGGGCCGATTTTTTTTTGTTTATTGCTATTTTTCAAAACTGCTAATAATTTTTTGAATTTATAACCTGTGCCATTTTATGTAAAAAGCGATTCTGCAACTTTTATTCTCTCTTCAACTTTCTTCTAAATTCAATACTTAAAAAGTTACAAGCAAAACAATTCGGGAAAAACGCGTTTTTTCATTTTTTTTTAAATTGTTGCATTTTAAATAATGTTTCCGACCTCTCAGCTTTGGAGGATGTCAATACTTATTCTAGGCATTATTCCCGAGGTATTACAGATGGGTCCTGGAGTACTAAGAATGTTATTTTACCTAATTTCTAAGGGAAATTCAAATTTTGAAATTGTCCAAAAACTGTGATTTTCCTCCAATTCCATCTCATGACGACTTTATAAAACCCCAAAAATCCCCTTTCTCACCCCTAAAACAGCAAAAATCATGAATCCCATCCAAACCCTCTGGGACGCCCAGAGTAAACGCTTTCCACATCTGAACGCTATCGAATTAATAAAAAGAAAATGCTTCATCGGACACAACTTGTTATTATTAGTGCGATATCCTTCTCTGTTAATTGAACCGAAATTGAATCGATATTGATTCAATAAAAAAGTCGATAACGCCAATCAGACGGAGCCATCGTCACGTCTAAAATTATCCAAAATCGAGAATGAGGGGTCGAATGATTACAAGGAAATTGTATTGCCTTCATATCGGGATAGATGCGAAGAATTGTCGTTATTTAAACGGTATCGTTGTTATCGATAGCGCGACCATAATTAACTACCTAAAAATATCGATACCGTAAGGCTATCTCCTCTTCGGTATCGATAAGTAGTACTTGCTCCACTGTTATCTACGTCGACATAATTTTTCCAGTGACAGTATCGATACTTTAATTTAATACGTAAAAGGAAACGCTCGACACAAACAAAATTCCTGAGATCTGAATCTGTTTTGATGCGCTAAGCACGTCGTTCGGTCGGAAATTATTATTGTTATTAAAACATTTCGGAAATGGTAAAAAGGGGCTGACTAGAGCAAAATAACTTTCTCGTGAGAGCGAAGGCACACCACACGAGAGCAGAGAAAGAGACTCGAGAGATCGTATGTTGCCTTACCGACCAATCAAATGCTCGGAATTCGGAATGGGTGTGATACCGAAGGGAATTCCGAACGGAAATACAGATACCTATTCGGGTAGATCAGATTGAAAATATCGATATCGATAAGGAAGTATCGACGTTTTGATGTTGCTTTAGGGGATGATTTTCCTTCTGATGTTTGCATCTTAAGGAGAGAATACAACTGTTCTTGACGATAATGGCTATGGCGATAAGATTTGAGTAATTTTGAGTTTGAAAAATGTGCATATCAATAAAGTACAGTAACAGCAGTTAATAGTAAAAATATTGGGAAATGTAAATCAGCAGATATCTTAAGATTTGTAATAGCCTAAAAATATTTTTCCTAACTCATATTCTAGAATTTTGTTCCCTCACCTTACCGTTTCTGATCATAATTTCTAAATTCCAGAGAAATTATGAGATTCCAAGCAAACCTGGAGCTTCCCTTGAAATCCAAGAACATTTCCTCCATATTAACATAATAAATGCCTCTATTGACGATATTTATCCATACTAGCTAAACAAATTGCTAACGTGGCTACACAAAAACATTGGTAAAAGTATCGATACCCTTTTTCATTTAATTGTTTAATTTTAAGTAGTAAATCTGTAAAATATTAAATATTAATATGAAAATATGAAATTGTGGATAACTCAAGATTTGTAATAGTTAAAAAAAGTTTTGCTTTATATATATTTTCCTTTCATCCATCTCCCTATTTCTAATTTGTGAATTCGAGGGAATTTCTGGAATTACAGGCAATTTGGAATTTGTTTGACGCAATTTATATTCCTAAGGAAAGAGTATCATTTGAGGATCTGTAGATTATTTGGGATTAGGTTTAAGCTAAAAATTTATATATTATTGAGTGGTTTTATTAACTCAAGATATAAACCTGTATAGATAAAGTCGTATTGACATGTTACTTTTATAATTACTTTTATAAAATTCTAATCAATACAATTAGGCCAGGCTACAAAAAAAGAGTTGATTTAATGTTCAACAGATATCTGAAAGTTTTAAATGGTAGGGGGGACCTATAGAAAGATCACTGTATGACCATATACAGCTAGAATGTCCCTGTTTTTTTATAATCAATGGGTTAAGGTGTGAAAATCGATCTTTTTCCTCATAGAATTTTCCAGTTGCATTCTAGAGAAAAGTGGTCAATAGGAAAGTTGTAGGGAATAAAAAGACGGTTAATTTGGTTTTTTACAAATTAAAATCGATAAATAAACTATTGAGTTATTAGCAAAAACCATCAATTTTTCATTATTTTATAAGTATTAATAACTTTTGCAATAATAGTGATAAGTGAAATGTAATACCCGAATTATGAAGCCTGCAGGGGTCCTTATAAGTACGCAAAATTTCAGCCAGATCGGGTTATTAGTTTACGAGATATCTTATTTGTTTATCCCAGAGACTCAATGTTTAAACAATTGAGCTTGCCCAGGCTGCAATCTTACAGATATTTAATAAGGTGGAATAGTTTCCTTGAATGCCGAACTATAAGTTAAGTTTGAAAACCAACTAATTTTTAATGAAATTGTTGTTAAAAAAATCATTTTAAAAAGGGGCTAATTTTTTTGCTTATAAACAAATTGAATAACTTTTTTTGTCTATTGTTACACACGTTTTTAATAAATTGCATTGAAAAGGTGGTAAAAAAAACCTTTCATTATTAAAAAAAAAGGTTCTACTGTTAATAGAAGCCGAGATAGCAACATTTTTTTAAAAAAATCATATCGTCATTATTTATAAATATTAAGAGCCGAAATTTTCACCAGTTTTACATAAAGATCTAAATGTTAATATAGGATTTATAGGTTTAATATCTATGCATCTTGAAAAAAGTTATAGCCCTTTAAAGTTAAGGTTTTTCGCTCAAGTCTACGATGTCGTAGTGAAGGGGATAGCAGATCGTTTTGAAACCAAAACTTCAAATTGGACGCGCTAAATTTTTTTTTCGATATCTCGGCTTCTAGGCAACGTAGAACCTTAATTTTTTTTATTCTGTGGTAACCCAACGAAATATTAACATCTAACCTATTTTCATCGCCGTGGAAAATTGGAAAATCCCGGAAAATTCAATAGATACAATTATTATTTTGTTTTATATTTTTATAAAATTACTATTTTTTTATCGCCCTAGAAAGTCACCGAAAATTCAATACATGCAATGATCACATTTTTTTTACAATTTAAATGCTAATTTTTTGCAGCAGTCTTTGTTTTTTAAATTTTGTATAAAATTGGTATATTTTCCAATTTCATTGTTATGAATATTACAAATATTTACTTCAGATATTTATAAAATGATGAAAATAGTCTGTTTTAGTAAAATGCTATTTATTATTATAATTAATATTATTGAATTAAGGTTCATTAAAAGTAAAATCAGGAAATGTAAGAATATCATCAATCAAGAACTTCACTATTCCTCGATTTTTTCTCTGCCGGCTCTTCTAATTCATCTTTAAGGACTATTTCTTGCAAGAAGTCATCTTCAAGCTCTTCACCGTTTGAATCTTCTTCGATAACAATTGTGCCCAGATTAAGACATTGTTTTTCATCATTATTATAATTACAGTTAATACAAAGAGCTGTGCAATTTAGGACAAAAAAAGTGTTAAAAACACATAATTGTCTTTATTCATCAGTAAATATTTTAACATGTATAACAATTAACTTGCAAATATATATTAATTGTATAAAAAATATAAACATCAAGGAGTTTGTTTCAAAATAGTAGCATTTCAGTTGTAAGAAAATTCTTATAATTGTATCTATTGAATTTTCCGGGATTTTCCAATTTTCTACGGCGATTGAAAATAGGGAAAATTAAGGTTCTACGTTGCCTAGAAGCCGAGTTATCGAAAAAAAAAATTTAGCGCGTCCAATTTGAAGTTTTGGTTTCAAAACGATCTGCTATCTCCTCCACTACGACATCGTAGACTTGAGCGAAAAACCTTAACTTTAAAGGGCTATAACTTTTTTCAAGGTGCATAGATATTAAACCTATAAATCCTATATTAACATTTAGATCTTTATGTAAAACTGGTGAAAATTTCGGCTCTTAATATTTATAAATAATGAAGATATGATTTTTTAAAAAAATGTTGCTATCTCGGCTTCTATTAACAGTAGAACCTTTTTTTTTAAAAAGAATGAAAGGTTTTTTACACCACCTTTTCAATGCAATTTATTAAAAACGTGTGTAACAATAGACAAAAAAGTTATTCAATTTGTTTATAAGCAAAAAAATTAGCCCCTTTTTAAAATGATTTTTTTAACAACAATTTCATTAAAAATGAGTTGGTTTTCAAACTTAACTCATAGTTCAGCATTCAAGGAAACTATTCCACCTTATTAAATATCTGTAGGATTGCAGCCTGGGCAAGCTCAATTGTTTAAACATTGAGTCTCTGGGAAAAACAAATAAGATATCTCGTAAACTAATAACCCGATCTGGCTGAAATTTTGCGTACTTATAAGGACCCCTGCAGGCTTCATAATTCGGGTATTACATTTCACTTATCACTATTATTGCATAAGTTATTAACATTTATAAAATAATGAAAAATTGATGTTTTTTTTTGCTAATAATTCAATTGTTTATTTATCGATTTTAATTTATAAAAAACCAAATTAACCGTCTTTTTATTTCCTACAACTTTCCTGTTGACCACTTTTCTCTAAAATGCAACCGGAAAATTCTATGAGGAAAAAATCGATTTTCACACCTTAACCCATTGTTTATAAAAAAACAGGGACATTCTAGCTGTATAAAAAAACATTTATAAGTATACGATAAAACAGTTTTATTGATTTTCTTGAAGAAATTTACGTTTGAAAAATTTGGAAAATATTGGTAAGTTTCAATATATTGGAACGATGCAAATAATTCTGCCAATAAATGCAATGATCTAGAATTTGTTTGGCATAATTTATATTCTATAATTGTGCTACATCCATCTTCTTACCTGCAATACTTAATTTTGGATTCTACATAATTCTATAGAAAGGTATTCAGAAAAAATTAAATTTTCCTTAGAAAATTTGAAATAATTTCAGAAAATTACTGGTATATGTAATTTGCACTCTTAGGAAAACAATTGCCTCTAATGACTGTACCAGAATAATTCGTTCGTGTAATTAAACAAAGGCACTAATAAGAGTTTCATAAAAATATTTTATTATATAGTTATTTATTAATAAATTTAATTGAATAATTTCGAGTGCTAAAATTTTCGAAAATATCAAAGAAATATAAAAAAATATTTCAAAATACTTGAATGATACTGGATAGTTCAATACTTGGAATATTCCAGAAAAGATTTGCTTAATACATTTTCTTGAATTTCGTTCCAATCAGTCCAGTTTCCAATCCCAAATTCTGGATTGTAGGGAAAACATGGAATTCCAATCAAATCTGGAATTTCTCTTGAAAACCAAAAACAGTTCTGTGAAGTTCTGATTGACGCAATTTACATTCTTACAATCTGACAATTATATTTTTGAGCATTTTAATGCAATGAGAAAATCATATTGACATGTTGAATTATCTATAAACTTGAACTCTAAGATAAATATTTTACATTTCTTTGCGATTCTTACTTGATTTTGCCAAAAATTATTTCTGTTAGCCCAAAATAAAGGTTATGGCAATGACATGTAGCTTTTATATGACGTAGTCATATTTGAGTTCTCGGAAGGTTTTGGGCTTATAACATACAATGTAATCCCCAAAACGACACTTGAGGACATTCTAAAGCCCTGCAAAATTTTTGGATATATTTGAGTAATTTTGAAAAAACTAACTCATAGCCGTTACTTGTTAAAACTTTTATAATATAAATAGTGAAAATATTTTTTTACTTTGATTCTCTATTTGTATTACCAAAATGATGGATTATAGAAAAATTATTGAACTCTAGCATACCTGTAATTTCCTTTAGGAGATAAAAACTAGTTTTGTAATGCCATGTAATGTAATGTAAAGCTAAGATAAGAATACCTATTTGAAGAAATTTAGATTTTAAAAAAATTAAAACATGTTAGTCAGAATATTAAAAATTTTGAAACGGCGCCAATGATCCTATCAATAGTTGCTATATCTAGAATAGTTTTGCTTAATTCCTCTTCTAGAAATTTGTTATATCCATCTTCTTGCGTTTAATACTAAATTCTAGATTCTATAGAATTCTCCTGAAAGAGATTAGATAAAACTGAGTTTTTCTTTGAAAACTTGAAACAATTTCCAAAAAGTTGTGATGGATGCAATTTGCACTGTTAAGGAAATAAACGCTGCCACTGACTGTACCAGATTAATTAATCGTTGGCGTGATTAAACACAAGCACTGATAACAGTACTATAAAAAAATTTGGATCCATTAATTTATTTGAATTAAATATTTATTGAATATATTCTGGATAATTCAATATTTCTAATAATCTAGAAAATATTTGCATAATACATATTCTGGAACTTCGTTCCATCCATCTTGCAACTTCTAATCCAAATTTCTGGATACACCAATAATTGTGGGATTCCAGGCAAACTTGGAATTTCCTTTGGAGACCATCATTAATTTCTTTAAAATTCTGATTCACGCAATTTGTGTGTATTCTTAAGGAAATAAACGTTACCACCGACGATAATTAACGATACCAGAAGATTAATTGTTATAGCGTAATTAATTCGCGGTTTAAAGTCGGCAGTTTAATCGTGTCGGTGCCTTTGTAAAAGCTTCGCCACAATAAATCTAAGGAAATAGTATTATATATTGTCTTATCTTAGGATATACATGTATCTAGTTCTAATTTACTTGTATTAAGTAGTTTATAATTAACCTTACCTTTACTTGCTTGTCTTATGTTACTTACTGGAACCTTACCGTTGATTTTAAGAATTTTATCATTTTACATAGAGTGGACGTGTTTCAGTTAAATTAACCCAAATATGAGTAAAATGAAAGTGGCGCTTCAAGCTGCCACAGAAACTTAACACCATTTTAGGTTAAGTTAGGTTAAAGTGCCATGATGAATAAATTAACTGAAAATTATTTTTTAATAATTCCGGTTCATAAAAACATGCTTAACACTCTTCAAAACTATTTTATATGTGTAAAATATTGTTCGATTTTTTTTAAATTTATTGCAGCACATGATGGAATAAGTTTATAAAAACTTATGTTACGGACTACCTTTCAAGAGCTTCAAATTATTTTTTTTCGTTTTGTTTTATTACGTACCAAACTAGTTATGATGGAGATTCAAAAAATGACACATTTTCAGCAAAACTTACAATGTAAAAATTATTGAATGAAATTTAACTCAAAATTTTTGTCCATTAGAAATTGTGTAAAATGAATAAAATAGAACAACCGAATTTTGCGTAAATAAGACAAAGCTATTCAAAAAGTTATAATAATTTTGTGAAAAATGAGTGCATAAATGTTAAACCACCGATTTTTGTTTGAAATATACACAAAATTGGGTAATACCAGCAAAATGACTGCAAGTTTAGTTTTGTTTATTAAGTACCAAACTAATTATGATGGAGATTCAAAAAATGACACATTATCAGCCAAACTTACAATGTAAAAATTGTTTAATGAAATTTAACTAAAAATTTTTGTCCATTAGACATTGTGTAAAATGAATAAAATAGAACAACCGAATTTTGCGTATATATAGACCAGGGTCGATAATTTTTAAGACAAAAAAAAATTATAGTGGGATGAAACCCATTGGAAAAGGTAGAGAATATAACAAAAATGAAAGGAAAAATAAATTACGGGCGATCTGAGGTAGGGAAGGGGGCGGGGGTGAGTATTTAAGGGTAAAAAACGGTTTAGCTCGATTTCCAGCAAAACTGCAATCCCTATGAAAAAAAGTTAAATAGCAGAGTTGTAGGTAATAGAAAGGTCTACAACTTTTGTATCAACACTTTTTTCACATAACCTCGAAATTGTTGTGAAAAATTCAAATAACCAAGTTTTTGGTTTTTTATTTTTAGCTTTTGCAATTTTTTTTATTTTTTCACGAAATTTGGTGAAAACTTCCCTTTTTATGTCCCAAATATACAGTAATTTTTTTGATTTTAAATATTCAGTATTTCACCTTATTTTGACTTTATATCGAAAAAGCACTCTAATTTTCAATCGAAAATTCTCACGTCAAAATATCTGCTTTTTTAAAAAAGTCTGTGTGTTTTTTGTTCGTTGAAATCTCTACTTTCTGATGGTAAAAAAAAATTATACATTACTATGGAAAATGTTCTCAGAGAATGCAAATAATGAAAAAAACTCGAATCCAAATATTTTTTTTTAATTATTATGTATAACTTTCAGCTATTTATTAAAATTTACACTTTAATTACTCGAAAAACGGGAGATGTCATGTTACATTGATAAACAAAAAAATTGCTAATCGAAATATACTACTATAATTAACAACCAATTAACATTAACCAATTAACCATCTACAATATTTTGAGAAAGTTTTAGAATCTTCTTTAAATTATATGCGTATATACTTATTAATTGCTATTTTAAGATTACTTATATACCTGAGTGACCGGAAAATTTTAGCCCTTCAAAAGGTAGCTGCAGCCGAGGTGCGTCCCGCGGTCAAAACAGCCGGGCATACGACAACTGAGCCCCGCGGTCAGAAAATTCCATATATGGAAAATTCCAACGGTAACGCTAATCCCACCCTACGATTGAGCCCCGGTATACCCCAAGGCCAAATGACAACTGAGCCCAGGATTAAAATTTCGAGTCCAGGATAAAAATAGTTAGGTAAGGGAGTAAGAAAATTACGGGAAATCCCATTTTTTTCACGATAACATTAAGGGCAAGAGGGCAAGGAAAATCAGTCAAGGAACAAATATTATGCCTTCCTTTTTTTGAACCGCCGGACGCACCTTTTTTAGATTTTTTAGACGTGACATTTTTTAGATGAAATACCCTTTAAATCCTATTTTTAATATTTAGAACAACTATTTTCGCATGTTTTTTGCAATCTTGATGTTTCATGGATTTGTAATTTTTTTGTTTATCAATGTAACATGACATCTCCCGTTTTTCGAGTAATTAAAGTGTAAATTTTAATAAATAGCTGAAAGTTATACATAATGATTAAAAAAAAAATTTTGGATTCGAGTTTTTATCATTATTTGCATTTTCTGAGAACATTTTCTATAGTAATGTATAATTTTTTTTACCATCAGAAAGTAGAGATTTCAACGAACAAAAAACACACAGACTTTTTTAAAAAAGCAGATATTTTGACGTGAGAATTTTCGATTGAAAATTAGAGTGCTTTTTCGATATAAAGTCAAAATAAGGTGAAATACTGAATATTTAAAATCAAAAAAATTACTGTATATTTGGGACATAAAAAGGGAAGTTTTCACCAAATTTCGTGAAAAAATAAAAAAAAAATTGCAAAAGCTAAAAATAAAAAACCAAAAACTTGGTTATTTGAATTTTTCACAACAATTTCGAGGTTATGTGAAAAAAGTGTTGATACAAAAGTTGTAGACCTTTCTATTACCTACAACTCTGCCATTTAACTTTTTTTCATAGGGCTTGCAGTTTTGCCGGAAATCGAGCTAAACCGTTTTTTACCCTTAAATACTCACCCCAGCCCCCTTCCCGACCTCAGATCGCCCGTAATTTATTTTTCCTTTCATTTTTGTTGTATTCTCTACCTTTTCCGATGGGTTTCATCCTACTATAATTTTTTTTCACTTTTTACCGTTTTCAAAATTATCGACCCTGGTCTAATAAGACAAAGCTACTCAAAAAGTGATAATAATTTTGTGAAAAATAAGATTAGAAATTGTGTACAAAAAATAAAATAGAACAACCGAATTTTGCGTAAATAAAACACAGCGACTCAAAAAGTTATTATAATTTTGTAAAAAAATATTATTATTATTAGTTAATTAACCGATTTTTGTTTGAAATATACACAAAATTGGGTAATATCAGCAAAATGACTAGGTTTAGTTTTGTTTATTAAGTACCAAACTAATTATGATGGAGATTCAAAAAAATGACACATTTCCAGCCAAACTTACATTGTAAAAATTTTTGAATGAAATTTCACTCAAAATTTTTGTCCATTAGAAATTGTGTAAAATGAATAAAACAGAACAACCGAATTTTGTGTAAATAAAACAAAGCGACTTAAAAAGGTATAACAATTTTGAGAAAAATGAGTGCATAAATGTTAAATACCCGATTTTTGTTTGAAATGTACACAAAATTGGGTAACATCAGCAAAATGACTGAAAGTTTAGTTTTGCTTATTAAGTACCAAACTAAATATGATGAAGTTTCAAAAAAATGACATATTTTTAGCCAAACTTACAAAGTAAAAATTTTTGAATGAAATTTAACTCAAAATTTTTGTCCATTAGAAATTGTATAAAAGAAATAAAATAGAACAACCGAAATTTGTGTAAAAAAAAACAAAACGACTCAAAAAGTTATTATAATTTTGTGAAAAATGAGTGCATAAATGTTAAAAACTAATTTTTGTTTGAAATATACACAAAGTTGGGTAATATCCGCAAAATGACTAAAAGTTTAGTTTTGTTTATTAAGTACCAAACTAATTATGATGGAGATTCAAAAAATGACACATTTTCAGTCAAACTTACAATGTAAAAAATTTTGAATGCAATTTAACTCAAAATTTTTGTCCATTAGAAATTGTGTAAAATGAATAAAATAGAACAACCAAATTTTGTGTAAATAAAACAAAGCGACCCAAAAGTTATAATAATTTTGTGAAAAATAAGTGCATAAATGTTAAACAACCGATTTTTGTTTGAAATATACACAAAATTGGGTAATATCAGCAAAATGACTGAGAAAGTTTAGTTTTGTTTATTAAGTACCAAACTAATTATGATGAAAACTCAAAACATGACACATTTCCAGCCAAACTTACAATGTAAAATTTCTTGAATTAAATTTGACTCAAAATTTTTGTCCATTAGAAATTGTGTATAATGAATAAAATAGAACAAACGAATTTTGCGTAAATAAAACAAAGCGACTCAAAAAGTTATTATAATTTTGTAAAAAATGAGTGCATAAATGTTAAATAACCGATTTTTGTTTGAAATGTACACAAAATTGGGTAATATCAGAAAAATGTATGAAAGTTTAGTTTTGTTTATTAAGTACCAAACTAATTATGATGGAGATTCAAAAAATGGCACATTTCCAGCCAAACTTACGATGTAAAAATTTTTGAATAAAATTTAACTCAAAAATTTTTGTCCATTACAAATTGTGTAAAATGAATAAAATAGAACAACCGAATTTTGCGCAAATAAAACACAGCTACCCAAAAAGTTATTATAATTTTGTTAAAAATGAGTGCATAAATGTTAAATACCCGATTTTTGTTTGAAATATACACAAAATTGCGTAATATCAGCAAAATGACAGACAGTTTAGTTTTGTTTATTAAGTACCAAACTAATTATGATGGATATTCAAATAATGACACATTTCCAGCCAAAATAACTATGTAAAAATTGTGTAATAAAATTTAATTTAAAATTTTTGTCCATTACAAATTGTGTAAAATGAATAAAATAGAACAACCGAATTTTGCGCAAATAAAACACAGCTACCCAAAAAGTTATTATAATTTTGTTAAAAATGAGTGCATAAATGTTAAATACCCGATTTTTGTTTGAAATATACACAAAATTGCGTAATATCAGCAAAATGACAGACAGTTTAGTTTTGTTTATTACGTACCAAACTAATTATGATGGAGTTTTAAAAAATGACACATTTTCAGCAAAACTTACATTGTAAAAATTTTTGAATGAAATTTGACTTAAAATTTTTGTCCATTAGAAATTGTGTAAAATGAATAAAACAGAACAACCGAATGTTGTGTAAATAAAACAAAGCGACTCAAAAAGATATTATAATTTTGTGAAAAATGAGTGCATAAATGTTAAATACCCGATTTTTGTTTGAAATATATACACAAAATTGTTTATGTGTTTTGTTTATTAAGTACCAAACTTACCATGTAAAAATTTTTGCATGAAATTTAACTGAAAATTGTTGTCCATTAGAAATTGTGTAAAATGAATAAAATAGAACAACCAAATTTTGCGTAAATAAAACACAGCGCCTCAAAAAGTTATTATAATTTTGTGAAAAATGAGCGCATAAATGTTAAATACCCGTTTTCGTTTGAAATACTATACACAAAATTAGGTAATATCAGCAAAACGACAAAGTTTTTCCGATTGGCAGCAACAAACAGTAATTCAGGTGTAGCCACGTGGAAATGCAACACACTGTATATTTGGTCTGTTGCACGACCAGCCCGTTATTAAACGAGTAACTCTAGAACTTACCAGATTTCCCACATTAGCCGTTGAAACGTGAGTCGAAAAAATTATATATGATGCAATCTTACGTTTCAGGGCTTCGTAGAAAAATCGCGAGCATATGTACGACGTCGATGAAATGACTTATAAACATATATCAAAAGTTTAAACGATGGGCGGGAGTTAATTACACACCTATCAATCATACGGATAATCGTTCTTTAAACGATATTACCGAGAGGCTTTGTACCACCGGTTTTCTCTCAAAGTAATTAGATAGGTCATCTTTCTATAAGCGAACCCTGACTTAGTACTACACATAACCAACCTCATGTATATTCCGCACATGTAATTGATCACTGATGTGATACCTACCTACCTACATACGTAGTTTGTAGCGGGAAAGATTGCCTTTAATCGTTACCTACTTTGTATGAGTCAAAATGGGCGGGATCCACGGGAAAACCTTAAGGTTACATTCACATCATAATTGGAATTCACGTCCCGTGTTAATTAAACATCAGGGATATAACTAGTGATTATAATCTCGTAATAGTGACGAGCGATATATCACAACCAGTGATTATAAGATCATTGCGACGGTTTTCCTACAAATCACCGTCATAACTGGGATACCTTACGTGCACCGAGAAAATCATCATGAACTTCCTTTTCCCTTATTTGTAACATTTTATTCACCAAATTATTTTTCACTATTTTATTCCCCTGTAGATTATGTTGTGCGTTGCTGGATGGATGTCACTAATTAAAGAGAGGATTATTGGGATTTAGCATTTCTCGTTAATATGAGTCCATGGGTAGCTACTGCAAGAGACTCTTTGGAAATGAACTTAATTAATAGGCGCAAGACAATAACGGTTTAAATTATATGATTAGGCGTTGTTAGGTTAGTAATATGATACTGAGCATCTAATGAAAAAACATACAATAACGGCACTATTTCGATATTTATTGAGTTAGATTTATATGACTTGTCTTGTCTTGTCTTAATTAAGTTAACGTCTCTTTTACGCTGCCAGGGCCAATTTGGACGGGACCTACAGTTTAACGTGGGCTCCGAACCACGGTCCTCGAGCACGGTTGTACCCCCTTAAGGCTCTCACCCCAGTTGATCCACTACGTGCTCTACCGACTCAGGGTGTGTGTATCCTAGTCCCGCCCTCCTACAGGATATCCGATCCTATCCGGCCTGGTTACCGGCGTGAATAGGAACGGGATTTTGGATACATTTTACACACTTCCCGCAACACACACAACATCCATGGATTACGTGGGATTCGAACCCACGACGACAGTGACCGCCTGATTCAAAGCCAGCGCCGTAAACCACACGACCACCGCCGCCCCTTAGACTTAGATGACTTAGATTATGACTTATGACTTAGATTTCTTAAAAATTGTCCTTATTTATTTCCCATTTATTCAACCATAAACAGTAACAATTTTAGCTGGAGTAGAACGAAAGTCATATTTACTTATCTACGATAACATCTTATTGGGTGAAACATACCTAGATACATGACGATGATACAAATCTCATCTCATTGGTCCGATAACAAAGATAAGAATACACAACACCTCTCTTATTAATGTTAATATCAGTGCTAGCCACAGCACTTCAACAAAATTGAATAACTAATACCATCTAATTAAAAAAAGTTAAATCAAATTATCCTCAGGCAGACACGATATCAATCTCATTATTACGTAACTTATTTTTTTTTTCGCGAGTCGTAAAGCGTAAATTTTTTTTTAGGGTGACGTAAATTGTTATTGAGCCGATCAACAAAAAAAAATTATGACGTCCTGCTCAGATTTGTCTAATTTTTTGTCTCTCCATCAAATCCAGCAGGCCTTTTAATTAGAAAAAAATGATTATAATTAACAAGCATCCGAGATGGAAAGATGAAAAAACTGCCCCCAGGGGATAATTTCCGGTTTTCATGGAATAAATGAGATAATGAATGATCGGGAAATATTTTTTATTACGTTTAATGATAAGTTTGTATTAAACAGCTGCAAACGATGATGAATCCGTTCATACAACGTTACTATTAGAAGATAGAAGTATCTTAAATGACATTTTTTAAATTGCTTTTAGTTATCTTTCCATTACTACATTTACGAAATAATCTTATTTCACATTTTACCCACATTTCCTCACTCAACGTGGCATTCGTTTCTTTGGCCATAACGTATTCAGCGTTGAACAAACCAAAATTGGGATAAGCCCTTTTGATGATAAACACTACTTGATACCAAATAGACACTTTGCTTTATGATCATTACCAAATTAATAGGTGATTTTTAGCTGAAATGACTAGCTGAAAATTCTTCAGAAAAAACATTCAATGAGAATTTTCTCATATTTTTTCAATACTAAGTTTTATGACACTTCAATTTATTTTTAAGGAAGTTACCCTATTTTCTCAAAAAAAAATTATGGCCAGAACAGCATAACTACCTTTACCACATAGACATTTTCAATTTTTTAGAAGTGTTTTCGTTATTTAACAGGTGTCCTTAACATAACCCCTTGAATTTCCGTTTTTTCTTTCCACAGCTACTTTTGTGAAATATTTTACTTTTCCATTTTTCCGATAGTACTGACCTGTACTGACAATTATTTCTAAATTCTTCCCTTTCTTGCTAAACAAGACATTTCATTTTCGGTATTTTAATATTTTTAAATAACTTGTATCTTTACTCCCAGAAATCTCTCCTTTTTGGAACTTCCGAATTATTCAACTTTTTTCAAAAGGGCCTAGAATTTATTATTGTTCTCGATCGAAAAGCACTTAATTTTGGAACTTTCACATAAAAGTCTTACTGTCCAAAATGATCAACAAATTCCTTTTATCCACTACTAGAAATCTAGCACTTTTGGAATTTCTTATTTTTCAAAATGAACCAAAATTTGTTTATATTCAATCTCGGAAAGTTCCCACTTTTGTAAATTCCAGAAAATCGTCTTTTTCAAAATGGCCAATAATTTCCCTGTTTTCAACTCCCAGAAGTCTCCCTCCTTTGGTAACTTTCTGAAAATTGTTCTATTTTTCCAAAATCATTAACAAAATTCATTATTCAGTCCCAAAAATCTCCAACTTTTGGAACTGTCGAAATAATGTTTAACTTTTCCAAATTGATGAAGGAGTTTCTGTTACCAACTCCCAGAAAATTTACAACTTTGAACTTTCCATAAATTGTCAAAATTTTCCAAAAATGGACAAGAATTTACTTTTATCCACTCCAAGAAATCTACCACTTTTGGAACTTAGACTATCGTATTATTTTTCCAAGACGGCCAAGAATTTTCTCTTATCCGCTTCTGGAAATATCTTACTTTTGGAAATTTCATTTAAAAGTCTTACTGTTCCAAAATATTCGTGAATTTGCTCTTATACTTTCCCAGAAATCTACCTCTTTTGGAATTTTCAGATAATAGTCTTACTGTCCAAAATGATCAAGAAATTCCTTTTATGCGCTACCAGAAATCTTGCACTTCTGTAATTTTCAGAAAATTGACTTATTTTTCACAATGATCCAAAATTTGTTAATATTCAATTCCAGAAATTTTCCACTTTTGGAAATTTCAGAAAATCGTCTTTTTCCAAAATGACCAATAATTTCCTTATTTTTAACTCCCAGAAGTCTCCCAATTTGGGCACTTTCTGAAAATTGTTCTATTTCTCAAAAATCATTAACAAATTTCATCGACCGAAGGCTGTCCAGCGTCTCAAAGTTGGGCATGGCAATATAGACAAATTTTATTATTCAGTCCTAAAAATCTCCAACTTTTGAAACTGTCGAAATAATGTTTAACTTTTCTAAAATGAGGAGGAAGTTTCTAGTATTCACTGACAGAAAATTTCCACTTTTGAACTTTCTAAAAATTGCCTAACTTTTCCAAAAATGGACAAGAATTTACTTTTATCCACTCCAAGAAATCTACCACTTTTGGAACTTTTAGAATATCGTATTATTTTTCCAAGACAGCCAAGAATTTTCTCTTATCCGTTTCTGGAAATATCTTACTTTTGGAAATTTCATTTAAAAGTCTTACTGTTCCTAAATGTTAGTGAATTTGCTCTTATACGCTCTCAGCCATCTACCTCTTTTGAAGTTTTCAAATAATAGTCTTACTGTCCAAAATGATCAAGAAATTCCTATTATCCACTATCAGAAATTTAGCACTTTTGGAATTTTCAGAAATTTGTCTTATTTTTCAAAATGATCCAAAATTTGTTAATATTCAATCCCAGAAATTTTCCCCTTTTGGAACTTTCTGAAAATCGCATTTTTTTCCAAAATGGCCAATAATTTCCTTATTTTCAACTCCCAGAAGTCTCCCACTTGTGTACTTTCTGAAAATTGTCCTATTTTTCAAAAATCATTAAAAATATCCATTATTCAGTCCCAAAAATCTCCAACTTTTGGAACTGTCGAAATAATGTTTAACTTTCCCAAAAGGATCAGGAAGTTTATATTACACACTCCCAGAATATTTCAACTTTTGAACTTTCTAAAAATTTTCTAACTTTTCCAAGAATGGGCAAGAATTTACCTATTAGTAATCTACCACTTTTGAAACTTTCGCAATATTGTCTTATTTTTCCAAGAGTGCCAAGAATTTTCTTTTATCCGCTTCCGGAAATATCTTACTTTTAGAACTTTCACATAAAAGTCTTACTGTTCCCAAATGTTCCTGAATTTGCTTTTATACGCTCTCAGAAATCTACCTCTTTTGAAGTTTTCAAATAATAGTCTTACTGTCCAAAATGATCAAGAAATTGCTTTTATCCACTACCAGAAATCTAGCACTTTTGGAATTTTCAGAAAATTGTGTTATTTTTCAAAATGATCCAAAATGTGTTAATATTCAATCCCAGAAGTTTTACACTTTTGGAAATTTCAGAAAATTGTATTGTTTTCAAAATGGCCAATAATTAAGTCTCCCACTTTGGTAACTTTGTAAAATTGTTCTATATTCCCAAAATCATTAACAAAATTCATTATTCAGTCCCGAAAATCTCCCACTTTTGGAACTGTCGAAATAATTTTTAACTTTTCCAAAATTATCAGGAAGTTTCTAGTATTCACCGACAGAAAATTTCCACTTTTGAACTTTCTAAAAATTGCCTAAATTTTCCAAAAATGGACAAGAACTTACTTTTATCCACTCCAAGAAATCTACCACCTTTGGAACTTTCAGAATATCGTATTATTTTTTCAAGACGGCTAAGAATTTTCTCTTATCCACTTCCGGAAATATCTTACTTTTTGAAATTTCATTTAAAAGTCTTACTGTTCCAAAATATTCGTGTATTTGCTCTTATACACTCCCAGAAATCTACCTCTTTTGGAATTTTCAGATAATAGTCTTACTGTCCAAAATGATCAAGAAATTCCTTTTATGCGCTACCAGAAATCTAGCACTTCTGTAATTTTCAGAAAATTGTCTTATTTTTCACAATGATCCAAAATTTGTTAATATTCAATCCCAGAAATTTTCCACTTTTGGAAATTTCAGAAAATCGTCTTTTTCCAAAATGACCAATAATTTCCTTATTTTTAACTCCCAGAATTCTCCCAATTTGGGCACTTTCTGAAAATTGTTCTATTTCTCAAAAATCATTAACAAATTTCATCGACCGAAGGCTGTCCAGCGTCTCAAAGTTGGGCATGGCAATATAGACAAATTTCATTATTCAGTCCTAAAAATCTCCAACTTTTGAAACTGACGAAATAATGTTTAACTTTTCTAAAATGAGGAGGAAGTTTCTAGTATTCACTGACAGAAAATTTCCACTTTTGAACTTTCTAAAAATTGCCCAACTTTTCCAAAAATGGACAAGAATTTACTTTTATCCGTTTCTGGAAATATCTTACTTTTGGAAATTTCATTTAAAAGTCTTACTGTTCCTAAATGTTAGTGAATTTGCTCTTATACGCTCTCAGAAATCTACCTTTTTTGAATTTTTCAAATAATAGTCTTACTGTCCAAAATGATCAAGAAATTCCTATTATCCACTACCAGAAATCTAGCACTTTTGGAATTTTCAGAAAAGTGCCTTATTTTTCAAAATGATCTAAAATTTGTTAATATTGAATCCCAGAAATTTTCCACTTTTGGAAATTTCAGAAAGTCGTATTTTTTCCAAAATGGTCAATAATTTCCTTATTTTCAACTTCCAGAAGTCTCCCACTTTGGTATCTTTCTGAAAATTGTTCTATTTTTCAAAAATCATTAACAAAACTCATTATTCAGTCCCAAAAGTCTCCCACTTTTGGAACTTTTGAAATAATGTTTAACTCCTCAAAAGACTCGGAAGGTTTCTATTACCCACTCCCAGAAAATTTCAACTTTTGAACTTTCTAAAATTGTTTCAACTTTTCCAAGAATGGGCAAGAATTTACTTATTAGAAATCTACCACTTTTGGAACTTTCGCAATATTGTCTTATTTTTCCGAGTGCCAGGAAATTACTTTTATCCGCTTCCGAAAATATCTTACTTTTAGAACTTTCACATAAAAGTCTTACTGTTCCCAAATGTTCCTGAATTTGCTCTTATACGCTCTCAGAAATCTACCTCTTTTGAAGTTTTCAAATAATAGTCTTACTGTCCAAAATGATCAAGAAATTGCTTTTATCCACTACCAGAAATCTAGCACTTTTGGAATTTTCAGAAAATTGTGTTATTTTTCAAAATGATCCAAAATGTGTTAATATTCAATCCCAGAAGTTTTCCACTTTTGGAAATTTCAGAAAATTGTATTTTTTTCAAAATGGCCAATAATTAAGTCTCCCACTTTGGTAACTTTCTGAAAATTGTTCTATATTTCCAAAATCATTAACAAAATTCATTATTCAGTCCCGAAAATCTCCCACTTTTGGAACTTTCGAAATAATGTTTAACTTTTCCAAAATGATCAGGAAGTTTCTATTATCAACTCGCAGAAAATTTAATCTTTTGAGCTTTCTAAAAATTGTCCAACATTTCCAAGAATGGGCAAAAATTTACTTTTATTCACTCTTAGAAATCTACCTCTTTTGGAACTTTTCGAATATTGTCTTATTTTTCCAAGACGACCAAGATTTTTCTCTTATCTGCTTCCGGAAATATCTTACTTTTGGAAATTTATTTAAAAGTCTAAGTTCCAAAATATTCATGAATTTGCTCTTATACTCTCCCAGAAATCTACCTTTTTTTGAATTTTTCAGTAATAGTCTTACTGTCCAAAATGATCAAGAAATTCTTATTATCCAATACCAAAATCTAACAATTTTGGAATTTACAGAAAATTGTCTTATTTTTCAAAATGATCCAAAAATTTGTTAATATTCAATTCCAGAAATTTGACACTTGAAAATTTCAGAAACTCGTCTTTTTTCCAAAATGGCCAATAATCTCATTACTTTACACTCTCAGAAGTCTCCCACTTTGGTAACTCTCTGAAAATTGTTCTATTTCTCAAAAATCGTTAACAAATTTCATTATTCAGTCCCAAAAATCTCCAACTGTTGGAACTGTCGACATAATGTTTGACTTTTCCAAAATGATCAGGAAGTTTCTAGTATCCACTTCTGGAAAATTACCGCTTTTGAACTTTCGAAAAATTGCCTAACTTTTCCAAAAATGGACAAGAATTTACTTTTATCAACTCCTAGAAATATACCATTTTTGGAACTATCGAAATAATGTTTAACTTTTCCAAATTGATGAAGTTTCTGTTATCAACTCCTAGAAAATTGACACTTTTGAACTTTCCACAAATTGTCTAATTTTTCCAAAAATGGACAAGAACTTACTTTTACCTACTTCTAGAAATCTACCACTTTTGGAACTTTATCAACATTGTCTTATTTTTCCAAGACGGCCAAGAATTTTCTCTTACCTGCTTCCGGAAATATCTTACTTTTGGAAATTTCATTTAAAAGTCTTACTGTTCCAAAATATTCGTGAATTTGCTCTTATACGCTCTCAGCAATCTACCTCTTTTGAAGTTTTCAAATAATAGTCTTACTGTCCAAAATGATCAAGAAATTCCTATTATCCACTACTAGAAATCTAGCACTTTTGGAATTTTCAGAAAATTCTTATTTTTCAAAATGATCCAAATTTTGTTAATATTCAATCCCAGAAATTTGTCCACTTTTGTAAATTTCAGAAAATCGTATTTTTTTCCAAAATGGCCAATAATTTCCTTATTTTCAACTCCCAGAATTCTTCCACTGGGGTAATTTCTGAAAATTGTTCTATTTTTCCAAAATCATTCCAAAACTGATTATTCAGTCCAAAAAATTTCCAACTTTTGGAACTGTCGAAATAGTGTTTAACTTTCCCAAAAGGATCAGGAAGTTTCTATTACCCACTCCAAGAACATTTCACCTTTTGAACTTTCTACAAATTGCCTAACTTTTCCAAAAATGGACAAGAATTTACTTTTATCCACTCCAAGAAATCTACCACCTTTGGAACTTTCAGAATATCTTAATATTTTTCCAAGACGGCCAAGAATTTTCTCTTTCTGCTTCCGGAAATATCTTACTTTTGGAAATTTCATTTAAAAGTCTTACTGTTCCTAAATATTCGTGAATTTGCTCTTATACACTCTCAGAAATCTACCTCTTTTGAAATTTTCAGATAATACTCTTACTGTCCAAAATGATCAAGAAATTCTTTTATCCACTACCAGAAATCTAGCACTTTTGGAATTTTCAGAAAATTGTCATATTTTTCAAAATGATCCAAAATTTGTTAATATTCAATCCCAGAAATTTTCCACTTTTGGAAATTTCAGAAAATCGTCTTTTTCCAAAATGGCCAATAATTTCCTTATTTTCAACTCCAAGAAGTCTCCTAATTTGGGCACTTTCTGAAAATTGTTCTATTTTTCAAAAATCATTAACAAAACTCATTATTCAGTCCCAAAAGTCTCCCACTTTTGGAACTTTCGAAATAATGTTTAACTCCTCAAAAGACTCGGAAGGTTTCTATTACCCACTTTTATTGCCCAAATTTCAACTTTTGAACTTTCTAAAAATTTTCCAACTTTTCCAAGAATGGGCAAGAATTTACCTATTAGAAATCTACCACTTTTGGAACTTTCGCAATATTGTCTTATTTTTCCAAGAGTGCCAAGAATTTTCTTTTATCCGCTTTCGGAAATATCTTACTTTTGGAAAATTTTGTTTCAAAATGAATGTTCTTACTCTTCCAAAATGATCTAGAAACTGCTACTATCCACTCTCAAAAATCGATCACTATTGCAAATGTCGGAAAATAGTCTTATTTTTTCAATGGTTGTCAAGAATTTACTGCTACCTACACTTAGAAATTTCTCACGTTTGTAACTTTCGGAAACTTGCTTTATTTTCCCAAAATAAAGAAGAATTTCCTTGTATCCACTTCTAAAAATCTTCACTTGTCGACCAGTCTGAAATTTCTCTCTTTCCAAAACGTTCAAAAATTGTCTATTATTCACTACCAGCAATCTTTCACTTTGGCAACTTTCAGAAAATTATCTTCATTTTCCTAAAATAATCGCAAATTTTCTATTAGCGACTGGCAGAAAATTTCCAGTTTTGGAAATTTCGGAATATCGTCCTATTCTTCCAAAAATGGCCAAGAATGTATTTTCTCTTATGCGCTGTTGGATATCTCTTACTTTTAGAACTTTCAGAAAATTGTCTTGTTTTTCCGAAATGATCATGAATTTCCTATTATCCAATCCCAGAAATCTAGAACTCTTGGCACATTTGGAAAATTATGGCACTTTTCCAAAATGATCAAAAATTTTCTATACCCGTCCCCAGCAATCTTCCACTTTAGAAACTTTCGGCAAATTATATGGTTTTTCCAAAATGATCAGGAACTTTCTATTACTCACTGAAGAAAATGACCAATATGAAGACCAATATGAAGAAAATTACCAATTTTGGAACTTTCAAAAAATCGTTATGTTTCCAAAAATGATTAAAAATTTACTTTCATCCACCATTAGAAATCTACCTGTTTTGGAATTTTCAGAAAATAGTCTTATTTTGCAAAATTAGCAAGAAATTCCTATTATCCACTACCAGAAATATAGCAGTTTTGGAACTTTCAGAAAATTGTCTTATTTTCCAAAATGATCAAAAATTTGTTACTATTCAGTTCCAGAAATATTCCACTGGCTTCAAGGTTAGTAAAATCTTGTTAATGTCATCTGTATAATTGTTTTCTTCTGGATATTGAAAATATTTTAATGAGAACAGTTTTTTGAATGTTCTAAAGATATGAGAGTGTATTGGACTTTCCTATTTTTAAAAGCATTTCTTCTAAGTTTTCCAAACTAATTTCCGGTACAAACAAGTGTGGATCCAAGGAGGGGCGATAGGGGTGATCCCCCCCTTAAATTAATTGCTTCTGAAATTCAGATTTCCATTATATCAAATATTTTTGGTGTTATCAATTATGTACTTTATTAATAAAAATATTGAAATACTGAGCCTAATAAAATAAACTAATTTTCACCTGTACAACGTAAATGCAAATGTAGTTAGTTCATTCACCACAAACAAAATTTGAAATCTAGACATATTGCATCCGGTAAATTTTGCAGGGAATTTAGATTTACCAACTTTCAAAATTAAATTAAATGATTGAATTAATGGTTTTGAATCTTTTTTAAATAAAAGTAACTTATATAGGGAACTCATGACATGACAGGAGAGGCATGTTCTTGGTTTTTAAAATGGAATACTAAGGCTGCAAATGAAAAGCAAAATAAGACAACTGCGAACAGTATTGCCATAGAATATTTAAAGGTATGCGACGAAGAAGTTTCTCCAGCAATATATCTGCTATTGAATCTATTATTTACATTACCAATTTCTGTCGCTTCCTCGGAACGAAGTTTTTCTTCATTAAGAAAATTGAAAACGTGGTTGAGATCTACCATGACACCATGACTCAAGATAGATTGGTTGTGCTGGCATTACTTCACATTCATAATTTAAATCCTCCTTCTGCACAAAATGTTCTTGGACGATTTTCAAAAAGCCGCAATCATAAGATATTATTTTAGTTATGTTCTTTCCTTATTGACCTCTTGTACAGTGCTTTAAACAGATTCTCATCGAGTTTGTTTTTGAATTTTTATACATATAAAGTTTCATGTGCTACTGTAGTATTGAGCTCCTTACAATTTATTATTTATCTGTCAGAAATTAGCTTTATATGGACGTAAGAGGTGACCGCAATGTTTTTACATGAATATCTCGGGAATAATGCCTAAAATAAGGATTGACTTATCCTCCAGAGCGGAGAGGTCGGGAACATTGTTTAAAATGCAACAATTTAAAAAAATTGAAAAAGCGCGTGTTTTTCCGACTTGTTTTGCTTCTAACTTTTTAAGTATTGAATTTAGAAGAATGTTGAAGAGGGAAAAAAGTTGTAGAAACGCTTTTTACATAAAATGGCGTAGGTTAGAAATTAAATAAAATATTAGCGGTTTTGCAAAATAGCAATAAACGAAAAAATCTGCCCAAAAAAGTGGTTTTTATAATTTATTATTTTTGGCACTTTAAAATAGAATTAGGACTTCCATATCACAGGTAGAAAATCTTGAAGTTCCTACAAATTTCGTTTCGATCGGTTTATTAGATCTAGCACAATAATCTTGCAATCCAGAAAAATCGAAAAATATTGAAAATTTTTAAAATTGTTTAAATTTTTTTTTGCACTATTCGATTTTGACAAAACTGGCTGAGCACATATAAGTGGGAACAAGCTTTCATGTGCTTTATTCAGAATTAAAAAATATTTATTAGAACGGTCACAGTCATTGTTTAAAGTTGGTGTCGTTTTTTTTGCTTATAAACAAATAGATTATTTTGGCGAATTTTTTGTAAAATGAAATTCTGAGAATATACCCGGAAAGTACTCGGAAAGACGCTTCTTTTTATATATAATACGTTGTTATTTTGTTCATTAGCTTCTGAGATATAACTCCTCAAAGTTGATTAGTGTTTAATAAAAAGGTTAATATTAGTTAATAAAATTACTATTTTTTCTCATATCTTAAGAAATAATTGTTTCTCACAGTAATAATATTGTTGTTGAAATTTACAGTAAAAATATTGAAATTTTCATTAAAAAAATTTCTCACTTTGAATTTTGACAAATTTATAAATTTGACACCAACTTTAAACAATGACTGTAACCGTTCTAATAAATATTTTCTAATTCTGAAAAAAGCACATGAAAGCTTGTTTCCTCTTGTATATGCTCAGCCAGTTTTGTTGAAATCGAATATAGTGGAAACAAAATTTAAACTATTTTGAAAATTTTCTCTAATTTTTGATTTTTCTGGATTGCAAAATTATTGTGCAAAATCCAATAAACCGATCGAAACGAAATTTACAGGATTCATTTATTATAACTTTATAATAATATTGTTGTTGAAATTTACAGTAAAAAGATTGAAATTTTCAATAAAAAAATTTCTCACTTCGAATTTTGACAAATTTGTAAATTTGAAAACAACTTTAAACAATGACTGTGACCGTTCTAATAAATATTTTTTAATTCTGAAAAAAAAGCACATGAAAGCTTGTTTCCTCTTGTATATGCTCAGTCAGTTTTGTTGAAATCGAATATAGTGGAAACAAAATTTAAACTATTTTGAAAATTTTCTCTAATTTTTGATTTTTCTGGATTGCAAAATTATTGTGCAAAATCCAATAAACCGATCGAAACGAAATTTACAGGGTTCTTTTATTATAACTTTAAGATTTTCTACCTGTGATATGGAAGTCCTAACTACATTTTAAAGTGCCTAAAATAATAAATTAAAGAAACACTTTTTTGGGTCCATTTTTTTTTGTTTATTACTATTTTGCAAAACCGCTAATAACCTTTTGATATGCCATATTATGTAAAAAGTGATTCTGCAAATTTTTTCTCTCTTCAACTTTCTTCTAAATTCAATACTTAAAAAGTTAGAAGCAAAAGAAGTCGGAAAAACAAGCGTTTTTTCATTGTTGCATTTTAAACAATGTTCCCGACCTCTCCGCTCTGGAGGATAAGTCAATCCTTATTCTAGGCATTATTCCCGAGGTATTCATGTAAAAACATTGCGGCCACCTCTTACATCCCCGTGAAAACAGATGGGTCCTGGACTATAAAGTTATTATTATAAAACGAGTACCTATAGTATCTATTTTTTTTTTATTTAATTTTAATCGTAAAAATAAATGTATTAAATTATGTTCAATGTTTTGTTAGTACTATATCTATAAGGTGTGAGTTATGATGTATTACGCTAATATAATAAATTTTAGAAATCATCAATTTTTGGTTCGACCACCACCCCCCCACTCCCTAATAATCAGCCCTTGGATACAATTCATATTTCTTATTACAACAAAAAAATGTATTTATTACATCTAATTTCCGACAATTTTCATTTCTCCAAACTCATTCCTTCCCTTGTCAAAAATTTCCCCGACCGCCCCGCGTCAAAAAATTTTCCAAGTGGAAACCCACCGATTTCCCCTCCCCCGTTTTCCCAATTTCCCAATTTCCACGAAGGTCCTCCCGGCTTCCCCCCGCAGAAAACACCTCCTAATTGCCTAATTAATTAAATACTTCTCGAGTGGGGCGTCATCGTATCTCTGTATATGTGTAGTATACGTAAGAGTGTGTGTGTGTGTGTGAGTGTGTATCGGAAACGTATAATATAACCGCCGCGTGGACCTCTCGAGCGGTTAATACGGCTACGTACGCGTAAACTGCGAGAAGTTAACCGAAGTTCACAGAGAGAAGAAGATAGTCAGGTTCTCTCGCGAAATATTCCCCGGAGTTGCACTCTTTCGCGGCGTTGGAAAGTCGTCGCGGTATCTCAGTGCGATCGGTTACAATTTCCACATTTAGGTTAACGTTGTTGGTTGGCGTAACGACACTTTTCGGTTACATCGTCGCTAACATCGTTAATTTTTTCGGTATCGAGTTGTGGTGTAGTCCGCTTTTGACACTTTTGCGGTATTTTCCTGCCTTGTAGAGATTGTGCGTCTACTTTTCAACTTTTCGGTGTTTGTGTCTTCCTTGTGGTTCCATTTGGTGCGGTTTTCGACTCTACGTACTTCCCGGAAGATTTCTCAGGAGCACATTTTATACAAGTAAGACTTACGTTGCCATTCCAAGGGGGGTTCTTCCATAAAACGTCGCAAACACAGAAACGCTTTCCTCTGACTTGAAAAACATTGGAAAAACTGTCAAAAGAAGTTCCATTTCAGATTTAAGAAACTACGAGAATTGTTTGGTTTGTTTCATGTGTGTTTATGCTGTTTCAGCTTCAAAAGTGTTTAAATTTTCTTTACTTGGCAATCCAAGAACTCGGAAAAATTAAATTAAATATGAAATCAGGATGGTCGGTATAATTGCACTATCGATTGCTTATTAATTCAAAGGAGCTTGGATTGAATCCGGGATAATTCATGTTTTTAATGTTTTTTTAATACCAATATTTTGATTTCCTTAATGTTTTTCCTTCTAAATTTTAAAATCAACAGCTTAATTTATTTCAGCGAATTTCAATAGACAGACAGCTTATGAGAAAACGTTTATTTTCCTTCCGATCTTTAATCTTAGGAAAATTGTTAATTTACCTATAGGTACGTTAATTAAAATTATAATTAATTTGAAAAATTAATTTAATATTCAATAAATCTAATACTAAAAAAATCAATTAATTAATTATAAGGCTCGTATTGCGCCTCCTGTTCAATACAATTTTTTAGGTTTATAGAATTTTCATAATTTTTTAAGCTATGAAATTTCTTAAATGTTCTCACCTTTTAAATTTTGTAAATTTTAGAGAACGTTGATTTGGCTTCTGGACGTTCAGAGAAGCTTTTATTTTCCTACAAATCTCTTTCCTTAAAAAATGGTTATTTAATCATTTTATTCCAAATTATAATTAATTTAATAAATTCATTTATCCTTTAATAAATTGATTGATAAAAAAATCCATTATTTGATTGTCGGGTTTCTTCTGCAATTTATCAATTTTCTGGAATTTTTATTGATTTCTTAAATTTTCTCATCTTTTAAATTTTGTAAATTTTAGAGAAAGTTGTTATGGTTATTGAACGGTAAAAAATGTTAATTTAATAACTATTTAAATTATAATGAAATAAATAAATTAAAAGGTTATTATGATAGTAGCGTCTGATCCCCTTTTAACTTCAATTTGGTTTATATATTCATTCTAATACCTTCTATCCATTCTAAGAAAATATATAGTTAAAGACGTGTCAAATTCATGAATTCATCTATTCACTTATTATTTTGAGAAATTGATTATGTTTGAAATTGATTATTTAATTTTCAGGTTTCTTTGGCAATCCAAAGAAAACTTTTGAAATTCTAAGGACAAATTTTAAATTAGTTGGATTTTTAGAAATTTTGAAAAATTTTGATTCCTTAAATTTTCTAATCTGTTAAATTTTGTCAATTTTAGAAACAACAAAAAATATTTAACTTCGGAGGGCGTAATGTTCCTCCTAAAGCTTTTTTAAAAAAAATAATGTTCATTCGACCATTACACTTAGAATTATAATGGATTTAATTAACTAAGCCCGTTTTAACAAAGACAGTTTTGGAATTTAGAAGAGTAGTCATTTAGCCTGTACAATTTTTAAATTTCTCGAATTCTATTTGTCAACTTAATTTTGGAGGAAGTTTATTTGGCTCCTAAATGTTAGGAAAAGCTCGTTGTTTTCCTCCAATTACTCTTTCATATTAAAAATATTTAATTAGCCATTTATTTGACTAAAATTATAATTAGTTTAGATAATTAAACCGGTTGGTTAGATTATGATTTTAATGTGAGTATTATCGGAGTCCCTTTAAATTTTAACTTGGTTTCAACACATTCTAATACTTAACTCATTGGAGAGAAAAATATAATTGAAAATCAGGCCGATTCGTTAGTTATTAAAATACACATTATTTCACTAATTATTTAATAAATATGGTTTTTTGAATGATTAAATTATTAAATCAAAATTATTGAAAAATTTATTTGAATATTTGGTTTTATGGTTTCTGGTGAAATCTGAAAAAAAGTTGTTGGAATTACAACCTTTCCTGTTACACAGATTTAACCTTTCTTAAATTTTCCAAAATTTAGAAACATTTATGTATATAAAGTTGGCGGACCACCTCCTCAGGCCGGCAAAACAAAATAGTGGAGATTTTGTGTCTTTTTTGTAGCGAGAAAACCAATTTTGTAGCTTTTGAATTGCCGGAGCTACAAAAGGTGGGCTAACTTATTATTAAGTTATAGCGGCCACCGCTATAATTCATACACGGAATGTAATAGGATGCTCTGGTTTGCGCAGGAATTTGTGTCTTTAGAAGTACTTGAAAGTCACTGGGCCAAAAAAAAAATTTTGGCCACATTTGGCTAATTTTGGCCAAAAATGACAAGATGTTCAATCATCACTGGCGGTACAATTTCATGATATAGTTGGATCTTAAAAATCATTTGGCATTGAAAACCTTCTGTTAATTGGCCGAAAAAGCGGGCAAAAATTGCCAGAAATGGCAAAAAATTCGAAAATTACTTATTTCAGCCAAAACATGGGAAACCCTGTATATACGTCGACAGGTCGAACATGTGGTACACAGAGAGCTCAGAAAAGATAGCAGGGGGTCAATAAAAAATACCCAGAAATGGCCAAAAATTCTAAAATGACTTATTTCGGCCAAAACGTGCTAAATCCTGTATATACCTGAATTGTTCGAAAATGCGGGCCATGGGAATTCCAGCAACAATGTGGAGAAGTTAGGAGACTCTGTCAGACACTGAAAGTCACTTTGCACAACGGGCCTGTGGAGCTACAAATTCTAAAATGACTTATTGGATCCTTCGACAGTGTGTCTGAAAATTCCGGAGCCCTCGTTTTCGAACTGTCGAAGTATATATAAGATTTATCACGTTTTGGCCGAAATAAGTCCTTTTAGAATTTGTAGCTCCACAGGCCCGCAGGTTCAGGTGAATTCCAGTGGCTAGAGTGTGTCTGAAAATTCCGGGACCCACATTTTCGAATTGTTGAAGTATAACACATAATTTAACACGTTTTATCCGAAATAAGTCCTTTTAGAATTTGTAGCTCCACAGGCCCGCTGTGCAAAGTGACTTTTAGTGTCTGACAGAGTCATCTAAATCCTCCACATTGTTACTGGAATTCCCATGGCCCGCATTTTCGAACAATTCAGGTATATACAGGATTTAGCACGTTTTGGCCGAAATAAGTCATTTTAGAATTTTTGGCCATTTCTGGGTATTTTTTATTGACCCCCTGTTAGCTTTTCTGAGCTCTCTGTGTACCACATGTTCGACCTGTCGATGTATATACAGGGTTTCCCATGTTCTGGCTGAAATAAGTAATTTTCGAATTTTTGCCCATTTCTGGCAATTTTTGCCCGCTTTTTCGGCCAATTAACAGAAGGTTTTCAATGCCAAATGATTTTTAAGATCCAACTATATCATGAAATTGAACCGCCAGTGATGATTGAAAAACTTGTCATTTTTGGCCAAAATTGTGGCCAAATTTTTTTTTGGCCCAGTGACTTTCAAGTACTTCTAAAGACACAAATTCCTGCGCAAACCAGAGCATCCTATTACATTCCGTGTATGAGTTATAGCGGTGGCCGCTAACTTAATATTAAGTTAGCCCACCTTTTGTAGCTCCGGCTATTCAAAAGCTACAAAATTCGTTTTCTCGCTACAAAAAAGCTATAAAAAAGACACAAAATCTCCACTATTTTGTTTTGCCTGCCTGAGGAGGTGGTCCGCCAACTTTATATACATGAAACATTTTACATCCATAAATTTAATTTTGTAGAAATTTTAAACGTTACGAGAAAGAAACTTTTGATTTCCTCCAAATATTTTATCCTAGGGAAAATATTCACTTATTCGTTTTACATGAAATTGTAATTAATTTAATTAATTAACTAAATAATACGGTACGGTTTTAATGAGAGTACCATCGGATTCCTCCTTAACTCTAACTTGGTTTCAACTCATTTGAATATTTTACTCATTTTATAGAACAATATATTTGAAGACTTATCAGATTTGTTAATTAGTAAAATTCACAATATTTTAATAAATTGGTTGGGATCAATCGATAACTTGGTTTTAAGGTTCGTTATACAATCTGAAGAAAGTTTTTGGAATGCCAAATACTCTTCCTTTTCTATTATACAATTTTTTCAAATTTCTTTGATTTTAAGGAATTTTGATTTCTTTAACTTTTTCATATTTTAAATTTTGGGGAGTTTTATTTGGCTTCTCAACGTTGATAGAAGCTTTTTATGCTCCTCCAAAGCTTTCTTCTTAAGGCAAATGTTAATTTAACCACGTCATGTCAAATTACAATTAATTAAGCTAATTAAAACAGTTTTATTGAGGGTAACATAGTGTTCCCTTAAAACTGGTTTATGTCAATGAATTTCATTCATTAACATTCGATAAACTGATTGAATTCAATGGGTTATTTGCTTTTAATTACTCTTGTGCAATCCGAAGACAGTTTCTGAAATGAAATTTTAATTGTAATAATAATTGAAACTTGTCTTTTCATATTATACAATTTTTCAAATGTGTTGCATTTTCAAAGTTTTTGTATCATTTTGATTGCTTTCTTATCTTTTCAATTTTGTAAATTTTGGGGACTTATTTGACTCCTGAAAGTCTGAAAGAAGCGCTTTGTGTTCCTGCAAATCTATAATCTCCGGAAAATGAGATGAGAAATCCAATGATACTTGTTTGTTTAAAAGTATAATTAATTGATTTATGGTAAATAAAAATAGATAATATTATTTTTTTAATAAGGGAATCATTGGGTTTTGTTTAAGGAATGTTTTAATATTTCAGTAAATGAGTCGAACTCGGTTGATTATTATTTGATATAATAATTGGATTCCTTTTACAATCCAAAGAAAATCCTTTGAAAATCAAAAACCTCATCGTGGAAATTCTAGAAATTTCAAAAATTTTTGAGAAAGTTTTCCACCCTTGAAAAGAAAATTTATATCGCTCTTAAACGTTAACACAAACTCTACTTTTCCAAAAATCTCTCATATTTAAGATTTCAATTAATAAAATTAATTAACTCCAATTCTGACTTTAATAAGTTTCACCTCATTGATGCCATTAAGAACGTACCAAACTCGCTAATCGATTAAATCTTTCTTTCGTCATTTCACTTCCCGTTTAATTAATTAGGCTAATTAATTCGATCGTTAATTTTAATGTTTCTTTGTAATCCAAAGAAAATCCTGCAGATCAATCGTCCTTTCTCATTAAATTCGTTGGGTTTCCGAAAATTAAATATATTTTACTAAATTTAAACTTGACTTTCCCAAAACGATCGAAACGTCTCATATTATCTTTGTTTTGACATTTTCATACATTCCTTGAGAAATTGTTTCCAAACATAATTAGCTGGTTTGACTGACTTGCTTTTGTCTAATGAGATTGCCTTTGAACGTAAAATCAGTTCAAATTTAAGACCCAAATTCAGAAACGCCACTCACCCTACACCTACACTCAATTTTTAAGTAAAATCTTCACTACACTCAATTTGGAATTCATAGACTTCCCTCAATTGAAATGTCCCTTAAATTGAGTATCAGATTGAGTGAGATTTGAGTGGTTGAAATTTGACTTTGCAAAACGCTATTCCAAATGAGGTGACGCCTGACATGCGCCTGACAGTTGCTGCCACAAAACACATGATATATGCACAGAACACTAAATTGAACTAACACAGTCAGCAGCGAATACGACGATTTGCGATATTGCCAAACATCCTTCCCTCAGATCACTTTTAAATGGAGATGTATTAGAGTAACTTGACTTACACGTTTCTGAATTTCAAAATTGAGGAGAAGGCGCACTCATTCTCATTTTGAGATACAAATGATTGTAGGAAGAAATGAGTGTGAGTGGGGTTTCTGAATTTGCCCCTTAATCATCGCTTATTAGTGGTATGTAATTGGCGCAATTGAACACTTCGGATTAACAGTATAAAGTGTATGAAAACTACTCCAATTTAAATTCCAAATATTACGTTAAAGGTGTCGAAAAATAAAATTAAAATCTCGAAAAGCACGAAATATCAAAAATAGTATTGGTCAATTTCGAGACTAAAATATTTCAAAAATTTCAAACAGTTATTGTTTATGTCGGGATATTGACGTCAGTTGCTGTTTATTATATGATAATTAAAGTGACTCGAAGTAGTAAAAATTTCGTAATGCTCATAAAACTGTTTCCACATTTGCAGCAACCATGAATTGCTGCTCATGACGTACTCAGCTCAAATCGTCCAATTTTCGAGCTGAATCTCTCGATATTGTCCATGTGTGCTTCAATATTCTGGATAGCCTTCTGGAATAGCCCCGGAGCATTCGTTTTAGTTCGTTTACACCATTCCGCAAATAACTTTTATACCTGGCCGAGTTCAATAATGGTAACAATTCGAGAGCGTTTCTCTTGTTGGAAAGTAAGTGAGGTGTGATCGGTGTTAAGGTCTACTTTAGCTGATGCAACACAATACAAGCCTGCGTTGTTCGAGATTTTTACGAGCCAGATTTAGAAAACACCTCTCTGGTGTCGATGTGGTGAGAAAGTAAAAATATCCGTACTCCATTCGGCTCTGCGAACGCGAGAAAAGGAAATTCCGTATCTACATACGTGCAACTGACTGTGCACAGTTCCGTAATGTAACGTAACGTGAAGTTTAATTGCTTCTAGCACCTGTGGCGTATAGTGAAAGTGTCGCAGAGGAAAAATAGTGAAAGGGCTCACTCGGAGACTTATCGGCAGGAGTGATCCGAAGAACAGTTTTACGATGTAATTTAAATAGGTAATTACGAGAGTGTTATGAGATTTTAAAACACACTTTAATGGCTTCGATATACTGATTTCCGTTTGGTAACTACTTTGGACTCTACGTTGGACCCTTACGTACATGTTCAATTCTTTAATTTGGATTCTTTCAAACTACCACACTATATTTCTTGCTCAGTATATCCATAATTTCTTAGTTTCTAATTTTAAAAACTAGTTTTAAATAACTTACTAAATCGAGTTAAGTGTTAGTTTCTGTCTGATACTGAGATAGATATTTCTTCAGGGGTTATAGCGTACAGGAAACTTGTTGTAGTTTTAAACAATTAAAGACAACATTTTAGAGTTATAAGCTAAAATTGTAACAGACTAGCTAAAACAGTTATAAAAGATGGGAGAATGTTCTCGGGGAGCTGACACGAATAGTCAGGAACGTTCTTGATAATCCCCAAATATAAAAATAATTAATTCTTGATATATCAAACTGCCGACGACGTTTCGTTCATTATTATGAACATAATCATGGCTCTAAAACTATAAACATGTTAAGTATCTAAAAAGTATTACTTACATGTCATCAAGATAAAAAATTTGACATGTTTGACATTTGATAACTGTATATCAATTGTTTAAAAATTTTTATTAGGCCATTATAAATAATAGAAACCTTCAAAATTGTGAGTGCTAAACTAGTGTCAAAAAATGTCAAAAAATGAAAAGATGAAGGATAAAATCTGTAATATTTGTTTTGAAATGTGATAGTTATATGTTCAATTAATTGAACGTTCTTGATAATCCCCAAATATAAAAATACCTAACTATTTCTTGATATATCAATTTTTCAATTATTCATTACATTCTTTCATAAAATATATCAATTATTCAATCGGCAGTTTGATATATCAAGAATTAGTCATTTTTATATTTGGGGATTATCAAGAACGTTCCTGACTAGTTATAAAAGATGTTCTAAACTCAGTTTAGTGCCTCACGGCGTTCACGATGTGATTCTAAGTTCTATTTTCGAAATATCAATCGCAAGCTAACGTGTGATAACAGTAAGGGAATTTTACGAAAAAGACATTACTGTCCGATATATAAACTACCAAATTTTGGTTTTCACTATTTTCCAAAAATCGACATAATTCGGAAAGTGTTGAAGTTAGCAACAAAGTTAGTCGGCGGCAAAATTGATGCCGTTTGATCCACACTGTGAATTTGTGATGACATTCAAAAACTGAATTTTTGAATTCAACCAATTGCGATTTTTTCAAAAAATGGCGCGTAATTCGGTTTTCCAAATATTAACTGCAAACTGAAGGAGTAGTAATGTCCTAGTGCCAACAGTACAAAAGAAAAACGAAAACAACGTGCATTTTCAAAATTTAATCTCTTGAAAATTTGAGTAGTATCACTATTTTTTTTCTTCAAAAAATCGCTATAATTCGAAAATCATTCAAATGAGCCAATTCAAACTTCTTCACAATCCAAAATTAGTCCTCTTGCGAAGTTCGTGACAAAATTGGTAAAGTTCATTTTTGACATCTAAAAAGGGAAGGTTGCAATTTTTTCAAAAATTTTTCAAAATCAAATTTTCAAAGTAATGTAAGCAAACGAAATTCTTGATATATCAATTTTTCAATTATCCATTACAATCTTTCATAAAATATATCAATTATTCAATCGGCAGTTTGATATATCAAGAATTAGTTATTTTTATATTTGGGGATTATCAAGAACGTTCCTGACAAGTTATAAAAGAAGTTCTAAACTCAGTTTAGTGCCTCACGGCGTTCACGATGTGATTCTAAGTTCTATTTTCGAAATATCAATCGCAAGCTAACGTGTGATAACAGTAAGGGAATTTTACAAAAAACACATTATTCTCCGATATATAAACTACCAAATTTTGGTTTTCACTATTTTCCAAAAATCTACATAATTCGGAAGGTGTTGAAGTTAGCAACAAAGTTAGTCGGCGGCAAAATTGGTGCCCTTTGATCTACCCTGTGAATTTGTGATGACATTCAAAAACTTAATTTTTGAATTCAACCAACTGCGATTTTTTTCAAAAAATGGCGCGTATTTCGGTTTTCCAAATATTAATTGCAAACTGAAGGAGTAGTAATGTCCTAGTGCCAACAGTACAAAAAAAAAACGAAAACAACGTGTATTTTCAAAATTTAATCTCTTGAAAATTTAAGTACTTAGTATCACTATTTTTTTTTCAAAAAATCGCTATAATTCGAAAATCATTCAAATTAGCCAATTCAAACTCCTTCACAATCCAAAATGAGTCCTCTTGCGAAGTTCGTGACAAAATTGGAAAAGTTAATTTTTGACATCTTAAAAGGGAAGGTTGAAATTTTTTCAAAAATTTTCCAAAATCTAATTTTCAAAGTAATGTAAGCAAACGAAAGAAGTCATTTCCCTTGTGCCACCAGTACAACATAAAAATAAGAAGAAAAGGTCGATCACTTTTGAAGACATCAATTTTTGAAGTTTCACTTATTTTCAAAAAACGTTTTCCAAAAGCGCTCAAAAAGTAAAATTTCAAAATAGCGCATGTAAACAAAAGGAATGTTTTCCTGATGCCAACAGTAAGAGAAATAAACAAAAAGGTCGATTGCAAATTTCGTGCTGAAATTTGAAAATTTAATGTTTGATCCTCAAAAAAGGAAGGTTGCAAGTTTTCCAAAAAATGCTCCAACATCATATTTTTAAAACGGTTATTAAAGGAAATAAAATGCTACCATAATGCCATTAATACAAAAAATCTGCACTATCAAAGATATAAATTTTTGAATTTTACGTTCTCACTTTTTTCAAAAAAAATACAAAATTTCGAAAATTATTGAAATTTGACCATGACACTAAATACGATTCCCTTAACAGAAGTCGAGAGTTTTGTAACGAATTTCAAAAATTCAATTTAAGGTCCTTAAGGAGGGAAGGTTACACTAGAGATTTGTACCAAAAATACACCAAAATAAAATTTTCAAAATAGTGCACGCAATGCTTTTCTCGGAACACCAGTAAAAGAAATATACGAAAACACCGATTACTTTCAGGGATATGAATTTTTGAAATTTAGGTCATACCTTTTTTCCAAAAATGTTGCAATATTTTTCAAACTACTATTGATGTTAAAGTGCCCTTCAAACAAGATGTAGCCAAAAATTATATTCAATTTAAACGTACACATTTGAGAGTTCAATAAATATGTAAAGTTTTGAAAAAATTGTGAGAGCAGATTTCAAAAAATTTCCAAAAAATCCAAACCGACAAATAAAGTGCCTTTCCAAGAAGATGTAGCGAAAAATTGTATTAACTTTATTATACATATTTGAAAGTTCAATATGTATCCAAAGTTTTGGAAAAATTGTAAAATCGGATTTCGAAAAAATTTCAAAAAACCGAAAAACGACAAGAGTGAAGTGATCTTCATATAAGATACAGCCACAAATTATATTTAACTTTGTTGTACATATCTTACAGTACAACAAATATCCAAAACGTGAAAACGATTATAGAAGCTAATTTTAAAAAACTTTCAAAAAAATCGAAAAATGACAAGACTAAATTGATTTTTAAACAAGATACAACCAGAAATTGTTTTTAACTTTGTTGTTCATATTGTATAGTACAATAAATACCAATAGATTAACAACAATTATTAGAGCGAATTTAGAAAAAATTTCAAAAAACTGAAAACGACTAGTAAAGTGGATATAGCGAAAAATTAAATTCCATTATATTTTATATATTTAAAACAATAAATACCCGAAGTTTCAAAAAATTATTATACGGAATTTTGAACAAAAAAATTAAAAAACGAAAAAGGACAAGAGTAAAGTGCCCCTCGGGGAAGATTTGGCCGAACTTGTTATTAAACTTTATTAAGTATATTAGATAGTAAAATGAAGATAAAGCTTAAAAACAAAATTCATGGAGCCAATTTCGAGAAAATTTCTAAAAACCGAGAAATGGCAAAAGTGGCCTTCAGAGAAGATTTAGCGATTACTAAATTTATTCTGTATTTGGTTTTTAATGCTGATTGGTACTACAACACATATTCAAATTTTAAAAAACCCCGTTGGCATATTTTCAGAAAACTTCAAAATAGTAAACTACAAATTTTAATAAAGATTTTACTGGGCGGTTCTGAAAGGAAGCAAAGTCAACATACAGAGTTTTACACTTATTTTCAAACTTTAAAAACTTCTTTTTTAAATTCAAGGAACCTTAAGGGTGGGTCCGCCTTCGTAACAACCTTACTTACGCCATCTTGAAATCGCCCCTACTTCTTAAACGCCATTTTGTATTTTCCCCCTTACCATCTTCGTATACGATATCAAAATAATATCTCGGCTTCTTTTCTCAGATCATTCGTCGGTCCGGAACATTTGGCGAAAGCAAAAAATGCCACGGTAAGGTTAATGAAATTATTTTTGGGCAATTTAAATTTATATAAAACATCTGGAGCGTCTACAGAAAAAGCGTTTGTGTGTTTCATAAATTAAGACGAAAATATACACATAAGCGATGGTTAAGTCCGAATCACGATAATATTTTGTCTGGGCACCTACATACGAATTCTATAAGAGTGTTTAAAAATTAGTAAAAAGAGACTTATGGACGTCCTTGTGGCGAATTTGATTTTGTAAACTTGTCAGTGAGGGACAGCCGGTTTGTTGCTATAAGTACTGGGAGTGTGCGCAGAAACATTTTGCGCATACTTCTGCGCAAATCAAATTACAATTTGGTAGTGGGATTTAGTGCTTTATAACTTCTTTTGAGGTTATGGCCTTTGTATCTCTCCAAACAAAAGGCGTACCACAGTCCAACTAAGTTTTGAACAAATATTTTGTTGGCACATGCGCATTAAGAGATCCACTACTAAAACAGAATAATAAGATTTATTAATCAAAACGAATGACCACGTTACGTATTTGCTATTTCATTGATACCGACGTTATTGTTATCATTATGTAGTATGTACGCATAGAGTGAAATATTATGTTTATTTATCAATAAAAGCAAGACCATACAACCAACGTACGTAGTAAACTAGTAAAACGAAAAGTGTCACATTTTATTTATAAACTCTCCGCCTCTATACATTACGCAATGTACGTTGAAATCGAGATAAAAGGTTCAGAGGTTAGTTTTATGAATGAATGAAGATACAAATGTGATTTATTATTATTATCATCTTGAAATAGTAAAATGTGGTCGTTTAAAATAATCCTGAGGAGGGTTTTTATCGTGAATATTTATTATTGGGCGGTGTTTAGGAAATGTTTCTCGTTGCGCAAGAAACAGGAAGCTACGTAGGAAACTTTATTGCTTGAACTATCCTTGGACGTTCCTTAACTTACATAGGAAGAATTTTTAGTTAGAAAAAAATTTATACGAACAGTACATTCAGTCTAAAATTGTATGTATACAGCGGAATATGTCATAGTTTTCGCAATATGGAAACATGTGTGTCATAATGACAGTTACGTCCTTTACATCCATTTTCGTTTCATTTTTAGACAGTATTGATGTTAGGTATTTTAAGATAAAGTGACGCACTTTTTCAAAAATTTTCAGTACATACTAATATTGCCTATAGGGACATTGTTACAATTTCTTATGATTATCTTACTATTGGCATCAGAGAATCATCCCAATCGTTTGCAAGCAATATTTTGAGTATAATTCTGGAGAATTTTTGGGGAAAACCTCAAGGGGTAAAATGTTTTTTTTTTGGAGTGGGGGTCAAAATTTAAACTATAAATTTTTGTCACGAACCTAAGAGATGCTTTTTAGTATTGTGCGCGAATTTCGGTTCGAGAAACATCAATAGTTTCCAAAGTATCTCAATTTTGTGAAAACCATGAAAACCGAAATTTCAAAAAATTTATGTATGTGAAGGTAATCGGTGTTTTCGTATATTTATGTTAGTGTTGGTATCAAAAAAGTATTCTATTTTCGTTAATTGCATCTCTATATATATAAAAATGGATTGCTGTTCGTTTGTCTAGCTTGAACTCGAGAACGGCTGGACGGATTTTGCTAATTTTGATCTTGAAATATTTGTGGAAGTTCAGGGAAGGTTTTTCGGTGAGAAACATAAATAATAAGTAAGGGAAATACTGAAAAAGGTACGTTTTGTAATTTGACATTTATAATCAAACAAATGAAAGTATAGTGTCAGTTGGTTGTCAAATAAATAAATGTCAAGACGATTATTACAATCTATCATCAGTTTGTCAGTGCGCGAGAACTTTATTGATTTTAAAATGCCAAGGAGAAGATGGACTTAGGTCGTCGAAGTCAATCAAATGTGCAACGAGACGAGCTCTCACGTCCAAATCGCACTGACGACTCACGACCGGTGAGAGACAGATAACATTCGTATTGGTATGACAGTATTACGTTCAACAGTAAATAATGGAATCGAACGAGTTCGGGCACATTTTACACAACAGCATTTAGATCGACAGGGCACCGAGTCTGCAAAGTCTACACGACGCCAACACAAAAGCGGAAAGTCAAGAAACCAAGAAGAGTCCTGAGTAAGTCAAAGCAACTTCACCAGGACACCAAGTCTACAAATCCTACAAATTTGAAACGACGGACATATCCAGTCACTGCAGCCGAGGGAAAAGCCGCTAGTGATTACAACTCCAAAACTTCAAGAACTTCGACGCCAACACAACGGCGGGAAGTCAAGAAGACAAGCAAAGTCCTGAGTAAGTCACAACCACATTTTCCAGAGAATTAAGTTAAAAAATTCACAATTTCAACTACGACAAGATATAACAAGCAGATGAGTTGATTCAAGAACAAGAGAAAATAGCCCAAGAAATCATATAACTACAAAATAATTGCAAGAAAAACGGAAGTGCAAGAAAAACCAAGGAATACTTACAAAAAAGGATTGATCACCTAGAAGCACTATGGGGGAAAGCCCAAGAGAACAACGAGGCGTTCCATGAACTTGGGTTTGACGATCAGCACAATTATATAAGATCACACTATTTCAAAAGGAGCGAGGAAAACTACAAGACAATTCGACTGTACCTGACGTCAAACGAATAAATCACCCAAGAAACAAGTCTATGAGGTACAAATACAAGACCCAAAACTGGAAGTGAAGAAACCCGAACAACAGACCGAACAGAATTACCGACGAATCGAACTAAAGGTAAAAATAACAAACAAACAAAAAACTACTTAGACAAGCTGAAAAAGACATGGCAGAATCAACACCAAGATGGTCATGCACGTACTACGAGCAACAAATGCCCAAAACATGGAGCGCACTTCAAGACACAATGAAATAGAGCGATTCCGCAGACGCAGTGTTCCTGTAAACTTGGAACGAGTAGCATTCCACTACGACCCGGAAATAGATTATTGTGTCGAAGAATCCGTAACGATTGAAGAAATGACAATCGTTTGTCAATATTGTAAAGCGTTAAAATGCAGCGGTGAAGCTACTGGATTATGTTGTGCTGGTGGTAAAGTAAAATTGCCGTAATTGTTCCCACCACCAGATCTATTACCTTCTTTAGTTTCTGGGGTGGGAAATGACTAAATATTTCTTGGCCAACATCCAAACATATAATAATTGCTTTTAAATGACGTCGTTTGGTACAACGCATATTGTACAGGAAAATTTCATACCTAATTTCAAGGTAGTTTTTCATAAATTGTTTATTAAAAATTTAAAAAGATAATATACAATTGCTAATACAAGGACAGTGTGCGGAATAAACTTGGAGTTTCCCGGTTTCGCGAATGGACAATTATACGTCGCGTGTTCGCGAGTCGTAAAACCATCATCTTTATAAATTTACGCACCGCAAAAAAAGACGGAAATTATAGTAGATCAGAAAGCCTTAAATTGATTATGTGTATAACTGTGTTGCATTTAATTTAATGTAGATAAAAAGTTTGTATTGTTTTGACATTATTTTTAAAAAATATATGTAGAAGATAGGAATTTCACCGGGTCATCTATAATTTTTATTTATCTTTTTTCTTTAAACTTTACGTGGCATTGCGACGCATGCCGGGTACGGCTTGTTATTTTATAAATAGGATTTTGCAGCGTTTTTGGAAAATGTCGCAAGAGAATAACCTTTCTTTCTTCAAGGGCCACAAATTAAATTCTTTGAATTGTGTGAATTTAGTCACAAATTTCTCACAGTGAGGTAAGAAGATGCTTTTTAGCCCAATTTCAGTTTGCTAATTTCAATAGTTTATAAAATATCGTCATTTTGAAAACAAATTACAGCCTAAATTTCAAAAATTCTTGTCTGAAAATAATCTGTTTTTTTCGTGTATTTCTTAAGTGTTAGCATCAGAAAAGCATTCTTTTCTTTTGTGTGTTATTTTGAAATTTTGATTTTTAAGCATTTTTGAAAGTCGCAAGAGTTCTGAGTCACGAATTAAACCAACAAATTTCGACAAAAAAGGTGTAGGGTAGGTCAAGGTGATGCCTTTTAGTACTGTTTAGTAGGCCAAGTTTCGGTTCTCATTTAGACAAGTAAACTATCAAATAACACACTAGTGTGTTATAATTATAATCCATAACTCACTAGTGAGCTATGGATTATAAGTCACGTTCATATTTAAAGTATTTATATTTAAAGGTTGCCCGTGGCAACCAAACAAACAACCTACTTTAACCAAATGTAAAATGTCACTGTCAAGTCATTCATTACGATCTCATAAAAACGATTTCTTCCACTTGTTGGATAAAACATTGTATGCCAGTCGCGTGTTATGTTTCCTAAGTCACTTGAGAATTTATACCACTCGGCCTGACGGCCTCGCGGTATAAATCTTCTCGCGTGAGTTATTTTCAACATAACACACTAGTACCATAAATAACTATTATTATCAAACTTTAAATATTAAGTAAACTATTAAATTTATTTAATAAAGTGTAGGTAGAAGTCTTAAAGTCGCACCTATCCAAAGTGCCTATAGTAAAGTTTAAAAACAGCTTTAGTTAAATCTTTTCTGAGAGGCACTTTACTCTAGTCGTTTCTTCTTTTTTTTTTTAAATCTCGAAATTCTCTCTTATAACTGTTTTTAAAGTTTGGATATTTATCGTACTGTTAAATATGTACCATAAAGTGTAATACAATGTTTGGCAAAATACTCTTTGAAGGACACTTTACTCGTCGTCTTTATGTAAATTGTGCATCGACCACTAAAAACCCTCACGACTCACTCAAATTTTATCAAAATACGTACACTTCTCCGTTACTTAAAACGATCCTCACATTTTACAAAAATCGTCGAGTTAAACGTTATGGTTTGCAGGAAACGTGTTCTACACGTTAAAATACGACACCGTTCGTTATAACAGATAAATTGCAAAAGTCGTGGGAGTGAGAAACTCTCGAGAGGTATTAAATTCTTTAACAGAAAGTTTATGTTCCTTGATATATGCGGTATATGTGAATTGATCGATAGCACGATACCTATCGAATGTAACGGAAATTCGAAAAGCGTCGACGTCTATTGAACAAGAATAGTTCGGTAATTCAAAATCGAATCGTAATGTTCTTGAAATCGATCGTTAAAAAGTTTATTAGGTACCCAGGCAGTCGAGGCTGCTCTTCACACTCAAAGATCCTTACTAAAATCTTTTCTTGTGATCTCAAGGGATTTCCAAATAAATCTATTTCAAAAGTGTCAACTTTCGTTACGCTCAACACATGTTAGGGACCTTTCGGTAGATAAAATGCCAGGATTTGTTTTTACAAGAGAAGTGCCGTCTCAATTTATGTACCCGAACACAATGGGACGGTGTCCAGTTTCAATTAAGTTTCCAGATGTCTTCGTTTGGGCCGTTTCCATCCATCAATCGAATTGTTAAAGAAACGAACTTCGTTTGTTATCGATGCCGATACGGTAAATCGATAAGTCTCGAGTAACCCTTTGAAGTCTCCTTTTAGGAACCTTCGAGAATGTTAATTTCTACTTTTGCGGACGAGACGCACGCCAAAATAAACAAATCGAGATTTTCGCACGTTTCCCATGTTTTCTTTGCAATTTTTCATTTCCGTCACTCGTGCCATTTCGTCATTTCTAATTTCGAATTTTCGTCTACGTCGCACTTTGGAAACTTCGCTAAGTGTAGCCTTTTAATAACTTTCTGTTATCAGGCCAGATAGTATATTTATAGCACATATAATTATTATTAAGCAATTAAAACAATATTATGTATAAACAATGCTAAATAGGTTTCTGACGACCACCATTTTTCAGAGAGACGTACTTAATATAGACAGTTACAACCCTCAAATATCAAATTTGAAGATGGAAGGTTAAGTTGCTAAAAGAAGTTAACACAGTTACAATAATTGTCATCAATCAACGTTGCATTAGTTGGTTAGAAAAAGATCTTAGCTTAAATCGTAAGGATCATCTAATAGTCGTTTAATATTAAGTTACCTTAATTAACCCATTGAGTTTAGTTAATAGTTATTTTAGTGTGAACAAGTGACAGTTTGACCAGTTATAATTCTCTGTTACAGCAAGGTTAGCTTAAATGGTATTTAAGCTAAGTTCCCAGTATGTAAAGTTCCAATTCAGCACCACTTTCAGTACTTTTTCTAATAGTTAGATAACCTTGAATTAACTATCCCGAAAAGTTCACGTGGTTTGCGCAAGAAATGAATACTTTGGTTAATTTTCAGAAACTCATACTTTAACTCAGCAACTCATTCATGAATTAAGCTGTTGAAGAAAATTCGGCAGTTTTCGAGAAGTTTAATTGTCTAATGAACTCTAGTTAATTTTCAAAAAATTCCGCTTTTTTCAACTTTTGGATGAATTTTTTTTTGGCACAAAATTCGGAAAATTTGCCAAAAATGTGTTGGAAGTTTTGTCGATTAGCCAGAATTCTTATTCTAAATTCTAATAACTCGTTAAAAAATTCACATAAATTTCGTCCTATTAACTAATCTTCCAGACAATTTTCCAGGAACGTTGTAACCAACTTGCTCCATGTATCTGGAATTTCCACCAATTGCTGTACATTTTCCAAGTCAGATGAAATGTAATGAATTATTCATAAATACTCACGTGGGTTTTGTGTGAGAAACTAATATTTTAGTTAATTTCCAGACACCTAGATTTTGACTAATGAACTGATCCAGGTATTAGAATTTTCCATGCAATTTTCCAATCCATGGAATTGGAAAGGAAATTTAGTGGTTTTCGAAAAAGTGTGATGAATTCTTAGTCAATTCTTACGAAATGCATTAAAGTTTACCTAAAAAATTGGATCCAGGAAATTCTGCAAATTTTCCAAATAATTCATGGAAGTTTTGTCGATTATCCAGAATTCCGCGGATTCTAAATTGGGATAATTTGTTTCAGAAAGTCACCTGACTTTTAAATTAACATGAAATTCAGAGAAGTTTCCACAATTTCCTATGAAGTTTGTCGATTACTGGGTGTTCCATTTAAGTTTTTACCAAAAATATAGATTTAAACTAAGTAACTGATCCAGGAATTTAAATTTCAAAGGAGATTTAGTAGTTTTCGAAAAAGTATGACGAAAGTATGACTTTGAGACCTACTTCAGAAGTATTCTCGATTCTAGTTTTCAGAAACATGGATTTCAACTGAGCAACTTATTCAGAAACTCAGTTTTTAAAGAAAATTCCGTCGATTTCGAAAAGCCTAATAAACTCTATTTAATTTTTAGGAAATTCAACTTTTTCAATTTTTAATAGACAAATCTTTCTTTTGGCCCAAAATTCAGAAAATTTGCCAAAACTGTTTTGGAAGTTTTGTCTGTTATCCAGAATTCTGATTCTAAATTCTAATAACTTGTTCAGAATTTCACATAAATTTCGTCCTAATAACTAATTTTCCAGGCAACATTCCAGGAACGTTTTAACCAAGTATATATAACTTTGAATTTCCACCAATTGCTGTACATTTTCCAAGTCAGTTGAAATGTAATGAATTATCCATAAATATTTATGTGGGTTTTGTGTGAGAAACTAATATTTTAATTACGTTCCAGAAACCTAGATTTTAACTAAGTAACTGATCCAGGAATTGAAATTTCAAAGAAAATTTAGTGGTTTTCGAAAAAGTGTGACGAATTCTAGTCAATTCTTAAGAAATCCATTCGTTTACCTCAAAAATTTGATCCAGGAAATTCTGCAAATTTTCCAAAAAATTCATTGAAATTTTGTCGATTATCCAGAATTCTGATTCTAAATTGTGATAACTCGTTCAGAAAGTCACCTGACTTCAGACAAGTTTCCAAAATTTCTGATGAAGTTTGTTGTTTATTATTGAGTGTTCCATTTAAGTTTTTACCAAAAATGTGATTGAGACCAAATTCAGAAGTATTCTAGATTCTAGTTTTCAGAACCTTGGATTTCAACTGAGCAACTCATTCAGAAATTAAGTTTTTAAAGAAAGTTCCGTAGTTTTTGAAATGCTTAATGAACTCTAGTTAATTTTTAGGAAATTTTTTCAATTCTTGATGGACAAATCTTTCTTTTGGTCCAAAATTCAAAAAAATTGCCAAAAAAGTTATGGGAGTTTTGTCGGTTATCCAGAATTTTGACTCTAAATTCTAATAACTCGTTCAGAAATTCACATAAATTTCGCCTTATTAACTAATCTTCCAGAAAATTTTCCAGAAACGTTTTAACCAAGCACTTGTTCCATATGGAATTTCCACCAATTGCTCTACATTTTCCAAGTCAGATGAAATGTAATGAATTATTCATAAATACTCACGTGGGTTTTGTGTGAGAAACTAATATTTTAGGTAATTTCCAGACACCTAGATTTTGACTAATGAACTGATCCAGGTATTAGAATTTTCCATGCAATTTTCCAATCCATGGAATTGGAAAGGAAATTTAGTGGTTTTCGAAAAAGTGTGATGAATTCTTAGTCAATTCTTACGAAATGCATTAAAGTTTACCTAAAAAATTTGATCCAGGAAATTCTGCAAATTTTCCAAATAATTCATGGAAGTTTTGTCGATTATCCAGAATTCCGCGGATTCTAAATTGGGATAATTCGTTTCAGAAAGTCACCTGACGTTTAAATTAACATGAAATTCAGAGAAGTTTCCACAATTTCCTATGAAGTTTGTCGATTACTGGGTGTTCCATTTAAGTTTTTACCAAAAATATAGATTTAAACTAAGTAACTGATCCAGGAATTTAAATTTCAAAGGAGATTTAGTAGTTTTCGAAAAAGTATGACGAAAGTATGACTTTGAGACCTACTTCAGAAGTATTCTCGATTCTAGTTTTCAGAAACATGGATTTCAACTGAGCAACTTATTCAGAAACTCAGTTTTTAAAGAAAATTCCGTCGATTTCGAAAAGCCTAATAAACTCTATTTAATTTTTAGGAAATTCAACTTTTTCAATTTTTAATAGACAAATCTTTCTTTTGGCCCAAAATTCAGAAAATTTGCCAAAACTGTTTTGGAAGTTTTGTCTGTTATCCAGAATTCTGATTCTAAATTCTAATAACTTGTTCAGAATTTCACATAAATTTCGTCCTAATAACTAATTTTCCAGGCAACATTCCAGGAACGTTTTAACCAAGTATATATAACTTTGAATTTCCACCAATTGCTGTACATTTTCCAAGTCAGTTGAAATGTAATGAATTATCCATAAATATTTATGTGGGTTTTGTGTGAGAAACTAATATTTTAATTACGTTCCAGAAACCTAGATTTTAACTAAGTAACTGATCCAGGAATTGAAATTTCAAAGAAAATTTAGTGGTTTTCGAAAAAGTGTGACGAATTCTAGTCAATTCTTAAGAAATCCATTCGTTTACCTCAAAAATTTGATCCAGGAAATTCTGCAAATTTTCCAAAAAATTCATTGAAATTTTGTCGATTATCCAGAATTCTGATTCTAAATTGTGATAACTCGTTCAGAAAGTCACCTGACTTCAGACAAGTTTCCAAAATTTCTGATGAAGTTTGTTGTTTATTATTGAGTGTTCCATTTAAGTTTTTACCAAAAATGTGATTGAGACCAAATTCAGAAGTATTCTAGATTCTAGTTTTCAGAACCTTGGATTTCAACTGAGCAACTCATTCAGAAATTAAGTTTTTAAAGAAAGTTCCGTAGTTTTTGAAATGCTTAATGAACTCTAGTTAATTTTTAGGAAATTTTTTCAATTCTTGATGGACAAATCTTTCTTTTGGTCCAAAATTCAAAAAAATTGCCAAAAAAGTTATGGGAGTTTTGTCGGTTATCCAGAATTTTGACTCTAAATTCTAATAACTCGTTCAGAAATTCACATAAATTTCGCCTTATTAACTAATCTTCCAGAAAATTTTCCAGAAACGTTTTAACCAAGCACTTGTTCCATATGGAATTTCCACCAATTGCTCTACATTTTCCAAGTCAGATGAAATGTAATGAATTATTCATAAATACTCACGTGGGTTTTGTGTGAGAAACTAATATTTTAGGTAATTTCCAGACACCTAGATTTTGACTAATGAACTGATCCAGGTATTAGAATTTTCCATGCAATTTTCCAATCCATGGAATTGGAAAGGAAATTTAGTGGTTTTCGAAAAAGTGTGATGAATTCTTAGTCAATTCTTACGAAATGCATTAAAGTTTACCTAAAAAATTTGATCCAGGAAATTCTGCAAATTTTCCAAATAATTCATGGAAGTTTTGTCGATTATCCAGAATTCCGCGGATTCTAAATTGGGATAATTCGTTTCAGAAAGTCACCTGACGTTTAAATTAACATGAAATTCAGAGAAGTTTCCACAATTTCCTATGAAGTTTGTCGATTACTGGGTGTTCCATTTAAGTTTTTACCAAAAATATAGATTTAAACTAAGTAACTGATCCAGGAATTTAAATTTCAAAGGAGATTTAGTAGTTTTCGAAAAAGTATGACGAAAGTATGACTTTGAGACCTACTTCAGAAGTATTCTCGATTCTAGTTTTCAGAAACATGGATTTCAACTGAGCAACTTATTCATAAACTCAGTTTTTAAAGAAAATTCCGTCGATTTCGAAAAGCCTAATAAACTCTATTTAATTTTTAGGAAATTCAACTTTATCAATTTTTAATAGACAAATCTTTCTTTTGGCCCAAAATTCAGAAAATTTGCCAAAAATGTTTTGGAAGTTTTGTCTATTATCCAGAATTCTGATTCTAAATTCTAATAACTTGTTCTGAAATTTACATAAATTTCGTCCTAATAACTAATTTTCCAGGCCACTTTCCAGGAACGTTTTAACCAAGTATATATAACTTTGAATTTCCACCAATTGCTGTACATTTTCCAAGTCAGTTGAAATGTAATGAATTATCCATAAATATTTATGTGGGTTTTGTGTGAGAAACTAATATTTTAATTACGTTCCAGAAACCTAGATTTTAACTAAGTAACTGATCCAGGAATTGAAATTTCAAAGAAAATTTAGTGGTTTTCGAAAAAGTGTGACGAATTCTAGTCAATTCTTAAGAAATCCATTCGTTTACCTCAAAAATTTGATCCAGGAAATTCTGCAAATTTTCCAAAAAATTCATTGAAATTTTGTCGATTATCCAGAATTCTGATTCTAAATTGTGATAACTCGTTCAGAAAGTCACCTGACTTCAGACAAGTTTCCAAAATTTCTGATGAAGTTTGTTGTTTATTATTGAGTGTTCCATTTAAGTTTTTACCAAAAATGTGATTGAGACCAAATTCAGAAGTATTCTAGATTCTAGTTTTCAGAACCTTGGATTTCAACTGAGCAACTCATTCAGAAATTAAGTTTTTAAAGAAAGTTCCGTAGTTTTTGAAATGCCTAATGAACTCTAGTTAATTTTTAGGAAATTTTTTCAATTCTTGATGGACAAATCTTTCTTTTGGTCCAAAATTCAAAAAAATTGCCAAAAAAGTTATGGGAGTTTTGTCGGTTATCCAGAATTTTGACTCTAAATTCTAATAACTCGTTCAGAAATTCACATAAATTTCGCCTTATTAACTAATCTTCCAGAAAATTTTCCAGAAACGTTTTAACCAAGCACTTGTTCCATATGGAATTTCCACCAATTGCTCTACATTTTCCAAGTCAGATGAAATGTAATGAATTATTCATAAATACTCACGTGGGTTTTGTGTGAGAAACTAATATTTTAGGTAATTTCCAGACACCTAGATTTTGACTAATGAACTGATCCAGGTATTAGAATTTTCCATGCAATTTTCCAATCCATGGAATTGGAAAGGAAATTTAGTGGTTTTCGAAAAAGTGTGATGAATTCTTAGTCAATTCTTACGAAATGCATTAAAGTTTACCTAAAAAATTTGATCCAGGAAATTCTGCAAATTTTCCAAATAATTCATGGAAGTTTTGTCGATTATCCAGAATTCCGCGGATTCTAAATTGGGATAATTCGTTTCAGAAAGTCACCTGACTTTTAAATTAACATGAAATTCAGAGAAGTTTCCACAATTTCCTATGAAGTTTGTCGATTACTGGGTGTTCCATTTAAGTTTTTACCAAAAATATAGATTTAAACTAAGTAACTGATCCAGGAATTTAAATTTCAAAGGAGATTTAGTAGTCTTCGAAAAAGTATGACGAATTCTAGTCAATTCTTCATTCAAGTTTACCTCAAAATTTGATCCAGAAAATTCTGCAAATTTTCCAAAGAAATCATTGAAGCTTTGTCGATTATCCGGAATTCGGATTCTAAATTGTGATAACTCGTTCAAAAAGTCACCTAACTCTTAAATTCACATAAAATTCAGAGAAGTTTCCAAAATTTCTGATGAAGTTTATTGATTATTGAGTGTTCCATTTAAATGTGTTTACCAAAAATGTGACTTAGAGATCTAGTTCAGAAGTATTCTAGATTCTAGTTTTCAGAAATTTATTAGGAAATTAAGTTTTTAACGAAAATTCAGTAGTTTTCGAAAAGTCTAATGAGCTTTAGTAAATTTTCAATAAATCCATTTAACTACTAATCAAACAATTAAATTAATAAATCGTTCTTTTCACCCAAAGTTCAGAAAATTTTCCAACAAAATTATTAAAGTTTTGTCGCATATCTTCTGATTCTAGATTGTAATAATTCGTTCAGAAATCACATTACTTTAGTTCTACTAACTAATTTTCCAGTCAATTTTCCAGATTTTCCTGCACTTGATCAATAAATCTGGAATTTACACCTATTCGAGTCTTTTTTAAAAACTGAGATGAAATTAGGTTAACAAAGATTAACTAAGAAAATTAAGCAACTGATCCAGGAATTTGGAATGGAAAGCGTTTCCTTCCATATGGAAATATAATAGAAATGGGAATAAAAATGAGTTTTGTACAATGCGAGCTAGAGAACTGTTCACAAATTGGATCCTTAATTTAATCATGTTAGTTGATTTGACGAACTCAATATTCAGTTGTTCGATTGAGGTAATTAGTTAAACGTAATTAAAATACATTCCAAACTGTTCAACTGCAAGAAAAATACTTTAATTTTAACCACATTTACCATCTAATAGACGTATAATATCAAGTTAATTAATTAAACTGTTTAAAGTTTAAGTTCAGTTAAGTTAAGTTACTGTTAAAGTAGCCATTTAAGTTAAGAACCAGTACCTTGGACTCCACAAATGAAGTTCTTCTACAATTTGAACGAAGGACTGTAGAACTTTAAAAAATTGGATCTATGAACGTAAGGTTACCTGATTTGATAAACGGAGAGTTTAGTTGTTAACTTGAAGTAGTACAGTTAAAATAATTTCTATCAAAATTGTTTAACTGCCAAAATAAGATCTTATCTTTAGTCAAGTGAAGCATTGAAATAATGACAGTTAAAATAAATTAGTCACTAAAGTTAAAGTAAATTCGATCAAAATTGATTAACTATCAAAAATGGTCTTACATTTTACCAAGTGGAGCATGAAAATGAAGTACTAACAAAAATTACCTCAAACTTAAAGAAACCATTAGGCTACACGACAAATTACCACATAACTCTTGCACAACTTACAGCACCCATTTACTATAACAATATTCCAGATGAAGCGTATGCGCAGAAAGCTTGCGCAGTTGCGCTGTTTCAATAACGTTTCCATTATGGTTAGCGCCTAATTAATAACTAAGACATTTTAACAATGCCGCTATGCACTTCATAGTCAAACTTTGTTGGTAAAAGTGTTTCCTTTGTATACCCAATAAATCCATTTGTTTCAAGTCCCATAACGTAACGAATGGTGAGTTATTGGACTATCGCCGTCTACTGTATTAAAAATAGTAGCGAGTGAGGGAAAGAGTGGAAGATAAACTGGCGTTTGCCAAGAATTTATCACCTTACTTAAATTTTATTATACCGACAGTCATTTAACGATATAACGTGCAATGGCCGTACAATTGCTCTCTTTGATGAGACGGAAAGTTTATTATATGTGGCAACACTTAACAATAAGTAGCATATAACGTTTACGTTAATATGCCGTGTACATACAATATGCTGATGTTATATTAAATAGTCTGCGGATTTATTCTGATTATGATTTCTGTCTTTATAAGCGGGCAATTATAATAAATTTTATGTCTATTTGTAGACTGTCGGTGGCGGTGGATAATTATAACTGGATCGTCCTAGTTGCTTATTTCGAGGTTCATATTGACGATTTCGGTTATAAATACAAACTGGTCACGGAACATTAAAAGTGATAGTCATTCGAATAATTTATTAAAAATATTTAAGAATTATTAGCTAATAACGGCGTGTTATAGATTTAAAAAACCTAGTACAATCTACTTAAAAGCTTATAGAAGGAACTTCAAATACATTAAAATTAGTAAAAAAATTAAATTAAAATAAATACAGATTTACAGACCACAACTAAAAATGGGTCAAACATTTTGTGTTTTGTGTTTTAAAGTTTCCATCTCTTTCTGAAATCGACGTAACTGTTTTGTATTAACTAACCTAACCTTCCAATACAGAAATGGAATTAATTATTCATAAGCATTCACGTGACTGATGCTCGAGAAGCTAACATTGTAGTTAATTTCCAAATGTTTAGAGTTGAGCCAAGCAACTGATCCAGGAATTTTTTTATTCTAAAATTGTATTCAAAATCCATGAATTTTGGACGGCTTTTAAAGGAAATTGAGCACTTTTGGACAAATTTGATGAACTGTAGTTAACTTTCACGAAATGCATTCAACTTCAGTTAAAAACTTGATCCATAAATGTGAATTTTGGTTCAAAATTCAGCAAATTTTCCCAAAAATTCCTACGAGGTCTTATCGATTATCCAGAAAACTTTGTGACTTTTCCATTCAAAATTTAGATGGATTGGAATTATTTACCCAAAAATTTTCACGTGACTTTTGCTTTTTCAGAGAATTTTTCAGGAAAACTGATTCAGGAATATATGATAAAATTCTATTCTATATCCAGAAATTCTTGTTGGCTTTTAAAGGAAATTCAATAGTTCTCGGAAAAATCTGATGAACTGTAGTTAATTTTCAAGATATCCATTCAACTTTCAATTAAAATCATGACCCGTAAATTTGTCATTTGTCTTCGAAATCCATTTAACTTTTTATTAAAAATGTGACTTTGGCGTTTACTTCAGATGTTTTCTACATTTTAGTCACTTTTTTTAAATTAACATAACTTTCATACTAGTTACTAACCTTCCTGTCATTTTTCAAAAACTGAAGATCCAACCATGCACTTCTCGTATCAATCTGTACTTGTCAATAAAATCATATGAAATTGAGTCAACTATCCAGAAAAATTCACGTGGTTTTTATTCAAGAAACCAATAATTCCATAATTTCAATTTCTAGAGAATTAGTTTTCAACTAAGTAACTTATCCAAAAATGAAGCATTTACGGGAATTCAGTAATTTTCGACTTTTCATACGAAGCCACTGTGTTTTGATCCAAAATTCAGCAAAATTTTCCAAAAAATCTGCTGAACTCTTGTCGATTATTCAGATATAAATTCAATTTAACCAAATACAACTTTTGTGACTAATTTAATAGCTTTCCAGATGTTAGACACTCTTCCGGAAATGCATATAACGTTCTGCCTATTAACTAACCTTCTCGTCATTTATTCAGGAACTGAAGTTTGAAACGAGACTTGTTCCATAAATCTGGAGTTTATTGCAATTTCAGTAATTTTACCAAAAGCAGATGAAATAGAAGTCATCATCCAATTACAAGCTCTATCCAGGAATTCAGGCTTTAAAGGAAATTCAGCAGTTTTGTAAAAAGTATGATGAGCTCTGTACAATTTCCTAGAAATCCATCCAGCTCTCAATAAAAAATCTGACTTATAAATTAGACATATGATATAAATCCAGTCCATTTTTCACAAATTGAAAGAAAATTATAGTAGATTAACCAGAAATAAAATTAGGTTAAAATTAAAATGTGATGGTTAAAAGTGAAATTAGCGACTTGGAAATCCTGAAAAATTTAAGGAAAATTGGTGTTACACGAAAAATATTTCTATTACAAAAACTAAAATGAAATACGAAAAACGAAGCTCTCCACCGTTTTCCACGGGTTTTGATTGGTCAATCACGATTTTTGATGTATCTACACCAATAACCACTTGTAGATATTCAAACAGTTACATGTTTTTAACGAATAACGTTCTAAAATTCTGATTTATACCTGCTAATTACTTATTTGAAGTATTTCTAATTTCCATTTTCAACAACGATTCATAAAACAAAAACTTGAGTAATTTTGAAAAATATGTGCATAGATACGCACATCCCATCTAACTGTTTGGTCCCGCAGTTCTAACAATATTAATCGGGAAGTGCCATTAGCAATGATTTCCAAGGATGTGAAAAGCTCTTAATACATTTCTGTACTTAATTCCATTATCGGTTACGTCCCTCTTTATCTCTTTCTTTCTAATTAAGTACCAGATAAATCTGTCATTGCCAGCGTAATTACCATAAATCAATATGCGAATGTGTAATTATTACAGATACAACTTGCATTACATATTACGTACATTATGTAATGTGTAATTGTGGTGTAATTTAAGATCGTTCGTTTGTGATGCAATTCAATGATTCATTCCGATCCAAGCGTAAACTGTAGAAAAGTCGGAAATATTTAGTAACAAAAGCAAGGTGTCAGTTAAGTTAAATTTACTGAAATTCGATGGATTTTTCAGGAGTCGTATTGCTTTTGGTGCTTGGATGTGAATGCTTTCTTCTGTGTATCTTCCCGCTTGAAGTGTTCGTTTCTTCTCAATTTCGGTTCTCCGTTTGCCTTTTTTTATCCAACAGATTAAGCGTAAAATGTGGAAAAGTCCGTTCCGTATTCAGCACCAAAAACAAGTTGCGAATTTGCTTTAATTAAAGTTACTGAAACTCGACAGATTTGTCAGGAATCATGTCCCTTTTGGTGCTCGGGTTTTGCTCCAAATGATACAGAAGTTCGGTAAAAATGCTTTCTTCTTCTGTAGATTAAATTGTAAATTCTGTAATTCTGTAGATTCTGTAAATTCGGTAGATTAAGCGTGAGATGTAGAAAAGTGAGTTCCGTATTTAGAAAAAAAAATAAAAATTTGGAAGTTGAAGTAATTTAAAGGGAAATTTATTGAAATTCGACCACTTTTTCAGGAATCGTATCTTTTGAGGTGCTGGAATGTTGCTCTAAGTTATACAGGAGTTCAGTAAAACTGCTTTCTTCTTTGTATTTTCCTCTTTAAAGTTCTGAAGTTCTGGTTTCTTCACAATTCCGATTCTCTCTTCTTCGCCTTTTCCATTCCAATATATCAAGCGTAAAATGTGGAAAATGACATTTCGTATTTATTAACCAAATCATTTGTGAATGTTAAAACGTGGTTGTGAAGTTTACTGAAATTCGGCGAATTTTTCAGGAATCGTATCTCTTTAGGTACTGGAATGTTGCTCAAAGTCATACAGGAGTTCAGTAAAAGTGCTTAATCCTGTGTCTTCCCTTTAAAGTTCTGAAGAAAGGGTTTCTTTACAATTCCGATTCTCTCTTCTTCGCCCTTTTCCATTCCAATATATCAAGCGTAAAATGTGGAAAAGGCCATTCCGTATTTATTAACCAAATCATTGGTGAATGTTAAAACGTGGTTGTGAAGTTTACTGAAATTCGGCGAATTTTTCAGGAATCGTATTCTCTTTAGGTACTGAAACGTTGCTTCAAGCAGTTCGATAAAAGTGTTTTCTTCATTGTATCTTCCTCTTTAAAGATCTGAAGTTCTAGTTTCCTTACAATTCCGATTGTCTCTTCTTCAACTTATTCCATTTCAACAGATTCAGCGTAAAATGTGGAAAAGGCCATTCCGTGTTTATTAACCAAAACATTTTGAATGTGAAGTTTACTGAAATTCGACGAATTTTTCAGGAATCGTATCTCTTTAGGAACTGAAACGTTGCTTCAAGTCATACAGCAGTTCGATAAAAGTGCTTTCTTCATTGTATCTTCCTCTTTAAAGATCTGAAGTTCTAGTTTCCTCACAATTCCTATTCTCTCTTCTTCAACTATTCCATTTCAACAGATTCAGCGCAAAATGTGGAAAAGGCCATTCCGTTTTTATTAACAAAAACATTTGTGAATGTTGAAATGCGAATGTGAAATTTACTGAATTTCGACGAATTTTTCAGGAATCGTATTCTCTTTAGGTACTGAAACGTTGCTTCAAGTCATACAGCAGTTCGATAAAAGTGCTTTCTTCATTGTATCTTTCTCTTTTAAGATCTGAAGTTCTAGTTTCCTCACAATTCCGATTCTTTCTTTTTCAACTTATTCCATTTCAACAGATTCAGCGTAAAATGTGAAAAAGACCATTCCGTATTTATTAACCAAAACATTTTGAATGTGAAGTTTACTGAAATTCGACGAATTTTTCAGGAATCGTATCTCTTTAGGTACTGAAACGTTGCTTCAAGTCATACAGGAGTTCAATAAAAGTGCTTTCTTCATTGTATCTTCCTCTTTAAAGATCTGAAGTTCTAGTTTCCTCACAATTCCGATTCTCTCTTCTTCAACCTATTCCATTTCAACAGATTCAGCGTAAAATGTGGAAAAAACCATTCCGTATTTATTAACCAAAACATTTTGAATGTGAAGTTTACTGAAATTCGACGAATTTTTCAGGAATCGTATCTCTTTAGGTACTGAAACGTTGCTTCAAGTCATACAGGAGTTCAATAAAAGTGATATCTTCATTGTATTTTCCTCTTTAAAGTTCTGAAGTTTTGGTTTCTTCACAATTCGGATTCTCTCTTTTTCACCTTATTCCATTCTCACAAATTCAGCGTAAAATGTGGAAAAGGCCATTCCGTATTTATTAACAAAAACATTTGTGAATGTTGAAATGCGAATGTGAAATTTACTGAAATTCGACGAATTTTTCAGGAATTGTATTCTCATTAGGTACTGAAATGTTGGTTCAAGGCATACAGGAGTTCAATACAAGTGCTTTTTTCATTGTATCTTCCTCTTTAAACTTCTGAAGTTCTGGTTTCCTCACAATTCCGATTCTCTCTTCTTCAACTTATTCCATTTCAACAGATTCGGCGTAAAATGTGGAAAAGGCCATTCCGTATTTATTAACCAAAACATTTTGAATGTGAAGTTTACTGAAATTCGACGAATGTTTCAGGAATCGTATTCTCTTTAGGTACTGAAACGTTGCTTCAAGTCATACAGGAGTTCAATAAAAGTGCTTTCTTCATTGTATCTTCCTCTTTAAAGATCTGAAGTTCTAGTTTCCTCACAATTCCGATTCTCTCTTCTTCATCTTATTCCATTTCAACAGATTCAGCGTAAAATGTGGAAAAGGCCATTCCGTATTTATGAACCAAAAAATTTGTGAATGTTAAATGTGAATGAGAAATTTACTGAAATTCGACTAGTTTTTCAGGAATCGTATCTCTTTAGGTGCTGGAATGTTGCTCCGGGTCATACAGGAGCCCATTAAAAGGGCTATCTTCTTTGTATCTTCCTCTTTAAAGTTCTGAAGTACTAGTTTCTTTACAATTCCGATTCTTTCTTCTTCGCCTTTCTCCATTCCAATTTATCAAGCGTAAAATGTGGAAAAGGCCATTCCGTAATTATTAACCAAAACATTTGTGAATGTTATATGTGAATGTGAAATTTACTGAAATTCGACGAATTTTCAGGAATCGTCCTCCGTCTTATTAAACTAGTACACTAATATACTTTATCCAACACATGACAGTTACGACTGTCATTATTAATGTGATTTTAGACAAGTAAACTATCAAATAACACACTCGTGTGTTATAATTCATAACTCACGTTTATATTATAGTATTTATATTTAAAGGTTGCCCGTGACAACCAAACAAACAACCTACTTTAACCAAAATGTAAAAAGGTCACTGTTAAGTCATTCTGACATTTATATGGTACTGAGACGTTTTTTGATCACAAAGCTTATTAATTATTATCTCATAAAAAACGATTTCTTCCACTTGTTGGATAAAACATTGTATGCCACTCGCGTGTTACGTTTCCTAACTCAGTTGAGAATTTATACCACTCTGCCTAACGGCCTCGTGGTATCTATTTTCTCATGTGACTTATTTTCGACATACACCAGTACCATAAATAACTAATTTCTTCTTCGTATCTTCCCCTTGGAGGTTCTCCTTTCTTCACAATTCCGATTCTCCCTTCTTCGCCTTTTTCCACTCCCAATAGATCTCGTCTAGGTCCCTCCCTTCGTTGTCCTTCTCGTTCTTCTCAGAACCACTAGATCGAATACGAAATCGACGCGTTCGAGTGTTCCGCGTGGCATATAAATTATTGCATTTTGTCGCATTCGTATTCCGCTCCTGTCGATATATTGAGATTTTACACCTGTCCGTCGATGCGCAGATACCGACAAGTGGATGAATCCGAATAGTTTTACTTGTCCATTCGAGGCACGGCCGCCTCGCTTGGACCGTTTCGGTATAAGCAGTGACTGTTCTTGAACCTTTGAGTTGTATCGAGAGGAGAGAGAATAATACGTCAAAGGCAATTTAATGAAACAGACGAGACGATAAATCATTAAGTTAATTAATGATGAGTTAAGTCGAGCGTCGTTTCGCTTTTTGCGGGGCGGATAGGAGAAAAAAAAAGTCGCAGGAATGTTCTCCAGATGTACAAATTAAAAAGTCGACTGCGTCACGTCATCGGAGTTCCCATCATTTGCGTCGTTTCAGCTCCGACAAGAGTAATTCACAGAAGGGATTCTTCGATTAGGCCAGTTCGATCCTGGAAGTTCGAAAAACAGTCGAGTTTCCTGAAAACCACGTCAACCGCTGAAAAACCAAAATGACGCACTCAGATTTCAGAATCTCACTCTGAATGCTGCACTCAGCATTCAGGTTTATTTGAATCTCACTGAGAAAGGAACTTTCCATCCAATAGCTCAAGAAACACTGGAAGCAAACCAATGTCACTGTAATCAAAAGAACGTCTTCTTCGAACGTTAAAGATATCTTCTTGGAATCGATCATGAGGACCACTCAGAGACATACAAACGTATTCTGCACATCGAACCAACCCTGTTGAATCATTAAATATTTATTATCTCTTTGAATCTTCCAATGACGCATAACTCAAGATTGATTTGAAACCTCTAAATTTTAACCCAATATTCAGCCGCGTGCGGTCCATGGAAGCAAGGCAAGCAGTGCTTCCCCCAGAAAAATGACAAAACATCACACCTTCTTAAATCTAATTTTGAAATAGGAAACAATTACTTTAGACTGTATTAAATGTAAAATTTGGAGTAATTCTTTGTTCAACTCTGAAAATATAATTATTCCGAAATTAAATTTATGATATTTGAAAATATATTTTCGCCGTATTATTTTCAAAATATCTAAGTGACATTTTCACTTCCATTACTTACAAGTTAAGGTAATTGAAAGCACCTAATGGAATGAATAACTTTCAGCGGCGGGCGGTCCTTGGAAGCAAGGGAAGCAATGTTTCCCCTAGAAAAATGTCAAAAATGACAAAACAATTTCTTAAATGTAATTTTTGAAATAGGAAACAATTACTTTAGATTGTATTAAAAATGATAAAAATGATTTTGACTTATCAAGCCCATAACAGATGCGCCCTTGACTCAAACCGAGTCACAGCAGAAAGTCTGCCCGCGAGTCGTGTGCGTGCGGCTTTTCAATCAATGGAAGCTATTCCCGCTGTAGGTTCTCTGTTTACGCCGGCTTTCGTGAATATGTCGAGAGGTCATTGAACCTGCATCGAGTTGCGGTCGCGTGTTTTAGGCGGCGTGGAAGCTATCATTGGAGTAGCTTATTTGCAGGTTTAAACGGCTATCGGTGTGTACAGACAGATCAAATTCAGCAACAAATAAACCATAGATTTAACATTTTAAATGATCTTAAATTCCTCGAGCTCTGCAATTTTGATGTATATAAAGGAAAACCTGTTCCAGAAGATGCGTTTAAATCTCTTCTTCTTCATTATGGCCAATTCTTCTACCGAGTGCTACTGCGATCTGAACTAAAAGTTATTTACGAATCTGATGACGTTAGCGCAAAAAATAACGTAAAGAAATAATACAATTTCTAAAAGACAAGGAGCTGGAAGATACGGAAGTGTCGAAATTGTGTGCATTAATATCGACAATACCTGCCACAAGTTCATTAGTAGAACGCAATTTTTCGACGCTTAACCGTATAATAAAATTCGTGAGAAATTCAACAAGTCAGGAGCGACTTTCGCAAATATCCCTTTTGTCTATTGAAAATAAACTTCTCCAAAGCCTGTGAGAGCATTCACGTTTTTATGATGACGTCATTGACGAATTTGCAAAAAGTGATCGAAGCATCGAATTACATTACGTTGTTAAAAATTGCTTCCCTTACTTGAAATTTCACTGCACGCCACTGATAACTTTCAGGTATTAAAATTGAGGGATTTTGACTAGTTGGTCATAATGTAACGTGCCATATTATACTAATTAGGTCAAAAATTTACATTTGGTGTAAATTGACCACTTAATTAGTGAAACAGGAATCTTCGACTTATGCCACCTATTAGGAGGTCTTCTTGACACCTACCAAATTAACGTTATAGGTTATATAGTGCAAATGTGATCTAATAGGTGAAACTTGATGCAGTAGATATTTCACCAATTTACTACCAGCAAATTGTAAATAAGTTATGTAGTATCACGGGCCCTTTTGTACCTATTTGGTAACCAGCAGTTCTAAATATTGATTTTTGAGGTTTTTAAACTTTTGTTGAAGATAGATTCGAAAATCGATGAATCGTCAATAACGGTAAGTAATGTTGAGAATGTTGAACAATCAGGTCTTTGAAATGTTATCTAAATCAATGAATCTTGAATAGCCGCAATGAATACAGCAAGGTAGCAAAGTTTTGTAACAACCTTAAATCACATGAATCAGGTGTTAGATGTTAAGCTCAAACTTTATTTGAAGATCGGGAAGATCTTCACGGGAATTAAGGTCTGGACCGTTGAGTTGGGAGCAGGAAGGCTGACTTGGAATCATCAATAACGCCGAGTAATTTTGTGAATGTTGAACAATCAGATCATTGAAATATTATCTGAATCAATGAATCTTGAATAACCGCAATGAAGATACAGCAAGATAGCACACTTTTGTAAGAACCTTAAGTCACATGAATCAATTAGATGTCAACTTGAAACTTTATTTGGGAAGATCTTTAAGGGAATTAAGGTCTTGACCGTTGAGCTGCGAGCACGAAGGCTGAGTCAGCCTCGGCAGACTTAAGCAGCGCCTTCTCATTATATGAAACCTGCCCTCAATTAGGCCCAAAAAGCGCTCTCTCCTGGCAAACTATCAGGACCGCCTCGTCTAGACCATCTCGTTTTATTTCCAGGAGATGACCTATCTATCTCTCTTTTTCGCGTCCGCTAAATATAAGCACGTGGACGCACGCAGGCACACACACACACACCTGGCACTTCCACTTCGTCCTCTTCGCGTAAATTCAAAGAAAGTCAGTTGTCGTCGCCGTCTAATAATAAATTTCGACTTATGAAAAGAGGAAGAAGAACAATACATCGAGCAGAAGCAGAAAGAGTGAGAGAGAAAGACAGAGAGACGTGTGGTCAAGGATAATGCTGAATCAAGGAGGAAATGCCGATTCGGTGACGCTCAGGACGGGCACGTTCGGCGTCTTCTCGCAACCGGCGAGATTCGCCGTCCGTGCACTTCGGACGACCGTTTCCGAAAATTGAACGCGAGCCATACGATCATCCCACAAGAATTCCGCCTTTTACCCATCTCGAATCGAATCAGAGTCGCCAGGTGGAAATTTTTGACGTCCCAAGACTTCTTCTTCACTTCAGGTTTTAGCCACTTTGCCTGTTACGATATTCTTCTTTTCTCCTTGTCCTTCCAATATCTCTTATTCCATGGCATGGATAAAATGTGACTTTGGCTGGTATCTGTCGTGCATCCAATCTACGTGTTCTTTCCACTTACTTTTATTTTCTCGTTGATATTAAAAACGTTGAATTCTGTTCTTATATCTCTGTTTCTTAGTCTGTCCACTTTTGTGTAACTTTTCACTCTTCTTAGAAATTTCATTTCTTGTGCTTGTATTTTACTTTCCTCTTTTTTGTAGTTGTCCATGTTTCACTTCCGTATAAGAGGGTTGGTATAGTCTTGTAAAATTTTATTTGTGTATCTCTTCTTATAAAATATTCTGCTGATAGTTCCGCAAATATGTGTGGATTTATTAAGTTATTCTTCTGTCTTTGCTTTGGTCATAAGACATATCGCAGCCTAAATATTTATATGTCTTTGCTTCTGTCATAAGACATATCGCAGCTTAAATGTTTAAAGTGTTTTGCCTGTTCCAATACTATGTCATTTACACTGGATATTTACCTGAGAAAGCCATGGTTTTCATTTTAGTTGCTGATATTTTTGTCGTATTTTTGACTGGTTGTTTGTAGAGTATAGTATATATTGTCTCTGTAGGTCATCTTCTGTTTCCGATAAGAGTACTAAGTCATCGGCATACAAAATAGAGTTTAGTGTGGTGTTTTGTGTTTTGGTCTAAATATGGCACTCGTTTTCCACTCTTTCACAATGCCATCTATATATACATGTTAAATAATGTTGGCGAAATACAGCAGCCTTGTCCAACTCCCTTGTTTGTTGATATTTCTCTAGTTAACTTTCCTCCCATATGTCCCTCTACTTAAATGACAAATATACCTAGAAATATTTTCCCCCGGCACATGCGCCGTTGGTATCTGTCATCATAGTCCAAGAGCTCCCAGACATACTTTATTTTCTGATACACAAAATGTTGGTACCAAGTGAGAAAGGTAACTAAAAATCGGACTACCTTAACTTAAATTCGGATAGTTGATTGTTATACATATTACATGAAATATTTTTACAAAATGATATTGAACACTGCCGGACATTTTCCGCCGGCCATAACTTCCACCAGACGCTTGAAATCTTCCAGAAAAATAATTTAACTTATTTTATATTCCGACGCGTGATTTTTATATATGTCATTTTCGGGACTATTTTTCAGTTAAATTAGTCTCACTTTTAGTTAGGTACCTTTTTAACCTGGTACCTGTAAATCGACCGTCTAACTAACTTAGAAGGTACGCAGGCATTCAATGTACATATGAAGACTATTCGAGGCCCTACATTTTGTGTTTCAGAAAATAAAGTATGTCTGGGATCCCTGGGCCCTTACTCTATTACACATATTCTTCTTCTTTTTCTTTACTTGTCGTTTTGCTCTAATTAACCAGCAAATTACTGTTATGCTGATTCTGTGATCTCTTATGCATTCTGTGATTTTTCTGTCACGTGATTTTTGTACAATTTGGCATTTACTCTTTTATTTGAATATAATGAACGGTCTGACGTCACAAAGGGGCGTGGTTTGGAAAAACAGTCTCCTAACAGGAAGTCTCTTTTTTAATTACATATAAATCTTACACGTTGCAAACGAAATATACGTTGTTAGTCAGTAATATTATCACAATACTAATATGATGTCGCGACCTATCTCGCAGGAATCCAAGACGAGGACACGCACCCTTAGCAAAACGTAAATTACCAAAACATTATGCCACTGGTTGAAATACATGATGTTCTCTGAGACGCTGAGATTCCTGCACCTGCTACCCCTCCAGGTCCCCTGGGGACTTCTGTAAGCATATTTTTTCACCATTCATTAACTTCGTCCTTTTGTTTCATCACTGATTCACCTTACATTCACTTTGTCTCTGCGGCCCCTTATGGGCTCTCTGTCTCCCCTGAAATGAACCACTATTTGTGGTTCAATAATAATTGTGGTTGTGCAATAAATGATATTAAGCTTGTTTAAGCTTTTCCCTTCTCTGAGCTACCACCCCTAACCAGAGCACCCCTTTGGGCGCTAGGCCCTTAGGACCGTGACAATACTGTTCATATAGATGTACTTGGGTCCATTAATTTGTTCTTAAAATTGAACACACACCCCCAATTACGAAGTATATTTACGTGACATTTTAAATAATGACATGTTTCGTTCTAAATGAGGAATTGACGCCACTGTTCTTTCCATAAAGATTGGTATTTGAACATAGTTTATTACGTAGAATTAAATTAAAATCCTCAGAATCAAGAGAATACAAAAAATCCCTTTATGTTCTAACGGTTCAAATGTCCCTATATATGTGGATAAATCCCTAGACACGGCAACACTGTCTCTAATATGTCCTTAACTCAGACTACAACGCTGCACGGGCATGCGCATAAAAGTTGATATTTGGGTCTATCGGAATGGTCTAGCACTCTAGCGCACAGATCGCAAAATAATTTCATGTTCTGTGACTTGGTTTAACACTGTATTTTGTTTACATCCGAAATCTTATTGAAGAGAGAGATGTGGTTAAGAAAATCGACGAAGATAGATTTTAGAATTAGTTAACGTATACCTACTTAAAATATAAGAAACAAATGAGACCGAATTATATTTGATAAAGTGGAATGTCATAAAAAACAAGATGATAATTATACACAAATACCTTTTTTGTAGGTATTACTTTCAGAATGAAGAAAGAATCAAATTGTGGTTCCATTGCTACAGAAGAAATACAGGAATTAATGTTAATATGACAATAGAAACTTTATAGAATCTACTGAAAAGAAACGCTAGGGTAACAATATAGAACCTTTGACAAATTAGAAGATTTAGTGGATATAAAAATAAAAGAGAATGACAGATATGTAAAGGCCCAATGCTACTAATTACCAACACAGGATTGCTATCAAATCTCATAAAGACCCAAGATTATTAAAAAACAAGGTGAAGGTAATTGTGGGTAATTTTGGAAATTCTCAGGTAAAGCTCTAAGACCAATCAGTTTTACAATATAAATATAAAGCAACTCTGCAAGAATAATTATAGGAATTTATACTGTATAAGGTGTCCCACCTAACAATTTAGGACTTGTTAACCAAAGTCAAATTTAATTTTACCTACTATGTAGAAACTGAGTTATATTTCAGGGAATTAGGTAATGTCGTTCAAGGTAACCCAATAAGTAAGGTGAAAATTTGAAAGCAATCAACCAATCAATGGAAAAGAAATGCTAGGTAACAATTGAGAATCTTGGATAAATTATAAGATTTAGTAGATATAAAAATGAAACAGAATAAGAGATATACAAAGACCCAATGCTAATAATTACCAACGCAGGATTGTTATCAGATCTCATAAGGAAGCAGGATTATTAAAAAACAAGGTGAAGGTAATTGTGGATTATTTTGGAAATTTTCAGGTTAAGCTCTAAGACTAATCACTAATCAGTTTTACACTATAAATATAAAGCAACTCTCTAAGAATAATTATAGGAATTTATACTGCATAAGGTGCCCCAGATAACAATTTAGGTCTTGTTCACCAAAGTCAAATTTAATTTTACTCACTATGTAAAAAGTGAGTTATATTTTAGGGAATTAGGTAATGTCGTTCAAGGTAACCCAATAAGTAATGTTAAACTTTGCTGAAAACATCCCTAATAACTCACAATATTATGTTAAGTAGCACCAGACCACCTAACAAGTCGCACAAGAACATAATAACCAAATAGGTAAAACAGGGCTCGTAGTACTAATTAACTTATATCACCTAATAGGTTATTATTTACTCGATGGTAGAGAATTGCTGAAATACATATAAAGCAAGGAAAAATCTATTATAATTTTTTTAAACCAAGTTAAATAAATATCTATAAATAAAAATCTGATATTATGTACAAGAACATCTAACTCATAGTAATCGATATTATACAGGAGCACCTTAATATCAATATGAAGTTTTAAGGTATCAATATCTGAAAAGTTATTAAAAGTATAATTATTATTAAAAGAAAATTGCCGGAAAACGTCACCGAAACCGAATTTTGATCTTCTAAAAGAAGCTCTTTGAAGTGGCCCAGAAGTCATCTTAATCAGCTTTCAATGAATCTATTAATTAATTACTCCCATTACGTTCCGCCGCTGTCGGCTAGCTGGCACGGAACCAACAAGTCTGTCTATATGTATAACGAAACTCCTCTGCGGCTGTGGCAAAAAGCAGCAGCAGCAGCATTAAATATTTTCTGAATAAAGAAGGCTTGGCTCGGCTTGGCAGCGCAGGCCGCGCCATGCTGTCTGATCCAATTCGCGACCTTGATTCCGTACTACGTGCACGTACATATATATGCATACCTACGTACCACATACAGTGCGTCGCACATAAAACGGAATGGGATTCGTTCGTTTTGAATGGAGATGAAAGGGACAGGTAGATTATAATTTTGGGAGAATATCATCAATCTTGTACTTGTCATTTCGGCCTCTGCAGTGACGTCAATGGTGTTTCTTGAATGACAACTAAATATACTTTTTTTAAATTTTAATTGGCATTCGTTAAGTTCTGCTACTATTTTCGATATAACTACGTCAAAATGTTGGTGTCTCGCATTCAAAATTTTGACAAACGGTACCAGCCCAAAAATACTTCGAATTCCAATAATTTTTTCCATTTTTTTTCAAGTTCTTCCCATAACACTTCCATTATCCAATTTGCATTAAAAACATAAAATAGTACTTATAATACTGCATTAGATTTTTAATTGGATTAGGTACGTACCATAATGTCACACTGATTTCAAACTGTCTTATTGTACCACACTACATTGGTAACTTCCATAAGACATTAGGAGAATTGGTCCAGACTTAAATTTTTGTGGAAAAGAAAGCACTCACTTTCGTTATTCAATTTGGATTTGGACACTAGTTTAGAAAATTTTGGCTTTAGAAATGTAATAAGAACTTGCATTATACTCTTTACGATTATGGTATTCCTATTAATTATTTCTGTAGACGGCTTAGAACATTGGAAGGAGCTACACGACACTAAGTGTTCCCACTTAGTATTTCATTTGAGACGAGAGGATTATTGTTGCTTTAAGAAATAAGTAAGCAAGCTATGGGTTCCTGCATTAGTACTCTCACTAAATATTTTATTTGAGTAGGTTCAGAACACTTTGATTTGGGAAAACTAATACAACTTGCATTATGATTCTAATGAATAGTATTCCTACTATAGGTATGTTTCAAAAAATTTTGTCTTTAGGAAGTAGTAAGAATAGCTGTTGGTACTTTCAATAATACCTTAACCGTAATAGTGTTCCCACTAAGTACCTTATTTGACTAGTTTCAGAACATTTGTCCTATTAAGTAATAGAACCTAAAACAGCCTAATATTGTTGCTTTAAAAAAGTAACAAAAAGAGTGCTGTTACTATAATATTTCGTCTTAGTACTTTCTATGACTGGGTTTGCAACATTGTCTTTAAGGAAATAAGAAGTAAGCTACTGGTACTTGCATTAGTAGTCTCACGTTGATAATGTTTCCACTATTTGACTAGGTTCAGAAATTCTAGCTCTGGAAAAAAGGAACTTTCGGAAAGAGAAACTAATAGAATTTGCATTATGACTCTCATATTCTTAATGTTCCTACTAAACATTTCAGAACATTGTGGTTTTAGAAAAATTATCAGAAGAGCTGTTAGTACTACTTCCATTACTGTCACTGTAATGTTTTTTCTTATTACTTTCTTTGACTGTGTTTGGAACATTGTGACTGTAAGAAAATAAGAAGAATGCTACTGGTATCTGGATTAGTACTTTCACATTGAAATACTCACGCTGAATATTTTATTTGGGTAATTTTAGAAAATTTTGGCTCTGGGAACGAGCAATTTCGAAAAAAAAAACAATAAAACTTACCTCACTAAGATAAGATACTTAGAAGGAACACTGTCACTATAAGAGTGTTCCTTCTAAGTATGTTATTTGACTAAGTTAAGGAAATAATAAGAAAGTCACTGATAGTTGCATTATGAATATCACATTTAAATTAAGTACTATATTTGATATATGGTAGAGCAATTTTGATCCTTACATTCATAGTATCATCACTATTATGTACTTCAGTTGACGTATTAAGACTGTCACTATAAGAGTGTTTCTTCTAAGTATGTTACTTGTCTAAATTAAGGAAGTAATAAGAAAGTCACTGGTAGTTACATTATGAATCTCACATTAAAACTAAGTGCTATATTTGGTATATGATAGAGCAACTTTATCATCACTATTATATACTTCAATAGATTGTGAGAACATTTGGGGTTTAAAAAAGTAAGCAGAAGAGCTATTGTTGCTTGCATTAAGATTGTAACTATAAGAGTGTTCTTTCTAAGTATGCTATATGACTAAGTTAAGGAAATAATAAGAAAGTCACTGATAGTTACTTTATGAATCTCACATTAAAATAAAATACAATATTTGATATACGGCAGAGCAACTTTGATCGTCACATTAATAGTATCATCACTATTATATATGTCAGTTGACTTTGAAAACATTTGGGGTTTAGAAAAATAACCAGAAGAGCTATTGTTAATTTTATTAAGACTGTCACTATAAGAGTGTTCCTTCTAAGTATGTTATTTGACTAAGTTAGGGAAATAATAAGAAAGTCACTAGTAGTTACACTATGAATCTCACATTAAAATTAAGTGCTATACTCTATATATGATAGAGTAACTTTGATTCTCACATTAGTAGCATCATCACTATTATATACTTCAGATGACTGTGAGAACATTTGGGGTTTAGAAAAGTAACCATAAGAGCTATTGTTACTTTTATTAAGACTGTCACTATAAGATTGTTCTATCTAAGTATGTTATTTGATAAGTTAAGGAAATAATAAGAAAGTCACTAATAGTTACAATATGAATCTCACATTAAAATTAAATACTATATTTGATATACGGCAGAGCAGCTTTGATCTTCACATTAATAGTATCATCACTATTATATACTTCAGATGACTGTGAGAACATTTGGGCTTTAGAAAAGTAACCAGAAGACCTATTGTTGCTTGCATTAAGATTGCCACTATAAGAGTATTACTTCTAAGTATCTTATTTGACTAAGTTAAGGAAATAATAAGATAGTCACTAGTAGTTACATTATGAATCTCGCATTAAAACTAAGTGCTGTATTTGATATATTATAGTCGAGCGGCTTTGATCCTCACATTATCAGTGATTAATCATAATAGTATTTATGATTATCACCTCTGACTCATGATAATCATAAGTACATAATAGTGATTACAGTGAAAACTTGGGGTGTAGAAAAGTAACCAAAAGAGCTATTATTACTTGTATTAAGACTGTCACTATAAGAGCGTTCCTTCTAAGTATTATATTTGACTAAGTTAAGGAAATAATAAGAGAGTCACTGGGAGTTGCATTATGAATCTCACATTAAAATTAAGTAGTATATTTGATATATGGCAGAGACAGTTTGATCCTCAAATTAATAGTATCATCACTATTATGTACTTGTTTACTGTGAGTACATTAGGGGTTTAGAAAAGTAACCAGAAGAGCTATTCTTGCTTGCATTAAGGCTGTCACTATAAGAGTGTTGCTTCTAAGTATGTTATTTGACTAAGTTGGGGAAATAATAGGAATGTCACTAGTAGTTACACTATGAACTCACATTAAAATTAAGTGCTGTACTCGATATAGGGTAGAACAACTTTGATCCTCACATTAATACTATCATCACTCTTATATACTTCAGTAGACTGTGAGAATATTTGGGATTCAGAAAAATAATCAGAAGAGCTTTGTTACTTGTATTAAGACTGTCATTATAAGAATATTCCTTCTAAGTATGTCATTTGTCTAAGATAAGGAAGTAATAAGAAAGTCACTGGGAGTTGCATTATGAATCTCACATTAAAATTAAGTAATAGTATATTGGATATGTGCTAGAGCCACTTTGATCCTCACATTAATAGTATCATCACTATTATATACTTCAGATGACTGTGAGAACATTTGGGCTTTAGAAAAGTAACCAGAAGACCTATTGTTGCTTGCATTAAGATTGCCACTATAAGAGTATTACTTCTAAGTATCTTATTTGACTAAGTTAAGGAAATAATAAGATAGTCACTAGTAGTTACATTATGAATCTCGCATTAAAACTAAGTGCTGTATTTGATATATTATAGTCGAGCGGCTTTGATCCTCACATTATCAGTGATTAATCATAATAGTATTTATGATTATCACCTCTGACTCATGATAATCATAAGTACATAATAGTGATTACAGTGAAAACTTGGGGTGTAGAAAAGTAACCAAAAGAGCTATTATTACTTGTATTAAGACTGTCACTATAAGAGCGTTCCTTCTAAGTATTATATTTGACTAAGTTAAGGAAATAATAAGAGAGTCACTGGGAGTTGCATTATGAATCTCACATTAAAATTAAGTAGTATATTTGATATATGGCAGAGACAGTTTGATCCTCAAATTAATAGTATCATCACTATTATGTACTTGTTTACTGTGAGTACATTAGGGGTTTAGAAAAGTAACCAGAAGAGCTATTGTTGCTTGCATTAAGGCTGTCACTATAAGAGTGTTGCTTCTAAGTATGTTATTTGACTAAGTTGGGGAAATAATAGGAATGTCACTAGTAGTTACACTATGAACTCACATTAAAATTAAGTGCTGTACTCGATATAGGGTAGAACAACTTTGATCCTCACATTAATACTATCATCACTCTTATATACTTCAGTAGACTGTGAGAATATTTGGGATTCAGAAAAATAATCAGAAGAGCTTTGTTACTTGTATTAAGACTGTCATTATAAGAAATAAGAATGTTCGTTCTATTGTCATTTGTCTAAGATAAGGAAGTAATAAGAAAGTCACTGGGAGTTGCATTATGAATCTCACATTAAAATTAAGTAGTATATTTGATATGTGGTAGAGCAACTTTCATCCCCACATTAATAGCATCATCACTACTATATACTTCATTTGACTGTGAGAACATTTGGGGTTTAGGAAAGTAGCCACAAGAGCTATTGTTACTTTTATTAAGACTGTCACTATAAGATTGTTCTTTCTAAGTACGTTATTTGACTAAGTTAAGGAAATTACATTACTAAAAGGTAGTTACATTATAAATCTCACATTAAAATTAAGTGCTATATTTTATACATGGCAAAGAAACTTTGATCCTCACATTAATAGTATCATCAGATCATCACTATTATGTACTTCAATTGACTGTGAGAACAATTGGGGTTTGGAAAAGTAACCAGAAGAGCTATTGTTGCTTGCATTAAGATTGTCACTATAAGAGTGTTCCTTCCAAGTGTGCTATTTGTCTAAGTTAAGGAAATAATAAGAAAGTCACTGGTAGTTACATTATGAATCTCACATTAAATTTAAATACTATATTTGATATATGGCAGAGCTACTTTGATCGTCACATTAATAGTATTATCACTATTCTAATATTCTAAGTATCTTATCTGACTAAGTTAAGGAAATAATAAGAAAGTCACTAGTAGTTACATTATGAATCTCACATTAAAATTTAGTGCTATATTCAATATATGGTAGAGCAACTTTGATCCTCACATTAATAGCATCATTACTATTATATACTTTAGTTGACTGTGAGAACATTTGGGGTTTAGAAAAGTAACCAGAAGAGATAATAAGAAAGTCACAGTTACATTATGAATCTCACATTAAAATTAAGTGCTATATTTGACTGGGTTTAAAATAATTTTACTTTAGGAAAGTACTATGTTACAAGGTCCACGGTATTTGATTAATCCCGAATTAAACGTCTCATATTAGTTATTAAAAACCAGTTCAATTAATCTCAATAATAAATTAATCGCCTCTAACAATGAAAGATTTGTCCTAGTCCAATTAGACAAGCGAAAGGTTATTTTTAAACTTTGAATCGATAAAATTGAAATTAAAAAAGTTTGAACTTGAATTGTTCTCAATTAAAAAATAATAATCGAGTTTGCGCTATAAATAACTACACACCCGTATGACATCATGGCCAACAGGATATTGTTTCCACAAAAAATAGAGATACCTACAAGTAGTTTTTAAAAATTAAATACTTATATATATTATTTTTAATAATGGCTGAGAGACATAAATTACATACTATACGCACATACTCGAAGCAGTTGTGTCTAGAAATAAATAAATAATTTATATGGCATAAGTAACAGTGTCTGGCATGTATAATTTTTTTTATTAAATTGTCGTAGACTTGTCCTTGATAGTTACTACGTCTCAATGTGGTGATTAAATACATGTTAAATGACTCTTGCAAGATTAGTTTCGTAATTACACTCGAATTAATTAAACAGATATCATTTAGGTTTAACGGTTCATTTAATAGTTCAGCGAAATTAATGTTTTGTTGTAAACTCATCCAGTCGTATTGATAACATCGAAGCTCAAAGAGTTTTGACAGTAATTAGAGTTCTTTAACTCTCTTAGTCAGATCCATTAACTGTTATATCAAAATATTTTGGCAACTAAATTTGATTACTCGTGGAAAACGATTCGTATTTTTCCCCTTCCGCAAATATTTTGCCATTAATAATCCTGTTAATCACGTGATAAAAGTACCTAATTACCAATCAAATATTTGTGTGTTTGCCCGCCCTTTTTAGGAATTTACCGGATCTATATTCCACTTAATTTATTATTATTTTTGAGCTATTAATGCTCCATATTCAGCTATAAATAGGAGGATAAAAGGTGCTGTTGTTCCCTCTCTCTCGTAAAATTACTTACGTCAATTTTTCTCTATGACACATACATACATGCCACTTGTGTCCCCATAAAGCAAAGTACATAGCGATAGAATAATAATGAAAAATAAATAAATTAGTACAGTACGTAGTCGAAAAGGTAATGAAATCCAGTCGTTTCGGAAGTGGCGGTGTACGTACGTGTCGCGGTCGAAGGTGCGAAATCCGATAGAGTTCGATTATATACAGAGTGAGTAAGATTTTTGAATCCCGACACTTCGCGGCTTATCGAGCCGAGCCTTTCCTTTTGTTTCACAAAGAAGTGGAAAACCAGTTTCGCGGATATGAAAATTCATCTCTCTCTCTCCCCTCCGACGATCGCGAATCGCGCGATAGTTCAACAGGTGTGCTGTTGTAGTACGTGTCCGTAACGGAGACACAAAAAGCACAAAAAGGACTTAACCGCTCTCTATCTCTCCGGGGGGATACTATCATTATCCTCCTATCTCCCGTCTCGCTCTTTCCTCTCGATGATTATCGTACCAGTTTTATAGGCCGCTGATTTGATGCGAGAGATACGAGGAGGTTCGAAAATAAGGACAAAAGAGTCATAGAGACGTCGTTTCGGTGGGTAACATCTCATTCTCGAACCGATTGGACTCTGATAGTTTCCGGACTATTTTGAACGATACTAAGTCTATCTCTGCAGACATTTAGCAGTTCAAACGACGTGCAGCACTTCTAAACTATGAATACTTATTTTGGACTCGATTTGGACTGCACGAACTCACTAAGAACTATCGTTTTGGTGTAGTTTTGACTCAAATTGATATTATAAACCGCACAAACGTATTTTCTCATAAGGTATATCTCATTTTCGAGCCGATTAGACTTTGATAGTTTCCGGACTGTTTTGAACGATACTAAGTCCATCTCTACAGCCATTCAACAGTTCTAGAGACGTGCAGCACTTCTAAAAACTATGAACTACTTATTTTGGACTTGATTTGGACTACAAGAATTCACTAAGACTTATCGTTTTGGTGTAGTTTTGAATTCAAAGTGATATTATACACAGCACAAAGGTATTTTCTTATACGGTATATCTCATTTTCGCGCCAATTGGACTTTGATAGTTTCCGGACTGTTTTGAACAATACTAAGTTCATCTCTACAGCCCTTTTGCAGGTTTAAAGACGTACAGCACTTCTTAACTATGAACTACTTATTTTAAACTACATGAATTCAGTAAGACTTGTCGTTTGGGTGTAGTTTTGAACTCAAATTGATATCATAAATCGCACAAAGGTATTTTATCATAAGGCATATCTCATTTTCGAGCCGATTGGACTCTGATAGTTTCTGAACTGTTTTGAACGATACTAAGTCCACCTCTACAGCCATTTAGCAGTTCAAACGACGTGCAGCACTCCTAAACTATGAACTACTTATTTTGTACATGATTTGGACTACATTAATTCACTAAGACTTGTCGTTTGGTGGTAGTTTTGAACTCAAATTGATACTACACACGGCACAAAGGTATTTTCTCATAAGGTATATCTCATTTTCGAGCCGATTGGACTCTGATAGTTTCCGGACTGTTTTGAACGATACTAAGTCCATCTCTACAGTCATTTAGCAGTTCAAACTACGTGCAGCATTTCTAAACTATGAACTACTTATTTTGGACTTGATTTGGACTGTATGAATTCACTAAGACTTGTCGTTTTGATGTAGTTTTAAACTCAAATTGATATAAACCGCACAAAGGTATTTTCCCAAACGGTATATCTCATTTTTAAACCGAGTGGACTCTGATAGTTTCCGGACTGTTTTGAACGATACTAAGTCCATCTCTACAGCCATTTAGCAGTTCAAACGACGTGCAGCACTCCTAAACTATGAACTACTTATTTTGGACTTGATTTGGACTGCATTAATTCACTAAGACTTGTCGTTTGGGTGTAGTTTTGAACTCAAATTGATACTACACACGGCACAAAGGTATTTTCTCATAAGGTATATCTCACTTTCGAGCCGATTGGACTTTGGTAGTTTCCGGACTGTTTTGAACGATACTGAGTTCATCTCTACAGTCATTTGGCAGTTCAAACGAAGTGCAGCACTTCTAAACTATAAACTGCTTATTTTGTACTTGATTTGGACTACATGATTCATTAAGACTTGTTGTTTGGGTGTAGTTTTGAATTCAAATTGATATGGTATTTTCTCATAAGGTATATCTCATTTTCGAGCCGATTGGACTAGGATAGTTTCCGGACTGTTTTGAACGATACTAAGTTCATCTCTACAGCCCTTTAGCAGGTCTAAAGACGTACAGCACTTCTAAACTATGAACTACTCATTTTGAACTACATGAATTCACTAAGACTTCTCGTTTGGGTGTAGTTTTGAACTCTAATTGACATTATAAACCGCACAAAGTTATTTTCTCATTAGATATATCTCATCTTCGAACCGATTGGAATTTGATAGTTTCCGGACTGTTTTGAACGATATAAAGTCCATCTCTACAGCCATTTAGCAGTTCAAACGACGTGCAGTATCGGTCCAGTTTTAAACGATAAACTACTTATTTTGGACTTGATTTGGACTACATAATCTCACTAAGACTTATAATTTTGGTGTAGTTTTGAACTTCAATTGATATTATAAACAGCACAAAGGTATTTTCTCATAAGGTATATCTCATTTTGGAGCCGATTGGACTCTGATAGTTTCCGGACTGTTTTAAACGATACTACAGCCATTTAGCAGTTCAAACGACGTGCAACACTTCTAAACTATGAACTACTTATTTAGGACTTGGTTTGGACTACATGAATTCACTAGGACTTGTCGTTTTGGTGTAGTTTTGAACTCAAATTGATTTCATAAATCGCACAAAAGTATTTTCTCCTAAGGTATATCTCATTTTCGAGCCGACGGGACTCTGATAGTTTCCGGACTGTTTTGAACGATACTAAGTCTATCTCTACAGTCATTTAGCAGTTCAACGACGTGCAGCACTTCTAAACTGTGAACTATAATTTTGGACTCGATTTGGACTACACATATTAGTTTTGGGTAGTTTTTTTAAAACCTTAAGTCCAATCATTCTGTCATAGAATTTTTTAAATATCATGAAGTCCTGTGAAAGTCCTACAGACTATTTTGGGTTCCTAATAAATTTTATAAAATATTTGCTAAGATCTCACGCCAGTAGTTTAAAAAGACGTGCTGGGTAGCTCCATTTTTGAATTTTCAGGCCATGTCTAATATTTCTCAATTAATAGTGCCTTGTATGGATTGAAATATTGAAAATTTACTTTTAGACACAGAAGTTTGGTTTATTTTTATTTAATTCTGGTAGTTCTAGTCCAGTAGTTGTAAAGTCTTGCTCCCTCGATTCATTTTAAACTAAATTTGCTATGAAAAATTTAATAGACTTGTTTTGAACAATATGAAGTCCAATGGCAATTCTTCTCAAAACGTGTTATTTTGGTCCAGTTCTGAATTATTTGTTTCCTCAGTTTTTGAATTAAAGTTCCTATGAAAATTATTTAGACTTGTTTTGAAGGATATGATGTCCGGTAAGAGTTCTTCTCAAGAGTTGTCGTTTTGGTGTAATTTTCAACCTAACTAGTTTTTATAAACTGTAAAAGAACGTTTCCTTGGTTTATTTTTAAACATAAGTCCTATAATTGTTTTATTTGTTTTGAACAATATTAAGTTCAAGAACGATTATTCTCAAGTCTTGTGATTTGTTCTTATAACGGGTAAAAAACTTGTTTTCTCAGTTCAGTTTTGAACTAAAGTTCCTAATGAAAAATTTCTTGGACTCACTTTGAGCGCTATAAAATCTCATCTCAGGACTTGGTCCTTTTGAACTTTTTGTTTTTGAACTTATTTTTTTAAAAAACGTTGGTTTGGATTCGGTTTTAGATAGTTCTTTGAATCTGTAAGTCCTAACATTCTGTCTTAAATTCCTCTGAATACCATGGAGTCATTTGAAAGTTCTTCTAACGACTATTTTGGATTCTTAATATTTTTCAAAATAGTAGTAAGACCCTAATCGAGCATTTCTACAGACATTCGGGTTCATTCCATTATCGAACCTTAAGGCCATAATGAAGTTTTCTCAATCTTTGTCTCTTTGAATTATTTGGAATATTATATCTGTTATATAGAATAATATATATTAGAAGTCTTTATTTCGATTCATTTTTAGGTAGCTCTTTTCCAGTATTTCTGAAGATGTTCTTCCCTGGTTTAGTTTTGAACTAAAGTTCCAATGAAAAATTTATTGGACTCTTTTGAACGGTTTAAGTCCAATGACAGTCCTTCTCGACACTTATCGTTCTGGTACAGCTTTAGGATCAACAAGTTCCTATAGACGTAGTACCAATCAAATTTTGTTCGGCTTCAGTTTTAGATACTTTCAGTCCAGTATATTCAACAATGTTCTTTTCGACGAAGACTCTTTGAACAATTCTTTGAAAGTTCTTTTAACTCTTAGTAGGTACATTTTTATAAAATAGTTCTAAGAAGTTCAGGTCCCAGTACAACAGTCCTAAAAACGCGAGTCTAGATCTATGACGAACTTAAAGGCCATAATGGAGTTTTCTCCACAAGTATTGTCTTGAGTTATTTGGACTATTATTGTAAATCCACTTTAAGCCGTGTTGTTTTGGTTTATTTTGAGTAGTTCTGGCCTTGTAATTAGTTCTAAAGACATGGCACTTCGATGCATTTTGAAACTATAAGTTCTCTTGTAAAGACTGTAAGACTTGTTGTTCTGGTAAAAATTGGTAAAAGATCATGTCGTTTGCGCTCACTTTTGGATACCTTCACTTCAGATTCCCATTTAAAATCCTCCTGCTTTGCCCTTGCTTTAACACTGAAGTCTTAAATCTCAACAGTTTGTCTTAAACTATATTCATTATTGTGGAGTCCTAATGAGGAATTTTTATAAGATAGATTTTTAGATACTAGATCTGGTCTAGTAGTTCTAAAGACATGGTGATTTGAACTATACGTATTTGTCAAGTAAGAGTTAAAAAGGCATGGATTTTACTGGACTTGAAACTCCTTAAAAGGAAGTTTATTACTCAAGAATGAGGGGCGTCCATCTAATTCAAACAAATATTTAATTTCTATAAACTTATGTCTGTTTCAACATGTTTCGGGCATCTAATGCCCATCTTCAGTCAAACCCTACAGCAGAGAAAAAAACTTCTAAAGATAAAGCAGAGATGAAGATATCGTATTTGCAGCAGTGTTAAAAGCTTTAAAGTCATGAATGAATTATGGGTCGTTATTAAGTAGTTTTAAAGAAGTTGTGTCATGTACCAATCTGCTGTACTTTTAGATCTTAGTAAGTAGTTCTTCGAAACTCTTCAAATAGACACTTCGTTTCTTCTTCTCCCCCTTTTTCTTCTTTTCCCACATCATCTTCAGGAAACGGCCAATTAACGCACACGCCAAAAAGACGGGGGGAAAAAGAACGAAGAAGTCCGCGTTGGCGTTTTCGTCTTGAAAGGCGGCTTGTTAACGAATAAGTGATTATCATCGTCGGAAGAGAGAGATAGAGGAAGCGAAGAAGAAGAGGTAAATTATAACTTCATCTCTTTGGAGGAAGACCGCGGCGACTGCTAACGAGATCGTTTTTAATCTTCCAGCCGCGCACAAAGAACAAGACTGTGACATAACACTAATCGTAACGTTACAAAATTTAGAAGTTACTATTGACTCAACGTTTAACTCCCACAAGAGTCGTCCAGGACGAGTCGAGCTACTCATGATTGATATAAGGCTGCTGAAGGAATCAACATGAAAGAACTGGTTTTTGAATGGTTCCAGACGGTTTCTAGACTATTACTGACACGACCAATAGAAGACTAATTTCGAAGTGGATCTGAACTATGGTTGGAGTAAACGTGTCTTTAAGACCATGAATGTATCGAAGAAGCATCTGAGGACTTATAGAATATATAATTTTGATCCAATGTAAGACTCTGTGAAAACTTGAGTGATGAGTTGAACAAGAGATGAAGCAGCTTACGCAAGTCCATTGCATTGTACCGATGCGCTGCATGGGTTGGTATAATCGCGAAGCTCGTCCATTTTTCCACAATAGCTCATTTCGTATTGTCCCACATGAACGTTTTAAAAGTAACAAAAGGGCTAATTCCTGGAGAGGAAACGTGCGTTGCGTGTGTGTGACATGCACTGAGAGTGCCTCACATGCACCGTACACGTACCTCACAATAACGATAATAATTAATAAGTTATTGTTGTATACGGGAGAGGAGTGTATAGCGTATGTGTGCGTGTGTTAAGTTCTACGACCGTTGTGTCGAACACATAATAAGAAGTCCTTCGATTCGACCTTTGATGATCTTAACATATAAGCCATAGGAGATTGTGTTGGAATATCACTTGGCCTTGCTTTTATACACTTCTCAAGAGTCTATAAATAGAACCTAGAGGTGGTGGTTGATATGTCGCGTTTATTTCGTTGCGAGATAATACAATACCTTGATAGGTGAGGTGGGTTATAACTATCATTACTAACGGGAACGTGATTGCCGGAATTGGCGGTGAAGGAGCTCGCCTTCGTTCTCCTACAACGTGAAGGATTTGCTTAATGGCGGTCTTGTAAAGTGCCCTTCAGAGGAGATTTTACCAAAAATGTTATAAAGCGTCGACAATAGAATACATATTCAAAGTGTAAAAAAATTTAGGACTGTTTTCAGAAAATTTTCGAAAAACCGAAAAATAAGTATTTATTAGAAAAGATTTAACCAAAAATGTTAATAAACTGCATTATATATATGGGATTGATATTAAAAGTCTAAGAAAAATTCTCTGAGCAAATGGAAAGTTATTTGAAGCAAAATATAAGAGATAATGTAGGAACTCGAAAATATTTCCACAAAATCTTCCTTTTCATTCATTTTTTGACATCCATTCGCATGATGATATTGTGTATGGAATTGAACAAAAATCATTTCGAGTTAGTAAAATTTCGGTACATTTGCAGACCTACGCCTCTGCAAATAAGCCGAGAAATACGTGACATTTTCGAATATTTGGCGACGGCGGAATTGTAACATTTGCGTCACGCCATTTTATACTCCATCTGTTCGGTAATCCAATTGTAAGCCCCTAAAATACGCCCATATTTAGACAGGTAATGTCGCTTAGACTAAAGCTTACAAAATTATATTCTACATTTCTAACATTTTTAATACTAACACATAACACATTTAGGACTAATAGGTACTGTATTTAATTAAGAACCAAAATTTGTATTGAAATTATTTAGTTATTTGTGCAAAATTTCATAACATAATTACGTACATATTTAACTTCCTTATTAGGTACTTGAATAATTATCTACAATTTTTAGTACCAAGTGACTTAAGACCAGCTACAAGTAATATATACAAGTAAGAGTATTTAGTTCAATACAAAAAAATCGTGATGTGTTCATCAGAGTACTTTCTCATATATATAGGGGTTAATTTAAGCAACAAACCGAAAAACGACAAGTACCTATATAGTACTCCTCACAGTAGATTTAGCCAAAAACGTTACAAAACTTTTTATATATTATTATATCCAATGTAGAATTGGTACTCAAAATTTTATAAAAATTCTTGGAGCAAATTTCGGGAAAAATTCAAAAAATTGAAGAATGATACAAAGTGCCTTTCACAGAAGATTTTGCAAAAAACGATAGAAAAGTTTATTTTATACTAATTCAATGGAAAAATATATATTCTAAATTTAAAATAAATTCTTGTAGCAAATTTAGAGAAAAATTCAAAAACCGAAAAACCACAAGTATAAAGTGCTCTTCACAGAAGATTTAGCCGAAAACGTTACAAACCTTTTTATACATATTTAATTGCACAATAAAGTTTCAAAGTTTAAAAAGAATTCTTGGAACGAATTCCGAGAATAATACAAAAAACCAAAAATCGACAAGTATAAAGTATCCTTCACAGAAGATTTAGCCAAAAACGTTAGAAGACTGTTTTATACAAATTCAATAGTAGAATAAATATTCAAAGTTTAAAAAAAATACATGTAGTGGATTTCGAAAAAAATTGAAAAAACCGAAAATTGACAAATATAAAGTGCCTTTCACAGAAGATTTAGCCAAAATTGTTAGAAAACTTTTTTTATACCTATTTAATCGTACAATAAATATTCAAAGTTTAAAAAAAAATTTTGAGCGAATTTCGAGAAAAATTCAAAAAACCGAAAAATGACAAGAGTAAACTACCCTTTTATCCTGGCCGATTTTAATGAAAAGCTCGTTTTCACGTCCTGGTATGGAACAAAGTCTAAATGCATAGTTTTGACCCTTTGCGGTTTTTGGTTTTTGAGAAAATCCTTCCACATCTATACACACATACATACAGACGGTTTTCCAAAAACGTGTTTTTTTGGACTCAGGGGACCTCAAAACGTTCAGAAATGCTAATAACTCAATTTCTAAAAATCGACCCGATTGCAATACTCTCATATATGAGTACCTCATATGAGAAAGTTAAAACCCAAATTCGACAAGTATAAAGTATTCTTCACAGAAGATTTAGCCAAAAACGTTGGAACACTTTTTTATACGTATTCAATAGTAGAATAAATATTCAAAGTTTAAAAAAAAATACGTGTAATGGATTTCGAAAAAAATTGAAAAAACCGAAAATTGACAGGTATAAAGTGCCCTTCACAGAAGATTTAGCCAAAATCGTTAGAAAACTTTTTTATACCTATTTAATCATACAATAAATATTCAAAGTTTGAAAAAAATTCTTTTAGTGAATTTCGAGAAAAATTCAAAAAACCGAAAAATGACAAGAGTAAACTACCCTTTTATCCTGGTCGATTTTAATGAAAAGCTTATTTTCACGTCCTGGTATAGTACAAAGTGTAAATACAAAGTTTTGACCGTTTGTGGTTTTTGGTTTTTGAGAAAATCCTACCACAGACATACATACACACATACACCACACACATACACACGGTTTTCCAAAAACATGTCTGTGTGCCAATGGTACGTTTTTCCCAGAAATTAAAGACCACAATAGGTTCCAACTGCGAATTTAGACTTTGTCCTTCACCAGGACCTCCTAAGGGATAAAGGGGTAGTTTATTGTTGTCATTTTTCGCTTTTGGGAAATTTTCTCAAAGTAGTCCAAATTTGTCTATAAATGTTAGTATTTGTCCCGCTGTCGAATATATGTACCAAAATTTGATAATATTTTTGGGTAGGTACATCTTCTTTAAAGGACACTTTATACTTGTCACTTTTCGGTTTTGGGAAATTTTCCTAAAAGCCACTCCAATTCTTTTTTCCTGAACTTTGAGTATTTATCCAACACATGACAGTTATGACTGTCACTATTAACGTTATTTTAGACAAGTAAACTATTAAATACCACACTAGTGAGTTATGGATTATAACTCACGTTCATATTTAAAGCAGTATTTTATTTACTTATTTACAAGCAGAATTCACATTGATATTGAAATTAAAGGAAAACGCTAACGGTTTATTCGAATATAACCTACCTTAACCAAAATGTAAAAGAGTCACTGTCAAGTCATTCTGACATATATAGGATACTGAGACGCAAGGAGCTTATTATTATCTCATAAAAAAACCATTTTCTTTCACTTGTTGGATAAAACATTGTATGCCACTCGCGTGTTGTGTTTCCGAAGTCACTTGAGAATTTATACCACTCGGCCTGACGGCCTCGTGGTATAAATCTTCTCGCGTGATTTTTCAACATAACACACTAGTACCATAAATAACTATTATTCTAATATCCAACGTGTATAATAAAGATTAATAATATTTTTGGATAAATCGCCCTTGTACTCTACTCTTGTCGTTTTTCAGGTTTTCGAAATTTCCTCTAAATCCACCTAAAAAATTGTTCTAACATTACATATTTACTCTACAACCGAATATTTAAAACAAAATATGAGGAAGTAGTCATATTTTTTATTAATTTTCAGTATCTGGTTAAGGTCGTTTATTCCCATTATATGATTAATTCGTCCTGGTTTAACCCTTCAGTTTTCCATTGTGTCTCTTTGATGCCATAATTTTGGCGTTTCAGTTAATATCAAATTGTTACTGATTTACCAACTTATGTTGTTTAATGCATAGTTTAATGTCCTCGTGCTTTGACATTGCCACGCCGATTGTGACGAGTGGTATATGGATTTATCAATAAATAATGTTTTATTATTAGACACTTAATAGCCGCTGTCAATGGGTTAAATAAAGGAATTTCGCAGGAGATAAGCAGTGATGATCTGCCGACATCGCCGGTGATGCAACGCTCGATATTAATCAATCAATAAATCGATAAAAATAAATCGAACGAAGGTTAGCGACAAACAAAGAGAGGGAGAGGACCGAATAATATAATTGCGACTTTGAGAGGATTTTAAAAATAAAATCTCTTCCATAAATAGAACCTATCAAGTGTCAAGGTTTTAGACAAAGGCGTCACACTCCCATCGGATCGACCAATGGGATCTTAGTGTTTCTGCTTAATTTGGTGCGTAGTTGAAAATTTAATTGGTTTGGATGATAATTGGTGTGGTGAAAACAAAACTGTTTGCGTAAATGACGCACATTTAAACGACAATCGAGAGCAATAATAGATGGTGATGTGAAGATTGATGTAGGTCATGGTTCGAGTTGCCATTTCGACTATTTTCCGGGAAATCACTGGAATAATAAAAATGGTCAGGAAAATAAGAAAACGCAAGTTACGATTTTTTGGAAAAGTTGAGGTGGAAGGCTCGATTTCGATCGCTTTTCACGGAGATCGCAAAATCTCTGCTTACATGATTCACGTTATTGTCTTGACGTTGAATTAATTGAAACTTTTACTTAGATCACCTTGCAATGAATCCATTAACAAATGCCAAGGTGATGTAAAAGTCTTCGACCGCTAATAACGGAACGAAATTAAAAGTACGTTGCCACTTTTCGGTTTTTGGAAATTTTCTCAAAATTTATGTATTTATTTCTAAAATTTGAGTACTCATTCAAACGTGTATAATAAAGGTTTATAACATTTTTGGCTAAATTGTTTCAGAACGACACATTATTTTTGTCGTTTTTCGGTTTTTGGAAATTTTCTCAAAAGCCAATCGAATATTTTTTCTAAAATTTGAATATTTATTCTACTATCGAATGTGCATAATACAGTTTAACTAAATGTTTCGCTTACTTATTAGTTTCTGAAAGGAACTCTATTCTTCTCGTTTTCCAGCTTTTCGAAATTTTCTTAAATTCCACCTTAAGAATTGTTTTTATGGATTAAAAATTTAACCTACGATCAAATATCTTGTAATAGAATATAAAAAAAGAAGTCCGATGTGCGCATCCCCATTATTTTATCTGAGTTAAATCTACAAAGCAAGCTTAAAATTACTCGGAAAGACGCTACCTGGAAAAGTTTTTCATAATAAAGTATTTGTTGGTCGATTGTTATTTGCCAAAATATACACTTTAAAAGAAGCGACTTTCCTTTTATTTTTAAGCGTTTTTTTAAGAAATAACTTTACAATAATTTTTTTTATAATATTCAATTTGCTTAAAGTATGAGTGGATATTGAGCTCTTTCAAACACGCGCGAGTTTTCGAGCACGACGGCGTAGCCGGAGTGCTTGAAATAGAGCAAGTGCTTGAAAGAGCAGTTATCTACGAATACTTTACGCGATTTTTTTTATTGGTACCATTTTTTATACCAAAACCAAATGCATACCCAATATGATTAATTTGAATGACACTCGGGACGCTTCGTGACGGCCCGTCGCACGTCGTGCGACCAATCGGCTTGTCCCGCTACGGCAAAAAACGCTCTGTTATTGGTTGATATGGCCGTTGTTCATACGTTTCCATGGCGACTTTAAAACACGCGCGTGCGAAAAAGCTCGATTTACGCACGTCAAAGCATGTTTTAAATAGGCAAAATAGCGTGCCAATAAAAAAATATGTTTTTAGTATGTTTGAAAAACTTTATATTTTTCTAATTATTCGATACAAATTTTCTTAAAGTGTATTCGACAGTTCAAGGGCTCTTTTATACAGGATTAAATTTTCAAGACTATAGAAACTATATTTTTCATATTTTACACAATTTCAAAAAACGCATATTTTTCTTTTTAAATTTGGGTTATAGAATTATTATCAAAGATCGACTTTGTTCAAATTTGGCGTTTTCCTTTATTAAGTCAAAAAGTTTTTTGAGGTAAAATATGAAATTCCCATGTAGATATATGTAATATATATGTACATATACATATATGTGATATATATTATAAATATTCGAGAGTAGAATGAATATTCAAAATTTGAAATAATTCTTTATGCGAATTTCGAGAAAATTTCAAAAAAAAACGACAAAAGCAGAATGCCCTTCAGAAACGATTTAGCTCAAAATGTTAATAAAGGTCATCGTAAACATTCGATAATATAATAAACGCTCAAAAGTAAGAAACAAATATTGGAGTGGATTTTGAGAAAATTTCTAAAATATAAAAATGATTAGTGTAAAGTGTCCTTAAGAGAAGATTGAGCTAAAAATTTCTTGGACTTTACTGTACATGTTTGATATTAGAAGAGATGTTCACATTTTAGAATAAAATGTTGTAGCGAGTTTTAACAAAATTTCTAAGAACCGAAAAATGACAAGTATAGCGCCCTTTAGAGAAGATTTAGCATAAAATGTTATAAAACTTTAGCATATATATTCGACAACAGAATATATTTTAAAGGTTTAAAAAATTCTTTGAGAAAATCTTGAGAAAATTTTCAAAAACTGAAAAATGACAACCCTTTTATACCGGTCGATTTTAATGAAAACCTTATAGGGTGTTTCTAGCAACGGACAAAGTCTAAATTCAAAGTTGAAACCGTTTTTGGTTTCTACTTTTGGAGAAAAACGTACCACGCACGTACACATATAGACATTTTTACTTTAGAATCAGTTAAGTGTAAAGGGCATTTTATTCGTAATATTTAGGTTTTTTTTAGGTTTTTTAGAATTATCTCAAAAACTGGTCCAAGGTTTTTTTTAAATTTCGTACGTTTACTTTACTATTCAATCCCTATCAATTGCCATTATCATGGCTATCTTGATTGAACTTCTGCGAAGGGCCCTCTACTTTTGTGAATTTTCAGTTTTTCTCAATTTTTTCCAAAACGGCTTTACCGATTCTCACCAAATTTTAGACTTGAACTGACCTAACTAATGTCTACAACTTTTATTTGAAACATTTTTTTCTAAAACCTCCCTAACGGGCACTTATGAATATATTCAATTTTTTATTTTTTTTAACAATGCCTTTAATGTTTTCATTAAACTTTATGCTTGAATTAATATACTAAATGTATATAATTTTTATTTTAGAAATCTTTCTTATCTAACAAACAATTAAAAGAAATATTTTTAATAATTAGAGAAAATGTTAATATTCAATACTAAATTTGTTTTATAAAATTGTGATAATGTTTTCATGAATATTTTGTTCGGCCATATGAGAAAGTCTTAGCCATTTTATTAGTAATATATTTTACGAATTGAGGGGCTTTTAACACGTATAAATTACAAATTCGAAAATTCGACCCAATTACAATACTCATATATGAGTAAGTAAAAAATTCCAAAAACTCTTCTATTAATTTCTGATTACAAAAACGTCATTTTTCGAAGAACGTTTCCTCATCTATTTCTTAGTCTTAGATTCTACCTGATGAATCAAAATTGGGAGAACATGTCATTAGACATTTTCTGGAATCGTTTAGTATGTTTTACTGGATGTCTGGAATTAAATTTTAAACTAGACCCTAACGGCGCTCCAAACAGTCTAAAACAGCTTCTAAACAGAAATAGCCTTAGAACAGCCCTATTCGGAGTTCTGTCCGGAGACAGTACGCTGGGCTTAAGAAAGTGGAGGGGGGTGGCCTAAGTGTCACCACACCTACTAACAAAACAAACAGTCGAAGAGTGAATACAGTTCCATTTCCTCTTGTTTTGCTGGATGTCAGGAATTAAATTTTAAACTAAACCCTAACAGGGCTCTAAACAGTCTGAAACAGCTTCCAAACAGACACAGTCTTAGAATAGCCCTACTCGGAGTTCTGCCCAGAAAAAATACGCTGGGCTTAAGAAAGTAGAGGGGGGGTGGCCCAAGTGCCGCCATACCTACTAACAAAACAAGGAGTCAAAGAATGAATACAGTTTCTTTTTCTCTTGTTTTGCTGGATGTCTGGAATTAAATTTTAAACAGACCCTAACAGGGCCCCAAACAGTCTGAAACAGCTTCCAAACAGAACCAAAGTGTTAGAATAGCCCTATTCGGAGAAAGTGCGTTGGGCTTAAGAAAGTAGAGGGGGGTGGCCCAAATGCCGCCACACCTACTAACAAAACAAGAAGTCAAAGAGTGAATACAGTTTCTTTTTCTCTTGTTTTGCTGGATGTCTGGAATTCAATTTTAAACAGACCCCAACAGGGCTCCAAACAGTCTGAAACAGTCTTAGAATAGCCCTATTCGGAGAAAGTACGCCGGACTTAATAAACTGGAGGGGGGTGGCCCAAGTGTCGCCACACCTACTAACAAAACACGAAATCAAAGTTTCTTTTTCTCTCGTTGCAGATGAGTCACCGATCACGTAAAGTCCCGATCAGCAGCAGCAGAGGAGGTGAGGCGTGTTGCGCGTGGTGGTGGTGCGTCGTCGTCGTCCTAATCTCCCTGGCGGCGTCGGTCGCCGTCGGCGTCCCGACGAGCTACCAGGAGCACGAGCACCACCTCTCGAAGAGGTTCTTCGAGGGCAAGTGCAAGGGCGTCTACGACCAGAGGATATTCGCGAAGCTCGAGAGGATATGCGAGGACTGCTACGAGCTCTTCCACGAGCCGAGCGTGCACCAGATGTGCAAGTAAGAACGGTTTTTGTTTTTTCGGGGTTTCGAGGTTAGGTAAATATCATCTGATTTTTGGATTTTCGATTCCTTTTCTCTGCATAAAAGTAACTGCAAGGTCTTATTTCGACCCAAGTGCTTCGATCTTCGTCAACGAGAGCTTTAAACCCCAAATACAAGCTCTTCGAGGACGTTTTGGGTGGGTTCAATTGCGTTGATTTTTAATGCCAAGATACACGTTGGGCTTTCCTTGGACCCAACAAGGGGACTCCAACCCTTCGCATCACAAAAGAGAAAATGGAATCATTTCCCACGTGGAAATATAATTACAACACTTCCAGGTTTTTACAAATTTTCTGTGGCTTTGTTCTAAGATTAATTTTCGATTACCGAAAGCAAATTGCCCTGTTGAATGCCAGAAAGAGACATCGATTTACATTGATTTGCAGGGAAAAATGTTTCACGACCAAAATCTTCAAAGGGTGTATAGATACCCTCCTCTTCTACCCAGAGGAGATCGAGGAGATTAAGGAGATGGTTAAGCAAATTAACGGGGCCGCCGTCCCCCCCGACTTAGGTACACGTCATCATTGTGCACGCATTTTAATTATTTTAACCCCAACTTTATCCGACTCCTTTTACTAACCGCTTTTATTGATTTTACTCGTCATCTTGTTCATTAATTTTTATCATCACGATCATCGACGGTCACTAACTTTTTGGAAGTGAATACGTTTTGGAAAACCAAATTATTGTTGACCAGTCTTACTTAACGCATGCGCAGTCGGTATCTGTCATTAAAAACTACTGTTCTCATTCTTTGATGGTCCTTTTGCTCCAACTGACAAGCGAATTACTGTTGTGCCGACAAGGCAGTGTTGTCGTTTTTTGGCAATTGAAGTCTGATGTTTCTGATCAAACTTCCTAATAAGAACGTCTCTTCTTGAATCACTTGGCTGCACCGACTTGGTCACATGGTCTGAAAATCTCTGTGGGATTCACCCAAGAGGACATTTTCCTTACGTCTGTTTTCCACTACCGGAAAATGCATCAAATTGTTATTCGAAATATATAGAAAATTAATGAAATGCTTCTTTCTGAATGCTGGAGGGACGCCACTATCACTCTGATAAAAGAGATTGGGATCTTAATACGTTCTATTATGTCAAGTTAAATATAAAGCACTGTTTGGAATAATAGCATCAAGAGAACAGTCTTTTTATGTTATGAATTTTCAAAAATTCCTAAATACGGGGATAAATCGCTAGACATGGCAACTCTGTTAGGAGATCTTGAGGATAGTATAGCTTAATTGTACTTACAGACGAGTAATATACATCTAGACCCGTCTTTTAACAAAATATATATTGCGAAGAAAGTAGGTACTACATTCTAATACTTTTTTAACACTGTTGCATGCATTCAGTTGACGAATTCTCTCCTATGATTTGCGTGTACATTGCATTTGGTGCTTTCATTACACGTAAATCTGCAGTAATATTGACTTTCGATAGGAGTGGCAACATCGATTCGTATGCTTTCAACGTGACATTTGTTTGTTTACATTGCACTTCGTGAAGTATTTCAGATAAAATTAAAAAAAACACAATGGTTAATAGGTGTAAAGTATATATCATTATATAAAAAGCGTTTGGAATGTTTTCTCATATCTAAATATGGCAAATAAGGAAGATTATTGAGGTTATGTATCCTCTCTGTGGCGTTCTATCGATAGAGTTCGATAAGGTCGATAAGGGCAGTTTTATTAAAGAGAACGTCGATGTTTCAGTTTTGATATAATCTAGTCCATAATGAGTAAAACGGGTGAAAAATACTTTAGATTTTTAAAAAATAGACACGTTGCACTCTGGGAGTACCGACAGTCGAAAGCTAACTTTGTTTCGCGTAACTTTATAGAAGGTCAAAAATTATTGTGAGGTTATGAATAATTTATGTAAATGAATGGCTCGCCAACGTTTTACTTGAAGTATATCTTAGTATTATTATTGCAGTCTACAAATTCAATTTGTAATGTTATATAGTTGTAATACAGTTTAATAATTTACAATGTAATAAGAAATCGAATAAGAAAATACATCTAAAATGGAAAATATAAAAAACAACAACAACGCATCTCGTTCTCAAAACGTTCGCCATTGCATTTTTATTCCAAACCATAATGCCAACCTAAATACAGTGCTAAACATAATGCCAACATAAAACTATAGCCAGTGCTGACCTCTATGGCAAGAGCGTCGCAATATATATAGGTACATCATGTATACATCGGTCATCTGACGGTCGGAATTTTGCGTACTCACCCGTGTGTTTTAGCAGCAGAAGAACCTCGTATAAAGAAAGCTAGCTTTCTAATAAATCTATAAGTATTATTTATAGAAATGTCAACAATATTGTTGACTTCAAGTACTTTCAGGGTTCAATATTTAAAATATGAGTACGTTCACTTGATCGACTTTTTTGAACATTTAATGGATGCTGATCCTGTTGACGGTCATATTAATTTTGGTTTCTCAATTTTGCCTCCTTTTGACCATTACTATTGATACGCCTATGGACAACTGTTTGGTTGCCTATCACAATTCGTCAACAGCGGCCATATTTGTTTCCACCTATGTTGACATGTATACAAGTAATATTTTCTTATGAGAACGCCGGGTCTGGTTATATTAATCGTCTTTGATTGTATTTGTGTTTAACAAAACGTATTCACGAAAAAACCTTTTTAATACCACCGAATTGTTTTTGGAATTTTTGACACCTTTTTGAGCATGTCACCTTTTGATTTTTGGGGGACGTCGCCGAACGAGCATCTGATTTTTCCTCGGGCCAAGCATTTGTTGGACCGTTTCCACCCTTTTTTTCAGTCATGCACCATGACTGACATTTTTGAGCGATATTTTTTAAATATTTTTGGATCGTGTGACTAACAACATTTGTTGCAGCATGTACATTTTCCTCTAATACCGACTTTTCCGCTCGATTTTCAAACTTTCGAGCGGACTCGTGCGAGCGTGCGTGCGTCGCGCGGGAAATGAAAATTTCCCCCCCTCCTCGATACGGAAAATCGAATTTCCCGCGCGAGACGCACGCGCACGCGCACCACCCCCGACCTCTGCCGATCACGAATTCTAATCTGCTTTTCTTTCCACCAATAGGGAGGAGTGTTTCACGACCCCATTTTTCAAAGAGTGCGTCAAACTCCTGATGAAGTTAGATGAATGGGAGACGTTTGAAAAGATGATCGAATACGTGGGCAAATAAATAAAGAAATTAACCAATCGAATCTAGTCTATTTTGAATCACGTGACCACAAATTTATAGTAGATAGGCAATTTCGACGGAATTAAGTGATTAAGTTGCGCACTTCCGACCGTAACGTTCATTTGTCAAAACACTTTTTTATTGTAGTCAATTAGGTTCGTCTACGCAGTCGTGTACTTCTGACCAGTGAGAAGTACACTTCTGCGTCCGTTTCATTGATTCACGCGCATGCGCACACTTTTTTTTTGGGCGGTGAAAGTAGACGTGTAAGATATTTTGTACACCTATTTATTATTAATTTATTATTATTATTATATATTGCAATTGTTTTTTTTTTCACGATCTAAGCGCTTATGTACCCGGAAATTATTTGTAATAAATACATCTGAACTACTTTTTCTTCTTCTTCTTTTTCTCTCTGATTGGCTGGTTACTATCGGTTCTGATGGATTTATTACATAATCTGTTTTTTTTGTAACAGTATTTAGAAGTTTTTTGAGGCTTTTTAATGTAATCAGGTTACATAAAATAAGAGTCTTGAGTAACATTCCAATGTCAGTATTAAATGTCACCAAAATTCTTTCGCTAACGCGTGCCGCAGTTATTACAGACTAAGTACAAATATTACAGAAATTATTACATAAATATTACACAATGTAATGTTTAGAAAGTTGATGTAATGAAGGAAATCTGTGTAAGTTTTCGATGGCAGCTTTAAATAAAAGGTTTTATTGAGATTTTCGACACTTTTGGAGTTTTCATTATTTCTTCTTCCCATCCCACATTTAACCCCACATATTACATTTGTTCATGTAATTCACCTCAGTAAGGTTGTAACTCGTTTCTAAAGTACGCTATTAAGTAATACTTTCCATACTTTCACCTATTTTAGAAACTAATACTACACCAATGCTCAACGATGACAAATCGAAATAACTTTTGCTTTTTGTGACCTCTCAAATTTTGACATTTTCCGCGTTTTTCGGTTATTTTGCCTGCCAATCTACAGGTAAGTACCTGTTTCAGATTTCAGCACTCCAGCTTCACGCAAAGCCACAGAAAACCCTTTTCAATACAAATTACCCTTGATACAGTGTGTCCCATAAAGTTTCGATCAAGCAACACGTGCAAATGTATCGTATGATCAAAACTTCGTCAAGTGTGCCACCATGTAAATGACGCTTTAAATGTTTTAAACATGTTTACCAAAAATTTGCTAAAATGTAGCATTTTTGGATTTTATTTGAGTCGAATGGAGATTTTTTTTAATGTTTCTTCGTTTCCAGGCAAAATTGTTACACGTCGGACTTCTTCAAAGGGTGCGTCGACACATTACAGTTAGACGATGAAATCGAATATATTAAGGATATGGTAAAACAAGTTAACGGGGCCGATCCCGACATTTAGGTACAACTGCACGCCTTTTTATTTATTTAAATAATTCTTTACTAACTTATCGCTAACCTTAGACTAACTTATTATTTATTTATTAGCTTAGTTTTATTCCCGCTCCTTTTTTCCCTTATTTTTTTTGCTTCAAGATTAGTTTAATTTTTGCTATTTTTTTTATTTCTGCACATTTTTCAATTAAATACGTTGGAAATTGTATAACTTTTTACCATCTCCTCAATTTTTTAATAACTTTTACCTATTTTAACACAATTTTTGTATTTTGAAATAATTTTTAAATCTGAACTGCGAATGACAGGTAAGATCGTTTGTTACTAATCTGCATGAACGATTATTAATTACTACTTTAATAAATAACAAATTTAATTTTAACCATCTGTCTATACTCCATCCAAAACAAATCCCGATGCACGTCATTTTGATGACGTCACAAAACATCCAATACTACCAACTTAATATAGTCCCAGGACATCGCAATTTATGTGTTCCGTGTATATTTTAGGTTGACAATATATATGGTTATGTGACTATATTAAGTTGGTAGTATTGGATGATTCTGACGTCATCAAATGGACGTGCATCGTTTTTTTTTTGAATAGAGTATATATATACTACAGAACAAATAGATACTTTTGCTTGATATGAATTAAAATAGTGAAATCACCAAAATGTTGTTCCCGTTTTTAGTGAAATTTCCCCTAAACCCGTAATTTTTGTAATATATCGAGCAGAAGTACCTCTTGGTTATTTTCAAATTTTCTAATCAAGTTTTCCGTTTCGCAGGAGGAACCTTCAGATCAACCAAAGAGAGTTCAAAGGGCGCGTCGAGAGTCAAACCAAAAACACAACACGTCGAGCAGGCTTAAATAGACATGTCAAAAAAGCGTTTTCATTTCCAGTAATTGTCAATCTTGGTAAAATAAGTTTGAAATAATTCGTCACGACGGAACGCGCGCCCTTTCGATGTCCTATGATACTAGTCTTCTGTGAATCGCCATCTCGGCGATTTAATATTTTTTATTTCGTATTATTAATTAGTTTTAATTAAGTAGGTTCTAATTTCGACAGAATTTTGTGAATCTCAACTCCCCTGTAATGTATATTATTATTTGCGCGTCCTATTTATTATTAATTTATTTCGTTATTATTATTATTATTATTACTATTATTACCTTTTTTATTCATTACTATCATTATTACTATTTAGAGAAATCCAAATATCATAATTTGATTTTTGGCTGGATTAAAAACAAATCGGAATTAAGAATAAATGTTTAAATTTCAAAATAGGAACTTCGGAAAATTTCGTTTTTTCTACATTCCAATATCAGTATTCTCATATTTTCTTAATAAAACTGTCTTTATTATTTTTATTTAAGTTTACTCTTCACCGTCTTTATTGTCAGCAAATCATGTTACTAAAAAATATATTTGTTTATGTGTTATGTACAAACGGTTGGATTTATTTGTGATAAAACACTCTTTATATTATGGGAACAAATTATTTTTGTAAATACGCTCATTGTATATATAATATATGTATTTAGTAATGTCAAAAAGTATTATTAAAGTATGTTCGGAGTAACTAAAAAAAGTTGTTTTCATGTGTTAAGGTAAATTGAGATGAACCCAAATCATTCAAATGGAAACATTTAAGGTTTCCATAAACCTTCCAAATTCAATTCTAAACTCATTTTGGCCTTCCAGATTTCTAATGGAATCTCTAGAATCTTTCTTCAGTTATTGAAATGGAAACGTAAAGTTTCCATCAACTTTCCAAATTCAATTCTAAACTCATTTTGGCCTTCCAAATTTCTGATGGAATACCTAGAATCTTTCTTCAGTAATTGAAATGGGAACGCTTAAAGGTCCCACAAAATTTCCAAATTCAATTTTAGTTATTTTGGCTTTCCAAATTTCTAATGGAATATCTAGAATATTTCTTCAGTTATTGAAATGGAAACGCTTGAAGTTCCCACAAACTTTCCAAATTCAATTTTAGTCATTGTGGCCTTCCAAATTTCTAATGGAATCTCTACAATCTTTCTTCAGTTATTGAACTGGAAACGTTTAACGTTTCCATTAACCTTCCAAATTCAATTCTAAACTCATTTTGGCCTTCCAAATTTCTAATGGAATATCTAGAATATTTCTTCAGTTATTGAAATGGAAACGCTTAAAGTTCCCACAAAATTTCCAAATTCAATTTTAGTTATTTTGGCTTTCCAAATTTCTAATGGAATATCTAGAATATTTCTTCAGTTATTGAAATGGAAACGCTTGAAGTTCCCACAAACTTTCCAAATTCAATTTTAGTCATTGTGGCCTTCCAAATTTCTAATGGAATCTCTACAATCGTTCTTCAGTTATTGAACTGGAAACGTTTAAAGTTTCCATAAACCTTCCAAATTCAATTCTAAACTCATTTTGGCCTTCCAAATTTCTAATGGAATATCTAGAATATTTCTTCAGTTATTGAAATGGGAACGCTTAAAGTTCCCACAAAATTTCTAAATTCAATTTTACTTATTTTGGCTTTCCAAATTTCTAATGGAATCTCTAGAATCTTTCTTCAGTTATTGAACTGGAAACGTTTAACGTTTCCATTAACCTTCCAAATTCAATTCTAAACTCATTTTGGCCTTCCAAATTTCTAATGGAATATCTAGAATATTTCTTCAGTTAATGAAATGGAAACGCTTAAAGTTCTCACAAAATTTCCAAATTCAATTTTAGTCCTTTTGGCCTTCCAAATTTCTAATGGAATCTCTAGAATCTTTCTTCAGTTATTCTTTAGTTACTGAAATGGAAACGTTTGAAGTTTTCATAAACCTTCCAAATTCAATTCTAAACTCATTTTGGCCTTCCAAATCTCTAATGGAATCTCTACAATCTTTCTTCAGTTATTGAAATGGAAACGTTTAAAGTTTCCATAAACCTTCGAAATTCAATTCTAAACTCACATTGGTCTTCCAAATTTCTAATGGAATCTCTAGAATATTTCTTGTTATTGAAATGGAAACTTTTAAAGATTCCATAAACCTTCCAAATTCAATTCTAAACTCATATTGGCCTTCCAAATTTCTAATGGAATCTCTAGAATCTATCTTCAGCATGATTCATACATTCCACTGTTTGAAATTAAAACAAGAAGGCCTTTAGATCTCTCTTAGGCAATTTAGGATAATTTAAATTTGTTCCTGTCGTCCTCGAAGAATGAAATTTTTTTTTGGAGTAACCATAAACCGTCCTTATTCAATTTTACGGCACTTTTGGGAGTTTCAGCTTCTCGAAGGACCTTTGGAATTTTCCATAAACCTTCCCGATTCACTATTAAAACCATTCTGGCCTTTCAAAATTCTAAAGAAACATCTAGAGTCTTTCATCAACATGATGCAGTCTTTCTAGTATCTGAAGTTAGAACAAGAAGGCTTCTAGATTCTATCTGAGACTATTCAGAAAAATCTAGATTTTTTCCTGTGGCTCTCGGAGAATGAAGAAAAATTTAGACTTCGATAAACCTCCCGTCGATCTTGGGATTTTAGGTTTTTGAAAACTACTCTGGTAGCTTTATTCTAGATTTTTGTCGACGTCCAAAATTGAATCGATAGTTTAAAAACTTATGTAGACCTTAGTAGTTTGAACTTAAGGCCATTTTGTTCATGTAAGACTCCAGAAAAACTTTTGAGTTCTTCATTCTCGACTCTTAAAGCTTTTGAATGTTAAGAATTAAAACAGGAATGTTTTAAATTTCCATAAATTGCCTAGATTCAAGTTCAAAACCACTCTAGCCATCCCAAATTGTAAAGAAGGTTCTAGGAAACTTCTTCACTGTGATTTAGACAGTATAGTATTTAAAATTAAAATAAGGATGCTTCTATATCCCATCTGCCACCATTTAGGATGATCTAGATTTCTTCCTGTGGACCTCGGAGAATACAAAATTTTGAACTTAAGTCGTTCCTTTATTCGATATTAAGACATTTTTGGGAGTTTAGATTTTAAGAAGAACCTCTGAAATCTACATTTTTGCCAACAAACTATCAGATCAATATTAAACTGAGTGTTTGAAATTTATGTACACCTTTTAGATTTGCTTTTGGGACAATTACGGTGGTTTAATGCTCTATAAAACTTTTAGATCTTCATCCCACATTCTTCAACCTGTCTAATAAAATTGAAATTAAAATGAAACCATTTGAAACTTTCATAAACTTTCTAGATTTAATTTTAAAATCATTTTAGCCATTCTAAATTTTAAAGAAACCGCGAGAAGAAACTTTATCATAATTCTGACTTGGGATTTAAGATTAAAACAAGAAACGTTCTAGATCCCATCTGAGATTATTTAGAAAAATCTAGATTTTTGTTCTGTAGTCCTCAGAGGATTGAAAACAATTTGAAACTTCCATAAATCTGCTTTATTCGAAATTAAGGCACTTTTGGTGGTTCAGGTTCCTTAAATAAATCCTGGAAGTTTTATTACAGATTCTGTCCAAGATTCAAAATTAAATTTATGGATTTTGAAACTTATGTAGAACTTGTAGTTTTAACTTAAAGCAAGTTTGGTCGTTTAAGGTTTCAGAAGAACTTTTGAAATCTTCCGTCTAGATTCTTTAAGCTTTGTAACATTCTAAATCAAAATGGAGACATTCTAAAACATCACGAACCTTCTAGATTCAAGTTTAAAATGTTTCTAGCCTTCTACAAGTCCAAAGAAACCCGTAGAACTTTTATTGAGCATGATTCAGACACTCTAGTATTTGAAATCAAACCAAGAAGGCTTCTAGATCTCAACTGAGATTATTTAGAAAAATCTAGATTTTTGTCCTCAGTCCTCGGAGGATTGAAAACAAATCCAATTTGAAACTTCCATAAACCTGCCTAATTCGAAATTAAGGCACTTTTGGTGGGTCAAGTTCCTAAAATAAATCCTGGAAGGTTTATTATAGATCCTGTTCAAGATTCAACATTAAATTTATAGGTTTAGAAACTTATGTAGAACTTGCAGTTTTAACTTAAAGCAAAAGTTTAGTCGTTTAAGGTTTCAGAAGAACTTTTGAAATCCCCCTTCTAGATTATTTAAGCTTTGTAACATTCCAAATCAAAATGGAGAGATTCCAAAATATCACGAACCTTCTAGATTCAAGTTTAAAATCTTTCTAGCCTTCTAGAAGTCCAAAGAAACCAGTAGAACGTTTATTGAGCATAATTCAGACACTCTAGTATTTGAAATCAAAACAAGAAGGCGTCTAGACCTTATCTGAGATTATTTAGAAAAATCTAGATTTTTGTGCTGTAGTAATTGGAGGATTGAATAGAATTTAAAACTTCCATAAACCTGCCTTATTCGAATTTATTGAAATTTTGGTGGTTCAGGTTCCTTAAATAAATCCTGGAAGATTTATTATAGATTCTGTTTAAGTTTCAAAATAAAATTTATGGGTTTTGAAACTTATCTAGAACTTGTAGTTTTAACTTAAAGCAGGTTTAGTCGTTTAAGGTTTCAGAAGAACTTTTGAACTCTTCCTTCTAGATTCTTTAAGTTTTGTAACAGTCTAAATCAAAATGGAGACATTCTAAAACACCACGAACCTTCTATATTCAAGTTTAAACTCTTTCTAGCCTTCTAGAAGTCCAAAGAAACCAGTAGAACGTTTATTGAGCATAATTCAGACACTCTAGTATTTGAAATCAAAACAAGAAGGCGTCTAGATCTGATCTGAGATTATTTAGAAAAATCTAGATTTTTGTGCTGTAGTAATTGGAGGATTGAATAGAATTTAAAACTTCCATAAACATGCCTTATTCGAATTTAAGGCACTTTTGGTGGTTCAAGTTCCTAAAATAAATCCTGGAAGTTTTATTATAGATTCCTGTCCAAGATTCTAAATAAAATTTATGGGTTTTGAAACTTTTGTCGAACTTGTACGTAGTTTTAACTGAAAGCGAGTTTGGTCGTTTAAGGTTTCAGAAGAACTTTTGAACTCTTCCTTCTAGATTTAAGCTTTGTAACATTCTAAATCAAAATGGAGACATTCTAAAACATCACGAACCTTCTAGATTCAAGTTTAAAATCTTTCTAGCCTTCTACAAGTCCAAAGAAACCAGTAGACCGTTTATTGATCATAATTCAGACACTCTAGTATTTGAAATCAAAACAAGAAGGCTTCTAGATCTCATCTGAGATTATTTAGAAAAATCTATATTTGTCCTGTATTCCTTGGGGGGTTGAAAACAATTTGAAACTTCCATAAACCTGCCTTATTCGAATTTAAGGTACTTTTGGTGGTTCAAGTTCCTGAAATAAATCCTGGAAGGTTTATTATAGATTCTGTCCAAGATTCAAAATTAAATTTATAGGTTTTAAAACTTGTGTAGAACTTGCAGTTTTAACTTAAAGCAAGTGTAGTCGTTTAAGGTTTCAGAAGAACTTCTGAAATCTTTCTTCTAAATTCTATAAGCGTTGTAACATTCTAAATCAAAATGGAGACATTTCAAAATATCACGAACCTTCTAGATTCAAATTTAAAATCTTTCTAGCCTTCTACAAGTCTAAAGAAACCCGCAGAACCTTTACTGAGCATGATTCAGACACTCTAGTATTTGAAATCAAAACAAGATGGTTTCTAGATCTCATATGAGATTATTTAGAAAAATCCTAGGTGATCCTAGGAAATTCAAAAAGAAATCGAAGTTCCATCAACCTCCCTTATTACAGTTTAAGGCAATTTTCGAAGTTTAAGATTTCAGAAGAACTTTTGGAACCTTTATTCTAGATTCTTGAAGCGTTGTAATGTTTCAAATTACCCAAAACCTTCTAGATTCAATTTTAAAACCAGTTTGGCTTTCCAACATTCCATAGAAACCACTAGAACCTTTCTTCAGCATGATTCAGACATTCCTAATAGTACCTATCTAGAATTAAAAAAGAAAGCTTCTAGATCCTACTTAAGAAAATTTAAACTTTTTCCACTGTAGTTTTCGGAGAACGAAAAAGTTTTGGAAGTTCGATAAACCTCCCTCATTAGATTTCAAGGCACTTTTCGAGGTTTAAGGTTCAAGAAGAATCTATGGAACTTTTTTGTAGATTCTTTCTGGCGTTCAAAATTAAATTTATGGTGTTTTAAACTTATGTAGCCATTCTAGTTTAACTTTAATTCAACTTTGCTCGAATAAGATTCCAGAAAATTCTTGCAAACTTTATTCTACATTTTTAAGCTTTCTGATGTTTAAAATCGAACTAGAAATGGTTTGAGATTTAATGAAACCTTTTGGATACAAATTCAAAACCATTCTGGCATTCCAAAATTCTAAAGGAACCTCTAAAATCTTTCTTTTCTCTAAAATTTTTCTTGTGCATAATATAACAAAAACATATTGTTATGAATAGTGGTACAAAAACCTGTGGGTTCATTTATGGTTTCTCAAAATAAATTAACCTTTTAGTGCTAGAAACATAGAGAGTTCTTTCAAAGAACATGACTTAGCTACAATCCGTTAGTAACCTGCGACGTCTTCTTCCATGTTATTCTGTGTATATATGTCACTAGAATCTTTATGCAGAATTCCACAGCTTAAGACAAGACAAGTTGGTTCTCGCGTACTATCGTTATAAATTGTTTGTCTTACCTTGCAAGGAGGAGAGCTTTCTGTAGCTCTTGGTCAAAACTGCTGGGTCCACATTATCCACATATACTAATATATGCAAGGTGGTGTCACCATTTCTGGACTCTGGTGGAACTGGAAATTTTTTATATTAACAATATAAGAAAATATTTTTTTCTTTTTATAGATTTTAGTAATAAAACGATGCAAATAGCGAGCCATCCATCTGTCCATAGTAATAGTAACTAGGTTGTTTTGGTTCTCTATTTGGAAAGTATTAAATGAACCAGATACTTGAAAATAAATTTATTAGTTGCGTAACGTAGGTACTAAAAGAAAAGTCTAAAAAAAATAAAACTTTACTACTAAAATCAATATCAATCAATCAAAAAAATAAAACAATTACTAAATAATCACGAAAATTCACTTTTAGCCATCAAAAAGGAAGAAACAATCAAGAGGACACTTGAATGAATCTCTTCACTTTATTTCTTCCTTTCACACATGCTTCACCAGGTATGTCGTTTTTCCTACATTCAAGATCTTAATACGTTACCAAATTACAATCAAACATATGTCAAGACATTTACAAATACATATATAAATACACTAACAGAAGATATAGAACACTTTAAAAAACACATTTATTTTCACCTAACTTTGTATTTCTACTATCTTATGAAGTGTAATATCACTAAAGTTACTGAAGACTCGACTCCCACAAATACTGTGCCAGCAAGATAAATGACGAAATATGAGAACACATGGTCTCATTTAGTTATAATAAGAGTCCTCACTAACTCCCAAGTACTACTTTAAAAAGGAACTTACTCCTTAAAACCCAATCATATCACGTTTGGTCTTAATGACATCCTTAACAACTTGCACTGCACTTTTATTTTTAGTTAGCGTCTTTGCTACCTCTTGAAATTTATCCTCGTTACGTCTCAGATACATGATGGCGTCCCTTCTAAGCTGCTCCAACTTCTGAGCGTCGGTCTCGACCATGCTGATCATCTCCGTCAAGTAGGGGTTGAAACGGTAGTAGACGTGGTCGGGGAGGAGGTCGTTCAACATTATGTGCACGGCTGGAAAGAAGCGATTTCTTAAAGAGATCAAAGCATTCATCGAAGTTGTTACACTTAAGTTCCTTTTGAGGCTATAGAGAGATACATTATCTCTTAACTCATTTCAATATTTGATGAATTACCTTCGGTATCAGTGGCACTATCTAATATCTTAAAAAATTTATTCGTCCACGAGGTGGCAGTCAAAGGGTTCTCGGAAACTCTGGTTAATTCAACGGGCGACGGTACGGTCCTGCCTGTACCGAAGGAGACGACGCACTGGATTGGGGTGTTCGGCCACAGCAGTCTCACTTCGTGTAAAGCTATCGCCGTCGGGTTGTTGACTAGAATTCCACCGTCCTACGAAACGACCAATGAAGAAATTAAAGGAGAACCCACTGTACAGCCATTGGTAGTGTTTAGAAACCTTTTGTATGATTAAAGCTCTAGAGAAATATGCAGTTATAAATTCCAAAAATATGTAAATATGCGCAAAAACAGTAAGATATGCGTTTAGTTGTAGTAAGCAGTTTTTCTACTATGCATTTTTTGGCTAAGAGCTACATATATATAAGAATAAACAAAAATATAAAAATTAATCAATGGTTTGCTACATGTGTGTGAAGTTAGAGACGAATCTCGAGCGACGAATTTTGTACGAGGGTCATTACCGCCAGTGGTTCTTTCAGTCATCATTCACCACAAACTATGATAGATGATCCGTAAATATCGGATAACCTCGAAAATCTAACTTTCTACAATTTTATTCTTAAAGCAAAATATAGAGAATACAATGATCTATGCAATGACTAGTAAGAATTTCAAAAAAATGTCAATAACTTAGGTATTTCGAGATTTCCGAGTCTCGAGTGTAATGAAGTTACTTACAACGCTCTAACTCCGGAAATATAACTTTCTACACTTTTGTTTGTATATAAAATGATAGAGAATATAATGACACATGCAACGGCTGTAGCAAGAATTTCCAAAAAACGTCAATAACTTAGGTATTTCGAGATTTTCGAGTCTTGAGTGTAATGGAGTTACTTAAAACGCTCTAACTCCGGAAGTATAACTTTCTACACTTTCGTTCTTATATCAAATGATAGAGAATATAATGACACATGCAACGGCTGTAGCAAAAATTTCCAAACATTGTCAATAACTGAGCTATTTCGAGTTTTCCGAGTCTCGTACAAGTGTAATGGAGTTACTTAACACGCTCTAACTCCGGAAATATAACTTTCTACACTTTTGTTCTTACTACAAATGATAGAGAACATAATGACACATGCAACGGCTGTAGCAAGAGTTTCAAAAAAATGTCAATAACTGAGCCATTTCGAGTTTTCCGAGTCTCGTTCAAGTGTAATAAAGTTACTTACAACGCTCTAACTCCGAAAGTATAACTTTCTACACTTTCGTTCTTATATCAAATGATAGAGAATATAATGGACACATGCAACGGCTGTAGCAAAAATTTCCAAAAATTGTCAATAACTGAGCTATTTCGAGTTTTCAGAGTTTCGTTCAAGTGTAATGGAGTTACTTAATACGCTCTAACTCCGGAAGTATAACTTTCTACACTTTTATTCTTACAACAGATTATAGAGAACATATTGACACATGCAACGACTGTAGCAATAATTTCCAAAAACTGTTCCGGAGTTAGAGCGTTGTAAGTAGCTCCATTACACTTGAACGAGATTCAGAAAACTCGAAATAGCTCAGTTAATCACATTTTTTGGAAATTCTTGGTACAGCCGTTGCATGTGTCAATATGTTCTCTATCATTTGTAGTAAGAACAAAAGTGTAGAAAGTTATACTTTCGGAGTTAGAGCGTTTTAAGTAACTCCATTACACTCGAGATGCGGAAATCTCTAAATACCCAAGTTATTGACATTTTTTGGAAATTCTTACTAGTCATTGCATAGATCATTGTATTCTCTATATTTTGCTTTAAGAACAAAATTGTAGAAAGTTAGACTTTCGAGATTAGCCGATATTTACGGATCATCAATCATAGTTTGTAATGAGTGAAACAACCGTTGGCGGAAAGGACCCTTGTACAAAATTCGTCGCTAACTTCACACACATGTTTGCTACTACTATATTTTATTAACAGTATAACACAGCTACCTCTTATTACTATTAGATTTATCAGTAGTTGTTTATAACTAATAATAAATATAACTATAACAGTGGCAACAATACGCTATTACGTGGTTCTTATAGATTTTCTAAAGTAAAACTTTGCTGTCTATCTGATAACATTAATTTATAGGCGGAAATACTGCGATCCACTTCGTAACTATGCGGCATAATACATATCTGCTTACACAGAGACTTGTACACTTATAATTTTTTTTTTTTTTGAGATTGCATTCCAAAAATTGCTGAAAATATGCACTTTCAATAATTTTGTCAGGATATGCACATATGCACTTTATATGCATTTTGCATATTTCCCGAGCTATACATACCTGGTGTAAAAAGTTTCCCAGCTTGAACTCTTCGAAGTAGGTCGGAGCTGCGGCTGAAGCCCTAGCGGCCTGCCACACTTCGCTGTCGTAACTTCCCATGTAATGCGATTTGACCTTCCAGGGCAAGGAATAGTTCCTGAATAGGAACGCCGACAACCTCTCTTGGTTCACTATGGCCGATACGGCACACAACTGAAAACAACATACAAAAGTTTGATCATTAATTAGCACTGTTCTGTCCCATTTCGAACTTTGAGCATCTAAATTACTTCAAAGTTTGTTCGTTAGTAATGTTAAAGCTCCGTTTTAATAAATTTTACTATCAGCCTTAAGAGTAATGTAGGTAAAGCGTTAACTGACGCCGGTAAAAACCCACCACCATTCATTTAAGAAAAATATAACCCAGGACAACTTAGTATTCACACAAAGCCCAAACCAAACACTTTTATTCTTCTCAACCTCGACATTCACCTTTGGACATTTCGGATCTCTAGACGTACTGATCAAACTATTAGTACCCAAGTGTTCCTTGAGTTTTTCTTCCCATAAAGAGGTGTCGTAGTAGGAATGACTCCAGACGAGGCTACCGGTGCCTTTCCAGGAAGACTGCTTGAAGACCTCTTTGCTTATCGCTTCGTAACGGTAAGAAATTTCGTCCAGTGACCGCTGATGGACGCCTACGATGAAAATAATGCTTCATTAATATTAATATTGAAGACAAAGTTATCGTTAAGTTGAAAAGTGATAACTTCTCAACTTAAGTGATAACTTCTAATTAACGATGACTCACTAATTTATTTATTTGCTTGTGAAGCTTATTTTGGGTGGCTTCTAATTGATAACAATTGTATGATAAGTTTGCAGGACGGTTGATATATTCTGTACCGTTCTTAATTAAATCGTTTCACTTACCTATCGAGAACGCTAAAATGGCTCCGGTGCTGACACCACAAAAGAAATCGAACAATTCGTACACCCTCTTCCCGGTCATCTCCTCTAACTTCTTTAACATCTCCAAGACTAGCAGCCCCCTTATACCTCCACCGTCTATAGAAAGGATCCTTATTCCCATTTTCGGTACCGGATCGGAATAACCCAGGACAGTCAGGGCTTCCCTCAGGACGCCTTGAACTTGCTCCGTTTTCGTACGGGAACGAGACCTTAGCAACATCCTAATAGCACCGCTCTACAACGATATAATCAGATAACGCAATAGTATTAAACGATATAAAGATGTTCACCTTCACTGATTTGCTCCTAACCTCGGGATACTTCGTCACGTGTTCGATCAATTGCTCTACCGCACGAAGTAATGAATCTTCTGTTTCGTTCTTTTCTATGGTCTGCAGAAGGTAGTCCAGTTTTAATGAAATGTGATCCTGAAAAGACAGCAAATAATTACTTTGTGAAACAGTATAAGAGTGAAGCTTGTAAAAATCTCACTGTTGGTTGGTTAGAGCAAAAGAGTTACTTAGTGAGACACTGTTGGTTATTGTGAAGCTAAATTCCCGTATATATTACTGCAGTTTCTTTAGCTACAGTGGTGTAACTTAATTTCCGGCTTAACGCTTAAGATAATGATTCTCTCACCTCCGAAGGCTTCCCTTTCTGTTTCCACTTAGGCACCAGCTGCTTGACCTCCGGCTCTTTGGCCACCGACACCTTACTCTTGAATTCACTGAGCACGGCAGGCAATGAGGACTCCTCCCTTTTCTTCTTGACGTCGACGATGACCTCAGCGTCCGTCTGTGAATAAGTGACATCCTTAGTAAACAACGGCGCGTACTTCTGGATTATCTGCAGGAAGTCCTTCGTTAAGTTGGAGACAGTCTTGTCGTTGGTGAACTTCGAAAGGCTGTGCTTGAGCATTTTAAAAGACATCCTTCGCGCTGGCTAAGACTGACATGGTTATGTTATCGCTGTTATTTATTGCGACTCGGAGGGTTTTAGCTATCGCTTCGCACTGGGAATTATCTAATTGCATTACATTGCATCAATTATTGTCGATAAGTAAAAGTATACACTATAAATACAAAAGTGACGTTTTCAAACATCTGATTATGACGACGACTGCAGTGCTGCCATCTTCGGGGCAGTCGGTAGTTGAAGCTGTTTGTGGACGTCCTGTGGCTGGTGAAACGTTTGAAACGTTTGACGTTCTGTGCTGATTTTGCAGAACTTATAACGATTATAATTAATAACCCACTTCCAATTTCTCGAAAATACCTCACTCACACCTCGCAAAAAGCTTCACTCGGTTCATTGCTTACTGTTTTGTATAAAGTTACCGGATATAGAAGGCAATCGAAGGCAATGCAATCGTCCGCCATTTTGGGGCGGTGGAGAACGCGTCGAATGGTGCAAAATTTAAAATACCGAGTTGAATTCAGGTAAACTTCACTGTAATTTTTTTAAGCAAGTACTATATTAACAGTACTAATAAACAGAATGGTTATGTTCAGGTTTTTATGAGAATTTTGAAATGCCACATTAGCCATTAATATTTCTCAATAAAATAATAGCGTATTGCTTCTCTTGCTGCGAAATGGTGTTAAATTGTTAAATTCTGAATATATAACAATTGGTCGTCGCCCGCGAAGCGATTGGTCCGCGTCGCGTTGGAGACGGATCGCCGTTCGCGTGTCTTTTACTTGTTTTCCCCGAGCAGGCGCTTCTCTGACAGAAGAGAAAAGCCGCTGCGATAGAAGGCGCCGAAGGTCGGTCCCATCGAAGTGCCCCATTTTTCCGGCTCGAGATAGAAAAATGAACGTGCCCGAGACGTACCCGATCGACGCGTACAGGTTGAAGGGGGACGAGCGGTCGAAGGCTGTCGGCGTCAGGTACGACGTGGACAAGGCGACCGACGAGCCGATATTCCGACTCTATCTGCAACCGGATCAGGTACGTGAGCAAAGTTGTCTTTGGAATCGCTCCGTTCTCCTCTTTTGATAGTCCGAGGTCGGGGCGGAAGTTTCTAGCGTTAGGGCGTTCCTGCTGGAAGGTTCCTCCAGTTATTGCTGCGATTACGTTCTTTCAGATGGGCTCTTGGAGAAGTCCACAGTTTATCTGGTATATCTCTAACACATGTTTCCCGAGTAAAGTAGTCATCACAGATCACGTGTCCTGCGGGGTTCTGATGATTCCATTGGTCTCATTGTAGAAACAGCAAATTTGTATGCCCAATTGCAGGTATAAAGTGAAGAAGTTTCTTTGGGCATAACATTATATGGAGTGGTCGGGCGCTCCTTGGCACTTTCCCCTTGGTATCCGCGTCCTATTGACTATTAATCTTCTTACTGTTCCTTCCTCTTCCCCATCGTATCAACCCACTCAGTAACAACGCTTTTAATGCCTTCAGTCTCACTAGCACAATCCCACATCAGCACAATCAACTCTTCCTTTGGTCTGGTGACAAGCGGTTTCCATGTGCTTGATTTTAGAAAGCGCTGATGTGTAACTATCGTAATAACGCTACCAGTTCAATAATGTGTCGAAAACCGATTCTGAATCGTCCAATAGAGCTTATTGGTTCAACAAGTGCTTCCACAAGTTATCGAAATTTAGCATGCGATAAGTAGTGAAACACTTTCTCGTCAAACGTCACAAGTGAAAATTAACCTAAATCTTTATTGTACGTCGTGTTATCTTTGTAAATAGTTATTAATTTTGATACTGAACATTTATTAAAGGTCTCCTATAATGTGCTGCTTCGGATCAGTATCGGATCCATTGTGGACGTTTTAAAAGTATCCATCAATGATCTTGTAATAGACTGCTTCAAATGAAAAGTTGAACTTTTACGGAATTTCTAAAAACGATCTGATTCATTAAAAGTCTTATAGTTGATTGCTTCAAACCATGAGTTAGAATTTGGCGGATAACATCTTCCAAAGGTTCCATAATGGGTTGCTTCGAACCAAAAACTGAAATTTTGTAGACATTTTAAAAACATCTATTGAAGGTGCTGTTTCGACCCAAAGTTGAACTTTTGTGGACATTTTAAAAATATCTATTAATGTCAATAATGGGATGCTTCAAACCAGAAACGGTTCTTTTGAGGACGTTTTAGAAACATCTAACGAAGATCTTACGATGGATTGCTTCGAAATAAAAATTGAACTTTCTAACGAACATTTTGAAAACTTCCATTAAATGGTCTATATTGGGCTGCTTCGAACTAAAAATGGATCTTTGATAGATGTTCTAAAACATCTATTGCACGTTCTTATAGCTTGCTTCAACCCAAAAAATTAAACTTTTGTGGACATTCTAGAAACGTCCATTCTAGTGCTGCTTATATATGCTGCTTCTAACCGAAAAATGGTCCTTTTGTGGATTTTCTAAATACATCCATCAAAGCTTCTACAATTGACTGTCTAGAATCAAAAATAAACTTTATGGGTACATTCCAAAAATATTTATCAAAGGTTCCATAATGGACTGCTTTGAACTAAAAATGGATTTTTGTGGAAGTTCTAAAGCATCCATCAAACTCCTTATACTTAATAGATTGCTTCGAACCTAAAATTGAACTTTTACGGACATCCTAAAAACTGTCATTAAAGGTTTTATAAAGAGCTGCTTCGAAGTAAAATTGGTTGCTTGTGGACGCGTTCTAGAAACATCCATCAAACGTCTTATAATGGGTTGCTTCGAACCTAAAATTGATCTTCATGTACATTCTAAGAACATCCATTAAAATTTCTATATTGGGCTGCTTTGAATTAAAAATATTTTTCGATGTTTTGCGGACATTTTCAAAACGTCCATCGAAGATCTGATAATGGACTGCTTTGGACTAAAACTGGATTTTTTAATAAAATATTAGAAAAATTAAAAAAGGTAGAAAAATTGATTGGAAATAATTTTGGAACATGGATTATCTCAGTGGTAGCAATATTTCTTTAGTGATAAGTTTCGTTTCCTAAAAGACACAATTACAAAACGACCAATGGCATATTGAACATGGGACGTACGGGACACTGGCATTCACGAAATACACTTCTACGCGAATATAATGCTCCGATATTTCTTGTGAAAGGATCGCTATCTGTGTTACAGTAGAGAAGACGCTTATTGAATCATTGCTTATTGAACAACCTTTAAATTCTAGAGCGGTTGCTTTAAGAAGCAGTACTAGACTGTTTCTGATCAATAATTCGATGGAACCAACAGGTTTTGAAGCTGTAACAAAAGCTACCAGAAACCGGCCATTATTACTCCAACTTCGATTCAGCTTCACCCAGGTGGTTTGAATGATTATGATCACCTAGAAGCCCTGGTGATATTAATCGCCGTTCCATCTAATTTGCTGGATCTAAAAAGCTCCATTAGCTGAATTGGTGTTAAGGTGTTATCTGTTCAATAATTTCATGGAAAAAAGTTCTATTAGCTGGATTGGTGTAAAGGTGTTACCTGTTCAATAATTTTATGGAATTAACACTTTTTGACGCTGTAACAAAATCTACCAGAAACCGGTCATTATTACTCCAACTTAGATTCAGCTTCACCCAACTAGTTTAAAAGATTATGATCAGCTAGAAGACCTGATGATATTAATTGCAGTTCCATCCAGTTTGATGAATGTAAAAAGTTCCATTAGCTGGATTGGTGTTAAGGTCTAGTATGGGGTGTTTTGTTCCTGGTCCCATTTCTTCCATTCGATGGTTCGTTTAGACCAAAATAAGGATCGTGGTGCAGCTCTGGCATCCTTCCCTTCCATTCCTTCGGCGTTCCCTTAACATAAGTAGGTTTGTTCCAGAAGGCAGTGTAACGCGCTTGGTGCGGTTACTTGTGAGATTTGGCGCTGGGACGGAGTTCGGGAGTTCGGGAAACGGTTTTAAGAGTCGGTTTTACGGTTTTGCTCGGGCGCCAGATTTTTAAGGGTTTTCTCCCTCGGGAATGTGCCTGGGTAATTTTACGAACTCAGGAGATTACCAGGGTTGTCTGTAGAAATGAAACACACGCTCAAAAATAGAAAATCCTAAAATTGTTTTATTTCCAATTGACCGTGAAAATAATTCGTTCGACTAACACCTGCGAGGTCGTCGAACGGAGACCGGAGAAATATAAAAACTTATTTACAATTACTTATAAATCTCGGAAAGGAAACACAAATGCGAAAATATAAAAGTATCACAGTTGGAGAGAAATAAAATTTTATTCTAAATAAATCGGAAAGATTATTTAAATAAGCGAAAATGCGAAAGCGGAAAATCGTACTAACAATTTTACAATGAAAACGCAATAGCTAAATACGGAGAAGATAAGAAAACGTGCAGAGTCTAAGATTCGGTAGTGCGGCTTTTACATATCGAGAGAGCGAGAGTGTGAGAGAGAGAATACGGTAGACGGGAATTAACTTTTCCTCGACACAACGACGGAAAAATTAATTCTGGGCGGTTGGGAAAACGGACGTTTTCGCAGTCGCCGGTTTAACATGTAGTAAACGTTCACCCACAGATAGCTTATATCTAGCGGTCGGTACGCTCACAACAAAAAAAAATCACAGAAAACGTATAGCTTACTAGCTAGCGGTCGGGGACGCTTTCACAATAGACGAATAACTACGAATAGTTCAGGCTTAAGACTATCGGTTGGGGACGATGCACGAGTTACGTACACAACAAATAACAAATAATTCGGCGGCTTATAACTAACGGCGGTGACGTTTACAATACAGATAAACGGGTCGACTTGCTATAAACAAGTCTTGGTTCCCACCTTGGATTAACTCGGGCGAAGAACGCCGTAGAGGGCGAGTGGTTCATATTCATTTAGTCTTGATATACAAACGATGGTAGATTGAACAGTGCCTTATCGGTCGCCATCTATTCGAGATAGGTTTGATTTCGCGCTCAATTGTATAGTGGGTGGCCTACTCTCAACTCTCTAAAATCGGCTTCGTTACAGCAGAAAACATGTTGCGATGTTGTTATTTTTGGCCAATCGCACATTTTCGTCCTTGTCATTGTAATACTACTATCAGCAAGTAAATAAACGCCTAGATATAACATCATTTTTACATGTTTGATGATTCCTGGAACAAACCTGTAGTGCGTGTTTTATTAAGGGTGACAGCTTATGACTTGACAGTCTCGGAGCTTTGGACATAAAATATGTTGAGACCATTTTCCTTAACAGGAACCTTTGCCTCAAATCCCGAGATGTGGTACCTCGTCACCCACATTCAAACACCCTATATTTTAAGCAACTTCGTTGCTTTAAAACAAGTGAAGTGTTTGTTATAATTGTTCCGTACCACGGTACCACCGGTCCCATCTTTGTGGAAAATTAACTTGTAGAGATCATTAGAAGTGGGGAAATGCTCACCATTCATATTCCCATTATTGTTATCTAAATTTATGAGATCATTTCCGAGGTGGCATTTAGATATGGCTGCGTGATACTTTAAACCTGAGATATCATCTATCTGTGGGAAACGATGGAAGTGTTCAAAAATATATCTATGACTAATATCAGGATACCGGGACATGTATTCTTCCATCATGATGCCATCGGTCGCTTCATTAATTTTATGTCGAATATCTTCAATGGACATCTCAATATACTCTTTGGTAATAACTTCTCTACATCATCATCGTAATTTTCTTCTTCATTATAAATTCTTGTCATTTCGTGAAGAGGTAAATATCGTGCTTCCAACTTCGGTGTAAGAAGTGAGTCTTGTTTTTTAGTTGTTGTTGATAATGATGATGATGTTGATGAAGTTATTTAACTACTTGTGTGAGTGATTTGTAGACAGGAGAGAATATGCCATTTAAAGATTCATCCACTTCGAATCGACCCAATTTTAAAGCAAAATATTTTTTTGCAAATCCCTAATTTATATTAGAATTATGCTCTTAAGTTGCGCCTCGGAGCTACTTAATGGGGGCTTCATGTTGCGTCATTAACTTTTCAATACCTTTACGGTAACCAGTATGGTTACACAATCTTGTATTATACGATACTTACCAACCTTTTCATTTTGATGACTTCGTAGTCTGTGACGTCCATTCCCGACAAGTCCGACGTCACGGAAATAGTCCTAAATTACACCCCCGTGGAATCGGACGAGACGTCGACGGTTTGCTACCTCGAGAACGAGCGAGCGTTCCAGAAGTCCCCGTTCAACATACCCGTGATGATACGTTGCCAGAACTGCGAGACCCTCTTCCCGACTAAGTACCAGTACCAGAGGCACCAGTGCGAGTTCGACTCCAACAAGGTACGACATTGGTTGGTAATCGTATCGAAACTTCTCGGAGATTGTTTAGAAATGTGTGAAGTATGCAGGTTTCACATTTTTGGTGTATACTTTATTAAACGGTTATAAAGGGTCTGTTGGACTAATTATCTCCGATGCGATAATGTAAGTATTTAGAGCATAGTAGTACTAACGAAAGTGTACCAGAAAAAGGTGATTTATGAATAGTACCACCTCACATAGTCAAACAGATAGCCACTGGAAGGAACACTTTCAACCACGTTCAAATGGAATCTAAGCGGTGGGCTTCATGGAGAGACATATTGGAGCCATTGACCCAATATTCTCTGATATGAGTACCATAAACCCAGACTGAGGCCATCCGCCATATTCGAAGCCATAAAATGACCGATCTTATTGGGCCATAAAGATAGTGCATCGTTTTTATGGCTCCTCTACCTCATTCTCATTATCAGTATCATCTACCCAGTATCAAAATATTGTGTAGTTCACTCTTCATGGATCAACATGGAATAGAATATTGTCCAGAAACTCAATGCAGTACTCTAGAAATCGCTTGGAATGAAGCAGGATCAGAATATAGTTCAGGAGCTTCTCATTAACAGTATCATCTAGCCAGTATCAAAATATTGTGCAGTTCACTCTTCCTGGATCATCATGGATCAGAATATGTTCCAGGCTCTTTAATCAACACTCTTTGAAATAACTTAAAATCGTGGAGGTTCAGAATATAGTTCAGGAGCTTCTCATTATCAGTATCTTCTAGCATGTATCAAAATATTGTGCAGTTTACTCTTCCTGAATCATCATGAATTAGAATATATTCAAGGATAGTACCAAAAACCCAGACTGAGGCCATCCGTCATATTCGAAGCCATAAGATGACCGATGTTATTGGACCATAAAGATGGGGCATCGTGTTTATGGTTCCTCTACCAATTACTATTCGGCAAGGAGCATGGTCGCTAAATGGAAATATTTACTTCTCCACAGCATACGCTCATTTAACTATTCCAAAATTTTTGACTCAATTTAGGACTGATCCTATTAAATTACCTACCACGAAGTAAATAAGATTCGATGTGATCCCTTAGGTCGTGCTGAAGGCGAACGTCGACATGAAGGACGTCGACAAGGGCGTGAGGATAAAGTACGTGTGCGGCGTGTGCAAGAAGGAGTTCGTCAGCCAGAACAACTTGTCGCGTCACGAGCTGAGCCACAAGGACGTGGCCGAGAACGTCTGCGAGTACTGCAACAAGCGCTTCATCAGCGGCAGCAGGCTGACGATCCACAAGGAGAACCATTGCAAGAAGGCCGGGGACGTCTCCAAGTTCTACAGGTCGGTACAGGGAGTATCACTTTTGGTCATTTAGCAGTTGATAACAGAGGAGGTAGTAGCTGGATTTCCCTTAGCCTTAGTAAAATTTAGGATTGCCAACTTAAACAGTATTTCTTGATCACGTTGTAGTTACTTCAGCTTTAGTTACAGTTTACACTTTCTGAACGCCAAAAGTACAAAAAGTGTAAGTACTCCGTAATCGTTCTTGAACGCACCCTAGACGTGGATAATTCTCATGATTCCCTCGTTCTGTTTCCTCCAGGAGCGACGTGGTGGTGTGGAAGTGCGTCGCCTGCCACGAGGTCTTCTCGTCGGCCGAGCTGGCAGGCTCGCATGTGTCGAGCGCCCCCTGCCGGCCGTCCCCCGAGGGACCGATCGAGGACCGTTTCGAGAGGACCTCGACCGAGATCCTGGTGCAGTGCGAGTTCTGCAACAAGACGTTCTCGGACAAGGGCTTCCTGCTGGAGCACCAGGCTTGCCACGTCACCGGCAGGAGCTACGAGTGCGCGGACTGCGCGTCCTCGTTCGACTCGTACGCGACGGCCGTCGACCATTGGGCGAGGAGGTGCGCAGGCGGCGCCGGGAACGTCTTCTACCTGCCGAGGCTGACGTACTGCGCGCACTGCGACAGGACGTTCAAGTCGCACGAGCTGCTCTACACGCACAAGATGAAGAAGAAGCACTACACGGCGAAGAGGCACGTCGCGCCGGCCGCCGCGGCCGCCTCTGACGACGCCGGACGGTCCGAGGAGAGCCAAGGTATTGGGGGAAGCCCGGAGATGCGAGATTTACACGGAGACGGTGCGCGCGCAGTCGCAGTGCAGAAGCGGTATGTCTCCGAATGACGAAAATTTTGGCGCGAACCTGAACTTTTCGGACTTAGTACATCTCGATCCGACCAACCAAAGCCAATCGTTACTCATCCGCTGCTTCGCGCGCACCAGTCCCGTAAATCTCGGATCTTTGGGGTGAGCCGACAAACTAACCCCTCAGTGAAACTTGAAAGGGTGATTCTTATTCTTCTTCTTCTAACCAGAAAGGCTTTTTCCTTTGGAAAGTTAGCCACTGCAATTTTTGACGTGATAACTTCTTATAAATCGATGAACGCCGGCTGCACGCACGAACAAACCTAACTCATTGTCACGTTCCGCCCGAGCCATGCGTGCAAGCGAGAGCGCGGAACAAGGGATAGAGAGGCACGATCGGTCGCCCTTATAGGCTAGCCTAGAGGGCGACAGGGTCGGCGACGACATTCAACTATCTGGAAATCCCGTCCGAAATAATTTGCAACGCACTGTACAATTTCATCTCTGTGTAACGTTAGTTAATTACTCATTTAAATTTTCTACTCAACAAATCCTAACCGTAATGCAAAGGTATCCGGAAGTTACCGATTTACCTAACTTAATTGTTCAGATTACGAACAACTGAATCACAGGGTTTGATATTACTTAAACGGGTCGATCGATCAATTTAAACGTTGCAAAATGCCTTTTGGGTTTATAGAAATACCTGTTCACTATGCGCTTATCACGGCACTGGGTGTCAGAGGCTGGGGGGCCTCCGGATGATCCTCGTCTCCGCGGCACACGGCGTTTCGTTCTGATAGCGAACTCGCAGCACGAATTCGTCCCGTTTCCCCGTCGAGTCCAATGGGTCGTACTCCGCTCACAGAACGTTCGTTACGTACGTTAATACGTGCCGTCGATGATGATGAAATCCCCTCACACGCACTATTCGTTCGGCAGTAAATTACGAAGCGTACCAATCAACACACAGTCTGTCGTTATCTCGGACCGACACGTGAATTTACCACATAGATTTACCGTTGACTAAGTTCAGACCTGGGCCCCTCAAATTTTGGGGTTCACTAGCCAAAAGTTTATCCAAAGAATCACGTCCTCACGCTTTCAAAGTCTATGGCCGACTCCCAAAACTGATTTGAATTTCCAAAACTAATTAACTCATACCAACTAATAGATAGCTGGGCCACAGTGGCCCAGCCATCCGAACCCTCTCGAGTCCCTCAAGCTAGTCCCCCTTTTCAAACTCATCCGCTCTCGACTGACCCCTTCCCTTAACCGGAAGTGACGTCATGGCCAATAACTAAACCTCAACTCTTCTTCTTTCTAGTTTTGAACCCATCCGGGCTTTCTAAACACTTCACTTTGCAACTATCCGTCTCCCACCATATGATGACGTCAGTCACGTAAACATTGCTCCTTCTTCCTCTTAAAAAGTCCAAACCGGAAGTCGGTAAGAAAACATCTCCGTGCCAGAGTGAGATAGATTGTCGCGTTGTGCAATTTATGTACGGATTGATAATGACTAAACTAACCGGAGAATCGCATTCAAATTTACACCACTTATGCTCACGTGGTACCACATCAACCTCTCAAAATGTCAGACTTCCAACTGTTATAGTTTTCGCTAGAGTGCGGTACACGTACTCGTAAGCAAATAAACATTTGGCTCGTCGCGAGCACAATTTCGGACCGGGTTTCTGACCAAGCTAATTGGGGATAGAGAGAGTATGACATAGCGCTGCGTTAATATTCGGATTCATTTAGAATAGCAAACGAGGATTCAATTCGTCGGCTAATTTGTGATATGGAAAAAAGCGTAGCGTAACATCTGGCATTCTTTCATTAAGACAAGGACAACATCGGGAAACTGGTGGCCGACGTCCTGACCACCCTGGACGTGCCGATGCTGTCGAACGTCGACTTCCTCCGCCAAGACGACGGAAGGAACGAGGAGAACCAACCGCCGCCGCCTGCCGGCGAGGAGGAGGAGGAGGAGGAGAGGGCCGAGCCGAGCTCCGGGAAGAAGAAGAGGGGCAGGAAGAAGAAGGGCGACAAGGGGACGAGTCCCAACGCGAAGAGACCGCCCGGGATAGCGCCGGAGGGTTACAAGTTCCAGTGCGAGAGGTGCGTAAAGACGTTCGATGCCGTCGACGAGATGGAGGAGCACCGCGAACGGGACCACGCAGCGAATTTCTGCTGCGAGGAATGCGGGCATGTAAGTAAAGTTACAGTTACAGTTATCTTTTCTTCTTCACTTATTCCACTTACTCAGTCTTCTTTGTCTTCTGCTGCACATCCACTGATGTATGTTTGTGATACCATTTTTCATTTCTTCTCTGTTCCCTGCGGTGTGTGTCAGTGATTGTATATCGTGTAACGCTGTCCACTTCCTAATGTTTTGCACCCAAGACACTTCTTTCCACAGACTTTCTTCCAATTCACTCCTCAATGTACCACAAAAGTACGTAATATTAATGAAAAAAGAAACTAAATGGTATTAAATACTTAAATTTTTATATTAATTTATATTAATACTTATAAATTTTTTAAACATACTAAATATTTTTTATAATTGAAAAAATATGGAATTTTGCTGAAAAAAAATTAAAATTAATTATAGTTATATGAGTATAATATTTCATATTGCTTTGTTAAGATTTTTATGTTCTTTTTAAATTTATTAAACTGATTATAAAATATAAATTGAAATAATATTTTAATTATATAGATATTTTTCTTTTAATTATTACATATAACAAAGTTTTTAAAATGGAAAAAAGGTGAATATGAGAAATACGAAAAAAATAAATTTCTATATTTTCATTAGTATATATATATGTAATATAATATGTATGTAATTAATAAAAAATACATAAGATGTGCGTAACGTGCGCACATAAACACATAATTATTAATGAATTTTTACATTATATTGATGAATGGAATATTTAATTTTAATTTTCTGCGTTCACTGTTTAATAGTGTCTCATTTATCGATCCAATGCCTGAAGTTACTAGTTTATGACCAGAAATCATTGTACCGCTCACCGATTCATAAAATTAATATTCAAAAAAATTGACGACAGCAGTTCATTAATTTTACGTACATAATAATTTTCTGTTCTTCTAATAACCCTTTTTACCAAATGGTAAAAATTTTTGGTAAAAAATTTAGAAATTATGTAAGTCAATCCTTTTTCCAAACCTGAGTCCGAATTTCCCTCCCTTCCCAGATCCTGCACAGCGCCAAAGCCTTACTGATCCACACCCGTTCCCACAGAAGCCTTAAACCTTACGTCTGCGAAACCTGCGGCAAGAGTTACTCTCAAACCTCCCACCTGTGGCAGCACATGAGGTTCCACCAAGGTATTGTTCTAATCGTGTTCCATGCAATTATCAGATGTGGTCTATTTAATTTTGCAAATGGGATTTTTAAACACATAGTATTAGTGGAATATGTGGAGTGCCATGGAGAATATTTTTGGATTAATTAACGATTGTTCAATAAATCTAAAGATTTCACGGGAGGTTGAAGACGCTTCTGACTTACTCAAAATGCTTGAATGTCCATCAGAAACATCGAAAACAGTTTATGATATGCCTATGTCAGTTAAAATATCCATAAGTTTTTTCGAGATATGATTGAATCGCTTAGAATCTGAGTCAGTTCTACAGAACATTCATGATTGTTCATGAATATGATTTTATGGTAATTTGGTAACAACCCAAAAAGGTTCAAAGCGCGCCTGAGCCACATGGAAGACCATGAAACCTTTTTGAATCAAGCCAAGTCTGTTAATATTGTTTATGTGTCAGTTAAATCATTCGTAAATTTGTTTAAAACATGATTGGGTCGCCCAAAATGTGAGAAAGATTTTCTACATATTTACAACTGAATTGAGAATCTTGCATGGTAATTTCATATCAATCAAATATCTTCAAAGCGTGTCTGAGCTACCTGAAAGATCATGAAACATCAGAACATTTTTTTTTTCATCACGTAAAGACTCTTTATAATGTTCCTGGGCCAGTTAAACCATTCATAAGGTTTTTCTAAACATATTTGAGTCGTCCAAAACATGAGAAAATCTTTCAACATATTTACACCTGTTCTGAGAATCTTGCATGGTAACTTTATATCAATCAAAAATGTTCAAAGCGTGTCGGAGCTACCTAGAAAGTCATGAAACATCAGAGTACTTTAGAAACACGTAAAGGCTACTTAGAATGTTGTTGTGTAAGTTGACACACTCTCAAGTTTGTTCAAAACATGATTAGATCGTCTAAAATATGAAGAAAGTGCTTAAGAACATCTGTAACTGATCTGAGAACATTTTATTGTAACTTAGTATCGACTAAAAATATTTCAAGCGCGTCTGAGTCATTTGATAGACCATGACATACATCAGAACATTTTTGAATTACGTAAAGACTGTTTATGCCTCCATGACAGTTAAACCATTTATAAGGTTGTTCAAAACTTGATTGGGTTACCCAAACTGTAAGAAAATTTATCAAAACACTTATTACTGGTTTGAGAACATTGCATAGTAATTTAATATCAATCAAATATGTTCGAAACGCGTCGAAACCACCTGAAAAACAATGATGCATATTAGGACAGTTTTTAATCATGCCAAGTTTGTTCATAATGTTTCTGGGCCAGATAAATCCTTAGTAATTCATTTAAAACATGATTGGGTCCCCTAATATATGAGAAAGTATTTTAGAACATTTTATGACTGACCTGAGAACACGTTGTTACAACTTAGTATCGATCAATATTGTTCAAACCGCGTCTGAACCATCTGAAAGGCAATGAGACATATCAGGAAATTTTTGGATCATGCGCAGTTTGTTTATAATGTTTCTGGGCCAGTTAAATGTTTCGTAATTTATTTCAAAACATGATTGGGACCCTCACAATGTGGGGAAGTGCTTCAGAACATTAAGGACTAATCTGAGTCCATTTTGTGGTAACTTAGTATCAATCAAAAATGTACAAAACACACCTGAACCACCTGATAGACAATGAAACATATCAGGAAATTTTTTAATTATGCCAAGTTTGTTCATATTGTTTCTTGAACGGGCAAATCAATTGTAATTTTGTTAAGAACGTGATTTGGTCTCAAACAATGTGAGAGTGTTTCTGAACATTTACGACTGAACTGAGAAAATATGGTAACTTAGTATCAATGAAAAAAGTTCACAACGTGTCTGAACCCCCTGAAAGATCACGAAACACATGAGAACATTTTGGAGTCATCCAAAGAATTGTTATTATGTTTCTGTGCCAGTTAAATCATTCATAAGTTTTTTCAAAACATGTTTGGGTCTTCAAAATACGAAAATGTGTTGTAGAACATTTATTATTGATTATTAATATTGAGAATATTATACAGTAATTTTGTATCGATCAAAAATGTTAAAAACGCGTTTAAATGCCTGGAAGACCATGAAACACTTCAGAATATTTTTAAATCATGCAAGGTTTTTTTATAAGGTTTTAGTGCCAGTTAAATCATTCGTAAGTTTATTCAAAACATGGTTATAGATAGTCCAAAATATCAGAAAGCATCTCAGAACATTCATGACTGATCTGAAAACCAGTGCATGGTAACTTAGTATCGATAAAAAGTGTTTAAAACTTGGCTGACCCACCTGAACGGCCATGAAACACATCAAAACATTTTTTGAATCACGTGCCAGATGTTCAAGATTGTTCAAAAGAGGACGAAGCCGCCCAAAACATGAGACTCATTTTCGAAATATATATAACTGATCTGAGAATATTGTATGGTAATTTAAAGTCAATCAGAATTGTTCAAAGCTCGTCTGAATCACCCGAAAGACCATAGAACACATCAGGACATTTTTGAATCGTGCAAAGTTCTTTCACAATGTTATAGTGCCAGTTAAACATCCATAAGTTTGATCAAAGTATAACTGGAAATTTTTAAACTATTCAGTCCACGTTCACAGTCGACTTGCAGAGGATCTAAGGGGGTAAAATTGTCACTCGAACTTTTTCGCGTAACGATATGTCTCATGTTCATTCAACAATTATTTTGAAGTAGATAGAAAAGAAAAGTGAGATTGCTTTTTTCAACGAATAATAGTGTCACGGTCCTAGGGGCCTAAGACCCAGAGGGATGCTCTGATTGTTGGTGGTAGCTCAGAAGAGACGGTGAAGACATTAACAAATTGAACAATGTTTATTCAACACCAAATACAAGAGAGATAGAGAGAGAGAGCCCGTGTTAAAGGGCGGCAAAACAAAGTGAACATGAATAAAGAATTAAAACCATCAAAGGGATAAAAATAACAAAATGACGTATAAATGTGTGCGTATAAAAGTCCCCAAGGGGCCTAATGGGGTAGCTCGTACAGGGCTCGCCTTAGGGGAACATCTCTCCTCATAAAAGGCAGCAGGCGGGCACGAAATCAGACGGACAGTGTCACAGGTTGCCCGATCAGCAATCATTGCTTTTGACTGATGCAGGCCCCCGTGTTTATTCAAATTACTAATGTTTATTATCTGATATGTATTGCTTGGTATAATTAACTGTACGTGCCTCGCCGGAAGATTCTTTTGTGAGGCCGGGTCGTATTGAGTTGAGTTACTGCTAATCATGCTGGGCATTGTAGTACAAAATCTACTGTAAAATGGCGATCGACTTCCTCGTAGGTATCAAGCCTTTCGCCTGCCCCCACGAAGGCTGCGAGGCGAGGTACACGATCAGGCCGGACCTGAAGGACCACATCCGCAAGGTGCACACCAGGGAGAGGCCGTTCAAGTGTCTGATCTGCTCGAAGAGCTTCCTGACCGGCTCCGTCTACTACCAGCACAGGTTGATACACACGAACGATCGGAGATACGCTTGCGAGGTTCGATTTAGCTCTACCTAACGCAACAGGTTTGACGTGACTGAACCGCTTTTGTTCCTCCAGCTGTGCCCGAAGAAGTTCTTCAGGGCGGACGCCCTCAACAACCACAAGAGGATCCACACGGACGAGCGTCCGTACGCGTGCGAGTTCTGCGGCAGGGAGTTCAGGCAGAAGGGCGACAGGAACAAGCACGTGCGCACGCAGCACCAGGCGCAGGCGACGACATAACCTCGAATATTACTCTCTGTGTGCACTTCATTTGCAATGTTTGTTTCTATGTTATTTCATCCTACTTTTCGTTTCTGTAAGAGGTTCAGTTTGTGCGATTGTTTTGCTTGAATGAATAAATGCTGCCGTTCGACTCGTTTTCGTTAGTGAATGCCTAAAATGGTCTTCAGGCATTATGCTGTAGCAGCTTAAATCTAACTCTTTGTTAGAACTAATGGTGTAAGTACCGAAAAGATCTAGTTAAACTTTGTCGCTTTCCTAGAGCAAAATGTTAAAACATGTTTTATCCAAAGATACGGTTCACATAATAGAGGATGGTTTCCAGAACAGAAAAGTAGAAATATGTTTTTCCGTAAAACGTTCAGTTTTGAAAGTATGATTTGTGAAATATATAAACCATGTCAAATTTTAAAAGGAAAAACAAATGTTAAAAGTGAGTGTTGTATAAGAAATTTAGGGTTAAAATTAATGTAAAAACTTTTCTCAAAAAAGCCGGTCTAACTTACTAATCGGAAAGTTAAAATATTTTTTTCTGTAAAATGTCAAGTTTCGAAAGTTTAAAAATAAGAGAATCAGTAATAGTGAAATGCTTCCTGAATAGAAAAATTGAAATGTTTTTTCATAAAATGGTCGGTCGGTTTCCAATATAGGTAGTTTGAAGATCATAAATTTTTGAAAATATCTTCAATTTTATGATCATATGTTCAATTAACTTTATTAATTAAAAACTATATTCAATTTGAAAAATAGTAGAATCAAATGTCAGGGATATTGGCTTGTTAAATCGATATGTTGAAACATGTTATTTTTCAGTACCGAACGGTCGAATTTTGAAAAATTTGAACCAAATACAAAATCACAGAATCACATACAAGAGAATGGGTCCCTGAGTCTAAAAGTTAATATATATTTTTCATAAAATGTTTAGTTTGAAAGGTACGAATTTTGAAAATTGTGAATATTGAAGTACCTATATGGATTTTATCTACCTCTCAAAATCAGAATCCGATAAAAGTAGATGGTTTCTTGAATAAGAAAATTAAGATACGCTTTGTCGATAAATGTTCAGTTTCGGAGGTATATCAATTTTGAAAATCCTGAATTTTGGAAAATTCTAACAGTCCAATCCTTAAAATAATATAATCAAATGATATAGGATAGTCTACTAAATATAAAATTAAAGATATGTTTCATAGAAAAACGTAGCTTCAATGATTAAAATTTTGAAACATTTTGAATTTTGAAAAATATGAACCTTGTCCGATTTTAAAAATTATAATATCAAATGATAAAGAACTGTTTTTGCGACTGAATAGTTAAAATATGTTTCTTCGCAAAAGGCTCAGATTCAGCGATATTATTTTTGAAAAATTTTGAATTTTGAAAAACATGAATATTGAAATTTATGGATCTTATCTACTTCTCAAAATCCGAATCCGATAAAAGTGGATGGTTTCCTGAATCAAGAAATTAAGATAAGCTTTGTCGTAAAATGGTCAGTTTCGGAGGTATGAATTTTGAAAATCATGAATTTCGGAAAATTTTAACTTTGTCCAATTTTCAAAATAATAGATTCAAATGATATAAGATGGTTTACTAAATAGAAAATTTGAGTTATGTTTCATAGAAAAATGTTTTTTCAATTAATCAAATTTTGAAACATTTTGAATTTTGAAAATTATGAACCTAGTCCGATTTTAAAAATTATAATATCAAATGATAAAGAACTGTTTTTGCGAATGAATATTTAAAATATGTTTCTTCACAAAAGGCTCAGATTCAACGATATTATTTTTGAAAAATTTTGAATTTTGAAAAACATGAATATTAAAGTAGGTATATGGATCTTATCTACTTCTCAAAATCAGAATCCGATAAAAGTGGATGGTTTCCTGAATCAAAAAATTAAGATACGCTTTGTCGTAAAATGTTCAGTTTCGGAGGTAGAATTTTGAAAATACTGAATTTTGGAAAATTCGAGCTTAGTCCAGTTTTCAAAGTAATAGAATCAAATGATATAAGATAGTTTACTAAATACAAAATTTGAGTTATGTTTCATAGAAAAATGTTTTCTCAATGAATCAAATTTTGAAACATTTTGAATTTTGAAAATTATGAACTGAGTCTTACTATGATCTTATCTACTTCTCAAAATCAAAATCCGACAAAAGTGGATGGTTTCCTGAATCAAAAAATTAAGATAAGCTTTGTCGTACAATGTTCAGTTTCGGAGGTATGAATTTTGAAAATCATGAATTTCGGAAAATTTTAACTTTGTCCAATTTTCAAAATAATAGATTCAAATGATATAAGATGGTTTACTAAACAGAAAATTTAAGTTGTTTCATAGAAAAATGTAGTTTCAATGAATCAAATTTCGAAACATTTTGAATTTTGAAAATTATGAACCTAATCCGATTTTAAAAATTATAATATCAAAAGATAAAGAACTGTTTTTGCGACTGAATAGTTAAAATATGTTTCTTCGCAAAAAGCTCAGTTTCAACGATATTATTTTTAAAAAATTTAGAATTTTGAAATACATGAATATTGAAATTTATGGATCTTATCTACTCAAAATCAGAATCCGATAAAAGTGGATGGTTTCCTGAATCAAAAAATTACGATACGCTTTGTCGTTAAATGTTCAGTTTCGAAAGTATGAATTTTGAAAATACTGAATTTTGAAAAATTTGAACTTTGTCCAATTTTCAAAATAATATTGTAACGCGAAATGTAAACAGTAGCGCGAAATGTGTTTACTCTTATCGGACGGCGGCTACCTCAAAGGAACGCCGCTACGCTTAATTGAGCAATAAAAAAAGTCCCCAACGTCTCGGCAACATCTTATTAAGGAAGAATGATTTATTACCTTCTGGACGTTTCTAGGTAAATATTATTTGGGAAAAGAAGGATCGAGTTATTTCAGGAATTATCGCGAATACAATTGAGATTATTATATGTATATAAGCGGGCTTGCGGTCGGAGAGATTAGATTAGACGTGAAGCCGCGACAGAGTAAACAGTGCGAATGACGGACAAGCGAATTGTACAAATAAATTAGAAAGTTAAGTGTGTTATATAAATTAATTAGTTCAGTAATAGTTAAGATAAATTAAGTAGTTTGTAGTGTATAATTAGGACAGTGTAAATAAATTAGAAATAAACGATACAATATAATCAAATGATATAGGATGGTTTACTAAATAGAAAATTTGAGATATGTTTCTTAGAAAAATGTAGTTTCAATGATTAAAATTTTGAAACATTTTGAAAAATATGAACATAGTCCGATTTAAAGAAATATAATATCAAACGATAAAGAACCGTTTTTGCGTGTGGATAGTTAAAATAGGTTTCTTCGAAAAATGCTCAGTTTCAACGATATTATTCTTGAAAAATTTGGAATTTTGAAAAACATGAATCAACTCCAATTTTGAAAATTATTGTGTTAAACGACAGGAGACACTTTCTGGAAGCGAGCAGTTAATAGTTATTTATGGCACTAGTGTATTATGTTGAAAATAAGTCACGCGAGAAGATTTATACCACGAGGCCGTCAGGCCGAGTGGTATAAATTCTTAAGCGATCTAGGAGACAATACAAGCGAGTGGCATACAATGTTTTATGTAACAAGTGGAAGAAATCGGTATTTTTTAGGATATAATAATAAGCTTTGTGATGAAATCAAAGCTACTTGCGTCTCAGTACCCTATAAATGTCAGAATGACTTGACAGTGACTTTTTTACATTTTAGTTAAAGTAGGTTGTTTGTTTGGTTGCCACGGGCAATAAATAAATAAATAGAATACTACTTTAAATATGAACGTGGGTTATAGTCCATAACTCACTAGTGAGTTATAAATAACACTAGTGCGTTATTTGATAGTTTATTTGT